>OX387428.1:15451515-17851515 GCA_947563755.1 Lochmaea crataegi
ATCCACTTTTCGAAACAAAAAATACTCAGAACTCGACAAATAGGAAAGATAGAACGTTCTAGTCTTCACCAATCGATAGAGGGACAATTTTACATATTTTGGTGAATTTTGAGTCCATATTTCCAAGGATTATAGAGTTGGAAAAAATCAATTTGTATCGCAAAATATTTCCATAGCTACCCCCTTTGTTCTAAATTTTCGACAAAAAAATTATAAAAATGCTAAAAATTCGTAAAGAGGGGTTTTTTTGGCCAAAAAATCGACTGGCACATTAGTTTTGTGATAAAATCATTATTTCGCCTCCAAATAGAGTCATGAAATTTTCGAAAATCCACTTTTCAAAACAAAAAATACTCATAACTCGACTAATAGGAAAGATAGAACATTCTAGTCTTCACCAATCGATAGAGGGGACAATTTTACATATTTTAGTGAATTTTGAGTTGATATTGTCAAGAATTAAGGAAGTTAGAAAAAAGCAATTTGTATCGCAAAATATTTCCATACGTACCCCTTTGTTCTAAATTTTCTACAAAAAATAATTCAAAAGTGCTAGAAATTCGTGAAGATGGGTTTTTTGGGTCGGAAAATCGAATGGCACAATCAGTTTTTTGATAAAATCATTATTTCGCCTCCAAATAGAGTCATGAAATTTTCGAAAATCCACTTTTCAAAACAAAAAATACTCATAACTCGACTAATAGGAAAGATAGAACGTTCTAGTCTTCACCAATCGATAGAGGGGACAATTTTACATATTTTGGTGAATTTTGAGTCGATATTGTCGAGGATTAAGGAAGTTAGAAAAAAGCAATTTGTATCGCAAAATATTTCCATACTACCCCCTTTGTTCTAAATTTTCGACAAAAAATAATTCAAAAATGCTTGAAATTCGTGAAGATGGTTTTTTTGGGTCGGAAAATCGACTGGCACAATCAGTTTTTTGATAAAATCATTATTTCGCCTCCAAATAGAGTCATGAAATTTTCGAAAATCCACTTTTCAAAACAAAAAATACTCATAACTCGACTAATAGGAAAGATAGAACATTCTTGTCTTCACCAATCGATAGAGGGGACAATTTTACATATTTTGGTGAATTTTGAGTCGATATTGTCAAGGATTGAGGGAGTTAGAAATAAGCAATTTGTATCGCAAAATATTTCCATACCTACCCCTTTGTTCTAAATTTTCGAGAAAAAATTTTAAACAATGCTAAAAATTCGTAAAGAGGGGTTTTTTGGACCGGAAAATCGACTGGCAAATCTTGACAATTTTTTTAAGTCTTAAGCTTCAAAATATTTTCGTAAGTTCCAAATTGTCAATCTTTTTAAAGGCGTGAGTTAGGGAAAAAATTAGTTAAATATAGTTCTTGATCACGATGTTTGATGAAACTCTATTTTCAAAGTTTCGGTAGCGGTCCAGCTGCCGTTATCAAGAATAATGAAAAATAATAAATTTTCGAATCATCGAAAATTTATTATTTTCGATTAATCGATTATTTTCGATTAATAGATTATTTTCGATCAATCGATTATTTTATATGAATCGATCATTTTCGATTAAACGATTTTTTTCGATTAATCGATTTTTTTCGATTAATCGATTATTTTCAATTAATCAATTATTTTCGATTAATCGATTATTTTCGATTAATCGATTATTTTCGATTAATCGATTATTTTCGATTAATCGATTATTTTCGATTAATCGATTATTTTCGATTAATCAATTATTCAAATCAATTAATCGATTAACATCGATTAATCGATTAATCGAAAATAATCGATTATTTTATATAATCGAGATTCGATTATGTTTTTTGATAATCGCCCACCCCTAATTTTGAGTCGATATTGCCAAAGGATTAAGGGAGTTAGAAAAAAGCAATTTGTTTCGCAAAATATTTCCATACCCCTTTGTTCTAAATTTTCGACAAAAAAATTATAAAAAATGCAAAAAATTCGTAAAGAGGGGTTTTTTTGGCCAAAAAATCGACTGGCACAATCAGTTTTGTGATAAAATCATTATTTCGCCTTCAAATAGAGTCATGAAATTTTCGAAAATCCACTTTTCGAAACAAAAAATACTCAGAACTCGACAAATAAGGAAGATAGAACGTTCTAGTCTTCACCAATCGATAGAGGGGACAATTTTACATATTTTGGTGAATTTTGAGTCGATATTGTCGAGGATTAAGGAAGTTAGAAAAAAGCAATTTGTATCGCAAAATATTTCCATACTACCCCCTTTGTTCTAAATTTTCGACAAAAAAATTATAAAAAATGCTAAAAATTCGTAAAGAGGGGTTTTTTTGGCCAAAAAATCGACTGGCACAATCAGTTTTGTGATAAAATCATTATTTCGCCTTCAAATAGAGTCATGAAATTTTCGAAAATCCACTTTTCGAAACAAAAAATACTCATAACTCGACTAATAGGAAAGATAGAACGTTCTAGTCTTCACCAATCGATAGAGGGGACAATTTTACATATTTTGGTGAATTTTGAGTCGATATTGTCAAGGATTGAGGGAGTTAGAAATAAGCAATTTGTATCGCAAAATATTTCCATACCTACCCCTTTGTTCTAAATTTTCGAGAAAAAATTTTAAACAATGCTAAAAATTCGTAAAGAGGGGTTTTTTGGCCAAAAAATCGACTGGCAGAATCAGTTTTGTGATAAAATCATTATTTCGCCTTCAAATAGAGTCATGAAATTTTCGAAAATCCACTTTTCGAAACAAAAAATACTCATAACTCGACAAATAGGAAAGATAGAACGTTCTAGTCTTCACCAATCGATAGAGGGGACAATTTTACATATTTTAGTGAATTTTGAGTCCATATTTCCAAGGATTCTGGGAGTTAGAAAAAATCAATTTGTATCGCAAAATATTTCCATACGTACCCCTTTGTTCAAAATTTTCTACAAAAAATAATTCAAAAGTGCTAGAAATTCGTGAAGATGGGTTTTTTGGGTCGGAAAATCGAATGGCACAATCAGTTTTTTGATAAAATCATTATTTCGCCTCCAAATAGAGTCATGAAATTTTCGAAAATCCACTTTTCAAAACAAAAAATACTCATAACTCGACTAATAGGAAAGATAGAACGTTCTAGTGTTCACCAATCGATAGAGGGGACAATTTTACATATTTTGGTGAATTTTGAGTCGATATTGTCAAGGATTAAGGGAGTTAGAAAAAAGCAATTTGTATCGCAAAATATTTCCATACGTACCCCTTTGTTCTAAATTTTCGACAAAAAATAATTCAAAAATGCTAGAAATTCGTGAAGATGGGTTTTTTGGGTCGGAAAATCGACTGGCACAATCAGTTTTTTGATAAAATCATTATTTCGCCTGCAAATAAAGTCATGAGATTTTCGAAAATCCACTTTTCAAAACAAAAAATTGTCATAACTCGACTAATAAGGAAGATAGAACGTTCTAGTCTTCACCAATCGATAGAGGGGACAATTTTACATATTTTATTGAATTTTGAGTTGATATTGTCGAGAATTAAGGAAGTTAGACAAAAGCAATTTGTATCGCAAAATATTTCCATACGTACCCCTTAGTTCTAAATTTTCGACAAAAAATAATTCAAAAATGCTAGAAATTCGTGAAGATGGGTTTTTTGGGTCGGAAAATCGACTGGCACAATCAGTTTTTTGATAAAATCATTATTTCGCCTCCAAATAGAGTCATGAAATTTTCGCAAATCCACTTTTCAAAACAAAAAATACTCATAACTCGACTAATAGGAAAGAAAGAACGTTCTAGTCTTCACCAATCGATAGAGGGGACAATTTTACATATTTTGGTGAATTTTGAGTCGATATTGTCAAGGATTAAGGAAGTTAGAAAAAAGCAATTTGTATCGCAAAATATTTCCATACCTACCCCTTTGTTCTAAATTTTCGAGAAAAAATTTCAAACAATGCTAAAAATTCGTAAAGAGGGGTTTTTTGGACCGGAAAATCGACTGGCAAATCTTGACAATTTTTTTAAGTCTTAAGCTTCAAAATATTTTCGTAAGTTCCAAATTGTCAATCTTTTTAAAGGCGTGAGTTAGGGAAAAAATTAGTTAAATATAGTTCTTGATCACGATGTTTGATGAAACTCTATTTTCAAAGTTTCGGTAGCGGTCCAGCTGCCGTTATCAAGAATAATGAAAAATAATAAATTTTCGAATCATCGAAAATTGATTATTTTCGATTAATCGATTATTTTCGATAAATCGATTATTTTCGATTAATCGATTATTTTCGATCAATCGATTATTTTATATGAATCGATTATTTTCGATTAATCGATTTTTTTCGATTAAACGATTTTTTATATGAATCGATTATTATCGATTAATCGATCTTTTTCGATTAATCGATTTTTTTCGATTAATCGATTTTTTTCGATTAATTGATTATTTTCGATTAATCAATTATTTTCGATTAATCGATTATTTTCGATTAATCGATTATTTTCGATTAATCAATTAATCAAATCAATTAATCGATTAACATCGATTAATCGATTAATCGAAAATAATCGATTATTTTATATAATCGATAATCGATTATGTTTTTTGATAATCGCCCACCCCTAATTTTGAGTCGATATTGCCAAAGGATTAAGGGAGTTAGAAAAAAGCAATTTGTTTCGCAAAATATTTCCATACCCCTTTGTTCTAAATTTTCGACAAAAAAATTATAAAAAATGCAAAAAATTCGTAAAGAGGGGTTTTTTTGGCCAAAAAATCGACTGGCACAATCAGTTTTGTGATAAAATCATTATTTCGCCTTCAAATAGAGTCATGAAATTTTCGAAAATCTACTTTTCGAAACAAAAAATACTCATAACTCGACAAATAAGGAAGATAGAACGTTCTAGTCTTCACCAATCGATAGAGGGGACAATTTTACATATTTGCGTGGATTTTGAGTCGATATTTCCAAGGATTAGGGGAGTTAGAAAAAAGAAATTTGTATCCCAAAATATTTCCATAGCTACCACCTTTGTTCTAAATTTTCGACAAAAAATGATTCAAAAATGCTAGAAATTCGTGAAGATGGGTTTTTTGGGTCGGAAAATCGACTGGCACAATCAGTTTTTTGATAAAATCATTATTTCGCCTGCAAATAAAGTCATGAAATTTTCGAAAATCCACTTTTCAAAACAAAAAATTGTCATAACTCGACTAATAAGGAAGATAGAACGTTCTAGTCTTCACCAATCGATAGAGGGGACAATTTTACATATTTTATTGAATTTTGAGTTGATATTGTCGAGAATTAAGGAAGTTAGAAAAAAGCAATTTGTATCGCAAAATATTTCCATACGTACCCCTTTGTTCTAAATTTTCGACAAAAAATAATTCAAAAATGCTAGAAGTTCGTGAAGATGGGTTTTTTGGGTCGGAAAATCGACTGGCACAATCAGTTTTTTGATAAAATCATTATTTCGCCTCCAAATAGAGTCATGAAATTTTCGAAAATCCACTTTTCAAAAAAAAAATACTCATAACTCGACTAATAGGAAAGATAGAACGTTCTAGTCTTCACCAATCGATAGAGGGGACAATTTTACATATTTTAGTGAATTTTGAGTTGATATTGTCAAGAATTAAGGAAGTTAGAAAAAAACAATTTGTATCGCAAAATATTTCCATACGTACCCCTTTGTTCAAAATTTTCGACAAAAAATAATTCAAAAATGCTAGAAATTCGTGAAGATGGGTTTTTTGGGTCGGAAAATCGACTGGCACAATCAGTTTTTTGATAAAATCATTATTTCGCCTGCAAATAAAGTCATGAGATTTTCGAAAATCCACTTTTCAAAACAAAAAATTGTCATAACTCGACTAATAAGGAAGATAGAACGTTCTAGTCTTCACTAATCGATAGAGGGGACAATTTTACATATTTTATTGAATTTTGAGTTGATATTGTCGAGAATTAGGGAAGTTAGACAAAAGCAATTTGTATCGCAAAATATTTCCATACGTACCCCTTTGTTCTAAATTTTCGACAAAAAATAATTCAAAAATGCTAGAAATTCGTGAAGATGGGTTTTTTGGGTCGGAAAATCGACTGGCACAATCAGTTTTTTGATAAAATCATTATTTCGCCTCCAAATAGAGTCATGAAATTTTCGAAAATCCACTTTTCAAAACAAAAAATACTCATAACTCGACTAATAGGAAAGAAAGAACGTTCTAGTCTTCACCAATCGATAGAGGGGACAATTTTACATATTTTGGTGAATTTTGAGTCGATATTGTCAAGGATTAAGGAAGTTAGAAAAAAGCAATTTGTATCGCAAAATATTTCCATACCTACCCCTTTGTTCTAAATTTTCGAGAAAAAATTTTAAACAATGCTAAAAATTCGTAAAGAGGGGTTTTTTGGACCGGAAAATCGACTGGCAAATCTTGACAATTTTTTTAAGTCTTAAGCTTCAAAATATTTTCGTAAGTTCCAAATTGTCAATCTTTTTAAAGGCGTGAGTTAGGGAAAAAATTAGTTAAATATAGTTCTTGATCACGATGTTTGATGAAACTCTATTTTCAAAGTTTCGGTAGCGGTCCAGCTGCCGTTATCAAGAATAATGAAAAATAATAAATTTTCGAATCATCGAAAATTTATTATTTTCGATTAATCGATTATTTTCGATTAATCGATTATTTTCGATTAATCGATTATTTTCGATCAATCGATTATTTTATATGAATCGATCATTTTCGATTAAACGATTTTTTTCGATTAATCGATTTTTTTCGATTAATCGATTATTTTCAATTAATCAATTATTTTCGATTAATCGATTATTTTCGATTAATCGATTATTTTCGATTAATCGATTATTTTCGATTAATCGATTATTTTCGATTAATCAATTATTCAAATCAATTAATCGATTAACATCGATTAATCGATTAATCGAAAATAATCGATTATTTTATATAATCGAGATTCGATTATGTTTTTTGATAATCGCCCACCCCTAATTTTGAGTCGATATTGCCAAAGGATTAAGGGAGTTAGAAAAAAGCAATTTGTTTCGCAAAATATTTCCATACCCCTTTGTTCTAAATTTTCGACAAAAAAATTATAAAAAATGCAAAAAATTCGTAAAGAGGGGTTTTTTTGGCCAAAAAATCGACTGGCACAATCAGTTTTGTGATAAAATCATTATTTCGCCTTCAAATAGAGTCATGAAATTTTCGAAAATCCACTTTTCGAAACAAAAAATACTCAGAACTCGACAAATAGGAAAGATAGAACGTTCTAGTCTTCACCAATCGATAGAGGGGACAATTTTACATATTTTGGTGAATTTTGAGTCGATATTGTCAAGGATTAAGGAAGTTAGAAAAAAGCAATTTGTATCGCAAAACATTTCCATAGCTACCCCCTTTGTTCTAAATTTTCGACAAAAAAATTATAAAAAATGCTAAAAATTCGTAAAGAGGGGTTTTTTTGGCCAAAAAATCGACTGGCACAATCAGTTTTGTGATAAAATCATTATTTCGCCTTCAAATAGAGTCATGAAATTTTCGAAAATCTACTTTTCGAAACAAAAAATACTCATAACTCGACAAATAAGGAAGATAGAACGTTCTAGTCTTCACCAATCGATAGAGGGGACAATTTTACATATTTGCGTGGATTTTGAGTCGATATTTCCAAGGATTAGGGGAGTTAGAAAGAAGAAATTTGTATCCCAAAATATTTCCATAGCTACCCCCTTTGTTCTAAATTTTCGACAAAAAAATTATAAAAAATGCAAAAAATTCGTAATGAGGGGTTTTTTTGGCCAAAAAATCGACTGGCACAATCAGTTTTGTGATAAAATCATTATTTCGCCTTCAAATAGAGTCATGAATTTTTCGAAAATCCACTTTTCGAAACGAAAAATACTCAGAACTCGACAAATAGGAAAGATAGAACGTTCTAGTCTTCACCAATCGATAGAGGGGACAATTTTACATATTTTGGTGAATTTTGAGTCCATATTTCCAAGGATTATAGGAGTTGGAAAAAATCAATTTGTATCGCAAAATATTTCCATAGCTACCCCCTTCGTTCTAAATTTTCGACAAAAAAATTATAAAAAATGCTAAAAATTCGTAAACAGGGGTTTTTTTGGCCAAAAAATCGCCTGGCACAATTAGTTTTGTGATAAAATCATTATTTCGCCTTCAAATAGAGTCATGAAATTTTCGAAAATCCACTTTTCAAAACAAAAAATACTCATAACTCGACTAATAGGAAAGATAGAACGTTCTAGTCTTCACCAATCGATAGAGGGGACAATTTTACATATTTTAGTGAATTTTGAGTCGATATTGCCAAGGATTAAGGGAGTTAGAAAAAAGCAATTTGTATCGCAAAATATTTCCATACTACCCCCTTTGTTCTAAATTTTCGACAAAAAAATTATAAAAAATGCTAAAAATTCGTAAAGAGGGGTTTTTTTGGCCAAAAAATCGACTGGCACAATCAGTTTTGTGATAAAATCATTATTTCGCCTTCAAATAGAGTCATGAAATTTTCGAAAATCCACTTTTCGAAACAAAAAATACTCAGAACTCGACAAATAGGAAAGATAGAACGTTCTAGTCTTCACCAATCGATAGAGGGGACAATTTTACATATTTTGGTGAATTTTGAGTCGATATTGTCAAGGATTAAGGAAGTTAGAAAAAAGCAATTTGTATCGCAAAATATTTCCATACCGCTTTGTTCTAAATTTTCGACAAAAAAATTATAAAAAATGCAAAAAGTTCGTAAAGAGGGGTTTTTTTGGCCAAAAAATCGACTGGCACAATCAGTTTTGTGATAAAATCATTATTTCGCCTTCAAATAGAGTCATGAATTTTTCGAATATCCACTTTTCGAAACAAAAAATACTCAGAACTCGACAAATAGGAAAGATAGAACGTTCTAGTCTTCACCAATCGATAGAGGGGACAATTTTACATATTTTGGTGAATTTTGAGTCCATATTTCCAAGGATTATAGGAGTTGGAAAAAATCAATTTGTATCGCAAAATATTTCCATAGCTACCCCCTTTGTTCTAAATTTTCGACAAAAAAATTATAAAAAATGCTAAAAATTCGTAAAGAGGGGTTTTTTTGGCCAAAAAATCGACTGGCACAATCAGTTTTGTGATAAAATCATTATTTCGCCTTCAAATAGAGTCATGAAATTTTCGAAAATCCACTTTTCGAAACAAAAAATACTCAGAACTCGACAAATAGGAAAGATAGAACGTTCTAGTCTTCACCAATCGATAGAGGGGACAATTTTACATATTTTGGTGAATTTTGAGTCGATATTGTCAAGGATTAAGGAAGTTAGAAAAAAGCAATTTGTATCGCAAAATATTTCCATACCGCTTTGTTCTAAATTTTCGACAAAAAAATTATAAAAAATGCAAAAAGTTCGTAAAGAGGGGTTTTTTTGGCCAAAAAATCGACTGGCACAATCAGTTTTGTGATAAAATCATTATTTCGCCTTCAAATAGAGTCATGAAATTTTCGAAAATCTACTTTTCGAAACAAAAAATACTCATAACTCGACAAATAAGGAAGATAGAACGTTCTAGTCTTCACCAATCGATAGAGGGGACAATTTTACATATTTTGGTGAATTTTGAGTCGATATTGTCAAGGATTAAGGAAGTTAGAAAAAAGCAATTTGTATCGCAAAATATTTCCATACGTACCCCTTTGTTCAAAATTTTCGACAAAAAATAATTCAAAAATGCTTGAAATTCGTGAAGATGGTTTTTTTGGGTCGGAAAATCGACTGGCACAATCAGTTTTTTGATAAAATCATTATTTCGCCTCCAAATAGAGTCATGAAATTTTCGAAAATCCACTTTTCAAAACAAAAAATACTCATAACTCGACTAATAGGAAAGATAGAACGTTCTAGTCTTCACCAATCGATAGAGGGGACAATTTTACATATTTTTGTGAATTTTGAGTCGATATTGTCAAGGATTGAGGGAGTTAGAAAAAAGCAATTTGTATCGCAAAATATTTCCATACCTACCCCTTTGTTCTAAATTTTCGAGAAAAAATTTTAAACAATGCTAAAAATTCGTAAAGAGGTGTTTTTTGGACCGGAAAATCGACTGGCAAATCTTGACAATTTTTTTAAGTCTTAAGCTTCAAAATATTTTCGTAAGTTCCAAATTGTCAATCTTTTTAAAGGCGTCAGTTAGGGAAAAAATTAGTTAAATATAGTTCTTGATCACGATGTTTGATGAAACTCTATTTTCAAAGTTTCGGTAGCGGTCCAGCTGCCGTTATCAAGAATAATGAAAAATAATAAATTTTCGAATCATCGAAAATTGATTATTTTCGATTAATCGATTATTTTCGATTAATCGATTATTTTCGATTAATCGATTATTTTCGATTAATCGATTATTTTCGATCAATCGATTATTTTATATGAATCGATTATTTTCGATTAATCGATTTTTTTCGATTAAACGATTTTTTTCGATTATTCGATTTTTTTCGATTAATCGATTATTTTCGATTAATCAATTATTTTCGATTAATCGATTATTTTCGATTAATCGATTATTTTCGATTAATCAATTAATCAAATCAATTAATCGATTAACATCGATTAATCGATTAATCGATTAATCGAAAATAATCGATTATTTTATATAATCGATAATCGATTATGTTTTTTGATAATCGCCCACCCCTAATTTTGAGTCGATATTGCCAAAGGATTAAGGGAGTTAGAAAAAAGCAATTTGTTTCGCAAAATATTTCCATACCCCTTTGTTCTAAATTTTCGACAAAAAAATTATAAAAAATGCAAAAAATTAGTAAAGAGGGGTTTTTTTGGCCAAAAAATCGACAGGCACAATCAGTTTTGTGATAAAATCATTATTTCGCCTTCAAATAGAGTCATGAAATTTACGAAAATCTACTTTTCGAAACAAAAAATATTCATAACTCGACAAATAAGGAAGATAGAACGTTCTAGTCTTCACCAATGGATAGAGGGGACAATTTTACATATTTGCGTGAATTTTGAGTCGATATTTCCAAGGATTAGGGGAGTTAGAAAAAAGAAATTTGTATCCCAAAATATTTCCATAGCTACCACCTTTGTTCTAAATTTTCGACAAAAAATGATTCAAAAATGCTAGAAATTCGTGAAGATGGGTTTTTTAGGTCGGAAAATCGACTGGCACAATCAGTTTTTTGATAAAATCATTATTTCGCCTTCAAATAGAGTCATGAAATTTTCGAAAATCCACTTTTGGAAACAAAAAATACTCATAACTCGACAAATAGGAAAGATAGAACGTTCTAGTCTTCACCAATCGATAGAGGGGACAATTTTACATATTTTGGTGAATTTTGAGTCCATATTTCCAAGGATTATGGGAGTTGGAAAAAATCAATTTGTATCGCAAAATATTTCCATAGCTACCCCCTTTGTTCTAAATTTTCGACAAAAAAATTATAAAAAATGCAAAAAATTCGTAAAGAGGGGTTTTTTTTGGCCAAAAAATCGACTGGCACAATCAGTTTTGTGATAAAATCATTATTTCGCCTTCAAATAGAGTCATGAAATTTTCGAAAATCCACTTTTCGAAACAAAAAATACTCATAACTCGACAAATAGGAAAGATAAAACGTTCTAGTCTTCACCAATCGATAGAGGGGACAATTTTACATATTTGCCTGGATTTCGAGTCGATATTTCCAAGGATTAGGGAAGTTAGAAAGAAGAAATTTGTATCCCAAAATATTTCCATAGCTACCACCTTTGTTCTAAATTTTCGACAAAAAATGATTCAAAAATGCTAGAAATTCGTGAAGATGGGTTTTTTGGGTCGGAAAATCGACTGGCACAATCAGTTTTTTGATAAAATCATTATTTCGCCTCCAAATAGAGTCATGAAATTTTCGAAAATCCACTTTTCAAAACAAAAAATACTCATAACTCGACTAATAGGAAAGATAGAACGTTCTAGTCTTCACCAATCGATAGAGGGGACAATTTTACATATTTTGGTGAATTTTGAGTCGATATTGTCTAGGATTAAGGAAGTTAGAAAAAAGCAATTTGTATCGCAAAATATTTCCATACCCCAAAAAATCGACTGGCACAATCAGTTTTGTGATAAAATCATTATTTCGCCTTCAAATAGAGTCATGAAATTTACGAAAATCTACTTTTCGAAACAAAAAATATTCATAACTCGACAAATAAGGAAGATAGAACGTTCTAGTCTTCACCAATCGATAGAGGGGACAATTTTACATATTTGCGTGAATTTTGAGTCGATATTTCCAAGGATTAGGGGAGTTAGAAAAAAGAAATTTGTATCCCAAAATATTTCCATAGCTACCACCTTTGTTCTAAATTTTCGACAAAAAATGATTCAAAAATGCTAGAAATTCGTGAAGATGGGTTTTTTAGGTCGGAAAATCGACTGGCACAATCAGTTTTTTGATAAAATCATTATTTCGCCTTCAAATAGAGTCATGAAATTTTCGAAAATCCACTTTTGGAAACAAAAAATACTCATAACTCGACAAATAGGAAAGATAGAACGTTCTAGTCTTCACCAATCGATAGAGGGGACAATTTTACATATTTTGGTGAATTTTGAGTCCATATTTCCAAGGATTATGGGAGTTGGAAAAAATCAATTTGTATCGCAAAATATTTCCATAGCTACCCCCTTTGTTCTAAATTTTCGACAAAAAAATTATAAAAAATGCAAAAAATTCGTAAAGAGGGGTTTTTTTGGCCAAAAAATCGACTGGCACAATCAGTTTTGTGATAAAATCATTATTTCGCCTTCAAATAGAGTCATGAAATTTTCGAAAATCCACTTTTCGAAACAAAAAATACTCATAACTCGACAAATAGGAAAGATAAAACGTTCTAGTCTTCACCAATCGATAGAGGGGACAATTTTACATATTTGCCTGGATTTCGAGTCGATATTTCCAAGGATTAGGGAAGTTAGAAAGAAGAAATTTGTATCCCAAAATATTTCCATAGCTACCACCTTTGTTCTAAATTTTCGACAAAAAATGATTCAAAAATGCTAGAAATTCGTGAAGATGGGTTTTTTGGGTCGGAAAATCGACTGGCACAATCAGTTTTTTGATAAAATCATTATTTCGCCTCCAAATAGAGTCATGAAATTTTCGAAAATCCACTTTTCAAAACAAAAAATACTCATAACTCGACTAATAGGAAAGATAGAACGTTCTAGTCTTCACCAATCGATAGAGGGGACAATTTTACATATTTTGGTGAATTTTGAGTCGATATTGTCTAGGATTAAGGAAGTTAGAAAAAAGCAATTTGTATCGCAAAATATTTCCATACCCCTTTGTTCTAAATTTTCGACAAAAAAATTATAAAAAATGCAAAAAGTTCGTAAAGAGGGGTTTTTTTGGCCAAAAAATCGACTGGCACAATCAGTTTTGTGATAAAATCATTATTTCGCCTTCAAATAGAGTCATGAAATTTTCGAAAATCTACTTTTCGAAACAAAAAATACTCATAACTCGACAAATAAGGAAGATAGAACGTTCTAGTCTTCACCAATCGATAGAGGGGACAATTTTACATATTTGCCTGGATTTCGAGTCGATATTTCCAAGGATTAGGGGAGTTAGAAAGAAGAAATTTGTATCCCAAAATATTTCCATAGCTACCACCTTTGTTCTAAATTTTCGACAAAAAATGATTCAAAAATGCTAGAAATTCGTGAAGATGGGTTTTTTAGGTCGGAAAATCGACTGGCACAATCAGTTTTTTGATAAAATCATTATTTCGCCTCCAAATAGAGTCATGAAATTTTCGAAAATCCACTTTTCAAAACAAAAAATACTCATAACTCGACTAATAGGAAAGATAGAACGTTCTAGTCTTCACCAATCGATAGAAGGGACAATTTTACATACTTTGGTGAATTTTGAGTCGATATTGTCAAGGTTTAAGGAAGTTAGAAAAAAGCAATTTGTATCGCAAAATATTTCCATAGCTACCCCCTTTGTTCTAAATTTTCGACAAAAAAATTATAAAAAATGCAAAAAATTCGTAAAGAGGGGTTTTTTTGGCCAAAAAATCGACTGGCACAATCAGATTTGTGATAAAATCATTATTTCGCCTTCAAATAGAGTCATGAAATTTTCGAAAATCCACTTTTCAAAACAAAAAATACTCATAACTCGACTAATAGGAAAGATAGAACATTCTAGTCTTCACCAATCGATAGAGGGGACAATTTTACATATTTTAGTGAATTTTGAGTTGATATTGTCAAGAATTAAGGAAGTTAGAAAAAAGCAATTTGTATCGCAAAATATTTCCATACGTACCCCTTTGTTCAAAATTTTCGACAAAAAATAATTCAAAAATGCTAGAAATTCGTGAAGATGGGTTTTTTGGGTCGGAAAATCGAATGGCACAATCAGTTTTTTGATAAAATCATTATTTCGCCTTCAAATAGAGTCATGAAATTTTCGAAAATCCACTTTTCGAAACAAAAAATACTCATAACTCGACAAATAGGAAAGATAGAACGTTCTAGTCTTCACCAATCGATAGAGGGGACAATTTTACATATTTTAGTGAATTTTAAGTCTATATTTCCAAGGATTATGGGAGTTGGAAAAAATCAATTTGTATCGCAAAACATTTCCATAGCCTACCCCTTTGTTCTAAATTTTCGACAAAAAAATTATAAAAAATGCTAAAAATTCGTAAAGAGGGGTTTTTTTGGCCAAAAAATCGACTGGCAGAATCAGTTTTGTGATAAAATCATTATTTCGCCTTCAAATAGAGTCATGAAATTTTCGAAAATCCACTTTTCGAAACAAAAAATACTCATAACTCGACAAATAGGAAAGATAGAACGTTCTAGTCTTTACCATTCGATAGAGGGGACAATTTTACATATTTTAGTGAATTTTGAGTTGATATTGTCGAGAATTAAGGAAGTTAGAAAAAAACAATTTGTATCGCAAAATATTTCCTACGTACCCCTTTGTTCTAAATTTTCGACAAAAAATAATTCAAAAATGCTAGAAATTCGTGAAGATGGGTTTTTTGGGTCGGAAAATCGACTGGCACAATCAGTTTTTTGATAAAATCATTATTTCGCCTCCAAATAGAGTCATGAAATTTTCGAAAATCCACTTTTCAAAACAAAAAATACTCATAACTCGACTAATAGGAAAGATAGAACGTTCTAGTCTTCACCAATCGATAGAGGGGACAATTTTACATATTTTGGTGAATTTTGAGTCGATATTGTCAAGGATTAAGGAAGTTAGAAAAAAGCAATTTGTATCGCAAAATATTTCCATACGTACCCCTTTGTTCAAAATTTTCGACAAAAAATAATTCAAAAATGCTTGAAATTCGTGAAGATGGTTTTTTTGGGTCGGAAAATCGACTGGCACAATCAGTTTTTTGATAAAATCATTATTTCGCCTCCAAATAGAGTCATGAAATTTTCGAAAATCCACTTTTCAAAACAAAAAATACTCATAACTCGACTAATAGGAAA
Organism: Lochmaea crataegi; assembly: GCA_947563755.1. NCBI lineage: Eukaryota > Metazoa > Arthropoda > Insecta > Coleoptera > Chrysomelidae > Lochmaea > Lochmaea crataegi. The sequence continues at coordinate 15,467,104 of OX387428.1, forward strand.
GATAGAACATTCTAGTCTTCACCAATCGATAGAGGGGACAATTTTACATATTTTTGTGAATTTTGAGTCGATATTGTCAAGGATTGAGGGAGTTAGAAAAAAGCAATTTGTATCGCAAAATATTTCCATACCTACCCCTTTGTTCTAAATTTTCGAGAAAAAATTTTAAACAATGCTAAAAATTCGTAAAGAGGGGTTTTTTGGACCGGAAAATCGACTGGCAAATCTTGACAATTTTTTTAAGTCTTAAGCTTCAAAATATTTTCGTAAGTTCCAAATTGTCAATCTTTTTAAAGGCGTGAGTTAGGGAAAAAATTAGTTAAATATAGTTCTTGATCACGATGTTTGATGAAACTCTATTTTCAAAGTTTCGGTAGCGGTCCAGCTGCCGTTATCAAGAATAATGAAAAATAATAAATTTTCGAATCATCGAAAATTGATTATTTTCGATTAATCGATTATTTTCGATTAATCGATTATTTTCGATTAATCGATTATTTTCGATCAATCGATTATTTTATATGAATCGATTATTTTCGATTAATCGATTTTTTTCGATTAAACGATTTTTTTCGATTATTCGATTTTTTTCGATTAATCGATTATTTTCGATTAATCAATTATTTTCGATTAATCGATTATTTTCGATTATTCGATTATTTTCGATTAATCAATTAATCAAATCAATTAATCGATTAACATCGATTAATCGATTAATCGAAAATAATCGATTATTTTATATAATCGATAATCGATTATGTTTTTTGATAATCGCCCACCCCTAATTTTGAGTCGATATTGCCAAAGGATTAAGGGAGTTAGAAAAAAGCAATTTGTTTCGCAAAATATTTCCATACCCCTTTGTTCTAAATTTTCGACAAAAAAATTATAAAAAATGCAAAAAATTAGTAAAGAGGGGTTTTTTTGGCCAAAAAATCGACTGGCACAATCAGTTTTGTGATAAAATCATTATTTCGCCTTCAAATAGAGTCATGAAATTTTCGAAAATCTACTTTTCGAAACAAAAAATATTCATAACTCGACAAATAAGGAAGATAGAACGTTCTAGTCTTCACCAATCGATAGAGGGGACAATTTTACATATTTGCGTGGATTTTGAGTCGATATTTCCAAGGATTAGGGGAGTTAGAAAAAAGAAATTTGTATCCCAAAATATTTCCATAGCTACCACCTTTGTTCTAAATTTTCGACAAAAAATGCTAGAAATTCGTGAAGATGGGTTTTTTAGGTCGGAAAATTGACTGGCACAATCAGTTTTTTGATAAAATCATTATTTCGCCTTCAAATAGAGTCATGAAATTTTCGAAAATCCACTTTTGGAAACAAAACATACTCATAACTCGACAAATAGGAAAGATAGAACGTTCTAGTCTTCACCAATCGATAGAGGGGACAATTTTACATATTTTGGTGAATTTTGAGTCCATATTTCCAAGGATTATGGGAGTTGGAAAAAATCAATTTGTATCGCAAAATATTTCCATAGCTACCCCCTTTGTTCTAAATTTTCGACAAAAAAATTATAAAAAATGCAAAAAATTCGTAAAGAGGGGTTTTTTTGGCCAAAAAATCGACTGGCACAATCAGTTTTGTGATAAAATCATTATTTCGCTTTCAAATAGAGTCATGAAATTTTCGAAAATCCACTTTTCGAAACAAAAAATACTCATAACTCGACAAATAGGAAAGATAGAACGTTCTAGTCTTCACCAATCGATAGAGGGGACAATTTTACATATTTTGGTAAATTTTGAGTCGATATTGTCGAGGATTAAGGAAGTTAGAAAAAAGCAATTTGTATCGCAAAATATTTCCATAGCTACCCCCTTTGTTCTGAATTTTCGACAAAAAAATTATAAAAAATGCAAAAATTTCGTAAAGAGGGGTTTTTTCGGCCAAAAAATCGACTGGCACAATCAGTTTTGTGATAAAATCATTATTTCGCCTTCAAATAGAGTCATGAAATTTTCGCACAATCAGTTTTTTGATAAAATCATTATTTCGCCTGCAAATAAAGTCATGAAATTTTCGAAAATCCACTTTTCAAAACAAAAAATTGTCATAACTCGACTAATAAGGAAGATAGAACGTTCTAGTCTTCACCAATCGATAGAGGGGACAATTTTACATATTTTGGTGAATTTTGAGTCGATATTGTCAAGGATTGAGGGAGTTAGAAATAAGCAATTTGTATCGCAAAATATTTCCATACCTACCCCTTTGTTCTAAATTTTCGAGAAAAAATTTTAAACAATGCTAAAAATTCGTAAAGAGGGGTTTTTTGGACCGGAAAATCGACTGGCAAATCTTGACAATTTTTTTAAGTCTTAAGCTTCAAAATATTTTCGTAAGTTCCAAATTGTCAATCTTTTTAAAGGCGTGAGTTAGGGAAAAAATTAGTTAAATATAGTTCTTGATCACGATGTTTGATGAAACTCTATTTTCAAAGTTTCGGTAGCGGTCCAGCTGCCGTTATCAAGAATAATGAAAAATAATAAATTTTCGAATCATCGAAAATTTATTATTTTCGATTAATCGATTATTTTCGATTAATCGATTATTTTCGATTAATCGATTATTTTCGATCAATCGATTATTTTATATGAATCGATTATTTTCGATTAATCGATTTTTTTCGATTAAACGATTTTTTTCGATTAATCGATTTTTTTCGATTAATCGATTATTTTCAATTAATCAATTATTTTCGATTAATCGATTATTTTCGATTAATCGATTATTTTCGATTAATCGATTATTTTCGATTAATCGATTATTTTCGATTAATCGATTATTTTCGATTAATCGATTATTTTCGATTAATCAATTATTCAAATCAATTAATCGATTAACATCGATTAATCGATTAATCGAAAATAATCGATTATTTTATATAATCGAGATTCGATTATGTTTTTTGATAATCGCCCACCTCTAATTTTGAGTCGATATTGCCAAAGGATTAAGGGAGTTAGAAAAAAGCAATTTGTTTCGCAAAATATTTCCATACCCCTTTGTTCTAAATTTTCGACAAAAAAATTATAAAAAATGCAAAAAATTCGTAAAGAGGGGTTTTTTTGGCCAAAAAATCGACTGGCACAATCAGTTCTGTGATAAAATCATTATTTCGCCTTCAAATAGAGTCATGAAATTTTCGAAAATCCACTTTTCGAAACAAAAAATACTCAGAACTCGACAAATAAGGAAGATAGAACGTTCTAGTCTTCACCAATCGATAGAGGGGACAATTTTACATATTTGCGTGGATTTTGAGTCGATATTTCCAAGGATTAGGGGAGTTAGAAAAAAGAAATTTGTATCCCAAAATATTTCCATAGCTACCACCTTTGTTCTAAATTTTCGACAAAAAATGATTCAAAAATGCTAGAAATTCGTGAAGATGGGTTTTTTAGGTCGGAAAATCGACTGGCACAATCAGTTTTTTGATAAAATCATTATTTCGCCTCCAAATAGAGTCATGAAATTTTCGAAAATCCACTTTTCAAAACAAAAAATACTCATAACTCGACTAATATGAAAGATAGAACATTCTAGTCTTCACCAATCGATAGAGGGGACAATTTTACATATTTTAGTGAATTTTGAGTTGATATTGTCAAGAATTAAGGAAGTTAGAAAAAAGCAATTTGTATCGCAAAATATTTCCATACGTACCCCTTTGTTCAAAATTTTCTACAAAAAATAATTCAAAAGTGCTAGAAATTCGTGAAGATGGGTTTTTTGGGTCGGAAAATCGAATGGCACAATCAGTTTTTTGATAAAATCATTATTTCGCCTCCAAATAGAGTCATGAAATTTTCGAAAATCCACTTTTCAAAACAAAAAATACTCATAACTCGACTAATAGGAAAGAAAGAACGTTCTAGTCTTCACCAATCGATAGAGGGGACAATTTTCCATATTTTGGTGAATTTTGAGTCGATATTGTCGAGGATTAAGGAAGTTAGAAAAAAGCAATTTGTATCGCAAAATATTTCCATACTACCCCCTTTGTTCTAAATTTTCGACAAGAAAATTATAAAAAATGCTAAAAATTCGTAAAGAGGGGTTTTTTTGGCCAAAAAATCGACTGGCACAATCAGTTTTGTGATAAAATCATTATTTCGCCTTCAAATAGAGTCATGAAATTTTCGAAAATCCACTTTTCAAAACAAAAAATACTCATAACTCGATTAATAGGAAAGATAGAACGTTCTAGTCTTCACCAATCGATAGAGGGGACAATTTTACATATTTTAGTGAATTTTGAGTCGATATTGCCAAGGATTAAGGGAGTTAGAAAAAAGCAATTTGTATCGCAAAATATTTCCATACTACCCCCTTTGTTCTAAATTTTCGACAAAAAATGATTCAAAAATGCTAGAAATTCGTGAAGATGGGTTTTTTATGTCGGAAAATCGACTGGCACAATCAGTTTTTTGATAAAATCATTATTTCGCCTTCAAATAGAGTCATGAAATTTTCGAAAATCCACTTTTCGAAACAAAAAATACTCATAACTCGACAAATAGGAAAGATAGAACGTTCTAGTCTTCACCAATCGATAGAGGGGACAATTTTACATATTTTGGTGAATTTTGAGTCGATATTGTCGAGGATTAAGGAAGTTAGAAAAAAGCAATTTGTATCGCAAAATATTTCCATAGCTACCCCCTTTGTTCTAAATTTTCGACAAAAAAATTATAAAAAATGCAAAAAATTCGTAAAGAGGGGTTTTATCGGCCAAAAAATCGACTGGCACAATCAGTTTTGTGATAAAATCATTATTTCGCCTTCAAATAGAGTCATGAAATTTTCGAAAATCCACTTTTCGAAACAAAAAATACTGATAACTCGACAAATAGGGAAGATAGAACGTTCTAGTCTTCACCAATCGATAGAGGGGACAATTTTACATATTTAAGTGATTTTTAAGTCTATATTTCCAAGGATTATGGGAGTTAGAAAAAATCAATTTGTATCGCAAAACATTTCCATAGCTACCCCCTTTGTTCTAAATTTTCGACAAAAAAATTATAAAAAATGCTAAAAATTCGTAAAGAGGGGTTTTTTTGGCCAAAAAATCGACTGGCAGAATCAGTTTTGTGATAAAATCATTATTTCGCCTTCAAATAGGTCATGAAATTTTCGAAAATCCACTTTTCGAAACAAAAAATACTCATAACTCGACAAATAGGAAAGATAGAACGTTCTAGTCTTCACCAATCGATAGAGGGGACAATTTTACATATTTTGGTGAATTTTGAGTCGATATTGTCGAGGATTAAGGAAGTTAGAAAAAAGCAATTAGTATCGCAAAATATTTCCATAGCTACCCCCTTTGTTCTAAATTTTCGACAAAAAAATTATAAAAAATGCAAAAAATTCGTAAAGAGGGGTTTTTTCGGCCAAAAAATCGACTGGCACAATCAGTTTTGTGATAAAATCATTATTTCGCCTTCAAATAGAGTCATGAAATTTTCGAAAATCCACTTTTCGAAACAAAAAATACTCATAACTCGACAAATAGGAAAGATAGAACGTTCTAGTCTTCACCAATCGATAGAGGGGACAATTTTACATATTTTGGTGAATTTTGAGTCGATATTGTCGAGGATTAAGGAAGTTAGAAAAAAGCAATTTGTATCGCAAAATATTTCCATAGCTACCCCCTTTGTTCTAAATTTTCGACAAAAAAATTATAAAAAATGCAAAAAATTCGTAAAGAGGGGTTTTTTCGGCCAAAAAATCGACTGGCACAATCAGTTTTGTGATAAAATCATTATTTCGCCTTCAAATAGAGTCATGAAATTTTCGAAAATCCACTTTTCGAAACAAAAAATACTGATAACTCGACAAATAGGGAAGATAGAACGTTCTAGTCTTCACCAATCGATAGAGGGGACAATTTTACATATTTTAGTGAATTTTAAGTCCATTTTTCCAAGGATTATGGGAGTTAGAAAAAATCAATTTGTATCGCAAAATATTTCCATAGCTACCCCCTTTGTTCTAAATTTTCGACAAAAAAATTATAAAAAATGCAAAAAATTCGTAAAGAGGGTTTTTTTGGCCAAAAAATCGACTGGCACAATCAGTTTTGTGATAAAATCATTATTTCGCCTTCAAATAGAGTCATGAAATTTTCGAAAATCCACTTTTCGAAACAAAAAATACTGATAACTCGACAAATAGGGAAGATAGAACGTTCTAGTCTTCACCACTCGATAGAGGGGACAATTTTACATATTTTAGTGAATTTTAAGTCTATATTTCCAAAGGATTATGGGAGTTAGAAAAAATCAATTTGTATCGCAAAACATTTCCATAGCTACCCCCTTTGTTCTAAATTTTCGACAAAAAAATTATAAAAAATGCTAAAAATTCGTAAAGAGGGGTTTTTTTGGCCAAAAAATCGACTGGCAGAATCAGTTTTGTGATAAAATCATTATTTCGCCTTCAAATAGAGTCATGAAATTTTCGAAAATCCACTTTTCGAAACCAAAAATACTCATAACTCGACAAATAGGAAAGATAGAACGTTCTAGTCTTCACCAATCGATAGAGGGGACAATTTTACATATTTTGGTGAATTTTGAGTCGATATTGTCGAGGATTAAGGAAGTTAGAAAAAAGCAATTTGTATCGCAAAATATTTCCATAGCTACCCCCTTTGTTCTAAATTTTCGACAAAAAAATTATAAAAAATGCAAAAAATTCGTAAAGAGGGGTTTTTTCGGCCAAAAAATCGACTGGCACAATCAGTTTTGTGATAAAATCATTATTTCGCCTTCAAATAGAGTCATGAAATTTTCGAAAATCCACTTTTCAAAACAAAAAATTGTCATAACTCGACTAATAAGGAAGATAGAACGTTCTAGTCTTCACCAATCGATAGAGGGGACAATTTTACATATTTTAGTAAATTTTAAGTCTATATTTCCAAGGATTATGGGAGTTAGAAAAAATCAATTTGTATCGCAAAACATTTCCATAGCTACCCCCTTTGTTCTAAATTTTCGACAAAAAAATTATAAAAAATGCTAAAAATTCGTAAAGAGGGGTTTTTTTGGCCAAAAAATCGACTGGCAGAATCAGTTTTGTGATAAAATCATTATTTCGCCTTCAAATAGAGTCATGAAATTTTCGAAAATCCACTTTTGGAAACAAAAAATACTCATAACTCGACAAATAGGAAAGATAGAACGTTCTAGTCTTCACCAATCGATAGAGGGGACAATTTTACATATTTTGGTGAATTTTGAGTCCATATTTCCAAGGATTATGGGAGTTGGAAAAAATCAATTTGTATCGCAAAATATTTCCATACGTACCCCTTTGTTCTAAATTTTCGACAAAAAATAATTCAAAAATGCTAGAAGTTCGTGAAGATGGGTTTTTTGGGTCGGAAAATCGACTGGCACAATCAGTTTTTTGATAAAATCATTATTTCGCCTCCAAATAGAGTCATGAAATTTTCGAAAATCCACTTTTCAAAACAAAAAATACTCATAACTCGACTAATAGGAAAGATAGAACGTTCTAGTCTTCACCAATCGATAGAGGGGACAATTTTACATATTTTAGTGAATTTTGAGTTGATATTGTCAGGAATTAAGGAAGTTAGAAAAAAACAATTTGTATCGCAAAATATTTCCATACGTACCCCTTTGTTCAAAATTTTCGACAAAAAATAATTCAAAAATGCTAGAAATTCGTGAAGATGGGTTTTTTGGGTCGGAAAATCGACTGGCACAATCAGTTTTTTGATAAAATCATTATTTCGCCTGCAAATAAAGTCATGAGATTTTCGAAAATCCACTTTTCAAAACAAAAAATTGTCATAACTCGACTAATAAGGAAGATAGAACGTTCTAGTCTTCACCAATCGATAGAGGGGACAATTTTACATATTTTATCGAATTTTGAGTTGATATTGTCGAGGATTAAGGAAGTTAGAAAAAAGCAATTTGTATCGCAAAATATTTCCATACGTACCCCTTTGTTCAAAATTTTCGACAAAAAATAATTCAAAAATGCTAGAAATTCGTGAAGATGGGTTTTTTGGGTCGGAAAATCGAATGGCACAATCAGTTTTTTGATAAAATCATTATTTCGCCTGCAAATAAAGTCATGAAATTTTCGAAAATCCACTTTTCAAAACAAAAAATACTCATAACTCGACTAATAGGAAAGATAGAACGTTCTAGTCTTCACCAATCGATAGAGGGGACAATTTTACATATTTTGGTGAATTTTGAGTCGATATTGTCAAGGATTAAGGAAGTTAGAAAAAAGCAATTTGTATCGCAAAATATTTCCATACGTACCCCTTTGTTCAAAATTTTCGACAAAAAATAATTCAAAAATGCTAGAAATTCGTGAAGATGGGTTTTTTGGGTCGGAAAATCGAATGGCACAATCAGTTTTTTGATAAAATCATTATTTCGCCTGCAAATAAAGTCATGAAATTTTCGAAAATCCACTTTTCAAAACAAAAAATTGTCATAACTCGACTAATAAGGAAGATAGAACGTTCTAGTCTTCACCAATCGATAGAGGGGACAATTTTACATATTTTATTGAATTTTGAGTTGATATTGTCAAGAATTAAGGAAGTTAGAAAAAAGCAATTTGTATCGCAAAATATTTCCATACGTACCCCTTTGTTCTAAATTTTCGACAAAAAATAATTCAAAAATGCTAGAAGTTCGTGAAGATGGGTTTTTTGGGTCGGAAAATCGACTGGCACAATCAGTTTTTTGATAAAATCATTATTTCGCCTCCAAATAGAGTCATGAAATTTTCGAAAATCCACTTTTCAAAACAAAAAATACTCATAACTCGACTAATAGGAAAGATAGAACGTTCTAGTCTTCACCAATCGATAGAGGGGACAATTTTACATATTTTAGTGAATTTTGAGTTGATATTGTCAAGAATTAAGGAAGTTAGAAAAAAACAATTTGTATCGCAAAATATTTCCATACGTACCCCTTTGTTCAAAATTTTCGACAAAAAATAATTCAAAAATGCTAGAAATTCGTGAAGATGGGTTTTTTGGGTCGGAAAATCGACTGGCACAATCAGTTTTTTGATAAAATCATTATTTCGCCTCCAAATAGAGTCATGAAATTTTCGAAAATCCACTTTTCAAAACAAAAAATACTCGTAACTCGACTAATAGGAAAGATAGAACGTTCTAGTCTTCACCAATCGATAGAGGGGACAATTTTACATATTTGAGTGAATTTTGAGTTGATATTGTCAAGAATTAAGGAAGTTAGAAAAAAGCAATTTGTATCGCAAAATATTTCCATAGCTACCCCCTTTGTTCAAAATTTTCGACAAAAAATAATTCAAAAATGCTAGAAATTCGTGAAGATGGGTTTTTTGGGTCGGAAAATCGAATGGCACAATCAGTTTTTTGATAAAATCATTATTTCGCCTGCAAATAAAGTCACGAAATTTTCGAAAATCCACTTTTTAAAACAAAAAATACTCATAACTCGACTAATAGGAAAGATAGAACGTTCTAGTCTTCACCAATCGATAGAGGGGACAATTTTACATATTTTGGTAAATTTTGAGTCGATATTGTCAAGGATTAAGGAAGTTAGAAAAAAGCAATTTGTATCGCAAAATATTTCCATAGCTACCCCCTTTGTTCAAAATTTTCGAAAAAAAATAATTCAAAAATGCTAGAAATTCGTGAAGATGGGTTTTTTGGGTCGGAAAATCGACTGGCACAATCAGTTTTTTGATAAAATCATTATTTCGCCTCCAAATAGAGTCATGAAATTTTCGAAAATCCACTTTTCAAAACAAAAAATACTCATAACTCGACTAATAGGAAAGATAGAACGTTCTAGTCTTCACCAATCGATAGAGGGGACAATTTTACATATTTTATTGAATTTTGAGTTGATATTGTCAAGAATTAAGGAAGTTAGAAAAAAGCAATTTGTATCGCAAAATATTTCCATACGTACCCCTTTGTTCTAAATTTTCGACAAAAAATAATTCAAAAATGCTAGAAGTTCGTGAAGATGGGTTTTTTGGGTCGGAAAATCGACTGGCACAATCAGTTTTTTGATAAAATCATTATTTCGCCTCCAAATAGAGTCATGAAATTTTCGAAAATCCACTTTTCAAAACAAAAAATACTCATAACTCGACTAATAGGAAAGATAGAACGTTCTAGTCTTCACCAATCGATAGAGGGGACAATTTTACATATTTTGGTGAATTTTGAGTCGATATTGTCAAGGATTAAGGAAGTTAGAAAAAAGCAATTTGTATCGCAAAATATTTCCATACGTACCCCTTTGTTCAAAATTTTCGACAAAAAATAATTCAAAAATGCTTGAAATTCGTGAAGATGGTTTTTTTGGGTCGGAAAATCGACTGGCACAATCAGTTTTTTGATAAAATCATTATTTCGCCTCCAAATAGAGTCATGAAATTTTCGAAAATCCACTTTTCAAAACAAAAAATACTCATAACTCGACTAATAGGAAAGATAGAACATTCTAGTCTTCACCAATCGATAGAGGGGACAATTTTACATATTTTTGTGAATTTTGAGTCGATATTGTCAAGGATTGAGGGAGTTAGAAAAAAGCAATTTGTATCGCAAAATATTTCCATACCTACCCCTTTGTTCTAAATTTTCGAGAAAAAATTTTAAACAATGCTAAAAATTCGTAAAGAGGGGTTTTTTGGACCGGAAAATCGACTGGCAAATCTTGACAATTTTTTTAAGTCTTAAGCTTCAAAATATTTTCGTAAGTTCCAAATTGTCAATCTTTTTAAAGGCGTGAGTTAGGGAAAAAATTAGTTAAATATAGTTCTTGATCACGATGTTTGATGAAACTCTATTTTCAAAGTTTCGGTAGCGGTCCAGCTGCCGTTATCAAGAATAATGAAAAATAATAAATTTTCGAATCATCGAAAATTGATTATTTTCGATTAATCGATTATTTTCGATTAATCGATTATTTTCGATTAATCGATTATTTTCGATCAATCGATTATTTTATATGAATCGATTATTTTCGATTAATCGATTTTTTTCGATTAAACGATTTTTTTCGATTATTCGATTTTTTTCGATTAATCGATTATTTTCGATTAATCAATTATTTTCGATTAATCGATTATTTTCGATTATTCGATTATTTTCGATTAATCAATTAATCAAATCAATTAATCGATTAACATCGATTAATCGATTAATCGAAAATAATCGATTATTTTATATAATCGATAATCGATTATGTTTTTTGATAATCGCCCACCCCTAATTTTGAGTCGATATTGCCAAAGGATTAAGGGAGTTAGAAAAAAGCAATTTGTTTCGCAAAATATTTCCATACCCCTTTGTTCTAAATTTTCGACAAAAAAATTATAAAAAATGCAAAAAATTAGTAAAGAGGGGTTTTTTTGGCCAAAAAATCGACTGGCACAATCAGTTTTGTGATAAAATCATTATTTCGCCTTCAAATAGAGTCATGAAATTTTCGAAAATCTACTTTTCGAAACAAAAAATATTCATAACTCGACAAATAAGGAAGATAGAACGTTCTAGTCTTCACCAATCGATAGAGGGGACAATTTTACATATTTGCGTGGATTTTGAGTCGATATTTCCAAGGATTAGGGGAGTTAGAAAAAAGAAATTTGTATCCCAAAATATTTCCATAGCTACCACCTTTGTTCTAAATTTTCGACAAAAAATGATTCAAAAATGCTAGAAATTCGTGAAGATGGGTTTTTTAGGTCGGAAAATCGACTGGCACAATCAGTTTTTTGATAAAATCATTATTTCGCCTCCAAATAGAGTCATGAAATTTTCGAAAATCCACTTTTCAAAACAAAAAATACTCATAACTCGACTAATAGGAAAGATAGAACATTCTAGTCTTCACCAATCGATAGAGGGGACAATTTTACATATTTTAGTGAATTTTGAGTTGATATTGTCAAGAATTAAGGAAGTTAGAAAAAAGCAATTTGTATCGCAAAATATTTCCATACGTACCCCTTTGTTCAAAATTTTCTACAAAAAATAATTCAAAAGTGCTAGAAATTCGTGAAGATGGGTTTTTTGGGTCGGAAAATCGAATGGCACAATCAGTTTTTTGATAAAATCATTATTTCGCCTCCAAATAGAGTCATGAAATTTTCGAAAATCCACTTTTCAAAACAAAAAATACTCATAACTCGACTAATAGGAAAGATAGAACGTTCTAGTCTTCACCAATCGATAGAGGGGACAATTTTACATATTTTGGTGAATTTTGAGTCGATATTGTCGAGGATTAAGGAAGTTAGAAAAAAGCAATTTGTATCGCAAAATATTTCCATACTACCCCCTTTGTTCTAAATTTTCGACAAGAAAATTATAAAAAATGCTAAAAATTCGTAAAGAGGGGTTTTTTTGGCCAAAAAATCGACTGGCACAATCAGTTTTGTGATAAAATCATTATTTCGCCTTCAAATAGAGTCATGAAATTTTCGAAAATCCACTTTTCAAAACAAAAAATACTCATAACTCGATTAATAGGAAAGATAGAACGTTCTAGTCTTCACCAATCGATAGAGGGGACAATTTTACATATTTTAGTGAATTTTGAGTCGATATTGCCAAGGATTAAGGGAGTTAGAAAAAAGCAATTTGTATCGCAAAATATTTCCATACTACCCCCTTTGTTCTAAATTTTCGACAAAAAATGATTCAAAAATGCTAGAAATTCGTGAAGATGGGTTTTTTATGTCGGAAAATCGACTGGCACAATCAGTTTTTTGATAAAATCATTATTTCGCCTTCAAATAGAGTCATGAAATTTTCGAAAATCCACTTTTCGAAACAAAAAATACTCATAACTCGACAAATAGGAAAGATAGAACGTTCTAGTCTTCACCAATCGATAGAGGGGACAATTTTACATATTTTGGTGAATTTTGAGTCGATATTGTCGAGGATTAAGGAAGTTAGAAAAAAGCAATTTGTATCGCAAAATATTTCCATAGCTACCCCCTTTGTTCTAAATTTTCGACAAAAAAATTATAAAAAATGCAAAAAATTCGTAAAGAGGGGTTTTATCGGCCAAAAAATCGACTGGCACAATCAGTTTTGTGATAAAATCATTATTTCGCCTTCAAATAGAGTCATGAAATTTTCGAAAATCCACTTTTCGAAACAAAAAATACTGATAACTCGACAAATAGGGAAGATAGAACGTTCTAGTCTTCACCAATCGATAGAGGGGACAATTTTACATATTTAAGTGATTTTTAAGTCTATATTTCCAAGTATTATGGGAGTTAGAAAAAATCAATTTGTATCGCAAAACATTTCCATAGCTACCCCCTTTGTTCTAAATTTTCGACAAAAAAATTATAAAAAATGCTAAAAATTCGTAAAGAGGGGTTTTTTTGGCCAAAAAATCGACTGGCAGAATCAGTTTTGTGATAAAATCATTATTTCGCCTTCAAATAGGTCATGAAATTTTCGAAAATCCACTTTTCGAAACAAAAAATACTCATAACTCGACAAATAGGAAAGATAGAACGTTCTAGTCTTCACCAATCGATAGAGGGGACAATTTTACATATTTTGGTGAATTTTGAGTCGATATTGTCGAGGATTAAGGAAGTTAGAAAAAAGCAATTTGTATCGCAAAATATTTCCATAGCTACCCCCTTTGTTCTAAATTTTCGACAAAAAAATTATAAAAAATGCAAAAAATTCGTAAAGAGGGTTTTTTTCGGCCAAAAAATCGACTGGCACAATCAGTTTTGTGATAAAATCATTATTTCGCCTTCAAATAGAGTCATGAAATTTTCGAAAATCCACTTTTCGAAACAAAAAATACTGATAACTCGACAAATAGGGAAGATAGAACGTTCTAGTCTTCACCAATCGATAGAGGGGACAATTTTACATATTTTAGTGAATTTTAAGTCTATATTTCCAAGGATTATGGGAGTTAGAAAAAATCAATTTGTATCGCAAAACATTTCCATAGCTACCCCCTTTGTTCTAAATTTTCGACAAAAAAATTATAAAAAATGCTAAAAATTCGTAAAGAGGGGTTTTTTTGGCCAAAAAATCGACTGGCAGAATCAGTTTTGTGATAAAATCATTATTTCGCCTTCAAATAGAGTCATGAAATTTTCGAAAATCCACTTTTCGAAACCAAAAATACTCATAACTCGACAAATAGGAAAGATAGAACGTTCTAGTCTTCACCAATCGATAGAGGGGACAATTTTACATATTTTGGTGAATTTTGAGTCGATATTGTCGAGGATTAAGGAAGTTAGAAAAAAGCAATTAGTATCGCAAAATATTTCCATAGCTACCCCCTTTGTTCTAAATTTTCGACAAAAAAATTATAAAAAATGCAAAAAATTCGTAAAGAGGGGTTTTTTCGGCCAAAAAATCGACTGGCACAATCAGTTTTGTGATAAAATCATTATTTCGCCTTCAAATAGAGTCATGAAATTTTCGAAAATCCACTTTTCGAAACAAAAAATACTCATAACTCGACAAATAGGAAAGATAGAACGTTCTAGTCTTCACCAATCGATAGAGGGGACAATTTTACATATTTTGGTGAATTTTGAGTCGATATTGTCGAGGATTAAGGAAGTTAGAAAAAAGCAATTTGTATCGCAAAATATTTCCATAGCTACCCCCTTTGTTCTAAATTTTCGACAAAAAAATTATAAAAAATGCAAAAAATTCGTAAAGAGGGGTTTTTTCGGCCAAAAAATCGACTGGCACAATCAGTTTTGTGATAAAATCATTATTTCGCCTTCAAATAGAGTCATGAAATTTTCGAAAATCCACTTTTCGAAACAAAAAATACTGATAACTCGACAAATAGGGAAGATAGAACGTTCTAGTCTTCACCAATCGATAGAGGGGACAATTTTACATATTTTAGTGAATTTTAAGTCCATTTTTCCAAGGATTATGGGAGTTAGAAAAAATCAATTTGTATCGCAAAATATTTCCATAGCTACCCCCTTTGTTCTAAATTTTCGACAAAAAAATTATAAAAAATGCAAAAAATTCGTAAAGAGGGTTTTTTTGGCCAAAAAATCGACTGGCACAATCAGTTTTGTGATAAAATCATTATTTCGCCTTCAAATAGAGTCATGAAATTTTCGAAAATCCACTTTTCGAAACAAAAAATACTGATAACTCGACAAATAGGGAAGATAGAACGTTCTAGTCTTCACCACTCGATAGAGGGGACAATTTTACATATTTTAGTGAATTTTAAGTCTATATTTCCAAAGGATTATGGGAGTTAGAAAAAATCAATTTGTATCGCAAAACATTTCCATAGCTACCCCCTTTGTTCTAAATTTTCGACAAAAAAATCATAAAAAATGCTAAAAATTCGTAAAGAGGGGTTTTTTTGGCCAAAAAATCGACTGGCAGAATCAGTTTTGTGATAAAATCATTATTTCGCCTTCAAATAGAGTCATGAAATTTTCGAAAATCCACTTTTCGAAACCAAAAATACTCATAACTCGACAAATAGGAAAGATAGAACGTTCTAGTCTTCACCAATCGATAGAGGGGACAATTTTACATATTTTGGTGAATTTTGAGTCGATATTGTCGAGGATTAAGGAAGTTAGAAAAAAGCAATTTGTATCGCAAAATATTTCCATAGCTACCCCCTTTGTTCTAAATTTTCGACAAAAAAATTATAAAAAATGCAAAAAATTCGTAAAGAGGGGTTTTTTCGGCCAAAAAATCGACTGGCACAATCAGTTTTGTGATAAAATCATTATTTCGCCTTCAAATAGAGTCATGAAATTTTCGAAAATCCACTTTTCAAAACAAAAAATTGTCATAACTCGACTAATAAGGAAGATAGAACGTTCTAGTCTTCACCAATCGATAGAGGGGACAATTTTACATATTTTAGTAAATTTTAAGTCTATATTTCCAAGGATTATGGGAGTTAGAAAAAATCAATTTGTATCGCAAAACATTTCCATAGCTACCCCCTTTGTTCTAAATTTTCGACAAAAAAATTATAAAAAATGCTAAAAATTCGTAAAGAGGGGTTTTTTTGGCCAAAAAATCGACTGGCAGAATCAGTTTTGTGATAAAATCATTATTTCGCCTTCAAATAGAGTCATGAAATTTTCGAAAATCCACTTTTCGAAACAAAAAATACTCATAACTCCACAAATAGGAAAGATAGAACGTTCTAGTCTTCACCAATCGATAGAGGGGACAATTTTACATATTTTAGTGAATTTTAAGTCCATTTTTCCAAGGATTATGGGAGTTAGAAAAAAGCAATTTGTATCGCAAAATATTTCCATACGTACCCCTTTGTTCTAAATTTTCGACAAAAAATAATTCAAAAATGCTAGAAGTTCGTGAAGATGGGTTTTTTGGGTCGGAAAATCGACTGGCACAATCAGTTTTTTGATAAAATCATTATTTCGCCTGCAAATAAAGTCATGAAATTTTCGAAAATCCACTTTTCAAAACAAAAAATACTCATAACTCGACTAATAGGAAAGATAGAACGTTCTAGTCTTCACCAATCGATAGAGGGGACAATTTTACATATTTTGGTGAATTTTGAGTCGATATTGTCAAGGATTAAGGAAGTTAGAAAAAAGCAATTTGTATCGCAAAATATTTCCATACGTACCCCTTTGTTCAAAATTTTCGACAAAAAATAATTCAAAAATGCTAGAAATTCGTGAAGATGGGTTTTTTGGGTCGGAAAATCGAATGGCACAATCAGTTTTTTGATAAAATCATTATTTCGCCTGCAAATAAAGTCATGAAATTTTCGAAAATCCACTTTTCAAAACAAAAAATACTCATAACTCGACTAATAGGAAAGATAGAACGTTCTAGTCTTCACCAATCGATAGAGGGGACAATTTTACATATTTTGGTGAATTTTGAGTCGATATTGTCAAGGATTAAGGAAGTTAGAAAAAAGCAATTTGTATCGCAAAATATTTCCATACGTACCCCTTTGTTCAAAATTTTCGACAAAAAATAATTCAAAAATGCTAGAAATTCGTGAAGATGGGTTTTTTGGGTCGGAAAATCGATTGGCACAATCAGTTTTTTGATAAAATCATTATTTCGCCTGCAAATAAAGTCATGAAATTTTCGAAAATCCACTTTTCAAAACAAAAAATTGTCATAACTCGACTAATAAGGAAGATAGAACGTTCTAGTCTTCACCAATCGATAGAGGGGACAATTTTACATATTTTATTGAATTTTGAGTTGATATTGTCAAGAATTAAGGAAGTTAGAAAAAAGCAATTTGTATCGCAAAATATTTCCATACGTACCCCTTTGTTCTAAATTTTCGACAAAAAATAATTCAAAAATGCTAGAAGTTCGTGAAGATGGGTTTTTTGGGTCGGAAAATCGACTGGCACAATCAGTTTTTTGATAAAATCATTATTTCGCCTCCAAATAGAGTCATGAAATTTTCGAAAATCCACTTTTCAAAACAAAAAATACTCATAACTCGACTAATAGGAAAGATAGAACGTTCTAGTCTTCACCAATCGATAGAGGGGACAATTTTACATATTTTAGTGAATTTTGAGTTGATATTGTCAAGAATTAAGGAAGTTAGAAAAAAACAATTTGTATCGCAAAATATTTCCATACGTACCCCTTTGTTCAAAATTTTCGACAAAAAATAATTCAAAAATGCTAGAAATTCGTGAAGATGGGTTTTTTGGGTCGGAAAATCGACTGGCACAATCAGTTTTTTGATAAAATCATTATTTCGCCTCCAAATAGAGTCATGAAATTTTCGAAAATCCACTTTTCAAAACAAAAAATACTCGTAACTCGACTAATAGGAAAGATAGAACGTTCTAGTCTTCACCAATCGATAGAGGGGACAATTTTACATATTTGAGTGAATTTTGAGTTGATATTGTCAAGAATTAAGGAAGTTAGAAAAAAGCAATTTGTATCGCAAAATATTTCCATAGCTACCCCCTTTGTTCAAAATTTTCGACAAAAAATAATTCAAAAATGCTAGAAATTCGTGAAAATGGGTTTTTTGGGTCGGAAAATCGAATGGCACAATCAGTTTTTTGATAAAATCATTATTTCGCCTGCAAATAAAGTCACGAAATTTTCGAAAATCCACTTTTTAAAACAAAAAATACTCATAACTCGACTAATAGGAAAGATAGAACGTTCTAGTCTTCACCAATCGATAGAGGGGACAATTTTACATATTTTGGTAAATTTTGAGTCGATATTGTCAAGGATTAAGGAAGTTAGAAAAAAGCAATTTGTATCGCAAAATATTTCCATAGCTACCCCCTTTGTTCAAAATTTTCGAAAAAAAAT
Organism: Lochmaea crataegi; assembly: GCA_947563755.1. NCBI lineage: Eukaryota > Metazoa > Arthropoda > Insecta > Coleoptera > Chrysomelidae > Lochmaea > Lochmaea crataegi. Next base: position 15,485,516 of record OX387428.1, read on the forward strand.
AATTCAAAAATGCTAGAAATTCGTGAAGATGGGTTTTTTGGGTCGGAAAATCGAATGGCACAATCAGTTTTTTGATAAAATCATTAATTCGCCTGCAAATAAAGTCACGAAATTTTCGAAAATCCACTTTTTAAAACAAAAAATTGTCATAACTCGACTAATAAGGAAGATAGAACGTTCTAGTCTTCACCAATCGATAGAGGGGACAATTTTACATCTTTTTGTGAATTTTGAGTCGATATTGTCAAGGATTAAGGGAGTTAGAAAAAAGCAATTTGTATCGCAAAATATTTCCATACGTACCCCTTTGTTCTAAATTTTCGACAAAAAATAATTCAAAAATGCTAGAAATTCGTGAAGATGGGTTTTTTTGGGTCGGAAAATCGACTGGCACAATCAGTTTTTTGATAAAATCATTATTTCGCCTGCAAATAAAGTCATGAAATTTTCGAAAATCCACTTTTCAAAACAAAAAATTGTCATAACTCGACTAATAAGGAAGATAGAACGTTCTAGTCTTCACCAATCGATAGAGGGGACAATTTTACATATTTTATTGAATTTTGAGTTGATATTGTCAAGAATTAAGGAAGTTAGAAAAAAGCAATTTGTATCGCAAAATATTTCCATACGTACCCCTTTGTTCTAAATTTTCGACAAAAAATAATTCAAAAATGCTAGAAGTTCGTGAAGATGGGTTTTTTGGGTCGGAAAATCGACTGGCACAATCAGTTTTTTGATAAAATCATTATTTCGCCTGCAAATAAAGTCATGAAATTTTCGAAAATCCACTTTTCAAAACAAAAAATTGTCATAACTCGACTAATAAGGAAGATAGAACGTTCTAGTCTTCACCAATCGATAGAGGGGACAATTTTACATATTTTAGTGAATTTTGAGTCGATATTGTCAAGAATTAAGGAAGTTAGAAAAAAGCAATTTGTATCGCAAAATATTTCCATACGTACCCCTTTGTTCAAAATTTTCGACAAAAAATAATTCAAAAATGCTAGAAATTCGTGAAGATGGGTTTTTTGGGTCGGAAAATCGAATGGCACAATCAGTTTTTTGATAAAATCATTATTTCGCCTGCAAATAAAGTCATGAAATTTTCGAAAATCCACTTTTCAAAACAAAAAATTGTCATAACTCGACTAATAAGGAAGATAGAACGTTCTAGTCTTCACCAATCGATAGAGGGGACAATTTTACATATTTTATTGAATTTTGAGTTGATATTGTCAAGAATTAGGGAAGTTAGAAAAAAGCAATTAGTATCGCAAAATATTTCCATACGTACCCCTTTGTTCTAAATTTTCGACAAAAAATAATTCAAAAATGCTAGAAATTCGTGAAGATGGGTTTTTTGGGTCGGAAAATCGACTGGCACAATCAGTTTTTTGATAAAATCATTATTTCGCCTGCAAATAAAGTCATGAAATTTTCGAAAATCCACTTTTCAAAACAAAAAATACTCATAACTCGACTAATAGGAAAGATAGAACGTTCTAGTCTTCACCAATCGATAGAGGGGACAATTTTACATATTTTGGTGAATTTTGAGTTGATATTGTTAAGGATTAAGGAAGTTAGAAAAAAGCAATTTGTATCGCAAAATATTTCCATACGTACCCCTTCGTTCAAAATTTTCGACAAAAAATAATTCAAAAATGCTTGAAATTCGTGAAGAAGGTTTTTTTGGGTCGGAAAATCGACTGGCACAATCAGTTTTGTGATAAAATCATTATTTCGCCTCCAAATAGAGTCATGAAATTTTCGAAAATCCACTTTTCAAAACAAAAAATACTCATAACTCGACTAATAGGAAAGATAGAACGTTCTAGTCTTCACCAATCGATAGAGGGAACAATTTTACATATTTTGGTGAATTTTGAGTCGATATTGTCAAGGATTAAGGAAGTTAGAAAAAAGCAATTTGTATCGCAAAATATTTCCATAGCTACCCCCTTTGTTCTAAATTTTCGACAAAAAAATTATAAAAAATGCAAAAAATTCGTAAAGAGGGGTTTTTTTGGCCAAAAAATCGACTGGCACAATCAGATTTGTGATAAAATCATTATTTCGCCTTCAAATAGAGTCATGAAATTTTCGAAAATCCACTTTTCAAAACAAAAAATACTCATAACTCGACTAATAGGAAAGATAGAACATTCTAGTCTTCACCAATCGATAGAGGGGACAATTTTACATATTTTAGTGAATTTTGAGTTGATATTGTCAAGAATTAAGGAAGTTAGAAAAAAGCAATTTGTATCGCAAAATATTTCCATACGTACCCCTTTGTTCAAAATTTTCGACAAAAAATAATTCAAAAATGCTAGAAATTCGTGAAGATGGGTTTTTTGGGTCGGAAAATCGAATGGCACAATCAGTTTTTTGATAAAATCATTATTTCGCCTTCAAATAGGTCATGAAATTTTCGAAAATCCACTTTTCGAAACAAAAAATACTCATAACTCGACAAATAGGAAAGATAGAACGTTCTAGTCTTCACCAATCGATAGAGGGGACAATTTTACATATTTTGGTGAATTTTGAGTCGATATTGTCGAGGATTAAGGAAGTTAGAAAAAAGCAATTTGTATCGCAAAATATTTCCATAGCTACCCCCTTTGTTCTAAATTTTCGACAAAAAAATTATAAAAAATGCAAAAAATTCGTAAAGAGGGTTTTTTTCGGCCAAAAAATCGACTGGCACAATCAGTTTTGTGATAAAATCATTATTTCGCCTTCAAATAGAGTCATGAAATTTTCGAAAATCCACTTTTCGAAACAAAAAATACTCATAACTCGACAAATAGGAAAGATAGAACGTTCTAGTCTTCACCAATCGATAGAGGGGACAATTTTACATATTTTGGTGAATTTTGAGTCGATATTGTCGAGGATTAAGGAAGTTAGAAAAAATCAATTTGTATCGCAAAACATTTCCATAGCTACCCCCTTTGTTCTAAATTTTCGACAAAAAAATTATAAAAAATGCTAAAAATTCGTAAAGAGGGGTTTTTTTGGCCAAAAAATCGACTGGCAGAATCAGTTTTGTGATAAAATCATTATTTCGCCTTCAAATAGAGTCATGAAATTTTCGAAAATCCACTTTTCGAAACAAAGAATACTCATAACTCGACAAATAGGAAAGATAGAACGTTCTAGTCTTCACCAATCGATAGAGGGGACAATTTTACATATTTTGGTGAATTTTGAGTCGATATTGTCGAGGATTAAGGAAGTTAGAAAAAAGCAATTTGTATCGCAAAATATTTCCATAGCTACCCCCTTTGTTCTAAATTTTCGACAAAAAAATTATAAAAAATGCAAAAAATTCGTAAAGAGGGGTTTTTTCGGCCAAAAAATCGACTGGCACAATCAGTTTTGTGATAAAATCATTATTTCGCCTTCAAATAGAGTCATGAAATTTTCGAAAATCCACTTTCTAAAACAAAAAATTGTCATAACTCGACTAATAAGGAAGATAGAACGTTCTAGTCTTCACCAATCGATACAGGGGACAATTTTACATATTTTAGTGAATTTTAAGTCTATATTTCCAAGGATTATGGGAGTTAGAAAAAATCAATTTGTATCGCAAAACATTTCCATAGCTACCCCCTTTGTTCTAAATTTTCGACAAAAAAATTATAAAAAATGCTAAAAATTCGTAAAGAGGGGTTTTTTTGGCCAAAAAATCGACTGGCAGAATCAGTTTTGTGATAAAATCATTATTTCGCCTTCAAATAGAGTCATGAAATTTTCGAAAATCCACTTTTCGAAACAAAAAATACTCATAACTCCACAAATAGGAAAGATAGAACGTTCTAGTCTTCACCAATCGATAGAGGGGACAATTTTACATATTTTAGTGAATTTTAAGTCCATTTTTCCAAGGATTATGGGAGTTAGAAAAAATCAATTCGAATCGCAAAATATTTCCATAGCTACCCCCTTTGTTCTAAATTTTCGACAAAAAAATTATAAAAAATGCAAAAAATTCGTAAAGAGGGTTTTTTTGGCCAAAAAATCGACTGGCACAATCAGTTTTGTGATAAAATCATTATTTCGCCTTCAAATAGAGTCATGAAATTTTCGAAAATCCACTTTTCGAAACAAAAAATACTGATAACTCGACAAATAGGGAAGATAGAACGTTCTAGTCTTCACCACTCGATAGAGGGGACAATTTTACATATTTTACTGAATTTTAAGTCTATATTTCCAAGGATTATGGGAGTTAGAAAAAATCAATTTGTATCGCAAAACATTTCCATAGCTACCCCCTTTGTTCTAAATTTTCGACAAAAAAATTATAAAAAATGCTAAAAATTCGTAAAGAGGGGTTTTTTTGGCCAAAAAATCGACTGGCAGAATCAGTTTTGTGATAAAATCATTATTTCGCCTTCAAATAGAGTCATGAAATTTTCGAAAATCCACTTTTCGAAACAAAAAATACTCATAACTCGACAAATAGGAAAGATAGAACGTTCTAGTCTTCACCAATCGATAGAGGGGACAATTTTACATATTTTGGTGAATTTTGAGTCGATATTGTCGAGGATTAAGGAAGTTAGAAAAAAGCAATTTGTATCGCAAAATATTTCCATAGCTACCCCCTTTGTTCTAAATTTTCGACAAAAAAATTATAAAAAATGCAAAAAATTCGTAAAGAGGGGTTTTTTCGGCCAAAAAATTGACTTGCACAATCAGTTTTGTGATAAAATCATTATTTCGCCTTCAAATAGAGTCATGAAATTTTCGAAAATCCACTTTTCAAAACAAAAAATTGTCATAACTCGACTAATAAGGAAGATAGAACGTTCTAGTCTTCACCAATCGATAGAGGGGACAATTTTACATATTTTAGTAAATTTTAAGTCTATATTTCCAAGGATTATGGGAGTTAGAAAAAATCAATTTGTATCGCAAAACATTTCCATAGCTACCCCCTTTGTTCTAAATTTTCGACAAAAAAATTATAAAAAATGCTAAAAATTCGTAAAGAGGGGTTTTTTTGGCCAAAAAATCGACTGGCAGAATCAGTTTTGTGATAAAATCATTATTTCGCCTTCAAATAGAGTCATGAAATTTTCGAAAATCCACTTTTCGAAACAAAAAATACTCATAACTCCACAAATAGGAAAGATAGAACGTTCTAGTCTTCACCAATCGATAGAGGGGACAATTTTACATATTTTATTGAATTTTGAGTTGATATTGTCGAGAATTAAGGAAGTTAGAAAAAAGCAATTTGTATCGCAAAATATTTCCATACGTACCCCTTTGTTCTAAATTTTCGACAAAAAATAATTCAAAAATGCTAGAAGTTCGTGAAGATGGGTTTTTTGGGTCGGAAAATCGACTGGCACAATCAGTTTTTTGATAAAATCATTATTTCGCCTCCAAATAGAGTCATGAAATTTTCGAAAATCCACTTTTCAAAACAAAAAATACTCATAACTCGACTAATAGGAAAGATAGAACGTTCTAGTCTTCACCAATCGATAGAGGGGACAATTTTACATATTTTAGTGAATTTTGAGTTGATATTGTCAGGAATTAAGGAAGTTAGAAAAAAACAATTTGTATCGCAAAATATTTCCATACGTACCCCTTTGTTCAAAATTTTCGACAAAAAATAATTCAAAAATGCTAGAAATTCGTGAAGATGGGTTTTTTGGGTCGGAAAATCGACTGGCACAATCAGTTTTTTGATAAAATCATTATTTCGCCTGCAAATAAAGTCATGAGATTTTCGAAAATCCACTTTTCAAAACAAAAAATTGTCATAACTCGACTAATAAGGAAGATAGAACGTTCTAGTCTTCACCAATCGATAGAGGGGACAATTTTACATATTTTATCGAATTTTGAGTTGATATTGTCGAGGATTAAGGAAGTTAGAAAAAAGCAATTTGTATCGCAAAATATTTCCATACGTACCCCTTTGTTCAAAATTTTCGACAAAAAATAATTCAAAAATGCTAGAAATTTGTGAAGATGGGTTTTTTGGGTCGGAAAATCGAATGGCACAATCAGTTTTTTGATAAAATCATTATTTCGCCTGCAAATAAAGTCATGAAATTTTCGAAAATCCACTTTTCAAAACAAAAAATACTCATAACTCGACTAATAGGAAAGATAGAACGTTCTAGTCTTCACCAATCGATAGAGGGGACAATTTTACATATTTTAGTGAATTTTGAGTCGATATTGTCAAAGGATTAAGGAAGTTAGAAAAAAGCAATTTGTATCGCAAAATATTTCCATAGCTACCCCCTTTGTTCTAAATTTTCGACAAAAAAATTATAAAAAATGCAAAAAATTCGTTAAGAGGGGTTTTTTTGGCCAAAAAATCTACTGGCACAATCAGTTTTGTGATAAAATCATTATTTCGCCTTCAAATAGAGTCATGAAATTTTCGAAAATCCACTTTTCAAAACAAAAAATACTCATAACTCGACTAATAGGAAAGATAGAACGTTCTAGTCTTCACCAATCGATAGAGGGGACAATTTTACATATTTTAGTGAATTTTGAGTGGATATTGTCAAGAATTAAGGAAGTTAGAAAAAAACAATTTGTATCGCAAAATATTTCCATACGTACCCCTTTGTTCAAAATTTTCGACAAAAAAGAATTCAAAAATGCAAAAAATTCGTAAAGAGGGGTTTTTTTGGCCAAAAAATCGACTGGCACAATCAGTTTTGTGATAAAATCATTATTTCGCCTTCAAATAGAGTCATGAAATTTTCGAAAATGTACTTTTCGAAACAAAAAATACTCATAACTCGACAAATAAGGAAGATAGAACGTTCTAGTCTTCACCAATCGATAGAGGGGACAATTTTACATATTTTAGTGAATTTTGAGTTGATATTGTCAAGAATTAAGGAAGTTGGAAAAAAGCAATTTGTATCGCAAAATATTTCCATACGTACCCCTTTGTTCAAAATTTTCGACAAAAAATAATTCAAAAATGCTAGAAATTCGTGAAGATGGGTTTTTTGGGTCGGAAAATCGAATGGCACAATCAGTTTTTTGATAAAATCATTATTTCGCCTCCAAATAGAGTCATGAAATTTTCGAAAATCCACTTTTCAAAACAAAAAATACTCATAACTCGACTAATAGGAAAGATAGAACGTTCTAGTCTTCACCAATCGATAGAGGGGACAATTTTACATATTTTGGTAAATTTTGAGTCGATATTGTCAAGGATTAAGGAAGTTAGAAAAAAGCAATTTGTATCGCAAAATATTTCCATAGCTACCCCCTTTGTTCTAAATTTTCGACAAAAAAATTATAAAAAATGCTAAAAATTCGTAAAGAGGGGTTTTTTTGGCCAAAAAATCGACTGGCAGAATCAGTTTTGTGATAAAATCATTATTTCGCCTTCAAATAGAGACATGAAATTTTCGAAAATCCACTTTTCGAAACAAAAAATACTCATAACTCCACAAATAGGAAAGATAGAACGTTCTAGTCTTCACCATTCGATAGAGGGGACAATTTTACATATTTTAGTGAATTTTGAGTTGATATTGTCAAAGAATTAAGGAAGTTAGAAAAAAACAATTTGTATCGCAAAATATTTCCATACGTACCCCTTTGTTCAAAATTTTCGACAAAAAATAATTCAAAAATGCTAGAAATTCGTGAAGATGGGTTTTTTGGGTCGGAAAATCGAATGGCACAATCAGTTTTGTGATAAAATCATTATTTCGCCTTCAAATAGAGTCATGAAATTTTCAAAAATCCACTTTTCGAAACAAAAAATACTCATAACTCGACAAATAGGAAAGATAGAACGTTCTAGTCTTCACCAATCGATAGAGGGGACAATTTTACATATTTTAGTGAATTTTGAGTCGATATTGTTAAGGATTAAGGGAGTTAGAAAAAAGCAATTTGTATCGCAAAATATTTCCATACGTACCCCTTTGTTCTAAATTTTCGACAAAAAATAATTCAAAAATGCTAGAAATTCGTGAAGATGGGTTTTTTGGGTCGGAAAATCGATTGGCACAATCAGTTTTTTGATAAAATCATTATTTCGCCTGCAAATAAAGTCATGAAATTTTCGAAAATCCACTTTTCAAAACAAAAAATTGTCATAACTCGACTAATAAGGAAGATAGAACGTTCTAGTCTTCACCAATCGATAGAGGGGACAATTTTACATATTTCATTGAATTTTGAGTTGATATTGTCGAGAATTAAGGAAGTTAGAAAGAAGCAATTTGTATCGCAAAATATTTCCATACGTACCCCTTTGTTCTAAATTTTCGACAAAAAATAATTCAAAAATGCTAGAAGTTTGTGAAGATGGGTTTTTTGGGTCGGAAAATCGACTGGCACAATCAGTTTTTTGATAAAATCATTATTTCGCCTCCAAATAGAGTCATGAAATTTTCGAAAATCCACTTTTCAAAACAAAAAATACTCATAACTCGACTAATAGGAAAGATAGAACATTCTAGTCTTCACCAATCGATAGACGGGACAATTTTACATATTTTGGTGAATTTTGAGTCGATATTGTCAAGGATTGAGGGAGTTAGAAAAAAGCAATTTGTATCGCAAAATATTTCCATACCTACCCCTTTGTTCTAAATTTTCGACAAAAAAATTATAAAAAATGCTAAAAATTCGTAAAGAGGGGTTTTTTTGGCCAAACAATCGACTGGCACAATCAGTTTTGTGATAAAATCATTATTTCGCCTTCAAATAGAGTCATGAAATTTTCGAAAATCCACTTTTCGAAACAAAAAATACTCAGAACTCGACAAATAGGAAAGATAGAACGTTCTAGTCTTCACCAATCGATAGAGGGGACAATTTTACATATTTTGGTGAATTTTGAGTCGATATTGTCAAGGATTAAGGAAGTTAGAAAAAAGCAATTTGTATCGCAAAATATTTCCATACCGCTTTGTTCTAAATTTTCGACAAAAAAATTATAAAAAATGCAAAAAATTCGTAAAGAGGGGTTTTTTTGGCCAAAAAATCGACTGGCACAATCAGTTTTGTGATAAAATCATTATTTCGCCTTCAAATAGAGTCATGAAATTTTCGAAAATCCACTTTTCAAAACAAAAAATACTCATAACTCGACAAATAAGGAAGATAGAACGTTCTAGTCTTCACCAATCGATAGAGGGGACAATTTTACATATTTTGGTAAATTTTGAGTCGATATTGTCAAGGATTAAGGAAGTTAGAAAAAAGCAATTTGTATCGCAAAATATTTCCATAGCTACCCCCTTTGTTCTAAATTTTCGACAAAAAAATTATAAAAAATGCTAAAAATTCGTAAAGAGGGGTTTTTTTGGCCAAAAAATCGACTGGCAGAATCAGTTTTGTGATAAAATCATTATTTCGCCTTCAAATAGAGTCATGAAATTTTCGAAAATCCACTTTTCGAAACAAAATATACTCATAACTCCACAAATAGGAAAGATAGAACGTTCTAGTCTTCACCATTCGATAGAGGGGACAATTTTACATATTTTAGTGAATTTTGAGTTGATATTGTCAAAGGATTAAGGAAGTTAGAAAAAAGCAATTTGTATCGCAAAATATTTCCATACGTACCCCTTTGTTCAAAATTTTCGACAAAAAATAATTCAAAAATGCTAGAAATTCGTGAAGATGGGTTTTTTGGGTCGGAAAATCGAATGGCACAATCAGTTTTTTGATAAAATCATTATTTCGCCTGCAAATAAAGTCATGAAATTTTCGAAAATCCACTTTTCAAAACAAAAAATTGTCATAACTCGACTAATAAGGAAGATAGAACGTTCTAGTCTTCACCAATCGATAGAGGGGACAATTTTACATCTTTTAGTGAATTTTGAGTCGATATTGTCAAGGATTAAGGGAGTTAGAAAAAAGCAATTTGTATCGCAAAATATTTCCATACGTACCCCTTTGTTCAAAATTTTCGACAAAAAATAATTCAAAAATGCTAGAAATTCGTGAAGATGGGTTTTTTGGGTCGGAAAATCGAATGGCACAATCAGTTTTTTGATAAAATCATTATTTCGCCTGCAAATAAAGTCATGAAATTTTCGAAAATCCACTTTTCAAAACAAAAAATTGTCATAACTCGACTAATAAGGAAGATAGAACGTTCTAGTCTTCACCAATCGATAGAGGGGACAATTTTACATCTTTTAGTGAATTTTGAGTCGATATTGTCAAGGATTAAGGGAGTTAGAAAAAAGCAATTTGTATCGCAAAATATTTCCATACGTACCCCTTTGTTCAAAATTTTCGACAAAAAATAATTCAAAAATGCTAGAAATTCGTGAAGATGGGTTTTTTGGGTCGGAAAATCGACTGGCACAATCAGTTTTTTGATAAAATCATTATTTCGCCTCCAAATAGAGTCATGAAATTTTCGAAAATCCACTTTTCAAAACAAAAAATACTCATAACTCGACTAATAGGAAAGATAGAACGTTCTAGTCTTCACCAATCGATAGAGGGGACAATTTTACATATTTTAGTGAATTTTGAGTTGATATTGTCAAGAATTAAGGAAGTTAGAAAAAAGCAATTTGTATCGCAAAATATTTCCATAGCTACCCCCTTTGTTCAAAATTTTCGACAAAAAAATTATAAAAAATGCAAAAAATTCGTAAAGAGGGGTTTTTTTGGCCAAAAAATCGACTGGCACAATCAGTTTTGTGATAAAATCATTATTTCGCCTTCAAATAGAGTCATGAAATTTTCGAAAATCCACTTTTCAAAACAAAAAATACTCATAACTCGACTAATAGGAAAGATAGAACGTTCTAGTCTTCACCAATCGATAGAGGGGACAATTTTACATATTTTGGTGAATTTTGAGTCGATATTGTCAAGGATTAAGGAAGTTAGAAAAAAGCAATTTGTATCGCAAAATATTTCCATAGCTACCCCCTTTGTTCTAAATTTTCGACAAAAAAATTATAAAAAATGCTAAAAATTCGTAAAGAGGGGTTTTTTGGCCAAAAAATCGACTGGCAGAATCAGTTTTGTGATAAAATCATTATTTCGCCTTCAAATAGAGTCATGAAATTTTCGAAAATCCACTTTTCGAAACAAAAAATACTCATAACTCCACAAATAGGAAAGATAGAACGTTCTAGTCATCACCATTCGATAGAGGGGACAATTTTACATATTTTAGTGAATTTTGAGTTGATATTGTCAAGAATTAAGGAAGTTAGAAAAAAACAATTTGTATCGCAAAATATTTCCATACGTACCCCTTTGTTCAAAATTTTCGACAAAAAATAATTCAAAAATGCTAGAAATTCGTGAAGAGGGGTTTTTTGGGTCGGAAAATCGAATGGCACAATCAGTTTTTTGATAAAATCATTATTTTGCCTGCAAATAAAGTCACGAAATTTTCGAAAATCCACTTTTTAAAACAAAAAATTGTCATAACTCGACTAATAAGGAGGATAGAACGTTCTAGTCTTCACCAATCGATAGAGGGGACAATTTTACATCTTTTAGTGAATTTTGAGTCGATATTGTCAAGGATTAAGGAAGTTAGAAAAAAGCAATTTGTATCGCAAAATATTTCCATAGCTACCCCCTTTGTTCTAAATTTTCGACAAAAAAATTATAAAAAATGCAAAAAATTCGTAAAGAGGGGTTTTTTTGGCCAAAAAATCGACTGGCACAATCAGATTTGTGATAAAATCATTATTTCGCCTTCAAATAGAGTCATGAAATTTTCGAAAATCCACTTTTCGAAACAAAAAATACTCATAACTCGACAAATAGGAAAGATAGAACGTTCTAGTCTTCATTAATCGATAGAGGGGACAATTTTACATATTTTAGTGAATTTTGAGTTGATATTGTCAAGAATTAAGGAAGTTAGAAAAAAGCAATTTGTATCGCAAAATATTTCCATAGCTACCCCCTTTGTTCTAAATTTTCGACAAAAAAATTATAAAAAATGCAAAAAATTCGTAAAGAGGGGTTTTTTTGGCCAAAAAATCGACTGGCACAATCAGTTTTTTGATAAAATCATTATTTCGCCTCCAATAGAGTCATGAAATTGTCGAAAATCCACTTTTCAAAACAAAAAATACTCATAACTCGACTAATGGGAAAGATAGAACGTTCTAGTCTTCACCAATCGATAGAGGGGACAATTTTACATATTTTGGTGAATTTTGAGTCCATATTTCCAAGGATTATGGGAGTTGGAAAAAATCAATTTGTATCGCAAAATATTTCCATAGCTACCCTTTGTTCTAAATTTTCGACAAAAAAATTATAAAAAATGCAAAAAATTCGTAAAGAGGGGTTTTTTTGGCCAAAACATCGACTGGCAGAATCAGTTTTGTGATAAAATCATTATTTCGCCTTCAAATAGAGTCATGAAATTTTCGAAAATCCACTTTTCGAAACAAAAAATACTCATAACTCGACAAATAGGAAAGATAGAACGTTCTAGTCTTCACCAATCGATAGAGGGGACAATTTTACATATTTTAGTGAATTTTGAGTTCATATTTCCAAGGATTCTGGGAGTTAGAAAAAATCAATTTGTATCGCAAAATATTTCCATAGCTACCCCCTTTGTTCTAAATTTTCGACAAAAAAATTATAAAAAATGCAAAAAATTCGTAAAGAGGGGTTTTTTTGGCCAAAAAATCGACTGGCACAATCAGTTTTGTGATAAAATCATTATTTCGCCTTCAAATAGAGTCATGAAATTTTCGAAAATCCACTTTTCAAAACAAAAAATACTCATAACTCGACTAATAGGAAAGATAGAACGTTCTAGTCTTCACCAATCGATAGAGGGGACAATTTTACATATTTTGGTAAATTTTGAGTCGATATTGTCAAGGATTAAGGAAGTTAGAAAAAAGCAATTTGTATCGCAAAATATTTCCATAGCTACCCCCTTTGTTCTAAATTTTCGACAAAAAAATTATAAAAAATGCTAAAAATTCGTAAAGAGGGGTTTTTTTGGCCAAACAATCGACTGGCACAATCAGTTTTGTGATAAAATCATTATTTCGCCTTCAAATAGAGTCATGAAATTTTCGAAAATCCACTTTTCGAAACAAAAAATACTCAGAACTCGACAAATAGGAAAGATAGAACGTTCTAGTCTTCACCAATCGATAGAGGGGACAATTTTACATATTTTGGTGAATTTTGAGTCGATATTGTCAAGGATTAAGGAAGTTAGAAAAAAGCAATTTGTATCGCAAAATATTTCCATACCGCTTTGTTCTAAATTTTCGACAAAAAAATTATAAAAAATGCAAAAAATTCGTAAAGAGGGGTTTTTTTGGCCAAAAAATCGACTGGCACAATCAGTTTTGTGATAAAATCATTATTTCGCCTTCAAATAGAGTCATGAAATTTTCGAAAATCCACTTTTCAAAACAAAAAATACTCATAACTCGACAAATAAGGAAGATAGAACGTTCTAGTCTTCACCAATCGATAGAGGGGACAATTTTACATATTTTGGTAAATTTTGAGTCGATATTGTCAAGGATTAAGGAAGTTAGAAAAAAGCAATTTGTATCGCAAAATATTTCCATAGCTACCCCCTTTGTTCTAAATTTTCGACAAAAAAATTATAAAAAATGCTAAAAATTCGTAAAGAGGGGTTTTTTTGGCCAAAAAATCGACTGGCAGAATCAGTTTTGTGATAAAATCATTATTTCGCCTTCAAATAGAGTCATGAAATTTCGAAAATCCACTTTTCGAAACAAAATATACTCATAACTCCACAAATAGAAAGATAGAACGTTCTAGTCTTCACCATTCGATAGAGGGGACAATTTTACATATTTTAGTGAATTTTGAGTTGATATTGTCAAAGGATTAAGGAAGTTAGAAAAAAGCAATTTGTATCGCAAAATATTTCCATACGTACCCCTTTGTTCAAAATTTTCGACAAAAAATAATTCAAAAATGCTAGAAATTCGTGAAGATGGGTTTTTTGGGTCGGAAAATCGAATGGCACAATCAGTTTTTTGATAAAATCATTATTTCGCCTGCAAATAAAGTCATGAAATTTTCGAAAATCCACTTTTCAAAACAAAAAATTGTCATAACTCGACTAATAAGGAAGATAGAACGTTCTAGTCTTCACCAATCGATAGAGGGGACAATTTTACATCTTTTAGTGAATTTTGAGTCGATATTGTCAAGGATTAAGGGAGTTAGAAAAAAGCAATTTGTATCGCAAAATATTTCCATACGTACCCCTTTGTTCAAAATTTTCGACAAAAAATAATTCAAAAATGCTAGAAATTCGTGAAGATGGGTTTTTTGGGTCGGAAAATCGAATGGCACAATCAGTTTTTTGATAAAATCATTATTTCGCCTGCAAATAAAGTCATGAAATTTTCGAAAATCCACTTTTCAAAACAAAAAATTGTCATAACTCGACTAATAAGGAAGATAGAACGTTCTAGTCTTCACCAATCGATAGAGGGGACAATTTTACATCTTTTAGTGAATTTGAGTCGATATTGTCAAGGATTAAGGGAGTTAGAAAAAAAGCAATTTGTATCGCAAAATATTTCCATACGTACCCCTTTGTTCAAAATTTTCGACAAAAAATAATTCAAAAATGCTAGAAATTCGTGAAGATGGGTTTTTTGGTCGGAAAATCGACTGGCACAATCAGTTTTTTGATAAAATCATTATTTCGCCTCCAAAATAGAGTCATGAAATTTTCGAAAATCCACTTTTCAAAACAAAAAATACTCATAACTCGACTAATAGGAAAGATAGAACGTTCTAGTCTTCACCAATCGATAGAGGGGGACAATTTTACATATTTTAGTGAATTTTGAGTTGATATTGTCAAGAATTAAGGAAGTTAGAAAAAAGCAATTTGTATCGCAAAATATTTCCATAGCTACCCCCTTTGTTCAAAATTTTCGACAAAAAAATTATAAAAAATGCAAAAAATTCGTAAAGAGGGGTTTTTTTGGCCAAAAAATCGACTGCACAATCAGTTTTGTGATAAAATCATTATTTCGCCTTCAAATAGAGTCATGAAATTTTCGAAAATCCACTTTTCAAAACAAAAAATACTCATAACTCGACTAATAGAAAGATAGAACGTTCTAGTCTTCACAATCGATAGAGGGGACAATTTTACATATTTTGGTGAATTTTGAGTCGATATTGTCAAGGATTAAGGAAGTTAGAAAAAAGCAATTTGTATCGCAAAATATTTCCATAGCTACCCCCTTTGTTCTAAATTTTCGACAAAAAAATTATAAAAAATGCTAAAAATTCGTAAAGAGGGTTTTTTGGCCAAAAAATCGACTGGCAGAATCAGTTTTGTGATAAAATCATTATTTCGCTCCAAATAGAGTCATGAAATTTCGAAATCACTTTTCAAAACAAAAAATACTCATAACTCGACTAATAGGAAAGATAGAACGTTCTAGTCTTCACCAATCGATAGAGGGGACAATTTTACATATTTAAGTGAATTTTGAGTTGATATTGTCAAGATTAAGGAAGTTAGAAAAAGCAATTTGTATCGCAAAATATTCCATAGCTACCCCCTTTGTTCAAAATTTTCGACAAAAAATTATAAAAAATGCAAAAAATTCGTAAAGAGGGGTTTTTTTGGCCAAAAAATCGACTGGCACAATCAGTTTTGTGATAAAATCATTATTTCGCCTTCAAATAGAGTCATGAAATTTTCGAAAATCCACTTTTCAAAACAAAAAATACTCATAACTCGACTAATAGGAAAGATAGAACGTTCTAGTCTTCACCAATCGATAGAGGGGACAATTTTACATATTTTGGTGAATTTTGAGTCGATATTGTCAAGGATTAAGGAAGTTAGAAAAAGCAATTTGTATCGCAAAATATTTCCATAGCTACCCCTTTGTTCTAAATTTTCGACAAAAAAATTATAAAAAATGCTAAAAATTCGTAAAGAGGGTTTTTTGGCCAAAAAATTGACTGGCAGAATCAGTTTTGTGATAAATCATTATTTCGCCTTCAATAGAGTCATGAAATTTTCGAAAATCCACTTTTCGAAACAAAAAATACTCATAACTCCACAAATAGGAAAGATAGAACGTTCTAGTCATCACCATTCGATAGAGGGGACAATTTTACATATTTTAGTGAATTTTGAGTTGATATTGTCAAGAATTAAGGAAGTTAGAAAAAAACAATTTGTATCGCAAAATATTTCCATACGTACCCTTTGTTCAAAATTTCGACAAAAAATAATTCAAAAATGCTAGAAATTCGTGAGAGGGGTTTTTTGGGTCGGAAAATCGAATGGCACAATCAGTTTTTGATAAAATCATTATTTTGCCTGCAAATAAAGTCACGAATTTTCGAAAATCCACTTTTAAAACAAAAAATTGTCATAACTCGACTAATAAGGAGGATAGAACGTTCTAGTCTTCACCAATCGATAGAGGGGACAATTTTACATCTTTTAGTGAATTTTGAGTCGATATTGTCAAGGATTAAGGAAGTTAGAAAAAGCAATTTGTATCGCAAAATATTTCCATAGCTACCCCCTTTGTTCTAAATTTTCGACAAAAAAATTATAAAAAATGCAAAAATTTCGTAAGAGGGGTTTTTTTGGCCAAAAATCGACTGGCACAATCAGATTTGTGATAAAATCATTATTTCGCCTTCAAATAGAGTCATGAAATTTTCGAAAATCCACTTTTCGAAACAAAAAATACTCATAACTCGACAAATAGGAAAGATAGAACGTTCTAGTCTTCATTAATCGATAGAGGGGACAATTTACATATTTTAGTGAATTTTGAGTTGATATTGTCAAGAATTAAGGAAGTTAGAAAAAAGCAATTTGTATCGCAAAATATTTCCATAGCTACCCCTTTGTTCTAAATTTTCGACAAAAAATTATAAAAATGCAAAAAATTCGTAAAGAGGGGTTTTTTTGGCCAAAAAATCGACTGGCACAATCAGTTTTTTGATAAAATCATTATTTCGCCTCCAAATAGAGTCATGAATTGTCGAAAATCCACTTTTCAAAACAAAAAATACTCATAACTCGACTAATAGGAAGATAGAACGTTCTAGTCTTCACCAATCGATAGAGGGGACAATTTTACATATTTTGGTGAATTTTGAGTCCATATTTCCAAGATTATGGGAGTTGGAAAAAATCAATTTGTATCGCAAAATATTTCCATAGCTACCCCTTTGTTCTAAATTTTCGACAAAAAAATTATAAAAAATGCAAAAAATTCGTAAGAGGGTTTTTTTGGCCAAAACATCGACTGGCAGAATCAGTTTGTGATAAAATCATTATTTCGCCTTCAAATAGAGTCATGAAATTTCGAAAATCCACTTTTCGAAACAAAAAATACTCATAACTCGACAAATAGGAAAGATAGAACGTTCTAGTCTTCACCAATCGATAGAGGGGACAATTTTACATATTTTAGTGAATTTTGGAGTTCATATTTCCAAGGATTCTGGGAGTTAGAAAAAATCAATTATAAAAAATGCAAAAAATTCGTAAAGAGGGGTTTTTTTGGCCAAAAAATCGACTGGCACAATCAGTTTTGTGATAAAATCATTATTTCGCCTTCAAATAGAGTCATGAAATTTTCGAAATCAACTTTCAAACAAAAAAATACTCATAACTCGACTAATAGGAAAGATAGAACGTTCTAGTCTTCACCAATCGATAGAGGGGACAATTTTACATATTTTGGTAAATTTGAGTCGATATTGTCAAGGATTAAGGAAGTTAGAAAAAAAGCAATTTGTATCGCAAAATATTTCCATAGCTACCCCTTTGTTCTAAATTTTCGACAAAAAAATTATAAAAAAATGCTAAAAATTCGTAAAGAGGGGTTTTTTGGCCAAAAAATCGACTGCAGAATCAGTTTTGTGATAAAATCATTATTTCGCCTCAAATAGAGTCATGAAATTTTCGAAAATCCACTTTTCGAAACAAAAAATACTCATAACTCCACAAATAGGAAAGATAGAACGTTCTAGTCTTCACCATTCGATAGAGGGGACAATTTTACATATTTTGGTGAATTTTGAGTTGATATTGTCAAGAATTAAGGAAGTTAGAAAAAAACAATTTGTATCGCAAAATATTTCCATACGTACCCCTTTGTTCAAAATTTTCGACAAAAAATAATTCAAAAATGCTAGAAATTCGTGAAGATGGGTTTTTTGGGTCGGAAAATCGAATGGCACAATCAGTTTTTTGATAAAATCATTATTTCGCCTGCAAATAAAGTCACGAAATTTTCGAAAATCCACTTTTTAAAACAAAAAATTGTCATAACTCGACTAATAAGGAGGATAGAACGTTCTAGTCTTCACCAATCGATAGAGGGGACAATTTTACATCTTTTAGTGAATTTTGAGTCGATATTGTCAAGGATTAAGGAAGTTAGAAAAAAGCAATTTGTATCGCAAAATATTTCCATACGTACCCCTTTGTTCTAAATTTTCGACAAAAAATAATTCAAAAATGCTAGAAATTCGTGAAGATGGGTTTTTTGGGTCGGAAAATCGACTGGCACAATCAGTTTTTTGATAAAATCATTATTTCGCCTGCAAATAAAGTCATGAAATTTTCGAAAATCCACTTTTCAAAACAAAAAATTGTCATAACTCGACTAATAAGGAAGATAGAAGGTTCTAGTCTTCACCAATCGATAGAGGGGACAATTTTACATATTTTATTGAATTTTGAGTTGATATTGTCGAGAATTAAGGAAGTTAGAAAAAAGCAATTTGTATCGCAAAATATTTCCATACGTACCCCTTTGTTCTAAATTTTCGACAAAAAATAATTCAAAAATGCTAGAAGTTTGTGAAGATGGGTTTTTTGGGTCGGAAAATCGACTGGCACAATCAGTTTTTTGATAAAATCATTATTTCGCCTCCAAATAGAGTCATGAAATTTTCGAAAATCCACTTTTCAAAACAAAAAATACTCATAACTCGACTAATAGGAAAGATAGAACGTTCTAGTCTTCACCAATCGATAGAGGGGACAATTTTACATATTTTGGTGAATTTTGAGTCGATATTGTCAAGGATTAAGGAAGTTAGAAAAAAGCAATTTGTATCGCAAAATATTTCCATACGTACCCCTTTGTTCTAAATTTTCGACAAAAAATAATTCAAAAATGCTAGAAGTTCGTGAAGATGGGTTTTTTGGGTCGGAAAATCGACTGGCACAATCAGTTTTTTGATAAAATCATTATTTCGCCTGCAAATAAAGTCATGAAATTTTCGAAAATCCACTTTTCAAAACAAAAAATTGTCATAACTCGACTAATAAGGAAGATAGAACGTTCTAGTCTTCACCAATCGATAGAGGGGACAATTTTACATCTTTTAGTGAATTTTGAGTCGATATTGTCAAGGATTAAGGGAGTTAGAAAAAAGCAATTTGTATCGCAAAATATTTCCATACGTACCCCTTTGTTCTAAATTTTCGACAAAAAATAATTCAAAAATGCTAGAAGTTTGTGAAGATGGGTGTTTTGGGTCGGAAAATCGACTGGCACAATCAGTTTTTTGATAAAATCATTATTTCGCCTCCAAATAGAGTCATGAAATTTTCGAAAATCCACTTTTCAAAACAAAAAATACTCATAACTCGACTAATAGGAAAGATAGAACGTTCTAGTCTTCACCAATCGATAGAGGGGACAATTTTACATATTTTGGTGAATTTTGAGTCGATATTGTCAAGGATTAAGGAAGTTAGAAAAAAGCAATTTGTATCGCAAAATATTTCCATACGTACCCCTTTATTCAAAATTTTCGACAAAAAATAATTCAAAAATGCTTGAAATTCGTGAAGATGGTTTTTTTGGGTCGGAAAATCGACTGGCACAATCAGTTTTTTGATAAAATCATTATTTCGCCTCCAAATAGAGTCATGAAATTTTCGAAAATCCACTTTTCAAAACAAAAAATACTCATAACTCGACTAATAGGAAAGATAGAACATTCTAGTCTTCACCAATCGATAGACGGGACAATTTTACATATTTTGGTGAATTTTGAGTCGATATTGTCAAGGATTGAGGGAGTTAGAAAAAAGCAATTTGTATCGCAAAATATTTCCATACCTACCCCTTTGTTCTAAATTTTCGACAAAAAAATTATAAAAAATGCTAAAAATTCGTAAAGAGGGGTTTTTTTGGCCAAAAAATCGACTGGCACAATCAGTTTTGTGATAAAATCATTATTTCGCCTTCAAATAGAGTCATGAAATTTTCGAAAATCCACTTTTCGAAACAAAAAATACTCAGAACTCGACAAATAGGAAAGATAGAACGTTCTAGTCTTCACCAATCGATAGAGGGGACAATTTTACATATTTTGGTGAATTTTGAGTCGATATTGTCAAGGATTAAGGAAGTTAGAAAAAAGCAATTTGTATCGCAAAATATTTCCATACCGCTTTGTTCTAAATTTTCGACAAAAAAATTATAAAAAATGCAAAAAATTCGTAAAGAGGGGTTTTTTTGGCCAAAAAATCGACTGGCACAATCAGTTTTGTGATAAAATCATTATTTCGCCTTCAAATAGAGTCATGAAATTTTCGAAAATCTACTTTTCGAAACAAAAAATACTCATAACTCGACAAATAGGAAAGATAGAACGTTCTAGTCTTCACCATTCGATAGAGGGGACAATTTTACATGTTTTAGTGAATTTTGAGTCCATATTTCCAAGGATTCTGGGAGTTAGAAAAAATCAATTTGTATCGCAAAATATTTCCATAGCTACCCCCTTTGTTCTAAATTTTCGACAAAAAAATTATAAAAAATTCAAAAAATTCGTAAAGAGGGGTTTTTTTGGCCAAAAAATCGACTGGCACAATCAGATTTGTGATAAAATCATTATTTCGCCTTCAAATAGAGTCATGAAATTTTCGAAAATCCACTTTTCGAAACAAAAAATACTCATAACTCGACAAATAGGAAAGATAGAACGTTCTAGTCTTCACTAATCGATAGAGGGGACAATTTTACATATTTTAGTGAATTTTGAGTTGATATTGTCAAGAATTAAGGAAGTTAGAAAAAAGCAATTTGTATCGCAAAATATTTCCATAGCTACCCCCTTTGTTCTAAATTTTCGACAAAAAAATTATAAAAAATGCAAAAAATTCGTAAAGAGGGGTTTTTTTGGCCAAAAAATCGACTGGCACAATCAGTTTTTTGATAAAATCATTATTTCGCCTCCAAATAGAGTCATGAAATTGTCGAAAATCCACTTTTCAAAACAAAAAATACTCATAACTCGACTAATAGGAAAGATAGAACGTTCTAGTCTTCACCAATCGATAGAGGGGACAATTTTACATATTTTGGTGAATTTTGAGTCCATATTTCCAAGGATTATGGGAGTTGGAAAAAATCAATTTGTATCGCAAAATATTTCCATAGCTACCCCCTTTGTTCTAAATTTTCGACAAAAAAATTATAAAAAATGCAAAAAATTCGTAAAGAGGGGTTTTTTCGGCCAAAACATCGACTGGCACAATCAGTTTTGTGATAAAATCATTATTTCGCCTTCAAATAGAGTCATGAAATTTTCGAAAATCCACTTTTCGAAACAAAAAATACTCATAACTCGACAAATGGGAAAGATAGAACGTTCTAGTCTTCACTAATCGATAGAGGGGACAATTTTACATATTTTAGTGAATTTTGAGTTGATATTGTCAAGAATTAAGGAAGTTAGAAAAAAGCAATTTGTATCGCAAAATATTTCCATAGCTACCCCCTTTGTTCTAAATTTTCGACAAAAAAATTATAAAAAATGCAAAAAATTCGTAAAGAGGGGTTTTTTTGGCCAAAAAATCGACTGGCACAATCAGATTTGTGATAAAATCATTATTTCGCCTTCAAATAGAGTCATGAAATTTTCGAAAATCCACTTTTCGAAACAAAAAATACTCATAACTCGACAAATAGGAAAGATAGAACGTTCTAGTCTTCACTAATCGATAGAGGGGACAATTTTACATATTTTAGTGAATTTTGAGTTGATATTGTCAAGAATTAAGGAAGTTAGAAAAAAGCAATTTGTATCGCAAAATATTTCCATAGCTACCCCCTTTGTTCTAAATTTTCGACAAAAAAATTATAAAAAATGCAAAAAATTCGTAAAGAGGGGTTTTTTTGGCCAAAAAATCGACTGGCACAATCAGTTTTTTGATAAAATCATTATTTCGCCTCCAAATAGAGTCATGAAATTGTCGAAAATCCACTTTTCAAAACAAAAAATACTCATAACTCGACTAATAGGAAAGATAGAACGTTCTAGTCTTCACCAATCGATAGAGGGGACAATTTTACATATTTTGGTGAATTTTGAGTCCATATTTCCAAGGATTATGGGAGTTGGAAAAAATCAATTTGTATCGCAAAATATTTCCATAGCTACCCCCTTTGTTCTAAATTTTCGACAAAAAAATTATAAAAAATGCAAAAAATTCGTAAAGAGGGGTTTTTTTGGCCAAAACATCGACTGGCACAATCAGTTTTGTGATAAAATCATTATTTCGCCTTCAAATAGAGTCATGAAATTTTCGAAATTCCACTTTTCGAAACAAAAAATACTCATAACTCGACAAATAGGGAAGATAGAACGTTCTAGTCTTCACCAATCGATAGAGGGGACAATTTTACATATTTTGGTGAATTTTGAGTCGATATTGTCGAGGATTAAGGAAGTTAGAAAAAAGCAATTTGTATCGCAAAATATTTCCATAGCTACCCCCTTTGTTCTAAATTTTCGACAAAAAAATTATAAAAAATGCAAAAAATTCGTAAAGAGGGGTTTTTTCGGCCAAAACATCGACTGGCACAATCAGTTTTGTGATAAAATCATTATTTCGCCTTCAAATAGAGTCATGAAATTTTCGAAAATCCACTTTTCGAAACAAAAAATACTCATAACTCGACAAATGGGAAAGATAGAACGTTCTAGTCTTCACTAATCGATAGAGGGGACAATTTTACATATTTTAGTGAATTTTGAGTTGATATTGTCAAGAATTAAGGAAGTTAGAAAAAAGCAATTTGTATCGCAAAATATTTCCATAGCTACCCCCTTTGTTCTAAATTTTCGACAAAAAAATTATAAAAAATGCAAAAAATTCGTAAAGAGGGGTTTTTTTGGCCAAAAAATCGACTGGCACAATCAGATTTGTGATAAAATCATTATTTCGCCTTCAAATAGAGTCATGAAATTTTCGAAAATCCACTTTTCGAAACAAAAAATACTCATAACTCGACAAATAGGAAAGATAGAACGTTCTAGTCTTCACTAATCGATAGAGGGGACAATTTTACATATTTTAGTGAATTTTGAGTTGATATTGTCAAGAATTAAGGAAGTTAGAAAAAAGCAATTTGTATCGCAAAATATTTCCATAGCTACCCCCTTTGTTCTAAATTTTCGACAAAAAAATTATAAAAAATGCAAAAAATTCGTAAAGAGGGGTTTTTTTGGCCAAAAAATCGACTGGCACAATCAGTTTTTTGATAAAATCATGATTTCGCCTCCAAATAGAGTCATGAAATTGTCGAAAATCCACTTTTCAAAACAAAAAATACTCATAACTCGACTAATAGGAAAGATAGAACGTTCTAGTCTTCACCAATCGATAGAGGGGACAATTTTACATATTTTGGTGAATTTTGAGTCCATATTTCCAAGGATTATGGGAGTTGGAAAAAATCAATTTGTATCGCAAAATATTTCCATAGCTACCCCCTTTGTTCTAAATTTTCGACAAAAAAATTATAAAAAATGCAAAAAATTCGTAAAGAGGGGTTTTTTTGGCCAAAACATCGACTGGCACAATCAGTTTTGTGATAAAATCATTATTTCGCCTTCAAATAGAGTCATGAAATTTTCGAAAATCCACTTTTCGAAACAAAAAATACTCATAACTCGACAAATAGGGAAGATAGAACGTTCTAGTCTTCACCAATCGATAGAGGGGACAATTTTACATATTTTGGTGAATTTTGAGTCGATATTGTCGAGGATTAAGGAAGTTAGAAAAAAGCAATTTGTATCGCAAAATATTTCCATAGCTACCCCCTTTGTTCTAAATTTTCGACAAAAAAATTATAAAAAATGCAAAAAATTCGTAAAGAGGGGTTTTTTCGGCCAAAAAAATCGACTGGCACAATCAGTTTTGTGATAAAATCATTATTTCGCCTTCAAATAGAGTCATGAAATTTTCGAAAATCCACTTTTCGAAACAAAAAATACTCATAACTCCACAAATAGGAAAGATAGAACGTTCTAGTCTTCACCATTCGATAGAGGGGACAATTTTACATATTTTGGTGAATTTTGAGTTGATATTGTCAAGAATTAAGGAAGTTAGAAAAAAACAATTTGTATCGCAAAATATTTCAATAGATACCCCCTTTGTTCTAAATTTTCGACAAAAAAATTATAAAAAATGCTAAAAATTCGTAAAGAGGGGTTTTTTGGCCAAAAAATCGACTGGCAGAATCAGTTTTGTGATAAAATCATTATTTCGCCTTCAAATAGAGTCATGAAATTTTCGAAAATCCACTTTTCGAAACAAAAAATACTCATAACTCGACAAATAGGAAAGATAGAACGTTCTAGTCTTCACCAATCGATAGAGGGGACAATTTTACATATTTTAGTGAATTTTGAGTCCATATTTCCAAGGATTCTGGGAGTTAGAAAAAATCAATTTGTATCGCAAAATATTTCCATAGCTACCCCCTTTGTTCTAAATTTTCGACAAAAAAATTATAAAAAATGCAAAAAATTCGTAAAGAGGGGTTTTTTTGGCCAAAAAATCGACTGGCACAATCAGTTTTGTGATAAAATCATTATTTCGCCTTCAAATAGAGTCATGAAATTTTCGAAAATCCACTTTTCAAAACAAAAAATACTCATAACTCGACTAATAGGAAAGATAGAACGTTCTAGTCTTCACCAATCGATAGAGGGGACAATTTTACATATTTTGGTAAATTTTGAGTCGATATTGTCAAGGATTAAGGAAGTTAGAAAAAAGCAATTTGTATCGCAAAATATTTCCATAGCTACCCCCTTTGTTCTAAATTTTCGACAAAAAAATTATAAAAAATGCTAAAAATTCGTAAAGAGGGGTTTTTTTGGCCAAAAAATCGACTGGCAGAATCAGTTTTGTGATAAAATCATTATTTCGCCTTCAAATAGAGTCATGAAATTTTCGAAAATCCACTTTTCGAAACAAAAAATACTCATAACTCCACAAATAGGAAAGATAGAACGTTCTAGTCTTCACCATTCGATAGAGGGGACAATTTTACATATTTTGGTGAATTTTGAGTTGATATTGTCAAGAATTAAGGAAGTTAGAAAAAAACAATTTGTATCGCAAAATATTTCCATACGTACCCCTTTGTTCAAAATTTTCGACAAAAAATAATTCAAAAATGCTAGAAATTCGTGAAGATGGGTTTTTTGGGTCGGAAAATCGAATGGCACAATCAGTTTTTTGATAAAATCATTATTTCGCCTGCAAATAAAGTCACGAAATTTTCGAAAATCCACTTTTTAAAACAAAAAATTGTCATAACTCGACTAATAAGGAGGATAGAACGTTCTAGTCTTCACCAATCGATAGAAGGGACAATTTTACATCTTTTAGTGAATTTTGAGTCGATATTGTCAAGGATTAAGGAAGTTAGAAAAAAGCAATTTGTATCGCAAAATATTTCCATACGTACCCCTTTGTTCTAAATTTTCGACAAAAAATAATTCAAAAATGCTAGAAATTCGTGAAGATGGGTTTTTTGGGTCGGAAAATCGACTGGCACAATCAGTTTTTTGATAAAATCATTATTTCGCCTGCAAATAAAGTCATGAAATTTTCGAAAATCCACTTTTCAAAACAAAAAATTGTCATAACTCGACTAATAAGGAAGATAGAAGGTTCTAGTCTTCACCAATCGATAGAGGGGACAATTTTACATATTTTATTGAATTTTGAGTTGATATTGTCGAGAATTAAGGAAGTTAGAAAAAAGCAATTTGTATCGCAAAATATTTCCATACGTACCCCTTTGTTCTAAATTTTCGACAAAAAATAATTCAAAAATGCTAGAAGTTTGTGAAGATGGGTTTTTTGGGTCGGAAAATCGACTGGCACAATCAGTTTTTTGATAAAATCATTATTTCGCCTCCAAATAGAGTCATGAAATTTTCGAAAATCCACTTTTCAAAACAAAAAATACTCATAACTCGACTAATAGGAAAGATAGAACGTTCTAGTCTTCACCAATCGATAGAGGGGACAATTTTACATATTTTGGTGAATTTTGAGTCGATATTGTCAAGGATTAAGGAAGTTAGAAAAAAGCAATTTGTATCGCAAAATATTTCCATACGTACCCCTTTGTTCTAAATTTTCGACAAAAAATAATTCAAAAATGCTAGAAGTTCGTGAAGATGGGTTTTTTGGGTCGGAAAATCGACTGGCACAATCAGTTTTTTGATAAAATCATTATTTCGCCTGCAAATAAAGTCATGAAATTTTCGAAAATCCACTTTTCAAAACAAAAAATTGTCATAACTCGACTAATAAGGAAGATAGAACGTTCTAGTCTTCACCAATCGATAGAGGGGACAATTTTACATATTTTGGTGAATTTTGAGTCGATATTGTCAAGGATTAGGGAAGTTAGAAAAAAGCAATTTGTATCGCAAAATATTTCCATACGTACCCCTTTATTCAAAATTTTCGACAAAAAATAATTCAAAAATGCTAGAAGTTTGTGAAGATGGGTGTTTTGGGTCGGAAAATCGACTGGCACAATCAGTTTTTTGATAAAATAATTATTTCGCCTCCAAATAGAGTCATGAAATTTTCGAAAATCCACTTTTCAAAACAAAAAATACTCATAACTCGACTAATAGGAAAGATAGAACGTTCTAGTCTTCACCAATCGATAGAGGGGACAATTTTACATATTTTGGTGAATTTTGAGTCGATATTGTCAAGGATTAGGGAAGTTAGAAAAAAGCAATTTGTATCGCAAAATATTTCCATACGTACCCCTTTATTCAAAATTTTCGACAAAAAATAATTCAAAAATGCTTGAAATTCGTGAAGATGGTTTTTTTGGGTCGGAAAATCGACTGGCACAATCAGTTTTTTGATAAAATCATTATTTCGCCTCCAAATAGAGTCATGAAATTTTCGAAAATCCACTTTTCAAAACAAAAAATACTCATAACTCGACTAATAGGAAAGATAGAACATTCTAGTCTTCACCAATCGATAGACGGGACAATTTTACATATTTTGGTGAATTTTGAGTCGATATTGTCAAGGATTGAGGGAGTTAGAAAAAAGCAATTTGTATCGCAAAATATTTCCATACCTACCCCTTTGTTCTAAATTTTCGACAAAAAAATTATAAAAAATGCTAAAAATTCGTAAAGAGGGGTTTTTTTGGCCAAAAAATCGACTGGCACAATCAGTTTTGTGATAAAATCATTATTTCGCCTTCAAATAGAGTCATGAAATTTTCGAAAATCCACTTTTCGAAACAAAAAATACTCAGAACTCGACAAATAGGAAAGATAGAACGTTCTAGTCTTCACCAATCGATAGAGGGGACAATTTTACATATTTTGGTGAATTTTGAGTCGATATTGTCAAGGATTAAGGAAGTTAGAAAAAAGCAATTTGTATCGCAAAATATTTCCATACCGCTTTGTTCTAAATTTTCGACAAAAAAATTATAAAAAATGCAAAAAATTCGTAAAGAGGGGTTTTTTTGGCCAAAAAATCGACTGGCACAATCAGTTTTGTGATAAAATCATTATTTCGCCTTCAAATAGAGTCATGAAATTTTCGAAAATCTACTTTTCGAAACAAAAAATACTCATAACTCGACAAATAGGAAAGATAGAACGTTCTAGTCTTCACCATTCGATAGAGGGGACAATTTTACATGTTTTAGTGAATTTTGAGTCCATATTTCCAAGGATTCTGGGAGTTAGAAAAAATCAATTTGTATCGCAAAATATTTCCATAGCTACCCCCTTTGTTCTAAATTTTCGACAAAAAAATTATAAAAAATGCAAAAAATTCGTAAAGAGGGGTTTTTTTGGCCAAAAAATCGACTGGCACAATCAGTTTTGTGATAAAATCATTATTTCGCCTTCAAATAGAGTCATGAAATTTTCGAAAATCCACTTTTCAAAACAAAAAATTGTCATAACTCGACTAATAAGGAAGATAGAACGTTCTAGTCTTCACCAATCGATAGAGGGGACAATTTTACATATTTTAGTGAATTTTAAGTCTATATTTCCAAGGATTATGGGAGTTAGAAAAAATCAATTTGTATCGCAAAACATTTCCATACGTACCCCTTTGTTCAAAATTTTCGACAAAAAATAATTCAAAAATGCTAGAAATTCGTGAAGATGGGTTTTTTGGGTCGGAAAATCGAATGGCACAATCAGTTTTTTGATAAAATCATTATTTCGCCTGCAAATAAAGTCACGAAATTTTCGAAAATCCACTTTTTAAAACAAAAAATTGTCATAACTCGACTAATAAGGAAGATAGAACGTTCTAGTCTTCACCAATCGATAGAGGGGACAATTTTACATATTTTAGTGAATTTTGAGTCCATATTTCCAAGGATTCTGGGAGTTAGAAAAAATCAATTTGTATCGCAAAATATTTCCATAGCTACCCCCTTTGTTCTAAATTTTCGACAAAAAAATTATAAAAAATGCTAAAAATTCGTAAAGAGGAATTTTTTTGGCCAAAAAATCGACTGACAGAATCAGTTTTGTGATAAAATCATTATTTCGCCTTCAAATAGAGTCATGAAATTTTCGAAAATCCACTTTTCGAAACAAAAAATACTCATAACTCCACAAATAGGAAAGATAGAACGTTCTAGTCTTCACCATTCGATAGAGGGGACAATTTTACATATTTTAGTGAATTTTGAGTTGATATTGTCAAGAATTAAGGAAGTTAGAAAAAAACAATTTGTATCGAAAAATATTTCCATACGTACCCCTTTGTTCAAAATTTTCGACAAAAAATAATTCAAAAATGCTAGAAATTCGTGAAGATGGGTTTTTTGGGTCGGAAAATCGAATGGCACAATCAGTTTTTTGATAAAATCATTATTTCGCCTGCAAATAAAGTCACGAAATTTTCGAAAATCCACTTTTTAAAACAAAAAATTGTCATAACTCGACAAATAGGAAAGATAGAACGTTCTAGTCTTCACCAATCGATAGAGGGGACAATTTTACATATTTTGGTGAATTTTGAGTCGATATTGTCAAGGATTAAGGGAGTTAGAAAAAATCAATTTGTATCGCAAAACATTTCCATACGTACCCCTTTGTTCAAAATTTTCGACAAAAAATAATTCAAAAATGCTAGAAATTCGTGAAGATGGGTTTTTTGGGTCGGAAAATCGAATAGCACAATCAGTTTTTTGATAAAATCATTATTTCGCCTGCAAATAAAGTCACGAAATTTTCGAAAATCCACTTTTTAAAACAAAAAATTGTCATAACTCGACTAATAAGGAAGATAGAACGTTCTAGTCTTCACCAATCGATAGAGGGGACAATTTTACATATTTTAGTGAATTTTGAGTCCATATTTCCAAGGATTCTGGGAGTTAGAAAAAATCAATTTGTATCGCAAAATATTTCCATAGCTACCCCCTTTGTTCTAAATTTTCGACAAAAAAATTATAAAAAATGCTAAAAATTCGTAAAGAGGAATTTTTTTGGCCAAAAAATCGACTGACAGAATCAGTTTTGTGATAAAATCATTATTTCGCCTTCAAATAGAGTCATGAAATTTTCGAAAATCCACTTTTCGAAACAAAAAATACTCATAACTCCACAAATAGGAAAGATAGAACGTTCTAGTCTTCACCATTCGATAGAGGGGACAATTTTACATATTTTAGTGAATTTTGAGTTGATATTGTCAAGAATTAAGGAAGTTAGAAAAAAACAATTTGTATCGAAAAATATTTCCATACGTACCCCTTTGTTCAAAATTTTCGACAAAAAATAATTCAAAAATGCTAGAAATTCGTGAAGATGGGTTTTTTGGGTCGGAAAATCGAATGGCACAATCAGTTTTTTGATAAAATCAATATTTCGCCTGCAAATAAAGTCACGAAATTTTCGAAAATCCACTTTTTAAAACAAAAAATTGTCATAACTCGACAAATAGGAAAGATAGAACGTTCTAGTCTTCACCAATCGATAGAGGGGACAATTTTACATATTTTGGTGAATTTTGAGTCGATATTGTCGAGAATTAAGGAAGTTAGAAAAAAGCAATTTGTATCGCAAAATATTTCCATAGCTACCCCCTTTGTTCTAAATTTTCGACAAAAAAATTATAAAAAATGCAAAAAATTCGTAAAGAGGGGTTTTTTCGGCCAAAAAATCGACTGGCACAATCAGTTTTGTGATAAAATCATTATTTCGCCTTCAAATAGAGTCATGAAATTTTCGAAAATCCACTTTTCAAAACAAAAAATTGTCATAACTCGACTAATAAGGAAGATAGAACGTTCTAGTCTTCACCAATCGATAGAGGGGACAATTTTACATATTTTAGTGAATTTTAAGTCTATATTTCCAAGGATTATGGGAGTTAGAAAAAATCAATTTGTATCGCAAAACATTTCCATAGCTACCCCCTTTGTTCTAAATTTTCGACAAAAAAATTATAAAAAATGCAAAAAATTCGTAAAGAGGGGTTTTTTTGGCCAAAAAATCGACTGGCACAATCAGTTTTGTGATAAAATCATTATTTCGCCTTCAAATAGAGTCATGAAATTTTCGAAAATCCACTTTTCAAAACAAAAAATTGTCATAACTCGACTAATAAGGAAGATAGAACGTTCTAGTCTTCACCAATCGATAGAGGGGACAATTTTACATATTTTAGTGAATTTTAAGTCTATATTTCCAAGGATTATGGGAGTTAGAAAAAATCAATTTGTATCGCAAAACATTTCCATACGTACCCCTTTGTTCAAAATTTTCGACAAAAAATAATTCAAAAATGCTAGAAATTCGTGAAGATGGGTTTTTTGGGTCGGAAAATCGAATGGCACAATCAGTTTTTTGATAAAATCATTATTTCGCCTGCAAATAAAGTCACGAAATTTTCGAAAATCCACTTTTTAAAACAAAAAATTGTCATAACTCGACTAATAAGGAAGATAGAACGTTCTAGTCTTCACCAATCGATAGAGGGGACAATTTTACATATTTTAGTGAATTTTGAGTCCATATTTCCAAGGATTCTGGGAGTTAGAAAAAATCAATTTGTATCGCAAAATATTTCCATAGCTACCCCCTTTGTTCTAAATTTTCGACAAAAAAATTATAAAAAATGCTAAAAATTCGTAAAGAGGAATTTTTTTGGCCAAAAAATCGACTGACAGAATCAGTTTTGTGATAAAATCATTATTTCGCCTTCAAATAGAGTCATGAAATTTTCGAAAATCCACTTTTCGAAACAAAAAATACTCATAACTCCACAAATAGGAAAGATAGAACGTTCTAGTCTTCACCATTCGATAGAGGGGACAATTTTACATATTTTAGTGAATTTTGAGTTGATATTGTCAAGAATTAAGGAAGTTAGAAAAAAACAATTTGTATCGAAAAATATTTCCATACGTACCCCTTTGTTCAAAATTTTCGACAAAAAATAATTCAAAAATGCTAGAAATTCGTGAAGATGGGTTTTTTGGGTCGGAAAATCGAATGGCACAATCAGTTTTTTGATAAAATCATTATTTCGCCTGCAAATAAAGTCACGAAATTTTCGAAAATCCACTTTTTAAAACAAAAAATTGTCATAACTCGACAAATAGGAAAGATAGAACGTTCTAGTCTTCACCAATCGATAGAGGGGACAATTTTACATATTTTGGTGAATTTTGAGTCGATATTGTCAAGGATTAAGGGAGTTAGAAAAAATCAATTTGTATCGCAAAACATTTCCATACGTACCCCTTTGTTCAAAATTTTCGACAAAAAATAATTCAAAAATGCTAGAAATTCGTGAAGATGGGTTTTTTGGGTCGGAAAATCGAATAGCACAATCAGTTTTTTGATAAAATCATTATTTCGCCTGCAAATAAAGTCACGAAATTTTCGAAAATCCACTTTTTAAAACAAAAAATTGTCATAACTCGACTAATAAGGAAGATAGAACGTTCTAGTCTTCACCAATCGATAGAGGGGACAATTTTACATATTTTAGTGAATTTTGAGTCCATATTTCCAAGGATTCTGGGAGTTAGAAAAAATCAATTTGTATCGCAAAATATTTCCATAGCTACCCCCTTTGTTCTAAATTTTCGACAAAAAAATTATAAAAAATGCTAAAAATTCGTAAAGAGGAATTTTTTTGGCCAAAAAATCGACTGACAGAATCAGTTTTGTGATAAAATCATTATTTCGCCTTCAAATAGAGTCATGAAATTTTCGAAAATCCACTTTTCGAAACAAAAAATACTCATAACTCCACAAATAGGAAAGATAGAACGTTCTAGTCTTCACCATTCGATAGAGGGGACAATTTTACATATTTTAGTGAATTTTGAGTTGATATTGTCAAGAATTAAGGAAGTTAGAAAAAAACAATTTGTATCGAAAAATATTTCCATACGTACCCCTTTGTTCAAAATTTTCGACAAAAAATAATTCAAAAATGCTAGAAATTCGTGAAGATGGGTTTTTTGGGTCGGAAAATCGAATGGCACAATCAGTTTTTTGATAAAATCAATATTTCGCCTGCAAATAAAGTCACGAAATTTTCGAAAATCCACTTTTTAAAACAAAAAATTGTCATAACTCGACAAATAGGAAAGATAGAACGTTCTAGTCTTCACCAATCGATAGAGGGGACAATTTTACATATTTTGGTGAATTTTGAGTCGATATTGTCGAGAATTAAGGAAGTTAGAAAAAAGCAATTTGTATCGCAAAATATTTCCATAGCTACCCCCTTTGTTCTAAATTTTCGACAAAAAAATTATAAAAAATGCAAAAAATTCGTAAAGAGGGGTTTTTTCGGCCAAAAAATCGACTGGCACAATCAGTTTTGTGATAAAATCATTATTTCGCCTTCAAATAGAGTCATGAAATTTTCGAAAATCCACTTTTCAAAACAAAAAATTGTCATAACTCGACTAATAAGGAAGATAGAACGTTCTAGTCTTCACCAATCGATAGAGGGGACAATTTTACATATTTTAGTGAATTTTAAGTCTATATTTCCAAGGATTATGGGAGTTAGAAAAAATCAATTTGTATCGCAAAACATTTCCATAGCTACCCCCTTTGTTCTAAATTTTCGACAAAAAAATTATAAAAAATGCTAAAAATTCGTAAAGAGGGGTTTTTTTGGCCAAAAAATCGACTGGCAGAATCAGTTTTGTGATAAAATCATTATTTCGCCTTCAAATAGAGTCATGAAATTTTCGAAAATCCACTTTTCGAAACAAAAAATACTCATAACTCCACAAATAGGAAAGATAGAACGTTCTAGTCTTCACCATTCGATAGAGGGGACAATTTTACATATTTTAGTGAATTTTGAGTTGATATTGTCAAGAATTAAGGAAGTTAGAAAAAAGCAATTTGTATCGCAAAATATTTCCATACGTACCCCTTTGTTCAAAATTTTCGACAAAAAATAATTCAAAAATGCTAGAAATTCGTGAAGATGGGTTTTTTGGGTCGGAAAATCGAATGGCACAATCAGTTTTTTGATAAAATCATTATTTCGCCTGCAAATAAAGTCACGAAATTTTCGAAAATCCACTTTTTAAAACAAAAAATTGTCATAACTCGACTAATAAGGAAGATAGAACGTTCTAGTCTTCACCAATCGATAGAGGGGACAATTTTACATCTTTTAGTGAATTTTGAGTCGATATTGTCAAGGATTAAGGGAGTTAGAAAAAAGCAATTTGTATCGCAAAATATTTCCATAGCTACCCCCTTTGTTCTAAATTTTCGACAAAAAAATTATAAAAAATGCAAAAAATTCGTAAAGAGGGGTTTTTTTGGCCAAAAAATCGACTGGCACAATCAGTTTTTTGATAAAATCATTATTTCGCCTCCAAATAGAGTCATGAAATTGTCGAAAATCCACTTTTCAAAACAAAAAATACTCATAACTCGACTAATAGGAAAGATAGAACGTTCTAGTCTTCACCAATCGATAGAGGGGACAATTTTACATATTTTGGTGAATTTTGAGTCCATATTTCCAAGGATTATGGGAGTTGGAAAAAATCAATTTGTATCGCAAAATATTTCCATAGCTACCCCCTTTGTTCTAAATTTTCGACAAAAAAATTATAAAAAATGCAAAAAATTCGTAAAGAGGGGTTTTTTTGGCCAAAACATCGACTGGCACAATCAGTTTTGTGATAAAATCATTATTTCGCCTTCAAATAGAGTCATGAAATTTTCGAAAATCCACTTTTCGAAACAAAAAATACTCATAACTCGACAAATAGGAAAGATAGAACGTTCTAGTCTTCACTAATCGATAGAGGGGACAATTTTACATATTTTAGTGAATTTTCAGTTGATATTGTCAAGAATTAAGGAAGTTAGAAAAAAGCAATTTGTATCGCAAAATATTTCCATAGCTACCCCCTTTGTTCTAAATTTTCGACAAAAAAATTATAAAAATGCAAAAAATTCGTAAAGAGGGGTTTTTTTGGCCAAAAAATCGACTGGCACAATCAGATTTGTGATAAAATCATTATTTCGCCTTCAAATAGAGTCATGAAATTTTCGAAAATCCACTTTTCGAAACAAAAAATACTCATAACTCGACAAATAGGAAAGATAGAACGTTCTAGTCTTCACTAATCGATAGAGGGGACAATTTTACATATTTTAGTGAATTTTGAGTTGATATTGTCAAGAATTAAGGAAGTTAGAAAAAAGCAATTTGTATCGCAAAATATTTCCATAGCTACCCCCTTTGTTCTAAATTTTCGACAAAAAAATTATAAAAAATGCAAAAAATTCGTAAAGAGGGGTTTTTTTGGCCAAAAAATCGACTGGCACAATCAGTTTTTTGATAAAATCATTATTTCGCCTCCAAATAGAGTCATGAAATTGTCGAAAATCCACTTTTCAAAACAAAAAATACTCATAACTCGACTAATAGGAAAGATAGAACGTTCTAGTCTTCACCAATCGATAGAGGGGACAATTTTACATATTTTGGTGAATTTTGAGTCCATATTTCCAAGGATTATGGGAGTTGGAAAAAATCAATTTGTATCGCAAAATATTTCCATAGCTACCCCCTTTGTTCTAAATTTTCGACAAAAAAATTATAAAAAATGCAAAAAATTCGTAAAGAGGGGTTTTTTTGGCCAAAAAATCGACTGGCAGAATCAGTTTTGTGATAAAATCATTATTTCGCCTTCAAATAGAGTCATGAAATTTTCGAAAATCCACTTTTCGAAACAAAAAATACTCATAACTCCACAAATAGGAAAGATAGAACGTTCTAGTCTTCACCATTCGATAGAGGGGACAATTTTACATATTTTAG
The DNA here is from genome assembly GCA_947563755.1 of Lochmaea crataegi. Taxonomy (NCBI): domain Eukaryota; kingdom Metazoa; phylum Arthropoda; class Insecta; order Coleoptera; family Chrysomelidae; genus Lochmaea; species Lochmaea crataegi. The sequence goes on from OX387428.1 coordinate 15,521,199, forward strand.
TGAATTTTGAGTTGATATTGTCAAGAATTAAGGAAGTTAGAAAAAAACAATTTGTATCGCAAAATATTTCCATACGTACCCCTTTGTTCAAAATTTTCGACAAAAAATAATTCAAAAATGCTAGAAATTCGTGAAGATGGGTTTTTTGGGTCGGAAAATCGAATGGCACAATCAGTTTTTTGATAAAATCATTATTTCGCCTGCAAATAAAGTCACGAAATTTTCGAAAATCCACTTTTTAAAACAAAAAATTGTCATAACTCGACTAATAAGGAAGATAGAACGTTCTAGTCTTCACCAATCGATAGAGGGGACAATTTTACATCTTTTAGTGAATTTTGAGTCGATATTGTCAAGGATTAAGGGAGTTAGAAAAAAGCAATTTGTATCGCAAAATATTTCCATAGCTACCCCCTTTGTTCTAAATTTTCGACAAAAAAATTATAAAAAATGCAAAAAATTCGTAAAGAGGGGTTTTTTTGGCCAAAAAATCGACTGGCACAATCAGTTTTTTGATAAAATCATTATTTCGCCTCCAAATAGAGTCATGAAATTGTCGAAAATCCACTTTTCAAAACAAAAAATACTCATAACTCGACTAATAGGAAAGATAGAACGTTCTAGTCTTCACCAATCGATAGAGGGGACAATTTTACATATTTTGGTGAATTTTGAGTCCATATTTCCAAGGATTATGGGAGTTGGAAAAAATCAATTTGTATCGCAAAATATTTCCATAGCTACCCCCTTTGTTCTAAATTTTCGACAAAAAAATTATAAAAAATGCAAAAAATTCGTAAAGAGGGGTTTTTTTGGCCAAAACATCGACTGGCACAATCAGTTTTGTGATAAAATCATTATTTCGCCTTCAAATAGAGTCATGAAATTTTCGAAAATCCACTTTTCGAAACAAAAAATACTCATAACTCGACAAATAGGAAAGATAGAACGTTCTAGTCTTCACTAATCGATAGAGGGGACAATTTTACATATTTTAGTGAATTTTCAGTTGATATTGTCAAGAATTAAGGAAGTTAGAAAAAAGCAATTTGTATCGCAAAATATTTCCATAGCTACCCCCTTTGTTCTAAATTTTCGACAAAAAAATTATAAAAATGCAAAAAATTCGTAAAGAGGGGTTTTTTTGGCCAAAAAATCGACTGGCACAATCAGATTTGTGATAAAATCATTATTTCGCCTTCAAATAGAGTCATGAAATTTTCGAAAATCCACTTTTCGAAACAAAAAATACTCATAACTCGACAAATAGGAAAGATAGAACGTTCTAGTCTTCACTAATCGATAGAGGGGACAATTTTACATATTTTAGTGAATTTTGAGTTGATATTGTCAAGAATTAAGGAAGTTAGAAAAAAGCAATTTGTATCGCAAAATATTTCCATAGCTACCCCCTTTGTTCTAAATTTTCGACAAGAAAATTATAAAAATGCAAAAAATTCGTAAAGAGGGGTTTTTTGGGCCAAAACATCGACTGGCACAATCAGTTTTGTGATAAAATCATTATTTCGCCTTCAAATAGAGTCATGAAATTTTCGAAAATCCACTTTTCGAAACAAAAAATACTCATAACTCGACAAATGGGAAAGATAGAACGTTCTAGTCTTCACTAATCGATAGAGGGGACAATTTTACATTATTTAGTGAATTTTGAGTTGATATTGTCAAGAATTAAGGAAGTTAGAAAAAAGCAATTTGTATCGCAAAATATTTCCATAGCTACCCCCTTTGTTCTAAATTTTCGACAAAAAAATTATAAAAAATGCAAAAAATTCGTAAAGAGGGGTTTTTTTGGCCAAAAAATCGACTGGCACAATCAGATTTGTGATAAAATCATTATTTCGCCTTCAAATAGAGTCATGAAATTTTCGAAAATCCACTTTTCGAAACAAAAAATACTCATAACTCGACAAATAGGAAAGATAGAACGTTCTAGTCTTCACTAATCGATAGAGGGGACAATTTTACATATTTTAGTGAATTTTGAGTTGATATTGTCAAGAATTAAGGAAGTTAGAAAAAAGCAATTTGTATCGCAAAATATTTCCATAGCTACCCCCTTTGTTCTAAATTTTCGACAAAAAAATTATAAAAAATGCAAAAAATTCGTAAAGAGGGGTTTTTTTGGCCAAAAAATCGACTGGCACAATCAGTTTTTTGATAAAATCATTATTTCGCCTCCAAATAGAGTCATGAAATTGTCGAAAATTCACTTTTCAAAACAAAAAATACTCATAACTCGACTAATAGGAAAGATAGAACGTTCTAGTCTTCACCAATCGATAGAGGGGACAATTTTACATATTTTGGTGAATTTTGAGTCCATATTTCCAAGGATTATGGGAGTTGGAAAAAATCAATTTGTATCGCAAAATATTTCCATAGCTACCCCCTTTGTTCTAAATTTTCGACAAAAAAATTATAAAAAATGCAAAAAATTCGTAAAGAGGGGTTTTTTCGGCCAAAAAAATCGACTGGCACAATCAGTTTTGTGATAAAATCATTATTTCGCCTTCAAATAGAGTCATGAAATTTTCGAAAATCCACTTTTCGAAACAAAAAATACTCATAACTCGACAAATAGGAAAGATAGAACGTTCTAGTCTTCACCAATCGATAGAGGGGACAATTTTACATATTTTAGTGAATTTTAAGTCTATATTTCCAAGGATTATGGGAGTTAGAAAAAATCAATTTGTATCGCAAAACATTTCCATAGCTACCCCCTTTGTTCTAAATTTTCGACAAAAAAATTATAAAAAATGCTAAAAATTCGTAAAGAGGGGTTTTTTTGGCCAAAAAATCGACTGGCACAATCAGTTTTGTGATAAAATCATTATTTCGCCTTCAAATAGAGTCATGAAATTTTCGAAAATCCACTTTTCGAAACAAAAAATACTCATAACTCGACTAATAGGGAAGATAGAACGTTCTAGTCTTCACCAATCGATAGAGGGGACAATTTTACATATTTTGGTAAATTTTGAGTCGATATTGTCAAGGATTAAGGAAGTTAGAAAAAAACAATTTGTATCGCAAAATATTTCCATACGTACCCCTTTGTTCTAAATTTTCGACAAAAAATAATTCAAAAATGCTAGAAATTCGTGAAGATGGGTTTTTTGGGTCGGAAAATCGAATGGCACAATCAGTTTTTTGATAAAATCATTATTTCGCCTGCAAATAAAGTCACGAAATTTTCGAAAATCCACTTTTTAAAACAAAAAATTGTCATAACTCGACTAATAAGGAAGATAGAACGTTCTAGTCTTCACCAATCGATAGAGGGGACAATTTTACATCTTTTAGTGAATTTTGAGTCGATATTGTCAAGGATTAAGGGAGTTAGAAAAAAGCAATTTGTATCGCAAAATATTTCCATAGCTACCCCCTTTGTTCTAAATTTTCGACAAAAAAATTATAAAAAATGCAAAAAATTCGTAAAGAGGGGTTTTTTTGGCCAAAAAATCGACTGGCACAATCAGTTTTTTGATAAAATCATTATTTCGCCTCCAAATAGAGTCATGAAATTGTCGAAAATCCACTTTTCAAAACAAAAAATACTCATAACTCGACTAATAGGAAAGATAGAACGTTCTAGTCTTCACCAATCGATAGAGGGGACAATTTTACATATTTTGGTGAATTTTGAGTCCATATTTCCAAGGATTATGGGAGTTGGAAAAAATCAATTTGTATCGCAAAATATTTCCATAGCTACCCCCTTTGTTCTAAATTTTCGACAAAAAAATTATAAAAAATGCAAAAAATTCGTAAAGAGGGGTTTTTTTGGCCAAAACATCGACTGGCACAATCAGTTTTGTGATAAAATCATTATTTCGCCTTCAAATAGAGTCATGAAATTTTCGAAAATCCACTTTTCGAAACAAAAAATACTCATAACTCGACAAATAGGAAAGATAGAACGTTCTAGTCTTCACTAATCGATAGAGGGGACAATTTTACATATTTTAGTGAATTTTGAGTTGATATTGTCAAGAATTAAGGAAGTTAGAAAAAAGCAATTTGTATCGCAAAATATTTCCATAGCTACCCCCTTTGTTCTAAATTTTCGACAAAAAAATTATAAAAAATGCAAAAAATTCGTAAAGAGGGGTTTTTTTGGCCAAAAAATCGACTGGCACAATCAGTTTTTTGATAAAATCATTATTTCGCCTCCAAATAGAGTCATGAAATTGTCGAAAATCCACTTTTCAAAACAAAAAATACTCATAACTCGACTAATAGGAAAGATAGAACGTTCTAGTCTTCACCAATCGATAGAGGGGACAATTTTACATATTTTGGTGAATTTTGAGTCCATATTTCCAAGGATTATGGGAGTTGGAAAAAATCAATTTGTATCGCAAAATATTTCCATAGCTACCCCCTTTGTTCTAAATTTTCGACAAGAAAATTATAAAAAATGCAAAAAATTCGTAAAGAGGGGTTTTTTTGGCCAAAACATCGACTGGCACAATCAGTTTTGTGATAAAATCATTATTTCGCCTTCAAATAGAGTCATGAAATTTTCGAAAATCCACTTTTCGAAACAAAAAATACTCATAACTCGACAAATGGGAAAGATAGAACGTTCTAGTCTTCACTAATCGATAGAGGGGACAATTTTACATATTTTAGTGAATTTTGAGTTGATATTGTCAAGAATTAAGGAAGTTAGAAAAAAGCAATTTGTATCGCAAAATATTTCCATAGCTACCCCCTTTGTTCTAAATTTTCGACAAAAAAATTATAAAAAATGCAAAAAATTCGTAAAGAGGGGTTTTTTTGGCCAAAAAATCGACTGGCACAATCAGATTTGTGATAAAATCATTATTTCGCCTTCAAATAGAGTCATGAAATTTTCGAAAATCCACTTTTCGAAACAAAAAATACTCATAACTCGACAAATAGGAAAGATAGAACGTTCTAGTCTTCACTAATCGATAGAGGGGACAATTTTACATATTTTAGTGAATTTTGAGTTGATATTGTCAAGAATTAAGGAAGTTAGAAAAAAGCAATTTGTATCGCAAAATATTTCCATAGCTACCCCCTTTGTTCTAAATTTTCGACAAAAAAATTATAAAAAATGCAAAAAATTCGTAAAGAGGGGTTTTTTTGGCCAAAAAATCGACTGGCACAATCAGTTTTTTGATAAAATCATTATTTCGCCTCCAAATAGAGTCATGAAATTGTCGAAAATCCACTTTTCAAAACAAAAAATACTCATAACTCGACTAATAGGAAAGATAGAACGTTCTAGTCTTCACCAATCGATAGAGGGGACAATTTTACATATTTTGGTGAATTTTGAGTCCATATTTCCAAGGATTATGGGAGTTGGAAAAAATCAATTTGTATCGCAAAATATTTCCATAGCTACCCCCTTTGTTCTAAATTTTCGACAAAAAAATTATAAAAAATGCAAAAAATTCGTAAAGAGGGGTTTTTTCGGCCAAAAAAATCGACTGGCACAATCAGTTTTGTGATAAAATCATTATTTCGCCTTCAAATAGAGTCATGAAATTTTCGAAAATCCACTTTTCGAAACAAAAAATACTCATAACTCGACAAATAGGAAAGATAGAACGTTCTAGTCTTCACCAATCGATAGAGGGGACAATTTTACATATTTTAGTGAATTTTAAGTCTATATTTCCAAGGATTATGGGAGTTAGAAAAAATCAATTTGTATCGCAAAACATTTCCATAGCTACCCCCTTTGTTCTAAATTTTCGACAAAAAAATTATAAAAAATGCTAAAAATTCGTAAAGAGGGGTTTTTTTGGCCAAAAAATCGACTGGCACAATCAGTTTTGTGATAAAATCATTATTTCGCCTTCAAATAGAGTCATGAAATTTTCGAAAATCCACTTTTCAAAACAAAAAATACTCATAACTCGACTAATAGGAAAGATAGAACGTTCTAGTCTTCACCAATCGATAGAGGGGACAATTTTACATATTTTGGTAAATTTTGAGTCGATATTGTCAAGGATTAAGGAAGTTAGAAAAAAGCAATTTGTATCGCAAAATATTTCCATAGCTACCCCCTTTGTTCTAAATTTTCGACAAAAAAATTATAAAAAATGCAAAAAATTCGTAAAGAGGGGTTTTTTCGGCCAAAAAAATCGACTGGCAGAATCAGTTTTGTGATAAAATCATTATTTCGCCTTCAAATAGAGTCATGAAATTTTCGAAAATCCACTTTTCGAAACAAAAAATACTCATAACTCCACAAATAGGAAAGATAGAACGTTCTAGTCTTCACCATTCGATAGAGGGGACAATTTTACATATTTTGGTGAATTTTGAGTTGATATTGTCAAGAATTAAGGAAGTTAGAAAAAAACAATTTGTATCGCAAAATATTTCCATACGTACCCCTTTGTTCAAAATTTTCGACAAAAAATAATTCAAAAATGCTAGAAATTCGTGAAGATGGGTTTTTTGGGTCGGAAAATCGAATGGCACAATCAGTTTTTTGATAAAATCATTATTTTGCCTGCAAATAAAGTCACGAAATTTTCGAAAATCCACTTTTTAAAACAAAAAATTGTCATAACTCGACTAATAAGGAGGATAGAACGTTCTAGTCTTCACCAATCGATAGAGGGGACAATTTTACATCTTTTAGTGGATTTTGAGTCGATATTGTCAAGGATTAAGGAAGTTAGAAAAAAGCAATTTGTATTGCAAAATATTTCCATACCTACCCCTTTGTTCTAAATTTTCGACAAAAAATAATTCAAAAATGCTAGAAATTCGTGAAGATGGGTTTTTTGGGTCGGAAAATCGACTGGCACAATCAGTTTTTTGATAAAATCATTATTTCGCCTGCAAATAAAGTCATGAAATTTTCGAAAATCCACTTTTCAAAACAAAAAATTGTCATAACTCGACTAATAAGGAAGATAGAACGTTCTAGTCTTCACCAATCGATAGAGGGGACAATTTTACATATTTTGGTAAATTTTGAGTCGATATTGTCGAGGATTAAGGAAGTTAGAAAAAAGCAATTCGTATCGCAAAATATTTCCATAGCTACCCCCTTTGTTCTAAATTTTCGACAAAAAAATTATAAAAAATGCGAAAAATTCGTAAAGAGGGGTTTCTTCGGCCAAAAAATCGACTGGCACAATCAGTTTTGTGATAAAATCATTATTTCGCCTTCAAATAGAGTCATGAAATTTTCGAAAATCCACTTTTCAAAACAAAAAATTGTCATAACTCGACTAATAAGGAAGATAGAACGTTCTAGTCTTCACCAATCGATAGAGGGGACAATTTTACATATTTTAGTGAATTTTAAGTCTATATTTCCAAGGATTATGGGAGTTAGAAAAAATCAATTTGTATCGCAAAACATTTCCATACTACCCCCTTTGTTCTAAATTTTCGACAAAAAAATTATAAAAAATGCTAAAAATTCGTAAAGAGGGGTTTTTTTGGCCAAAAAATCGACTGGCAGAATCAGTTTTGTGATAAAATCATTATTTCGCCTTCAAATAGAGTCATGAAATTTTCGAAAATCCACTTTTCGAAACAAAAAATACTCATAACTCCACAAATAGGAAAGATAGAACGTTCTAGTCTTCACCAATCGATAGAGGGGACAATTTTACATATTTTAGTGAATTTTAAGTCCATTTTTCCAAGGAACATGGGAGTTAGAAAAAATCAATTTGTATCGCAAAATATTTCCATAGCTACCCCCTTTGTTCTAAATTTTCGACAAAAAAATTATAAAAAATGCAAAAAATTCGTAAAGAGGGGTTTTTTGGCCAAAAAATCGACTGGCACAATCAGTTTTGTGATAAAATCATTATTTCGCCTTCAAATAGAGTCATGAAATTTTCGAAAATCCACTTTTCGAAACAAAAAATACTCATAACTCCACAAATAGGAAAGATAGAACGTTCTAGTCTTCACCATTCGATAGAGGGGACAATTTTACATATTTTAGTGAATTTTAAGTCTATATTTCCAAGGATTATGGGAGTTAGAAAAAATCAATTTGTATCGCAAAACATTTCCATAGCTACCCCCTTTGTTCTAAATTTTCGACAAAAAAATTATAAAAAATGCTAAAAATTCGTAAAGAGGGGTTTTTTTGGCCAAAAAATCGACTGGCAGAATCAGTTTTGTGATAAAATCATTATTTCGCCTTCAAATAGAGTCATGAAATTTTCGAAAATCCACTTTTCGAAACAAAAAATACTCATAACTCGACAAATAGGAAAGATAGAACGTTCTAGTCTTCACCAATCGATAGAGGGGACAATTTTACATATTTTGGTGAATTTTGAGTCGATATTGTCGAGGATTAAGGAAGTTAGAAAAAAGCAATTTGTATCGCAAAATATTTCCATAGCTACCCCCTTTGTTCTAAATTTTCGACAAAAAAATTATAAAAAATGCAAAAAATTCGTAAAGAGGGGTTTTTTCGGCCAAAAAATCGACTGGCACAATCAGTTTTGTGATAAAATCATTATTTCGCCTTCAAATAGAGTCATGAAATTTTCGAAAATCCACTTTTCGAAACAAAAAATACTCATAACTCCACAAATAGGAAAGATAGAACGTTCTAGTCTTCACCAATCGATAGAGGGGACAATTTCACATATTTTAGTGAATTTTAAGTCCATTTTTCCAAGGAACATGGGAGTTAGAAAAAATCAATTTGTATCGCAAAATATTTCCATAGCTACCCCCTTTGTTCTAAATTTTCGACAAAAAAATTATAAAAAATGCAAAAAATTCGTAAAGAGGGGTTTTTTGGCCAAAAAATCGACTGGCACAATCAGTTTTGTGATAAAATCATTATTTCGCCTTCAAATAGAGTCATGAAATTTTCGAAAATCCACTTTTCGAAACAAAAAATACTGATAACTCGACAAATAGGGAAGATAGAACGTTCTAGTCTTCACCACTCGATAGAGGGGACAATTTTACATATTTTAGTGAATTTTAAGTCTATATTTCCAAGGATTATGGGAGTTAGAAAAAATCAATTTGTATCGCAAAACATTTCCATAGCTACCCCCTTTGCTCTAAATTTTCGACAAAAAAATTATAAAAAATGCTAAAAATTCGTAAAGAGGGGTTTTTTTGGCCAAAAAATCGACTGGCAGAATCAGTTTTGTGATAAAATCATTATTTCGCCTTCAAATAGAGTCATGAAATTTTCGAAAATCCACTTTTCGAAACAAAAAATACTCATAACTCGACAAATAGGAAAGATAGAACGTTCTAGTCTTCACCAATCGATAGAGGGGACAATTTTACATATTTTGGTGAATTTTGAGTCGATATTGTCGAGGATTAAGGAAGTTAGAAAAAAGCAATTTGTATCGCAAAATATTTCCATAGCTACCCCCTTTGTTCTAAATTTTCGACAAAAAAATTATAAAAAATGCAAAAAATTCGTAAAGAGGGGTTTTTTCGGCCAAAAAATCGACTGGCACAATCAGTTTTGTGATAAAATCATTATTTCGCCTTCAAATAGAGTCATGAAATTTTCGAAAATCCACTTTTCAAAACAAAAAATTGTCATAACTCGACTAATAAGGAAGATAGAACGTTCTAGTCTTCACCAATCGATAGAGGGGACAATTTTACATATTTTAGTGAATTTTAAGTCTATATTTCCAAGGATTATGGGAGTTAGAAAAAATCAATTTGTATCGCAAAACATTTCCATAGCTACCCCCTTTGTTCTAAATTTTCGACAAAAAAATTATAAAAAATGCTAAAAATTCGTAAAGAGGAATTTTTTTGGCCAAAAAATCGACTGGCAGAATCAGTTTTGTGATAAAATCATTATTTCGCCTTCAAATAGAGTCATGAAATTTTCGAAAATCCACTTTTCGAAACAAAAAATACTCATAACTCCACAAATAGGAAAGATAGAACGTTCTAGTCTTCACCATTCGATAGAGGGGACAATTTTACATATTTTAGTGAATTTTGAGTTGATATTGTCAAGAATTAAGGAAGTTAGAAAAAAACAATTTGTATCGCAAAATATTTCCATACGTACCCCTTTGTTCAAAATTTTCGACAAAAAATAATTCAAAAATGCTAGAAATTCGTGAAGATGGGTTTTTTGGGTCGGAAAATCGAATGGCACAATCAGTTTTTTGATAAAATCATTATTTCGCCTGCAAATAAAGTTACGAAATTTTCGAAAATCCACTTTTTAAAACAAAAAATTGTCATAACTCGACTAATAAGGAAGATAGAACGTTCTAGTCTTCACCAATCGATAGAGGGGACAATTTTACATCTTTTAGTGAATTTTGAGTCGATATTGTCAAGGATTAAGGGAGTTAGAAAAAAGCAATTTGTATCGCAAAATATTTCCATACGTACCCCTTTGTTCTAAATTTTCGACAAAAAATAATTCAAAAATGCTAGAAATTCGTGAAGATGGGTTTTTTGGGTCGGAAAATCGACTGGCACAATCAGTTTTTTGATAAAATCATTATTTCGCCTGCAAATAAAGTCATGAAATTTTCGAAAATCCACTTTTCAAAACAAAAAATTGTCATAACTCGACTAATAAGGAAGATAGAAGGTTCTAGTCTTCACCAATCGATAGAGGGGACAATTTTACATATTTTATTGAATTTTGAGTTGATATTGTCGAGAATTAAGGAAGTTAGAAAAAAGCAATTTGTATCGCAAAATATTTCCATACGTACCCCTTTGTTCTAAATTTTCGACAAAAAATAATTCAAAAATGCTAGAAGTTTGTGAAGATGGGTTTTTTGGGTCGGAAAATCGACTGGCACAATCAGTTTTTTGATAAAATCATTATTTCGCCTCCAAATAGAGTCATGAAATTTTCGAAAATCCACTTTTCAAAACAAAAAATACTCATAACTCGACTAATAGGAAAGATAGAACGTTCTAGTCTTCACCAATCGATAGAGGGGACAATTTTACATATTTTGGTGAATTTTGAGTCGATATTGTCAAGGATTAAGGAAGTTAGAAAAAAGCAATTTGTATCGCAAAATATTTCCATACGTACCCCTTTGTTCTAAATTTTCGACAAAAAATAATTCAAAAATGCTAGAAGTTCGTGAAGATGGGTTTTTTGGGTCGGAAAATCGACTGGCACAATCAGTTTTTTGATAAAATCATTATTTCGCCTGCAAATAAAGTCATGAAATTTTCGAAAATCCACCTTTCAAAACAAAAAATTGTCATAACTCGACTAATAAGGAAGATAGAACGTTCTAGTCTTCACCAATCGATAGAGGGGACAATTTTACATCTTTTAGTGAATTTTGAGTCGATATTGTCAAGGATTAAGGGAGTTAGAAAAAAGCAATTTGTATCGCAAAATATTTCCATACGTACCCCTTTGTTCTAAATTTTCGACAAAAAATAATTCAAAAATGCTAGAAGTTTGTGAAGATGGTTTTTTTGGGTCGGAAAATCGACTGGCACAATCAGTTTTTTGATAAAATCATTATTTCGCCTCCAAATAGAGTCATGAAATTTTCGAAAATCCACTTTTCAAAACAAAAAATACTCATAACTCGACTAATAGGAAAGATAGAACATTCTAGTCTTCACCAATCGATAGACGGGACAATTTTACATATTTTGGTGAATTTTGAGTCGATATTGTCAAGGATTGAGGGAGTTAGAAAAAAGCAATTTGTATCGCAAAATATTTCCATACCTACCCCTTTGTTCTAAATTTTCGACAAAAAAATTATAAAAAATGCTAAAAATTCGTAAAGAGGGGTTTTTTTGGCCAAAAAATCGACTGGCACAATCAGTTTTGTGATAAAATCATTATTTCGCCTTCAAATAGAGTCATGAAATTTTCGAAAATCCACTTTTCGAAACAAAAAATACTCAGAACTCGACAAATAGGAAAGATAGAACGTTCTAGTCTTCACCAATCGATAGAGGGGACAATTTTACATATTTTGGTGAATTTTGAGTCGATATTGTCAAGGATTAAGGAAGTTAGAAAAAAGCAATTTGTATCGCAAAATATTTCCATACCGCTTTGTTCTAAATTTTCGACAAAAAAATTATAAAAAATGCAAAAAATTCGTAAAGAGGGGTTTTTTTGGCCAAAAAATCGACTGGCACAATCAGTTTTGTGATAAAATCATTATTTCGCCTTCAAATAGAGTCATGAAATTTTCGAAAATCTACTTTTCGAAACAAAAAATACTCATAACTCGACAAATAGGAAAGATAGAACGTTCTAGTCTTCACCATTCGATAGAGGGGACAATTTTACATATTTTAGTGAATTTTGAGTCCATATTTCCAAGGATTCTGGGAGTTAGAAAAAATCAATTTGTATCGCAAAATATTTCCATAGCTACCCCCTTTGTTCTAAATTTTCGACAAAAAAATTATAAAAAATGCAAAAAATTCGTAAAGAGGGGTTTTTTTGGCCAAAAAATCGACTGGCACAATCAGTTTTGTGATAAAATCATTATTTCGCCTTCAAATAGAGTCATGAAATTTTCGAAAATCCACTTTTCAAAACAAAAAATTGTCATAACTCGACTAATAAGGAAGATAGAACGTTCTAGTCTTCACCAATCGATAGAGGGGACAATTTTACATATTTTAGTGAATTTTAAGTCTATATTTCCGAGGATTATGGGAGTTAGAAAAAATCAATTTGTATCGCAAAACATTTCCATACGTACCCCTTTGTTCAAAATTTTCGACAAAAAATAATTCAAAAATGCTAGAAATTCGTGAAGATGGGTTTTTTGGGTCGGAAAATCGAATGGCACAATCAGTTTTTTGATAAAATCATTATTTCGCCTGCAAATAAAGTCACGAAATTTTCGAAAATCCACTTTTTAAAACAAAAAATTGTCATAACTCGACTAATAAGGAAGATAGAACGTTCTAGTCTTCACCAATCGATAGAGGGGACAATTTTACATATTTTAGTGAATTTTGAGTCCATATTTCCAAGGATTCTGGGAGTTAGAAAAAATCAATTTGTATCGCAAAATATTTCCATAGCTACCCCCTTTGTTCTAAATTTTCAACAAAAAAATTATAAAAAATGCTAAAAATTCGTAAAGAGGAATTTTTTTGGCCAAAAAATCGACTGGCAGAATCAGTTTTGTGATAAAATCATTATTTCGCCTTCAAATAGAGTCATGAAATTTTCGAAAATCCACTTTTCGAAACAAAAAATACTCATAACTCCACAAATAGGAAAGATAGAACGTTCTAGTCTTCACCATTCGATAGAGGGGACAATTTTACATATTTTAGTGAATTTTGAGTTGATATTGTCAAGAAATAAGGAAGTTAGAAAAAAACAATTTGTATCGAAAAATATTTCCATACGTACCCCTTTGTTCAAAATTTTCGACAAAAAATAATTCAAAAATGCTAGAAATTCGTGAAGATGGGTTTTTTGGGTCGGAAAATCGAATGGCACAATCAGTTTTTTGATAAAATCATTATTTCGCCTGCAAATAAAGTCACGAAATTTTCGAAAATCCACTTTTTAAAACAAAAAATTGTCATAACTCGACAAATAGGAAAGATAGAACGTTCTAGTCTTCACCAATCGATAGAGGGGACAATTTTACATATTTTGGTGAATTTTGAGTCGATATTGTCGAGAATTAAGGAAGTTAGAAAAAAGCAATTTGTATCGCAAAATATTTCCATAGCTACCCCCTTTGTTCTAAATTTTCGACAAAAAAATTATAAAAAATGCAAAAAATTCGTAAAGAGGGGTTTTTTCGGCCAAAAAATCGACTGGCACAATCAGTTTTGTGATAAAATCATTATTTCGCCTTCAAATAGAGTCATGAAATTTTCGAAAATCCACTTTTCAAAACAAAAAATTGTCATAACTCGACTAATAAGGAAGATAGAACGTTCTAGTCTTCACCAATCGATAGAGGGGACAATTTACATATTTAAGTGAATTTTAAGTCTATATTTCCAAGGATTATAGGAGTTAGAAAAAATCAATTTGTATCGCAAAACATTTCCATAGCTACCCCCTTTGTTCTAAATTTTCGACAAAAAAATTATAAAAAATGCTAAAAATTCGTAAAGAGGGGTTTTTTTGGCCAAAAAATCGACTGGCAGAATCAGTTTTGTGATAAAATCATTATTTCGCCTTCAAATAGAGTCATGAAATTTTCGAAAATCCACTTTTCGAAACAAAAAATACTCATAACTCCACAAATAGGAAAGATAGAACGTTCTAGTCTTCACCATTCGATAGAGGGGACAATTTTACATATTTTATTGAATTTTGAGTTGATATTGTCGAGAATTAAGGAAGTTAGAAAAAAGCAATTTGTATCGCAAAATATTTCCATACGTACCCCTTTGTTCTAAATTTTCGACAAAAAATAATTCAAAAATGCTAGAAATTCGTGAAGATGGGTTTTTTGGGTCGGAAAATCGACTGGCACAATCAGTTTTTTGATAAAATCATTATTTCGCCTTCAAATAGAGTCATGAAATTTTCGAAAATCCACTTTTCAAAACAAAAAATTGTCATAACTCGACTAATAAGGAAGATAGAACGTTCTAGTCTTCACCAATCGATAGAGGGGACAATTTTACATATTTTAGTGAATTTTAAGTCTATATTTCCAAGGATTATGGGAGTTAGAAAAAATCAATTTGTATCGCAAAACATTTCCATAGCTACCCCCTTTGTTCTAAATTTTCGACAAAAAAATTATAAAAAATGCTAAAAATTCGTAAAGAGGGGTTTTTTTGGCCAAAAAATCGACTGGCAGAATCAGTTTTGTGATAAAATCATTATTTCGCCTTCAAATAGAGTCATGAAATTTTCGAAAATCCACTTTTCGAAACAAAAAATACTCATAACTCCACAAATAGGAAAGATAGAACGTTCTAGTCTTCACCAATCGATAGAGGGGACAATTTTACATATTTTAGTGAATTTTAAGTCCATTTTTCCAAGGAACATGGGAGTTAGAAAAAATCAATTTGTATCGCAAAATATTTCCATAGCTACCCCCTTTGTTCTAAATTTTCGACAAAAAAATTATAAAAAATGCAAAAAATTCGTAAAGAGGGGTTTTTTGGCCAAAAAATCGACTGGCACAATCAGTTTTGTGATAAAATCATTATTTCGCCTTCAAATAGAGTCATGAAATTTTCGAAAATCCACTTTTCGAAACAAAAAATACTGATAACTCGACAAATAGGGAAGATAGAACGTTCTAGTCTTCACCACTCGATAGAGGGGACAATTTTACATATTTTAGTGAATTTTAAGTCTATATTTCCAAGGATTATGGGAGTTAGAAAAAATCAATTTGTATCGCAAAACATTTCCATAGCTACCCCCTTTGTTCTAAATTTTCGACAAAAAAATTATAAAAAATGCTAAAAATTCGTAAAGAGGGGTTTTTTTGGCCAAAAAATCGACTGGCAGAATCAGTTTTGTGATAAAATCATTATTTCGCCTTCAAATAGAGTCATGAAATTTTCGAAAATCCACTTTTCGAAACAAAAAATACTCATAACTCGACAAATAGGAAAGATAGAACGTTCTAGTCTTCACCAATCGATAGAGGGGACAATTTTACATATTTTGGTGAATTTTGAGTCGATATTGTCGAGGATTAAGGAAGTTAGAAAAAAGCAATTTGTATCGCAAAATATTTCCATAGCTACCCCCTTTGTTCTAAATTTTCGACAAAAAAATTATAAAAAATGCAAAAAATTCGTAAAGAGGGGTTTTTTCGGCCAAAAAATCGACTGGCACAATCAGTTTTGTGATAAAATCATTATTTCGCCTTCAAATAGAGTCATGAAATTTTCGAAAATCCACTTTTCAAAACAAAAAATTGTCATAACTCGACTAATAAGGAAGATAGAACGTTCTAGTCTTCACCAATCGATAGAGGGGACAATTTTACATATTTTAGTGAATTTTAAGTCTATATTTCCAAGGATTATGGGAGTTAGAAAAAATCAATTTGTATCGCAAAACATTTCCATAGCTACCCCCTTTGTTCTAAATTTTCGACAAAAAAATTATAAAAAATGCTAAAAATTCGTAAAGAGGAATTTTTTTGGCCAAAAAATCGACTGGCAGAATCAGTTTTGTGATAAAATCATTATTTCGCCTTCAAATAGAGTCATGAAATTTTCGAAAATCCACTTTTCGAAACAAAAAATACTCATAACTCCACAAATAGGAAAGATAGAACGTTCTAGTCTTCACCATTCGATAGAGGGGACAATTTTACATATTTTAGTGAATTTTGAGTTGATATTGTCAAGAATTAAGGAAGTTAGAAAAAAACAATTTGTATCGCAAAATATTTCCATACGTACCCCTTTGTTCAAAATTTTCGACAAAAAATAATTCAAAAATGCTAGAAATTCGTGAAGATGGGTTTTTTGGGTCGGAAAATCGAATGGCACAATCAGTTTTTTGATAAAATCATTATTTCGCCTGCAAATAAAGTTACGAAATTTTCGAAAATCCACTTTTTAAAACAAAAAATTGTCATAACTCGACTAATAAGGAAGATAGAACGTTCTAGTCTTCACCAATCGATAGAGGGGACAATTTTACATCTTTTAGTGAATTTTGAGTCGATATTGTCAAGGATTAAGGGAGTTAGAAAAAAGCAATTTGTATCGCAAAATATTTCCATACGTACCCCTTTGTTCTAAATTTTCGACAAAAAATAATTCAAAAATGCTAGAAATTCGTGAAGATGGGTTTTTTGGGTCGGAAAATCGACTGGCACAATCAGTTTTTTGATAAAATCATTATTTCGCCTGCAAATAAAGTCATGAAATTTTCGAAAATCCACTTTTCAAAACAAAAAATTGTCATAACTCGAGTAATAAGGAAGATAGAAGGTTCTAGTCTTCACCAATCGATAGAGGGGACAATTTTACATATTTTATTGAATTTTGAGTTGATATTGTCGAGAATTAAGGAAGTTAGAAAAAAGCAATTTGTATCGCAAAATATTTCCATACGTACCCCTTTGTTCTAAATTTTCGACAAAAAATAATTCAAAAATGCTAGAAGTTTGTGAAGATGGGTTTTTTGGGTCGGAAAATCGACTGGCACAATCAGTTTTTTGATAAAATCATTATTTCGCCTCCAAATAGAGTCATGAAATTTTCGAAAATCCACTTTTCAAAACAAAAAATACTCATAACTCGACTAATAGGAAAGATAGAACGTTCTAGTCTTCACCAATCGATAGAGGGGACAATTTTACATATTTTGGTGAATTTTGAGTCGATATTGTCAAGGATTAAGGAAGTTAGAAAAAAGCAATTTGTATCGCAAAATATTTCCATACGTACCCCTTTGTTCTAAATTTTCGACAAAAAATAATTCAAAAATGCTAGAAGTTCGTGAAGATGGGTTTTTTGGGTCGGAAAATCGACTGGCACAATCAGTTTTTTGATAAAATCATTATTTCGCCTGCAAATAAAGTCATGAAATTTTCGAAAATCCACCTTTCAAAACAAAAAATTGTCATAACTCGACTAATAAGGAAGATAGAACGTTCTAGTCTTCACCAATCGATAGAGGGGACAATTTTACATCTTTTAGTGAATTTTGAGTCGATATTGTCAAGGATTAAGGGAGTTAGAAAAAAGCAATTTGTATCGCAAAATATTTCCATACGTACCCCTTTGTTCTAAATTTTCGACAAAAAATAATTCAAAAATGCTAGAAGTTTGTGAAGATGGTTTTTTTGGGTCGGAAAATCGACTGGCACAATCAGTTTTTTGATAAAATCATTATTTCGCCTCCAAATAGAGTCATGAAATTTTCGAAAATCCACTTTTCAAAACAAAAAATACTCATAACTCGACTAATAGGAAAGATAGAACATTCTAGTCTTCACCAATCGATAGACGGGACAATTTTACATATTTTGGTGAATTTTGAGTCGATATTGTCAAGGATTGAGGGAGTTAGAAAAAAGCAATTTGTATCGCAAAATATTTCCATACCTACCCCTTTGTTCTAAATTTTCGACAAAAAAATTATAAAAAATGCTAAAAATTCGTAAAGAGGGGTTTTTTTGGCCAAAAAATCGACTGGCACAATCAGTTTTGTGATAAAATCATTATTTCGCCTTCAAATAGAGTCATGAAATTTTCGAAAATCCACTTTTCGAAACAAAAAATACTCAGAACTCGACAAATAGGAAAGATAGAACGTTCTAGTCTGCACCAATCGATAGAGGGGACAATTTTACATATTTTGGTGAATTTTGAGTCGATATTGTCAAGGATTAAGGTAGTTAGAAAAAAGCAATTTGTATCGCAAAATATTTCCATACCGCTTTGTTCTAAATTTTCGACAAAAAAATTATAAAAAATGCAAAAAATTCGTAAAGAGGGGTTTTTTTGGCCAAAAAATCGACTGGCACAATCAGTTTTGTGATAAAATCATTATTTCGCCTTCAAATAGAGTCATGAAATTTTCGAAAATCTACTTTTCGAAACAAAAAATACTCATAACTCGACAAATAGGAAAGATAGAACGTTCTAGTCTTCACCATTCGATAGAGGGGACAATTTTACATATTTTAGTGAATTTTGAGTCCATATTTCCAAGGATTCTGGGAGTTAGAAAAAATCAATTTGTATCGCAAAATATTTCCATAGCTACCCCCTTTGTTCTAAATTTTCGACAAAAAAATTATAAAAAATGCAAAAAATTCGTAAAGAGGGGTTTTTTTGGCCAAAAAATCGACTGGCACAATCAGTTTTGTGATAAAATCATTATTTCGCCTTCAAATAGAGTCATGAAATTTTCGAAAATCCACTTTTCAAAACAAAAAATTGTCATAACTCGACTAATAAGGAAGATAGAACGTTCTAGTCTTCACCAATCGATAGAGGGGACAATTTTACATATTTTAGTGAATTTTGAGTCTATATTTCCGAGGATTATGGGAGTTAGAAAAAATCAATTTGTATCGCAAAACATTTCCATACGTACCCCTTTGTTCAAAATTTTCGACAAAAAATAATTCAAAAATGCTAGAAATTCGTGAAGATGGGTTTTTTGGGTCGGAAAATCGAATGGCACAATCAGTTTTTTGATAAAATCATTATTTCGCCTGCAAATAAAGTCACGAAATTTTCGAAAATCCACTTTTTAAAACAAAAAATTGTCATAACTCGACTAATAAGGAAGATAGAACGTTCTAGTCTTCACCAATCGATAGAGGGGACAATTTTACATATTTTAGTGAATTTTGAGTCCATATTTCCAAGGATTCTGGGAGTTAGAAAAAATCAATTTGTATCGCAAAATATTTCCATAGCTACCCCCTTTGTTCTAAATTTTCAACAAAAAAATTATAAAAAATGCTAAAAATTCGTAAAGAGGAATTTTTTTGGCCAAAAAATCGACTGGCAGAATCAGTTTTGTGATAAAATCATTATTTCGCCTTCAAATAGAGTCATGAAATTTTCGAAAATCCACTTTTCGAAACAAAAAATACTCATAACTCCACAAATAGGAAAGATAGAACGTTCTAGTCTTCACCATTCGATAGAGGGGACAATTTTACATATTTTAGTGAATTTTGAGTTGATATTGTCAAGAAATAAGGAAGTTAGAAAAAAACAATTTGTATCGAAAAATATTTCCATACGTACCCCTTTGTTCAAAATTTTCGACAAAAAATAATTCAAAAATGCTAGAAATTCGTGAAGATGGGTTTTTTGGGTCGGAAAATCGAATGGCACAATCAGTTTTTTGATAAAATCATTATTTCGCCTGCAAATAAAGTCACGAAATTTTCGAAAATCCACTTTTTAAAACAAAAAATTGTCATAACTCGACAAATAGGAAAGATAGAACGTTCTAGTCTTCACCAATCGATAGAGGGGACAATTTTACATATTTTGGTGAATTTTGAGTCGATATTGTCGAGAATTAAGGAAGTTAGAAAAAAGCAATTTGTATCGCAAAATATTTCCATAGCTACCCCCTTTGTTCTAAATTTTCGACAAAAAAATTATAAAAAATGCAAAAAATTCGTAAAGAGGGGTTTTTTCGGCCAAAAAATCGACTGGCACAATCAGTTTTGTGATAAAATCATTATTTCGCCTTCAAATAGAGTCATGAAATTTTCGAAAATCCACTTTTCAAAACAAAAAATTGTCATAACTCGACTAATAAGGAAGATAGAACGTTCTAGTCTTCACCAATCGATAGAGGGGACAATTTACATATTTTAGTGAATTTTAAGTCTATATTTCCAAGGATTATAGGAGTTAGAAAAAATCAATTTGTATCGCAAAACATTTCCATAGCTACCCCCTTTGTTCTAAATTTTCGACAAAAAAATTATAAAAAATGCTAAAAATTCGTAAAGAGGGGTTTTTTTGGCCAAAAAATCGACTGGCAGAATCAGTTTTGTGATAAAATCATTATTTCGCCTTCAAATAGAGTCATGAAATTTTCGAAAATCCACTTTTCGAAACAAAAAATACTCATAACTCCACAAATAGGAAAGATAGAACGTTCTAGTCTTCACCATTCGATAGAGGGGACAATTTTACATATTTTATTGAATTTTGAGTTGATATTGTCGAGAATTAAGGAAGTTAGAAAAAAGCAATTTGTATCGCAAAATATTTCCATACGTACCCCTTTGTTCTAAATTTTCGACAAAAAATAATTCAAAAATGCTAGAAATTCGTGAAGATGGGTTTTTTGGGTCGGAAAATCGACTGGCACAATCAGTTTTTTGATAAAATCATTATTTCGCCTCCAAATAGAGTCATGAAATTTTCGAAAATCCACTTTTCAAAACAAAAAATACTCATAACTCGACTAATAGGAAAGATAGAACGTTCTAGTCTTCACCAATCGATAGAGGGGACAATTTTACATATTTTGGTGAATTTTGAGTCGATATTGTCAAGGATTAAGGAAGTTAGAAAAAAGCAATTTGTATCGCAAAATATTTCCATACGTACCCCTTTATTCAAAATTTTCGACAAAAAATAATTCAAAAATGCTTGAAATTCGTGAAGATGGTTTTTTTGGGTCGGAAAATCGACTGGCACAATCAGTTTTTTGATAAAATCATTATTTCGCCTTCAAATAGAGTCATGAAATTTTCGAAAATCCACTTTTCGAAACAAAAAATACTCAGAACTCGACAAATAGGAAAGATAGAACGTTCTAGTCTTCACCAATCGATAGAGGGGACAATTTTACATATTTTGGTGAATTTTGAGTCGATATTGTCGAGGATTAAGGAAGTTAGAAAAAAGCAATTTGTATCGCAAAATATTTCCATACCGCTTTGTTCTAAATTTTCGACAAAAAAATTATAAAAAATGCAAAAAATTCGTAAAGAGGGGTTTTTTTGGCCAAAAAATCGACTGGCACAATCAGTTTTGTGATAAAATCATTATTTCGCCTTCAAATAGAGTCATGAAATTTTCGAAAATCTACTTTTCGAAACAAAAAATACTCATAACTCGACAAATAGGAAAGATAGAACGTTCTAGTCTTCACCATTCGATAGAGGGGACAATTTTACATATTTTAGTGAATTTTGAGTCCATATTTCCAAGGATTCTGGGAGTTAGAAAAAATCAATTTGTATCGCAAAATATTTCCATAGCTACCCCCTTTGTTCTAAATTTTCGACAAAAAAATTATAAAAAATGCAAAAAATTCGTAAAGAGGGGTTTTTTTGGCCAAAAAATCGACTGGCACAATCAGTTTTGTGATAAAATCATTATTTCGCCTCCAAATAGAGTCATGAAATTTTCGAAAATCCACTTTTCAAAACAAAAAATACTCATAACTCGACAAATAAGGAAGATAGAACGTTCTAGTCTTCACCAATCGATAGAGGGGACAATTTTACATATTTCAGTGAATTTTGAGTTGATATTGTCGTGAATTAAGGAAGTTGGAAAAAAGCAATTTGTATCGCAAAATATTTCCATACGTACCCTTTGTTCAAAATTTTCGACAAAAAATAATTCAAAAATGCTAGAAATTCGTGAAGATGGGTTTTTTGGGTCGGAAAATCGAATGACACAATCAGTTTTTTGATAAAATCATTATTTCGCCTCCAAATAGAGTCATGAAATTTTCGAAAATCCACTTTTCAAAACAAAAAATACTCATAACTCGACTAATAGGAAAGATAGAACGTTCTTGTCTTCACCAATCGATAGAGGGGACAATTTTACATATTTTGGTAAATTTTGAGTCGATATTGTCAGAGGATTAAGGAAGTTAGAAAAAAGCAATTTGTATCGCAAAATATTTCCATAGCTACCCCCTTTGTTCTAAATTTTCGACAAAAAAATTATAAAAAATGCAAAAAATTCGTAAAGAGGGGTTTTTTTGGCCAAAAAATCGACTGGCACAATCAGTTTTGTGATAAAATCATTATTTCGCCTTCAAATAGAGTCATGAAATTTTCGAAAATCCACTTTTCAAAACAAAAAATACTCATAACTCGACTAATAGGAAAGATAGAACGTTCTAGTCTTCACCAATCGATAGAGGGGACAATTTTACATATTTTGGTAAATTTTGAGTCGATATTGTCAAGGATTAAGGAAGTTAGAAAAAAGCAATTTGTATCGCAAAATATTTCCATAGCTGTTCTAAATTTTCGACAAAAAAATTATAAAAAATGCTAAAAATTCGTAAAGAGGGGTCAATTTTACATATTTTGGTGAATTTTGAGTCGATATTTCCAAGGATTAGGGGAGTTAGAAAAAAGAAATTTGTATCCCAAAATATTTCCATAGCTACCACCTTTGTTCTAAATTTTCGACAAAAAATGATTCAAAAATGCTAGAAATTCGTGAAGATGGGTTTTTTAGGTCGGAAAATCGACTGGCACAATCAGTTTTTTGATAAAATCATTATTTCGCCTCCAAATAGAGTCATGAAATTTTCGAAAATCCACTTTTCAAAACAAAAAATACTCATAACTCGACTAATAGGAAAGATAGAACGTTCTAGTCTTCACCAATCGATAGAGGGGACAATTTTACATATTTTGGTGAATTTTGAGTCGATATTGTCAAGGATTAAGGAAGTTAGAAAAAAGCAATTTGTATCGCAAAATATTTCCATACGTACCCCTTTATTCAAAATTTTCGACAAAAAATAATTCAAAAATGCTTGAAATTCGTGAAGATGGTTTTTTTGGGTCGGAAAATCGACTGGCACAATCAGTTTTTTGATAAAATCATTATTTCGCCTCCAAATAGAGTCATGAAATTTTCGAAAATCCACTTTTCAAAACAAAAAATACTCATAACTCGACTAATAGGAAAGATAGAACATTCTAGTCTTCACCAATCGATAGACGGGACAATTTTACATATTTTGGTGAATTTTGAGTCGATATTGTCAAGGATTGAGGGAGTTAGAAAAAAGCAATTTGTATCGCAAAATATTTCCATACCTACCCCTTTGTTCTAAATTTTCGACAAAAAAATTATAAAAAATGCTAAAAATTCGTAAAGAGGGGTTTTTTTGGCCAAAAAATCGACTGGCACAATCAGTTTTGTGATAAAATCATTATTTCGCCTTCAAATAGAGTCATGAAATTTTCGAAAATCTACTTTTCGAAACAAAAAATACTCATAACTCGACTAATAAGGAAGATAGAACGTTCTAGTCTTCACCAATCGATAGAGGGGACAATTTTACATCTTTTTGTGAATTTTGAGTCGATATTGTCAAGATTAAGGGAGTTAGAAAAAAGCAATTTGTATCGCAAAATATTTCCATACGTACCCCTTTGTTCTAAATTTTCGACAAAAAATAATTCAAAAATGCTAGAAATTCGTGAAGATGGGTTTTTTGGGTCGGAAAATCGACTGGCACAATCAGTTTTTTGATAAAATCATTATTTCGCCTGCAAATAAAGTCATGAAATTTTCGAAAATCCACTTTTCAAAACAAAAAATTGTCATAACTCGACTAATAAGGAAGATAGAACGTTCTAGTCTTCACCAATCGATAGAGGGGACAATTTTACATATTTTAGTGAATTTTGAGTTGATATTGTCAAGAATTAAGGAAGTTAGAAAAAAGCAATTTGTATCGCAAAATATTTCCATAGCTACCCCCTTTGTTCAAAATTTTCGACAAAAAATAATTCAAAAATGCTAGAAATTCGTGAAGATGGGTTTTTTGGGTCGGAAAATCGAATGGCACAATCAGTTTTTTGATAAAATCATTATTTCGCCTGCAAATAAAGTCACGAAATTTTCGAAAATCCACTTTTTAAAACAAAAAATACTCATAACTCGACTAATAGGAAAGATAGAACGTTCTAGTCTTCACCAATCGATAGAGGGGACAATTTTACATATTTTGGTAAATTTTGAGTCGATATTGTCGAGGATTAAGGAAGTTAGAAAAAAGCAATTTGTATCGCAAAATATTTCCATAGCTACCCCCTTTGTTCAAAATTTTCGACAAAAAATAATTCAAAAATGCTAGAAATTCGTGAAGATGGGTTTTTTGGGTCGGAAAATCGAATGGCACAATCAGTTTTTTGATAAAATCATTATTTCGCCTGCAAATAAAGTCACGAAATTTTCGAAAATCCACTTTTTAAAACAAAAAATTGTCATAACTCGACTAATAAGGAAGATAGAACGTTCTAGTCTTCACCAATCGATAGAGGGGACAATTTTACATCTTTTTGTGAATTTTGAGTCGATATTGTCAAGGATTAAGGGAGTTAGAAAAAAGCAATTTGTATCGCAAAATATTTCCATACGTACCCCTTTGTTCTAAATTTTCGACAAAAAATAATTCAAAAATGCTAGAAATTCGTGAAGATGGGTTTTTTGGGTCGGAAAATCGACTGGCACAATCAGTTTTTTGATAAAATCATTATTTCGCCTGCAAATAAAGTCATGAAATTTTCGAAAATCCACTTTTCAAAACAAAAAATTGTCATAACTCGACTAATAAGGAAGATAGAACGTTCTAGTCTTCACCAATCGATAGAGGGGACAATTTTACATATTTTATTGAATTTTGAGTTGATATTGTCAAGAATTAAGGAAGTTAGAAAAAAGCAATTTGTATCGCAAAATATTTCCATACGTACCCCTTTGTTCTAAATTTTCGACAAAAAATAATTCAAAAATGCTAGAAGTTCGTGAAGATGGGTTTTTTGGGTCGGAAAATCGACTGGCACAATCAGTTTTTTGATAAAATCATTATTTCGCCTGCAAATAAAGTCATGAAATTTTCGAAAATCCACTTTTCAAAACAAAAAATTGTCATAACTCGACTAATAAGGAAGATAGAACGTTCTAGTCTTCACCAATCGATAGAGGGGACAATTTTACATATTTTATTGAATTTTGAGTTGATATTGTCAAGAATTAAGGAAGTTAGAAAAAAGCAATTTGTATCGCAAAATATTTCCATACGTACCCCTTTGTTCTAAATTTTCGACAAAAAATAATTCAAAAATGCTAGAAGTTCGTGAAGATGGGTTTTTTGGGTCGGAAAATCGACTGGCACAATCAGTTTTTTGATAAAATCATTATTTCGCCTCCAAATAGAGTCATGAAATTTTCGAAAATCCACTTTTCAAAACAAAAAATACTCATAACTCGACTAATAGGAAAGATAGAACGTTCTAGTCTTCACCAATCGATAGAGGGGACAATTTTACATATTTTAGTGAATTTTGAGTTGATATTGTCAAGAATTAAGGAAGTTAGAAAAAAACAATTTGTATCGCAAAATATTTCCATACGTACCCCTTTGTTCAAAATTTTCGACAAAAAATAATTCAAAAATGCTAGAAATTCGTGAAGATGGGTTTTTTGGGTCGGAAAATCGACTGGCACAATCAGTTTTTTGATAAAATCATTATTTCGCCTCCAAATAGAGTCATGAAATTTTCGAAAATCCACTTTTCAAAACAAAAAATACTCGTAACTCGACTAATAGGAAAGATAGAACGTTCTAGTCTTCACCAATCGATAGAGGGGACAATTTTACATATTTGAGTGAATTTTGAGTTGATATTGTCAAGAATTAAGGAAGTTAGAAAAAAGCAATTTGTATCGCAAAATATTTCCATAGCTACCCCCTTTGTTCAAAATTTTCGACAAAAAATAATTCAAAAATGCTAGAAATTCGTGAAGATGGGTTTTTTGGGTCGGAAAATCGAATGGCACAATCAGTTTTTTGATAAAATCATTATTTCGCCTGCAAATAAAATCACGAAATTTTCGAAAATCCACTTTTTAAAACAAAAAATACTCATAACTCGACTAATAGGAAAGATAGAACGTTCTAGTCTTCACCAATCGATAGAGGGGACAATTTTACATATTTTGGTAAATTTTGAGTCGATATTGTCAAGGATTAAGGAAGTTAGAAAAAAGCAATTTGTATCGCAAAATATTTCCATAGCTACCCCCTTTGTTCAAAATTTTCGAAAAAAAATAATTCAAAAATGCTAGAAATTCGTGAAGATGGGTTTTTTGGGTCGGAAAATCGAATGGCACAATCAGTTTTTTGATAAAATCATTATTTCGCCTGCAAATAAAGTCACGAAATTTTCGAAAATCCACTTTTTAAAACAAAAAATTGTCATAACTCGACTAATAAGGAAGATAGAACGTTCTAGTCTTCACCAATCGATAGAGGGGACAATTTTACATCTTTTTGTGAATTTTGAGTCGATATTGTCAAGGATTAAGGGAGTTAGAAAAAAGCAATTTGTATCGCAAAATATTTCCATACGTACCCCTTTGTTCTAAATTTTCGACAAAAAATAATTCAAAAATGCTAGAAATTCGTGAAGATGGGTTTTTTTGGGTCGGAAAATCGACTGGCACAATCAGTTTTTTGATAAAATCATTATTTCGCCTGCAAATAAAGTCATGAAATTTTCGAAAATCCACTTTTCAAAACAAAAAATTGTCATAACTCGACTAATAAGGAAGATAGAACGTTCTAGTCTTCACCAATCGATAGAGGGGACAATTTTACATGTTTTATTGAATTTTGAGTTGATATTGTCAAGAATTAAGGAAGTTAGAAAAAAGCAATTTGTATCGCAAAATATTTCCATACGTACCCCTTTGTTCTAAATTTTCGACAAAAAATAATTCAAAAATGCTAGAAGTTCGTGAAGATGGGTTTTTTGGGTCGGAAAATCGACTGGCACAATCAGTTTTTTGATAAAATCATTATTTCGCCTGCAAATAAAGTCATGAAATTTTCGAAAATCCACTTTTCAAAACAAAAAATTGTCATAACTCGACTAATAAGGAAGATAGAATGTTCTAGTCTTCACCAATCGATAGAGGGGACAATTTTACATATTTTAGTGAATTTTAAGTCTATATTTCCAAGGATTATGGGAGTTAGAAAAAATCAATTTGTATCGCAAAACATTTCCATAGCTACCCCCTTTGTTCTAAATTTTCGACAAAAAAATTATAAAAAATGCTAAAAATTCGTAAAGAGGGGTTTTTTTGGCCAAAAAATCGACTGGCAGAATCAGTTTTGTGATAAAATCATTATTTCGCCTTCAAATAGAGTCATGAAATTTTCGAAAATCCACTTTTCGAAACAAAAAATACTCATAACTCCACAAATAGGAAAGATAGAACGTTCTAGTCTTCACCAATCGATAGAGGGGACAATTTTACATATTTTAGTGAATTTTAAGTCCATTTTTCCAAGGAACATGGGAGTTAGAAAAAATCAATTTGTATCGCAAAATATTTCCATAGCTACCCCCTTTGTTCTAAATTTTCGACAAAAAAATTATAAAAAATGCAAAAAATTCGTAAAGAGGGGTTTTTTGGCCAAAAAATCGACTGGCACAATCAGTTTTGTGATAAAATCATTATTTCGCCTTCAAATAGAGTCATGAAATTTTCGAAAATCCACTTTTCGAAACAAAAAATACTGATAACTCGACAAATAGGGAAGATAGAACGTTCTAGTCTCCACCACTCGATAGAGGGGACAATTTTACATATTTTAGTGAATTTTAAGTCTATATTTCCAAGGATTATGGGAGTTAGAAAAAATCAATTTGTATCGCAAAACATTTCCATAGCTACCCCCTTTGTTCTAAATTTTCGACAAAAAAATTATAAAAAATGCTAAAAATTCGTAAAGAGGGGTTTTTTTGGCCAAAAAATCGACTGGCAGAATCAGTTTTGTGATAAAATCATTATTTCGCCTTCAAATAGAGTCATGAAATTTTCGAAAATCCACTTTTCGAAACAAAAAATACTCATAACTCGACAAATAGGAAAGATAGAACGTTCTAGTCTTCACCAATCGATAGAGGGGACAATTTTACATATTTTGGTGAATTTTGAGTCGATATTGTCGAGGATTAAGGAAGTTAGAAAAAAGCAATTTGTATCGCAAAATATTTCCATACGTACCCCTTTGTTCAAAATTTTCGACAAAAAATAATTCAAAAATGCTAGAAATTCGTGAAGATGGGTTTTTTGGGTCGGAAAATCGACTGGCACAATCAGTTTTTTGATAAAATCATTATTTCGCCTCCAAATAGAGTCATGAAATTTTCGAAAATCCACTTTTCAAAACAAAAAATACTCATAACTCGACTAATAGGAAAGATAGAACGTTCTAGTCTTCACCAATCGATAGAGGGGACAATTTTACATATTTAAGTGAATTTTGAGTTGATATTGTCAAGAATTAAGGAAGTTAGAAAAAAGCAATTTGTATCGCAAAATATTTCCATAGCTACCCCCTTTGTTCAAAATTTTCGACAAAAAATAATTCAAAAATGCTAGAAATTCGTGAAGATGGGTTTTTTGGGTCGGAAAATCGAATGGCACAATCAGTTTTTTGATAAAATCATTATTTCGCCTGCAAATAAAGTCACGAAATTTTCGAAAATCCACTTTTTAAAACAAAAAATACTCATAACTCGACTAATAGGAAAGATAGAACGTTCTAGTCTTCACCAATCGATAGAGGGGACAATTTTACATATTTTGGTAAATTTTGAGTCGATATTGTCAAGGATTAAGGAAGTTAGAAAAAAGCAATTTGTATCGCAAAATATTTCCATAGCTACCCCCTTTGTTCAAAATTTTCGACAAAAAATAATTCAAAAATGCTAGAAATTCGTGAAGATGGGTTTTTTGGGTCGGAAAATCGAATGGCACAATCAGTTTTTTGATAAAATCATTATTTCGCCTGCAAATAAAGTCACGAAATTTTCGAAAATCCACTTTTTAAAACAAAAAATTGTCATAACTCGACTAATAAGGAAGATAGAACGTTCTAGTCTTCACCAATCGATAGAGGGGACAATTTTACATCTTTTTGTGAATTTTGAGTCGATATTGTCAAGGATTAAGGGAGTTAGAAAAAAGCAATTTGTATCGCAAAATATTTCCATACGTACCCCTTTGTTCTAAATTTTCGACAAAAAATAATTCAAAAATGCTAGAAACTCGTGAAGATGGGTTTTTTGGGTCGGAAAATCGACTGGCACAATCAGTTTTTTGATAAAATCATTATTTCGCCTGCAAATAAAGTCATGAAATTTTCGAAAATCCACTTTTCAAAACAAAAAATTGTCATAACTCGACTAATAAGGAAGATAGAACGTTCTAGTCTTCACCAATCGATAGAGGGGACAATTTTACATATTTTATTGAATTTTGAGTTGATATTGTCAAGAATTAAGGAAGTTAGAAAAAAGCAATTTGTATCGCAAAATATTTCCATACGTACCCCTTTGTTCTAAATTTTCGACAAAAAATAATTCAAAAATTCTAGAAGTTCGTGAAGATGGGTTTTTTGGGTCGGAAAATCGACTGGCACAATCAGTTTTTTGATAAAATCATTATTTCGCCTCCAAATAGAGTCATGAAATTTTCGAAAATCCACTTTTCAAAACAAAAAATACTCATAACTCGACTAATAGGAAAGATAGAACGTTCTAGTCTTCACCAATCGATAGAGGGGACAATTTTACATATTTTAGTGAATTTTGAGTTGATATTGTCAAGAATTAAGGAAGTTAGAAAAAAACAATTTGTATCGCAAAATATTTCCATACGTACCCCTTTGTTCAAAATTTTCGACAAAAAATAATTCAAAAATGCTAGAAATTCGTGAAGATGGGTTTTTTGGGTCGGAAAATCGAATGGCACAATCAGTTTTTTGATAAAATCATTATTTCGCCTGCAAATAAAGTCATGAAATTTTCGAAAATCCACTTTTCAAAACAAAAAATTGTCATAACTCGACTAATAAGGAAGATAGAACGTTCTAGTCTTCACCAATCGATAGAGGGGACAATTTTACATCTTTTTGTGAATTTTGAGTCGATATTGTCAAGGATTAAGGGAGTTAGAAAAAAGCAATTTGTATCGCAAAATATTTCCATACGTACCCCTTTGTTCTAAATTTTCGACAAAAAATAATTCAAAAATGCTAGAAATTCGTGAAGATGGGTTTTTTGGGTCGGAAAATCGACTGGCACAATCAGTTTTTTGATAAAATCATTATTTCGCCTGCAAATAAAGTCATGAAATTTTCGAAAATCCACTTTTCAAAACAAAAAATTGTCATAACTCGACTAATAAGGAAGATAGAACGTTCTAGTCTTCACCAATCGATAGAGGGGACAATTTTACATATTTTAGTGAATTTTGAGTTGATATTGTCAAGAATTAAGGAAGTTAGAAAAAAGCAATTTGTATCGCAAAATATTTCCATACGTACCCCTTTGTTCTAAATTTTCGACAAAAAATAATTCAAAAATTCTAGAAGTTCGTGAAGATGGGTTTTTTGGGTCGGAAAATCGACTGGCACAATCAGTTTTTTGATAAAATCATTATTTCGCCTCCAAATAGAGTCATGAAATTTTCGAAAATCCACTTTTCAAAACAAAAAATACTCATAACTCGACTAATAGGAAAGATAGAACGTTCTAGTCTTCACCAATCGATAGAGGGGACAATTTTACATATTTTAGTGAATTTTGAGTTGATATTGTCAAGAATTAAGGAAGTTAGAAAAAAACAATTTGTATCGCAAAATATTTCCATACGTACCCCTTTGTTCAAAATTTTCGACAAAAAATAATTCAAAAATGCTAGAAATTCGTGAAGATGGGTTTTTTGGGTCGGAAAATCGAATGGCACAATCAGTTTTTTGATAAAATCATTATTTCGCCTGCAAATAAAGTCATGAAATTTTCGAAAATCCACTTTTCAAAACAAAAAATTGTCATAACTCGACTAATAAGGAAGATAGAACGTTCTAGTCTTCACCAATCGATAGAGGGGACAATTTTACATATTTTATTGAATTTTGAGTTGATATTGTCAAGAATTAAGGAAGTTAGAAAAAAGCAATTTGTATCGCAAAATATTTCCATACGTACCCCTTTGTTCTAAATTTTCGACAAAAAATAATTCAAAAATTCTAGAAGTTCGTGAAGATGGGTTTTTTGGGTCGGAAAATCGACTGGCACAATCAGTTTTTTGATAAAATCATTATTTCGCCTCCAAATAGAGTCATGAAATTTTCGAAAATCCACTTTTCAAAACAAAAAATACTCATAACTCGACTAATAGGAAAGATAGAACGTTCTGGTCTTCACCAATCGATAGAGGGGACAATTTTACATATTTTAGTGAATTTTGAGTTGATATTGTCAAGAATTAAGGAAGTTAGAAAAAAACAATTTGTATCGCAAAATATTTCCATACGTACCCCTTTGTTCAAAATTTTCGACAAAAAATAATTCAAAAATGCTAGAAATTCGTGAAGATGGGTTTTTTGGGTCGGAAAATCGAATGGCACAATCAGTTTTTTGATAAAATCATTATTTCGCCTGCAAATAAAGTCATGAAATTTTCGAAAATCCACTTTTCAAAACAAAAAATTGTCATAACTCGACTAATAAGGAAGATAGAACGTTCTAGTCTTCACCAATCGATAGAGGGGACAATTTTACATATTTTGGTGAATTTTGAGTCGATATTGTCAAGGATTAAGGGAGTTAGAAAAAAGCAATTTGTATCGCAAAATATTTCCATACGTACCCCTTTGTTCAAAATTTTCGACAAAAAATAATTCAAAAATGCTAGAAATTCGTGAAGATGGGTTTTTTGGGTCGGAAAATCGAATGGCACAATCAGTTTTTTGATAAAATCATTATTTCGCCTGCAAATAAAGTCACGAAATTTTCGAAAATCCACTTTTTAAAACAAAAAATTGTCATAACTCGACTAATAAGGAAGATAGAACGTTCTAGTCTTCACCAATCGATAGAGGGGACAATTTTACATCTTTTTGTGAATTTTGAGTCGATATTGTCAAGGATTAAGGGAGTTAGAAAAAAGCAATTTGTATCGCAAAATATTTCCATACGTACCCCTTTGTTCTAAATTTTCGACCAAAAATAATTCAAAAATGCTAGAAATTCGTGAAGATGGGTTTTTTGGGTCGGAAAATCGACTGGCACAATCAGTTTTTTGATAAAATCATTATTTCGCCTGCAAATAAAGTCATGAAATTTTCGAAAATCCACTTTTCAAAACAAAAAATTGTCATAACTCGACTAATAAGGAAGATAGAACGTTCTAGTCTTCACCAATCGATAGAGGGGACAATTTTACATCTTTTAGTGAATTTTGAGTCGATATTGTCAAGGATTAAGGGAGTTAGAAAAAAGCAATTTGTATCGCAAAATATTTCCATACGTACCCCTTTGTTCTAAATTTTCGACAAAAAATAATTCAAAAATGCTAGAAATTCGTGAAGATGGGTTTTTTGGGTCGGAAAATCGACTGGAACGATCAGTTTTTTGATAAAATCATTATTTCGCCTGCAAATAAAGTCATGAGATTTTCGAAAATCCACTTTTCAAAACAAAAAATACTCATAACTCGACTAATAGGAAAGATAGGACGTTCTAGTCTTCACCAATCGATAGAGGGGACAATTTTACATATTTTGGTAAATTTTGAGTCGATATTGTCAAGGATTAAGGAAGTTAGAAAAAAGCAATTTGTATCGCAAAATATTTCCATACGTACCCCTTTGTTCAAAATTTTCGACAAAATATAATTCAAAAATGCTAGAAATTCGTGAAGATGGGTTTTTTGGGTCGGAAAATCGAATGGCACAATCAGTTTTTTGATAAAATCATTATTTCGCCTCCAAATAGAGTCATGAAATTTTCGAAAATCCACTTTTCAAAACAAAAAATACTCATAACTCGACTAATAGGAAAGATAGAACGTTCTAGTCTTCACCAATCGATAGAGGGGACAATTTTACATATTTTGGTGAATTTTGAGTCGATATTGTCAAGGATTAAGGAAGTTAGAAAAAAGCAATTTGTATCGCAAAATATTTCCCCCTTTGTTCTAAATTTTCGACAAAAAAATTATAAAAAATGCTAAAAATTCGTAAAGAGGGGTTTTTTTTGGCCAAAAAATCGACTGGCAGAATCAGTTTTGTGATAAAATCATTATTTCGCCTTCAAATAGAGTCATGAAATTTTCGAAAATCCACTTTTCGAAACAAAAAATACTCATAACTCCACAAATAGGAAAGATAGAACGTTCTAGTCTTCACCATTCGATAGAGGGGACAATTTTACATATTTTAGTGAATTTTGAGTCGATATTGTCAAGGATTAAGGGAGTTAGAAAAAAGCAATTTGTATCGCAAAATATTTCCATACGTACCCCTTTGTTCTAAATTTTCGACAAAAAATAATTCAAAAATGCTAGAAGTTCGTGAAGATGGGTTTTTTGGGTCGGAAAATCGACTGGCAGAATCAGTTTTGTGATAAAATCATTATTTCGCCTTCAAATAGAGTCATGAAATTTTCGAAAATCCACTTTTCGAAACAAAAAATTGTCATAACTCGACTAATAAGGAAGATAGAACGTTCTAGTCTTCACCAATCGATAGAGGGGACAATTTTACATCTTTTAGTGAATTTTGAGTCGATATTGTCAAGGATTAAGGGAGTTAGAAAAAAGCAATTTGTATCGCAAAATATTTCCATACGTACCCCTTTGTTCTAAATTTTCGACAAAAAATAATTCAAAAATGCTAGAAGTTCGTGAAGATGGGTTTTTTGGGTCGGAAAATCGACTGGCACAATCAGTTTTTTGATAAAATCATTATTTCGCCTCCAAATAGAGTCATGAAATTTTCGAAAATCCACTTTTCAAAACAAAAAATACTCATAACTCGACTAATAGCAAAGATAGAACGTTCTAGTCTTCACCAATCGATAGAGGGGACAATTTTACATATTTTGGTGAATTTTGAGTCGATATTGTCAAGGATTAAGGAAGTTAGAAAAAAGCAATTTGTATCGCAAAATATTTCCATACGTACCCCTTTGTTCAAAATTTTCGACAAAAAATAATTCAAAAATGCTTGAAATTCGTGAAGATGGTTTTTTTGGGTCGGAAAATCGACTGGCACAATCAGTTTTTTGATAAAATCATTATTTCGCCTCCAAATAGAGTCATGAAATTTTCGAAAATCCACTTTTCAAAACAAAAAATACTCATAACTCGACTAATAGGAAAGATAGAACGTTCTAGTCTTCACCAATCGATAGAGGGGACAATTTTACATATTTTAGTGAATTTTGAGTTGATATTGTCAAGAATTAAGGAAGTTAGAAAAAAACAATTTGTATCGCAAAATATTTCCATACGTACCCCTTTGTTCAAAATTTTCGACAAAAAATAATTCAAAAATGCTAGAAATTCGTGAAGATGGGTTTTTGGGTCGGAAAATCGAATGGCACAATCAGTTTTTTGATAAAATCATTATTTCGCCTGCAAATAAAGTCATGAAATTTTCGAAAATCCACTTTTCAAAACAAAAAATACTCATAACTCGACTAATAGGAAAGAAAGAACGTTCTAGTCTTCACCAATCGATAGAGGGGACAATTTTACATATTTTGGTGAATTTTGAGTCGATATTGTCAAGGATTAAGGAAGTTAGAAAAAAGCAATTTGTATCGCAAAATATTTCCATACCTACCCCTTTGTTCTAAATTTTCGAGAAAAAATTTTAAACAATGCTAAAAATTCGTAAAGAGGGGTTTTTTGGACCGGAAAATCGACTGGCAAATCTTGACAATTTTTTTAAGTCTTAAGCTTCAAAATATTTTCGTAAGTTCCAAATTGTCAATCTTTTTAAAGGCGTGAGTTAGGGAAAAAATTAGTTAAATATAATAGTTCTTTATCACGATGTTTGTTGAAACTCTATTTTCAAAGTTTCGGTGGCGGTCCAGCTGCCGTTATCAAGAATAATGAAAAATAATAAATTTTCGAATCATCGAAAATTGATTATTTTCGATCAATCGATTATTTTATATGAATCGATTATTTTCGATTAATCGATTTTTTTCGATTAAACGATTTTTTATATGAATCGATTATTTTCGATTAATCGATTTTTTTCGATTAATCGATTTTTTTCGATTAATCGATTATTTTCGATTAATCGATTATTTTCGATTAATCGATTATTTTCGATTAATCGATTATTTTCGATTAATCGATTATTTTCGATCAATCGATTATTTTATATGAATCGATTATTTTCGATTAATCGATTTTTTTCGATTAAACGATTTTTTATATGAATCGATTATTTTCGATTAATCGATTTTTTTCGATTAATCGATTTTTTTCGATTAATCGATTTTTTTCGATTAATCGATTATTTTCGATTAATCAATTATTTTCGATTAATCGATTATTTTCGATATTGCCAAAGGATTAAGGGAGTTAGAAAAAAGCAATTTGTTTCGCAAAATATTTCCATACCCCTTTGTTCTAAATTTTCGACAAAAAAATTATAAAAAATGCAAAAAATTCGTAAAGAGGGGTTTTTTTGGCCAAAAAATCGACTGGCACATTCAGTTTTGTGATAAAATCATTATTTCGCCTTCAGATAGAGTCATGAAATTTTCGAAAATCTACTTTTCGAAACAAAAAATACTCATAACTCGACAAATAAGGAAGATAGAACGTTCTAGTCTTCACCAATCGATAGAGGGGACAATTTTACACATTTGCGTGAATTTTGAGTCGATATTTCCAAGGATTAGGGGAGTTAGAAAAAAGAAATTTGTATCCCAAAATATTTCCATAGCTACCACCTTTGTTCTAAATTTTCGACAAAAAATGATTCAAAAATGCTAGAAATTCGTGAAGATGGGTTTTTTAGGTCGGAAAATCGACTGGCACAATCAGTTTTTTGATAAAATCATTATTTCGCCTCCAAATAGAGTCATGAAATTTCCGAAAATCCACTTTTCAAAACAAAAAATACTCATAACTCGACTAATAGGAAAGATAGAACGTTCTAGTCTTCACCAATCGATAGAGGGGACAATTTTACATATTTTGGTGAATTTTGAGTCGATATTGTCAAGGATTAAGGAAGTTAGAAAAAAGCAATTTGTATCGCAAAATATTTCCATAGCTACCCCCTTTGTTCTAAATTTTCGACAAAAAAATTATAAAAAATGCAAAAAATTCGTAAAGAGGGGTTTTTTTGGCCAAAAAATCGACTGGCACAATCAGATTTGTGATAAAATCATTATTTCGCCTTCAAATAGAGTCATGAAATTTTCGAAAATCCACTTTTCGAAACAAAAAATACTCATAACTCGACAAATAGGAAAGATAGAACGTTCTAGTCTTCACCAATCGATAGAGGGGACAATTTTACATATTTTAGTGAATTTTGAGTCGATATTGTCAAGAATTAAGGAAGTTAGAAAAAAGCAATTTGTATCGCAAAATATTTCCATACGTACCCCTTTGTTCAAAATTTTCGACAAAAAATAATTCAAAAATGCTAGAAATTCGTGAAGATGGGTTTTTTGGGTCGGAAAATCGAATGGCACAATCAGTTTTTTGATAAAATCATTATTTCGCCTGCAAATAAAGTCACGAAATTTTCGAAAATCCACTTTTTAAAACAAAAAATTGTCATAACTCGACTAATAAGGCAGATAGAACGTTCTA
The DNA here is from genome assembly GCA_947563755.1 of Lochmaea crataegi. Lineage (NCBI taxonomy): Eukaryota > Metazoa > Arthropoda > Insecta > Coleoptera > Chrysomelidae > Lochmaea > Lochmaea crataegi. The sequence continues at coordinate 15,558,315 of OX387428.1, forward strand.
GTCTTCACCAATCGATAGAGGGGACAATTTTACATCTTTTAGTGAATTTTGAGTCGATATTGTCAAGGATTAAGGGAGTTAGAAAAAAGCAATTTGTATCGCAAAATATTTCCATACGTACCCCTTTGTTCTAAATTTTCGACAAAAAATGATTCAAAAATGCTAGAAATTCGTGAAGATGGGTTTTTTAGGTCGGAAAATCGACTGGCACAATCAGTTTTTTGATAAAATCATTATTTCGCCTTCAAATAGAGTCATGAAATTTTCGAAAATCCACTTTTCGAAACAAAAAATACTGATAACTCGACAAATAGGAAAGATAGAACGTTCTAGTCTTCACCAATCGATAGAGGGGACAATTTTACATATTTTAGTGAATTTTAAGTCTATATTTCCAAGGATTATGGGAGTTAGAAAAAATCAATTTGTATCGCAAAACATTTCCATAGCTACCCCCTTTGTTCTAAATTTTCGACAAAAAAATTATAAAAAATGCTAAAAATTCGTAAAGAGGGGTTTTTTTGGCCAAAAAATCGACTGGCAGAATCAGTTTTGTGATAAAATCATTATTTCGCCTTCAAATAGAGTCATGAAATTTTCGAAAATCCACTTTTCGAAACAAAAAATACTCATAACTCGACAAATAGGAAAGATAGAACGTTCTAGTCTTCACCAATCGATAGAGGGGACAATTTTACATATTTTAGTGAATTTTGAGTCCATATTTCCAAGGATTCTGGGAGTTAGAAAAAATCAATTTGTATCGCAAAATATTTCCATAGCTACCCCCTTTGTTCTAAATTTTCGACAAAAAAATTATAAAAAATGCAAAAAATTCGTAAAGAGTGGTTTTTTAGCCAAAAAATCGACTGGCACAATCAGTTTTGTGATAAAATCATTATTTCGCCTTCAAATAGAGTCATGAAATTTTCGAAAATCTACTTTTCGAAACAAAAAATACTCATAACTCGACAAATAAGGAAGATAGAACGTTCTAGTCTTCACCAATCGATAGAGGGGACAATTTTACATATTTTAGTGCATTTTAAGTCTATATTTCCAAGGATTATGGGAGTTAGAAAAAATCAATTTGTATCGCAAAACATTTCCATAGCTACCCCCTTTGTTCTAAATTTTCGACAAAAAAATTATAAAAAATGCTAAAAATTCGTAAAGAGGGGTTTTTTTGGCCAAAAAATCGACTGGCAGAATCAGTTTTGTGATAAAATCATTATTTCGCCTTCAAATAGAGTCATGAAATTTTCGAAAATCCACTTTTCGAAACAAAAAATACTCATAACTCGACAAATAGGAAAGATAGAACGTTCTAGTCTTCACCAATCGATAGAGGGGACAATTTTACATATTTTGGTGAATTTTGAGTCGATATTGTCGAGGATTAAGGAAGTTAGAAAAAATCAATTTGTATCGCAAAATATTTCCATAGCTACCCCCTTTGTTCTAAATTTTCGACAAAAAAATTATAAAAAATGCAAAAAATTCGTAAAGAGTGGTTTTTTTAGCCAAAAAATCGACTGGCACAATCAGTTTTGTGATAAAATCATTATTTCGCCTTCAAATAGAGTCATGAAATTTTCGAAAATCTACTTTTCGAAACAAAAAATACTCATAACTCGACAAATAAGGAAGATAGAACGTTCTAGTCTTCACCAATCGATAGAGGGGACAATTTTACATATTTGCGTGGATTTTGAGTCGATATTTCCAAGGATTAGGGGAGTTAGAAAAAAGAAATTTGTATCCCAAAATATTTCCATAGCCACCCCACCTTTGTTCTAAATTTTCGACAAAAAATGATTCAAAAATGCTAGAAATTCGTGAAGATGGGTTTTTTAGGTCGGAAAATCGACTGGCACAATCAGTTTTTTGATAAAATCATTATTTCGCCTCCAAATAGAGTCATGAAATTTTCGAAAATCCACTTTTCAAAACAAAAAATACTCATAACTCGACTAATAGCAAAGATAGAACGTTCTAGTCTTCACCAATCGATAGAGGGGACAATTTTACATTTTTTAGTGAATATTGAGTCGATATTGTCAAGGATTAAGGGAGTTAGAAAAAAGCAATTTGTATCGCAAAATATTTCCATACGTACCCCTTTGTTCTAAATTTTCGACAAAAAATGATTCAAAAATGCTAGAAATTCGTGAAGATGGGTTTTTTAGGTCGGAAAATCGACTGGCACAATCAGTTTTTTGATAAAATCATTATTTCGCCTTCAAATAGAGTCATGAAATTTTCGAAAATCCACTTTTCGAAACAAAAAATACTGATAACTCGACAAATAGGAAAGATAGAACGTTCTAGTCTTCACCAATCGATAGAGGGGACAATTTTACATATTTTAGTGAATTTTAAGTCTATATTTCCAAGGATTATGGGAGTTAGAAAAAATCAATTTGTATCGCAAAACATTTCCATAGCTACCCCCTTTGTTCTAAATTTTCGACAAAAAAATTATAAAAAATGCTAAAAATTCGTAAAGAGGGGTTTTTTTGGCCAAAAAATCGACTGGCAGAATCAGTTTTGTGATAAAATCATTATTTCGCCTTCAAATAGAGTCATGAAATTTTCGAAAATCCACTTTTCGAAACAAAAAATACTCATAACTCGACAAATAGGAAAGATAGAACGTTCTAGTCTTCACCAATCGATAGAGGGGACAATTTTACATATTTTAGTGAATTTTGAGTCCATATTTCCAAGGATTCTGGGAGTTAGAAAAAATCAATTTGTATCGCAAAATATTTCCATAGCTACCCCCTTTGTTCTAAATTTTCGACAAAAAAATTATAAAAAATGCAAAAAATTCGTAAAGAGTAATTTTTTTAGCCAAAAAATCGACTGGCACAATCAGTTTTGTGATAAAATCATTATTTCGCCTTCAAATAGAGTCATGAAATTTTCGAAAATCTACCTTTCGAAACAAAAAATACTCATAACTCGACAAATAAGGAAGATAGAACGTTCTAGTCTTCACCAATCGATAGAGGGGACAATTTTGCATATTTGCGTGGATTTTGAGTCGATATTTCCAAGGATTAGGGGAGTTAGAAAAAAGAAATTTGTATCCCAAAATATTTCCATAGCTACCACCTTTGTTCTAAATTTTCGACAAAAAATGATTCAAAAATGCTAGAAATTCGTGAAGATGGGTTTTTTAGGTCGGAAAATCGACTGGCACAATCAGTTTTTTGATAAAATCATTATTTCGCCTCCAAATAGAGTCATGAAATTTTCGAAAATCCACTTTTCAAAACAAAAAATACTCATAACTCGACTAATAGCAAAGATAGAACGTTCTAGTCTTCACCAATCGATAGAGGGGACAATTTTACATTTTTTAGTGAATTTTGAGTCGATATTGTCAAGGATTAAGGGAGTTAGAAAAAAGCAATTTGTATCGCAAAATATTTCCATACGTACCCCTTTGTTCTAAATTTTCGACAAAAAATGATTCAAAAATGCTAGAAATTCGTGAAGATGGGTTTTTTAGGTCGGAAAATCGACTGGCACAATCAGTTTTTTGATAAAATCATTATTTCGCCTTCAAATAGAGTCATGAAATTTTCGAAAATCCACTTTTCGAAACAAAAAATACTGATAACTCGACAAATAGGAAAGATAGAACGTTCTAGTCTTCACCAATCGATAGAGGGGACAATTTTACATATTTTAGTGAATTTTAAGTCTATATTTCCAAGGATTATGGGAGTTAGAAAAAATCAATTTGTATCGCAAAACATTTCCATAGCTACCCCCTTTGTTCTAAATTTTCGACAAAAAAATTATAAAAAATGCTAAAAATTCGTAAAGAGGGGTTTTTTTGGCCAAAAAATCGACTGGCAGAATCAGTTTTGTGATAAAATCATTATTTCGCCTTCAAATAGAGTCATGAAATTTTCGAAAATCCACTTTTCGAAACAAAAAATACTCATAACTCGACAAATAGGAAAGATAGAACGTTCTAGTCTTCACCAATCGATAGAGGGGACAATTTTACATATTTTAGTGAATTTTGAGTCCATATTTCCAAGGATTCTGGGAGTTAGAAAAAATCAATTTGTATCGCAAAATATTTCCATAGCTACCCCCTTTGTTCTAAATTTTCGACAAAAAAATTATAAAAAATGCAAAAAATTCGTAAAGAGTGGTTTTTTTAGCCAAAAAATCGACTGGCACAATCAGTTTTGTGATAAAATCATTATTTCGCCTTCAAATAGAGTCATGAAATTTTCGAAAATCTACTTTTCGAAACAAAAAATACTCATAACTCGACAAATAAGGAAGATAGAACGTTCTAGTCTTCACCAATCGATAGAGGGGACAATTTTACATATTTTAGTGCATTTTAAGTCTATATTTCCAAGGATTATGGGAGTTAGAAAAAATCAATTTGTATCGCAAAACATTTCCATAGCTACCCCCTTTGTTCTAAATTTTCGACAAAAAAATTGTAAAAAATGCTAAAAATTCGTAAAGAGGGGTTTTTTTGGCCAAAAAATCGACTGGCAGAATCAGTTTTGTGATAAAATCATTATTTCGCCTTCAAATAGAGTCATGAAATTTTCGAAAATCTACTTTTCGAAACAAAAAATACTCATAACTCGACAAATAGGAAAGATAGAACGTTCTAGTCTTCACCAATCGATAGAGGGGACAATTTTACATATTTTAGTGAATTTTGAGTCCATATTGCCAAGGATTCTGGGAGTTAGAAAAAATCAATTTGTATCGCAAAATATTTCCATAGCTACCCCCTTTGTTCTAAATTTTCGACAAAAAATGATTCAAAAATGCTAGAAATTCGTGAAGATGGGTTTTTTAGGTCGGAAAATCGACTGGCACAATCAGTTTTTTGATAAAATCATTATTTCGCCTTCAAATAGAGTCATGAAATTTTCGAAAATCTACTTTTCGAAACAAAAAATACTCATAACTCGACAAATAAGGAAGATAGAACGTTCTAGTCTTCACCAATCGATAGAGGGGACAATTTTACATATTTGCGTGGATTTTGAGTCGATATTTCCAAGGATTAGGGGAGTTAGAAAAAAGAAATTTGTATCCCAAAATATTTCCATAGCTACCACCTTTGTTCTAAATTTTCGACAAAAAATGATTCAAAAATGCTAGAAATTCGTGAAGATGGGTTTTTTAGGTCGGAAAATCGACTGGCACAATCAGTTTTTTGATAAAATCATTATTTCGCCTCCAAATAGAGTCATGAAATTTTCGAAAATCCACTTTTCAAAACAAAAAATACTCATAACTCGACTAATAGGAAAGATAGAACGTTCTAGTCTTCACCAATCGATAGAGGGGACAATTTTACATATTTTGGTGAATTTTGAGTCGATATTGTCAAGGATTAAGGAAGTTAGAAAAAAGCAATTTGTATCGCAAAATATTTCCATAGCTACCCCCTTTGTTCTAAATTTTCGACAAAAAAATTATAAAAAATGCAAAAAATTCGTAAAGAGGGGTTTTTTTGGCCAAAAAATCGACTGGCACAATCAGATTTGTGATAAAATCATTATTTCGCCTCCAAATAGAGTCATGAATTTTTCGAAAATCCACTTTTCGAAACAAAAAATACTCATAACTCGACAAATAGGAAAGATAGAACGTTCTAGTCTTCACCAATCGATAGAGGGGACAATTTTACATATTTTGGTGAATTTTGAGTCCATATTTCCAAGGATTCTGGGAGTTGGAAAAAATCAATTTGTATCGCAAAATATTTCCATAGCTACCCCCTTTGTTCTAAATTTTCGACAAAAAAATTATAAAAAATGCAAAAAATTCGTGAAGAGGGGTTTTTTTGGCCAAAAAATCGACTGGCACAATCAGTTTTGTGATAAAATCATTATTTCGCCTTCAAATAGAGTCATGAAATTTTCAAAAATCCACTTTTCGAAACAAAAAATACTCATAACTCGACAAATAGGAAAGATAGAACGTTCTAGTCTTCACCAATCGATAGAGGGGACAATTTTACATATTTTAGTGAATTTTGAGTCGATATTGCCAAGGATTAAGGGAGTTAGAAAAAAGCAATTTGTATCGCAAAATATTTCCATAGCTACCCCCTTTGTTCTAAATTTTCGACAAAAAAATTATAAAAAATGCAAAAAATTCGTAAAGAGGGGTTTTTTTGGCCAAAAAATCGACTGGCACAATCAGTTTTGTGATAAAATCATTATTTCGCCTTCAAATAGAGTCATGAAATTTTCGAAAATCCACTTTTCGAAACAAAAAATACTCAGAACTCGACAAATAGGAAAGATAGAACGTTCTAGTCTTCACCAATCGATAGGGGGGACAATTTTACATATTTTGGTGAATTTTGAGTCGATATTGTCAAGGATTAAGGAAGTTAGAAAAAAGCAATTTGTATCGCAAAATATTTCCATACCGCTTTGTTCTAAATTTTCGACAAAAAAATTATAAAAAATGCAAAAAATTCGTAAAGAGGGGTTTTTTTGGCCAAAAAATCGACTGGCACAATCAGTTTTGTGATAAAATCATTATTTCGCCTTCAAATAGAGTCATGAAATTTTCGAAAATCCACTTTTCAAAACAAAAAATACTCATAACTCGACAAATAGGAAAGATAGAACGTTCTAGTCTTCACCAATCGATAGAGGGGACAATTTTACATATTTTGGTGAATTTTGAGTCGATATTGTCCAGGATTAAGGAAGTTAGAAAAAAGCAATTTGTATCGCAAAATATTTCCATAGCTACCCCCTTTGTTCTAAATTTTCGATAAAAAAATTATAAAAAATGCAAAAAATTCGTGAAGAGGGGTTTTTTCGGCCAAAAAATCGACTGGCACAATCAGTTTTGTGATAAAATCATTATTTCACCTTCAAATAGAGTCGTGAAATTTTCGAAAATCCACTTTTCGAAACAAAAAATACTGATAACTCGACAAATAGGAAAGATAGAACGTTCTAGTCTTCACCAATCGATAGAGGGGACAATTCTACATATTTTAGTGAATTTTAAGTCTATATTTCCAAGGATTATGGGAGTTAGAAAAAATCAATTTGTATCGCAAAACATTTCCATAGCTACCCCCTTTGTTCTAAATTTTCGACAAAAAAATTATAAAAAATGCAAAAAATTCGTAAAGAGGGGTTTTTTGGCCAAAAAATCGACTGGCACAATCAGTTTTGTGATAAAATCATTATTTCGCCTTCAAATAGAGTCATGAAATTTTCGAAAATCCACTTTTCGAAACAAAAAATACTCATAACTCGACAAATAGGAAAGATAGAACGTTCTAGTCTTCACCATTCGATAGAGGGGACAATTTTACATATTTTAGTGAATTTTGAGTTGATATTGTCAAGAATTAAGGAAGTTAGAAAAAAACAATTTGTATCGCAAAATATTTCCATACGTACCCCTTTGTTCAAAATTTTCGACAAAAAATAATTCAAAAATGCTAGAAATTCGTGAAGATGGATTTTTTGGGTCGGAAAATCGAATGGCACAATCAGTTTTTTGATAAAATCATTATTTCGCCTGCAAATAAAGTCATAAAATTTTCGAAAATCCACTTTTCAAAACAAAAAATTGTCATAACTCGACTAATAAGGAAGATAGAACGTTCTAGTCTTCACCAATCGATAGAGGGGACAATTTTACATCTTTTAGTGAGTTTTGAGTCAATATTGTCGAGGATTAAGGGAGTTAGAAAGAAGCAATTTGTATCGCAAAATATTTCCATACATACCCCTTTGTTCTAAATTTTCGACAAAAAATAATTCAAAAATGCTAGAAATTCGTGAAGATGGGTTTTTTGGGTCGGAAAATCGACTGGCACAATCAGTTTTTTGATAAAATCATTATTTCGCCTGCAAATAAAGTCATGAAATTTTCGAAAATCCACTTTTCAAAACAAAAAATTGTCATAACTCGACTAATAAGGAAGCTAGAACGTTCTAGTCTTCACCAATCGATAGAGGGGACAATTTTACATATTTTATTGAATTTTGAGTTGATATTGTCGAGAATTAAGGAAGTTAGAAAAAAGCAATTTGTATCGCAAAATATTTCCATAGCTACCCCCTTTGTTCTAAATTTTCGACAAAAAAATTATAAAAAATGCTAAAAATTCGTAAAGAGGGGTTTTTTTGGCCAAAAAATCGACTGGCAGAATCAGTTTTGTGATAAAATCATTATTTCGCCTTCAAATAGAGTCATGAAATTTTCGAAAATCCACTTTTCGAAACAAAAAATACTCATAACTCCACAAATAGGAAAGATAGAACGTTCTAGTCTTCACCATTCGATAGAGGGGACAATTTTACATATTTTAGTGAATTTTAAGTCTATATTTCCAAGGATTATGGGAGTTAGAAAAAATCAATTTGTATCGCAAAACATTTCCATAGCTACCCCCTTTGTTCTAAATTTTCGACAAAAAAATTATAAAAATGCAAAAAATTCGTAAAGAGTGGTTTTTTTAGCCAAAAAATCGACTGGCACAATCAGTTTTTTGATAAAATCATTATTTCGCCTTCAAATAGAGTCATGAATTTTTCGAAAATCCACTTTTCGAAACAAAGAAATACTCATAACTCGACAAATAGGAAAGATAGAACGTTCTAGTCTTCACCAATCGATAGAGGGGACAATTTTACATATTTTGGTGAATTTTGAGTCGATATTGTCGAAGATTAAGGAAGTTAGAAAAAAGCAATTTGTATCGCAAAATATTTCCATAGCTACCCCCTTTGTTCTAAATTTTCGACAAAAAAATTATAAAAAATGCAAAAAATTCGTAAAGAGGGGTTTTTTCGGCCAAAAAATCGACTGGCACAATCAGTTTTGTGATAAAATCATTATTTCGCCTTCAAATAGAGTCATGAAATTTTCGAAAATCCACTTTTCGAAACAAAAAATACTGATAACTCGACAAATAGGAAAGATAGAACGTTCTAGTCTTCACCAATCGATAGAGGGGACAATTTTACATATTTTAGTGCATTTTAAGTCTATATTTCCAAGGATTATGGGAGTTAGAAAAAATCAATTTGTATCGCAAAACATTTCCATAGCTACCCCCTTTGTTCTAAATTTTTGACAAAAAAATTATAAAAAATGCTAAAAATTCGTAAAGAGGGGTTTTTTTGGCCAAAAAATCGACTGGCAGAATCAGTTTTGTGATAAAATCATTATTTCGCCTTCAAATAGAGTCATGAAATTTTCGAAAATCCACTTTTCGAAACAAAAAATACTCATAACTCGACAAATAGGAAAGATAGAACGTTCTAGTCTTCACCAATCGATAGAGGGGACAATTTTACATATTTTAGTGAATTTTGAGTCCATATTTCCAAGGATTCTGGGAGTTAGAAAAAATCAATTTGTATCGCAAAATATTTCCATAGCTACCCCCTTTGTTCTAAATTTTCGACAAAAAAATTATAAAAAATGCAAAAAATTCGTAAAGAGTGGTTTTTTTAGCCAAAAAATCGACTGGCACAATCAGTTTTGTGATAAAATCATTATTTCGCCTTCAAATAGAGTCATGAAATTTTCGAAAATCTACTTTTCGAAACAAAAAATACTCATAACTCGACAAATAAGGAAGATAGAACGTTCTAGTCTTCACCAATCGATAGAGGGGACAATTTTACATATTTGCGTGGATTTTGAGTCGATATTTCCAAGGATTAGGGGAGTTAGAAAAAAGAAATTTGTATCCCAAAATATTTCCATAGCTACCACCTTTGTTCTAAATTTTCGACAAAAAATGATTCAAAAATGCTAGAAATTCGTGAAGATGGGTTTTTTAGGTTGGAAAATCGACTGGCACAATCAGTTTTTTGATAAAATCATTATTTCGCCTCCAAATAGAGTCATGAAATTTTCGAAAATCCACTTTTCAAAACAAAAAATACTCATAACTCGACTAATAGGAAAGATAGAACGTTCTAGTCTTCACCAATCGATAGAGGGGACAATTTTACATATTTTGGTGAATTTTGAGTCGATATTGTCAAGGATTAAGGAAGTTAGAAAAAAGCAATTTGTATCGCAAAATATTTCCATAGCTACCCCCTTTGTTCTAAATTTTCGACAAAAAAATTATAAAAAATGCAAAAAATTCGTAAAGAGGGGTTTTTTTGGGCAAAAAATCGACTGGCACAATCAGATTTGTGATAAAATCATTATTTCGCCTCCAAATAGAGTCATGAATTTTTCGAAAATCCACTTTTCGAAACAAAAAATACTCATAACTCGACAAATAGGAAAGATAGAACGTTCTAGTCTTCACCAATCGATAGAGGGGACAATTTTACATATTTTGGTGAATTTTGAGTCCATATTTCCAAGGATTATGGGAGTTGGAAAAAATCAATTTGTATCGCAAAATATTTCCATAGCTACCCCCTTTGTTCTAAATTTTCGACAAAAAAATTATAAAAAATGCAAAAAATTCGTAAAGAGGGGTTTTTTTGGCCAAAAAATCGACTGGCACAATCAGTTTTGTGATAAAATCATTATTTCGCCTTCAAATAGAGTCATGAAATTTTCAAAAATCCACTTTTCGAAACAAAAAATACTCATAACTCGACAAATAGGAAAGATAGAACGTTCTAGTCTTCACCAATCAATAGAGGGGACAATTTTACATATTTTGGTGAATTTTGAGTTGATATTGTCAAGAATTAAGGAAGTTAGAAAAAAGCAATTTGTATCGCAAAATATTTCCATACGTACCCCTTTGTTCAAAATTTTCGACCAAAAAATTATAAAAAATGCAAAAAATTCGTGAAGAGGGGTTTTTTTGGACAAAAAATCGACTGGCACAATCAGTTTTTTGATAAAATCATTATTTCGCCTCCAAATAGAGTCATGAAATTTTCGAAAATCCACTTTTCGAAACAAAAAATACTCATAACTCGACTAATAGGAAAGATAGAACGTTCTAGTCTTCACCAATCGATAGAGGGGACAATTTTACATATTTTGGTGAATTTTGAGTCCATATTTCCAAGGATTATGGGAGTTGGAAAAAATCAATTTGTATCGCAAAATATTTCCATAGCTACCCCCTTTGTTCTAAATTTTCGACAAAAAAATTATAAAAAATGCTAGAAATTTGTAAAGAGGGGTTTTTTTGGCCAAAAAATCGACTGGCACAATCAGTTTTGTGATAAAATCATTATTTCGCCTTCAAATAGAGTCATGAAATTTTCGAAAATCCACTTTTCGAAACAAAAAATACTCAGAACTCGACAAATAGGAAAAATAGAACGTTCTAGTCTTCACCAATCGATAGAGGGGACAATTTTACATATTTTAGTGAATTTTAAGTCTATATTTCCAAGGATTATGGGAGTTAGAAAAAATCAATTTGTATCGCAAAATATTTCCATAACTACCCCCTTTGTTCTAAATTTTCGACAAAAAAATTATAAAAAATGCAAAAAATTCGTAAAGAGGGGTTTTTTGGCCGAAAAATCGACTGGCACAATCAGTTTTGTGATAAAATCATTATTTCGCCTTCAAATAGAGTCATGAAATTTTCGAAAATCCACTTTTCGAAACAAAAAATACTCATAACTCGACAAATAGGAAAGATAGAACGTTCTAGTCTTCACCATTCGATAGAGGGGACAATTTTACATATTTTAGTGAATTTTGAGTTGATATTGTCAAGAATTAAGGAAGTTAGAAAAAAACAATTTGTATCGCAAAATATTTCCATACCCCTTTGTTCAAAATTTTCGACAAAAAATAATTCAAAAATACTAGAAATTCGTGAAGATGGGTTTTTTGGGTCGGAAAATCGAATGGCACAATCAGTTTTTTGATAAAATCATCATTTCGCCTGCAAATAAAGTCATGAAATTTTCGAAAATCCACTTTTCAAAACAAAAAATTGTCATAACTCGACTAATAAGGAAGATAGAACGTTCTAGTCTTCACCAATCGATAGAGGGGACAATTTTACATCTTTGATTGAATTTTGAGTCGATATTGTCAGGGATTAAGGGAGTTAGAAATAGGCAATTTGTATCGCAAAATATTTCCATACGTACCCCTTTGTTCTAAATTTTCGACAAAAAATAATTCAAAAATGCTAGAAATTCGTGAAGATGGGTTTTTTGGGTCGGAAAATCGACTGGCACAATCAGTTTTTTGATAAAATCATTATTTCGCCTGCAAATAAAGTCATGAAATTTTCGAAAATCCATTTTTCAAAACAAAAAATTGTCATAACTCGACTAATAAGGAAGATAGAACGTTCTAGTCTTCACCAATCGATAGAGGGGACAATTTTACATATTTTATTGAATTTTGAGTTGATATTGTCGAGAATTAAGGAAGTTAGAAAAAAGCAATTTGTATCGCAAAATATTTCCATACGTACCCCTTTGTTCTAAATTTCGACAAAAAATAATTCAAAAATGCTAGAAATTCGTGAAGATGGGTTTTTTGGGTCGGAAAATCGACTGGCACAATCAGTTTTTTGATAAAATCATTATTTCGCCTCCAAATAGAGTCATGAAATTTTCGAAAATCCACTTTTCAAAACAAAAAATACTCATAACTCGACAAATAGGAAAGATAGAACGTTCTAGTCTTCACCAATCAATAGAGGGGACAATTTTACATATTTTGGTGAATTTTGAGTTGATATTGTCAAGAATTAAGGAAGTTAGAAAAAAGCAATTTGTATCGCAAAATATTTCCATACGTACCCCTTTGTTCAAAATTTTCGACCAAAAAATTATAAAAAATGCAAAAAATTCGTGAAGAGGGGTTTTTTTGGACAAAAAATCGACTGGCACAATCAGTTTTTTGATAAAATCATTATTTCGCCTCCAAATAGAGTCATGAAATTTTCGAAAATCCACTTTTCGAAACAAAAAATACTCATAACTCGACTAATAGGAAAGATAGAACGTTCTAGTCTTCACCAATCGATAGAGGGGACAATTTTACATATTTTGGTGAATTTTGAGTCCATATTTCCAAGGATTATGGGAGTTGGAAAAAATCAATTTGTATCGCAAAATATTTCCATAGCTACCCCCTTTGTTCTAAATTTTCGACAAAAAAATTATAAAAAATGCAAAAAATTCGTAAAGAGGGGTTTTTTGGCCAAAAAATCGACTGGCACAATCAGTTTTGTGATAAAATCATTATTTCGCCTTCAAATAGAGTCATGAAATTTTCGAAAATCCACTTTCGAAACAAAAATACTGATAACTCGACAAATAGGGAAGATAGAACGTTCTAGTCTTCACCACTCGATAGAGGGGACAATTTTACATATTTTAGTTAATTTTAAGTCTATATTTCCAAGGATTATGGGAGTTAGAAAAAATCAATTTGTATCGCAAAACATTTCCATAGCTACCCCCTTTGTTCTAAATTTTCGACAAAAATATTATAAAAATGCTAAAAATTCGTAAAGAGGGGTTTTTTTGTCCAAAAAATCGACTGGCAGAATCAGTTTTGTGATAAAATCATTATTTCGCCTTCAAATAGAGTCATGAAATTTTCGAAAATCCACTTTTCGAAACAAAAAATACTCATAACTCGACAAATAGGAAAGATAGAACGTTCTAGTCTTCACCAATCGATAGAGGGGACAATTTTACATATTTTGGTGAATTTGAGTCGATATTGTCGAGGATTAAGGAAGTTAGAAAAAAGCAATTTGTATCGCAAAATATTTCCATAGCTACCCCCTTTGTTCTAAATTTTCGACAAAAAAATTATAAAAAATGCAAAAAATTTGTAAAGAGGGGTTTTTTCGGCCAAAAATCGACTGGCACAATCAGTTTTGTGATAAAATCATTATTCGCCTTCAAATAGAGTCATGAAATTTTCGAAATCCACCTTTCAAAACAAAAAATTGTCATAACTCGACTAATAAGGAAGATAGAACGTTCTAGTCTTCACCAGTCGATAGAGGGGACAATTTTACATATTTTAGTGAATTTTAAGTCTATATTTCCAAGGATTATGGGAGTTCGAAAAAATCAATTTGTATCGCAAAACATTTCCATAGCTACCCCCTTTGTTCTAAATTTTCGACAAAAAAATTATAAAAAATGCTAAAAATTCGTAAAGAGGGGTTTTTTTGGCCAAAAAATCGACTGGCAGAATCAGTTTTGTGATAAAATCATTATTTCGCCTTCAAATAGAGTCATGAAATTTTCGAAAATCCACTTTCGAAACAAAAAATACTCATAACTCGACAAATAGGAAAGATAGAACGTTCTAGTCTTCACCATTCGATAGAGGGGGACAATTTTACATATTTTAGTGAATTTTGAGTTGATATTGTCAAGAATTAAGGAAGTTAGAAAAAAACAATTTGTATCGCAAAATATTTCCATACGTACCCCTTTGTTCAAAATTTTCGACAAAAAATAATTCAAAAATGCTAGAAATTCGTGAAGATGGGTTTTTGGGTCGGAAAATCGAATGGCACAATCAGTTTTTTGATAAAATCATTATTTCGCCTGCAAATAAAGTCATAAAATTTTCGAAAATCCACTTTTCAAAACAAAAAATTGTCATAACTCGACTAATAAGGAAGATAGAACGTTCTAGTCTTCACCAATCGATAGAGGGGACAATTTTACATCTTTTAGTGAATTTTGAGTCGATATTGTAGAGGATTAAGGGAGTTAGAAAAAAGCAATTTGTATCGCAAAATATTTCCATACATACCCCTTTGTTCTAAATTTTCGACAAAAAATAATTCAAAATGCTAGAAATTCGTGAAGATGGGTTTTTTGGGTCGGAAAATCGACTGGCACAATCAGTTTTTTGATAAAATCATTATTTCGCCTGCAAATAAAGTCATGAAATTTTCGAAAATCCACTTTTCAAAACAAAAAATTGTCATAACTCGACTAATAAGGAAGCTAGAACGTTCTAGTCTTCACCAATCGATAGAGGGGACAATTTTACATATTTTATTCAATTTTGAGTTGATATTGTCGAGAATTAAGGAAGTTAGAAAAAAGCAATTTGTATCGCAAAATATTTCCATACGTACCCCTTTGTTCTAAATTTTCGACAAAAAATTAATTCAAAAATGCTAGAAATTCGTGAAGATGGGTTTTTTGGGTCGGAAAATCGACTGGCACAATCAGTTTTTTGATAAAATCATTATTTCGCCTCCAAATAGAGTCATGAAATTTCGAAAATCCACTTTTCAAAACAAAAAATACTCATACTCGACTAATAGCAAAGATAGAACGTTCTAGTCTTCACCAATCGATAGAGGGGACAATTTTACATATTTTGGTGAATTTTGAGTCGATATTGTCAAGGATTAAGGAAGTTAGAAAAAAGCAATTTGTATCGCAAAATATTTCCATACGTACCCCTTTGTTCAAAATTTTCGACAAAAAATAATTCAAAAATGCTTGAAATTCGTGAAGATGGTTTTTTTTGGGTCGGAAAATCGACTGGCACAATCAGTTTTTTGATAAAATCATTATTTCGCCTCCAAATAGAGTCATGAAATTTCGAAAATCCACTTTTCAAACAAAAAATACTCATAACTCGACTAATAGGAAAGATAGAACGTTCTAGTCTTCACCAATCGATAGAGGGGACAATTTTACATATTTTGGTGAATTTTGAGTTGATATTGTCAAGGATTAAGGAAGTTAGAAAAAAGCAATTTGTATCGCAAATATTTCCATAGCTACCCGCCTTTGTTCTAAATTTTCGACAAAAAATTATAAAAATGCAAAAATTCGTAAAGAGGGGTTTTTTTGGCCAAAAAATCGACTGGCACAATCAGATTTGTGATAAAATCATTATTTCGCCTTCAAATAGAGTCATGAAATTTTCGAAAATCCACTTTTCAAAACAAAAAATACTCATAACCCGACTAATAGGAAAGATAGAACATTCTAGTCTTCACCAATCGATAGAGGGGGACAATTTTACATATTTTAGTGAATTTTGAGTTGATATTGTCAATAATTAAGGAAGTTAGAAAAAAGCAATTTGTATCGCAAAATATTTCCCTTTGTTCAAAATTTTCGACAAAAAATAATTCAAAAATGCTAGAAATTCGTGAAGATGGGTTTTTTGGGTCGGAAAATCGAATGGCACAATCAGTTTTTTGATAAAATCATTATTTCGCCTCCAAATAGAGTCATGAAATTTTCGAAATCCACTTTTCAAAACAAAAAATACTCATAACTCGACTAATAGGAAAGATAGAACGTTCTAGTCTGCACCAATCGATAGAGGGGACAATTTTACATATTTTGGTAAATTTTGAGTCGATATTGTCAAGGATTAAGGAAGTTAGAAAAAAGCAATTTGTATCGCAAAATATTTCCATAGCTACCCCCTTTGTTCTAAATTTTCGACAAAAAAATTATAAAAAATGCAAAAAATTCGTAAAGAGGGGTTTTTTTGGCCAAAAAATCGACTGGCACAATCAGTTTGTGATAAAATCATTATTTCGCCTTCAAATAGAGTCATGAAATTTTCGAAAATCCACTTTTCGAAACAAAAAATACTCATAACTCGACAAATAGGAAAGATAGAACGTTCTAGTCTTCACCAATCGATAGAGGGGACAATTTTACATATTTTAGTGAATTTTGAGTTGATATTGTCAAGAATTAAGGAAGTTAGAAAAAAGCAATTTGTATCGCAAAATATTTCCATACCTACCACCTTTGTTCTAAATTTTCGACAAAAAATGATTCAAAAATGCTAGAAATTCGTGAAGATGGGTTTTTTAGGTCGGAAAATCGACTGGCACAATCAGTTTTTTGATAAAATCATTATTTCGCCTTCAAATAGAGTCATGAAATTTTCGAAAATCCACTTTTCGAAACAAAAAATACTCATAACTCGACAAATAGGAAAGATAGAACGTTCTAGTCTTCACCAATCGATAGAGGGGACAATTTTACATATTTTGGTGAATTTTGAGTCCATATTTCCAAGGATTATGGGAGTTGGAAAAAATCAATTTGTATCGCAAAACATTTCCATAGCTACCCCCTTTGTTCTAAATTTTTCGACAAAAAAATTATAAAAAATGCTAAAATTCGTAAAGAGGGGTTTTTTTGGCCAAAAAATCGACTGGCAGAATCAGTTTTGTGATAAAATCATTATTTCGCCTTCAAATAGAGTCATGAAATTTTCGAAAATCCACTTTCGAAACAAAAAATACTCAGAACTCGACAAATAGGAAAAATAGAACGTTCTAGTCTTCACCAATCGATAGAGGGGACAATTTTACATATTTTAGTGAATTTTAAGTCTATATTTCCAAGGATTATAGGGAGTTAGAAAAAATCAATTTGTATCGCAAAACATTTCCATAGCTACCCCCCTTTGTTCTAAATTTTCGACAAAAAAATTATAAAAAATGCTAAAAATTCGTAAAGAGGGGTTTTTTTGGCCAAAAAATCGACTGGCAGAATCAGTTTTGTGATAAAATCATTATTTCGCCTTCAAATAGAGTCATGAAATTTTCGAAAATCCACTTTTCGAAACAAAAAATACTCATAACTCGACAAATAGGAAAGATAGAACGTTCTAGTCTTCACCAATCGATAGATACATATTTGGTGAATTTTGAGTCGATATTGTCGAGGATTAAGGAAGTTAGAAAAAAGCAATTTGTATCGCAAAATATTTCCATAGCTACCCCCTTTGTTCTAAATTTTCGACAAAAAAATTATAAAAAATGCAAAAAATTCGTAAAGAGGGGTTTTTTCGGCCAAAAAATCGACTGGCACAATCAGTTTTGTGATAAATCATTATTTCGCCTTCAAATAGAGTCATGAAATTTTGAAAATCCACTTTTCAAAACAAAAATTGTCATAACTCGACTAATAAGGAAGATAGAACGTTCTAGTCTTCACCAATCGATAGAGGGGACAATTTTACATATTTTAGTGAATTTTAAGTCTATATTTCCAAGGATTATGGGAGTTAGAAAAAATCAATTTGTATCGCAAAACATTTCCATAGCTACCCCCTTTGTTCTAAATTTTCGACAAAAAAATTATAAAAATGCTAAAAATTCGTAAAGAGGGGTTTTTTTGGCCAAAAAATCGACTGGCAGAATCAGTATTGTGATAAAATCATTATTTCGCCTTCAAATAGAGTCATGAAATTTTCGAAAATCCACTTTTCGAAACAAAAAATACTCATAACTCCACAAATAGGAAAGATAGAACGTTCTAGTCTTCACCAATCGATAGAGGGGACAATTTTACATATTTTAGTGAATTTAAGTCCATTTTTCAAGGATTATGGAGTTAGAAAAAATCAATTTGTATCGCAAAATATTTCCATAGCTACCCCCTTTGTTCTAAATTTTCGACAAAAAAATTATAAAAAATGCAAAAAATTCGTAAAGAGGGGTTTTTTGGCCAAAAAATCGACTGGCACAATCAGTTTTGTGATAAAATCATTATTTCGCCTTCAATAGAGTCATGAAATTTCGAAAATCCACTTTTCGAAACAAAAAATACTGATAACTCGACAAATAGGGAAGATAGAACGTTCTAGTCTTCACCACTCGATAGAGGGGACAATTTTACATATTTTAGTGAATTTTAAGTCTATATTTCCAAGGATTATGGGAGTTAGAAAAAATCAATTTGTATCGCAAAACATTTCCATAGCTACCCCCTTTGTTCTAAATTTTCGACAAAAAAATTATAAAAAAATGCTAAAATTCGTAAAGAGGGGTTTTTTTGGCCAAAAAATCGACTGGCAGAATCAGTTTTGTGATAAAATCAATTATTTCGCCTTCAAATAGAGTCATGAAATTTTCGAAAATCCACTTTTCGAAACAAAAAATACTCATAACTCGACAAATAGGAAAGATAGAACGTTCTAGTCTTCACCAATCGATAGAGGGGACAATTTTACATATTTTGGTGAATTTTGAGTCGATATTGTCGAGGATTAAGGAAGTAGAAAAAAGCAATTTGTATCGCAAAATATTTCCATAGCTACCCCCTTTGTTCTAAATTTTCGACAAAAAAATTATAAAAAATGCAAAAAATTTGTAAAGAGGGGTTTTTTCGGCCAAAAAATCGACTGGCACAATCAGTTTTGTGATAAAATCATTATTTCGCCTTCAAATAGAGTCATGAAATTTTCGAAAATCCACTTTCGAAACAAAAAATACTGATAACTCGACAAATAGGGAAGATAGAACGTTCTAGTCTTCACCACTCGATAGAGGGGACAATTTTACATATTTTAGTGAATTTTAAGTCTATATTTCCAAGGATTATGGGAGTTAGAAAAAATCAATTGTATCGCAAAACATTTCCATAGCTACCCCCTTTGTTCTAAATTTTCGACAAAAAATTATAAAAATGCTAAAAATTCGTAAGAGGTGGTTTTTTTGGCCAAAAATCGACTGGCAGAATCAGTTTTGTGATAAAATCATTATTTCGCCTTCAAATAGAGTCATGAAATTTCGAAAATCCACTTTTCGAAACAAAAAATACTCATAACTCGACAAATAGGAAAGATAGAACGTTCTAGTCTTCACCAATCGATAGAGGGGACAATTTTACATATTTTGGTGAATTTTGAGTCGATATTGTCGAGGATTAAGGAAGTTAGAAAAAAGCAATTTGTATCGCAAAATATTTCCATAGCTACCCCCTTTGTTCTAAATTTTCGACAAAAAAATTATAAAAAATGCAAAAAATTTGTAAAGAGGGGTTTTTTCGGCCAAAAAATCGACTGGCACAATCAGTTTTGTGATAAAATCATTATTTCGCCTTCAAATAGAGTCATGAAATTTCGAAAATCCACTTTTCAAACAAAAAATTGTCATAACTCGACTAATAAGGAAGATAGAACGTTCTAGTCTTCACCAATCGATAGAGGGGACAATTTTACATATTTTAGTGAATTTTAAGTCTATATTTCCAAGGATTATGGGAGTTAGAAAAAATCAATTTGTATCGCAAAACATTTCCATTTGTTCTAAATTTTCGACAAAAAAATTATAAAAAATGCTAAAAATTCGTAAAGAGGGGTTTTTTTGGCCAAAAAATCGACTGGCAGAATCAGTTTTGTGATAAAATCATTATTTCGCCTTCAAATAGAGTCATGAAATTTTCGAAAATCCACTTTTCGAAACAAAAAATACTCATAACTCGACAAATAGGAAAGATAGAACGTTCTAGTCTTCACCATTCGATAGAGGGGACAATTTTACATATTTTAGTGAATTTTGAGTTGATATTGTCAAGAATTAAGGAAGTTAGAAAAAAACAATTTGTATCGCAAAATATTTCCATACGTACCCCTTTGTTCAAAATTTTCGACAAAAAATAATTCAAAAATGCTAGAAATTCGTGAAGATGGGTTTTTTGGGTCGGAAAATCGAATGGCACAATCAGTTTTTTGATAAAATCATTATTTCGCCTGCAAATAAAGTCATAAAATTTTCGAAAATCCACTTTTCAAAACAAAAAATTGTCATAACTCGACTAATAAGGAAGATAGAACGTTCTAGTCTTCACCAATCGATAGAGGGGACAATTTTACATCTTTGAGTGAATTTTGAGTCGATATTGTCAAGGATTAAGGGAGTTAGAAATAGGCAATTTGTATCGCAAAATATTTCCATACGTACCCCTTTGTTCTAAATTTTCGACAAAAAATAATTCAAAAATGCTAGAAATTCGTGAAGATGGGTTTTTTGGGTCGGAAAATCGACTGGCACAATCAGTTTTTTGATAAAATCATTATTTCGCCTGCAAATAAAGTCATGAAATTTTCGAAAATCCATTTTTCAAAACAAAAAATTGTCATAACTCGACTAATAAGGAAGATAGAACGTTCTAGTCTTCACCAATCGATAGAGGGGACAATTTTACATATTTTATTGAATTTTGAGTTGATATTGTCGAGAATTAAGGAAGTTAGAAAAAAGCAATTTGTATCGCAAAATATTTCCATACGTACCCCTTTGTTCTAAATTTTCGACAAAAAATAATTCAAAAATGCTAGAAATTCGTGAAGATGGGTTTTTTGGGTCGGAAAATCGACTGGCACAATCAGTTTTTTGATAAAATCATTATTTCGCCTCCAAATAGAGTCATGAAATTTTCGAAAATCCACTTTTCAAAACAAAAAATACTCATAACTCGACTAATAGCAAAGATAGAACGTTCTAGTCTTCACCAATCGATAGAGGGGACAATTTTACATATTTTGGTGAATTTTGAGTCGATATTGTCAAGGATTAAGGAAGTTAGAAAAAAGCAATTTGTATCGCTAAATATTTCCATACGTACCCCTTTGTTCAAAATTTTCGACAAAAAATAATTCAAAAATGCTTGAAATTCGTGAAGATGGTTTTTTTGGGTCGGAAAATCGACTGGCACAATCAGTTTTTTGATAAAATCATTATTTCGCCTCCAAATAGAGTCATGAAATTTTCGAAAATCCACTTTTCAAAACAAAAAATACTCATAACTCGACTAATAGGAAAGATAGAACGTTCTAGTCTTCACCAATCGATAGAGGGGACAATTTTACATATTTTGGTGAATTTTGAGTCGATATTGTCAAGGATTAAGGAAGTTAGAAAAAAGCAATTTGTATCGCAAAATATTTCCATAGCTACCCCCTTTGTTCTAAATTTTCGACAAAAAAATTATAAAAAATGCAAAAAATTCGTAAAGAGGGGTTTTTTTGGCCAAAAAATCGACTGGCACAATCAGATTTGTGATAAAATCATTATTTCGCCTTCAAATAGAGTCATGAAATTTTCGAAAATCCACTTTTCAAAACAAAAAATACTCATAACTCGACTAATAGCAAAGATAGAACGTTCTAGTCTTCACCAATCGATAGAGGGGACAATTTTACATATTTTAGTGAATTTTGAGTTGATATTGTCAATAATTAAGGAAGTTAGAAAAAAGCAATTTGTATCGCAAAATATTTCCATAGCTACCCCCTTTGTTCTAAATTTTCGACAAAAAAATTATAAAAAATGCAAAAAATTTGTAAAGAGGGGTTTTTTCGGCCAAAAAATCGACTGGCACAATCAGTTTTGTGATAAAATCATTATTTCGCCTTCAAATAGAGTCATGAAATTTTCGAAAATCCACTTTTCAAAACAAAAAATTGTCATAACTCGACTAATAAGGAAGATAGAACGTTCTAGTCTTCACCAATCGATAGAGGGGACAATTTTACATATTTTAGTGAATTTTAAGTCTATATTTCCAAGGATTATGGGAGTTAGAAAAAATCAATTTGTATCGCAAAACATTTCCATTTGTTCTAAATTTTCGACAAAAAAATTATAAAAAATGCTAAAAATTCGTAAAGAGGGGTTTTTTTGGCCAAAAAATCGACTGGCAGAATCAGTTTTGTGATAAAATCATTATTTCGCCTTCAAATAGAGTCATGAAATTTTCGAAAATCCACTTTTCGAAACAAAAAATACTCATAACTCGACAAATAGGAAAGATAGAACGTTCTAGTCTTCACCATTCGATAGAGGGGACAATTTTACATATTTTAGTGAATTTTGAGTTGATATTGTCAAGAATTAAGGAAGTTAGAAAAAAACAATTTGTATCGCAAAATATTTCCATACGTACCCCTTTGTTCAAAATTTTCGACAAAAAATAATTCAAAAATGCTAGAAATTCGTGAAGATGGGTTTTTTGGGTCGGAAAATCGAATGGCACAATCAGTTTTTTGATAAAATCATTATTTCGCCTGCAAATAAAGTCATAAAATTTTCGAAAATCCACTTTTCAAAACAAAAAATTGTCATAACTCGACTAATAAGGAAGATAGAACGTTCTAGTCTTCACCAATCGATAGAGGGGACAATTTTACATCTTTGAGTGAATTTTGAGTCGATATTGTCAAGGATTAAGGGAGTTAGAAATAGGCAATTTGTATCGCAAAATATTTCCATACGTACCCCTTTGTTCTAAATTTTCGACAAAAAATAATTCAAAAATGCTAGAAATTCGTGAAGATGGGTTTTTTGGGTCGGAAAATCGACTGGCACAATCAGTTTTTTGATAAAATCATTATTTCGCCTGCAAATAAAGTCATGAAATTTTCGAAAATCCATTTTTCAAAACAAAAAATTGTCATAACTCGACTAATAAGGAAGATAGAACGTTCTAGTCTTCACCAATCGATAGAGGGGACAATTTTACATATTTTATTGAATTTTGAGTTGATATTGTCGAGAATTAAGGAAGTTAGAAAAAAGCAATTTGTATCGCAAAATATTTCCATACGTACCCCTTTGTTCTAAATTTTCGACAAAAAATAATTCAAAAATGCTAGAAATTCGTGAAGATGGGTTTTTTGGGTCGGAAAATCGACTGGCACAATCAGTTTTTTGATAAAATCATTATTTCGCCTCCAAATAGAGTCATGAAATTTTCGAAAATCCACTTTTCAAAACAAAAAATACTCATAACTCGACTAATAGCAAAGATAGAACGTTCTAGTCTTCACCAATCGATAGAGGGGACAATTTTACATATTTTGGTGAATTTTGAGTCGATATTGTCAAGGATTAAGGAAGTTAGAAAAAAGCAATTTGTATCGCTAAATATTTCCATACGTACCCCTTTGTTCAAAATTTTCGACAAAAAATAATTCAAAAATGCTTGAAATTCGTGAAGATGGTTTTTTTGGGTCGGAAAATCGACTGGCACAATCAGTTTTTTGATAAAATCATTATTTCGCCTCCAAATAGAGTCATGAAATTTTCGAAAATCCACTTTTCAAAACAAAAAATACTCATAACTCGACTAATAGGAAAGATAGAACGTTCTAGTCTTCACCAATCGATAGAGGGGACAATTTTACATATTTTGGTGAATTTTGAGTCGATATTGTCAAGGATTAAGGAAGTTAGAAAAAAGCAATTTGTATCGCAAAATATTTCCATAGCTACCCCCTTTGTTCTAAATTTTCGACAAAAAAATTATAAAAAATGCAAAAAATTCGTAAAGAGGGGTTTTTTTGGCCAAAAAATCGACTGGCACAATCAGATTTGTGATAAAATCATTATTTCGCCTTCAAATAGAGTCATGAAATTTTCGAAAATCCACTTTTCAAAACAAAAAATACTCATAACTCGACTAATAGCAAAGATAGAACGTTCTAGTCTTCACCAATCGATAGAGGGGACAATTTTACATATTTTAGTGAATTTTGAGTTGATATTGTCAATAATTAAGGAAGTTAGAAAAAAGCAATTTGTATCGCAAAATATTTCCCTTTGTTCAAAATTTTCGACAAAAAATAATTCAAAAATGCTAGAAATTCGTGAAGATGGGTTTTTTGGGTCGGAAAATCGAATGGCACAATCAGTTTTTTGATAAAATCATTATTTCGCCTCCAAATAGAGTCATGAAATTTTCGAAAATCCACTTTTCAAAACAAAAAATACTCATAACTCGACTAATAGGAAAGATAGAACGTTCTAGTCTTCACCAATCGATAGAGGGGACAATTTTACATATTTTGGTAAATTTTGAGTCGATATTGTCAAGGATTAAGGAAGTTAGAAAAAAGCAATTTGTATCGCAAAATATTTCCATAGCTACCCCCTTTGTTCTAAATTTTCGACAAAAAAATTATAAAAAATGCAAAAAATTCGTAAAGAGGGAATTTTTTGGCCAAAAAATCGACTGGCACAATCAGTTTATGATAAAATCATTATTTCGCCTTCAAATAGAGTCATGAAATTTTCGAAAATCCACTTTTCGAAACAAAAAATACTCATAACTCGACAAATAGAAAAGATAGAACGTTCTAGTCTTCACCAATCGATAGAGGGGACAATTTTACATATTTTAGTGAATTTTGAGTTGATATTGTCAAGAATTAAGGAAGTTAGAAAAAAGCAATTTGTATCGCAAAATATTTCCATACCTACCACCTTTGTTCTAAATTTTCGACAAAAAATGATTCAAAAATGCTAGAAATTCGTGAAGATGGGTTTTTTAGGTCGGAAAATCGACTGGCACAATCAGTTTTTTGATAAAATCATTATTTCGCCTTCAAATAGAGTCATGAAATTTTCGAAAATCCACTTTTCGAAACAAAAAATACTCATAACTCGACAAATAGGAAAGATAGAACGTTCTAGTCTTCACCAATCGATAGAGGGGACAATTTTACATATTTTGGTGAATTTTGAGTAGATATTGTCGAGGATTAAGGAAGTTAGAAAAAAGCAATTTGTATCGCAAAATATTTCCATAGCTACCCCCTTTGTTCTAAATTTTCGACAAAAAAATTATAAAAAATGCAAAAAATTCGTGAAGAGGGGTTTTTTCGGCCAAAAAATCGACTGGCACAATCAGTTTTGTGATAAAATCATTATTTCGCCTTCAAATAGAGTCATGAAATTTTCGAAAATCCACTTTTCGAAACAAAAAATACTGATAACTCGACAAATAGGAAAGATAGAACGTTCTAGTCTTCACCAATCGATAGAGGGGACAATTTTACATATTTTAGTGAATTTTAAGTCTATATTTCCAAGGATTATGGGAGTTAGAAAAAATCAATTTGTATCGCAAAACATTTCCATAGCTACCCCCTTTGTTCTAAATTTTCGACAAAAAAATTATAAAAAATGCTAAAAATTCGTAAAGAGGGGTTTTTTTGGCCAAAAAATCGACTGGCAGAATCAGTTTTGTGATAAAATCATTATTTCGCCTTCAAATAGAGTCATGAAATTTTCGAAAATCCACTTTTCGAATCAAAAAATACTCATAACTCGACAAATAGGAAAGATAAAACGTTCTAGTCTTCACCAATCGATAGAGGGGACAATTTTACATATTTTAGTGAATTTTGAGTAGATATTGTCAAGGATTATGGGAGTTAGAAAAAATCAATTTGTATCGCAAAACATTTCCATAGCTACCCCCTTTGTTCTAAATTTTCGACAAAAAAATTATAAAAAATGCTAAAAATTCGTAAAGAGGGGTTTTTTTGGCCAAAAAATCGACTGGCAGAATCAGTTTTGTGATAAAATCATTATTTCGCCTTCAAATAGAGTCATGAAATTTTCGAAAATCCACTTTTCGAAACAAAAAATACTCATAACTCGACAAATAGGAAAGATAGAACGTTCTAGTCTTCACCAATCGATAGAGGGGACAATTTTACATATTTTAGTGAATTTTGAGTTGATATTGTCAATAATTAAGGAAGTTAGAAAAAAGCAATTTGTATCGCAAAATATTTCCCTTTGTTCAAAATTTTCGACAAAAAATAATTCAAAAATGCTAGAAATTCGTGAAGATGGGTTTTTTGGGTCGGAAAATCGAATGGCACAATCAGTTTTTTGATAAAATCATTATTTCGCCTCCAAATAGAGTCATGAAATTTTCGAAAATCCACTTTTCAAAACAAAAAATACTCATAACTCGACTAATAGGAAAGATAGAACGTTCTAGTCTTCACCAATCGATAGAGGGGACAATTTTACATATTTTGGTAAATTTTGAGTCGATATTGTCAAGGATTAAGGAAGTTAGAAAAAAGCAATTTGTATCGCAAAATATTTCCATAGCTACCCCCTTTGTTCTAAATTTTCGACAAAAAAATTATAAAAAATGCAAAAAATTCGTAAAGAGGGAATTTTTTGGCCAAAAAATCGACTGGCACAATCAGTTTATGATAAAATCATTATTTCGCCTTCAAATAGAGTCATGAAATTTTCGAAAATCCACTTTTCGAAACAAAAAATACTCATAACTCGACAAATAGGAAAGATAGAACGTTCTAGTCTTCACCAATCGATAGAGGGGACAATTTTACATATTTTAGTGAATTTTGAGTTGATATTGTCAAGAATTAAGGAAGTTAGAAAAAAGCAATTTGTATCGCAAAATATTTCCATACCTACCACCTTTGTTCTAAATTTTCGACAAAAAATGATTCAAAAATGCTAGAAATTAGTGAAGATGGGTTTTTTAGGTCGGAAAATCGACTGGCACAATCAGTTTTTTGATAAAATCATTATTTCGCCTTCAAATAGAGTCATGAAATTTTCGAAAATCCACTTTTCGAAACAAAAAATACTCATAACTCGACAAATAGGAAAGATAGAACGTTCTAGTCTTCACCAATCGATAGAGGGGACAATTTTACATATTTTGGTGAATTTTGAGTAGATATTGTCGAGGATTAAGGAAGTTAGAAAAAAGCAATTTGTATCGCAAAATATTTCCATAGCTACCCCCTTTGTTCTAAATTTTCGACAAAAAAATTATAAAAAATGCAAAAAATTCGTGAAGAGGGGTTTTTTCGGCCAAAAAATCGACTGGCACAATCAGTTTTGTGATAAAATCATTATTTCGCCTTCAAATAGAGTCATGAAATTTTCGAAAATCCACTTTTCGAAACAAAAAATACTGATAACTCGACAAATAGGAAAGATAGAACGTTCTAGTCTTCACCAATCGATAGAGGGGACAATTTTACATATTTTAGTGAATTTTAAGTCTATATTTCCAAGGATTATGGGAGTTAGAAAAAATCAATTTGTATCGCAAAACATTTCCATAGCTACCCCCTTTGTTCTAAATTTTCGACAAAAAAATTATAAAAAATGCTAAAAATTCGTAAAGAGGGGTTTTTTTGGCCAAAAAATCGACTGGCAGAATCAGTTTTGTGATAAAATCATTATTTCGCCTTCAAATAGAGTCATGAAATTTTCGAAAATCCACTTTTCGAATCAAAAAATACTCATAACTCGACAAATAGGAAAGATAAAACGTTCTAGTCTTCACCAATCGATAGAGGGGACAATTTTACATATTTTAGTGAATTTTGAGTCGATATTGTCAAGGATTATGGGAGTTAGAAAAAATCAATTTGTATCGCAAAACATTTCCATAGCTACCCCCTTTGTTCTAAATTTTCGACAAAAAAATTATAAAAAATGCTAAAAATTCGTAAAGAGGGGTTTTTTTGGCCAAAAAATCGACTGGCAGAATCAGTTTTGTGATAAAATCATTATTTCGCCTTCAAATAGAGTCATGAAATTTTCGAAAATCCACTTTTCGAAACAAAAAATACTCATAACTCGACAAATAGGAAAGATAGAACGTTCTAGTCTTCACCAATCGATAGAGGGGACAATTTTACATATTTTAGTGAATTTTGAGTCCATATTTCCAAGGATTATGGGAGTTAGAAAAAATCAATTTGTATCGCAAAATATTTCCATAACTACCCCCTTTGTTCTAAATTTTCGACAAAAAAATTATAAAAAATGCAAAAAATTCGTAAAGAGGGGTTTTTTGGCCGAAAAATCGACTGGCACAATCAGTTTTGTGATAAAATCATTATTTCGCCTTCAAATAGAGTCATGAAATTTTCGAAAATCCACTTTTCGAAACAAAAAATACTCATAACTCGACAAATAGGAAAGATAGAACGTTCTAGTCTTCACCATTCGATAGAGGGGACAATTTTACATATTTTAGTGAATTTTGAGTTGATATTGTCAAGAATTAAGGAAGTTAGAAAAAAACAATTTGTATCGCAAAATATTTCCATACCCCTTTGTTCAAAATTTTCGACAAAAAATAATTCAAAAATGCTAGAAATTCGTGAAGATGGGTTTTTTGGGTCGGAAAATCGAATGGCACAATCAGTTTTTTGATAAAATCATCATTTCGCCTGCAAATGAAGTCATGAAATTTTCGAAAATCCACTTTTCAAAACAAAAAATTGTCATAACTCGACTAATAAGGAAGATAGAACGTTCTAGTCTTCACCAATCGATAGAGGGGACAATTTTACATCTTTGAGTGAATTTTGAGTCGATATTGTCAAGGATTAAGGGAGTTAGAAATAGGCAATTTGTATCGCAAAATATTTCCATACGTACCCCTTTGTTCTAAATTTTCGACAAAAAATAATTCAAAAATGCTAGAAATTCGTGAAGATGGGTTTTTTGGGTCGGAAAATCGACTGGCACAATCAGTTTTTTGATAAAATCATTATTTCGCCTGCAAATAAAGTCATGAAATTTTCGAAAATCCATTTTTCAAAACAAAAAATTGTCATAACTCGACTAATAAGGAAGATAGAACGTTCTAGTCTTCACCAATCGATAGAGGGGACAATTTTACATATTTTAGTGAATTTTAAGTCCATTTTTCCAAGGATTATGGGAGTTAGAAAAAATCAATTTGTATCGCAAAATATTTCCATAGCTACCCCCTTTGTTCTAAATTTTCGACAAAAAAATTATAAAAAATGCAAAAAATTCGTAAAGAGGGGTTTTTTGGCCAAAAAATCGACTGGCACAATCAGTTTTGTGATAAAATCATTATTTCGCCTTCAAATAGAGTCATGAAATTTTCGAAAATCCACTTTTCGAAACAAAAAATACTGATAACTCGACAAATAGGGAAGATAGAACGTTCTAGTCTTCACCACTCGATAGAGGGGACAATTTTACATATTTTAGTGAATTTTAAGTCTATATTTCCAAGGATTATGGGAGTTAGAAAAAATCAATTTGTATCGCAAAACATTTCCATAGCTACCCCCTTTGTTTTAAATTTTCGACAAAAAAATTATAAAAAATGCTAAAAATTCGTAAAGAGGGGTTTTTTTGGCCAAAAAATCGACTGGCAGAATCAGTTTTGTGATAAAATCATTATTTCGCCTTCAAATAGAGTCATGAAATTTTCGAAAATCCACTTTTCGAAACAAAAAATACTCATAACTCGACAAATAGGAAAGATAGAACGTTCTAGTCTTCACCAATCGATAGAGGGGACAATTTTACATATTTTGGTGAATTTTGAGTCGATATTGTAGAGGATTAAGGAAGTTAGAAAAAAGCAATTTGTATCGCAAAATATTTCCATAGCTACCCCCTTTGTTCTAAATTTTCGACAAAAAAATTATAAAAAATGCTAAAAATTCGTAAAGAGGGGTTTTTTTGGCCAAAAAATCGACTGGCAGAATCAGTTTTGTGATAAAATCATTATTTCGCCTTCAAATAGAGTCATGAAATTTTCGAAAATCCACTTTTCGAAACAAAAAATACTCATAACTCCACAAATAGGAAAGATAGAACGTTCTAGTCTTCACCATTCGATAGAGGGGACAATTTTACATATTTTAGTGAATTTTGAGTTGATATTGTTAAGAATTAAGGAAGTTAGGAAAAAACAATTTGTATCGCAAAATATTTCCATACGTACCCCTTTGTTCAAAATCTTCGACAAAAAATAATTCAAAAATGCTAGAAATTCGTGTAGATGGGTTTTTTGGGTCGGAAAATCGAATGGCACAATCAGTTTTTTGATAAAATCATTATTTCGCCTGCAAATAAAGTCACGAAATTTTCGAAAATCCACTTTTTAAAACAAAAAATTGTCATAACTCGACTAATAAGGAAGATAGAACGTTCTAGTCTTCACCAATCGATAGAGGGGACAATTTTACATCTTTTAGTGAATTTTGAGTCGATATTGTCAAGGATTAAGGGAGTTAGAAAAAAGCAATTTGTATCGCAAAATATTTCCATACGTACCCCTTTGTTCTAAATTTTCGACAAAAAATAATTCAAAAATGCTAGAAATTCGTGAAGATGGGTTTTTTGGGTCGGAAAATCGACTGGCACAATCAGTTTTTTGATAAAATCATTATTTCGCCTGCAAATAAAGTCATGAAATTTTCGAAAATCCACTTTTCAAAACAAAAAATTGTCATAACTCGACTAATAAGGAAGATAGAAGGTTCTAGTCTTCACCAATCGATAGAGGGGACAATTTTACATATTTTTTTTAATTTTGAGTTGATATTGTAGAGAATTAAGGAAGTTAGAAAAAAGCAATTTGTATCGCAAAATATTTCCATACGTACCCCTTTGTTCTAAATTTTCGACAAAAAATAATTCAAAAATGCTAGAAGTTTTTGAAGATGGGTTTTTTGGGTCGGAAAATCGACTGGGACAATCAGTTTTTTGATAAAATCATTATTTCGCCTCCAAATAGAGTCATGAAATTTTCGAAAATCCACTTTTCAAAACAAAAAATACTCATAACTCGACTAATAGGAAAGATAGAACGTTCTAGTCTTCACCAATCGATAGAGGGGACAATTTTACATATTTTGGTGAATTTTGAGTCGATATTGTCAAGGATTAAGGAAGTTAGAAAAAAGCAATTTGTATCGCAAAATATTTCCATACGTACCCCTTTATTCAAAATTTTCGACAAAAAATAATTCAAAAATGCTTGAAATTCGTGAAGATGGTTTTTTTGGGTCGGAAAATCGACTTGCACAATCAGTTTTTTGGTAAAATCATTATTTCGCCTCCAAATAGAGTCATGAAATTTTCGAAAATCCACTTTTCAAAACAAAAAATACTCATAACTCGACTAATAGGAAAGATAGAACATTCTAGTCTTCACCAATCGATAGACGGGACAATTTTACATATTTTGGTGAATTTTGAGTCGATATTGTCAAGGATTGAGGGAGTTAGAAAAAAGCAATTTGTATCGCAAAATATTTCCATACCGCTTTGTTCTAAATTTTCGACAAAAAAATTATAAAAAATGCAAAAAATTCGTAAAGAGGGGTTTTTTTGGCCAAAAAATCGACTGGCACAATCAGTTTTGTGATAAAATCATTATTTCGCCTTCAAATAGAGTCATGAAATTTTCGAAAATCTACTTTTCGAAACAAAAAATACTCATAACTCGACAAATAAGGAAGATAGAACGTTCTAGTCTTCACCAATCGATAGAGGGGACAATTTTACATATTTTAGTGAATTTTGAGTTGATATTGTCAAGAATTAAGGAAGTTGGAAAAAAGCAATTTGTATCGCAAAATATTTCCCTTTGTTCAAAATTTTCGACAAAAAATAATTCAAAAATGCTAGAAATTCGTGAAGATGGGTTTTTTGGGTCGGAAAATCGAATGGCACAATCAGTTTTTTGATAAAATCATTATTTCGCCTCCAAATAGAGTCATGAAATTTTCGAAAATCCACTTTTCAAAACAAAAAATACTCATAACTCGACTAATAGGAAAGATAGAACGTTCTAGTCTTCACCAATCGATAGAGGGGACAATTTTACATATTTTGGTGAATTTTGAGTCGATATTGTCAAGGATTAAGGAAGTTAGAAAAAAACAATTTGTATCGCAAAATATTTCCATACGTACCCCTTTGTTCAAAATTTTCGACAAAAAATAATTCAAAAATGCTAGAAATTCGTGAAGATGGGTTTTTTGGGTCGGAAAATCGAATGGCACAATCAGTTTTTTGATAAAATCATTATTTCGCCTGCAAATAAAGTCACGAAATTTTCGAAAATCCACTTTTTAAAACAAAAAATTGTCATAACTCGACTAATAAGGAAGATAGAACGTTCTAGTCTTCACCAATCGATAGAGGGGACAATTTTACATCTTTTAGTGAATTTTGAGTCGATATTGTCAAGGATTAAGGGAGTTAGAAAAAAGCAATTTGTATCGCAAAATATTTCCATACGTACCCCTTTGTTCTAAATTTTCGACAAAAAATAATTCAAAAATGCTAGAAATTCGTGAAGATGGGTTTTTTGGGTCGGAAAATCGACTGGCACAATCAGTTTTTTGATAAAATCATTATTTCGCCTGCAAATAAAGTCATGAGATTTTCGAAAATCCACTTTTCAAAACAAAAAATTGTCATAACTCGACTAATAAGGAAGATAGAACGTTCTAGTCTTCACCAATCGATAGAGGGGACAATTTTACATATTTAATTGAATTTTGAGTTGATATTGTCGAGAATTAAGGAAGTTAGACAAAAGCAATTTGTATCGCAAAATATTTCCATACGTACCCCTTTGTTCTAAATTTTCGACAAAAAATAATTCAAAAATGCTAGAAATTCGTGAAGATGGGTTTTTTGGGTCGGAAAATCGACTGGCACAATCAGTTTTTTGATAAAATCATTATTTCGCCTCCAAATAGAGTCATGAAATTTTCGAAAATCCACTTTTCAAAACAAAAAATACTCATAACTCGACTAATAGGAAAGAAAGAACGTTCTAGTCTTCACCAATCGATAGAGGGGACAATTTTACATATTTTGGTGAATTTTGAGTCGATATTGTCAAGGATTAAGGAAGTTAGAAAAAAGCAATTTGTATCGCAAAATATTTCCATACCTACCCCTTTGTTCTAAATTTTCGAGAAAAAATTTTAAACAATGCTAAAAATTCGTAAAGAGGGGTTTTTTGGACCGGAAAATCGACTGGCAAATCTTGACAATTTTTTTAAGTCTTAAGCTTCAAAATATTTTCGTAAGTTCCAAATTGTCAATCTTTTTAAAGGCGTGAGTTAGGGAAAAAATTAGTTAAATATAGTTCTTGATCACGATGTTTGATGAAACTCTATTTTCAAAGTTTCGGTAGCGGTCCAGCTGCCGTTATCAAGAATAATGAAAAATAATAAATTTTCGAATCATCGAAAATTGATTATTTTCGATTAATCGATTATTTTCGATTAATCGATTATTTTCGATTGATCGATTATTTTCGATTAATCGATTATTTTCGATCAATCGATTATTTTATATGAATCGATTATTTTCGATTAATCGATTTTTTTCGATTAAACGATTTTTTATATGAATCGATTATTATCGATTAATCGATCTTTTTCGATTAATCGATTTTTTTCGATTAATCGATTTTTTTCGATTAATCGAATATTTTCGATTAATCAATTATTTTCGATTAATCGATTATTTTCGATTAATCGATTATTTTCGATTAATCAATTAATCAAATCAATTAATCGATTAACATCGATTAATCGAAAATAATCGATTATTTTATATAATCGATAATCGATTATGTTTTTTGATAATCGCCCACCCCTAATTTTGAGTCGATATTGCCAAAGGATTAAGGGAGTTAGAAAAAAGCAATTTGTTTCGCAAAATATTTCCATACCCCTTTGTTCTAAATTTTCGACAAAAAAATTATAAAAAATGCAAAAAATTCGTAAAGAGGGGTTTTTTTGGCCAAAAAATCGACTGGCACAATCAGTTTTGTGATAAAATCATTATTTCGCCTTCAAATAGAGTCATGAAATTTTCGAAAATCTACTTTTCGAAACAAAAAATACTCATAACTCGACAAATAAGGAAGATAGAACGTTCTAGTCTTCACCAATCGATAGAGGGGACAATTTTACATATTTGCGTGGATTTTGAGTCGATATTTCCAAGGATTAGGGGAGTTAGAAAAAAGAAATTTGTATCCCAAAATATTTCCATAGCTACCACCTTTGTTCTAAATTTTCGACAAAAAATGATTCAAAAATGCTAGAAATTCGTGAAGATGGGTTTTTTGGGTCGGAAAATCGACTGGCACAATCAGTTTTTTGATAAAATCATTATTTCGCCTGCAAATAAAGTCATGAAATTTTCGAAAATCCACTTTTCAAAACAAAAAATTGTCATAACTCGACTAATAAGGAAGATAGAACGTTCTAGTCTTCACCAATCGATAGAGGGGACAATTTTACATATTTTATTGAATTTTGAGTTGATATTGTCGAGAATTAAGGAAGTTAGAAAAAAGCAATTTGTATCGCAAAATATTTCCATACGTACCCCTTTGTTCTAAATTTTCGACAAAAAATAATTCAAAAATGCTAGAAATTCGTGAAGATGGGATTTTTGGGTCGGAAAATCGACTGGCACAATCAGTTTTTCGATAAAATCATTATTTCGCCTGCAAATAAAGTCATGAGATTTTCGAAAATCCACTTTTCAAAACAAAAAATACTCATAACTCGACAAATAGGAAAGATAGAACGTTCTAGTCTTCACCAATCGATAGAGGGGACAATTTTACATATTTTGGTGAATTTTGAGTCGATATTGTCAAGGATTAAGGAAGTTAGAAAAAAGCAATTTGTATCGCAAAATATTTCCATAGCTACCCCCTTTGTTCTAAATTTTCGACAAAAAAATTATAAAAAATGCAAAAAATTCGTAAAGAGGGGTTTTTTCGGCCAAAAAAATCGACTGGCAGAATCAGTTTTGTGATAAAATCATTATTTCGCCTTCAAATAGAGTCATGAAATTTTCGAAAATCCACTTTTCGAAACAAAAAATACTGATAACTCGACAAATAGGAAAGATAGAACGTTCTAGTCTTCACCAATCGATAGAGGGGACAATTTTACATATTTTAGTGAATTTTGAGTCTATATTTCCAAGGATTATGGGAGTTAGAAAAAATCAATTTGTATCGCAAAACATTTCCATAGCTACCCCCTTTGTTCTAAATTTTCGACAAAAAAATTATAAAAAATGCTAAAAATTCGTAAAGAGGGGTTTTTTTGGCCAAAAAATCGACTGGCAGAATCAGTTTTGTGATAAAATCATTATTTCGCCTTCAAATAGAGTCATGAAATTTTCGAAAATCCACTTTTCGAAACAAAAAATACTCATAACTCGACAAATAGGAAAGATAGAACGTTCTAGTCTTCACCAATCGATAGAGGGGACAATTTTACATATTTTGGTGAATTTTAAGTCCATATTTCCAAGGATTCTGGGAGTTAGAAAAAATCAATTTGTATCGCAAAATATTTCCATAGCTACCCCCTTTGTTCTAAATTTTCGACAAAAAAATTATAAAAAATGCAAAAAATTCGTAAAGAGGGGTTTTTTTGGCCAAAAAATCGACTGGCACAATCAGTTTTGTGATAAAATCATTATTTCGCCTTCAAATAGAGTCATGAAATTTTCGAAAATCCACTTTTCAAAACAAAAAATACTCATAACTCGACTAATAGGAAAGATAGAACGTTCTAGTCTTCACCAATCGATAGAGGGGACAATTTTACATATTTTGGTAAATTTTGAGTCGATATTGTCAAGGATTAAGGAAGTTAGAAAAAAGCAATTTGTATCGCAAAATATTTCCATAGCTACCCCCTTTGTTCTAAATTTTCGACAAAAAAATTATAAAAAATGCTAAAAATTCGTAAAGAGGGGTTTTTTTGGCCAAAAAATCGACTGGCAGAATCAGTTTTGTGATAAAATCATTATTTCGCCTTCAAATAGAGTCATGAAATTTTCGAAAATCCACTTTTCGAAACAAAAAATACTCATTACTCCACAAATAGGAAAGATAGAACGTTCTAGTCTTCACCATTCGATAGAGGGGACAATTTTACATATTTTAGTGAATTTTGAGTTGATATTGTCAAGAATTAAGGAAGTTAGAAAAAAACAATTTGTATCGCAAAATATTTCCATACGTACCCCTTTGTTCAAAATTTTCGACAAAAAATAATTCAAAAATGCTAGAAATTCGTGAAGATGGGTTTTTTGGGTCGGAAAATCGAATGGCACAATCAGTTTTTTGATAAAATCATTATTTCGCCTGCAAATAAAGTCATGAAATTTTCGAAAATCCACTTTTCAAAACAAAAAATTGTCATAACTCGACTAATAAGGAAGATAGAACGTTCTAGTCTTCACCAATCGATAGAGGGGACAATTTTACATATTTTATTGAATTTTGAGTTGATATTGTCAAAAATTAAGGAAGTTAGAAAAAAGCAATTTGTATCGCAAAATATTTCCATACGTATCCCTTTGTTCTAAATTTTCGACAAAAAATAATTCAAAAATGCTAGAAGTTCGTGAAGATGGGTTTTTTGGGTCGGAAAATCGACTGGCACAATCAGTTTTTTGATAAAATCATTATTTCGCCTCCAAATAGAGTCATGAAATTTTCGAAAATCCACTTTTCAAAACAAAAAATACTCATAACTCGACTAATAGGAAAGATAGAACGTTCTAGTCTTCACCAATCGATAGAGGGGACAATTTTACATATTTTAGTGAATTTTGAGTTGATATTGTCAAGAATTAAGGAAGTTAGAAAAAAACAATTTGTATCGCAAAATATTTCCATACGTACCCCTTTGTTCAAAATTTTCGACAAAAAATAATTCAAAAATGCTAGAAATTCGTGAAGATGGGTTTTTTGGGTCGGAAAATCGAATGGCACAATCAGTTTTTTGATAAAATCATTATTTCGCCTGCAAATAAAGTCACGAAATTTTCGAAAATCCACTTTTTAAAACAAAAAATTGTCATAACTCGACTAATAAGGAAGATAGAACGTTCTAGTCTTCACCAATCGATAGAGGGGACAATTTTACATCTTTTAGTGAATTTTGAGTCGATATTGTCAAGGATTAAGGGAGTTAGAAAAAAGCAATTTGTATCGCAAAATATTTCCATACGTACCCCTTTGTTCTAAATTTTCGACAAAAAATAATTCAAAAATGCTAGAAATTCGTGAAGATGGGTTTTTTGGGTCGGAAAATCGACTGGCACAATCAGTTTTTTGATAAAATCATTATTTCGCCTGCAAATAAAGTCATGAGATTTTCGAAAATCCACTTTTCAAAACAAAAAATTGTCATAACTCGACTAATAAGGAAGATAGAACGTTCTAGTCTTCACCA
Source organism: Lochmaea crataegi (assembly GCA_947563755.1). NCBI lineage: Eukaryota > Metazoa > Arthropoda > Insecta > Coleoptera > Chrysomelidae > Lochmaea > Lochmaea crataegi. The sequence goes on from OX387428.1 coordinate 15,595,902, forward strand.
ATCGATAGAGAGGACAATTTTACATATTTAATTGAATTTTGAGTTGATATTGTCGAGAATTAAGGAAGTTAGACAAAAGCAATTTGTATCGCAAAATATTTCCATACGTACCCCTTTGTTCTAAATTTTCGACAAAAAATAATTCAAAAATGCTAGAAATTCGTGAAGATGGGTTTTTTGGGTCGGAAAATCGACTGGCACAATCAGTTATTTGATAAAATCATTATTTCGCCTCCAAATAGAGTCATGAAATTTTCGAAAATCCACTTTTCAAAACAAAAAATACTCATAACTCGACTAATAGGAAAGAAAGAACGTTCTAGTCTTCACCAATCGATAGAGGGGACAATTTTACATATTTTGGTGAATTTTGAGTCGATATTGTCAAGGATTAAGGAAGTTAGAAAAAAGCAATTTGTATCGCAAAATATTTCCATACCTACCCCTTTGTTCTAAATTTTCGAGAAAAAATTTTAAACAATGCTAAAAATTCGTAAAGAGGGGTTTTTTGGACCGGAAAATCGACTGGCAAATCTTGACAATTTTTTTAAGTCTTAAGCTTCAAAATATTTTCGTAAGTTCCAAATTGTCAATCTTTTTAAAGGCGTGAGTTAGGGAAAAAATTAGTTAAATATAGTTCTTGATCACGATGTTTGATGAAACTCTATTTTCAAAGTTTCGGTAGCGGTCCAGCTGCCGTTATCAAGAATAATGAAAAATAATAAATTTTCGAATCATCGAAAATTGATTATTTTCGATTAATCGATTATTTTCGATTAATCGATTATTTTCGATCAATCGATTATTTTATATGAATCGATTATTTTCGATTAATCGATTTTTTTCGATTAAACGATTTTTTATATGAATCGATTATTATCGATTAATCGATCTTTTTCGATTAATCGATTTTTTTCGATTAATCGATTTTTTTCGATTAATCGATTATTTTCGATTAATCAATTATTTTCGATTAATCGATTATTTTCGATTAATCGATTATCTTCGATTAATCAATTAATCAAATCAATTAATCGATTAACATCGATTAATCGAAAATAATCGATTATTTTATATAATCGATAATCGATTATGTTTTTTGATAATCGCCCACCCCTAATTTTGAGTCGATATTGCCAAAGGATTAAGGGAGTTAGAAAAAAGCAATTTGTTTCGCAAAATATTTCCATACCCCTTTGTTCTAAATTTTCGACAAAAAAATTATAAAAAATGCAAAAAATTCGTAAAGAGGGGTTTTTTTGGCCAAAAAATCGACTGGCACAATCAGTTTTGTGATAAAATCATTATTTCGCCTTCAAATAGAGTCATGAAATTTTCGAAAATCTACTTTTCGAAACAAAAAATACTCATAACTCGACAAATAAGGAAGATAGAACGTTCTAGTCTTCACCAATCGATAGAGGGGACAATTTTACATATTTGCGTGGATTTTGAGTCGATATTTCCAAGGATTAGGGGAGTTAGAAAAAAGAAATTTGTATCCCAAAATATTTCCATAGCTACCACCTTTGTTCTAAATTTTCGACAAAAAAATTATAAAAAATGCAAAAAATTCGTGAACAGGGGTTTTTTTGGCCAAAAAATCGACTGGCACAATCAGTTTTTTGATAAAATCATTATTTCGCCTCAAATAGAGTCATGAAATTTTCGAAAATCCACTTTTCAAAACAAAAAATACTCATAACTCGACTAATAGGAAAGATAGAACGTTCTAGTCTTCACCAATCGATAGAGGGGACAATTTTACATATTTTGGTGAATTTTGAGTCCATATTTCCGAGGATTATGGGAGTTGGAAAAAATCAATTTGTATCGCAAAATATTTCCATAGCTACCCCCTTTGTTCTAAATTTTCGACAAAAAAATTATAAAAAATGCAAAAAATTCGTAAAGAGGGGTTTTTTGGCCAAAAAATCGACTGGCACAATCAGTTTTGTGATAAAATCATTATTTCGCCTTCAAATAGAGTCATGAAATTTTCGAAAATCCACTTTTCGAAACAAAAAATACTCATAACTCGACAAATAGGAAAGATAGAACGTTCTAGTCTTCACCAATCGATAGAGGGGACAATTTTACATATTTTAGTGAATTTTGAGTTGATATTGTCAAGAATTAAGGAAGTTAGAAAAAAACAATTTGTTTCGCAAAATATTTCCATACCTACCACCTTTGTTCTAAATTTTCGACAAAAAAATTATAAAAAATGCAAAAAATTCGTGAAGAGGGGTTTTTTCGGCCAAAAAATCGACTGGCACAATCAGTTTTGTGATAAAATCATTATTTCACCTTCAAATAGAGTCGTGAAATTTTCGAAAATCCACTTTTCGAAACAAAAAATACTGATAACTCGACATATAGGAAAGATAGAACGTTCTAGTCTTCACCAATCGATAGAGGGGACAATTTTACATATTTTAGTGAATTTTAAGTCTATATTTCCAAGGATTATGGGAGTTAGAAAAAATCAATTTGTATCGCAAAACATTTCCATAGCTACCCCCTTTGTTCTAAATTTTCGACAAAAAAATTATAAAAAATGCAAAAAATTCGTAAAGAGGGGTTTTTTGGCCAAAAAATCGACTGGCACAATCAGTTTTGTGATAAAATCATTATTTCGCCTTCAAATAGAGTCATGAAATTTTCGAAAATCCACTTTTCGAAACAAAAAATACTCATAACTCGACAAATAGGAAAGATAGAACGTTCTAGTCTTCACCAATCGATAGAGGGGACAATTTTACATATTTGCGTGGATTTTGAGTTGATATTGTCAAGAATTAAGGAAGTTAGAAAAAAACAATTTGTATCGCAAAATATTTCCATACGTACCCCTTTGTTCAAAATTTTCGACAAAAAATAATTCAAAAATGCTAGAAATTCGTGAAGATGGGTTTTTTGGGTCGGAAAATCGAATGGCACAATCAGTTTTTTGATAAAATCATTATTTCGCCTGCAAATAAAGTCATAAAATTTTCGAAAATCCACTTTTCAAAACAAAAAATTGTCATAACTCGACTAATAAGGAAGATAGAACGTTCTAGTCTTCACCAATCGATAGAGGGGACAATTTTACATATTTAAGTGAATTTTGAGTTGATATTGTCAAGAATTAAGGAAGTTAGAAAAAAGCAATTTGTATCGCAAAATATTTCCATAGCTACCACCTTTGTTCTAAATTTTCGACAAAAAATGATTCAAAAATGCTAGAAATTCGTGAAGATGGGTTTTTTAGGTCGGAAAATCGACTGGCACAATCAGTTTTTTGATAAAATCATTATTTCGCCTTCAAATAGAGTCATGAAATTTTCGAAAATCCACTTTTCGAAACAAAAAATACTCATAACTCGACAAATAGGAAAGATAGAACGTTCTAGTCTTCACCAATCGATAGAGGGGACAATTTTACATATTTTGGTGAATTTTGAGTAGATATTGTCGAGGATTAAGGAAGTTAGAAAAAAGCAATTTGTATCGCAAAATATTTCCATAGCTACCCCCTTTGTTCTAAATTTTCGACAAAAAAATTATAAAAAATGCAAAAAATTCGTAAAGAGGGGTTTTTTCGGCCAAAAAATCGACTGGCACAATCAGTTTTGTGATAAAATCATTATTTCGCCTTCAAATAGAGTCATGAAATTTTCGAAAATCCACTTTTCGAAACAAAAAATACTGATAACTCGACAAATAGGAAAGATAGAACGTTCTAGTCTTCACCAATCGATAGAGGGGACAATTTTACATATTTTAGTGAATTTTAAGTCTATATTTCCAAGGATTATGGGAGTTAGAAAAAATCAATTTGTATCGCAAAACATTTCCATAGCTACCCCCTTTGTTCTAAATTTTCGACAAAAAAATTATAAAAAATGCTGAAAATTCGTAAAGAGGGGTTTTTTTGGCCAAAAAATCGACTGGCAGAATCAGTTTTGTGATAAAATCATTATTTCGCCTTCAAATAGAGTCATGAAATTTTCGAAAATCCACTTTTCGAAACAAAAAATACTCATAACTCGACAAATAGGAAAGATAGAACGTTCTAGTCTTCACCAATCGATAGAGGGGACAATTTTACATATTTTAGTGAATTTTGAGTCGATATTGTCAAGGATTATGGGAGTTAGAAAAAATCAATTTGTATCGCAAAACATTTCCATAGCTACCCCCTTTGTTCTAAATTTTCGACAAAAAAATTATAAAAAATGCTAAAAATTCGTAGAGAGGGGTTTTTTTGGCCAAAAAATCGACTGGCAGAATCAGTTTTGTGATAAAATCATTATTTCGCCTTCAAATAGAGTCATGAAATTTTCGAAAATCCACTTTTCGAAACAAAAAATACTCATAACTCGACAAATAGGAAAGATAGAACGTTCTAGTCTTCACCAATCGATAGAGGGGACAATTTTACATATTTTGGTGAATTTTGAGTCCATATTTCCAAGGATTATGGGAGTTAGAAAAAATCAATTTGTATCGCAAAATATTTCCATAACTACCCCCTTTGTTCTAAATTTTCGACAAAAAAATTATAAAAAATGCAATAAATTCGTAAAGAGGGGTTTTTTGGCCGAAAAATCGACTGGCAGAATCAGTTTTGTGATAAAATCATTATTTCGCCTTCAAATAGAGTCATGAAATTTTCGAAAATCCACTTTTCGAAACAAAAAATACTCAGAACTCGACAAATAGGAAAGATAGAACGTTCTAGTCTTCACCAATCGATAGAGGGGACAATTTTACATATTTTGGTGAATTTTGAGTCGATATTGTCAAGGATTAAGGAAGTTAGAAAAAAGCAATTTGTATCGCAAAATATTTCCATACGTACCCCTTTGTTCAAAATTTTCGACAAAAAATAATTCAAAAATGCTAGAAATTCGTGAAGATGGGTTTTTTGGGTCGGAAAATCGAATGGCACAATCAGTTTTGTGATAAAATCATTATTTCGCCTTCAAATAGAGTCATGAAATTTTCGAAAATCCACTTTTCGAAACAAAAAATACTCAGAACTCGACAAATAGGAAAGATAGAACGTTCTAGTCTTCACCAATCGATAGAGGGGACAATTTTCTATATTTTAGTGAATTTTGAGTCGATATTGTCAAGGATTAAGGGAGTTAGAAAAAAGCAATTTGTATCGCAAAATATTTCCATACGTACCCCTTTGTTCTAAATTTTCGACAAAAAATAATTCAAAAATGCTAGAAATTCGTGAAGATGGGTTTTTTGGGTCGGAAAATCGACTGGCACAATCAGTTTTTTGATAAAATCATTATTTCGCCTGCAAATAAAGTCATGAAATTTTCGAAAATCCACTTTTCAAAACAAAAAATTGTCATAACTCGACTAATAAGGAAGATAGAACGTTCTAGTCTTCACCAATCGATAGAGGGGACAATTTTACATATTTCATTGAATTTTGAGTTGATATTGTCGAGAATTAAGGAAGTTAGAAAAAAGCAATTTGTATCGCAAAATATTTCCATACGTACCCCTTTGTTCTAAATTTTCGACAAAAAATAATTCAAAAATGCTAGAAGTTTGTGAAGATGGGTTTTTTGGGTCGGAAAATCGACTGGCACAATCAGTTTTTTGATAAAATCATTATTTCGCCTCCAAATAGAGTCATGAAATTTTCGAAAATCCACTTTTCAAAACAAAAAATACTCATAACTCGACTAATAGGAAAGATAGAACGTTCTAGTCTTCACCAATCGATAGAGGGGACAATTTTACATATTTTGGTGAATTTTGAGTCGATATTGTCAAGGATTAAGGAAGTTAGAAAAAAGCAATTTGTATCGCAAAATATTTCCTACGTACCCCTTTATTCAAAATTTTCGACAAAAAATAATTCAAAAATGCTTGAAATTCGTGAAGATGGTTTTTTTGGGTCGGAAAATCGACTGGCACAATCAGTTTTTTGATAAAATCATTATTTCGCCTCCAAATAGAGTCATGAAATTTTCGAAAATCCACTTTTCAAAACAAAAAATACTCATAACTCGACTAATAGGAAAGATAGAACATTCTAGTCTTCACCAATCGATAGACGGGACAATTTTACATATTTTGGTGAATTTTGAGTCGATATTGTCAAGGATTGAGGGAGTTAGAAAAAAGCAATTTGTATCGCAAAATATTTCCATACCTACCCCTTTGTTCTAAATTTTCGACAAAAAAATTATAAAAAATGCTAAAAATTCGTAAAGAGGGGTTTTTTTGGCCAAAAAATCGACTGGCACAATCAGTTTTGTGATAAAATCATTATTTCGCCTTCAAATAGAGTCATGAAATTTTCGAAAATCTACTTTTCGAAACAAAAAATACTCATAACTCGACAAATAAGGAAGATAGAACGTTCTAGTCTTCACCAATCGATAGAGGGGACAATTTTACATATTTTAGTGAATTTTGAGTTGATATTGTCAAGAATTAAGGAAGTTGGAAAAAAGCAATTTGTATCGCAAAATATTTCCATACGTACCCCTTTGTTCAAAATTTTCGACAAAAAATAATTCAAAAATGCTAGAAATTCGTGAAGATGGGTTTTTTGGGTCGGAAAATCGAATGGCACAATGAGTTTTTTGATAAAATCATTATTTCGCCTCCAAATAGAGTCATGAAATTTTCGAAAATCCACTTTTCAAAACAAAAAATACTCATAACTCGACTAATAGGAAAGATAGAACGTTCTAGTCTTCACCAATCGATAGAGGGGACAATTTTACATATTTTGGTAAATTTTGAGTCGATATTGTCAAAGGATTAAGGAAGTTAGAAAAAAGCAATTTGTATCGCAAAATATTTCCATAGCTACCCCCTTTGTTCTAAATTTTCGACAAAAAAATTATAAAAAATGCAAAAAATTCGTAAAGAGGGGTTTTTTTGGCCAAAAAATCGACTGGCACAATCAGTTTTGTGATAAAATCATTATTTCGCCTTCAAATAGAGTCATGAAATTTTCGAAAATCCACTTTTCAAAACAAAAAATACTCATAACTCGACTAATAGGAAAGATAGAACGTTCTAGTCTTCACCAATCGATAGAGGGGACAATTTTACATATTTTGGTAAATTTTGAGTCGATATTGTCAAGGATTAAGGAAGTTAGAAAAAAGCAATTTGTATCGCAAAATATTTCCATAGCTACCCCCTTTGTTCAAAATTTTCGACAAAAAATAATTCAAAAATGCTAGAAATTCGTGAAGATGGGTTTTTTGGGTCGGAAAATCGAATGGCACAATCAGTTTTTTGATAAAATCATTATTTCGCCTGCAAATAAAGTCACGAAATTTTCGAAAATCCACTTTTTAAAACAAAAAATTGTCATAACTCGACTAATAAAGAAGATAGAACGTTCTAGTCTTCACCAATCGATAGAGAGGACAATTTTACATCTTTTTGTGAATTTTGAGTCGATATTGTCAAGGATTAAGGGAGTTAGAAAAAAGCAATTTGTATCGCAAAATATTTCCATACGTACCCCTTTGTTCTAAATTTTCGACAAAAAATAATTCAAAAATGCTAGAAATTCGTGAAGATGGGTTTTTTGGGTCGAAAAATCGACTGGCACAATCAGTTTTTTGATAAAATCATTATTTCGCCTGCAAATAAAGTCATGAAATTTTCGAAAATCCACTTTTCAAAACAAAAAATTGTCATAACTCGACTAATAAGGAAGATAGAACGTTCTAGTCTTCACCAATCGATAGAGGGGACAATTTTACATATTTTATTGAATTTTGAGTTGATATTGTCGAGAATTAAGGAAGTTAGAAAAAAGCAATTTGTATCGCAAAATATTTCCATACGTACCCCTTTGTTCTAAATTTTCGACAAAAAATAATTCAAAAATGCTAGAAGTTCGTGAAGATGGGTTTTTTGGGTCGGAAAATCGACTGGCACAATCAGTTTTTTGATAAAATCATTATTTCGCCTCCAAATAGAGTCATGAAATTTTCGAAAATCCACTTTTCAAAACAAAAAATACTCATAACTCGACTAATAGGAAAGATAGAACGTTCTAGTCTTCACCAATCGATAGAGGGGACAATTTTAAATATTTTAGTGAATTTTGAGTTGATATTGTCAAGAATTAAGGAAGTTAGAAAAAAACAATCTGTATCGCAAAATATTTCCATACGTATCCCTTTGTTCAAAATTTTCGACAAAAAATAATTCAAAAATGCTAGAAATTCGTGAAGAGGGGTTCTTTGGACCGGAAAATCGACTGGCAAATCTTGACAATTTTTTTAAGTCTTAAGCTTCAAAATATTTTCGTAAGTTCCAAATTGTCAATCTTTTTAAAGGCGTGAGTTAGGGAAAAAATTAGTTAAATATAGTTCTTGATCACGATGTTTGATGAAACTCTATTTTCAAAGTTTCGGTAGCGGTCCAGCTGCCGTTACCAAGAATAATGAAAAATAATAAATTTTCGAATCATCGAAAATTGATTATTTTCGATTAATCGATTATTTTCGATTAATCGATTATTTTCGATCAATCGATTATTTTATACGAATCGATTATTTTCGATTAATCGATTTTTTTCGATTAAACGATTTTTTATATGAATCGATTATTATCGATTAATCGATTTTTTTCGAATAATCGATTTTTTTCGATTAATCGATTATTTTCGATTAATCAATTATTTTCGATTAATCGATTATTTTCGATTAATCAATTAATCAAATCAATTAATCGATTAACATCGATTAATCGATTAATCGAAAATAATCGATTATTTTATATAATCGATAATCGATTATGTTTTTTGATAATCGCCCACCCCTAATTTTGAGTCGATATTGCCAAAGGATTAAGGGAGTTAGAAAAAAGCAATTTGTTTCGCGAAATATTTCCATACCCCTTTGTTCTAAATTTTCGACAAAAAAATTATAAAAAATGCAAAAAATTCGTAAAGAGGGGTTTTTTTGGCCAAAAAATCCACTGGCACAATCAGTTTTGTGATAAAATCATTATTTCGCCTTCAAATAGAGTCATGAAATTTTCGAAAATCTACTTTTCGAAACAAAAAATACTCATAACTCGACAAATAAGGAAGATAGAACGTTCTAGTCTTCACCAATCGATAGAGGGGACAATTTTACATATTTGCGTGGATTTTGAGTCGATATTTCCAAGGATTAGGGGAGTTAGAAAAAAGAAATTTGTATCCCAAAATATTTCCATAGCTACCACCTTTGTTCTAAATTTTCGACAAAAAATGATTCAAAAATGCTAGAAATTCGTGAAGATGGGTTTTTTGGGTCGGAAAATCGACTGGCACAATCAGTTTTTTGATAAAATCATTATTTCGCCTGCAAATAAAGTCATGAAATTTTCGAAAATCCACTTTTCAAAACAAAAAATTGTCATAACTCGACTAATAAGGAAGATAGAACGTTCTAGTCTTCACCAATCGATAGAGGGGACAATTTTACATATTTTATTGAATTTTGAGTTGATATTGTCGAGAATTAAGGAAGTTAGAAAAAAGCAATTTGTATCGCAAAATATTTCCATACGTACCCCTTTGTTCTAAATTTTCGACAAAAAATAATTCAAAAATGCTAGAAGTTCGTGAAGATGGGTTTTTTGGGTCGGAAAATCGACTGGCACAATCAGTTTTTTGATAAAATCATTATTTCGCCTCCAAATAGAGTCATGAAATTTTCGAAAATCCACTTTTCAAAAAAAAAATACTCATAACTCGACTAATAGGAAAGATAGAACGTTCTAGTCTTCACCAATCGATAGAGGGGACAATTTTACATATTTTAGTGAATTTTGAGTTGATATTGTCAAGAATTAAGGAAGTTAGAAAAAAACAATTTGTATCGCAAAATATTTCCATACGTACCCCTTTGTTCAAAATTTTCGACAAAAAATAATTCAAAAATGCTAGAAATTCGTGAAGATGGGTTTTTTGGGTCGGAAAATCGACTGGCACAATCAGTTTTTTAATAAAATCATTATTTCGCCTGCAAATAAAGTCATGAGATTTTCGAAAATCCACTTTTCAAAACAAAAAATTGTCATAACTCGACTAATAAGGAAGATAGAACGTTCTAGTCTTCACCAATCGATAGAGGGGACAATTTTACATATTTTATTGAATTTTGAGTTGATATTGTCGAGAATTAGGGAAGTTAGACAAAAGCAATTTGTATCGCAAAATATTTCCATACGTACCCCTTTTGTTCTAAATTTTCGACAAAAAAATTTTAAAAAATGCTAAAAATTCGTAAAGAGGGGTTTTTTTGGCCAAACAATCGACTGGCACAATCAGTTTTGTGATAAAATCATTATTTCGCCTTCAAATAGAGTCATGAAATTTTCGAAAATCCACTTTTCAAAACAAAAAATACTCATAACTCGACAAATAAGGAAGATAGAACGTTCTAGTCTTCACCAATCGATAGAGGGGACAATTTTACATATTTTGGTAAATTTTGAGTCGATATTGTCAAGGATTAAGGAAGTTAGAAAAAAGCAATTTGTATCGCAAAATATTTCCATAGCTACCCCCTTTGTTCTAAATTTTCGACAAAAAAATTATAAAAAATGCTAAAAATTCGTAAAGAGGGGTTTTTTTGGCCAAAAAATCGACTGGCAGAATCAGTTTTGTGATAAAATCATTATTTCGCCTTCAAATAGAGTCATGAAATTTTCGAAAATCCACTTTTCGAAACAAAAAATACTCATAACTCCACAAATAGGAAAGATAGAACGTTCTAGTCTTCACCATTCGATAGAGGGGACAATTTTACATATTTAAGTGAATTTTGAGTTGATATTGTCAAAGGATTAAGGGAGTTAGAAAAAAGCAATTTGTATCGCAAAATATTTCCATACGTACCCCTTTGTTCTAAATTTTCGACAAAAAATAATTCAAAAATGCTAGAAATTCGTGAAGATGGGTTTTTTGGGTCGGAAAATCGACTGGCACAATCAGTTTTTTGATAAAATCATTATTTCGCCTGCAAATAAAGTCATGAGATTTTCGAAAATCCACTTTTCAAAACAAAAAATACTCATAACTCGACTAATAGGAAAGATAGAACGTTCTAGTCTTTACCAATCGATAGAGGGGACAATTTTACATATTTTGGTAAATTTTGAGTCGATATTGTCAAGGATTAAGGAAGTTAGAAAAAAGCAATTTGTATCGCAAAATATTTCCATACGTACCCCTTTGTTCAAAATTTTCGACAAAAAATAATTCAAAAATGCTAGAAATTCGTGAAGATGGGTTTTTTGGGTCGGAAAATCGAATGGCACAATCAGTTTTTTGATAAAATCATTATTTCGCCTCCAAATAGAGTCATGAAATTTTCGAAAATCCACTTTTCAAAACAAAAAATACTCATAACTCGACAAATAGGAAAGATAGAACGTTCTAGTCTTCACCAATCGATAGAGGGGACAATTTTACATATTTTGGTGAATTTTGAGTCGATATTGTCAAGGATTAAGGAAGTTAGAAAAAAGCAATTTGTATCGCAAAATATTTCCATAGCTACCCCCTTTGTTCTAAATTTTCGACAAAAAAATTATCAAAAATGCAAAAAATTCGTAAAGAGGGGTTTTTTTGGCCAAAAAATCGACTGGCACAATCAGTTTTGTGATAAAATCATTATTTCGCCTTCAAATAGAGTCATGAAATTTTCGAAAATCCACTTTTCAAAACAAAAAATACTCATAACTCGACTAATAGGAAAGATAGAACGTTCTAGTCTTCACCAATCGATAGAGGGGACAATTTTACATATTTTGGTAAATTTTGAGTCGATATTGTCAAGGATTAAGGAAGTTAGAAAAAAGCAATTTGTATCGCAAAATATTTCCCCCTTTGTTCTAAATTTTCGACAAAAAAATTATAAAAAATGCTAAAAATTCGTAAAGAGGGGTTTTTTTGGCCAAAAAATCGACTGGCAGAATCAGTTTTGTGATAAAATCATTATTTCGCCTTCAAATAGAGTCATGAAATTTTCGAAAATCCACTTTTCGAAACAAAAAATACTCATAACTCCACAAATAGGAAAGAAAGAACGTTCTAGTCTTCACCATTCGATAGAGGGGACAATTTTACATATTTTAGTGAATTTTGAGTTGATATTGTCAAGAATTAAGGAAGTTAGAAAAAAACAATTTGTATCGCAAAATATTTCCATACGTACCCCTTTGTTCAAAATTTTCGACAAAAAATAATTCAAAAATGCTAGAAATTCGTGAAGATGGGTTTTTTGGGTCGGAAAATCGAATGGCACAATCAGTTTTTTGATAAAATCATTATTTCGCCTGCAAATAAAGTCACGAAATTTTCGAAAATCCACTTTTTAAAACAAAAAATTGTCATAACTCGACTAATAAGGAAGATAGAACGTTCTAGTCTTCACCAATCGATAGAGGGGACAATTTTACATCTTTTTGTGAATTTTGAGTCGATATTGTCAAGGATTAAGGGAGTTAGAAAAAAGCAATTTGTATCGCAAAATATTTCCATACGTACCCCTTTGTTCTAAATTTTCGACAAAAAATAATTCAAAAATGCTAGAAGTTCGTGAAGATGGGTTTTTTGGGTCGGAAAATCGACTGGCACAATCAGTTTTTTGATAAAATCATTATTTCGCCTCCAAATAGAGTCATGAAATTTTCGAAAATCCACTTTTCAAAACAAAAAATACTCATAACTCGACTAATAGGAAAGATAGAACGTTCTAGTCTTCACCAATCGATAGAGGGGACAATTTTTCATATTTTAGTGAATTTTGAGTTGATATTGTCAAGAATTAAGGAAGTTAGAAAAAAACAATTTGTATCGCAAAATATTTCCATACGTACCCCTTTGTTCAAAATTTTCGACAAAAAATAATTCAAAAATGCTAGAAATTCGTGAAGATGGGTTTTTTGGGTCGGAAAATCGAATGGCACAATCAGTTTTTTGATAAAATCATTATTTCGCCTGCAAATAAAGTCATGAAATTTTCGAAAATCCACTTTTCAAAACAAAAAATTGTCATAACTCGACTAATAAGGAAGATAGAACGTTCTAGTCTTCACCAATCGATAGAGGGGACAATTTTACATCTTTTAGTGAATTTTGAGTCGATATTGTCAAGGATTAAGGGAGTTAGAAAAAAGCAATTTGTATCGCAAAATATTTCCATACGTACCCCTTTGTTCTAAATTTTCGACAAAAAATAATTCAAAAATGCTAGAAATTCGTGAAGATGGGTTTTTTGGGTCGGAAAATCGACTGGCACAATCAGTTTTTTGATAAAATCATTATTTCGCCTGCAAATAAAGTCATGAGATTTTCGAAAATCCACTTTTCAAAACAAAAAATACTCATAACTCGACTAATAGGAAAGATAGAACGTTCTAGTCTTCACCAATCGATAGAGGGGACAATTTTACATATTTTGGTAAATTTTGAGTCGATATTGTCAAGGATTAAGGAAGTTAGAAAAAAGCAATTTGTATCGCAAAATATTTCCATACGTACCCCTTTGTTCAAAATTTTCGACAAAAAATAATTCAAAAATGCTAGAAATTCGTGAAGATGGGTTTTTTGGGTCGGAAAATCGAATGGCACAATCAGTTTTTTGATAAAATCATTATTTCGCCTCCAAATAGAGTCATGAAATTTTCGAAAATCCACTTTTCAAAACAAAAAATACTCATAACTCGACTAATAGGAAAGATAGAACGTTCTAGTCTTCACCAATCGATAGAGGGGACAATTTTACATATTTTGGTAAATTTTGAGTCGATATTGTCAAGGATTAAGGAAGTTAGAAAAAAGCAATTTGTATCGCAAAATATTTCCCCCTTTGTTCTAAATTTTCGACAAAAAAATTATAAAAAATGCTAAAAATTCGTAAAGAGGGGTTTTTTTGGCCAAAAAATCGACTGGCAGAATCAGTTTTGTGATAAAATCATTATTTCGCCTTCAAATAGAGTCATGAAATTTTCGAAAATCCACTTTTCGAAACAAAAAATACTCATAACTCCACAAATAGGAAAGATAGAACGTTCTAGTCTTCACCATTCGATAGAGGGGACAATTTTACATATTTTAGTGAATTTTGAGTTGATATTGTCAAGAATTAAGGAAGTTAGAAAAAAACAATTTGTATCGCAAAATATTTCCATACGTACCCCTTTGTTCAAAATTTTCGACAAAAAATAATTCAAAAATGCTAGAAATTCGTGAAGATGGGTTTTTTGGGTCGGAAAATCGAATGGCACAATCAGTTTTTTGATAAAATCATTATTTCGCCTCCAAATAGAGTCATGAAATTTTCGAAAATCCACTTTTCAAAACAAAAAATACTCATAACTCGACTAATAGGAAAGATAGAACGTTCTAGTCTTCACCAATCGATAGACGGGACAATTTTACATATTTTGGTAAATTTTGAGTCGATATTGTCAAGGATTAAGGAAGTTAGAAAAAAGCAATTTGTATCGCAAAATATTTCCCCCTTTGTTCTAAATTTTCGACAAAAAAATTATAAAAAATGCTAAAAATTCGTAAAGAGGGGTTTTTTTGGCCAAAAAATCGACTGGCAGAATCAGTTTTGTGATAAAATCATTATTTCGCCTTCAAATAGAGTCATGAAATTTTCGAAAATCCACTTTTCGAAACAAAAAATACTCATAACTCCACAAATAGGAAAGATAGAACGTTCTAGTCTTCACCATTCGATAGAGGGGACAATTTTACATATTTTAGTGAATTTTGAGTTGATATTGTCAAGAATTAAGGAAGTTAGAAAAAAACAATTTGTATCGCAAAATATTTCCATACGTACCCCTTTGTTCAAAATTTTCGACAAAAAATAATTCAAAAATGCTAGAAATTCGTGAAGATGGGTTTTTTGGGTCGGATAATCGAATGGCACAATCAGTTTTTTGATAAAATCATTATTTCGCCTCCAAATAGAGTCATGAAATTTTCGAAAATCCACTTTTCAAAACAAAAAATACTCATAACTCGACTAATAGGAAAGATAGAACGTTCTAGTCTTCACCAATCGATAGACGGGACAATTTTACATATTTTGGTGAATTTTGAGTCGATATTGTCAAGGATTGAGGGAGTTAGAAAAAAGCAATTTGTATCGCAAAATATTTCCATACCTACCCCTTTGTTCTAAATTTTCGACAAAAAAATTATAAAAAATGCTAAAAATTCGTAAAGAGGGGTTTTTTTGGCCATACAATCGACTGGCACAATCAGTTTTGTGATAAAATCATTATTTCGCCTTCAAATAGAGTCATGAAATTTTCGAAAATCCACTTTTCGAAACAAAAAATACTCAGAACTCGACAAATAGGAAAGATAGAACATTCTAGTCTTCACCAATCGATAGAGGGGACAATTTTACATATTTTGGTGAATTTTGAGTCGATATTGTCAAGGATTAAGGAAGTTAGAAAAAAGCAATTTGTATCGCAAAATATTTCCATACCGCTTTGTTCTAAATTTTCGACAAAAAAATTATAAAAAATGCAAAAAATTCGTAAAGAGGGGTTTTTTTGGCCAAAAAATCGACTGGCACAATCAGTTTTGTGATAAAATCATTATTTCGCCTTCAAATAGAGTCATGAAATTTTCGAAAATCCACTTTTCAAAACAAAAAATACTCATAACTCGACAAATAAGGAAGATAGAACGTTCTAGTCTTCACCAATCGATAGAGGGGACAATTTTACATATTTTGGTAAATTTTGAGTCGATATTGTCAAGGATTAAGGAAGTTAGAAAAAAGCAATTTGTATCGCAAAATATTTCCATAGCTACCCCCTTTGTTCTAAATTTTCGACAAAAAAATTATAAAAAATGCTAAAAATTCGTAAAGAGGGGTTTTTTTGGCCAAAAAATCGACTGGCAGAATCAGTTTTGTGATAAAATCATTATTTCGCCTTCAAATAGAGTCATGAAATTTTCGAAAATCCACTTTTCGAAACAAAAAATACTCATAACTCCACAAATAGGAAAGATAGAACGTTCTAGTCTTCACCATTCGATAGAGGGGACAATTTTACATATTTTAGTGAATTTTGAGTTGATATTGTCAGAGGATTAAGGAAGTTAGAAAAAAGCAATTTGTATCGCAAAATATTTCCATACGTACCCCTTTGTTCAAAATTTTCGACAAAAAATATTTCAAAAATGCTAGAAATTCGTGAAGATGGGTTTTTTGGGTCGGAAAATCGACTGGCACAATCAGTTTTTTGATAAAATCATTATTTCGCCTGCAAATAAAGTCATGAAATTTTCGAAAATCCACTTTTCAAAACAAAAAATTGTCATAACTCGACTAATAAGGAAGATAGAATGTTCTAGTCTTCACCAATCGATAGAGGGGACAATTTTACATATTTTATTGAATTTTGAGTTGATATTGTCGAGAATTAAGGAAGTTAGAAAAAAGCAATTTGTATCGCAAAATATTTCCATACGTACCCCTTTGTTCTAAATTTTCGACAAAAAATAATTCAAAAATGCTAGAAGTTCGTGAAGATGGGTTTTTTGGGTCGGAAAATCGACTGGCACAATCAGTTTTTTGATAAAATCATTATTTCGCCTCCAAATAGAGTCATGAAATTTTCGAAAATCCACTTTTCAAAACAAAAAATACTCATAACTCGACTAATAGGAAAGATAGAACGTTCTAGTCTTCACCAATCGATAGAGGGGACAATTTTACATATTTTAGTGAATTTTGAGTTGATATTGTCAAGAATTAAGGAAGTTAGAAAAAAACAATTTGTATCGCAAAATATTTCCATACGTACCCCTTTGTTCAAAATTTTCGACAAAAAATAATTCAAAAATGCTAGAAATTCGTGAAGATGGGTTTTTTGGGTCGGAAAATCGAATGGCACAATCAGTTTTTTGATAAAATCATTATTTCGCCTGCAAATAAAGTCATGAAATTTTCGAAAATCCACTTTTCAAAACAAAAAATTGTCATAACTCGACTAATAAGGAAGATAGAACGTTCTAGTCTTCACCAATCGATAGAGGGGACAATTTTACATCTTTTAGTGAATTTTGAGTCGATATTGTCAAGGATTAAGGGAGTTAGAAAAAAGCAATTTGTATCGCAAAATATTTCCATACGTACCCCTTTGTTCTAAATTTTCGACAAAAAATAATTCAAAAATGCTAGAAATTCGTGAAGATGGGTTTTTTGGGTCGGAAAATCGACTGGCACAATCAGTTTTTTGATAAAATCATTATTTCGCCTGCAAATAAAGTCATGAGATTTTCGAAAATCCACTTTTCAAAACAAAAAATACTCATAACTCGACTAATAGGAAAGATAGAACGTTCTAGTCTTCACCAATCGATAGAGGGGACAATTTTACATATTTTGGTAAATTTTGAGTCGATATTGTCAAGGATTAAGGAAGTTAGAAAAAAGCAATTTGTATCGCAAAATATTTCCATAGCTACCCCCTTTGTTCTAAATTTTCGACAAAAAAATTATCAAAAATGCAAAAAATTCGTAAAGAGGGGTTTTTTTGGCCAAAAAATCGACTGGCATAATCAGTTTTGTGATAAAATCATTATTTCGCCTTCAAATAGAGTCATGAAATTTTCGAAAATCCACTTTTCAAAACAAAAAATACTCATAACTCGACTAATAGGAAAGATAGAACGTTCTAGTCTTCACCAATCGATAGAGGGGACAATTTTACATATTTTGGTAAATTTTGAGTCGATATTGTTAAGGATTAAGGAAGTTAGAAAAAAGCAATTTGTATCGCAAAATATTTCCCCCTTTGTTCTAAATTTTCGACAAAAAAATTATAAAAAATGCTAAAAATTCGTAAAGAGGGGTTTTTTTGGCCAAAAAATCGACTGGCAGAATCAGTTTTGTGATAAAATCATTATTTCGCCTTCAAATAGAGTCATGAAATTTTCGAAAATCCACTTTTCGAAACAAAAAATACTCATAACTCCACAAATAGGAAAGATAGAACGTTCTAGTCTTCACCATTCGATAGAGGGGACAATTTTACATATTTTAGTGAATTTTGAGTTGATATTGTCAAGAATTAAGGAAGTTAGAAAAAAACAATTTGTATCGCAAAATATTTCCATACGTACCCCTTTGTTCAAAATTTTCTACAAAAAATAATTCAAAAATGCTAGAAATTCGTGAAGATGGGTTTTTTGGGTCGGAAAATCGAATGGCACAATCAGTTTTTTGATAAAATCATTATTTCGCCTTCAGATAGAGTCATGAAATTTTCGAAAATCTACTTTTCGAAACAAAAAATACTCATAACTCGACAAATAAGGAAGATAGAACGTTCTAGTCTTCACCAATCGATAGAGGGGACAATTTTACACATTTGCGTGAATTTTGAGTCGATATTTCCAAGGATTAGGGGAGTTAGAAAAAAGAAATTTGTATCCCAAAATATTTCCATAGCTACCACCTTTGTTCTAAATTTTCGACAAAAAATGATTCAAAAATGCTAGAAATTCGTGAAGATGGGTTTTTTAGGTCGGAAAATCGACTGGCACAATCAGTTTTTTGATAAAATCAATATTTCGCCTGCAAATAAAGTCATGAAATTTTCGAAAATCCACTTTTCAAAACAAAAAATTGTCATAACTCGACTAATAAGGAAGATAGAATGTTCTAGTCTTCACCAATCGATAGAGGGGACAATTTTACATATTTTGTTGAATTTTGAGTTGATATTGTCGAGAATTAAGGAAGTTAGAAAAAAGCAATTTGTATCGCAAAATATTTCCATACGTACCCCTTTGTTCTAAATTTTCGACAAAAAATAATTCAAAAATGCTAGAAGTTCGTGAAGATGGGTTTTTTGGGTCGGAAAATCGACTGGCACAATCAGTTTTTTGATAAAATCATTATTTCGCCTCCAAATAGAGTCATGAAATTTTCGAAAATCCACTTTTCAAAACAAAAAATACTCATAACTCGACTAATAGGAAAGATAGAACGTTCTAGTCTTCACCAATCGATAGAGGGGACAATTTTACATATTTTAGTGAATTTTGAGTTGATATTGTCAAGAATTAAGGAAGTTAGAAAAAAACAATTTGTATCGCAAAATATTTCCATACGTACCCCTTTGTTCAAAATTTTCGACAAAAAATAATTCAAAAATGCTAGAAATTCGTGAAGATGGGTTTTTTGGGTCGGAAAATCGAATGGCACAATCAGTTTTTTGATAAAATCATTATTTCGCCTGCAAATAAAGTCATGAAATTTTCGAAAATCAACTTTTCAAAACAAAAAATTGTCATAACTCGACTAATAAGGAAGATAGAACGTTCTAGTCTCCACCAATCGATAGAGGGGACAATTTTACATCTTTTAGTGAATTTTGAGTCGATATTGTCAAGGATTAAGGGAGTTAGAAAAAAGCAATTTGTATCGCAAAATATTTCCATACGTACCCCTTTGTTCTAAATTTTCGACAAAAAATAATTCAAAAATGCTAGAAATTCGTGAAGATGGGTTTTTTGGGTCGGAAAATCGAATGGCACAATCAGTTTTTTGATAAAATCATTATTTCGCCTCCAAATAGAGTCATGAAATTTTCGAAAATCCACTTTTCAAAACAAAAAATACTCATAACTCGACTAATAGGAAAGATAGAACGTTCTAGTCTTCACCAATCGATAGAGGGGACAATTTTACATATTTTGGTAAATTTTGAGTCGATATTGTCAAGGATTAAGGAAGTTAGAAAAAAGCAATTTGTATCGCAAAATATTTCCATAGCTACCCCCTTTGTTCTAAATTTTCGACAAAAAAATTATCAAAAATGCAAAAAATTCGTAAAGAGGGGTTTTTTTGGCCAAAAAATCGACTGGCACAATCAGTTTTGTGATAAAATCATTATTTCGCCTTCAAATAGAGTCATGAAATTTTCGAAAATCCACTTTTCAAAACAAAAAATACTCATAACTCGACTAATAGGAAAGATAGAACGTTCTAGTCTTCACCAATCGATAGAGGGGACAATTTTACATATTTTGGTAAATTTTGAGTCGATATTGTCAAGGATTAAGGAAGTTAGAAAAAAGCAATTTGTATCGCAAAATATTTTCCCCTTTGTTCTAAATTTTCGACAAAAAAATTATAAAAAATGCTAAAAATTCGTAAAGAGGGGTTTTTTTGGCCAAAAAATCGACTGGCAGAATCAGTTTTGTGATAAAATCATTATTTCGCCTTCAAATAGAGTCATGAAATTTTCGAAAATCCACTTTTCGAAACAAAAAATACTCATAACTCCACAAATAGGAAAGATAGAACGTTCTAGTCTTCACCATTCGATAGAGGGGACAATTTTACATATTTTAGTGAATTTTGAGTTGATATTGTCAAGAATTAAGGAAGTTAGAAAAAAACAATTTGTATCGCAAAATATTTCCATACGTACCCCTTTGTTCAAAATTTTCGACAAAAAATAATTCAAAAATGCTAGAAATTCGTGAAGATGGGTTTTTTGGGTCGGAAAATCGAATGGCACAATCAGTTTTTTGATAAAATCATTATTTCGCCTGCAAATAAAGTCATGAAATTTTCGAAAATCCACTTTTCAAAACAAAAAATACTCATAACTCGACTAATAGGAAAGATAGAACGTTCTAGTCTTCACCAATCGATAGAGGGGACAATTTTACATCTTTTAGTGAATTTTGAGTTGATATTGTCAAGGATTAAGGGAGTTAGAAAAAAGCAATTTGTATCGCAAAATATTTCCATACGTACCCCTTTGTTCAAAATTTTCGACAAAAAATAATTCAAAAATGCTAGAAATTCGTGAAGATGGGTTTTTGGGTCGGAAAATCGAATGGCACAATCAGTTTTTTGATAAAATCATTATTTCGCCTGCAAATAAAGTCATGAAATTTTCGAAAATCCACTTTTCAAAACAAAAAATACTCATAACTCGACTAATAGGAAAGAAAGAACGTTCTAGTCTTCACCAATCGATAGAGGGGACAATTTTACATATTTTGGTGAATTTTGAGTCGATATTGTCAAGGATTAAGGAAGTTAGAAAAATGCAATTTGTATCGCAAAATATTTCCATACCTACCCCTTTGTTCTAAATTTTCGAGAAAAAATTTTAAACAATGCTAAAAATTCGTAAAGAGGGGTTTTTTGGACCGGAAAATCGACTGGCAAATCTTGACAATTTTTTTAAGTCTTAAGCTTCAAAATATTTTCGTAAGTTCCAAATTGTCAATCTTTTTAAAGGCGTGAGTTAGGGAAAAAATTAGTTAAATATAATAGTTCTTTATCACGATGTTTGTTGAAACTCTATTTTCAAAGTTTCGGTGGCGGTCCAGCTGCCGTTATCAAGAATAATGAAAAATAATAAATTTTCGAATCATCGAAAATTGATTATTTTCGATTAATCGATTATTTTCGATTAATCGATTATTTTCGATTAATCGATTATTTTCGATTAATCGATTATTTTCGATCAATCGATTATTTTATATGAATCGATTATTTTCGATTAATCGATTTTTTTCGATTAAACGATTTTTTATATGAATCGATTATTTTCGATTAATCGATTTTTTTCGATTAATCGATTTTTTTCGATTTTTTTCGATTAATCGATTTTTTTCGATTAATCGATTATTTTCGATTAATCGATTATTTTCGATTAATCGATTATTTTCGATTAATCGATTATTTTCGATTAATCGATTATTTTCGATTAATCGATTATTTTCGATCAATCGATTATTTTATATGAATCGATTATTTTCGATTAATCGATTTTTTTCGATTAAACGATTTTTTATATGAATCGATTATTTTCGATTAATCGATTTTTTTCGATTAATCGATTATTTTCGATTAATCAATTATTTTCGATTAATCGATTATTTTCGATTAATCGATTATTTTCGATTAATCAATTAATCGATTAACATCGATTAATCGATTAATCGAAAATAATCGATTATTTTATATAATCGATAATCGATTATGTTTTTTGATAATCGCCCACCCCTAATTTTGAGTCGATATTGCCAAAGGATTAAGGGAGTTAGAAAAAAGCAATTTGTATCGCAAAATATTTCCATACGTACCCCTTTGTTCAAAATTTTCGACAAAAAATAATTCAAAAATGCTAGAAATTCGTGAAGATGGGTTTTTTGGGTCGGAAAATCGAATGGCACAATCAGTTTTGTGATAAAATCATTATTTCGCCTTCAAATAGAGTCATGAAATTTTCGAAAATCCACTTTTCGAAACAAAAAATACTCAGAACTCGACAAATAGGAAAGATAGAACGTTCTAGTCTTCACCAATCGATAGAGGGGACAATTTTACATATTTTGGTGAATTTTGAGTCGATATTGTCAAGGATTAAGGAAGTTAGAAAAAAGCAATTTGTATCGCAAAATATTTCCATACCGCTTTGTTCTAAATTTTCGACAAAAAAATTATAAAAAATGCAAAAAATTCGTAAAGAGGGGTTTTTTTGGCCAAAAAATCGACTGGCACAATCAGTTTTGTGATAAAATCATTATTTCGCCTTCAAATAGAGTCATGAAATTTTCGAAAATCCACTTTTCAAAACAAAAAATACTCATAACTCGACAAATAGGAAAGATAGAACGTTCTAGTCTTCACCAATCGATAGAGGGGACAATTTTACATATTTTGGTGAATTTTGAGTCGATATTGTCCAGGATTAAGGAAGTTAGAAAAAAGCAATTTGTATCGCAAAATATTTCCATAGCTACCCCCTTTGTTCTAAATTTTCGATAAAAAAATTATAAAAAATGCAAAAAATTCGTGAAGAGGGGTTTTTTCGGCCAAAAAATCGACTGGCACAATCAGTTTTGTGATAAAATCATTATTTCACCTTCAAATAGAGTCGTGAAATTTTCGAAAATCCACTTTTCGAAACAAAAAATACTGATAACTCGACAAATAGGAAAGATAGAACGTTCTAGTCTTCACCAATCGATAGAGGGGACAATTTTACATATTTTAGTGAATTTTAAGTCTATATTTCCAAGGATTATGGGAGTTAGAAAAAATCAATTTGTATCGCAAAACATTTCCATAGCTACCCCCTTTGTTCTAAATTTTCGACAAAAAAATTATAAAAAATGCAAAAAATTCGTAAAGAGGGGTTTTTTGGCCAAAAAATCGACTGGCACAATCAGTTTTGTGATAAAATCATTATTTCGCCTTCAAATAGAGTCATGAAATTTTCGAAAATCCACTTTTCGAAACAAAAAATACTCATAACTCGACAAATAGGAAAGATAGAACGTTCTAGTCTTCACCATTCGATAGAGGGGACAATTTTACATATTTTAGTGAATTTTGAGTTGATATTGTCAAGAATTAAGGAAGTTAGAAAAAAACAATTTGTATCGCAAAATATTTCCATACGTACCCCTTTGTTCAAAATTTTCGACAAAAAATAATTCAAAAATGCTAGAAATTCGTGAAGATGGGTTTTTTGGGTCGGAAAATCGAATGGCACAATCAGTTTTTTGATAAAATCATTATTTCGCCTGCAAATAAAGTCATGAAATTTTCGAAAATCCACTTTTCAAAACAAAAAATACTCATAACTCGACTAATAGGAAAGATAGAACGTTCTAGTCTTCACCAATCGATAGAGGGGACAATTTTACATATTTTGGTGAATTTTGAGTCGATATTGTCAAGGATTAAGGAAGTTAGAAAAAAGCAATTTGTATCGCAAAATATTTCCATAGCTACCCCCTTTGTTCTAAATTTTCGACAAAAAAATTATCAAAAATGCAAAAAATTCGTAAAGAGGGGTTTTTTTGGCCAAAAAATCGACTGGCACAATCAGTTTTGTGATAAAATCATTATTTCGCCTTCAAATAGAGTCATGAAATTTTCGAAAATCCACTTTTCAAAACAAAAAATACTCATAACTCGACTAATAGGAAAGATAGAACGTTCTAGTCTTCACCAATCGATAGAGGGGACAATTTTACATATTTTGGTAAATTTTGAGTCGATATTGTCAAGGATTAAGGAAGTTAGAAAAAAGCAATTTGTATCGCAAAATATTTCCCCCTTTGTTCTAAATTTTCGACAAAAAAATTATAAAAAATGCTAAAAATTCGTAAAGAGGGGTTTTTTTGGCCAAAAAATCGACTGGCAGAATCAGTTTTGTGATAAAATCATTATTTCGCCTTCAAATAGAGTCATGAAATTTTCGAAAATCCACTTTTCGAAAAGAAAATACTCATAACTCCACAAATAGGAAAGATAGAACGTTCTAGTCTTCACCAATCGATAGAGGGGACAATTTTACATATTTTAGTGAATTTTGAGTTGATATTGTCAAGAATTAAGGAAGTTAGAAAAAAACAATTTGTATCGCAAAATATTTCCATACGTACCCCTTTGTTCAAAATTTTCGACAAAAAATAATTCAAAAATGCTAGAAATTCGTGAAGATGGGTTTTTTGGGTCGGAAAATCGAATGGCACAATCAGTTTTTTGATAAAATCATTATTTCGCCTGCAAATAAAGTCATGAAATTTTCGAAAATCCACTTTTCAAAACAAAAAATTGTCATAACTCGACTAATAAGGAAGATAGAACGTTCTAGTCTTCACCAATCGATAGAGGGGACAATTTTACATCTTTTAGTGAATTTTGAGTCGATATTGTCAAGGATTAAGGGAGTTAGAAAAAAGCAATTTGTATCGCAAAATATTTCCATACGTACCCCTTTGTTCTAAATTTTCGACAAAAAATAATTCAAAAATGCTAGAAATTCGTGAAGATGGGTTTTTTGGGTCGGAAAATCGACTGGCACAATCAGTTTTTTGATAAAATCATTATTTCGCCTGCAAATAAAGTCATGAAATTTTCGAAAATCCACTTTTCAAAACAAAAAATTGTCATAACTCGACTAATAAGGAAGCTAGAACGTTCTAGTCTTCACCAATCGATAGAGGGGACAAGTTTACATATTTTATTGAATTTTGAGTTGATATTGTCGAGAATTAAGGAAGTTAGAAAAAAGCAATTTGTATCGCAAAATATTTCCATAGCTACCCCCTTTGTTCTAAATTTTCGACAAAAAAATTATAAAAAATGCTAAAAATTCGTAAAGAGGGGTTTTTTTGGCCAAAAAATCGACTGGCACAATCAGTTTTGTGATAAAATCATTATTTCGCCTTCAAATAGAGTCATGAAATTTTCGAAAATCCACTTTTCGAAACAAAAAATACTCATAACTCCACAAATAGGAAAGATAGAACGTTCTAGTCTTCACCATTCGATAGAGGAGACAATTTTACATATTTTAGTGAATTTTGAGTTGATATTGTCAAGAATTAAGGAAGTTAGAAAAAAACAATTTGTCTCGCAAAATATTTCCATACGTACCCCTTTGTTCAAAATTTTCGACAAAAAATAATTCAAAAATGCTAGAAATTCGTGAAGATGGGTTTTTTGGGTCGGAAAATCGAATGGCACAATCAGTTTTTTGATAAAATCATTATTTCGCCTGCAAATAAAGTCACGAAATTTTCGAAAATCCACTTTTTAAAACAAAAAATTGTCATAACTCGACTAATAAGGAAGCTAGAACGTTCTAGTCTTCACCAATCGATAGAGGGGACAATTTTACATATTTTATTGAATTTTGAGTTGATATTGTCGAGAATTAAGGAAGTTAGAAAAAAACAATTTGTATCGCAAAATATTTCCATACGTACCCCTTTGTTCAAAATTTTCGACAAAAAATAATTCAAAAATGCTAGAAATTCGTGAAGATGGGTTTTTTGGGTCGGAAAATCGAATGGCACAATCAGTTTTTTGATAAAATCATTATTTCGCCTGCAAATAAAGTCATGAAATTTTCGAAAATCCACTTTTCAAAACAAAAAATTGTCATAACTCGACTAATAAGGAAGATAGAACGTTCTAGTCTTCACCAATCGATAGAGGGGACAATTTTACATCTTTTAGTGAATTTTGAGTCGATATTGTCAAGGATTAAGGGAGTTAGAAAAAAGCAATTTGTATCGCAAAATATTTCCATACGTACCCCTTTGTTCTAAATTTTCGACAAAAAATAATTCAAAAATGCTAGAAATTCGTGAAGATGGGTTTTTTGGTTCGGAAAATCGACTGGCACAATCAGTTTTTTGATAAAATCATTATTTCGCCTGCAAATAAAGTCATGAAATTTTCGAAAATCCACTTTTCAAAACAAAAAATTGTCATAACTCGACTAATAAGGAAGCTAGAACGTTCTAGTCTTCACCAATCGATAGAGGGGACAAGTTTACATATTTTATTGAATTTTGAGTTGATATTGTCAAGAATTAAGGAAGTTAGAAAAAAGCAATTTGTATCGCAAAATATTTCCATAGCTACCCCCTTTGTTCTAAATTTTCGACAAAAAAATTATAAAAAATGCTAAAAATTCGTAAAGAGGGGTTTTTTTGGCCAAAAAATCGACTGGCACAATCAGTTTTGTGATAAAATCATTATTTCGCCTTCAAATAGAGTCATGAAATTTTCGAAAATCCACTTTTCGAAACAAAAAATACTCATAACTCCACAAATAGGAAAGATAGAACGTTCTAGTCTTCACCATTCGATAGAGGAGACAATTTTACATATTTTAGTGAATTTTGAGTTGATATTGTCAAGAATTAAGGAAGTTAGAAAAAAACAATTTGTCTCGCAAAATATTTCCATACGTACCCCTTTGTTCAAAATTTTCGACAAAAAATAATTCAAAAATGCTAGAAATTCGTGAAGATGGGTTTTTTGGGTCGGAAAATCGAATGGCACAATCAGTTTTTTGATAAAATCATTATTTCGCCTGCAAATAAAGTCACGAAATTTTCGAAAATCCACTTTTTAAAACAAAAAATTGTCATAACTCGACTAATAAGGCAGATAGAACGTTCTAGTCTTCACCAATCGATAGAGGGGACAATTTTACATCTTTTAGTGAATTTTGAGTCGATATTGTCAAGGATTAAGGGAGTTAGAAAAAAGCAATTTGTATCGCAAAATATTTCCATACGTACCCCTTTGTTCTAAATTTTCGACAAAAAATGATTCAAAAATGCTAGAAATTCGTGAAGATGGGTTTTTTAGGTCGGAAAATCGACTGGCACAATCAGTTTTTTGATAAAATCATTATTTCGCCTTCAAATAGAGTCATGAAATTTTCGAAAATCCACTTTTCGAAACAAAAAATACTGATAACTCGACAAATAGGAAAGATAGAACGTTCTAGTCTTCACCAATCGATAGAGGGGACAATTTTACATATTTAAGTGAATTTTAAGTCTATATTTCCAAGGATTATGGGAGTTAGAAAAAATCAATTTGTATCGCAAAACATTTCCATAGCTACCCCCTTTGTTCTAAATTTTCGACAAAAAAATTATAAAAAATGCTAAAAATTCGTAAAGAGGGGTTTTTTTGGCCAAAAAATCGACTGGCAGAATCAGTTTTGTGATAAAATCATTATTTCGCCTTCAAATAGAGTCATGAAATTTTCGAAAATCCACTTTTCGAAACAAAAAATACTCATAACTCGACAAATAGGAAAGATAGAACGTTCTAGTCTTCACCAATCGATAGAGGGGACAATTTTACATATTTTAGTGAATTTTGAGTCCATATTTCCAAGGATTCTGTGAGTTAGAAAAAATCAATTTGTATCGCAAAATATTTCCATAGCTACCCCCTTTGTTCTAAATTTTCGACAAAAAAATTATAAAAAATGCAAAAAATTCGTAAAGAGTGGTTTTTTTAGCCAAAAAATCGACTGGCACAATCAGTTTTGTGATAAAATCATTATTTCGCCTTCAAATAGAGTCATGAAATTTTCGAAAATCTACTTTTCGAAACAAAAAATACTCATAACTCGACAAATAAGGAAGATAGAACGTTCTAGTCTTGCCCAATCGATAGAGGGGACAATTTTACATATTTTAGTGAATTTTAAGTCTATATTTCCAAGGATTATGGGAGTTAGAAAAAATCAATTTGTATCGCAAAACATTTCCATAGCTACCCCCTTTGTTCTAAATTTTCGACAAAAAATGATTCAAAAATGCTAGAAATTCGTGAAGATGGGTTTTTTAGGTCGGAAAATCGACTGGCACAATCAGTTTTTTGATAAAATCATTATTTCGCCTTCAAATAGAGTCATGAATTTTTCGAAAATCCACTTTTCGAAACAAAAAATACTCATAACTCGACTAATAAGGAAGATAGAACGTTCTAGTCTTCACCAATCGATAGAGGGGACAATTTTACATCTTTTAGTGAATTTTGAGTCGATATTGTCAAGGATTAAGGGAGTTAGAAAAAAGCAATTTGTATCGCAAAATATTTCCATACGTACCCCTTTGTTCTAAATTTTCGACAAAAAATAATTCAAAAATGCTAGAAATTCGTGAAGATGGGTTTTTTGGGTCGGAAAATCGACTGGCACAATCAGTTTTTTGATAAAATCATTATTTCGCCTGCAAATAAAGTCACGAAATTTTCGAAAATCCACTTTTTAAAACAAAAAATTGTCATAACTTGACTAATAAGGCAGATAGAACGTTCTAGTCTTCACCAATCGATAGAGGGGACAATTTTACATCTTTTAGTGAATTTTGAGTCGATATTGTCAAGGATTAAGGGAGTTAGAAAAAAGCAATTTGTATCGCAAAATATTTCCATACGTACCCCTTTGTTCTAAATTTTCGACAAAAAATGATTCAAAAATGCTAGAAATTCGTGAAGATGGGTTTTTTAGGTCGGAAAATCGACTGGCACAATCAGTTTTTTGATAAAATCATTATTTCGCCTTCAAATAGAGTCATGAAATTTTCGAAAATCCACTTTTCGAAACAAAAAATACTCATAACTCGACAAATAGGAAAGATAGAACGTTCTAGTCTTCACCAATCGATAGAGGGGACAATTTTACATATTTTAGTGAATTTTGAGTCCATATTTCCAAGGATACTGTGAGTTAGAAAAAATCAATTTGTATCGCAAAATATTTCCATAGCTACCCCCTTTGTTCTAAATTTTCGACAAAAAAATTATAAAAAATGCAAAAAATTCGTAAAGAGTGGTTTTTTTAGCCAAAAAATCGACTGGCACAATCAGTTTTGTGATAAAATCATTATTTCGCCTTCAAATAGAGTCATGAAATTTTCGAAAATCTACTTTTCGAAACAAAAAATACTCATAACTCGACAAATAAGGAAGATAGAACGTTCTAGTCTTCACCAATCGATAGAGGGGACAATTTTACATATTTTAGTGAATTTTAAGTCTATATTTCCAAGGATTATGGGAGTTAGAAAAAATCAATTTGTATCGCAAAACATTTCCATAGCTACCCCCTTTGTTCTAAATTTTCGACAAAAAATGATTCAAAAATGCTAGAAATTCGTGAAGATGAATTTTTTAGGTCGGAAAATCGACTGGCACAATCAGTTTTTTGATAAAATCATTATTTCGCCTTCAAATAGAGTCATGAATTTTTCGAAAATCCACTTTTCGAAACAAAAAATACTCATAACTCGACTAATAAGGAAGATAGAACGTTCTAGTCTTCACCAATCGATAGAGGGGACAATTTTACATCTTTTAGTGAATTTTGAGTCGATATTGTCAAGGATTAAGGGAGTTAGAAAAAAGCAATTTGT
Organism: Lochmaea crataegi; assembly: GCA_947563755.1. Lineage (NCBI taxonomy): Eukaryota > Metazoa > Arthropoda > Insecta > Coleoptera > Chrysomelidae > Lochmaea > Lochmaea crataegi. The sequence continues at coordinate 15,625,663 of OX387428.1, forward strand.
ATCGCAAAATATTTCCATACGTACCCCTTTGTTCTAAATTTTCGACAAAAAATAATTCAAAAATGCTAGAAATTCGTGAAGATGGGTTTTTTGGGTCGGAAAATCGACTGGCACAATCAGTTTTTTGATAAAATCATTATTTCGCCTGCAAATAAAGTCATGAAATTTTCGAAAATCCACTTTTCAAAACAAAAAATTGTCATAACTCGACTAATAAGGAAGCTAGAACGTTCTAGTCTTCACCAATCGATAGAGGGGACAAGTTTACATATTTTATTGAATTTTGAGTTGATATTGTCGAGAATTAAGGAAGTTAGAAAAAAGCAATTTGTATCGCAAAATATTTCCATAGCTACCCCCTTTGTTCTAAATTTTCGACAAAAAAATTATAAAAAATGCTAAAAATTCGTAAAGAGGGGTTTTTTTGGCCAAAAAATCGACTGGCACAATCAGTTTTGTGATAAAATCATTATTTCGCCTTCAAATAGAGTCATGAAATTTTCGAAAATCCACTTTTCGAAACAAAAAATACTCATAACTCCACAAATAGGAAAGATAGAACGTTCTAGTCTTCACCATTCGATAGAGGGGACAATTTTACATATTTTAGTGAATTTTGAGTTGATATTGTCAAGAATTAAGGAGGTTAGAAAAAAACAATTTGTATCGCAAAATATTTCCATACGTACCCCTTTGTTCGAAATTTTCGACAAAAAATAATTCAAAAATGCTAGAAATTCGTGAAGATGGTTTTTTTGGGTCGGAAAATCGAATGGCACAATCAGTTTTTTGATAAAATCATTATTTCGCCTGCAAATAAAGTCACGAAATTTTCGAAAATCCACTTTTAAAACAAAAAATTGTCATAACTCGACTAATAAGGCAGATAGAACGTTCTAGTCTTCACCAATCGATAGAGGGGACAATTTTACATCTTTTAGTGAGTTTTGAGTCGATATTGTCAAGGATTAAGGGAGTTAGAAAAAAGCAATTTGTATCGCAAAATATTTCCATACGTACCCCTTTGTTCTAAATTTTCGACAAAAAATGATTCAAAAATGCTAGAAATTCGTGAAGATGGATTTTTTAGGTCGGAAAATCGACTGGCACAATCAGTTTTTTGATAAAATCATTATTTCGCCTTCAAATAGAGTCATGAAATTTTCGAAAATCCACTTTTCGAAACAAAAAATACTGATAACTCGACAAATAGGAAAGATAGAACGTTCTAGTCTTCACCAATCGATAGAGGGGACAATTTTACATATTTAAGTGAATTTTAAGTCTATATTTCCAAGGATTATGGGAGTTGGAATAAATCAATTTGTATCGCAAAACATTTCCATAGCTACCCCCTTTGTTCTAAATTTTCGACAAAAAAATTATAAAAAATGCTAAAAATTCGTAAAGAGGGGTTTTTTTGGCCAAAAAATCGACTGGCAGAATCAGTTTTGTGATAAAAATCATTATTTCGCCTTCAAATAGAGTCATGAAATTTTCGAAAATCCACTTTTCGAAACAAAAAATACTCATAACTCGACAAATAGGAAAGATAGAACGTTCTAGTCTTCACCAATCGATAGAGGGGACAATTTTACATATTTTAGTGAATTTTGAGTCCATATTTCCAAGGATTCTGTGAGTTAGAAAAAATCAATTTGTATCGCAAAATATTTCCATAGCTACCCCCTTTGTTCTAAATTTTCGACAAAAAAATTATAAAAAATGCAAAAAATTCGTAAAGAGTGGTTTTTTTAGCCAAAAAATCGACTGGCACAATCAGTTTTGTGATAAAATCATTATTTCGCCTTCAAATAGAGTCATGAAATTTTCGAAAATCCACTTTTCGAAACAAAAAATACTCATAACTCGACAAATAGGAAAGATAGAACGTTCTAGTCTTCACCAATCGATAGAGGGGACAATTTTACATATTTTGGTGAATTTCGAGTCCATATTTCCAAGGATTATGGGAGTTGGAAAAAAATCAATTTGTATCGCAAAATATTTCCATAGCTACCCCCTTTGTTCTAAATTTTCGACAAAAAAATTATAAAAAATGCAAAAAATTCGTAAAGAGGGGTTTTTTTTGGCCAAAAAATCGACTGGCACAATCAGTTTTGTGATAAAATCATTATTTCGCCTTCAAATAGAGTCATGAATTTTCAAAAATCCACTTTTCGAACAAAAAATACTCATAACTCGACAAATAGGAAAGATAGAACGTTCTAGTCTTCACCAATCGATAGAGGGGACAATTTTACATATTTTAGTGAATTTTGAGTCGATATTGCCAAGGATTAAGGGAGTTAGAAAAAAGCAATTTGTATCGCAAAATATTTCCATAGCTACCCCCTTTGTTCTAAATTTTCGAAAAAAAAATTATAAAAAATGCAAAAAAATTCGTAGAGAGGGGTTTTTTTGGCCAAAAAATCGACTGGCACAATCAGTTTTGTGATAAAATCATTATTTCGCCTTCAAATAGAGTCATGAAATTTTCGAAAATCCACTTTTCGAAACAAAAAATACTCAGAACTCGACAAATAGGAAAGATAGAACGTTCTAGTCTTCACCAATCGATAGAGGGGACAATTTTACATATTTTGGTGAATTTTGAGTCGATATTGTCAAGGATTAAGGAAGTTAGAAAAAGCAATTTGTATCGCAAAATATTTCCATACCGCTTTGTTCTAAATTTTCGACAAAAAAATTATAAAAAATGCAAAAAATTCGTAAAGAGGGGTTTTTTTGGCCAAAAAATCGACTGGCACAATCAGTTTTGTGATAAAATCATTATTTCGCCTTCAAATAGAGTCATGAATTTTCGAAAATCCACTTTTCAAAACAAAAATACTCATAACTCGACAAATAGGAAAGATAGAACGTTCTAGTCTTCACCAATCGATAGAGGGGACAATTTTACATATTTTGGTGAATTTTGAGTCGATATTGTCCAGGATTAAGGAAGTTAGAAAAAAGCAATTTGTATCGCAAAATATTTCCATAGCTACCCCCTTTGTTTCTAAATTTTCGATAAAAAAATTATAAAAAATGCAAAAAAATTCGTGAAGAGGGTTTTTTCGGCCAAAAAATCGACTGGCACAATCAGTTTTGTGATAAAATCATTATTTCACCTTCAAATAGAGTCGTGGAATTTTCGAAAATCCACTTTTCAAAACAAAAAATTGTCATAACTCGACTAATAAGGAAGCTAGAACGTTCTAGTCTTCACCAATCGATAGAGGGGACAAGTTTACATATTTTATTGAATTTTGAGTTGATATTGTCGAGAATTAAGGAAGTTAGAAAAAAGCAATTTGTATCGCAAATATTTCCATAGCTACCCCTTTGTTCTAAATTTTCGACAAAAAAATTATAAAAAATGCTAAAAATTCGTAAAGAGGGGTTTTTTTGGCCAAAAAATCGACTGGCACAATCAGTTTTGTGATAAAATCATTATTTCGCCTTCAAATAGAGTCATTGAAATTTTCGAAAATCCACTTTTCGAAACAAAAAATACTCATAACTCCACAAATAGGAAAGATAGAACGTTCTAGTCTTCACCATTCGATAGAGGGGACAATTTTACATATTTTAGTGAATTTTGAGTTGATATTGTCAAGAATTAAGGAAGTTAGAAAAAAACAATTTGTCTCGCAAAATATTTCCATACGTACCCCTTTGTTCAAAATTTTCGACAAAAAATAATTCAAAAATGCTAGAAATTCGTGAAGATGGGTTTTTTGGGTCGGAAAATCGAATGGCACAATCAGTTTTTTGATAAAATCATTATTTTCGCCTGCAAATAAAGTCACGAAATTTTCGAAAATCCACTTTTTAAAACAAAAAATTGTCATAACTCGACTAATAAGGCAGATAGAACGTTCTAGTCTTCACCAATCGATAGAGGGGACAATTTTACATCTTTTAGTGAATTTTGAGTCGATATTGTCAAGGATTAAGGAGTTAGAAAAAAGCAATTTGTATCGCAAAATATTTCCATACGTACCCCTTTGTTCTAAATTTTCGACAAAAAATGATTCAAAAATGCTAGAAATTCGTGAAGATGGGTTTTTTAGGTCGGAAAATCGACTGGCACAATCAGTTTTTTGATAAAATCATTATTTCGCCTTCAAATAGAGTCATGAAATTTTCGAAAATCCACTTTTCGAAACAAAAAATACTGATAACTCGACAAATAGGAAAGATAGAACGTTCTAGCCTTCACCAATCGATAGAGGGGACAATTTTACATATTTAAGTGAATTTAAAGTCTATATTTCCAAGGATTATGGGAGTTAGAAAAAATCAATTTGTATCGCAAAACATTTCCATAGCTACCCCCTTTGTTCTAAATTTTCGACAAAAAAATTATAAAAAATGCTAAAATTCGTAAAGAGGGGTTTTTTTGGCCAAAAAATCGACTGGCAGAATCAGTTTTGTGATAAAATCATTATTTCGCCTTCAAATAGAGTCATGAAATTTTCGAAAATCCACTTTTCGAAACAAAAAATACTCATAACTCGACAAATAGGAAAGATAGAACGTTCTAGTCTTCACCATCACCAATCGATAGAGGGGACAATTTTACATATTTTAGTGAATTTTGAGTCCATATTTCCAAGGATTCTGTGAGTTAGAAAAAATCAATTTGTATCGCAAAATATTTCCATAGCTACCCCCTTTGTTCTAAATTTTCGACAAAAAAATTATAAAAAATGCAAAAAATTCGTAAAGAGTGGTTTTTTAGCCAAAAAATCGACTGGCACAATCAGTTTTGTGATAAAATCATTATTTCGCCTTCAAATAGAGTCATGAAATTTTCGAAAATCTACTTTTCGAACAAAAAATACTCATAACTCGACAAATAAGGAAGATAGAACGTTCTAGTCTTGCCCAATCGATAGAGGGACAATTTTACATATTTTAGTGAATTTTAAGTCTATATTTCCAAGGATTATGGGAGTTAGAAAAAATCAATTTGTATCGCAAAACATTTCCATAGCTACCCCTTTGTTCTAAATTTTCGACAAAAAATGATTCAAAAATGCTAGAAATTCGTGAAGATGGGTTTTTTAGGTCGGAAAATCGACTGGCACAATCAGTTTTTTGATAAAATCATTATTTCGCCTTCAAATAGAGTCATGAATTTTTCGAAAAATCCACTTTTCGAAACAAAAAATACTCATAACTCGACTAATAAGGAAGATAGAACGTTCTAGTCTTCACCAATCGATAGAGGGGACAATTTTACATCTTTTAGTGAATTTTGAGTCGATATTGTCAAGGATTAAGGGAGTTAGAAAAAAGCAATTTGTATCGCAAAATATTTCCATACGTACCCCTTTGTTCTAAATTTTCGACAAAAAATAATTCAAAAATGCTAGAAATTCGTGAAGATGGGTTTTTTGGGTCGGAAAATCGACTGGCACAATCAGTTTTTTGATAAAATCATTATTTCGCCTGCAAATAAAGTCACGAAATTTTCGAAAATCCACTTTTTAAACAAAAAATTGTCATAACTCGACTAATAAGCAGATAGAACGTTCTAGTCTTCACCAATCGAATAGAGGGGACAATTTTACATCTTTTAGTGAATTTGAGTCGATATTGTCAAGGATTAAGGGAGTTAGAAAAAAGCAATTTGTATCGCAAAATATTTCCATACGTACCCCTTTGTTCTAAATTTTCGACAAAAATGATTCAAAAATGCTAGGAATTCGTGAAGATGGGTTTTTTAGGTCGGAAAATCGACTGGCACAATCAGTTTTTTGATAAAATCATTATTTCGCCTTCAAATAGAGTCATGAAATTTTCGAAAATCCACTTTTCGAAACAAAAAATACTGATAACTCGACAAATAGGAAAGATAGAACGTTCTAGTCTTCACCAATCGATAGAGGGGACAATTTTACATATTTAAGTGAATTTTAAGTCTATATTTCCAAGGATTATGGGAGTTAGAAAAAATCAATTTGTATCGCAAAACATTTCCATAGCTACCCCCTTTGTTCTAAATTTTCGACAAAAAATTATAAAAAATGCTAAAAATTCGTAAAGAGGGGTTTTTTTGGCCAAAAAATCGACTGGCAGAATCAGTTTTGTGATAAAATCATTATTTCGCCTTCAAATAGAGTCATGAAATTTTCGAAAATCCACTTTTCGAAACAAAAAATACTCATAACTCGACAAATAGGAAAGATAGAACGTTCTAGTCTTCACCAATCGATAGAGGGGACAATTTTACATATTTTAGTGAATTTTGAGTCCATATTTCCAAGGATTCTGTGAGTTAGAAAAAATCAATTTGTATCGCAAAATATTTCCATAGCTACCCCCTTTGTTCTAAATTTTCGACAAAAAAATTATAAAAAATGCAAAAAATTCGTAAAGAGTGGTTTTTTTAGCCAAAAAATCGACTGGCACAATCAGTTTTGTGATAAAATCATTATTTCGCCTTCAAATAGAGTCATGAAATTTTCGAAAATCTACTTTTCGAAACAAAAAATACTCATAACTCGACAAATAAGGAAGATAGAACGTTCTAGTCTTCACCAATCGATAGAGGGGACAATTTTACATATTTTAGTGAATTTTAAGTCTATATTTCCAAGGATTATGGGAGTTAGAAAAAATCAATTTGTATCGCAAAACATTTCCATAGCTACCCCCTTTGTTCTAAATTTTCGACAAAAAATTATAAAAAATGCAAAAAATTCGTAGAGAGGGGTTTTTTTGGCCAAAAAATCGACTGGCACAATCAGTTTTGTGATAAAATCATTATTTCGCCTTCAAATAGAGTCATGAAATTTTCGAAAATCCACTTTTCGAAACAAAAAATACTCAGAACTCGACAAATAGGAAAGATAGAACGTTCTAGTCTTCACCAATCGATAGAGGGGACAATTTTACATATTTTGGTGAATTTTGAGTCGATATTGTCAAGGATTAAGGAAGTTAGAAAAAAGCAATTTGTATCGCAAAATATTTCCATACCGCTTTGTTCTAAATTTTCGACAAAAAAATTATAAAAAATGCAAAAAATTCGTAAAGAGGGGTTTTTTTGGCCAAAAAATCGACTGGCACAATCAGTTTTGTGATAAAATCATTATTTCGCCTTCAAATAGAGTCATGAAATTTTCGAAAATCCACTTTTCAAAACAAAAAATACTCATAACTCGACAAATAGGAAAGATAGAACGTTCTAGTCTTCACCAATCGATAGAGGGGACAATTTTACATATTTTGGTGAATTTTGAGTCGATATTGTCCAGGATTAAGGAAGTTAGAAAAAAGCAATTTGTATCGCAAAATATTTCCATAGCTACCCCCTTTGTTCTAAATTTTCGATAAAAAAATTATAAAAAATGCAAAAAATTCGTGAAGAGGGGTTTTTTCGGCCAAAAAATCGACTGGCACAATCAGTTTTGTGATGAAATCATTATTTCACCTTCAAATAGAGTCGTGAAATTTTCGAAAATCCACTTTTCAAAACAAAAAATTGTCATAACTCGACTAATAAGGAAGCTAGAACGTTCTAGTCTTCACCAATCGATAGAGGGGACAAGTTTACATATTTTATTGAATTTTGAGTTGATATTGTCGAGAATTAAGGAAGTTAGAAAAAAGCAATTTGTATCGCAAAATATTTCCATAGCTACCCCCTTTGTTCTAAATTTTCGACAAAAAAATTATAAAAAATGCTAAAAATTCGTAAAGAGGGGTTTTTTTGGCCAAAAAATCGACTGGCACAATCAGTTTTGTGATAAAATCATTATTTCGCCTTCAAATAGAGTCATGAAATTTTCGAAAATCCACTTTTCGAAACAAAAAATACTCATAACTCCACAAATAGGAAAGATAGAACGTTCTAGTCTTCACCATTCGATAGAGGGGACAATTTTACATATTTTAGTGAATTTTGAGTTGATATTGTCAAGAATTAAGGAAGTTAGAAAAAAACAATTTGTCTCGCAAAATATTTCCATACGTACCCCTTTGTTCAAAATTTTCGACAAAAAATAATTCAAAAATGCTAGAAATTCGTGAAGATGGGTTTTTTGGGTCGGAAAATCGAATGGCACAATCAGTTTTTTGATAAAATCATTATTTCGCCTGCAAATAAAGTCACGAAATTTTCGAAAATCCACTTTTTAAAACAAAAAATTGTCATAACTCGACTAATAAGGCAGATAGAACGTTCTAGTCTTCACCAATCGATAGAGGGGACAATTTTACATCTTTTAGTGAATTTTGAGTCGATATTGTCAAGGATTAAGGGAGTTAGAAAAAAGCAATTTGTATCGCAAAATATTTCCATACGTACCCCTTTGTTCTAAATTTTCGACAAAAAATGATTCAAAAATGCTAGAAATTCGTGAAGATGGGTTTTTTAGGTCGGAAAATCGACTGGCACAATCAGTTTTTTGATAAAATCATTATTTCGCCTTCAAATAGAGTCATGAAATTTTCGAAAATCCACTTTTCGAAACAAAAAATACTGATAACTCGACAAATAGGAAAGATAGAACGTTCTAGCCTTCACCAATCGATAGAGGGGACAATTTTACATATTTAAGTGAATTTAAAGTCTATATTTCCAAGGATTATGGGAGTTAGAAAAAATCAATTTGTATCGCAAAACATTTCCATAGCTACCCCCTTTGTTCTAAATTTTCGACAAAAAAATTATAAAAAATGCTAAAAATTCGTAAAGAGGGGTTTTTTTGGCCAAAAAATCGACTGGCAGAATCAGTTTTGTGATAAAATCATTATTTCGCCTTCAAATAGAGTCATGAAATTTTCGAAAATCCACTTTTCGAAACAAAAAATACTCATAACTCGACAAATAGGAAAGATAGAACGTTCTAGTCTTCACCAATCGATAGAGGGGACAATTTTACATATTTTAGTGAATTTTGAGTCCATATTTCCAAGGATTCTGTGAGTTAGAAAAAATCAATTTGTATCGCAAAATATTTCCATAGCTACCCCCTTTGTTCTAAATTTTCGACAAAAAAATTATAAAAAATGCAAAAAATTCGTAAAGAGTGGTTTTTTTAGCCAAAAAATCGACTGGCACAATCAGTTTTGTGATAAAATCATTATTTCGCCTTCAAATAGAGTCATGAAATTTTCGAAAATCTACTTTTCGAAACAAAAAATACTCATAACTCGACAAATAAGGAAGATAGAACGTTCTAGTCTTGCCCAATCGATAGAGGGGACAATTTTACATATTTAAGTGAATTTTAAGTCTATATTTCCAAGGATTATGGGAGTTAGAAAAAATCAATTTGTATCGCAAAACATTTCCATAGCTACCCCCTTTGTTCTAAATTTTCGACAAAAAATGATTCAAAAATGCTAGAAATTCGTGAAGATGGGTTTTTTAGGTCGGAAAATCGACTGGCACAATCAGTTTTTTGATAAAATCATTATTTCGCCTTCAAATAGAGTCATGAATTTTTCGAAAATCCACTTTTCGAAACAAAAAATACTCATAACTCGACTAATAAGGAAGATAGAACGTTCTAGTCTTCACCAATCGATAGAGGGGACAATTTTACATCTTTTAGTGAATTTTGAGTCGATATTGTCAAGGATTAAGGGAGTTAGAAAAAAGCAATTTGTATCGCAAAATATTTCCATACGTACCCCTTTGTTCTAAATTTTCGACAAAAAATAATTCAAAAATGCTAGAAATTCGTGAAGATGGGTTTTTTGGGTCGGAAAATCGACTGGCACAATCAGTTTTTTGATAAAATCATTATTTCGCCTGCAAATAAAGTCACGAAATTTTCGAAAATCCACTTTTTAAAACAAAAAATTGTCATAACTCGACTAATAAGGCAGATAGAACGTTCTAGTCTTCACCAATCGATAGAGGGGACAATTTTACATCTTTTAGTGAATTTTGAGTCGATATTGTCAAGGATTAAGGGAGTTAGAAAAAAGCAATTTGTATCGCAAAATATTTCCATACGTACCCCTTTGTTCTAAATTTTCGACAAAAAATGATTCAAAAATGCTAGAAATTCGTGAAGATGGGTTTTTTAGGTCGGAAAATCGACTGGCACAATCAGTTTTTTGATAAAATCATTATTTCGCCTTCAAATAGAGTCATGAAATTTTCGAAAATCCACTTTTCGAAACAAAAAATACTGATAACTCGACAAATAGGAAAGATAGAACGTTCTAGTCTTCACCAATCGATAGAGGGGACAATTTTACATATTTAAGTGAATTTTAAGTCTATATTTCCAAGGATTATGGGAGTTAGAAAAAATCAATTTGTATCGCAAAACATTTCCATAGCTACCCCCTTTGTTCTAAATTTTCGACAAAAAAATTATAAAAAATGCTAAAAATTCGTAAAGAGGGGTTTTTTTGGCCAAAAAATCGACTGGCAGAATCAGTTTTGTGATAAAATCATTATTTCGCCTTCAAATAGAGTCATGAAATTTTCGAAAATCCACTTTTCGAAACAAAAAATACTCATAACTCGACAAATAGGAAAGATAGAACGTTCTAGTCTTCACCAATCGATAGAGGGGACAATTTTACATATTTTAGTGAATTTTGAGTCCATATTTCCAAGGATTCTGTGAGTTAGAAAAAATCAATTTGTATCGCAAAATATTTCCATAGCTACCCCCTTTGTTCTAAATTTTCGACAAAAAAATTATAAAAAATGCAAAAAATTCGTAAAGAGTGGTTTTTTTAGCCAAAAAATCGACTGGCACAATCAGTTTTGTGATAAAATCATTATTTCGCCTTCAAATAGAGTCATGAAATTTTCGAAAATCTACTTTTCGAAACAAAAAATACTCATAACTCGACAAATAAGGAAGATAGAACGTTCTAGTCTTCACCAATCGATAGAGGGGACAATTTTACATATTTTAGTGAATTTTAAGTCTATATTTCCAAGGATTATGGGAGTTAGAAAAAATCAATTTGTATCGCAAAACATTTCCATAGCTACCCCCTTTGTTCTAAATTTTCGACAAAAAATGATTCAAAAATGCTAGAAATTCGTGAAGATGGGTTTTTTAGGTCGGAAAATCGACTGGCACAATCAGTTTTTTGATAAAATCATTATTTCGCCTTCAAATAGAGTCATGAATTTTTCGAAAATCCACTTTTCGAAACAAAAAATACTCATAACTCGACTAATAAGGAAGATAGAACGTTCTAGTCTTCACCAATCGATAGAGGGGACAATTTTACATCTTTTAGTGAATTTTGAGTCGATATTGTCAAGGATTAAGGGAGTTAGAAAAAAGCAATTTGTATCGCAAAATATTTCCATACGTACCCCTTTGTTCTAAATTTTCGACAAAAAATGATTCAAAAATGCTAGAAATTCGTGAAGATGGGTTTTTTGGGTCGGAAAATCGAATGGCACAATCAGTTTTTTGATAAAATCATTATTTCGCCTGCAAATAAAGTCACGAAATTTTCGAAAATCCACTTTTTAAAACAAAAAATTGTCATAACTCGACTAATAAGGCAGATAGAACGTTCTAGTCTTCACCAATCGATAGAGGGGACAATTTTACATCTTTTAGTGAATCTTGAGTCGATATTGTCAAGGATTAAGGGAGTTAGAAAAAAGCAATTTGTATCGCAAAATATTTCCATACGTACCCCTTTGTTCTAAATTTTCGACAAAAAATGATTCAAAAATGCTAGAAATTCGTGAAGATGGGTTTTTTAGGTCGGAAAATCGACTGGCACAATCAGTTTTTTGATAAAATCATTATTTCGCCTTCAAATAGAGTCATGAAATTTTCGAAAATCCACTTTTCGAAACAAAAAATACTGATAACTCGACAAATAGGAAAGATAGAACGTTCTAGTCTTCACCAATCGATAGAGGGGACAATTTTACATATTTAAGTGAATTTTAAGTCTATATTTCCAAGGATTATGGGAGTTAGAAAAAATCAATTTGTATCGCAAAACATTTCCATAGCTACCCCCTTTGTTCTAAATTTTCGACAAAAAAATTATAAAAAATGCTAAAAATTCGTAAAGAGGGGTTTTTTGGCCAAAAAATCGACTGGCAGAATCAGTTTTGTGATAAAATCATTATTTCGCCTTCAAATAGAGTCATGAAATTTTCGAAAATCCACTTTTCGAAACAAAAAATACTCATAACTCGACAAATAGGAAAGATAGAACGTTCTAGTCTTCACCAATCGATAGAGGGGACAATTTTACATATTTTAGTGAATTTTGAGTCCATATTTCCAAGGATTCTGTGAGTTAGAAAAAATCAATTTGTATCGCAAAATATTTCCATAGCTACCCCCTTTGTTCTAAATTTTCGACAAAAAAATTATAAAAAATGCAAAAAATTCGTAAAGAGTGGTTTTTTTAGCCAAAAAATCGACTGGAACAATCAGTTTTGTGATAAAATCATTATTTCGCCTTCAAATAGAGTCATGAAATTTTCGAAAATCTACTTTTCGAAACAAAAAATACTCATAACTCGACAAATAAGGAAGATAGAACGTTCTAGTCTTCACCAATCGATAGAGGGGACAATTTTACATATTTTAGTGAATTTTAAGTCTATATTTCCAAGGATTATGGGAGTTAGAAAAAATCAATTTGTATCGCAAAACATTTCCATAGCTACCCCCTTTGTTCTAAATTTTCGACAAAAAATGATTCAAAAATGCTAGAAATTCGTGAAGATGGGTTTTTTAGGTCGGAAAATCGACTGGCACAATCAGTTTTTTGATAAAATCATTATTTCGCCTTCAAATAGAGTGATGAATTTTTCGAAAATCCACTTTTCGAAACAAAAAATACTCATAACTCGACAAATAGGAAAGATAGAACGTTCTAGTCTTCACCAATCGATAGAGGGGACAATTTTACATATTTTGGTGAATTTTGAGTCGATATTGTCGAGGATTAAGGAAGTTAGAAAAAAGCAATTTGTATCGCAAAATATTTCCATGTTCCTTTGTTCTAAATTTTCGACAAAAAAATTATAAAAAATGCAAAAAATTCGTAAAGAGGGGTTTTTTCGGCCAAAAAAATCGACTGGCACAATCAGTTTTGTGATAAAATCATTATTTCGCCTTCAAATAGAGTCATGAAATTTTCGAAAATCCACTTTTCGAAACAAAAAATACTGATAACTCGACAAATAGGAAAGATAGAACGTTCTAGTCTTCACCAATCGATAGAGGGGACAATTTTACATATTTTAGTGCATTTTAAGTCTATATTTCCAAGGATTATGGGAGTTAGAAAAAATCAATTTGTATCGCAAAACATTTCCATAGCTACCCCCTTTGTTCTAAATTTTCGACAAAAAAATTATAAAAAATGCTAAAAATTCGTAAAGAGGGGTTTTTTGGCCAAAAAATCGACTGGCACAATCAGATTTGTGATAAAATCATTATTTCGCCTCCAAATAGAGTCATGAATTTTTCGAAAATCCACTTTTCGAAACAAAAAATACTCATAACTCGACAAATAGGAAAGATAGAACGTTCTAGTCTTCACCAATCGATAGAGGGGACAATTTTACATATTTTGGTGAATTTTGAGTCCATATTTCCAAGGATTATGGGAGTTGGAAAAAATCAATTTGTATCGCAAAATATTTCCATAGCTACCCCCTTTGTTCTAAATTTTCGACAAAAAAATTATAAAAAATGCAAAAAATTCGTAAAGAGGGGTTTTTTTGGCCAAAAAATCGACTGGCACAATCAGTTTTGTGATAAAATCATTATTTCGCCTTCAAATAGAGTCATGAAATTTTCGAAAATCCACTTTTCGAAACAAAAAATACTCAGAACTCGACAAATAGGAAAGATAGAACGTTCTAGTCTTCACCAATCGATAGAGGGGACAATTTTACATATTTTGGTGAATTTTGAGTCGATATTGTCAAGGATTAAGGAAGTAAGAAAAAAGCAATTTGTATCGCAAAATATTTCCATACCGCTTTGTTCTAAATTTTCGACAAAAAAATTATAAAAAATGCAAAAAATTCGTAGAGAGGGGTTTTTTTGGCCAAAAAATCGACTGGCACAATCAGTTTTGTGATAAAATCATTATTTCGCCTTCAAATAGAGTCATGAAATTTTCGAAAATCCACTTTTCGAAACAAAAAATACTCAGAACTCGACAAATAGGAAAGATAGAACGTTCTAGTCTTCACCAATCGATAGAGGGGACAATTTTACATATTTTGGTGAATTTTGAGTCGATATTGTCAAGGATTAAGGAAGTAAGAAAAAAGCAATTTGTATCGCAAAATATTTCCATACCGCTTTGTTCTAAATTTTCGACAAAAAAATTATAAAAAATGCAAAAAATTCGTAAAGAGGGGTTTTTTTGGCCAAAAAATCGACTTGCACAATCAGTTTTGTGATAAAATCATTATTTCGCCTTCAAATAGAGTCATGAAATTTTCGAAAATCCACTTTTAAAAACAAAAAATACTCATAACTCGACAAATGGGAAAGATAGAACGTTCTAGTCTTCACCAATCGATAGAGGGGACAATTTTACATATTTTGGTGAATTTTGAGTCGATATTGTCCAGGATTAAGGAAGTTAGAAAAAAGCAATTTGTATCGCAAAATATTTCCATAGCTACCCCCTTTGTTCTAAATTTTCGATAAAAAAATTATAAAAAATGCAAAAAATTCGTGAAGAGGGGTTTTTTCGGCCAAAAAATCGACTGGCACAATCAGTTTTGTGATAAAATCATTATTTCACCTTCAAATAGAGTCGTGAAATTTTCGAAAATCCACTTTTCGAAACAAAAAATACTGATAACTCGACAAATAGGAAAGATAGAACGTTCTAGTCTTCACCAATCGATAGAGGGGACAATTTTACATATTTTAGTGCATTTTAAGTCTATATTTCCAAGGATTATGGGAGTTAGAAAAAATCAATTTGTATCGCAAAACATTTCCATAGCTACCCCCTTTGTTCTAAATTTTCGACAAAAAAATTATAAAAAATGCTAAAAATTCGTAAAGAGGGGTTTTTTTGGCCAAAAAATCGACTGGCACAATCAGATTTGTGATAAAATCATTATTTCGCCTCCAAATAGAGTCATGAATTTTTCGAAAATCCACTTTTCGAAACAAAAAATACTCATAACTCGACAAATAGGAAAGATAGAACGTTCTAGTCTTCACCAATCGATAGAGGGGACAATTTTACATATTTTGGTGAATTTTGAGTCCATATTTCCGAGGATTATGGGAGTTGGAAAAAATCAATTTGTATCGCAAAATATTTCCATAGCTACCCCCTTTGTTCTAAATTTTCGACAAAAAAATTATAAAAAATGCAAAAAATTCGTAAAGAGGGGTTTTTTTGGCCAAAAAATCCACTGGCACAATCAGTTTTGTGATAAAATCATTATTTCGCCTTCAAATAGAGTCATGAAATTTTCAAAAATCCACTTTTCGAAACAAAAAATACTCATAACTCGACAAATAGGAAAGATAGAACGTTCTAGTCTTCACCAATCGATAGAGGGGACAATTTTACATATTTTAGTGAATTTTGAGTCGATATTGCCAAGGATTAAGGGAGTTAGAAAAAAGCAATTTGTATCGCAAAATATTTCCATAGCTACCCCCTTTGTTCTAAATTTTCGACAAAAAAATTATAAAAAATGCAAAAAATTCGTAGAGAGGGGTTTTTTTGGCCAAAAAATCGACTGGCACAATCAGTTTTGTGATAAAATCATTATTTCGCCTTCAAATAGAGTCATGAAATTTTCGAAAATCCACTTTTCGAAACAAAAAATACTCAGAACTCGACAAATAGGAAAGATAGAACGTTCTAGTCTTCACCAATCGATAGAGGGGACAATTTTACATATTTTGGTGAATTTTGAGTCGATATTGTCAAGGATTAAGGAAGTTAGAAAAAAGCAATTTGTATCGCAAAATATTTCCATACCGCTTTGTTCTAAATTTTCGACAAAAAAATTATAAAAAATGCAAAAAATTCGTAAAGAGGGGTTTTTTTGGCCAAAAAATCGACTGGCACAATCAGTTTTGTGATAAAATCATTATTTCGCCTTCAAATAGAGTCATGAAATTTTCGAAAATCCACTTTTCAAAACAAAAAATACTCATAACTCGACAAATAGGAAAGATAGAACGTTCTAGTCTTCACCAATCGATAGAGGGGACAATTTTACATATTTTGGTGAATTTTGAGTCGATATTGTCCAGGATTAAGGAAGTTAGAAAAAAGCAATTTGTATCGCAAAATATTTCCATAGCTACCCCCTTTGTTCTAAATTTTCGATAAAAAAATTATAAAAAATGCAAAAAATTCGTGAAGAGGGGTTTTTTCGGCCAAAAAATCGACTGGCACAATCAGTTTTGTGATAAAATCATTATTTCACCTTCAAATAGAGTCGTGAAATTTTCGAAAATCCACTTTTCGAAACAAAAAATACTGATAACTCGACAAATAGGAAAGATAGAACGTTCTAGTCTTCACCAATCGATAGAGGGGACAATTTTACATATTTTAGTGAATTTTAAGTCTATATTTCCAAGGATTATGGGAGTTAGAAAAAATCAATTTGTATCGCAAAACATTTCCATAGCTACCCCCTTTGTTCTAAATTTTCGACAAAAAAATTATAAAAAATGCAAAAAATTCGTAAAGAGGGGTTTTTTGGCCAAAAAATCGACTGGCACAATCAGTTTTGTGATAAAATCATTATTTCGCCTTCAAATAGAGTCATGAAATTTTCGAAAATCCACTTTTCGAAACAAAAAATACTCATAACTCGACAAATAGGAAAGATAGAACGTTCTAGTCTTCACCATTCGATAGAGGGGACAATTTTACATCTTTTAGTGAATTTTGAGTTGATATTGTCGAGGATTAAGGGAGTTAGAAAAAAGCAATTTGTATCGCAAAATATTTCCATACATACCCCTTTGTTCTAAATTTTCGACAAAAAATAATTCAAAAATGCTAGAAATTCGTGAAGATGGGTTTTTTGGGTCGGAAAATCGACTGGCACAATCAGTTTTTTGATAAAATCATTATTTCGCCTGCAAATAAAGTCATGAAATTTTCGAAAATCCACTTTTCAAAACAAAAAATTGTCATAACTCGACTAATAAGGAAGCTAGAACGTTCTAGTCTTCACCAATCGATAGAGGGGACAATTTTACATCTTTTAGTGAATTTTGAGTTGATATTGTCGAGGATTAAGGGAGTTAGAAAAAAGCAATTTGTATCGCAAAATATTTCCACACGTACCCCTTTGTTCTAAATTTTCGACAAAAAATAATTCAAAAATGCTAGAAATTCGTGAAGATGGGTTTTTTGGGTCGGAAAATCGACTGGCACAATCAGTTTTTTGATAAAATCATTATTTCGCCTCCAAATAGAGTCATGAAATTTTCGAAAATCCACTTTTCAAAACAAAAAATACTCATAACTCGACTAATAGCAAAGATAGAACGTTCTAGTCTTCACCAATCGATAGAGGGGACAATTTTACATATTTTGGTGAATTTTGAGTCGATATTGTCAAGGATTAAGGAAGTTAGAAAAAAGCAATTTGTATCGCAAAATATTTCCATACGTACCCCTTTTTTCAAAATTTTCGACAAAAAATAATTCAAAAATGCTTGAAATTCGTGAAGATGGTTTTTTTGGGTCGGAAAATCGACTGGCACAATCAGTTTTTTGATAAAATCATTATTTCGCCTCCAAATAGAGTCATGAAATTTTCGAAAATCCACTTTTCAAAACAAAAAATACTCATAACTCGACTAATAGGAAAGATAGAACGTTCTAGTCTTCACCAATCGATAGAGGGGACAATTTTACATATTTTGGTGAATTTTGAGTCGATATTGTCAAGGATTAAGGAAGTTAGAAAAAAGCAATTTGTATCGCAAAATATTTCCATAGCTACCCCCTTTGTTCTAAATTTTCGACAAAAAAATTATAAAAAATGCAAAAAATTCGTAAAGAGGGGTTTTTTTGGCCAAAAAATCGACTGGCACAATCAGATTTGTGATAAAATCATTATTTCGCCTTCAAATAGAGTCATGAAGTTTTCGAAAATCCACTTTTCAAAACAAAAAATACTCATAACTCGACTAATAGGAAAGATAGAACATTCTAGTCTTCACCAATCGATAGAGGGGACAATTTTACATATTTTAGTGAATTTTGAGTTGATATTGTCAATAATTAAGGAAGTTAGAAAAAAGCAATTTGTATCGCAAAATATTTCCCTTTGTTCAAAATTTTCGACAAAAAATAATTCAAAAATGCTAGAAATTCGTGAAGATGGGTTTTTTGGGTCGGAAAATCGAATGGCACAATCAGTTTTTTGATAAAATCATTATTTCGCCTCCAAATAGAGTCATGAAATTTTCGAAAATCCACTTTTCAAAACAAAAAATACTCATAACTCGACTAATAGGAAAGATAGAACGTTCTAGTCTTCACCAATCGATAGAGGGGACAATTTTACATATTTTGGTAAATTTTGAGTCGATATTGTCAAGGATTAAGGAAGTTAGAAAAAAGCAATTTGTATCGCAAAATATTTCCATAGCTACCCCCTTTGTTCTAAATTTTCGACAAAAAAATTATAAAAAATGCAAAAAATTTGTAAAGAGGGGTTTTTTTGGCCAAAAAATCGACTGGCACAATCAGTTTGTGATAAAATCATTATTTCGCCTTCAAATAGAGTCATGAAATTTTCGAAAATCCACTTTTCGAAACAAAAAATACTCATAACTCGACAAATAGGAAAGATAGAACGTTCTAGTCTTCACCAATCGATAGAGGGGACAATTTTACATATTTTAGTGAATTTTAAGTCTATATTTCCAAGGATTATGGGAGTTAGAAAAAATCAATTTGTATCGCAAAACATTTCCATAGCTACCCCCTTTGTTCTAAATTTTCGACAAAAAAATTATAAAAAATGCTAAAAATTCGTAAAGAGGGGTTTTTTTGGCCAAAAAATCGACTGGCAGAATCAGTTTTGTGATAAAATCATTATTTCGCCTTCAAATAGAGTCATGAAATTTTCGAAAATCCACTTTTCGAAACAAAAAATACTCATAACTCGACAAATAGGAAAGATAGAACGTTCTAGTCTTCACCAATCGATAGAGGGGACAATTTTACATATTTTAGTGAATTTTGAGTCGATATTGTCAAGGATTATGGGAGTTAGAAAAAATCAATTTGTATCGCAAAACATTTCCATAGCTACCCCCTTTGTTCTAAATTTTCGACAAAAAAATTATAAAAAATGCTAAAAATTCGTAAAGAGGGGTTTTTTTGGCCAAAAAATCGACTGGCAGAATCAGTTTTGTGATAAAATCATTATTTCGCCTTCAAATAGAGTCATGAAATTTTCGAAAATCCACTTTTCGAAACAAAAAATACTCATAACTCGACAAATAGGAAAGATAGAACGTTCTAGTCTTCACCAATCGATAGAGGGGACAATTTTACATATTTTAGTGAATTTTGAGTCCATATTTCCAAGGATTATGGGAGTTAGAAAAAATCAATTTGTATCGCAAAATATTTCCATAACTACCCCCTTTGTTCTAAATTTTCGACAAAAAAATTATAAAAAATGCAAAAAATTCGTAAAGAGGGGTTTTTTGGCCGAAAAATCGACTGGCACAATCAGTTTTGTGATAAAATCATTATTTCGCCTTCAAATAGAGTCATGAAATTTTCGAAAATCCACTTTTCGAAACAAAAAATACTCATAACTCGACAAATAGGAAAGATAGAACGTTCTAGTCTTCACCATTCGATAGAGGGGACAATTTTACATATTTTAGTGAATTTTGAGTTGATATTGTCAAGAATTAAGGAAGTTAGAAAAAAACAATTTGTATCGCAAAATATTTCCATAGCTACCCCCTTTGTTCTAAATTTTCGACAAAAAAATTATAAAAAATGCAAAAAATTTGTAAAGAGGGGTTTTTTTGGCCAAAAAATCGACTGGCACAATCAGTTTGTGATAAAATCATTATTTCGCCTTCAAATAGAGTCATGAAATTTTCGAAAATCCACTTTTCGAAACAAAAAATACTCATAACTCGACAAATAGGAAAGATAGAACGTTCTAGTCTTCACCAATCGATAGAGGGGACAATTTTACATATTTTAGTGAATTTTAAGTCTATATTTCCAAGGATTATGGGAGTTAGAAAAAATCAATTTGTATCGCAAAACATTTCCATAGCTACCCCCTTTGTTCTAAATTTTCGACAAAAAAATTATAAAAAATGCTAAAAATTCGTAAAGAGGGGTTTTTTTGGCCAAAAAATCGACTGGCAGAATCAGTTTTGTGATAAAATCATTATTTCGCCTTCAAATAGAGTCATGAAATTTTCGAAAATCCACTTTTCGAAACAAAAAATACTCATAACTCGACAAATAGGAAAGATAGAACGTTCTAGTCTTCACCAATCGATAGAGGGGACAATTTTACATATTTTAGTGAATTTTGAGTCGATATTGTCAAGGATTATGGGAGTTAGAAAAAATCAATTTGTATCGCAAAACATTTCCATAGCTACCCCCTTTGTTCTAAATTTTCGACAAAAAAATTATAAAAAATGCTAAAAATTCGTAAAGAGGGGTTTTTTTGGCCAAAAAATCGACTGGCAGAATCAGTTTTGTGATAAAATCATTATTTCGCCTTCAAATAGAGTCATGAAATTTTCGAAAATCCACTTTTCGAAACAAAAAATACTCATAACTCGACAAATAGGAAAGATAGAACGTTCTAGTCTTCACCAATCGATAGAGGGGACAATTTTACATATTTTAGTGAATTTTGAGTCCATATTTCCAAGGATTATGGGAGTTAGAAAAAATCAATTTGTATCGCAAAATATTTCCATAACTACCCCCTTTGTTCTAAATTTTCGACAAAAAAATTATAAAAAATGCAAAAAATTCGTAAAGAGGGGTTTTTTGGCCGAAAAATCGACTGGCACAATCAGTTTTGTGATAAAATCATTATTTCGCCTTCAAATAGAGTCATGAAATTTTCGAAAATCCACTTTTCGAAACAAAAAATACTCATAACTCGACAAATAGGAAAGATAGAACGTTCTAGTCTTCACCATTCGATAGAGGGGACAATTTTACATATTTAAGTGAATTTTGAGTTGATATTGTCAAGAATTAAGGAAGTTAGAAAAAAACAATTTGTATCGCAAAATATTTCCATACCCCTTTGTTCAAAATTTTCGACAAAAAATAATTCAAAAATGCTAGAAATTCGTGAAGATGGGTTTTTTGGGTCGGAAAATCGAATGGCACAATCAGTTTTTTGATAAAATCATTATTTCGCCTGCAAATAAAGTCATGAAATTTTCGAAAATCCACTTTTCAAAACAAAAAATTGTCATAACTCGACTAATAAGGAAGATAGAACGTTCTAGTCTTCACCAATCGATAGAGGGGACAATTTTACATATTTTATTGAATTTTGAGTTGATATTGTCGAGAATTAAGGAAGTTAGAAAAAAGCAATTTGTATCGCAAAATATTTCCATACGTACCCCTTTGTTCTAAATTTTCGACAAAAAATAATTCAAAAATGCTAGAAATTCGTGAAGATGGGTTTTTTGGGTCGGAAAATCGACTGGCACAATCAGTTTTTTGATAAAATCATTATTTCGCCTGCAAATAAAGTCATGAAATTTTCGAAAATCCACTTTTCAAAACAAAAAATTGTCATAACTCGACTAATAAGGAAGATAGAACGTTCTAGTCTTCACCAATCGATAGAGGGGACAATTTTACATATTTTATTGAATTTTGAGTTGATATTGTCGAGAATTAAGGAAGTTAGAAAAAAGCAATTTGTATCGCAAAATATTTCCATACGTACCCCTTTGTTCTAAATTTTCGACAAAAAATAATTCAAAAATGCTAGAAATTCGTGAAGATGGGTTTTTTGGGTCGGAAAATCGACTGGCACAATCAGTTTTTTGATAAAATCATTATTTCGCCTCCAAATAGAGTCATGAAATTTTCGAAAATCCACTTTTCAAAACAAAAAATACTCATAACTCGACAAATAGGAAAGATAGAACGTTCTAGTCTTCACCAATCAATAGAGGGGACAATTTTACATATTTTGGTGAATTTTGAGTTGATATTGTCAAGAATTAAGGAAGTTAGAAAAAAGCAATTTGTATCGCAAAATATTTCGACCAAAAAATTATAAAAAATGCAAAAAATTTGTGAAGAGGGGTTTTTTTGGACAAAAAATCGACTGGCACAATCAGTTTTTTGATAAAATCATTATTTCGCCTCCAAATAGAGTCATGAAATTTTCGAAAATCCACTTTTCGAAACAAAAAATACTCATAACTCGACTAATAGGAAAGATAGAACGTTCTAGTCTTCACCAATCGATAGAGGGGACAACTTTACATATTTTGGTGAATTTTGAGTCCATATTTCCAAGGATTATGGGAGTTGGAAAAAATCAATTTGTATCGCAAAATATTTCCATAGCTACCCCTTTGTTCTAAATTTTCGACAAAAAAATTATAAAAAATGCTAAAAATTCGTAAAGAGGGGTTTTTTTGGCCAAAATATCGACTGGCACAATCAGTTTTGTGATAAAATCATTATTTCGCCTTCAAATAGAGTCATGAAATTTTCGAAAATCCACTTTTCGAAACAAAAAATACTCAGAACTCGACAAATAGGAAAGATAGAACGTTCTAGTCTTCACCAATCGATAGAGGGGACAATTTTACATATTTTGGTGAATTTTGAGTCGATATTGTCAAGGATTAAGGAAGTTAGAAAAAAGCAATTTGTATCGCAAAATATTTCCATACCGCTTTGTTCTAAATTTTCGACAAAAAAATTATAAAAAATGCAAAAAATTCGTAAAGAGGGGTTTTTTTGGCCAAAAAATCGACTGGCACAATCAGTTTTGTGATAAAATCATTATTTCGCCTTCAAATAGAGTCATGAAATTTTCGAAAATCTACTTTTCGAAACAAAAAATACTCATAACTCGACAAATAAGGAAGATAGAACGTTCTAGTCTTCACCAATCGATAGAGGGGACAATTTTACATATTTTAGTGAATTTTGAGTTGATATTGTCAAGAATTAAGGAAGTTGGAAAAAAGCAATTTGTATCGCAAAATATTTCCATACGTACCCCTTTGTTCAAAATTTTCGACAAAAAATAATTCAAAAATGCTAGAAATTCGTGAAGATGGGTTTTTTGGGTCGGAAAATCGAATGGCACAATCAGTTTTTTGATAAAATCATTATTTCGCCTCCAAATAGAGTCATGAAATTTTCGAAAATCCACTTTTCAAAACAAAAAATACTAATAACTCGACTAATAGGAAAGATAGAACGTTCTAGTCTTCACCAATCGATAGAGGGGACAATTTTACATATTTTGGTAAATTTTGAGTCGATATTGTCAAAGGATTAAGGAAGTTAGAAAAAAGCAATTTGTATCGCAAAATATTTCCATAGCTACCCCCTTTGTTCTAAATTTTCGACAAAAAAATTATAAAAAATGCAAAAAATTCGTTAAGAGGGGTTTTTTTGGCCAAAAAATCTACTGGCACAATCAGTTTTGTGATAAAATCATTATTTCGCCTTCAAATAGAGTCATGAAATTTTCGAAAATCCACTTTTCAAAACAAAAAATACTCATAACTCGACTAATAGGAAAGATAGAACGTTCTAGTCTTCACCAATCGATAGAGGGGACAATTTTACATATTTTGGTAAATTTTGAGTCGATATTGTCAAGGATTAAGGAAGTTAGAAAAAAGCAATTTGTATCGCAAAATATTTCCATACGTACCCCTTTGTTCAAAATTTTCGACAAAAAATAATTCAAAAATGCTAGAAATTCGTGAAGATGGGTTTTTTGGGTCGGAAAATCGAATGGCACAATCAGTTTTTTGATAAAATCATTATTTCGCCTCCAAATAGAGTCATGAAATTTTCGAAAATCCACTTTTCAAAACAAAAAATACTCATAACTCGACTAATAGGAAAGATAGAACGTTCTAGTCTTCACCAATCGATAGAGGGGACAATTTTACATATTTTGGTAAATTTTGAGTCGATATTGTCAAAGGATTAAGGAAGTTAGAAAAAAGCAATTTGTATCGCAAAATATTTCCATAGCTACCCCCTTTGTTCTAAATTTTCGACAAAAAAATTATAAAAAATGCAAAAAATTCGTTAAGAGGGGTTTTTTTGGCCAAAAAATCTACTGGCACAATCAGTTTTGTGATAAAATCATTATTTCGCCTTCAAATAGAGTCATGAAATTTTCGAAAATCCACTTTTCAAAACAAAAAATACTCATAACTCGACTAATAGGAAAGATAGAACGTTCGAGTCTTCACCAATCGATAGAGGGGACAATTTTACATATTTTGGTAAATTTTGAGTCGATATTGTCAAGGATTAAGGAAGTTAGAAAAAAGCAATTTGTATCGCAAAATATTTCCATAGCTACCCCCTTTGTTCTAAATTTTCGACAAAAAAATTATAAAAAATGCAAAAAATTCGTAAAGAGGGGTTTTTTTGGCCAAAAAATCGACTGGCACAATCAGTTTTGTGATAAAATCATTATTTCGCCTTCAAATAGAGTCATGAAATTTTCGAAAATCTACTTTTCGAAACAAAAAATACTCATAACTCGACAAATAAGGAAGATAGAACGTTCTAGTCTTCACCAATCGATAGAGGGGACAATTTTACATATTTTAGTGAATTTTGAGTTGATATTGTCAAGAATTAAGGAAGTTGGAAAAAAGCAATTTGTATCGCAAAATATTTCCATACGTACCCCTTTGTTCAAAATTTTCGACAAAAAATAATTCAAAAATGCTAGAAATTCGTGAAGATGGGTTTTTTGGGTCGGAAAATCGAATGGCACAATCAGTTTTTTGATAAAATCATTATTTCGCCTCCAAATAGAGTCATGAAATTTTCGAAAATCCACTTTTCAAAACAAAAAATACTAATAACTCGACTAATAGGAAAGATAGAACGTTCTAGTCTTCACCAATCGATAGAGGGGACAATTTTACATATTTTGGTAAATTTTGAGTCGATATTGTCAAAGGATTAAGGAAGTTAGAAAAAAGCAATTTGTATCGCAAAATATTTCCATAGCTACCCCCTTTGTTCTAAATTTTCGACAAAAAAATTATAAAAAATGCAAAAAATTCGTTAAGAGGGGTTTTTTTGGCCAAAAAATCTACTGGCACAATCAGTTTTGTGATAAAATCATTATTTCGCCTTCAAATAGAGTCATGAAATTTTCGAAAATCCACTTTTCAAAACAAAAAATACTCATAACTCGACTAATAGGAAAGATAGAACGTTCTAGTCTTCACCAATCGATAGAGGGGACAATTTTACATATTTTGGTAAATTTTGAGTCGATATTGTCAAGGATTAAGGAAGTTAGAAAAAAGCAATTTGTATCGCAAAATATTTCCATACGTACCCCTTTGTTCAAAATTTTCGACAAAAAATAATTCAAAAATGCTAGAAATTCGTGAAGATGGGTTTTTTGGGTCGGAAAATCGAATGGCACAATCAGTTTTTTGATAAAATCATTATTTCGCCTCCAAATAGAGTCATGAAATTTTCGAAAATCCACTTTTCAAAACAAAAAATACTCATAACTCGACTAATAGGAAAGATAGAACGTTCTAGTCTTCACCAATCGATAGAGGGGACAATTTTACATATTTTGGTAAATTTTGAGTCGATATTGTCAAAGGATTAAGGAAGTTAGAAAAAAGCAATTTGTATCGCAAAATATTTCCATAGCTACCCCCTTTGTTCTAAATTTTCGACAAAAAAATTATAAAAAATGCAAAAAATTCGTTAAGAGGGGTTTTTTTGGCCAAAAAATCTACTGGCACAATCAGTTTTGTGATAAAATCATTATTTCGCCTTCAAATAGAGTCATGAAATTTTCGAAAATCCACTTTTCAAAACAAAAAATACTCATAACTCGACTAATAGGAAAGATAGAACGTTCTAGTCTTCACCAATCGATAGAGGGGACAATTTTACATATTTTGGTAAATTTTGAGTCGATATTGTCAAGGATTAAGGAAGTTAGAAAAAAGCAATTTGTATCGCAAAATATTTCCATAGCTACCCCCTTTGTTCTAAATTTTCGACAAAAAAATTATAAAAAATGCTAAAAATTCGTAAAGAGGGGTTTTTTTGGCAAAAAATCGACTGGCAGAATCAGTTTTGTGATAAAATCATTATTTCGCCTTCAAATAGAGTCATGAAATTTTCGAAAATCCACTTTTCGAAACAAAAAATACTCATAACTCCACAAATAGGAAAGATAGAACGTTCTAGTCTTCACCATTCGATAGAGGGGACAATTTTACATATTTTAGTGAATTTTGAGTGGATATTGTCAAGAATTAAGGAAGTTAGAAAAAAACAATTTGTATCGCAAAATATTTCCATACGTACCCCTTTGTTCAAAATTTTCGACAAAAAATAATTCAAAAATGCTAGAAGTTCGTGAAGATGGGTTTTTTGGGTCGGAAAATCGACTGGCACAATCAGTTTTGTGATAAAATCATTATTTCGCCTTCAAATAGAGTCATGAAATTTTCGAAAATCCACTTTTCGAAACAAAAAATACTCATTACTCCACAAATAGGAAAGATAGAACGTTCTAGTCTTCACCATTCGATAGAGGGGACAATTTTACATATTTTAGTGAATTTTGAGTTGATATTGTCAAGAATTAAGGAAGTTAGAAAAAAACAATTTGTATCGCAAAATATTTCCATACGTACCCCTTTGTTCAAAATTTTCGACAAAAAATAATTCAAAAATGCTAGAAATTCGTGAAGATGGGTTTTTTGGGTCGAAAAATCGAATGGCACAATCAGTTTTTTGATAAAATCATTATTTCGCCTGCAAATAAAGTCACGAAATTTTCGAAAATCCACTTTTTAAAACAAAAAAGTGTCATAACTCGACTAATAAGGAAGATAGAACGTTCTAGTCTTCACCAATCGATAGAGGGGACAATTTTACATCTTTAAGTGAATTTTGAGTCGATATTGTCAAGGATTAAGGGAGTTAGAAAAAAGCAATTTGTATCGCAAAATATTTCCATACGTACCCCTTTGTTCTAAATTTTCGACAAAAAATAATTCAAAAATGCTAGAAATTCGTGAAGATGGGTTTTTTGGGTCGAAAAATCGACTGGCACAATCAGTTTTTTGATAAAATCATTATTTCGCCTGCAAATAAAGTCATGAAATTTTCGAAAATCCACTTTTCAAAACAAAAAATTGTCATAACTCGACTAATAAGGAAGATAGAACGTTCTAGTCTTCACCAATCGATAGAGGGGACAATTTTACATATTTTATTGAATTTTGAGTTGATATTGTCGAGAATTAAGGAAGTTAGAAAAAAGCAATTTGTATCGCAAAATATTTCCATACGTATCCCTTTGTTCTAAATTTTCGACAAAAAATAATTCAAAAATGCTAGAAGTTCGTGAAGATGGGTTTTTTGGGTCGGAAAATCGACTGGCACAATCAGTTTTTTGATAAAATCATTATTTCGCCTCCAAATAGAGTCATGAAATTTTCGAAAATCCACTTTTCAAAACAAAAAATACTCATAACTCGACTAATAGGAAAGATAGAACGTTCTAGTCTTCACCAATCGATAGAGGGGGCAATTTTACATATTTAAGTGAATTTTGAGTTGATATTGTCAAGAATTAAGGAAGTTAGAAAAAAACAATTTGTATCGCAAAATATTTCCATACGTACCCCTTTGTTCAAAATTTTCGACAAAAAATAATTCAAAAATGCTAGAAATTCGTGAAGATGGGTTTTTTGGGTCGGAAAATCGAATGGCACAATCAGTTTTTTGATAAAATCATTATTTCGCCTTCAAATAGAGTCATGAAATTTTCGAAAATCCACTTTTCGAAACAAAAAATACTGATAACTCGACAAATAGGAAAGATAGAACGTTCTAGTCTTCACCAATCGATAGAGGGGACAATTTTACATATTTTGGTAAATTTTGAGTCGATATTGTCAAGGATTAAGGAAGTTAGAAAAAAGCAATTTGTATCGCAAAATATTTCCATAGCTACCCCCTTTGTTCTAAATTTTCGACAAAAAAATTATAAAAAATGCTAAAAATTCGTAAAGAGGGGTTTTTTTGGCCAAAAAATCGACTGGCAGAATCAGTTTTGTGATAAAATCATTATTTCGCCTTCAAATAGAGTCATGAAATTTTCGAAAATCCACTTTTCGAAACAAAAAATACTCATTACTCCACAAATAGGAAAGATAGAACGTTCTAGTCTTCACCATTCGATAGAGGGGACAATTTTACATATTTTAGTGAATTTTGAGTTGATATTGTCAAGAATTAAGGAAGTTAGAAAAAAACAATTTGTATCGCAAAATATTTCCATACGTACCCCTTTGTTCAAAATTTTCGACAAAAAATAATTCAAAAATGCTAGAAATTCGTGAAGATGGGTTTTTTGGGTCGAAAAATCGAATGGCACAATCAGTTTTTTGATAAAATCATTATTTCGCCTGCAAATAAAGTCACGAAATTTTCGAAAATCCACTTTTTAAAACAAAAAAGTGTCATAACTCGACTAATAAGGAAGATAGAACGTTCTAGTCTTCACCAATCGATAGAGGGGACAATTTTACATCTTTAAGTGAATTTTGAGTCGATATTGTCAAGGATTAAGGGAGTTAGAAAAAAGCAATTTGTATCGCAAAATATTTCCATACGTACCCCTTTGTTCTAAATTTTCGACAAAAAATAATTCAAAAATGCTAGAAATTCGTGAAGATGGGTTTTTTGGGTCGAAAAATCGACTGGCACAATCAGTTTTTTGATAAAATCATTATTTCGCCTGCAAATAAAGTCATGAAATTTTCGAAAATCCACTTTTCAAAACAAAAAATTGTCATAACTCGACTAATAAGGAAGATAGAACGTTCTAGTCTTCACCAATCGATAGAGGGGACAATTTTACATATTTTATTGAATTTTGAGTTGATATTGTCGAGAATTAAGGAAGTTAGAAAAAAGCAATTTGTATCGCAAAATATTTCCATACGTATCCCTTTGTTCTAAATTTTCGACAAAAAATAATTCAAAAATGCTAGAAGTTCGTGAAGATGGGTTTTTTGGGTCGGAAAATCGACTGGCACAATCAGTTTTTTGATAAAATCATTATTTCGCCTCCAAATAGAGTCATGAAATTTTCGAAAATCCACTTTTCAAAACAAAAAATACTCATAACTCGACTAATAGGAAAGATAGAACGTTCTAGTCTTCACCAATCGATAGAGGGGGCAATTTTACATATTTAAGTGAATTTTGAGTTGATATTGTCAAGAATTAAGGAAGTTAGAAAAAAACAATTTGTATCGCAAAATATTTCCATACGTACCCCTTTGTTCAAAATTTTCGACAAAAAATAATTCAAAAATGCTAGAAATTCGTGAAGATGGGTTTTTTGGGTCGGAAAATCGAATGGCACAATCAGTTTTTTGATAAAATCATTATTTCGCCTGCAAATAAAGTCATGAAATTTTCGAAAATCCACTTTTCAAAACAAAAAATTGTCATAACTCGACTAATAAGGAAGATAGAACGTTCTAGTCTTCACCAATCGATAGAGGGGACAATTTTACACCTTTTAGTGAATTTTGAGTCGATATTGTCAAGGATTAAGGGAGTTAGAAAAAAGCAATTTGTATCGCAAAATATTTCCATACGTACCCCTTTGTTCTAAATTTTCGACAAAAAATAATTCAAAAATGCTAGAAATTCGTGAAGATGGGTTTTTTGGGTCGGAAAATCGACTGGCACAATCAGTTTTTTGATAAAATCATTATTTCGCCTGCAAATAAAGTCATGAGATTTTCGAAAATCCACTTTTCAAAACAAAAAATTGTCATAACTCGACTAATAAGGAAGATAGAACGTTCTAGTCTTCACCAATCGATAGAGGGGACAATTTTACATATTTTATTGAATTTTGAGTTGATATTGTCAAGAATTAAGGAAGTTAGACAAAAGCAATTTGTATCGCAAAATATTTCCATACGTACCCCTTTGTTCTAAATTTTCGACAAAAAATAATTCAAAAATGCTAGAAATTCGTGAAGATGGGTTTTTTGGGTCGGAAAATCGAATGGCACAATCAGTTTTTTGATAAAATCATTATTTCGCCTGCAAATAAAGTCACGAAATTTTCGAAAATCCACCTTTTAAAACAAAAAATTGTCATAACCCGACTAATAAGGAAGATAGAACGTTCTAGTCTTCACCAATCGATAGAGGGGACAATTTTACATCTTTTAGTGAATTTTGAGTCGATATTGTCGAGGATTAAGGGAGTTAGAAAAAAGCAATTTGTATCGCAAAATATTTCCATACGTACCCCTTTGTTCTAAATTTTCGACAAAAAATAATTCAAAAATGCTAGAAATTCGTGAAGATGGGTTTTTTGGGTCGGAAAATCGACTGGCACAATCAGTTTTTTGATAAAATCATTATTTCGCCTGCAAATAAAGTCATGAAATTTTCGAAAATCTACTTTTCAAAACAAAAAATTGTCATAACTCGACTAATAAGGAAGATAGAACGTTCTAGTCTTCACCAATCGATAGAGGGGACAATTTTACATATTTTATTGAATTTTGAGTTGATATTGTCGAGAATTAAGGAAGTTAGAAAAAAGCAATTTGTATCGCAAAATATTTCCATACGTACCCCTTTGTTCTAAATTTTCGACAAAAAATAATTCAAAAATGCTAGAAGTTCGTGAAGATGGGTTTTTTGGGTCGGAAAATCGACTGGCACAATCAGTTTTTTGATAAAATCATTATTTCGCCTCCAAATAGAGTCATGAAATTTTCGAAAATCCACTTTTCAAAACAAAAAATACTCATAACTCGACTAATAGGAAAGATAGAACGTTCTAGTCTTCACCAATCGATAGAGGGGACAATTTTACATATTTTAGTGAATTTTGAGTTGATATTGTCAAGAATTAAGGAAGTTAGAAAAAAACAATTTGTATCGCAAAATATTTCCATACGTACCCCTTTGTTCAAAATTTTCGACAAAAAATAATTCAAAAATGCTAGAAATTCGTGAAGATGGGTTTTTTGGGTCGGAAAATCGAATGGCACAATCAGTTTTTTGATAAAATCATTATTTCGCCTGCAAATAAAGTCACGAAATTTTCGAAAATCCACCTTTTAAAACAAAAAATTGTCATAACCCGACTAATAAGGAAGATAGAACGTTCTAGTCTTCACCAATCGATAGAGGGGACAATTTTACATCTTTTAGTGAATTTTGAGTCGATATTGTCGAGGATTAAGGGAGTTAGAAAAAAGCAATTTGTATCGCAAAATATTTCCATACGTACCCCTTTGTTCTAAATTTTCGACAAAAAATAATTCAAAAATGCTAGAAATTCGTGAAGATGGGTTTTTTGGGTCGGAAAATCGACTGGCACAATCAGTTTTTTGATAAAATCATTATTTCGCCTGCAAATAAAGTCATGAAATTTTCGAAAATCTACTTTTCAAAACAAAAAATTGTCATAACTCGACTAATAAGGAAGATAGAACGTTCTAGTCTTCACCAATCGATAGAGGGGACAATTTTACATATTTTATTGAATTTTGAGTTGATATTGTCGAGAATTAAGGAAGTTAGAAAAAAGCAATTTGTATCGCAAAATATTTCCATACGTACCCCTTTGTTCTAAATTTTCGACAAAAAATAATTCAAAAATGCTAGAAGTTCGTGAAGATGGGTTTTTTGGGTCGGAAAATCGACTGGCACAATCAGTTTTTTGATAAAATCATTATTTCGCCTCCAAATAGAGTCATGAAATTTTCGAAAATCCACTTTTCAAAACAAAAAATACTCATAACTCGACTAATAGGAAAGATAGAACGTTCTAGTCTTCACCAATCGATAGAGGGGACAATTTTACATATTTTAGTGAATTTTGAGTTGATATTGTCAAGAATTAAGGAAGTTAGAAAAAAACAATTTGTATCGCAAAATATTTCCATACGTACCCCTTTGTTCAAAATTTTCGACAAAAAATAATTCAAAAATGCTAGAAATTCGTGAAGATGGGTTTTTTGGGTCGGAAAATCGACTGGCACAATCAGTTTTTTGATAAAATCATTATTTCGCCTGCAAATAAAGTCATGAGATTTTCGAAAATCCACTTTTTAAAACAAAAAATTGTCATAACTCGACTAATAAGGAAGATAGAACGTTCTAGTCTTCACCAATCGATAGAGGGGACAATTTTACATCTTTTAGTGAATTTTGAGTCGATATTGTCAAGGATTAACGGAGTTAGAAAAAAGCAATTTGTATCGCAAAATATTTCCATACGTACCCCTTTGTTCTAAATTTTCGACAAAAAATAATTCAAAAATGCTAGAAATTCGTGAAGAGGGGTTTTTTTGGCCAAAAAATCGACTGGGACAATCAGTTTTGTGATAAAATCATTATTTCGCCTTCAAATAGAGTCATGAAATTTTCGAAAATCCACTTTTCAAAACAAAAAATACTCATAACTCGACTAATAGGAAAGATAGAACGTTCTAGTCTTCACCAATCGATAGAGGGGACAATTTTACATATTTTGGTAAATTTTGAGTCGATATTGTCAAGGATTAAGGAAGTTAGAAAAAAGCAATTTGTATCGCAAAATATTTCCATAGCTACCCCCTTTGTTCTAAATTTTCGACAAAAAAATTATAAAAAATGCTAAAAATTCGTAAAGAGGGGTTTTTTTGGCCAAAAAATCGACTGGCAGAATCAGTTTTGTGATAAAATCATTATTTCGCCTTCAAATAGAGTCATGAAATTTTCGAAAATCCACTTTTCGAAACAAAAAATACTCATAACTCCACAAATAGGAAAGATAGAACGTTCTAGTCTTCACCATTCGATAGAGGGGACAATTTTACATATTTTAGTGAATTTTGAGTTGATATTGTCAAGAATTAAGGAAGTTAGAAAAAAACAATTTGTATCGCAAAATATTTCCATACGTACCCCTTTGTTCAAAATTTTCGACACAAAATAATTCAAAAATGCTAGAAATTCGTGAAGATGGGTTTTTTGGGTCGGAAAATCGAATGGCACAATCAGTTTTTTGATAAAATCATTATTTCGCCTGCAAATAAAGTCACGAAATTTTCGAAAATCCACTTTTTAAAACAAAAAATTGTCATAACTCGACTAATAAGGAAGATAGAACGTTCTAGTCTTGACCAATCGATAGAGGGGACAATTTTACATATTTTATTGAATTTTGAGTTGATATTGTCAAGAATTAAGGAAGTTAGACAAAAGCAATTTGTATCGCAAAATATTTCCATACGTACCCCTTTGTTCTAAATTTTCGACAAAAAATAATTCAAAAATGCTAGAAATTCGTGAAGATGGGTTTTTTGGGTCGGAAAATCGAATGGCACAATCAGTTTTTTGATAAAATCATTATTTCGCCTGCAAATAAAGTCACGAAATTTTCGAAAATCCACCTTTTAAAACAAAAAATTGTCATAACCCGACTAATAAGGAAGATAGAACGTTCTAGTCTTCACCAATCGATAGAGGGGACAATTTTACATCTTTTAGTGAATTTTGAGTCGATATTGTCGAGGATTAAGGGAGTTAGAAAAAAGCAATTTGTATCGCAAAATATTTCCATACGTACCCCTTTGTTCTAAATTTTCGACAAAAAATAATTCAAAAATGCTAGAAATTCGTGAAGATGGGTTTTTTGGGTCGGAAAATCGAATGGCACAATCAGTTTTTTGATAAAATCATTATTTCGCCTGCAAATAAAGTCATGAAATTTTCGAAAATCCACTTTTCAAAACAAAAAATTGTCATAACTCGACTAATAAGGAAGATAGAACGTTCTAGTCTTCACCAATCGATAGAGGGGACAATTTTACATATTTTAGTGAATTTTGAGTTGATATTGTCAAGGATTAAGGAAGTTATAAAAAAGCAATTTGTATCGCAAAATATTTCCATACCGCTTTGTTCTAAATTTTCGACAAAAAATTATAAAAAATGCAAAAAATTCGTAAAGAGGGGTTTTTTTGGCCAAAAAATCGACTGGCACAATCAGTTTTGTGATAAAATCATTATTTCGCCTTCAAATAGAGTCATGAAATTTTCGAAAATCTACTTTTCGAAACAAAAAATACTCATAACTCGACAAATAAGGAAGATAGAACGTTCTAGTCTTCACCAATCGATAGAGGGGACAATTTTACATCTTTTAGTGAATTTTGAGTCGATATTGTCAAGGATTAAGGGAGTTAGAAAAAAGCAATTTGTATCGCAAAATATTTCCATACGTACCCCTTTGTTCTAAATTTTCGACAAAAAATAATTCAAAAATGCTAGAAATTCGTGAAGATGGGTTTTTTGGGTCGGAAAATCGACTGGCACAATCAGTTTTTTGATAAAATCATTATTTCGCCTGCAAATAAAGTCATGAAATTTTCGAAAATCCACTTTTCAAAACAAAAAATTGTCATAACTCAACTAATAAGGAAGATAGAACGTTCTAGTCTTCACCAATCGATAGAGGGGACAATTTTACATATTTTATTGAATTTTGAGTTGATATTGTCGAGAATTAAGGAAGTTAGAAAAATGCAATTTGTATCGCAAAATATTTCCATACGTACCCCTTTGTTCTAAATTTTCGACAAAAAATAATTCAAAAATGCTAGAAGTTCGTGAAGATGGGTTTTTTGGGTCGGAAAATCGACTGGCACAATCAGTTTTTTGATAAAATCATTATTTCGCCTCCAAATAGAGTCATGAAATTTTCGAAAATCCACTTTTCAAAAAAAAAATACTCATAACTCGACTAATAGGAAAGATAGAACGTTCTAGTCTTCACCAATCGATAGAGGGGACAATTTTACATATTTTAGTGAATTTTGAGTTGATATTGTCAAGAATTAAGGAAGTTAGAAAAAAACAATTTGTATCGCAAAATATTTCCATACGTACCCCTTTGTTCAAAATTTTCGACAAAAAATAATTCAAAAATGCTAGAAATTCGTGAAGATGGGTTTTTTGGGTCGGAAAATCGAATGGCACAATCAGTTTTTTGATAAAATCATTATTTCGCCTGCAAATAAAGTCATGAAATTTTCGAAAATCCACTTTTCAAAACAAAAAATTGTCATAACTCGACTAATAAGGAAGATAGAACGTTCTAGTCTTCACCAATCGATAGAGGGGACAATTTTACATCTTTTAGTGAATTTTGAGTTAATATTGTCGGGAATTAAGGAAGTTAGACAAAAGCAATTTGTATCGCAAAATATTTCCATACGTACCCCTTTGTTCTAAATTTTCGACAAAAAATAATTCAAAAATGCTAGAAATTCGTGAAGATGGGTTTTTTGGGTCGGAAAATCGAATGGCACAATCAGTTTTTTGATAAAATCATTATTTCGCCTGCAAATAAAGTCACGAAATTTTCGAAAATCCACTTTTCAAAACAAAAAATTGTCATAACTCGACTAATAAGGAAGATAGAACGTTCTAGTCTTCACCAATCGATAGAGGGGACAATTTTACATATTTTATTGAATTTTGAGTTGATATTGTCGAGAATTAAGGAAGTTAGAAAAAAGCAATTTGTATCGCAAAATATTTCCATACGTACCCCTTTGTTCTAAATTTTCGACACAAAATAATTCAAAAATGCTAGAAATTCGTGAAGATGGGTTTTTTGGGTCGGAAAATCGAATGGCACAATCAGTTTTTTGATAAAATCATTATTTCGCCTGCAAATAAAGTCACGAAATTTTCGAAAATCCACTTTTTAAAACAAAAAATTGTCATAACTCGACTAATAAGGAAGATAGAACGTTCTAGTCTTCACCAATCGATAGAGGGGACAATTTTACATCTTTTAGTGAATTTTGAGTCGATATTGTCAAGGATTAAGGGAGTTAGAAAAAAGCAATTTGTATCGCAAAATATTTCCATACGTACCCCTTTGTTCTAAATTTTCGACAAAAAATAATTCAAAAATGCTAGAAATTCGTGAAGATGGGTTTTTTGGGTCGGAAAATCGACTGGCACAATCAGTTTTTTGATAAAATCATTATTTCGCCTGCAAATAAAGTCATGAAATTTTCGAAAATCCACTTTTCAAAACAAAAAATTGTCATAACTCGACTAATAAAGAAGATAGAACGTTCTAGTCTTCACCAATCGATAGAGGGGACAATTTTACATATTTTGTTGAATTTTGAGTTGATATTGTCGAGAATTAAGGAAGTTAGAAAAAAGCAATTTGTATCGCAAAATATTTCCATACGTACCCCTTTGTTCTAAATTTTCGACAAAAAATAATTCAAAAATGCTAGAAATTCGTGAAGATGGGTTTTTTGGGTCGGAAAATCGAATGGCACAATCAGTTTTTTGATAAAATCATTATTTCGCCTGCAAATAAAGTCATGAAATTTTCGAAAATCCACTTTTCAAAACAAAAAATTGTCATAACTCGACTAATAAGGAAGATAGAACGTTCTAGTCTTCACCAATCAATAGAGGGGACAATTTTACATCTTTTAGTGAATTTTGAGTTGATATTGTCGAGAATTAAGGAAGTTAGACAAAAGCAATTTGTATCGCAAAATATTTCCATACGTACCCCTTTGTTCTAAATTTTCGACAAAAAATAATTCAAAAATGCTAGAAATTCGTGAAGATGGGTTTTTTGGGTCGGAAAATCGAATGGCACAATCAGTTTTTTGATAAAATCATTATTTCGCCTGCAAATAAAGTCATGAAATTTTCGAAAATCCACTTTTCAAAACAAAAAATTGTCATAACTCAACTAATAAGGAAGATAGAACGTTCTGGTCTTCACCAATCGATAGAGGGGACAATTTTACATATTTTATTGAATTTTGAGTTGATATTGTCGAGAATTAAGGAAGTTAGACAAAAGCAATTTGTATCGCAAAATATTTCCATACGTACCCCTTTGTTCTAAATTTTCGACAAAAAATAATTCAAAAATGCTAGAAGTTCGTGAAGATGGGTTTTTTGGGTCGGAAAATCGACTGGCACAATCAGTTTTTTGATAAAATCATTATTTCGCCTCCAAATAGAGTCATGAAATTTTCGAAAATCCACTTTTCAAAACAAAAAATACTCATAACTCGACTAATAGGAAAGATAGAACGTTCTAGTCTTCACCAATCGATAGAGGGGACAATTTTACATATTTTAGTGAATTTTGAGTTGATATTGTCAAGAATTAAGGAAGTTAGAAAAAAACAATTTGTATCGCAAAATATTTCCATACGTACCCCTTTGTTCAAAATTTTCGACAAAAAATAATTCAAAAATGCTAGAAATTCGTGAAGATGGGTTTTTTGGGTCGGAAAATCGAATGGCACAATCAGTTTTTTGATAAAATCATTATTTCGCCTGCAAATAAAGTCATGAAATTTTCGAAAATCCACTTTTCAAAACAAAAAATTGTCATAACTCGACTAATAAGGAAGATAGAACGTTCTAGTCTTCACCAATCGATAGAGGGGACAATTTTACATCTTTTAGTGAATTTTGAGTTAATATTGTCGGGAATTAAGGAAGTTAGACAAAAGCAATTTGTATCGCAAAATATTTCCATACGTACCCCTTTGTTCTAAATTTTCGACAAAAAATAATTAAAAAATGCTAGAAATTCGTGAAGATGGGTTTTTTGGGTCGGAAAATCGAATGGCACAATCAGTTTTTTGATAAAATCATTATTTCGCCTGCAAATAAAGTCATGAAATTTTCGAAAATCCACTTTTCAAAACAAAAAATTGTCATAACTCGACTAATAAGGAAGATAGAACGTTCTAGTCTTCACCAATCGATAGAGGGGACAATTTTACATCTTTTAGTGAATTTTGAGTCGATATTGTCAAGGATTAAGGGAGTTAGAAAAAAGCAATTTGTATCGCAAAATATTTCCATACGTACCCCTTTGTTCTAAATTTTCGACAAAAAATAATTCAAAAATGCTAGAAATTCGTGAAGATGGGTTTTTTGGGTCGGAAAATCGACTGGCACAATCAGTTTTTTGATAAAATCATTATTTCGCCTGCAAATAAAGTCATGAGATTTTCGAAAATCCACTTTTCAAAACAAAAAATTGTCATAACTCGACTAATAAGGAAGATAGAACGTTCTAGTCTTCACCAATCGATAGAGGGGACAATTTTACATATTTTATTGAATTTTGAGTTGATATTGTCGAGAATTAAGGAAGTTAGACAAAAGCAATTTGTATCGCAAAATATTTCCATACGTACCCCTTTGTTCTAAATTTTCGACAAAAAATAATTCAAAAATGCTAGAAATTCGTGAAGATGGGTTTTTTGGGTCGGAAAATCGAATGGCACAATCAGTTTTTTGATAAAATCATTATTTCGCCTCCAAATAGAGTCATGAAATTTTCGAAAATCCACTTTTCAAAACAAAAAATACTCATAACTCGACTAATAGGAAAGAAAGAACGTTCTAGTCTTCACCAATCGATAGAGGGGACAATTTTACATATTTTGGTGAATTTTGAGTCGATATTGTCAAGGATTAAGGAAGTTAGAAAAAAGCAATTTGTATCGCAAAATATTTCCATACCTACCCCTTTGTTCTAAATTTTCGAGAAAAAATTTTAAACAATGCTAAAAATTCGTAAAGAGGGGTTTTTTGGACCGGAAAATCGACTGGCAAATCTTGACAATTTTTTTAAGTCTTAAGCTTCAAAATATTTTCGTAAGTTCCAAATTGTCAATCTTTTTAAAGGCGTGAGTTAGGGAAAAAATTAGTTAAATATAGTTCTTGATCACGATGTTTGATGAAACTCTATTTTCAAAGTTTCGGTAGCGGTCCAGCTGCCGTTATCAAGAATAATGAAAAATAATAAATTTTCGAATCATCGAAAATTGATTATTTTCGATTAATCGATTATTTTCGATTAATCGATTATTTTCGATTAATCGATTATTTTCGATTAATCGATTATTTTCGATCAATCGATTATTTTATATGAATCGATTATTTTCGATTAATCGATTTTTTTCGATTAAACGATTTTTTATATGAATCGATTATTACCGATTAATCGATCTTTTTCGATTAATCGATTTTTTTCGATTAATCGATTATTTTCGATTAATCAATTATTTTCGATTAATCGATTATTTTCGATTAATCGATTATTTTCGATTAATCAATTAATCAAATCAATTAATCGATTAACATCGATTAATCGATTAATCGATTAATCGAAAATAATCGATTATTTTATATAATCGATAATCGATTATGTTTTTTGATAATCGCCCACCCCTAATTTTGAGTCGATATTGCCAAAGGATTAAGGGAGTTAGAAAAAAGCAATTTGTTTCGCAAAATATTTCCATACCCCTTTGTTCTAAATTTTCGACAAAAAAATTATAAAAAATGCAAAAAATTCGTAAAGAGGGGTTTTTTTGGCCAAAAAATCGACTGGCACAATCAGTTTTGTGATAAAATCATTATTTCGCCTTCAAATAGAGTCATGAAATTTTCGAAAATCTACTTTTCGAAACAAAAAATACTCATAACTCGACAAATAAGGAAGATAGAACGTTCTAGTCTTCACCAATCGATAGAGGGGACAATTTTACATCTTTTAGTGAATTTTGAGTCGATATTGTCAAGGATTAAGGGAGTTAGAAAAAAGCAATTTGTATCGCAAAATATTTCCATACGTACCCCTTTGTTCTAAATTTTCGACAAAAAATAATTCAAAAATGCTAGAAATTCGTGAAGATGGGTTTTTTGGGTCGGAAAATCGACTGGCACAATCAGTTTTTTGATAAAATCATTATTTCGCCTGCAAATAAAGTCATGAAATTTTCGAAAATCCACTTTTCAAAACAAAAAATTGTCATAACTCAACTAATAAGGAAGATAGAACGTTCTAGTCTTCACCAATCGATAGAGGGGACAATTTTACATATTTTATTGAATTTTGAGTTGATATTGTCGAGAATTAAGGAAGTTAGAAAAATGCAATTTGTATCGCAAAATATTTCCATACGTACCCCTTTGTTCTAAATTTTCGACAAAAAATAATTCAAAAATGCTAGAAGTTCGTGAAGATGGGTTTTTTGGGTCGGAAAATCGACTGGCACAATCAGTTTTTTGATAAAATCATTATTTCGCCTCCAAATAGAGTCATGAAATTTTCGAAAATCCACTTTTCAAAAAAAAAATACTCATAACTCGACTAATAGGAAAGATAGAACGTTCTAGTCTTCACCAATCGATAGAGGGGACAATTTTACATATTTTAGTGAATTTTGAGTTGATATTGTCAAGAATTAAGGAAGTTAGAAAAAAACAATTTGTATCGCAAAATATTTCCATACGTACCCCTTTGTTCAAAATTTTCGACAAAAAATAATTCAAAAATGCTAGAAATTCGTGAAAATGGGTTTTTTGGGTCGGAAAATCGAATGGCACAATCAGTTTTTTGATAAAATCATTATTTCGCCTGCAAATAAAGTCATGAAATTTTCGAAAATCCACTTTTCAAAACAAAAAATTGTCATAACTCGACTAATAAGGAAGATAGAACGTTCTAGTCTTCACCAATCGATAGAGGGGACAATTTTACATCTTTTAGTGAATTTTGAGTTAATATTGTCGGGAATTAAGGAAGTTAGACAAAAGCAATTTGTATCGCAAAATATTTCCATACGTACCCCTTTGTTCTAAATTTTCGACAAAAAATAATTCAAAAATGCTAGAAATTCGTGAAGATGGGTTTTTTGGGTCGGAAAATCGAATGGCACAATCAGTTTTTTGATAAAATCATTATTTCGCCTGCAAATAAAGTCACGAAATTTTCGAAAATCCACTTTTCAAAACAAAAAATTGTCATAACTCGACTAATAAGGAAGATAGAACGTTCTAGTCTTCACCAATCGATAGAGGGGACAATTTTACATATTTTATTGAATTTTGAGTTGATATTGTCGAGAATTAAGGAAGTTAGAAAAAAGCAATTTGTATCGCAAAATATTTCCATACGTACCCCTTTGTTCTAAATTTTCGACAAAAAATAATTCAAAAATGCTAGAAGTTCGTGAAGATGGGTTTTTTGGGTCGGAAAATCGACTGGCACAATCAGTTTTTTGATAAAATCATTATTTCGCCTGCAAATAAAGTCATGAAATTTTCGAAAATCCACTTTTCAAAACAAAAAATTGTCATAACTCGACTAATAAAGAAGATAGAACGTTCTAGTCTTCACCAATCGATAGAGGGGACAATTTTACATATTTTGTTGAATTTTGAGTTGATATTGTCGAGAATTAAGGAAGTTAGAAAAAAGCAATTTGTATCGCAAAATATTTCCATACGTACCCCTTTGTTCTAAATTTTCGACAAAAAATAATTCAAAAATGCTAGAAATTCGTGAAGATGGGTTTTTTGGGTCGGAAAATCGAATGGCACAATCAGTTTTTTGATAAAATCATTATTTCGCCTGCAAATAAAGTCATGAAATTTTCGAAAATCCACTTTTCAAAACAAAAAATTGTCATAA
Source organism: Lochmaea crataegi (assembly GCA_947563755.1). Classification (NCBI taxonomy): domain Eukaryota; kingdom Metazoa; phylum Arthropoda; class Insecta; order Coleoptera; family Chrysomelidae; genus Lochmaea; species Lochmaea crataegi. The sequence continues at coordinate 15,667,451 of OX387428.1, forward strand.
CTCGACTAATAAGGAAGATAGAACGTTCTAGTCTTCACCAATCAATAGAGGGGACAATTTTACATCTTTTAGTGAATTTTGAGTTGATATTGTCGAGAATTAAGGAAGTTAGACAAAAGCAATTTGTATCGCAAAATATTTCCATACGTACCCCTTTGTTCTAAATTTTCGACAAAAAATAATTCAAAAATGCTAGAAATTCGTGAAGATGGGTTTTTTGGGTCGGAAAATCGAATGGCACAATCAGTTTTTTGATAAAATCATTATTTCGCCTGCAAATAAAGTCATGAAATTTTCGAAAATCCACTTTTCAAAACAAAAAATTGTCATAACTCAACTAATAAGGAAGATAGAACGTTCTGGTCTTCACCAATCGATAGAGGGGACAATTTTACATATTTTATTGAATTTTGAGTTGATATTGTCGAGAATTAAGGAAGTTAGACAAAAGCAATTTGTATCGCAAAATATTTCCATACGTACCCCTTTGTTCTAAATTTTCGACAAAAAATAATTCAAAAATGCTAGAAGTTCGTGAAGATGGGTTTTTTGGGTCGGAAAATCGACTGGCACAATCAGTTTTTTGATAAAATCATTATTTCGCCTCCAAATAGAGTCATGAAATTTTCGAAAATCCACTTTTCAAAACAAAAAATACTCATAACTCGACTAATAGGAAAGATAGAACGTTCTAGTCTTCACCAATCGATAGAGGGGACAATTTTACATATTTTAGTGAATTTTGAGTTGATATTGTCAAGAATTAAGGAAGTTAGAAAAAAACAATTTGTATCGCAAAATATTTCCATACGTACCCCTTTGTTCAAAATTTTCGACAAAAAATAATTCAAAAATGCTAGAAATTCGTGAAGATGGGTTTTTTGGGTCGGAAAATCGAATGGCACAATCAGTTTTTTGATAAAATCATTATTTCGCCTGCAAATAAAGTCATGAAATTTTCGAAAATCCACTTTTCAAAACAAAAAATTGTCATAACTCGACTAATAAGGAAGATAGAACGTTCTAGTCTTCACCAATCGATAGAGGGGACAATTTTACATCTTTTAGTGAATTTTGAGTTAATATTGTCGGGAATTAAGGAAGTTAGACAAAAGCAATTTGTATCGCAAAATATTTCCATACGTACCCCTTTGTTCTAAATTTTCGACAAAAAATAATTAAAAAATGCTAGAAATTCGTGAAGATGGGTTTTTTGGGTCGGAAAATCGAATGGCACAATCAGTTTTTTGATAAAATCATTATTTCGCCTGCAAATAAAGTCATGAAATTTTCGAAAATCCACTTTTCAAAACAAAAAATTGTCATAACTCGACTAATAAGGAAGATAGAACGTTCTAGTCTTCACCAATCGATAGAGGGGACAATTTTACATCTTTTAGTGAATTTTGAGTCGATATTGTCAAGGATTAAGGGAGTTAGAAAAAAGCAATTTGTATCGCAAAATATTTCCATACGTACCCCTTTGTTCTAAATTTTCGACAAAAAATAATTCAAAAATGCTAGAAATTCGTGAAGATGGGTTTTTTGGGTCGGAAAATCGACTGGCACAATCAGTTTTTTGATAAAATCATTATTTCGCCTGCAAATAAAGTCATGAGATTTTCGAAAATCCACTTTTCAAAACAAAAAATTGTCATAACTCGACTAATAAGGAAGATAGAACGTTCTAGTCTTCACCAATCGATAGAGGGGACAATTTTACATATTTTATTGAATTTTGAGTTGATATTGTCGAGAATTAAGGAAGTTAGACAAAAGCAATTTGTATCGCAAAATATTTCCATACGTACCCCTTTGTTCTAAATTTTCGACAAAAAATAATTCAAAAATGCTAGAAATTCGTGAAGATGGGTTTTTTGGGTCGGAAAATCGAATGGCACAATCAGTTTTTTGATAAAATCATTATTTCGCCTCCAAATAGAGTCATGAAATTTTCGAAAATCCACTTTTCAAAACAAAAAATACTCATAACTCGACTAATAGGAAAGAAAGAACGTTCTAGTCTTCACCAATCGATAGAGGGGACAATTTTACATATTTTGGTGAATTTTGAGTCGATATTGTCAAGGATTAAGGAAGTTAGAAAAAAGCAATTTGTATCGCAAAATATTTCCATACCTACCCCTTTGTTCTAAATTTTCGAGAAAAAATTTTAAACAATGCTAAAAATTCGTAAAGAGGGGTTTTTTGGACCGGAAAATCGACTGGCAAATCTTGACAATTTTTTTAAGTCTTAAGCTTCAAAATATTTTCGTAAGTTCCAAATTGTCAATCTTTTTAAAGGCGTGAGTTAGGGAAAAAATTAGTTAAATATAGTTCTTGATCACGATGTTTGATGAAACTCTATTTTCAAAGTTTCGGTAGCGGTCCAGCTGCCGTTATCAAGAATAATGAAAAATAATAAATTTTCGAATCATCGAAAATTGATTATTTTCGATTAATCGATTATTTTCGATTAATCGATTATTTTCGATTAATCGATTATTTTCGATTAATCGATTATTTTCGATCAATCGATTATTTTATATGAATCGATTATTTTCGATTAATCGATTTTTTTCGATTAAACGATTTTTTATATGAATCGATTATTACCGATTAATCGATCTTTTTCGATTAATCGATTTTTTTCGATTAATCGATTATTTTCGATTAATCAATTATTTTCGATTAATCGATTATTTTCGATTAATCGATTATTTTCGATTAATCAATTAATCAAATCAATTAATCGATTAACATCGATTAATCGATTAATCGATTAATCGAAAATAATCGATTATTTTATATAATCGATAATCGATTATGTTTTTTGATAATCGCCCACCCCTAATTTTGAGTCGATATTGCCAAAGGATTAAGGGAGTTAGAAAAAAGCAATTTGTTTCGCAAAATATTTCCATACCCCTTTGTTCTAAATTTTCGACAAAAAAATTATAAAAAATGCAAAAAATTCGTAAAGAGGGGTTTTTTTGGCCAAAAAATCGACTGGCACAATCAGTTTTGTGATAAAATCATTATTTCGCCTTCAAATAGAGTCATGAAATTTTCGAAAATCTACTTTTCGAAACAAAAAATACTCATAACTCGACAAATAAGGAAGATAGAACGTTCTAGTCTTCACCAATCGATAGAGGGGACAATTTTACATCTTTTAGTGAATTTTGAGTCGATATTGTCAAGGATTAAGGGAGTTAGAAAAAAGCAATTTGTATCGCAAAATATTTCCATACGTACCCCTTTGTTCTAAATTTTCGACAAAAAATAATTCAAAAATGCTAGAAGTTCGTGAAGATGGGTTTTTTGGGTCGGAAAATCGACTGGCACAATCAGTTTTTTGATAAAATCATTATTTCGCCTCCAAATAGAGTCATGAAATTTTCGAAAATCCACTTTTCAAAAAAAAAATACTCATAACTCGACTAATAGGAAAGATAGAACGTTCTAGTCTTCACCAATCGATAGAGGGGACAATTTTACATATTTTAGTGAATTTTGAGTTGATATTGTCAAGAATTAAGGAAGTTAGAAAAAAACAATTTGTATCGCAAAATATTTCCATACGTACCCCTTTGTTCAAAATTTTCGACAAAAAATAATTCAAAAATGCTAGAAATTCGTGAAGATGGGTTTTTTGGGTCGGAAAATCGACTGGCACAATCAGTTTTTTGATAAAATCATTATTTCGCCTGCAAATAAAGTCATGAAATTTTCGAAAATCCACTTTTCAAAACAAAAAATTGTCATAACTCAACTAATAAGGAAGATAGAACGTTCTAGTCTTCACCAATCGATAGAGGGGACAATTTTACATATTTTATTGAATTTTGAGTTGATATTGTCGAGAATTAAGGAAGTTAGAAAAATGCAATTTGTATCGCAAAATATTTCCATACGTACCCCTTTGTTCTAAATTTTCGACAAAAAATAATTCAAAAATGCTAGAAGTTCGTGAAGATGGGTTTTTTGGGTCGGAAAATCGACTGGCACAATCAGTTTTTTGATAAAATCATTATTTCGCCTCCAAATAGAGTCATGAAATTTTCGAAAATCCACTTTTCAAAAAAAAAATACTCATAACTCGACTAATAGGAAAGATAGAACGTTCTAGTCTTCACCAATCGATAGAGGGGACAATTTTACATATTTTAGTGAATTTTGAGTTGATATTGTCAAGAATTAAGGAAGTTAGAAAAAAACAATTTGTATCGCAAAATATTTCCATACGTACCCCTTTGTTCAAAATTTTCGACAAAAAATAATTCAAAAATGCTAGAAATTCGTGAAAATGGGTTTTTTGGGTCGGAAAATCGAATGGCACAATCAGTTTTTTGATAAAATCATTATTTCGCCTGCAAATAAAGTCATGAAATTTTCGAAAATCCACTTTTCAAAACAAAAAATTGTCATAACTCGACTAATAAGGAAGATAGAACGTTCTAGTCTTCACCAATCGATAGAGGGGACAATTTTACATCTTTTAGTGAATTTTGAGTTAATATTGTCGGGAATTAAGGAAGTTAGACAAAAGCAATTTGTATCGCAAAATATTTCCATACGTACCCCTTTGTTCTAAATTTTCGACAAAAAATAATTCAAAAATGCTAGAAATTCGTGAAGATGGGTTTTTTGGGTCGGAAAATCGAATGGCACAATCAGTTTTTTGATAAAATCATTATTTCGCCTGCAAATAAAGTCACGAAATTTTCGAAAATCCACTTTTCAAAACAAAAAATTGTCATAACTCGACTAATAAGGAAGATAGAACGTTCTAGTCTTCACCAATCGATAGAGGGGACAATTTTACATATTTTATTGAATTTTGAGTTGATATTGTCGAGAATTAAGGAAGTTAGAAAAAAGCAATTTGTATCGCAAAATATTTCCATACGTACCCCTTTGTTCTAAATTTTCGACAAAAAATAATTCAAAAATGCTAGAAGTTCGTGAAGATGGGTTTTTTGGGTCGGAAAATCGACTGGCACAATCAGTTTTTTGATAAAATCATTATTTCGCCTCCAAATAGAGTCATGAAATTTTCGAAAATCCACTTTTCAAAACAAAAAATACTCATAACTCCACAAATAGGAAAGATAGAACGTTCTAGTCTTCACCATTCGATAGAGGGGACAATTTTACATATTTTAGTGAATTTTGAGTGGATATTGTCAAGAATTAAGGAAGTTAGAAAAAAACAATTTGTATCGCAAAATATTTCCATACGTACCCCTTTGTTCAAAATTTTCGACAAAAAATAATTCAAAAATGCTAGAAATTCGTGAAGATGGGTTTTTTGGGTCGGAAAATCGAATGGCACAATCAGTTTTTTGATAAAATCATTATTTCGCCTGCAAATAAAGTCACGAAATTTTCGAAAATCCACTTTTTAAAACAAAAAATTGTCATAACTCGACTAATAAGGAAGATAGAACGTTCTAGTCTTCACCAATCGATAGAGGGGACAATTTTACATCTTTTAGTGAATTTTGAGTCGATATTGTCAAGGATTAAGGGAGTTAGAAAAAAGCAATTTGTATCGCAAAATATTTCCATACGTACCCCTTTGTTCTAAATTTTCGACAAAAAATAATTCAAAAATGCTAGAAATTCGTGAAGATGGGTTTTTTGGGTCGGAAAATCGACTGGCACAATCAGTTTTTTGATAAAATCATTATTTCGCCTGCAAATAAAGTCATGAGATTTTCGAAAATCCACTTTTCAAAACAAAAAATTGTCATAACTCGACTAATAAGGAAGATAGAACGTTCTAGTCTTCACCAATCGATAGAGGGGACAATTTTACATATTTTATTGAATTTTGAGTCGATATTGTCAAGGATTAAGGAAGTTAGAAAAAAGCAATTTGTATCGCAAAATATTTCCATACCTACCCCTTTGTTCTAAATTTTCGAGAAAAAATTTTAAACAATGCTAAAAATTCGTAAAGAGGGGTTTTTTGGACCGGAAAATCGACTGGCAAATCTTGACAATTTTTTTAAGTCTTAAGCTTCAAAATATTTTCGTAAGTTCCAAATTGTCAATCTTTTTAAAGGCGTGAGTTAGGGAAAAAATTAGTTAAATATAATAGTTCTTGATCACGATGTTTGTTGAAACTCTATTTTCAAAGTTTCGGTAGCGGTCCAGCTGCCGTTATCAAGAATAATGAAAAATAATAAATTTTAGAATAATCGAAAATTGATTATTTTCGATTAATCGATTATTTTCGATTAATCGATTATTTTCGATCAATCGATTATTTTATATGAATCGATTATTTTCGATTAATCGATTTTTTTCGATTAAACGATTTTTTATATGAATCGATTATTATCGATTAATCGATCTTTTTCGATTAATCGATTTTTTTCGATTAATCGATTTTTTTCGATTAATCGATTATTTTCGATTAATCAATTATTTTCGATTAATCGATTATTTTCGATTAATCAATTAATCAAATCAATTAATCGATTAACATCGATTAACATCGATTAATCGATTAATCGAAAATAATCGATTATTTTATATAATCGATAATCGATTATGTTTTTTGATAATCGCCCACCCCTAATTTTGAGTCGATATTGCCAAAGGATTAAGGGAGTTAGAAAAAAGCAATTTGTTTCGCAAAATATTTCCATACCCCTTTGTTCTAAATTTTCGACAAAAAAATTATAAAAAATGCAAAAAATTCGTAAAGAGGGGTTTTTTTGGCCAAAAAATCGACTGGCACAATCAGATTTGTGATAAAATCATTATTTCGCCTTCAAATAGAGTCATGAAATTTTCGAAAATCTACTTTTCGAAACAAAAAATACTCATAACTCGACAAATAAGGAAGATAGAACGTTCTAGTCTTCACCAATCGATAGAGGGGACAATTTTACATATTTGCGTGAATTTTGAGTCGATATTTCCAAGGATTAGGGGAGTTAGAAAAAAGAAATTTGTATCCCAAAATATTTCCATAGCTACCCCTTTGTTCTAAATTTTCGACAAAAAAATTATAAAAAATGCAAAAAATTCGTAAAGAGGGGTTTTTTTGGCCAAAAAATCGACTGGCACAATCAGATTTGTGATAAAATCATTATTTCGCCTTCAAATAGAGTCATGAAATTTTCGAAAATCCACTTTTCGAAACAAAAAATACTCATAACTCGACAAATAGGAAAGATAGAACGTTCTAGTCTTCACCAATCGATAGAGGGGACAATTTTACATATTTTAGTGAATTTTGAGTCGATATTGTCGAGGATTAAGGAAGTTAGAAAAAAGCAATTTGTATCGCAAAATATTTCCATAGCTACCCCCTTTGTTCTAAATTTTCGACAAAAAAATTATAAAATATGCAAAAAATTCGTGAACAGGGGTTTTTTTGGCCAAAAAATCGACTGGCACGATCAGTTTTGTGATAAAATCATTATTTCGCCTTCAAATAGAGTCATGAAATTTTCGAAAATCTACTTTTCGAAACAAAAAATACTCATAACTCGACAAATAAGGAAGATAGAACGTTCTAGTCTTCACCAATCGATAGAGGGGACAATTTTACATATTTGCGTGAATTTTGAGTCGATATTTCCAAGGATTAGGGGAGTTAGAAAAAAGAAATTTGTATCCCAAAATATTTCCATAGCTACCACCTTTGTTCTAAATTTTCGACAAAAAATGATTCAAAAATGCTAGAAATTCGTGAAGATGGGTTTTTTAGGTCGGAAAATCGACTGGCACAATCAGTTTTTTGATAAAATCATTATTTCGCCTCCAAATAGAGTCATGAAATTTCCGAAAATCCACTTTTCAAAACAAAAAATACTCATAACTCGACTAATAGGAAAGATAGAACGTTCTAGTCTTCACCAATCGATAGAGGGGACAATTTTACATATTTTGGTGAATTTTGAGTCGATATTGTCAAGGATTAAGGAAGTTAGAAAAAAGCAATTTGTATCGCAAAATATTTCCATAGCTACCCCCTTTGTTCTAAATTTTCGACAAAAAAATTATAAAAAATGCAAAAAATTCGTAAAGAGGGGTTTTTTTGGCCAAAAAATCGACTGGCACAATCAGATTTGTGATAAAATCATTATTTCGCCTTCAAATAGAGTCATGAAATTTTCGAAAATCCACTTTTCGAAACAAAAAATACTCATAACTCGACAAATAGGAAAGATAGAACGTTCTAGTCTTCACCAATCGATAGAGGGGACAATTTTACATATTTTAGTGAATTTTGAGTCGATATTGTCGAGGATTAAGGAAGTTAGAAAAAAGCAATTTGTATCGCAAAATATTTCCATAGCTACCCCCTTTGTTCTAAATTTTCGACAAAAAAATTATAAAAAATGCAAAAAATTCGTGAACAGGGGTTTTTTTGGCCAAAAAATCGACTGGCACAATCAGTTTTTTGATAAAATCATTATTTCGCCTCCAAATAGAGTCATGAAATTTTCGAAAATCCACTTTTCAAAACAAAAAATACTCATAACTCGACTAATAGGAAAGATAGAACGTTCTAGTCTTCACCAATCGATAGAGGGGACAATTTTACATATTTTGGTGAATTTTGAGTCCATATTTCCGAGGATTATGGGAGTTGGAAAAAATCAATTTGTATCGCAAAATATTTCCATAGCTACCCCCTTTGTTCTAAATTTTCGACAAAAAAATATAAAAAATGCAAAAAATTCGTAAAGAGGGGTTTTTTTGGCCAAAAAATCGACTGGCACAATCAGTTTTGTGATAAAATCATTATTTCGCCTTCAAATAGAGTCATGAAATTTTCGAAAATCCACTTTTCGAAACAAAAAATACTCATAACTCGACAAATAGGAAAGATAAAACGTTCTAGTCTTCACCAATCGATAGAGGGGACAATTTTACATATTTTAGTGAATTTGAGTTGATATTGTCAAGAATTAAGGAAGTTAGAAAAAAACAATTTGTATCGCAAAATATTTCCATACCTACCACCTTTGTTCTAAATTTTCGACAAAAAATGATTCAAAAATGCTAGAAATTCGTGAAGCTGGGTTTTTTAGGTCGGAAAATCGACTGGCACAATCAGTTTTTTGATAAAATCATTATTTCGCCTTCAAATAGAGTCATGAATTTTTCGAAAATCCACTTTTCGAAACAAAAAATACTCATAACTCGACAAATAGGAAAGATAGAACGTTCTAGTCTTCACCAATCGATAGAGGGGACAATTTTACATATTTGGTGAATTTTGAGTCGATATTGTCGAGGATTAAGGAAGTTAGAAAGAAGCAATTTGTATCGCAAAATATTTCCATAGCTACCCCCTTTGTTCTAAATTTTCGACAAAAAAATTATAAAAAAATGCAAAAAATTCGTAAAGAGGGGTTTTTTCGGCCAAAAAAATCGACTGGCACAATCAGTTTTGTGATGAAATCATTATTTCGCCTTCAAATAGAGTCATGAAATTTTCGAAAATCCACTTTTCGAAACAAAAAATACTGATAACTCGACAATAGAAAAGATAGAACGTTCTAGTCTTCACCAATCGATAGAGGGGACAATTTTACATTTTTAGTGAATTTTAAGTCTATATTTCCAAGGATTATGGGAGTTAGAAAATATCAATTTGTATCGCAAAACATTTCCATAGCTACCCCCTCTGTTCTAAATTTTCGACAAAAAAATTATAAAAAATGCTAAAAATTCGTAAAGAGGGGTTTTTTTGGCCAAAAATCGACTGGCAGAATCAGTTTTGTGATAAAATCATTATTTCGCCTTCAATAGAGTCATGAAATTTTCGAAAATCCACTTTTCGAAACAAAAATACTCATAACTCGACAAATAGGAAAGATAGAACGTTCTAGTCTTCACCAATCGATAGAGGGGACAATTTTACATATTTTAGTGAATTTTGAGTCCATATTTCCAAGGATTCTGGGAGTTAGAAAAAATCATTTGTATCGCAAAATATTTCCATAGCTACCCCCTTTGTTCTAAATTTTCGACAAAAAAATTATAAAAAATGCAAAAAATTCGTAAAGAGTGGTTTTTTTAGCCAAAAAATCGACTGGCACAATCAGTTTTGTGATAAAATCATTATTTCGCCTTCAAATAGAGTCATGAAATTTTCGAAAATCTACTTTTCGAAACAAAAAATACTCATAACTCGACAAATAAGGAAGATAGAACGTTCTAGTCTTCACCAATCGATAGAGGGGACAATTTTACATATTTGCGTGGATTTTGAGTCGATATTTCCAAGGATTAGGGGAGTTAGAAAAAAGAAATTTGTATCCCAAAATATTTCCATAGCTACCACCTTTGTTCTAAATTTTCGACAAAAAATGATTCAAAATGCTAGAAATTCGTGAAGATGGGTTTTTTAGGTCGGAAAATCGGACTGGCACAATCAGTTTTTTGATAAAATCATTATTTCGCCTCCAAATAGAGTCATGAAATTTTCGAAAATCCACTTTTCAAAACATAAAAATACTCATAACTCGACTAATAGGAAAGATAGAACGTTCTAGTCCTTCACCAATCGATAGAGGGGACAATTTTACATATTTTGGTGAATTTTGAGTCGATATTGTCAAGGATTAAGGAAGTTAGAAAAAAGCAATTTGTATCGCAAAATATTTCCATAGCTACCCCCTTTGTTCTAAATTTTCGACAAAAAAATTATAAAAAATGCAAAAAATTCGTAAAGAGGGGTTTTTTTGGCCAAAAAATCGACTGGCACAATCAGATTTGTGATAAAATCATTATTTCGCCTTCAAATAGAGTCATGAAATTTTCGAAAATCCACTTTTCGAAACAAAAAATACTCATAACTCGACAAATAGGAAGATAGAACGTTCTAGTCTTCACCAATCGATAGAGGGGACAATTTTACATATTTTAGTGAATTTTGAGTTGATATTGTCAAGAATTAAGGAAGTTAGAAAAAAGCAATTTGTATCGCAAAATATTTCCATAGCTCCCCCTTTGTTCTAAATTTTCGACAAAAAAATTATAAAAAATGCAAAAAATTCGTAAAGAGGGGTTTTTTTGGCCAAAAAATCGACTGGCACAATCAGTTTTTTGATAAAATCATTATTTCGCCTCCAAATAGAGTCATGAATTTTTCGAAAATCCACTTTTCAAAACAAAAAATACTCATAACTCGACTAATAGGAAAGATAGAACGTTCTAGTCTTCACCAATCGATAGAGGGGACAATTTTACATATTTGAGTGAATTTGAGTTGATATTGTCAAGAATTAAGGAAGTTAGAAAAAAGCAATTTGTATCGCAAAATATTTCCATAGCTACCACCTTTGTTCTAAATTTTCGACAAAAAATGATTCAAAAATGCTAGAAATTCGTGAAGATGGGTTTTTTAGGTCGGAAAATCGACTGGCACAATCAGTTTTTTGATAAAATCATTATTTCGCCTTCAAATAGAGTCATGAAATTTTCGAAAATCCACTTTTCGAAACAAAAAATACTCATAACTCGACAAATAGGAAAGATAGAACGTTCTAGTCTTCACCAATCGATAGAGGGGACAATTTTACATATTTTGGTGAATTTTGAGTAGATATTGTCGAGGATTAAGGAAGTTAGAAAAAAGCAATTTGTATCGCAAAATATTTCCATAGCTACCCCCTTTGTTCTAAATTTTCGACAAAAAAATTATAAAAAATGCAAAAAATTCGTAAAGAGGGGTTTTTTCGGCCAAAAATCGACTGGCACAATCAGTTTTGTGATAAAATCATTATTTCGCCTTCAAATAGAGTCATGAAATTTTCGAAAATCCACTTTTCGAAACAAAAAATACTCATAACTCGACAAATAGGAAAGATAGAACGTTCTAGTCTTCGCCAATCGATAGAGGGGACAATTTTACATATTTTGGTGAATTTTGAGTCCATATTTCCAAGGATTATGGGAGTTAGAAAAAATCAATTTGTATCGCAAAATATTTCCATAGCTACCCCTTTGTTCTAAATTTTCGACAAAAAATTATAAAAAATGCAAAAAATTCGTGAACAGGGGTTTTTTTTGGCCAAAAAATCGACTGGCACAATCAGTTTTTTGATAAAATCATTATTTCGCCTCCAAATAGAGTCATGAAATTTTCGAAAATCCACTTTTCAAAACAAAAAATACTCATAACTCGACTAATAGGAAAGATAGAACGTTCTAGTCTTCACCAATCGATAGAGGGGACAATTTTACATATTTTGGTGAATTTTGAGTCCATATTTCCGAGGATTATGGGGAGTTGGAAAAAATCAATTTGTATCGCAAAATATTTCCATAGCTACCCCCTTTGTTCTAAATTTTCGACAAAAAAATTATAAAAAATGCAAAAAATTCGTAAAGAGGGGTTTTTTGGCCAAAAAATCGACTGGCACAATCAGTTTTGTGATAAAATCATTATTTCGCCTTCAAATAGAGTCATGAAATTTTCGAAAATCCACTTTTCGAAACAAAAAATACTCATAACTCGACAAATAGGAAAGATAAAACGTTCTAGTCTTCACCAATCGATAGAGGGGACAATTTTACATATTTTAGTGAATTTTGAGTTGATATTGTCAAGAATTAAGGAAGTTAGAAAAAACAATTTGTATCGCAAAATATTTCCATACCTACCACCTTTGTTCTAATTTTCGACAAAAAATGATTCAAAAATGCTAGAAATTCGTGAAGCTGGGTTTTTTAGGTCGGAAAATCGACTGGCACAATCAGTTTTTTGATAAAATCATTATTTCGCCTTCAAATAGAGTCATGAATTTTTCGAAAATCCACTTTTCGAAACAAAAAATACTCATAACTCGACAAATAGGAAAGATAGAACGTTCTAGTCTTCACCAATCGATAGAGGGGACAATTTTACATATTTTGGTGAATTTTGAGTCGATATTGTCGAGGATTAAGGAAGTTAGAAAGAAGCAATTTGTATCGCAAAATATTTCCATAGCTACCCCCTTTGTTCTAAATTTTCGACAAAAAAATTATAAAAAATGCAAAAAATTCGTAAAGAGGGGTTTTTTCGGCCAAAAAAATCGACTGGCACAATCAGTTTTGTGATGAAATCATTATTTCGCCTTCAAATAGAGTCATGAAATTTTCGAAAATCCACTTTCGAAACAAAAAATACTGATAACTCGACAAATAGAAAAGATAGAACGTTCTAGTCTTCACAATCGATAGAGGGGACAATTTTACATATTTTAGTGAATTTTAAGTCTATATTTCCAAGGATTATGGGAGTTAGAAAATATCAATTTGTATCGCAAAACATTTCCATAGCTACCCCCTCTGTTCTAAATTTTCGACAAAAAAATTATAAAAAATGCTAAAAATTCGTAAAGAGGGGTTTTTTTGGCCAAAAAATCGACTGGCAGAATCAGTTTTGTGATAAAATCATTATTTCGCCTTCAAATAGAGTCATGAAATTTTCGAAAATCCACTTTTCGAAACAAAAAATACTCATAACTCGACAAATAGGAAAGATAGAACGTTCTAGTCTTCACCAATCGATAGAGGGGACAATTTTACATATTTTAGTGAATTTTGAGTCCATATTTCCAAGGATTCTGGGAGTTAGAAAAAATCAATTTGTATCGCAAAATATTTCCATAGCTACCCCCTTTGTTCTAAATTTTCGACAAAAAAATTATAAAAAAATGCAAAAAATTCGTAAGAGTGGTTTTTTTTAGCCAAAAAATCGACTGGCACAATCAGTTTTGTGATAAAATCATTATTTCGCCTTCAAATAGAGTCATGAAATTTTCGAAAATCTACTTTTCGAAACAAAAAATACTCATAACTCGACAAATAAGGAAGAGATAGAACGTTCTAGTCTTCACCAATCGATAGAGGGGACAATTTTACATATTTGCGTGGATTTTGAGTCGATATTTCCAAGGATTAGGGGAGTTAGAAAAAAGAAATTTGTATCCCAAAATATTTCCATAGCTACCACCTTTGTTCTAAATTTTCGACAAAAAAATGATTCAAAAATGCTAGAAATTCGTGAAGATGGGTTTTTTAGGTCGGAAAATCGACTGGCACAATCAGTTTTTTGATAAAATCATTATTTCGCCTCCAAATAGAGTCATGAAATTTTCGAAAATCCACTTTTCAAAACAAAAAATACTCATAACTCGACTAATAGGAAAGATAGAACGTTCTAGTCTTCACCAATCGATAGAGGGGACAATTTTACATATTTTGGTGAATTTTGAGTCGATATTGTCAAGGATTAAGGAAGTTAGAAAAAGCAATTTGTATCGCAAAATATTTCCATAGCTACCCCCTTTGTTCTAAATTTTCGACAAAAAAATTATAAAAAATGCAAAAAATTCGTAAAGAGGGGTTTTTTTGGCCAAAAAATCGACTGGCACAATCAGATTTGTGATAAAATCATTATTTCGCCTTCAAATAGAGTCATGAAATTTTCGAAAATCCACTTTTCGAAACAAAAAATACTCATAACTCGACAAATAGGAAAGATAGAACGTTCTAGTCTTCACCAATCGATAGAGGGGACAATTTTACATATTTTAGTGAATTTTGAGTTGATATTGTCAAGAATTAAGGAAGTTAGAAAAAAGCAATTTGTATCGCAAAATATTTCCATAGCTACCCCCTTTGTTCTAAATTTTCGACAAAAAAATTATAAAAAATGCAAAAAATTCGTAAAGAGGGGTTTTTTTGGCCAAAAAATCGACTGGCACAATCAGTTTTTTGATAAAATCATTATTTCGCCTCCAAATAGAGTCATGAATTTTTCGAAAATCACTTTTCAAAACAAAAAATACTCATAACTCGACTAATAGGAAAGATAGAACGTTCTAGTCTTCACCAATCGATAGAGGGGACAATTTTACATATTTGAGTGAATTTGAGTTGATATTGTCAAGAATTAAGGAAGTTAGAAAAAAGCAATTTGTATCGCAAAATATTTCCATAGCTACCACCTTTGTTCTAAATTTTCGACAAAAAATGATTCAAAAATGCTAGAAATTCGTGAAGATGGGTTTTTTAGGTCGGAAAATCGACTGGCACAATCAGTTTTTTGATAAAATCATTATTTCGCCTTCAAATAGAGTCATGAAATTTTCGAAAATCCACTTTTCGAAACAAAAAATACTCATAACTCGACAAATAGGAAAGATAGAACGTTCTAGTCTTCACCAATCGATAGAGGGGACAATTTTACATATTTGGTGAATTTTGAGTAGATATTGTCGAGGATTAAGGAAGTTAGAAAAAAGCAATTTGTATCGCAAAATATTTCCATCCCCTTTGTTCTAAATTTTCGACAAAAAAAATTATAAAAAATGCAAAAAATTCGTAAAGAGGGGTTTTTTCGGCCAAAAAATCGACTGGCACAATCAGTTTTGTGATAAAATCATTATTTCGCCTTCAAATAGAGTCATGAAATTTTCGAAAATCCACTTTTCGAAACAAAAAATACTCATAACTCGACAAATAGGAAAGATAGAACGTTCTAGTCTTCGCCAATCGATAGAGGGGACAATTTTACATATTTTGGTGAATTTTGAGTCCATATTTCCAAGGATTATGGGAGTTAGAAAAAATCAATTTGTATCGCAAAATATTTCCATAACTACCCCCTTTGTTCTAAATTTCGACAAAAAAATTATAAAAAATGCTAAAAATTCGTAAAGAGGGGTTTTTTTGGCCAAAAAATCGACTGGCAGAATCAGTTTTTTGATAAAATCATTATTTCGCCTTCAAATAGAGTCATGAAATTTTCGAAAATCCACTTTTCGAAACAAAAAATACTCATAACTCGACAAATAGGAAAGATAGAACGTTCTAGTCTTCACCAATCGATAGAGGGGACAATTTTACATATTTTAGTGAATTTTGAGTCGATATTGTCAAGGATTATGGGAGTTAGAAAAAATCAATTTGTATCGCAAACATTTCCATAGCTACCCCCTTTGTTCTAAATTTTCGACAAAAAAATTATAAAAAATGCTAAAAATTCGTAAAGAGGGGTTTTTTTTGGCCAAAAAATCGACTGGCAGAATCAGTTTTGTGATAAAATCATTATTTCGCCTTCAAATAGAGTCATGAAATTTTCGAAAATCCACTTTTCGAAACAAAAAATACTCATAACTCGACAAATAGGAAAGATAGAACGTTCTAGTCTTCACCAATCGATAGAGGGGACAATTTTACATATTTTGGTGAATTTTGAGTCCATATTTCCAAGGATTATGGGAGTTAGAAAAAATCAATTTGTATCGCAAAATATTTCCATAACTACCCCCTTTGTTCTAAATTTTCGACAAAAAAATTATAAAAAATGCAATAAATTCGTAAAGAGGGGTTTTTTGGCCGAAAAATCGACTGGCACAATCAGTTTTGTGATAAAATCATTATTTCGCCTTCAAATAGGGTCATGAAATTTTCGAAAATCCACTTTTCGAAACAAAAAATACTCATAACTCGACAAATAGGAAAGATAGAACGTTCTAGTCTTCACCATTCGATAGAGGGGACAATTTTACATATTTTAGTGAATTTTGAGTTGATATTGTCAAGAATTAAGGAAGTTAGAAAAAAACAATTTGTATCGCAAAATATTTCCTTATCCCTTTGTTCAAAATTTTCGACAAAAAATAATTCAAAAATGCTAGAAATTCGTGAAGATGGGTTTTTTGGGTCGGAAAATCGAATGGCACAATCAGTTTTTTGATAAAATCATTATTTCGCCTGCAAATAAAGTCATGAAATTTTCGAAAATCCACTTTTCAAAACAAAAAATTGTCATAACTCGACTAATAAGGAAGATAGAACGTTCTAGTCTTCACGAATCGATAGAGAAGACAATTTTACATCTTTGAGTGAATTTTGAGTCGATATTGTCAAGGATTGAGGGAGTTAGAAAAAAGCAATTTGTATCGCAAAATATTTCCATACGTACCCCTTTGTTCTAAATTTTCGACAAAAAATAATTCAAAAATGCTAGAAATTCGTGAAGATGGGTTTTTTGGGACGGAAAATCGACTGGCACAATCAGTTTTTTGATAAAATCATTATTTCGCCTGCAAATAAAGTCATGAAATTTTCGAAAATCCATTTTTCAAAACAAAAAATTGTCATAACTCGACTAATAAGGAAGATAGAACGTTCTAGTCTTCACCAATCGATAGAGGGGAATTTTACATATTTTATTGAATTTTGAGTTGATATTGTCGAGAATTAAGGAAGTTAGAAAAAAGCAATTTGTATCGCAAAATATTTCCATACGTACCCCTTTGTTCTAAATTTTCGACAAAAAATAATTCAAAAATGCTAGAAATTCGTGAAGATGGGTTTTTTAGGTCGGAAAATCGACTGGCACAATCAGTTTTTTGATAAAATCATTATTTCGCCTCCAAATAGAGTCATGAAATTTTCGAAAATCCACTTTTCAAAACAAAAAATACTCATAACTCGACAAATAGGAAAGATAGAACGTTCTAGTCTTCACCAATCAATAGAGGGGACAATTTTACATATTTTGGTGAATTTTGAGTTGATATTGTCAAGAATTAAGGAAGTTAGAAAAAAGCAATTTGTATCGCAAAATATTTCCATACGTACCCCTTTGTTCAAAATTTTCGACAAAAAAATTATAAAAAATGCAAAAAATTCGTAAAGAGGGGTTTTTTTGGCCAAAAAATCGACTGGCACAATCAGTTTTTTAATAAAATCATTATTTCGCCTCCAAATAGAGTCATGAAATTTTCGAAAATCCACTTTTCAAAACAAAAAATACTCATAACTCGACTAATAGGAAAGATAGAACGTTCTAGTCTTCACCAATCGATAGAGGGGACAATTTTACATATTTTGGTGAATTTTGAGTCCATATTTCCAAGGATTATGGGAGTTGGAAAAAATCAATTTGTATCGCAAAATATTTCCATAGCTACCCCCTTTGTTCTAAATTTTCGACAAAAAAATTATAAAAAATGCTAAAAATTCGTAAAGAGGGGTTTTTTTGGCCAAAAGATCGACTGGCACAATCAGTTTTGTGATAAAATCATTATTTCGCCTTCAAATAGAGTCATGAAATTTTCGAAAATCCACTTTTCGAAACAAAAAATACTCAGAACTCGACAAATAGGAAAAATAGAACGTTCTAGTCTTCACCAATCGATAGAGGGGACAATTTTACATATTTTGGTGAATTTTGAGTCGATATTGTCAAGGATTAAGGAAGTTAGAAAAAAGCAATTTGTATCGCAAAATATTTCCATACCGCTTTGTTCTAAATTTTCGACAAAAAAATTATAAAAAATGCAAAAAATTTGTAAAGAGGGGTTTTTTTGGCCAAAAAATCGACTGGCACAATCAGTTTTGTGATAAAATCATTATTTCGCCTTCAAATAGAGTCATGAAATTTTCGAAAATCCACTTTTCAAAACAAAAAATACTCATAACTCGACTAATAGGAAAGATAGAGCATTCTAGTCTTCACCAATCGATAGAGGGGACAATTTTACATATTTTAGTGAATTTTGAGTTGATATTGTCAAGAATTAAGGAAGTTAGAAAAAAGCAATTTGTATCGCAAAATATTTCCATACCGCTTTGTTCAAAATTTTCGACAAAAAATAATTCAAAAATGCTAGAAATTCGTGAAGATGGGTTTTTTGGGTCGGATAATCGAATGGCACAATCAGTTTTTTGATAAAAACATTATTTCGCCTGCAAATAAAGTCATGAAATTTTCGAAAATCCACTTTTCAAAACAAAAAATTGTCATAACTCGACTAATAAGGAAGATAGAACGTTCTAGTCTTCACCAATCGATAGAGGGGACAATTTTACATATTTAAGTGAATTTTGAGTTGATATTGTCAAGAATTAGGGAAGTTAGAAAAAAGCAATTTGTATCGCAAAATATTTCCATACGTTCCCCTTTGTTCAAAATTTTCGACAAAAAATAATTCAAAAATGCTAGAAATTCGTGAAGATGGGTTTTTTGGGTCGGAAAATCGAATGGCACAATCAGTTTTTTGATAAAATCATTATTTCGCCTGCAAATAAAGTCATGAAATTTTCGAAAATCCACTTTTCAAAACAAAAAATTGTCATAACTCGACTAATAAGGAAGATAGAACGTTCTAGTCTTCACCAATCGATAGAGGGGACAATTTTACATATTTAAGTGAATTTTGAGTTGATATTGTCAAGGATTAAGGAAGTTATAAAAAAGCAATTTGTATCGCAAAATATTTCCATACCGCTTTGTTCTAAATTTTCGACAAAAAATTATAAAAAATGCAAAAAATTCGTAAAGAGGGGTTTTTTTGGCCAAAAAATCGACTGGCACAATCAGTTTTGTGATAAAATCATTATTTCGCCTTCAAATAGAGTCATGAAATTTTCGAAAATCCACTTTTCAAAACAAAAAATACTCATAACTCGACTAATAGGAAAGATAGAACATTCTAGTCTTCACCAATCGATAGAGGGGACAATTTTACATATTTTGGTGAATTTTGAGTCGATATTGTCAAGGATTAAGGAAGTTAGAAAAAAGCAATTTGTATCGCAAAATATTTCCATACCGCTTTGTTCTAAATTTTCGACAAAAAAATTATAAAAAATGCAAAAAATTCGTGAAGAGGGGTTTTTTTGGCCAAAAAATCGACTGGCACAATCAGTTTTGTGATAAAATCATTATTTCGCCTTCAAATAGAGTCATGAAATTTTCGAAAATCTACTTTTCGAAACAAAAAATACTCATAACTCGACAAATAAGGAAGATAGAACGTTCTAGTCTTCACCAATCGATAGAGGGGACAATTTTACATATTGTCAAGAATTAGGGAAGTCAGAAAAAAGCAATTTGTATCGCAAAATATTTCCATACGTTCCCCTTTGTTCAAAATTTTCGACAAAAAATAATTCAAAAATGCTAGAAATTCGTGAAGATGGGTTTTTTGGGTCGGAAAATCGAATGGCACAATCAGTTTTTTGATAAAATCATTATTTCGCCTGCAAATAAAGTCATGAAA
Organism: Lochmaea crataegi; assembly: GCA_947563755.1. NCBI lineage: Eukaryota > Metazoa > Arthropoda > Insecta > Coleoptera > Chrysomelidae > Lochmaea > Lochmaea crataegi. Next base: position 15,687,499 of record OX387428.1, read on the forward strand.
TTTTCGAAAATCCACTTTTCAAAACAAAAAATTGTCATAACTCGACTAATAAGGAAGATAGAACGTTCTAGTCTTCACCAATCGATAGAGGGGACAATTTTACATATTTTAGTGAATTTTGAGTTGATATTGTCAAGGATTAAGGAAGTTAGAAAAAAGCAATTTGTATCGCAAAATATTTCCATACCGCTTTGTTCTAAATTTTCGACAAAAAAATTATAAAAAATGCAAAAAATTCGTAAAGAGGGGTTTTTTTGGCCAAAAAATCGACTGGCACAATCAGTTTTGTGATAAAATCATTATTTCGCCTTCAAATAGAGTCATGAAATTTTCGAAAATCCACTTTTCAAAACAAAAAATACTCATAACTTGACTAATAGGAAAGATAGAACATTCTAGTCTTCACCAATCGATAGAGGGGACAATTTTACATATTTTGGTGAATTTTGAGTCGATATTGTCAAGGATTAAGGAAGTTAGAAAAAAGCAATTTGTATCGCAAAATATTTCCATACCGCTTTGTTCTAAATTTTCGACAAAAAAATTATAAAAAATGCAAAAAATTCGTGAAGAGGGGTTTTTTTGGCCAAAAAATCGACTGGCACAATCAGTTTTGTGATAAAATCATTATTTCGCCTTCAAATAGAGTCATGAAATTTTCGAAAATCTACTTTTCGAAACAAAAAATACTCATAACTCGACAAATAAGGAAGATAGAACGTTCTAGTCTTCACCAATCGATAGAGGGGACAATTTTACATATTTGCGTGGATTTTGAGTCGATATTTCCAAGGATTAGGGGAGTTAGAAAAAAGAAATTTGTATCCCAAAATATTTCCATAGCTACCACCTTTGTTCTAAATTTTCGACAAAAAATGATTCAAAAATGCTAAAAATTCGTAAAGAGGGGTTTTTTTGGCCAAAAAAATCGACTGGCACAATCAGTTTTGTGATAAAATCATTATTTCGCCTTCAAATAGAGTCATGAAATTTTCGAAAATCCACTTTTCGAAACAAAAAATACTCAGAACTCGACAAATAGGAAAGATAGAACGTTCTAGTCTTCACCAATCGATAGAGGGGACAATTTTACATATTTTGGTGAATTTTGAGTCGATATTGTCAAGGATTAAGGAAGTTAGAAAAAAGCAATTTGTATCGCAAAATATTTCCATACCGCTTTGTTCTAAATTTTCGACAAAAAAATTATAAAAAATGCAAAAAATTCGTAAAGAGGGGTTTTTTTGGCCAAAAAATCGACTGGCACAATCAGTTTTGTGATAAAATCATTATTTCGCCTTCAAATAGAGTCATGAAATTTTCGAAAATCTACTTTTCGAAACAAAAAATACTCATAACTCGACAAATAAGGAAGATAGAACGTTCTAGTCTTCACCAATCGATAGAGGGGACAATTTTACATATTTGCGTGGATTTTGAGTCGATATTTCCAAGGATTAGGGGAGTTAGAAAAAAGAAATTTGTATCCCAAAATATTTCCATAGCTACCACCTTTGTTCTAAATTTTCGACAAAAAATGATTCAAAAATGCTAAAAATTCGTAAAGAGGGGTTTTTTGGGTCGGAAAATCGAATGGCACAATCAGTTTTTTGATAAAATCATTATTTCGCCTCCAAATAGAGTCATGAAATTTTCGAAAATCTACTTTTCGAAACAAAAAATACTCATAACTCGACAAATAAGGAAGATAGAACGTTCTAGTCTTCACCAATCGATAGAGGGGACAATTTTACATATTTGCGTGGATTTTGAGTCGATATTTCCAAGGATTAGGGGAGTTAGAAAAAAGAAATTTGTATCCCAAAATATTTCCATAGCTACCACCTTTGTTCAAAATTTTCGACAAAAAATAATTCAAAAATGCTAGAAATTCGTGAAGATGGGTTTTTTGGGTCGGAAAATCGAATGGCACAATCAGTTTTTTGATAAAATCATTATTTCGCCTCCAAATAGAGTCATGAAATTTTCGAAAATCCACTTTTCAAAACAAAAAATACTCATAACTCGACTAATAGGAAAGATAGAACGTTCTAGTCTTCACCAATCGATAGAGGGGACAATTTTACATATTTTGGTAAATTTTGAGTCGATATTGTTAAGGATTAAGGAAGTTAGAAAAAAGCAATTTGTATCGCAAAACATTTCCATAGCTACCCCCTTTGTTCTAAATTTTCGACAAAAAAATTATAAAAAATGCTGAAAATTCGTAAAGAGGGGTTTTTTTGGCCAAAAAATCGACTGGCAGAATCAGTTTTGTGATAAAATCATTATTTCGCCTTCAAATAGAGTCATGAAATTTTCGAAAATCCACTTTTCGAAACAAAAAATACTCATAACTCGACAAATAGGAAAGATAGAACGTTCTAGTCTTCACCAATCGATAGAGGGGACAATTTTACATATTTAAGTGAATTTTGAGTCCATATTTCCAAGGATTATGGGAGTTAGAAAAAATCAATTTGTATCGCAAAATATTTCCATAGCTACCCCCTTTGTTCTAAATTTTCGACAAAAAAATTATAAAAAATGCAAAAAATTCGTAAAGGGGTTTTTTTGCCAAAAAATCGACTGGCACAATCAGTTTTGTGATAAAATCATTATTTCGCCTTCAAATAGAGTCATGAAATTTTCGAAAATCCACTTTTCGAAACAAAAAATACTCAGAACTCGACAAATAGGAAAGATAGAACGTTCTAGTCTTCACCAATCGATAGAGGGGACAATTTTACATATTTAAGTGAATTTTGAGTCGATATTGTCAAGGATTAAGGAAGTTAGAAAAAAGCAATTTGTATCGCAAAATATTTCCATACCGCTTTGTTCTAAATTTTCGACAAAAAAATTATAAAAAATGCAAAAAATTCGTAAAGAGGGGTTTTTTTGCCAAAAAATCGACTGGCACAATCAGTTTTGTGATAAAATCATTATTTCGCCTTCAAATAGAGTCATGAAATTTTCGAAAATCCACTTTTCAAAACAAAAAATACTCATAACTCGACAAATAGGAAAGATAGAACGTTCTAGTCTTCGCCAATCGATAGAGGGGACAATTTTACATATTTGCGTGGATTTTGAGTCGATATTGTCAAGAATTAAGGAAGTTAGAAAAAAACAATTTGTATCGCAAAATATTTCCATTTGTACCCCTTTGTTCAAAATTTTCGACAAAAAATAATTCAAAAATGCTAGAAATTCGTGAAGATGGGTTTTTTGGGTCGGAAAATCGAATGGCACAATCAGTTTTTTGATAAAATCAATATTTCGCCTGCAAATAAAGTCATGAAATTTTCGAAAATCCACTTTTCAAAACAAAAAATTGTCATAACTCGACTAATAAGGAAGATAGAACGTTCTAGTCTTCACCAATCGATAGAGGGGACAATTTTACATCTTTTAGTGAATTTTGAGTCGATATTGTCAAGGATTAAGGGAGTTAGAAAAAAGCAATTTGTATCGCAAAATATTTCCATACGTACCCCTTTGTTCTAAATTTTCGACAAAAAATAATTCAAAAATGCTAGAAATTCGTGAAGATGGGTTTTTTGGGTCGGAAAATCGACTGGCACAATCAGTTTTTCGATAAAATCATTATTTCGCCTGCAAATAAAGTCATGAAATTTTCGAAAATCCACTTTGCAAAACAAAAAATTGTCATAACTCGACTAATAAGGAAGCTAGAACGTTCTAGTCTTCACCAATCGATAGAGGGGACAATTTTACATATTTTATTGAATTTTGAGTTGATATTGTCGAGAATTAAGGAAGTTAGAAAAAAGCAATTTGTATCGCAAAATATTTCCATACGTACCCCTTTGTTCTAAATTTTCGACAAAAAAATTATAAAAAATGCAAAAAATTCGTAAAGAGGGGTTTTTTTGGCCAAAAAATCGACTGGCACAATCAGTTTTGTGATAAAATCATTATTTCGCCTTCAAATAGAGTCATGAAATTTTCGAAAATCCACTTTTCGAAACAAAAAATACTCATAACTCGACAAATAGGAAAGATAGAACGTTCAAGTCTTCACCAATCGATAGAGGGGACAATTTTACATATTTTAGTGAATTTTGAGTCCATATTTCCAAGGATTATGGGAGTTAGAAAAAAGCAATTTGTATCGCAAAATATTTCCATACGTACCCCTTTGTTCTAAATTTTCGACAAAAAAATTATAAAAAATGCTAAAAATTCGTAAAGAGGGGTTTTTTGGCCAAAAAATCGACTGGCACAATCAGTTTTGTGATAAAATCATTATTTCGCCTTCAAATAGAGTCATGAAATTTTCGAAAATCCACTTTTCGAAACAAAAAATACTCATAACTCGACAAATAGGAAAGATAGAACGTTCTAGTCTCCACCAATCGATAGAGGGGACAATTTTACATATTTTGGTGAATTTTGAGTCGATATTGTCAAGGATTAAGGAAGTTAGAAAAAAGCAATTTGTATCGCAAAATATTTCCATACCTACCCCTTTGTTCAAAATTTTCGACAAAAAATAATTCAAAAATGCTAGAAATTCGTGAAGATGGGTTTTTTGGGTCGGAAAATCGAATGGCACAATCAGTTTTTTGATAAAATCATTATTTCGCCTGCAAATAAAGTCATGAAATTTTCGAAAATCCACTTTTCAAAACAAAAAATTGTCATAACTCGACTAATAAGGAAGATAGAACGTTCTAGTCTTCACCAATCGATAGAGGGGACAATTTTACATCTTTTAGTGAATTTTGAGTCGATATTGTCAAGGATTAAGGGAGTTAGAAAAAAGCAATTTGTATCGCAAAATATTTCCATACGTACCCCTTTGTTCAAAATTTTCGACAAAAAATAATTCAAAAATGCTAGAAATTCGTGAAGATGGGTTTTTTGGGTCGGAAAATCGACTGGCACAATCAGTTTTGTGATAATATCATTATTTCGCCTTCAAATAGAGTCATGAAATTTTCGAAAATCCACTTTTCGAAACAAAAAATACTCATAACTCGACAAATAGGAAAGATAGAACGTTCAAGTCTTCACCATTCGATAGAGGGGACAATTTTACATATTTTAGTGAATTTTGAGTTGATATTGTCAAGAATTAAGGAAGTTAGAAAAAAACAATTTGTATCGCAAAATATTTCCATACGTACCCCTTTGTTCAAAATTTTCGACAAAAAATAATTCAAAAATGCTAGAAATTCGTGAAGATGGGTTTTTTGGGTCGGAAAATCGAATGGCACAATCAGTTTTTTGATAAAATCATTATTTCGCCTGCAAATAAAGTCATGAAATTTTCGAAAATCCACTTTTCAAGACAAAAAATTGTCATAACTCGACTAATAAGGAAGATAGAACGTTCTAGTCTTCACCAATCGATAGAGGGGACAATTTTACATCTTTTAGTGAATTTTGAGTCGATATTGTCAAGGATTAAGGGAGTTAGAAAAAAGCAATTTGTATCGCAAAATATTTCCATACGTACCCCTTTGTTCTAAATTTTCGACAAAAAATAATTCAAAAATGCTAGAAATTCGTGAAGATGGGTTTTTTGGGTCGGAAAATCGACTGGCACAATCAGTTTTTCGATAAAATCATTATTTCGCCTGCAAATAAAGTCATGAAATTTTCGAAAATCCACTTTGCAAAACAAAAAATTGTCATAACTCGACTAATAAGGAAGCTAGAACGTTCTAGTCTTCACCAATCGATAGAGGGGACAATTTTACATATTTTATTGAATTTTGAGTTGATATTGTCGAGAATTAAGGAAGTTAGAAAAAAGCAATTTGTATCGCAAAATATTTCCATACGTACCCCTTTGTTCTAAATTTTCGACAAAAAAATTATAAAAAATGCAAAAAATTCGTAAAGAGGGGTTTTTTTGGCCAAAAAATCGACTGGCACAATCAGTTTTGTGATAAAATCATTATTTCGCCTTCAAATAGAGTCATGAAATTTTCGAAAATCCACTTTTCGAAACAAAAAATACTCATAACTCGACAAATAGGAAAGATAGAACGTTCAAGTCTTCACCAATCGATAGAGGGGACAATTTTACATATTTTAGTGAATTTTGAGTCCATATTTCCAAGGATTATGGGAGTTAGAAAAAAGCAATTTGTATCGCAAAATATTTCCATACGTACCCCTTTGTTCTAAATTTTCGACAAAAAAATTATAAAAAATGCTAAAAATTCGTAAAGAGGGGTTTTTTGGCCAAAAAATCGACTGGCACAATCAGTTTTGTGATAAAATCATTATTTCGCCTTCAAATAGAGTCATGAAATTTTCGAAAATCCACTTTTCGAAACAAAAAATACTCATAACTCGACAAATAGGAAAGATAGAACGTTCTAGTCTCCACCAATCGATAGAGGGGACAATTTTACATATTTTGGTGAATTTTGAGTCGATATTGTCAAGGATTAAGGAAGTTAGAAAAAAGCAATTTGTATCGCAAAATATTTCCATACCTACCCCTTTGTTCAAAATTTTCGACAAAAAATAATTCAAAAATGCTAGAAATTCGTGAAGATGGGTTTTTTGGGTCGGAAAATCGAATGGCACAATCAGTTTTTTGATAGAATCATTATTTCGCCTGCAAATAAAGTCATGAAATTTTCGAAAATCCACTTTTCAAAACAAAAAATTGTCATAACTCGACTAATAAGGAAGATAGAACGTTCTAGTCTTCACCAATCGATAGAGGGAACACTTTTACATATTTTAGTGAATTTTGAGTCCATATTTCCAAGGATTATGGGAGTTAGAAAAAATCAATTTGTATCGCAAAATATTTCCATACCTACCCCTATGTTCTAAATTTTCGACAAAAAAAATTAAAAATGCTAGAAATTCGTAAAGAGTGGTTTTTTTGGCCGAAAAATCGACTGGCACAATCAATTTTCTGATAAAATCATTATTTCGCGTTCAAATAGAGTCATGTGATACTGCGTGCATCCGTGCGGGAAAAAGTCAATCGTAAACAAAAAAGTCGGTACATGTGGCGTACTTGACAATTGCAATAAAAAAATAATTCACAATTTCAAATCGAATGACACCAACAGGGGAAAAAGGGCAGAACAGAAAATACGAGGAACGACATAGCTTACCTATGTCTATATTGAAAAGTACTAACTTATTAACGAAAGGCATAGTATTTAGAAAATGTTCGGATTGACATAGCTTACCTATGTCTTTTGAAAAGTACCAACTTATTAACGAAAGGCATAGTATTTAGAAAATGTTCGGATTGACATAGCTTACCTATGTCTTTTGAAAAGTACCAACTTATTAACGAAAGGCATAGTATTTAGAAAATGTTCGGATTGACATAGCTTACCTTTGTCTTTTGAAAAAAGTACCACTTGTAAAAAAAGGGCTGGATAGTATTTAGGAAATATGAGGAATGACATAGCTTACCTATTGTCCTTTGAAAAGTACCAACTTATTAACGAAAGGCACAGTATTTAGAAAATGTTCGGATTGACATAGCTTACCTATGTCTTTTGAAAAAAGTACCAATTTGTAAAAGAAAGGCAGGATGATACTGAGATATGATGTCATTCGATAGAAATTGAGAATTACTGTATACTCACACTCCTTTAGAGTAGACCAATATTTTACTTAGGCTTGTACTGAGACATGCATGGCTTAATCTTTGAGACAAGCAGGATCAACCAAGGAGCTGTTGTTGTGTACTACTCTAGTAACTAGTATCGTTGAAAAAGACAACATATATTAGATATATTTCATACACACATTCATTCAGTCTCCTCTAGTTCTATTAATCTATTTCTAGAATAATGTGTTTGAGAGAAGACATGAAAATGTGTAACATCTATCGTATACATAAATATTATCTTTCTCGTTTGCGTGTTTTTAATGCGAATATTTTCGAAAAGATAAACTTTTCAACGCCACGCTTTACGAAAATGTTTTAATATTATGATATACACACAGAGAAGATTTTGCACATTTCATTCTCTCTCTCTATATATATATATATATATATGTTAATACCGTATCGACTTTTATAATTTCAACAATAACCACTTTTATACTAATAGATCATCATCGTGCTGAAGAATAGCACGCTTAAAAGTATTAGTGGAGTGGTGTGTATTTATTGTCATTACAAATTTCGATGTCGTAAGAAAAGTGAATAGAAAGTACCCTAAAAAAAAATGGAAAGATTTTTATGAGGACATATTTTTCGCATAAATTCAGAAACACCCTGTATGTAGTATAAAATATTAAAGAAAATTCGGTTATTTAAGATGAGTCATGAGGAACTGTACATACTCCTACCTCGTATTGATTCTCCTACGGGGTATGTCAAATATAAAATTTCAACTTGTATTTGGTTTTTGAAAACCTTTATCAAGATTTAAGAAAGTATACAAATAGATAATGAATTATAAGTTTTCCTTAATAAAAACCAACAATTAACTAAAATAGCAAACTACTTATTGAAATTAATGGTTAAATTTGAATTATTATAAGCGTTTATAGAAATATTTAGGCCAGTACCAGCTCTTTGGTCGACAAATTACTTTGCTGTTGAATGACTAAGGTTTCTGAACTACTTGCAACAGCTTCACAAGACATGGCACGTTGGGACAGCATATTGGCAGTTTTGGTTTTATTCTCCATTGAGCTATCCACATAACCTTCTGCCACAGTACTAGATTTCCATCATCCCAGCCTTTTTAATTGGAGTACATTTGCACCACTGTTGGCAAGTATCGTAGCGGCGGTTCTTCTTAGAGCGTGGCCTGTAAAGCCTTTCGTGTCCTCTAAATCCAAAAAAGTAGCAATTTTTCGGAAAAAATTAGCTATTGTATTGTGCCCAATTGGTTGATTTCTTACTATGCCTTCTCTAAGCCGAACAAAAAATCTATCGATTTCTATTCTTTTTCTCAAATTCATGTAGTCTCGAATGATCTTCATCCATACTGGATCAGTACTGAGAAATGATCTACTTGTATGTGTTTTGGAATCTGGAATTTCAATCGAAATTTTTTCAAAAAAACAACATCGAAAATTTTCATTTTCACTCATTCGTCCGTCCGACAAGCTCCAGATACGCCTATTATTAATGCGACCTAAAACAATAAGAAACATATTATAATACCATAATAACTGTGCACTTGTATAAGCTCAAACACGATTTTTTCAAAATACTTATTTAAAGATCACACATATATAACCTTTATCGGTAGAAATTCATTTGGAGATTTGTTCAAAAAATCCTCTATATTTTTCCTGGAAAATACGTTCGATTTCTTGCGCCCGAAGCCCACATTTTGTCCTTTTAGGAAGGCCAACAGTTTCCCATGTTTCGAAATATGCTAAGAGTACATTTTCGGAACTGGTATTCTTCACCTTTTTTTCTTCGCACCACTTCCTATATAATTCAATAGCTTTTAGGTAGCGATGCTTACTTTTTTCTGGCACCAACCCCTGTGCTTCTGCGTCAGCAGCCTGTCGTATTTCTGGAGGGGTACAATCCATCAATTCTTCATCGGAGGACATTTTTCTCAATTTATTATTAGCGAACTTAATATCCATCCGACTTTAACTGTTTACCACATAGCAACAGTAACAATACGAACGTCCTGAAAAATAACATGATTACATTTTAATTTTTCTCAAATAATATACATATATTTTTATTCACTTCTAGGACGGCCGGTATATATAAATATTAATCGTAGATATGATAAACAACTTTACTTGTTTAACGGGGTGACGAATAAATTTTGTCGATTTATATTCAGTAGCGTGTTGACTTTCGAATAGGAAATATCGGTGCGTGCTTTCGAAATTAACGTGTATCGTGGAGTGTAGTGAATATGCCTTTATGGATTACTTGGATTACAATCTGATACATTCACGGTAAGTTTTCATTTTATTCACATACGAACAATTTTATTATAATAAATTGATTTTTAATATATAAACCAAGTATTTTACAATTGTTTATTAGATTTTGAATTTGCTTAGAACTTTTTTTGATAAATAGATACTTTTTGGTCATTGTATAGACGAAAAATTTTGTTTAAAAATGATTAGTAGGTTTTTAAATTTGCTTAATCTTGAAAAAATTATTTGGAAATTAGAATTAGTACATAATATTGTTTATTTATAAACCATTTTTGCATCCTTTTACTATTTTCTTATACCAAAATATTTAAAATACTTAAAAGGGGCAGGTATATATTCCTAGCTCTGAAAAATTGTTCTTATATGGAAGGTTAGTTCCGATAAACTGTACATATACTTATACCTCGTATTAGGGCTCCTATAGGGAATATTGAATGACATTTTAAATGTGTATGCTTCCATTGTTTCTTAATTTAGAGAATTGATATATATTGCTTATTTATAATCCATTTTTGCATCCTTTTACTATTTTCTTATACCAAAATATTTAAAATACTTAAAAGGGGGCCGAAATATATTCCTAGCTATGAAAAATTGTTCTTATATGCGAGGTTAGTTCCGATAAACTGTACATATACTTATACCTCGTATAAGGGCTCCTATAGGGAATATTAAATGACAATTTAAATGTGTATGCTTCCATTGTTTCTTAATATACAGAATTGATATATATTGTTTATTTATAAACCATTTTTGCATCCTTTTACTATTTTCTCATACCAAAATATTTAAAATACTTAAAAGGGGCCGGTATATATTCCTAGCTCTGAAAAATTGTTCTTATATGGAAGGTTAGTTCTGATAAACTGTACCTCGTATTAGGGCTCCTATAGGGAATATTGACTGGCAATTTAAATGTGTATGCTTCCATTGTTTCTTAATATACAGAATTGATATATATTGTTCATTTATAATCCATTTTTGCATCCTTTTACTATTTTCTTATACCAAAATATTTAAAATACTTAAAAGGGGGCCGAAATATATTCCTAGCTATGAAAATTTGTTCTTATATGGGAGGTTAGTTCCGATAAACTGTACATACTTATACTTCGTATAAGGGCTCATGTAGGGAATATTAAATGACAATTTAAATGTGTATGCTTCCATTGCTTCTCAATATACAAAATTGATATATATTGTTTATTTATAATCCATTTTTGCATTCTTTTACTATTTTCTCATACCAAAATATTTAAAATACTTAAAAGGAGGCCGGTATATATTCCTAGCTATGAAAAATTGTTCTTATATGGGAGGTTAGTTCGGATAAACCGTACATATACTTATACCTGTTATTAGGGCACCTATAGGGAATATTAAATGACAATTTGAATGTTTCCTGCTTCCATTTTGTTTATTAACATACAGGATTTTTAAAAATTAGTTAATTTTATTGATATAAAAGTTTAGCAAAATAGATTCAGAAAAATATTTGAATTTTATACAAATGTACAATTTTTAATAGCTAATAATCTTAATTCGTGTTATATTCTCAATAATACAATTTTAGAACTCAATTTTTAAAACTGATTTTCCAGATAAAAAAGCTGTTTTCAATAATATTAAAACATCGCCCTGTATAATGTGTATTTAGTAATTCATAGGTATTTGGATTTTACCGAATTCTCAGACTTTTCTTATACTTTTACTCAAAATAAACAGATACTTTTTTTTTAAACAGATAAGCTATACACTTGTGTATTCTCAAATTTTCTTAATTTAAATATCTCCCTTATAATGTAACAGAAATGTTGAGAAAATACCGGTGGTTCCCATCTTTACTTAAATTTGAGAAAAAAAATAAAAACTCAATTTGATTCAGGATGATATCTTGGAAGGGGGTGGAATTAGGAAAGACTTATCATAATTTTATAGGGGAAATCACCTTCTGAATTTTTTCGCCTGAATTTGGGAACACCCTGTATACATAAATAATTTTTTAATGCTGATTTTAAACATACGAACTTATAATAATGTTACAAACTGCGTATATTTTAATTCAATTCCCAAGATTTCTTTAGCTGAAATAACCAGCATAAAAATTATTATACAGAATGATTCTTTATAAAATAACCCTAGCATGCCTTTGTTTTGTTTCCTCATGATTTTTTAAAATTATTAGTTTAGTAAAATTATTTAGAATCGTTCTTTAATAATTCTTTTATTCTTTGTTTCAGGTTTCGTAAAGTATTGGTCTACTCCAAAGGAGTGTGAGTATACAGTAATTCTCAATTTCTATTAAATGACATCATATCGCTCAGTATCATCCTTCCTTTCTTTTAGAAATTGGTACTTTTTTCAAAAGACATGGGTAAGCTATGTCATTCCTCATATTTTCTAAATATTATTCCTTTCGTTAATAAGTTGGTACTTTTCAAAAGACATAGGTAAGCAATGTAAATCCGAAAATTTTCTAAATACTATCCAGTCTCTTGTTAATAAGTTGGTACTTTTTTCACAAGCTATGTCGTTCCTCGTATGTTTTGTTGTTTTTTTTCTGTCCTGTTTCCCCTGTTGGTGTCGGATTATCAAAATATCGTAGATTTCTAAGTTGGTATATGTCAATCCGAAAATCTTCTAAATACTATGCAGCCTTTCGTTAATAAGTTGGTACTTTTTAAAAGACATAGGTAAGCTCTATGTCAATCCGAAAATTTTCTAAATACTATCCAGTCTTCCGTTAATAATTTGGTACTTTTTTCAAAAGACATAGGTAAGCTATATCATTCCTCATATTTCCTAAATATTATCCCAGTCTTTCGTTAGCAAGTAGGTACTTTTTTCAAAAGCTATGTCGTTCCTCGTATTTTTTGTTGTTTTTTTTTCTGTCCTGTTTCCCCTGTTGGTGTCGGGTTATCAAAATATCGTAGATTTCTAAGTTGGTATATGTCAATCCGAAAATCTTCTAAATACTATGCAGCCTTTCGTTAATAAGTTGGTACTTTTTAAAAGACATAGGTAAGCTCTATGTCAATACGAAAATTTTCTAAATACTATCCAGTCTTCAGTTAATAATTTGGTACTTTTTTCAAAAGACATAGGTAAGCTATATCATTCCTCATATTTCCTAAATATTATCCCAGTCTTTCGTTAACAAGTAGGTACTTTTTTCAAAAGGTTTGTCGTTCCTCGTATTTTTTGTTGTTTTTTTTCTGTCCTTTTTCCCCTCTTGGTGTCGGGTTATCAAAATATCGTAGATTTCTAAGTTGGTATATGTCAATCCGAAAATTTTCTAAATACTATGCAGCCTTTCGTTAATAAGTTGGTACTTTTCAAAAGACATAGGTAAGCTCTATGTCAATACGAAAATTTTCTAAATACTATCCAGTCTTCAGTTAATAATTTGGTACTTTTTTCAAAAGACATAGGTAAGCTATATCATTCCTCATATTTCCTAAATATTATCCCAGTCTTTCGTTAGCAAGTAGGTACTTTTTTCAAAAGCTATGTCGTTCCTCGTATTTTTTGTTGTTTTTTTTCTGTCCTGTTTCCCCTGTTGGTGTCGGATTATCAAAATATCGTAGATTTCTAAGTTGGTATATGTCAATCCGAAAATTTTCTAAATACTATGCAGCCTTTCGTTAATAAGTTGGTACTTTTCAAAAGACATAGGTAAGCTCTATGTCAATCCGAAAATTTTCTAAATACTATCCAGTCTTCCGTTAATAATTTGGTACTTTTTTCAAAAGACATAGGTAAGCTATGTCGTTCCTCGTATTTTTTGTTTTTTGTTCTGTCCTGTTTCCCTGTTGGTGTCGGATTATCAAAATATCGTAGATTTCTAAGTTGGTATATGTCAATCCGAAAATTTTCTAAATACTATGCAGCCTTTCGTTAATAAGTTGGTACTTTTTAAAAGACATAGGTAAGCTCTATGTCAATACGAAAATTTTCTAAATACTATCCAGTCTTCAGTTAATAATTTGGTACTTTTTTCAAAAGACATAGGTAAGCTATATCATTCCTCATATTTCCTAAATATTATCCCAGTCTTTCGTTAACAAGTAGGTACTTTTTTCAAAAGGTATGTCGTTCCTCGTATTTTTTGTTGTTTTTTTTCTGTCCTTTTTCCCCTCTTGGTGTCGGGTTATCAAAATATCGTAGATTTCTAAGTTGGTATATGTCAATCCGAAAATTTTCTAAATACTATGCAGCCTTTCGTTAATAAGTTGGTACTTTTCAAAAGACATAGGTAAGCTCTATGTCAATCCGAAAATTTTCTAAATACTATCCAGTCTTCCGTTAATAATTTGGTACTTTTTTCAAAAGACATAGGTAAGCTATGTCATTCCTCATATTTCCTAAATATTATCCCAGTCTTTCGTTAACAAGTAGGAACTTTTTTTAAAAGGTATGTCGTTCCTCGTATTTTTTGTTGTTTTTTTTCTGTCCTGTTTGCCCTGTTGGTGTCGGATTATCAAAATATCGTAGATTTCTAAGTTGGTATATGTCAATCCGAAAATTTTCTAAATACTATGCAGCCTTTCGTTAATAAGTTGGTACTTTTCAAAAGACATAGGTAAGCTCTATGTCAATCCGAAAATTTTCTAAATACTATCCAGTCTTCCGTTAATAATTTGGTCCTTTTTTCAAAAGACATAGGTAAGCTATGTCATTCCTCATATTTCCTAAATATTATCCCAGTCTTTCGTTAACAAGTAGGAACTTTTTTCAAAAGGTATGTCGTTCCTGGTATTTTTTGTTTTTTTTTTCTGTCCTGTTTCCCTGTTGGTGTCGGATTATCAAAATATCGTAGATTTCTAAGTTGGTATATGTCAATCCGAAAATTTTCTAAATACTATGCAGCCTTTCGTTAATAAGTTGGTACTTTTCAAAAGACATAGGTAAGCTCTATGTCAATCCGAAAATTTTCTAAATACTATCCAGTCTTCCGTTAATAATTTGGTACTTTTTTCAAAAGACATAGGTAAGCTATGTCATTCCTCATATTTCCTAAATATTATCCCAGTCTTTCGTTAACAAGTAGGAACTTTTTTCAAAAGGTATGTCGTTCCTCGTATGTTTTGTTGTTTTTTTTCTGTCCTGTTTCCCCTGTTGGTGTCGGATTATCAAAATATCGTAGATTTCTAAGTTGGTATATGTCAATCCGAAAATTTTCTAAATACTATGCAGCCTTTCGTTAATAAGTTGGTACTTTTCAAAAGACATAGGTAAGCTATGTCGTTCCTCATATTTTCTAAATACTATCCAGCCCTTTTTTTAAAAGTGGTACTTTTTTCAAAAGACATAGGTAAGCTATGTCGTTCCTCGTATTTTTTGTTTTGTTTTTTTTTCTGCCCTTTCTTGTGAATTATTTTTCGTTGCAATTGTTAAGTACGCCACATGTACCGACTTTTTTGTTTGTGATTGACTATTTCCCGCACGGATGCACGCAGTATCACACTGTGAGAAAGTACTCGTTACCTAGGTTGTCGGTAAGCCTCGCTTGCAAAACGAGCAGTCATCCAGATGGGCGAGTACGCTTAAGTGTTTTCCGTTTGTCGAATGGGTATGGGTTGACAAGGAGGGGGAATAGTTGCCCAGTATGGGTTATCAAAATATCGTAGATTCCTAAGTTGGTATATGTCAATCCGAATATTTTCTAAATACTATGCCTTTCGTTAATAAGTTGGTATACTTTTCAAAAGACATAGGTACGCTATGTCATTCCTCATATTTCCTAAATATCCCAGTTAACAAGTAGGTACTTTTTTCACAAGCTATGTCGTTCCTCATATTTTTTGTTGATTTTTTTCTGTCCTTCTTCCCCGGGTTATAAAAATATCGTAGATTTCTAAGTTGGTATATGTCGATCCGAAAATTTTCTAAATACTATGCAGCCTTTCGTTACTAAGTCGGTACTTATCAAAAGACATAGGTAAGCTTTGTCATTCCTCAGATTTCCTAAATATTATCCAGTCTTTCGTTAACAAGTAGGTACTTTTTTCAAAAGCTATGTCGTTCCTCGTATTTTTTGTTTTGTTTTTTTCTCTGCCCTTTCTCCCCTGTTGGTGTCATTCGATTTGGAATTGTGAATTATTTTTTATTACAATTGTTAAGTACGCCACATGTACCGACTTTTTTGTTTACGATTGACTGTTTCCCGCACGGATGCACGCAGTATCACACTGTGAGAAAGTACTCGTTACCTAGGTTGTCCGTAAGCCTCGCTTGCAAAACGAGCAGTCATCCAGATGGGCGAGTACGCTTAAGTGTTTTCCGTTTGTCGAATGGGTATGGGTTGACAAGTAGGGGGAATAGTTGCCCAGTATGGGTTATCAAAATATCGTAGATTTCTAAGTTGGTACATGCAAAATGGCAATTCTTGGCAATTTATTACTAACAATTTTTTTCAGCGCTTCCTTTTCAGCATTACTAACACTTCTCTCACAGGCTTCAAGATGCCATCAAATGTTTTGTACATTTTTAATTTTGTTTGATTTTCTGTTCCAGGAATTTTTTTAGGGATGGATTTATTTGGAATATATGCATATATTTAAACTTGCTGATAGGCCTATCTTATAATTTTAATTTTTTTTGTCCTAGGGCTTACATTAAAAATTTTATTGTTTTTTGTTTTAGAATTCTTATTAGGAAAGGATTTTTTAGGTTACAAAAGCGACATTGCATTTTGCAGCTACAGAATTTTCATTAATATTTGGTAAAGTTTTTCTTTGCATGATTTTTTCTTAGCTGCATGAGTTTAAAATGTGCATGAGGGTGGTACAGTAGTGTAGATTTAGGGGTATTAGTATTTTAATTATAAGATATTATATGTAAAAATATCTTTATGTTGTAATTCGTGTTTAAATTTTTCGGCTCTTATCAAAAAAATGTAAATGTTAATATTTTATTGATATTAAATATAATATTTTTTCATAATTGCTAAGTTTGCATTTATTTTATCTTGTTTGTAAATGTATATATCTGCACTTTGCTAGAGTAAAGATAAACTCTGGCTTAGTGCAGCCGGTAGAGAACATCCAGCTTTCAGGGGGGGGGCGCATTTTCTAGTTTTGTCTGTGATTTCCTCCACCGGTGGGGAATATTTTCCATCGGTTGTGAATATTTTAACCGGTTGATTATATTTTCTACCGATAAAGGGAATAAATTCCAGCCATGATGGGCAACAATTGCATATATATAAGTATTTAATTTCATAAGTTTTGTATTGCTTCGGTTGTTGTATATGATATTTTGTGTATTATTTTTAAATATTTAACTCCACTTTTACCATAGCTAATATAATTGTTGGGGTGAACTTTTTTTTAGCTGAAACCAGTTTCAAAAAAAATATTTGTTTTTTCAGTATATACATAGATACCTCCCCGAATACAAAATCACAAAAAACTTTCTGCGGAAATGCATCATTTTCCCGACTTTAGAAAATCTGAAACTAATAAATAAACTATAATAAATAATATAAACTATGTAAAAATTCTCTTCCCGACCTTTAACACAAATCAATGAATAATATCTATTCTTATCAGCTTAATATCGCTTCAAAAATCTCAATAGACAAACGTTTTTGTACCCGCCTGTTTTTATCAATTAATGAAAATGGTATATTTCCACAAGAAGTTTTTTGCGTGTTTATGTTTAGAAAATTGTCTAAAATGTAAAACAGAAACGTATTTTCTTGAAACTGGTTTCAGCTATTCTGAAGTCGAAAAATTGAAAATTATGCATTTCCGCAAAAAAAAATTCGAGTCTTTCTGTTTGGAAAAGGTTCCAAATAGTAAATAAATGAATATTTCTTACATAACTGATTTCGGCTAAACGAAAGTTAATCCTTCGAATCATTCTAAATTCTACAATATTTAATCAATAAATCAAAATGATATATTTCTGCAAGAAGGTTTTTGCGTGTTTATGTTTAGAAAATTGTCTAAAATGTAAAAAAGAAACGTATTTTCTTGAAACTGGTTTCAGCTATTCTGAAGTCGAAAAATTGAAAATTATGCATTTCCGCAAAAAAAAATTCGAGTCTTTCTGTTAGGAAAAGGTTCCAAATAGTAAATAAATGAATATTTCTTACATAACTGATTTCAGCTAAACGAAAGTTAATCCTTCGAATCATTCTAAATTCTACAATATTTAATCAATAAATCAAAATGATATATTTCTGCAAGAAGTTTTTTGCGTGTTTATGTTTAGAACATTGTCTAAAATGCGGAAAAGAAACGTATTTTCTTGAAACTGGTTTCAGCTATTCTGAAGTCGAAAAATTGAAAATTATGCATTTCCGCAAAAAAAAATTCGAGTCTTTCTGTTTGGAAAAGGTTCCAAATAGTAAATAAATGAATATTTCTTACATAACTGATTTCAGCTAAACGAAAGTTAATCCTTCGAATCATTCTAAATTCTACAATATTTAATCAATAAATCAAAATGATATATTTCTGCAAGAAGTTTTTTGCGTGTTTATGTTTAGAAAATTGTCTAAAATGTAAAACAGAAACGTATTTTCTTGTAACTGGTTTCAGCTATTCTGAAGTCGAAAAATTGAAAATTATGCATTTCCGCAAAAAAAAATTCGAGTCTTTCTGTTTAGAAAAGGTTCCAAATAGTAAATAAATGAATATTTCTTACATAACTGATTTCAGCTAAACGAAAGTTAATCCTTCGAATCATTCTAAATTCTACAATATTTAATCAATAAATCAAAATGATATATTTCTGCAAGAAGGTTTTTGCGTGTTTATGTTTAGAAAATTGTCTAAAATGTAAAAAAGAAACGTATTTTCTTGAAACTGGTTTCAGCTATTCTGAAGTCGAAAAATTGAAAATTATGCATTTCCGCAAAAAAAAATTCGAGTCTTTCTGTTAGGAAAAGGTTCCAAATAGTAAATAAATGAATATTTCTTACATAACTGATTTCAGCTAAACGAAAGTTAATCCTTCGAATCATTCTAAATTCTACAATATTTAATCAATAAATCAAAATGATATATTTCTGCAATAAGTTTTTTGCGTGTTTATGTTTAGAAAATTGTCTAAAATGCGGAAAAGAAACGTATTTTCTTGAAACTGGTTTCAGCTATTCTGAAGTCGAAAAATTGAAAATTATGCATTTCCGCAAAAAAAAATTCGAGTCTTTCTGTTTGGAAAAGGTTCCAAATAGTAAATAAATGAATATTTCTTACATAACTGATTTCAGCTAAACGAAAGTTAATCCTTCGAATCATTCTAAATTCTACAATATTTAATCAATAAATCAAAATGATATATTTCTGCAAGAAGTTTTTTGCGTGTTTATGTTTAGAAAACTGTCTAAAATGTAAAACAGAAACGTATTTTCTTGTAACTGGTTTCAGCTATTCTGAAGTCGAAAAATTGAAAATTATGCATTTCCGCAAAAAAAAATTCGAGTCTTTCTGTTTAGAAAAGGTTCCAAATAGTAAATAAATGAATATTTCTTACATAACTGATTTCAGCTAAACGAAAGTTAATCCTTCGAATCATTCTAAATTCTACAATATTTAATCAATAAATCAAAATGATATATTTCTGCAAGAAGTTTTTTGCGTGTTTATGTTTGGAAAATTGTGTAAAATGTAAAAAAGAAACGTATTTTCTTGAAACTGGTTTCAGCTATTCTGAAGTCGAAAAATTGAAAATTATGCATTTCCGCAAAAAAAAATTCGAGTCTTTCTGTTTGGAAAAGGTTCCAAATAGTAAATAAATGAATATTTCTTACATAACTGATTTCAGCTAAACGAAAGTTAATCCTTCGAATCATTCTAAATTCTACAATATTTAATCAATAAATCAAAATGATATATTTCTGCAAGAAGTTTTTTGCGTGTTTATGTTTAGAAAATTGTCTAAAATGTAAAAAAGAAACGTATTTTCTTGAAACTGGATTCAGCTATTCTGAAGTCGAAAAATTGAAAATTATGCATTTCCGCAAAAAAAAATTCGAGTCTTTCTGTTTGGAAAAGGTTCCAAATAGTAAATAAACGAATATTTCTTACATAACTGATTTCAGCTAAACGAAAGTTGATCCAATTGTTGTTTCTATTTGCCTTTTTTGTTCTGTTCTGAATCAAAGATAACAGAAAATAGATCAGTAGTATCGAGCACATAAATGTAATAAATTATAGACAAATCTAATCATTATTATTAAGATGTTAATTCTCTCCGAATTCTCAGTTTTCTTAAACCTGTACTTGTGCTTCTCACAAGTAATGTAATTTCAAACCTATATGAAATTTTTATTCCTACTTTAGCCTAGAATATTTTAAATTACCTTTGGTAGGAACAGAAAAATTCCTCGTTTTCTTAAAGTCAACTCACGTCTCAGTTTTAAATGAAGCTGCACTACCTAGGGATGGCGATCTGAAATCGATTAATCGAATAATCGATTCCTCGGACCAAATATCGATTTTATAAATCGATATGTTGTACTGAATCGATATTTCACCCTTGAAAATCGACATTCGATTTTTTCTGGTTTGCGTTTGGGAGCTATAAGCTTAACTTTTTAATGTAACAAATACATTTAGAAAATAAATGTCTTCTTTTATATCTGATCTGATACTTTGATATGGTAATAAAAATAATTGTTATTATCGAAATCCCCGAACTAAAAAATCCCTGATTTTACTGGTAAGAGATCCCAGAGATTGTTTATTCTTTTTTAGTATCTTGTTTTTCATAAAATGAGTTGTAAATACAAAATCGATTTTTTAGGAATCGATCTTTTAGACCTCGATTTTTTATGAATCGATTCATCAGGCTACGATTCGAATCGATTCCAAAATCGATCTTTTTTGGAAAGAATCGCCATCCCTAGCACTACCATCCAATATTTCATTAAGCTGGCGACAAATCTCACACACACACACACACAACCAATATTTAAAATTTTAATTAAGCACAACTTGCCCATTTTCAATTCTTAATCTTTCTAGTTTTTATTATTCAATATTTACTATGTTTTCTTCAGTCATACTTTAGTATCGTCAAAAAAATCCGATCTTCCAAAAAAAGAAAAGCACCATCTTACTGCGTAGTGCCACGGAACATGTTCCGTGCATAGAGAGTGCATAGAGAAATAATATTTTGTCTATGGCGTAGTGCGTGCGACCATAGAAATAAATATATGCATGCCGAAAGTTCCTAGAATTACTGGCCACCGATGCATTGAGAATTCAGCTAAAACGTCATTTTAAATTTGAAGGTTTACGCTTCGGGGGTGTATTCATTGTTTTAATAAAGCAATATAGATGTTCGTAATGATAAAAAACCTGCAAAAATCTTATGTTTTGAATGGCAGACATTAACTGTCATTCTTGTCATAAAAACCACTTTTTGTTGGTCACACTGACCTTAGACTGAACTCCTCGTGTTGGTTAAGCTGTCAGATATCAGAGCTGGTAATACTTTACTTTTAAATCTTTGAATAACTGTCATTTTTAGCCTTGAACATGTTTTAAAATAAAATAAAATGGCACACTTCACATTTGTAATACCAGGAAATAAAGAAGACCTATTGAAAAGTAATATTAATGACGAATATAAGGTTAACAATGTGTCCCTACAGAAGGATATTCCCAGTGAATTAAAAGGTAATTTTTTTCTATACTATTTTACAAGCTGTTAAAAATAACGATAAATTACTACTTTTTAAAACAAAAGTCATCTATTACCAACAAACTGTAAATATTTATCAGATAATCGCCAATTACCTATACATAAATTGTTCAGTTTGCAGGCAGTCACTTCGTGACGAAGGTGCAGAATACATTCTTAGTTCGTTTGATGTTCATTTTTCTGTATTGCATCATGGAGATGCACTTTCCATGGACCTTATATTTAGATCTTTTGAAGATTTGCATAAAGGTAAATAATTAGAATTGGTGATTTAACATATTAAATAAAATAAAACATTTGTTTACTTTAGGCGTCGTTGAACTCAACAAAGCTTTAGGATTTCTCTTGGATGATAAGGATAATTTGTCTGATGAATTAAAAGCAAAATTTCTGAATATCCTTAAAATGATTATATATTTGTACACTCAAACAATTTTACAACTTGAAAAACGCAATGCTGCTAAAAGAGAGCAACTTCTTTCTGTAAAAATCGGTCGTAAAAAATCAACCAAAGATACTGATGAAGAATTTGAAATAGATAAAAAAAACATTTTGTTAGTTTTAAATAATATAATACAGAGGGACATTCACCTTTTTTGGGATTCACAAATCATAGAAGAAAACTTCATCAATTTAATTTCTGGAATTGCATATGAGTTTTTGCAGAATCCTGTTGTCAAAAAACAAAATGAAGTATTTACTGAGATTTTTAACCTTCTTGGATACCTTTTGAAATCCTATAATCACGGTACAACTTTTGTTATCCGTATAACACAACTTATTAAATTGAATGAACATTTGGTTCAGTGCATCCCGAAAGGAATTCAACATTTAGTACAAAATTTCAATTCTAAAGGATTGTTACATGAATTAATTGAAGAATTAACTGAATGGCAAACTGATGAAAAATACCAGGATGGGCAGGTAAATAAACTAATCACTTATCGGGCAACATATTTAGCAAAAATTGTTTATAAAAGTGTGAACAACTGTCCCATATAATATTCCACTAAACTGATAAGTAAAGATTCTAGACTCTCTATTGTACATTTTCACAAAAAATGGGCTTTTTCAGAAAATGTGTTTGCTACATAAGTAGATTTAGAAAAAAAAAATTTATTTTTCAAGACACAATTCTAATTGAACAAATTTTTAGGGTGCTCGAAACTGTGCTTCAGTTCTTTCAACATTGGCAGCATTGTTACCAGAACTCATGATGCCCGAAGTGGTTTCTTTAAATAACTATTTGTATCATGAGGTAAGTTTTATGAATCCCTTTTACCCCCACACTTTTTCTTTTTGAAAAGATATTTAAATTTTGGTTTTATTAATGTAAGTACCTAATTTGCAAATATTTTTAACAATCCTGTTTCATATTTTTATAACGAGCTGTTGAAAAAAAAAACGGATGATAATCATCTTTCTTCCGTTTTTTAAATGTAAATGGAAAAAATATTTTTTTGTATAAGACAGTTTGAATGTCTACTTTCCATTTTCAGTATGAATTGGACATCTTTTAAGGTAATTTATCAAGTTATAAGAAGAATAATGTGCTGAAATAAAGAGATTGTGATTTCATTTATTTGATTCTTTGTTATTTCTTACTGAAGTCATACAAATTTCAGTTTTCATTTCATGGTTGTGGGATATGTTTAAAACATTGTAAATATACATTTTGAATGGTTACAACATATTTTTACTCAGAATATAGAATAGGGAAGGTAATTACAGAGAAGGAAGGTAGAGACCAAAAAGAGCAAAATATAAACTATGTTTTAAGAGGCAATATAAAAATAAATAAAAATAATTATACAAGGCAAAGCCAGATCTGTAACACACAAACTACTTGAAGTCAACAACACATAATCCAAATGCAAAGGCAGGAAAGAACAAACTGTTAAGCCACGCTGCGTTGAAGACACTCGATTCCATAGAGGTCAATTCTAAGCTAGTATGATGGGAATGCATAGTTGCCTTGAAACACACTCAGAGACCGTGCAACGACACTGTAACCTGGGTAATGGGGTACGAGTGTCATAAGGGGGATGAAATGGTCAGAAAATGCTCTTCAATGCCATTTATTGGAACGGAACCCTTCTGCGACATTGCAAAATCAACAATCAACATGGCCACAAGAAATAGGCCTCCAGAATAGAGACAGATGAAACAGTTCATTAGATGAATTCGCCAAAATTTGAAGCAGGCCTACTAAGCAAAGATAGGAAAACTGTTAAACCAGTAGTACTATGTTGTCAGAGCAAACTTAACAGACACACAAAGCTAATGGGGTTGATAGACAAAGTCGTGTGCATATTCTGTCACCTAGAGGAGGAAACTGCAGAAGACATCCTTTGTCATTGAGACTACCTAACGAATGTGCGATTTCTTGTACTAGGGAATGAGAAGACTCTGGCAAATAACTACATGAAATAGTCAGTCTCAAAGCTGGTGGACTTCATTAAGAGATTCGGGCTGGAGAATGTAATGTAGATTCAGGACTGCAATAGATCTGGAAAGGTCAGAGTGGAATATGCCAATTAGCTACCTTATCTAATCTAATGTAAGAGAGAGAAAACCCCAAAGCATTACTGATTTTAGTAAATGTCATTGAAAATAACAAACTAGGATTAAAAACATATAAAATTTAATCTCTAAATATATGTTTTTGAATAGGATTTGTTGACATTTCCTTGTTATTGTTTTTAGCCTGCTAGTCTTAGAATTTCAGTAATAATGGTTATTGTGGAAGTTATTTTAAATAATTTGACCAGCAATGATTTAAATGATGAACAAAAACTCTTTAGAGATGGATTACTTGACATGATATTGGAACATACTGAAGATAATTCTGTTTTGGTGAGAGCCAGAGTAAGTAAATGTCAGTTTATATAAACATATAAGTAACAATAAAGAAAATATATCACAAAATAAAATTAATTTTTTTCAGGTTTTTCAACAATGGGCCAGAATGCAAAGGGAAATGGCAATTCCGTTGAAATTTCAACTAAAAGTTTTGGAAAAAGCAGTAGAGCATTTGTGTGATAAGGGATCTCTAGCAAGAAAATTTGCAATTAATTGTGTCACGACATTTTTATCCTGCAATGCATTTAGCGATAATGTAAGTTATTAATTCCATTATAGTAATTAGTTGTGCACAAATTGACAAAACGTAATAAGCTCCGAAGAGGTAACAAATATGAAGGAGGGGAGCAATTAGACACACATGTTTTTTTTTTGTAATGTAGCCTTAGCTGTAGGGTAAAGTGGTGCATTTATAAAGGATTTCTGGCTAAAACTATGCAAATTTGTCCCTGACAACAATAACTATCTAATCTGCATGTCCTAGGTAGAAAAAAGTCTGACATGGATAGTTTGTTGAAGTCATCTACTAATGTCGTCCAAACAAGGCTCCCTCCCCCTGTGGGCATCCTTCACTATCCTCTTCTCTAGGGCTGCCCTTATCCATCTGCATATTACTGCAGGTGTGCCCTGTCTACCTAACAGATTCATATTAGAGCTCCCTCAATATCTAAGAAGGTGGCCATTGCTATGTACTTGTCCTTTATTGACTTTGTCTCTTATGTACCTATCCAAGAGTCTCTAGTGTTTTTAGAAAAAAGAGGTTAAGCTAATTGGTCAGGATGACTTTGATGTTAGATTTAATACTTTTAAAAGACTGGCTTTTAATATGTCCATGTACCATGAAAAATATAGATTTCCATCGGTCATGAAATTTGATTATTAAAAGAAATTTAAGCGCACTTAAACTTTTCCACCAAAGCATTCATGTATTAATAATAATAATAATAATAATGTATATTGATCCTCTGATGACATGAAAATGTATAGGACAAGTCAAAAACTACACTAATAACAAAAATACAAATAAAATATAAAAAAACAAACTATTGCTATGTACACACAAACAGTAATATTAGTTCAGTCAAGCTCTGAATCTCCAATAAACTCCTCTACCCTGTAGTAGCCTTTAGAAATTAATAATAATTTTATACGCTGCTTAAACGCAAACGTATTTAAATTTTTTATACTATTTGGTAAATGGTTATACAGCCTAATACCTTGAAATGTTGGAGATTCTTCAAATTTAGTGGTCCTATGAGACGGTACACTTAAGAAGTTAGCCTTTCTAGTTGAGTAATTGTGATAATGAGAATTTAATATTAAACTGTTGAAATTTTCTTTAATATACATCAGACAATTCAGTATGTATATACAAGGCAATGTTAGAATTTCATGAGAAATATAATAGGCTTTACAAGATTCACCTGGAGGTAGTTTGAATATGGTGCGGATTACACGTTTTTGGGTAATAAAAATCCTGTTTCTATCGACAGAATTTCCCCAAAGAATAACATTATACGACAAATGACTATATACGAGACTATAATAAACTGTTAATAAGGACTCTAAAGGCATGGAGGACCTTATTCGAGAAATTGCATATTTAGATTTATTTAGTTTTTTATTAAGCATATCAATGTGATCTGACCATCTAAGATGTTGATCAACATAAACACCCAGAAATTTTGCACATTTGGTTGATATTAATGTATTTCCATTAAGATTGATTTGTAAAGTAGCTGGATTGTGGAGAGTAAAATTTATGCATTCCGTTTTGGAAACATTGGATATCAGGCCATTACTGCCGCACCAAGTACTAAAACTATTTAAAATGTCTTTTGTTGACTTAATCAGCTCATCAAAGGTAGATTCTGCAACAACTAAAGAAGTGTCATCAGCAAAAAGAGATACCAGTTTCGCATTTAAATTTTGATGCATATCATTGACAAAAAGCAGTGGCCCTAAGACCGAACCCTGAGGTACACCGATATTAATCGGCTTTTTAGCCGAATAAGCATTTTCAATTTTTACAGATAACTGTCTGTGACTGAAATAATCACTAATCCAATCTAAAAATATACCTCTAAATCCTATATTGTTCAATTTATTCTTAAGAAACTCTAAATTAATGCTGTCGAAAGCTCTAGACAAGTCAAAAAAAAGACCAACTACATATTTGCCGTGGTCCATGCTGTAATACACAAATTCAATTAAACTGGAAGTAGCTGTCTGCGTTGATTTACCTGATCGAAAACCATGCTGACAATCACTGAGGATGTTGAACTTAGATAAAAAATCATACATTTTAGTATAAACCAGTTTTTCTATAACCTTAGAAAATACGCTCAATATTGAAATTGGTCTATAATTAGCAATATCCAAAGGATTGCTCATTTTATAAACCGGAATAATGGTTGCTGTTTTTAGACATGAAGGAAATTTACCCGTCGTGATTGATACGTTTATCAGATGTGCAAGATGCTCAGCAATAGGTCCACTAGCAGCTTTTAAAATTTTTGTCGAAATATTATCAGTTCCACTACAATTTTTGCTCTTTAGATTTTGAATCGCATTTAAAACTTCATTAGGCAAAACTGGACTAAAAAAGAATGTTTTCCTCTCCATATTAGATACAGTACAGTTTTTTTATTTAGTTTTTCCAAAGTGAGTTAATAGACTGTCTTCAGTAATATTGGCAAAGTAATTACCAAAAACATCCGCAATTATTTGTATCATACTTTTCAGTTGTCCTTATCTTCTATAAGAGAAGAATTAGAAAAGCATAAAAAATTGCTGATAACCGCTAAAGAACAGTTCAAAGATCCTAAAATGGAACAGATAATGGAACTTCAAGCACAGTGGAATGGCATAGTAGATGAACTGAAAAAAGAAGTTGAAAAAGAACTTGAAACAGGTAAAGGTAAGACTTTCATTTATTTTTTTATCAATTGACAGATTATTGATGAGTTCCTTCTTTATTTATAACTGCTTCTATCTCCATGGTAATTTATAAATGAATTCAAATTATTACTTCAATATTTACTTAATTACAGTTACCTGTAAATAATTGTCATATTAGTAAAGCGTGATTTATAGACGTCAAAAAAAATAATAGTTCAATACTATTAAACGCTTTACATAATTAGAAAAATTAATTTCCAAAGAGCAGACCGTCCACTAAGAAGCAACAACTACTTCTCGGGCTATATGCCCCGACAGACATTGAATTACACTTCTAAAGTAAACGGGGTTGGTATATCTGTTAAGATAGAACCAACCATTCTGGTTTGCGATTAGAAGGAATAACATCACTTGTGGACCGGTTTCGCTTATCAGCACAAGGTAGATGCTATTCGTCCAGAAGCTCTGAGAGCGCATAATCCTGGACTAGAGACTACGTTGATACCACACCAATACATTAGCTTTAGTAAAGGAAATGTTAAGAGTGCGATATCAGCGTCATCTCTACATCTAATCACAAACCAAAATTCTATATCGACAAAAAACCATCTCGGTTTTGTTTTTTTGTTTTTGACATAAATCACGCTTTACTAATATGACAATTATTTACAGGTAACTGTAATTAAGTAAATACCTACAACTTTCACAGAACCTTCCGATTCTGAAACAAAGCCACTATTAATTTTGGAAATTGGAAACAAAATAAAAACGTTAAAAAATTTCAGGACGTGACGAAAGGGATACAAGGAAACAGAAAATTCTGATTGGCCGATTTAAAATAGAAAGTGTCTAAAAAAAATCGAATGTTATATGTTATAAATAGTATATCAGCGAACAAAAAACAAAATTAGTTTTAAAAATCGTCTACTCGTCTTCTGATTCGTCCCCTTGGACTAAATTATGGCAAGTTTGACATTTTATTAGAGTTGTACCATGTTCTTCGTAAACAAAATTTTGACATGATGTACACCTCATTGTAGTCATTCTATTTTTAGCGCGTCCACATATTACGCAACGGCTCCTTATTTTTTGTGGGGGCTCTGCAGTTACGTTTTCATTTTCTTGGCCCTACTTTGACAGTAGAATCTTGATTCTCGGTGGTAAATTTTTGAATTTTGATCTCTCGATGGGATGTTTTTCCATTAGAAGCATGGCCATGGATTTCAAAAACGTTCTTCGATTTTTTGCCGGGTTAATAGGATGTGTTCCGTTATATAGAATTTGTGCGTTAAATCCAGATATGTTTAGTAAATGAAAAAAAAAATACACAGGGGCCATCTATTAGTTCTACGCGAAACTGAATAATTTCCACAAAGCTGATCAACTGTGTCAACACCTCCTTTAGTCTCATTGTAAAAATGGATTACTTCCGGCTTCAGTGAATTTGGGATTACGGCAGCATCATTGTGCATGGTCGAAATCGATATGACTGACTTATTTTTCTTCCGTGCAAAAGACACAGTCATCAAGTTTTTTTGGAAACCAAAAAGAGCTGATTTTATAGCTCTAGTTTTACGCGGCTGAAATTCAATTGGAATATCAGCCTTGATTTTTCTAAGAGTTCCCACAAGTGTGATCTTTTTTTGCAAAAGTTCCATTGCAAGTGGACAACTGGTGTACCAGTTATCACAAGTCAAATTACAGTTATTTCCTTCTACATGATCTAGAAGTCTGACTACAATATCGTGTGAAGAATTAGATACTTTGTAAAGTCCATCTGGTTGCAGCAAATAATATATTTCTAAATTAGAAGAATAATATCGATAGGTATTTGCCAGAGTAACGTCACCAAAAACGATTTGTAGAAAAAACGTGTTTTTAATTTAACCTGGTTGAACTTATTGAAATTGTGCAAAATTTACTAGGGTATTCTTTGAGGTCTATTATTTAAATGAAGAAAAAGAATTTTCAAAGTTTTTGTATCGTTTTAGTGGTTAATTGATACTTACACGTTACTTTACGGGTTCAGAAAACTCGAAGTCTTGATAAAAAATTTAACGTAAGTACACAGATATGTCAGTTTGGCGGCAAATTGTAGTGTTTTGAAAAGAAAGAAAAACTATATCGTTTATTATGAAAAAAAAAAAATAACTTTACAAAAATCAACTGACATTTATTTAAATGGGTTTATATTACGAAATACACTTAATTGCTTCATACAAATATATGGAAGTATTGAATAATTATTGCTAGTAAAAAATACATATTTTTTTATTAAGTTTTGTAGCTTTCATCCTCATCAAACGAAAAGCGGCATTACAAGGTTATTATGCCGACGTTACAAAACAAGAACTATTTACGATTTTGAAAACGAAAATTGGGAGTTGAAAAAAAACAGACAAACTACGTTTTAATTTCATGAAGTCTTTGAAAGAGAAATATTTTTTGTTCGGCAGAACATAAAAAAAGTGGTTTAGAAGTAATTATTTGAAAGAAATTAATAAAAGATGGTGTTGAACATAACGATAGATGTTCTATAGATACCACATCTCACGTAAAACGTCGCATATTAAACGTATGATTCAAACACTCTTCAACAGGTGGCGTTTGTCGTTCATGGATATCTTGATTTGTTTATGAGCTACTGGGCTATACCTTGTTTTTAAACTAGGAGGAGCATTTTAGGAAACCTCAAACACACCACTAAAAGTAACTAGATTGGGAGAGTGTTCCGAAAGGGTCGTGTTCAGACTTTTTGAACTAATTGACAATTACGTGAAATATGTTTTGTTCTGCTGGTTATTGTCGTAGCCAATGAGGGATCAAGGCATGTCTAAATATCGAATAATCATTGGCCACCGGCCATGGCGAAAGTAGTGAGCAAATGACACATTATTGGGAAAACATGTATGGTTATAATAGGTAGTTTATGCAAAATTTGTTGATAATTTAAGGATAAATAAGTACGTAGAAAATACAATTGCATGTTTCAATTATTCTTTATTTACGTTGGACTCTCAGGTATAGCACAAACTAAAAGTAAACAGAGGTTTTGATATCGAAAAATGCGATAATATTGTACTGTAATGTATGTAAAACTTGATGTAAAAATATTTAGAAAAATAAGATTTTACTTGGAAACTTATATTATTAACAAGAAAGAACAAGCATGGATTTTGTTTATCAAACTGAATAAATAATAAAAATAGCACTTAACTTGGTTGGGATATAATACCTTGTTAAAAATAAAACAATCAACAACAAACGCAAAAAATTGGTACAGTTAGATTGAAGTAATGAATATTTTCATATAAATAAACACAAAACTGACAAATGTCGTTGTCAGTTGCATCAAAAGAGCTGTGTGAAACGGGCTGCAATTTGACCAATCACTAGGCATCAGAAATGCCAACTTAAATTCAAATCGCTCCTCTTAGTTTAAAAACAAGGTATAGAACCAGCCTGAATATGCAATCTACTGTTTGTATATCTACTGTTGTTAAATGGGGATATTGTTTTGAAAGGGCGTTGAAATTTTAATAAAGAATAGTTTCAAACGAAATATCAACTATTTAATACAAATAAATATAATTTTACAGAAAATGAAGTTGATAATGGTAACATTACTTCAAATCAAGCACAAAGTATAATTAGAATATATCTTCAGGATTCCAAGTTTAAAGAAGCCATCCAAGTGTGCAAAGTAGCTGTTAAAGACAATAAATTCCTGGAAAAATTTAAGTAAGTCAAATTTACTTAAATTATTTTTTGGGGCTTCACCGAGTAGGTGATCGATGCTCCAAAACTTTGTTGCCTTCATTAATTTTAACATACATTTTTCTACGTTTTAGAGAAAAAAGTTCGATCGGAGATTTGGATTTTTACATGGGGATTTTTTATACGATTTTTTTCGACGTTTCCAAAATCGTCGGTCAAATGG
Source organism: Lochmaea crataegi (assembly GCA_947563755.1). NCBI lineage: Eukaryota > Metazoa > Arthropoda > Insecta > Coleoptera > Chrysomelidae > Lochmaea > Lochmaea crataegi. The sequence continues at coordinate 15,718,757 of OX387428.1, forward strand.
AAAACCAAGAATTCGTCAAGGTGACCGAACAAGATTATAGAGATATGGAGAACATGTCTTCGAAAGTAGATTTCTTACGTCAATGTGTCGAATTTTTAGAAGCAATTGATGCGGCAATAGACGTATGCGTGGAGTTATTAGAAACGACGTCCGTAACTGATATGCAGGAAGCTATTGAATTTTTTGTAGCCGCTTATCAATTCAATATTGATAGGGCAAACGAGGGGACTTTGGGTGAGTGATGATATTACATAGGAAAATTTTTGATGGGGTTAATAATCAAATATTAGTAATGGTGTTTCTATGCTCTATATATTCATTAACGACGAAAATATTGTTTTAGCAATGTTGCGAGTGATGCAAAGGACAGAACAGGAACGAAAAGATGCAATAATCGGCGCATTCAAAAGCATTTATTTAATTTCTGATTCCAAAAACTTGACGTAAGTAATCTTGAAATATTTGACATGCCACTGTTTAAATCGCTTTGACGCCGAAACCATAACTGCATTAACTATTATTTTCGTACCATTCGAAAAAGGAAGAATGTTCCTAAATAGTAAACAGTATTTATTTATTTCGATTTCATAATTGACAAAGTTATACAGGGTTGAAGTTAAAAAAATTATTTTCATGACATAAGTGTATCGCCTACACCTATGGAATTACTAAATAAGTCACTGAACACAGTTTACACTACTGCTACAAGTGAATCAAGTACAAATGTTACTGATAACGATGACGGCCAGTAACTTTCTGATTATATGGTGTGTATTTTTCGTTTTTAATGAAAGGAATTATTCTTATAGTACCTATGTTGTTGTTTTTACATTTTTATGCGATTATATTTATCGTTCAATCATTTTAGCAAAATAATATATAGTAAATTTTATACCCATTTAGAATAAGACCATCCTTATTTATTATTAATAAATCGGTTGAAACAAAAAATTACCAACAAAAATGAACGTCGTAACTAATTTATTAGATGTCACGTTTTTGAAGTTACGTCAAATTTTGATTTCATGTTAATGTCATAACGCAAAATAAGATATAAAAATGCGATATTCTGATGAATCCAAAAAACTTATGCTTAATGTAGTAAACTATTTTCAAAACGATTTAGGATCTCGATTTAAGGCAATTCAAAAAGCGTCCGAAGCACTAAAAGTTCCAGAAAGCACATTATATAATCTTGAAAAACCAAACAGAGCTACAGATTTCGAATTTAGAAGAAATATGTCTGCAAGCGTTTCCCGGAGCAAAACCCGAATTACAAAAAATACCCTGCATTGTTTGAGGGAAGTAATTTATAAAATGTATGCGCGAAAGGATAAAATCACAGTAGAAACTATTTTACGGCAATTTATCGAAGAGTCTCCAGAAACTAAGATTTCCAAAGGTTCGTTATATTTGGGAATTAAAAAAATGGGTTTTCATTTCAAAAAACAGGATGGAAGAAAACATTTATTGGAAATGCCTGCAGTCAGATTAAAAAGAATATTATTTTTGAACAAATACCATGCTGCTAAAAGCGAAAAGCTCTTTACACCTGTTTTTCTGGATGAGACATGGGTTTTTAGTAAAAGCGGGGACAGAAGAATGTGGCAAGATGGTACTAAACACAGTGATTTAAAAATAACTGGAAGTGGGACACGATATGTAATTGTTCATGCCGGTAATAAAAAAGGTTTTGTGGCAAATGCATCGCTTATTTTTAAATGCAATAAAAAAACAGGCGATTACCATGATAACATGAACACCGAAAATTTTGAAAATTGATTTAAACAGCAACTAATTGTAAACTTGGAAGAACCATCGTTAATTATAATGGATAACGCAACGTATCACAGTCGCCTGGATGAAGAAATCCCAAGAAAAAGTTGGAGTAAAACACGCATGTTAGAATGGCTCAAAAAAAAGAATATTCCTTTCCCAGATCACATTTTAAAGGATGCTGTTTGGAATATAATTGAAAAGCAAGTTTTGCCAGAAAAAAATTATCATTTAGACAAATACGCTGCCGAGCATGGTCATTGTGTTCTCAGGCTACCACCCTATCATTGCCATTTTAATGCCATCGAAATGGTATGGTCAGAAACTAAAAGGCATTATGACCAAGCTATTACGAAAACTGCAAGGTCACCTACTGAAGTCTTAAAAGTATGGAATGACGTTGTAAAAAATGTACCGGAGCAACACTGGCAGAATTACATAAATCAAACAGAGAAAATTATTTCTGAAGCATGGGAAGTAGAAAACAAACTGGACCTACTAAACATCGAACCTATGGTGATCTCTGTATCCAATGAATCCGATGATGAACTATCACTTTCCGAAAGTTATTCTGATTTAGAAACTAATTAAACTTTGCCTTGAAGATCACGTTGTCATTTTTTTTAAATCTAGAATTTGTACTTAATCGAACTCTGAATTGCCATATTTTTTTAAGAAAACTATTTATCTAGTTAATAAAACAATGTTTTTAAAATTAGTGCGCTTCTTTTATATTCTTTTATTATGTCAACATCTTTAGAATTTTATGAATTTCATAAAATTAATTTGTATTATTACAAACCGCCACTGATAATATGAAATTTCAAGTCACTACGCCAATGCAATAAGAAATATGTCAAGCATTTGACATGACAAATGTCATAACCTAATTTTTTTCATGCGGGTTCAGATGGTTCAAGAAGCCGCATACGTTAAGTTACCAAAACGGCTGGTACCTCTAAATAGGTATTAATTTTACTATATATTCCAACAGTTACCATAAAATTGTAAAATATTATCTCAATTTTGGGCACAACTCTGTAATATCTGATAAACACCTGTTAGTTTGGGGATTATTGCATTCCAATACACTATGTACTTGTTTAAATAAACTTTAAATAGTTTCATAATCAAGATTGGTTTTGATCATGTAAATTCCTCTTTAAATTATTCGAATCGGACCGCTCATTTAAAAGTTACGGCGGGTATAAAAATGATAAAAGTAAAAAATATGTGAAGCTGGCGTCACCTTGTCGAAACTGAGGTAGGGTGGGTCGCTAGTGTAAAATTATTTAAGCGAAGACATTTTTTTTTTCAGTGATCATTGTTCTGTTGTCGTCCAACGATTAATTCGCTTAGTAAAAACACTCCCAGCAACAAATCTGGACGATCTTCAGGAAATTTTATCCGATTGGATATCAAAAGGTACTTTAGACAACAGCGTCATTGACATGTTGTGGCAGATAGTAACTCAGCGTGTCAGTACTCTTGTTGAAGATGAAATAGCAGCTGTGATTCTACTAAAGATGGCTGCGATGGGAAGAAAAACCATCATCACAAAAAATCTTAATTTGATGACTAGCATAGCATTTGACGAAAGGTAAAACAATTAACTATATGTCAGCACTATTAATGTTATTTCAATTAATAAGTTTTATCAGGTAATTCATAAAATAACACGATAGGTCACATAAACTCGGCAAAAACCAAAATTGGAAAGCGGGCTGGTGTCCACCGATGACCTCAAGGTGTTAGGTGAAGTTTACATGTGATGGGTCAAAAGCCCGGTTTAATATCGACGATGAATCGACTTACGTCGGCTGATTATTACACGCTTAGAAAATAGATGAGTAGAGGGGTTGGCAGGCCGCGCTATATTTTGATTTAAAGGAGAGCATTTGAAGCGAAATAATGAGAATAATGAGCTGTGTTTTGACGTAATAAGTTGTTGCAAATACAAAAGATCGAAGGCTTCACTTAAATTTTGCTTTTTCAACGATTTTAACGACTTCTGGGCAGAAATTGGGAGTGGTTTTACGAAAAATTTCCGGGGGGCTGGTCAATGGCGTTCCGTATTTTAAAATTTTGGTTACATCGCCTATGACCCTCCTAACAAATTAACCACGAGCCGCCACTGACTATAACATGCCATCCGAATTGTTACATTTGTCGTCTTGAATTTATTTTATTTAGACTCCGTATGCCAAACCTCAGGTCCTCCGTATATTAGGAGGATTGTGGCTTTTCCTAACCTATCATCAAAAACGTTAGCCTAGTCAGGCCTTCGCATTATGTGTGCTGAGGTTTCCTCATCTTCTTGGCAAAACCTGCATATGTTTGTGGCTGCCAATCCGACGTTGTGTATTTGTTTGTTGAGTTTATAGTGCCATTTCAGGAATCCAACCAAGGTCCTGGTCGTTCGCCTATTCTGGCTTAGTAGGTACTTTTGACGATTGTTCTCTAATGAACTCTGTGGCCTGTCTAATTCCAGGCACCTTGTAGATTCTTGGGACTGCTCTTTTATCAAAGTACTGCTATTTGTTTTTTGCAGTACATTCGAAAAAGAAAGGTTCTAGACCGATGGGAGCACATTGTGCTCCTTCTCGTACTAGAGAGTCTTCCTCTTCATTGCCCTTGTGATCTCGTTGGCCTGGTACCCAGGCAAAGGACAGTCTATTTTGACAGACCACCTCTTGTAGGGTTTCCAAGTAGTCCCAAAGTTTTGAGTTTATCTGCATGGAGCTGATTGCTTTCATAGCCGTTTGGCTGTCGAATATGGCAATGGCTTTTTCCTTAAACTCTTGCCTTAATAGCTCTCCTGCACAGTGCTCCAGCTTCTACTTGGAATATCGTTACGTGGTTGCCTAAGCACAGAAAGACTCCTGTCTTTGGCTTGGCTATATATATTCCTACTCCTACACCTTCCTCGGAGTTTGAGGCATCTGTGCAGCAAAGCATTTCTGCATTAATTGGAGGTCTAAAGTTTTTCCCGAAGCTATAGATTTTTGCTTTGGGTTTGACCAAATATTTTAATTGATTCACAAAGTATTTTAATTTGGATTATTCATATAAATGATATGATACTGGGTGTCCCAGAAGTTTCTGACCCATGTTAACTGCAAAAATCTCGGAACTCAGAAACGATACGGAGGTGCAGTTTTCGATGAACAATTTCTTTTTATATAAAGTTTTTTCAGTATAAATGTTTAATTACTGAAATCTTATTTTTTAAATGCAAGTATCGTCTATTTCTTTAATGGAGCATCCTATATATCTGAAAGATGAACTCTTCCCCTTTCTGAAAATGTATAATTTGTTGAAGTTTAGATGAAAAATGAGTAAGTCATTTGATTTTTAATGATGATTGTTTATTAGATAAAGGTGTCTGACACATACGTTTTCAATAAAAAACAATTACAAAATTTGCCTGCTAAATAATACCAAAGATTACAAAAAATCTGTAATCTTTGCTAATACCTACGTTTAAAAAAAATATACTTAATGTTTTTGAAAGAAGCATGACTTAACATTAGAAATAACTAAAACAACTAAACAAACTTGAAAGGTGAATCAAATTTTAATCAAAATTAACATTATAAATGATCTAATTTAATAAAAATATTTAAGATGTTCCAAGTGTTGTCCATTTTTATCTATGCATTTTTGCGACCTGAACAAAAAGTGATCGAAAGAATTGCGTAACATTTCCGGGGTAATTTCTTGAAATATCGGACAATGTTGTCTTGCAGTTATTCCAGAGTCTCTGGAATAGGATAATATCATCTATCTTTGATAAAAAAACCATATAAAAAAGTCTGGAATCGTCAAGTCAAAGCATACGCCTCTAGATGCCTACATAACAGCCTATCATTAAAAATCAAATAACTAATTCATTTTTCATCTAAACTTCAACAAACTGTACATTTTCAGAAAGAATAAGAGTTCAGCTTTCAGATATAATAGAAATTAAAAAATAGATGATATTTGCATTTAAAAATACCATTTTTTCAAAACACCCTATTTAAGATTTCACTAATTAAACATTTATACTGAAAAAACTTTATGTAAAAAGAAATTGTTAATCGAAAACCGCACCTCCCTATGTTTTCTGAGTTCCGAGATTTTTGCAGTTAAAATGGTTCAGAAACTTCTGGGACACCCAGTAATGTCGATGCGCTGTGTAGTGTACAAAAGAAAATGCAAAAGTCACAGGTAAACAAGTTCTGAACTCCGAGATGTTGTCTTCAAACAAAGTGTGTTGTTATTCATCAAGTCTGTTTAATGATCAAATGATAATTCAATAAATAATAATATTCAAATTTTGTATTAATTATTCATTAATAATTAATTTGGATTTCTTTTGTCTACTCATATTTTTAAACTAAAATTTCAGACATGTTTAATAATATATTTTAAACTTTTTTCCATTTAAGGGGCAAAAACAATCTACAATTTCTTGCCGTTTGCTGTAGATTCTTAGCTGTAGCTTACGAAAAAGTCGATGTGAACAGTCCGAATTTTAATTTTAAAATCAAACCCGATGAAGATTGCTTCGTTGCACTAGCTACCATTTTGAGCAAGTTATTTTTTAAAGCAACACCGTTTTATCACGAAGCTTTATATTCTGGACTGGATTTCGTTTATAAGGTAAATTGTATAGTCTACTAAAGAGAGTAAGATGCATACGTCACAATCTTGCGCTAACTTGCAATACCTAGTGGATATATAATGATGAGTAATTGAGCAAATTTTAGCGAAATGTATTACAAATTAGTGTTACGCTCCCTAGCGGACATTTTATAGCTTTAAAATAAGTTCTAGCAATTTCTTTTGGCCACTTTCATAACAATAATTTTTACCGAAAAGTCGTAGGTTAAGCGATGTCCGTGATACAACCGCTTACCTCGCTTATTTGGCCACCCGGTATAATGCCCCGTCAAAATTCAACGTGTGTATTCTTACATCCTCAGGTGGATTATAAATACTTGATTTATTTTCATTTTCAATAATTTAAAACATATTTTCGTTCTAGTTAAGCTCCAAACCGGAAACATTTGTAGAACAAGTTTTTCAGAATATAATTCCGAAACTATCTAAAAAATTATCCGAAAATCCCGATGTTGAAGTACCACAATATGCTCTTATAAGGATTTGTCAGATTTGTGGTTATGTAGCTCTCAAGCAATTGGAATATATGGATGATACCGTTTACAAAGAATTGAAAAGGCGACAAAACATTCGAGATGACCGAAAAAAGCAGAAGAAGACTACAACTAAAGTTCAAAAACCCGATAAACCGAGGAGAGATAGGAAGTCTTTGACAGCTTCCGAAGCGTCTTCATTAAATATTACAGTTACTACAGTTAGTATCAAAATCAAGCATCCTGTAATATAATAGTTTTCATTTTAATGTTATAAATGAAACCAACTGTTTCTAATTAATTCCACTATTTAATGAAAAAAATATGAAAGGGCATTGATAATTATGTAAATATTGACATATCATCGTCAGAATGACAGAAGTTACATTTGATGTGATGCCTACCTGATGTTTAATATTTTGGCTCGACCAAATAGTGACCTATCTTGTGATTCAATATCCTTTCATAATTTTTTCATTAAATAGTGGAATTAATTAGAAACAGTTAGTTTCATTTATAACATTAATATGAGTAGATTCCAGAAAGTAAGGGTCCAAACAGTAAATTCAATAATAGTTTTCAATGAAGAGTAAGATTGTTCCAGTAGGCCAAGCAATAGAGCATGCAAGAATAGTAATTTTTGACAAAAATCCTAGTAGAAAACGTATGGTGCCATCATATAAAAGACATTACGTCGTATAATTTTGATATGTTTTGGACACGCAAATGTTTTTCAGTAATTTTTTATTAACATTTAAAAAGAAAAAAACCTTCCTTTTTTAGTTTTTTTCATATAACGTAAAAAGTACTAAAGCAATCTCAATGGTATGTATGGATAAATCGTAGGTAATTAAAATACGAACAAAATGAGCGGTCGAGCGAGTTAATCGGATACTTGGGAACCGAGAAAATTTGGAAAAACCGAAAAATTAGTCTTTTTTTTTTGAAAATTCATATTTTTACCATTTTTCAATTGTAAGAGCTGTAACTTTGTACAAAGGAAGTTCTTCACTTCACTTTATATGTGCGAAGATCAAACGGTTACTTTTATTGCAATTGCAATCAATTGTAATTTAATGCGATAATTTGTAACGTGTCTAGATGCGTTGTCGATTGTCCGATTTTAAATTTTAAACCGGTTTTGAAAAGTGTAGATGTAGAGCAACAAAACTTATATTTTCGATTTGTAATAAAATAATGCGAAGTTGGCCAAAAACGCCCAAGATCACCGTCGAAAATGACTGGTTACACCGTTCGCCAGTGCGATCGTATATCTATACAGTATGCCTCTCCTCGATCCCCGCTGCCCTTCTACTCCGTTACTTTCCGGCAATGTATCATTTTCGGCCGTATTTCCGAGCGTTTTTGACCTACTCCGCAGCATTTGATCACAAATCGAAAATATAGGTTTTATGGCTCTATATCTGTATTTTTCAAAACCGCTTTAAAATTTAAAATTGGACAATCGATAACGCATCGAGACACTTTGCAAATTATCGCATCAAAAAATTACAATTGCAATTGCGATAAAAGTAACCGTCGCCTGGCGCCTGCTCTTCGATCATATAAAGTGCATATGAAGAACTTCCTTTGTACCAACTTTCAGCTCTTACAATTGAAAAATGATGAAAATATGAATTTTCAAAAAAGTCACTAAATTTCCGTTTTTTTTTATTTTCTCGTCTCCTAATTATTCGATTAACTCGCTCGACCCCGCATTTTGTTCGTATTTTAATAACCTACGATTTATATACATCCCATTGAGATTGTTTCAGTACTTTTTACGTTATATGAAAAAAACTAAAAAAGGAAGGTTTTTTCTTCTTAAATGTTTATAACAAATTACTGAAAAACATTTGCGTGTCCAAAACATATCAAAATTATACGACGTCATGTCTTTTATATGATGGCACCATTCGTTTTCTACTAGGATTTTTGTCAAAAATATTTACCTATTGCTTGGCCTACAAGGTTAAGTCGACGAGAATATAGAATTAAATCCACATGTTAACTTTACCAAAGTAATTTTATTTATAATCGTTTTATCAAATGAAAATATGAAAGAAGCAATATTTATTACTATGCCATCCAAAACTACAACTCAAAACATGGCATATGAGGTAATAAATAATTTGTACCAAGAATTATAAACACGCGCACATTTCAATCATATAATATTTATACTCGACTAAAATAAACGGAAATTTTTGTCCATATCAAACGAAAAAATTGGACTGGATAATCAATAATATTTTGAAATTTAAGACTACAAAAAATTGTTTTCAAATTATTAAGCTACATTAACAGTAGAATATGTTTGATAAAAATGGGTAATCAAATATTTTTTGTAATCACATAATATCTCGGCGAAATCTTAAACTCAACCAAATTAGGTATATAATTTTTGAAAAGAACCAAAAGAAAGAATGCCCGATCTAGCATGAATTTGTAGTGAAAAGTGTTCATATCTAATCCTTACTAATATTAAAAATGCAAGTGAGTTTGTTTGTTACGCTTTCACACACTGTCAGGCGTACCGAAAATGATATATAGGGTACTTTAACACGTATTTAAAGGAATTCTCGTTCATATGGCAGTACACGGGCATAGGATGTGTATGTATGTATACTGGTGTGACATTCACTTATGCAACATTGATAAGTGTGCTAAGTGACGTACCCAGGTAACACAAAGAGGTCCTAAAGATATCCCCGCGATCTCTTTTTAAGAAATTGTGACAACTTTTGTTACCTCTCTGAGAGGTTGTTGAGAGTTCTATATCTCCTCCAAATGTCCGCCGCCGGGATATTCTCAGCGAAGTCTTGGAGATATCTTACGTGGAAATTCCCGAACAATACACCCTGGCGAGTTCTCTGTGACATCTTGTTACTACTACTTTGGGAAATTCTCACTTATTGCCCATAGAGACGTCTCTGTGAGCTCGCAGTGTGATCATCGCAGGCAGTGCCTCTGGCGAGTTCTGTAGGAAATTCACATATATAGCCTTTTGTGAGATCCAAGAGAGGTCACTTTGCGATATTCGCATGCCATGCTTCTGGCGTGGTCTTCAAGAGTTCGCATTGAGACTAGTGTAAGATATTCTATATTGAAAAAGATAACTATTAAATTGAAAAAAATAATTTCAGAATTAGGAAAAACGTTACTATTTGTAAAATCTAATGGAAAACAACTACTTCCCCGTTACTATGGCATATGCTGGACAGCGACATCCGATATTGTAAATCCCTAACTTTTCACCTGAAAAAATCTGCATTTTACTTCAGATATTCGATTGAAAAACTTTCTCAATCAAGACTGAATAAAAAGTTGAATTAGAATGCAAATTTACACCATCAGATTTGATCAGGTTAAAAGCAAGATTTCACAATATCCTCAATGCCATTGTGGCGAGGAATTAGTTGTTTTCTATTAGATATTATCAAAACTAACTTTAATGTTTCGCCGCAGATTGTTTTATAATTGTAAAAAAAATATGTTTCCATTTTATTAAGAATGTTTTCTTTTTCAACATGTAAAACTTACCAGGAGGTACGATGTACGATAGTGACTAAAGTTTATCTTTTAAAAGTAAAAAAATGATCATATACATCCCGCAGATTCTTTGAGAGTTCGTGGGAGAAACTGAATATCAAGATCAGAATACTATATTATTATGACCACAAGAGAGGATGAATATTTAAACAGCCAATGAACTAATTTAAGTTTATTTTATAAAAACTTAATATACATAAAAAAGAAAAGAAAGAAATAAAAAGAAATGAGCTGCTAGCTATCACCTTCGGTGTGGACCTGAAAGCAAATAATAAACCATAATATTCGGGATATTAATACAAAAAATATATATTTCATTGCTCTTTGGATACCCCTCAGTGTTGGTTGAAAATAAGAAATGTTTACACACCAACACATATTTATAATAATAACATCACAACTCTGTATAGCTATGATTTCAATATAAAAACACAATTTGATTTGGCATACTGGATATCTCGGATATAATACTGGAACCTTTGGCACGATAATCATTGTAAGCACAGTTTTAACAAACACCAAAACAAATTTTCCATTACCGCGACACGAGTTTTGTTAACTATGTCATTATCTTTAGGAGAAGACCAATACTTAATTGTCCTATGTATAATCCTACTTGTGTAGCCATGCTTAATCATAAAGTTGTGAATATAAGGATATATATTCAGAGGTAGCTTTGGTTAGTCAAAATTAGCACTGGTTCTAGTAATTAATCATAACGCAACTAGTATTCAAGTAGGATAATACCATAGAAAAACAGTGCTAGTAAAATACGGTGTCAGGGTATTAAAACATGTTTGTGTGAGGTAAAACTGTGCTCATATCAGGTATCATGCTTGAATCTATTGAATATGAGCTTTAGTAATACCTTTACAAACGAAACATTGACTTACCATTCTCCATATTGACTAACTTTAATTATTTTTTAAATCCTCCCTTTTTTTTCTTTGTGAACAGTGTCTCAACCAATCTTGGGAAAATATCTCAAATTCTTTGTCAGTGGTTTTCCATGTCTGTTTCAGTACATCTAGAAAAATACAAATGCATACACCAAAACAACACAATTAATTATGTGTTATTTTCTATAGAATACAAATTAAATAAATGGAAATTGCGAAGAGCAAAAAATACGCCACAATTCTTATGGAAATGTTTTATAATCATTACAGAAAAAATATTCATTTACAACATACCAAACTATCTCCAATTTTAAATAATTAACTTTCCTCTGTGAACATCATACTTTGTAAATGAACAAATCAACACAAATGGTCATCATAATAGGTAAAATGAATGGGATAAGAGTATTACAAATTATACTGTACCAATAAGCAAATAAACTAGTCTGAAACTTTACTTACACATAAAGTTCATATTTTCCAATCGTATGTTGCCTCTCTTTGTCCCTTCCATGAGCATTTCATTCCTAGTTCATTTGTAAAAATGTTCTTGAACATGCGTCCATGTTGATCCTTGGGACCAGAACCCGCGCAATTCCATTGAAATTTCTATAAAAATATCAAAATAGGATTCTAATTAGCAATGAAGAACATGCAGCGTTTAATTAATTCAAGTAAAATGTGAGTCTGTGGAATTTTCTCTTCCCTCTAGGACTGAATATACAGTACACCTTCGCCATACGCCCATTAAATCCCCTAGGAACTATGAATAAACTATTATATAATTTGAACGAATAAATTCCTTTTTGGCGGTTGTTGGGTATCAGCACGAATCTAAAATGGCGGCCAAATTAACAGTACAATTAGTAGGCCTACACAACAAATACACCCTTTTTAAAATGAGAATATTGTGAAAAACTGCACTTACCTTGTTACCTATACAGTCAAATTCACACAAAACAAATATATTTATGCAAACAAATAATAATCTCTTTATTTTTATAATAAACAGAACAGTAATCATAGTACCTACCTAATCGCCAGACGCCACTATAACTAAAACTAAATGGCGCGTGTAAATGTAAACATAACTGCATAGATAAATACTATATACTCGCAGTGAGAATTTCTTGTTCTGGTTACATTCAGGATAACTTTAGGAACTCGCAGCGAGAATTTCTTATTCCAGTTACATTCGAGATAACTTTAGGAACTCGCAATAAGAATTTCTTATTCAAGTTACGTTCGAGATAACTTTAGGAACTCGCAATAAGAATTTCTTATTCAAGTTACGTTCGAGATAACTTTAGGAACTCGCAATAAGAATTTCTTATTCAAGTTACGTTCGAGATAACTTTAGGAACTCGCAATAAGAATTTCTTATTCAAGTTACGTTCGAGATAACTTTAGGAACTCGCAATAAGAATTTCTTATTCAAGTTACGTTCGAGATAACTTTAGGAACTCGCAATAAGAATTTCTTATTCAAGTTACGTTCGAGATAACTTTAGGAACTCGCAATAAGAATTTCTTATTCAAGTTACATTCGAGATAACTTTAGGAACTCGCAATAAGAATTTCTTATTCAAGTTACGTTCGAGATAACTTTAGGAACTCGCAATAAGAATTTCTTATTCAAGTTACGTTCGAGATAACTTTAGGAACTCGCAATAAGAATTTCTTATTCAAGTTACGTTCGAGATAACTTTAGGAACTCGCAATAAGAATTTCTTATTCAAGTTACGTTCGAGATAACTTTAGGAACTCGCAATAAGAATTTCTTATTCAAGTTACGTTCGAGATAACTTTAGGAACTCGCAATAAGATGAAACCTGGAAAATTGAATGTGAGCTCTCCGAGATTTCTCCTGGAGACACCAGTGAGAATTTCGCTTAGCTACAGCACATAGCGATCACCGGGACCTCGCAATAGGAGTTCGCATAAGATCCTAATTATAACCTCTCAGAGATCTCGCGGAGAGGTCTGTGTTACCTGGGTAGGTTGTCTACTTTTCACAGAGCAACTTTTAAAAATAAAATGACAGTATCGGTACCTAATAATAGAAGTTGTTTTAAGAAGAACGAAGGTGTCGCTTCTGTGTGAGTGGGTTATTCTGTGGTTTTACCAAATATTGTTTGGGAAAATATAGTTTCATTTAAAAAAATCTACACAAAAGATGAACTTCATTTGACATTTAATAGTTCAACATACTATTTCAACTATTAACATTTTAGACAGAAGATGATACTATCCTAGAAGGTGCTCAGGCCGAGGATATGGATGCAGATTTTATCCTAAATATTCTTGAAAGGAATATCGTTACTGGTAACGGATTTTTAGCGAAAATTGCTCCGATAATTGTACGAATTTGCGAACGCCCCGATATTTATGAAACGGAAGAGTTGCAGTTTGCTGGAGTAACAGCATTAGCCAGGTATGCTAGCAACTTTAAAACAAAAACTAATTTTGTTTTCAGATTTATCATTTGCATGTAGGTACACTCTATTCAAAGATATTTTGTTTTAACTTTACACCAACATGATTGATTCAAGAGAAAACACCACAGTAGGTAATCGTTAATCCGATAACGATAGCACAGTATCGTATCGTACTCGTTTCTTCGAAAAGATAATGCCTAATAGTATTATTATTTTACAACTGAAATGTTTGGCTGGTAAAATAAGAGTTAGTTTCAGTATCTAAATTTTACCGACTACGGATCTGTTACTGTTTTTTGTACAATGGGGGATTTATAAAGTTTTATTATTAAATCCTTAAGATCAGATACCGAGTCGACGAAATATTGTGAAATGTACTTTTACTTATATATTATACAAATACTTGTTTTCGATAGATACTATTTCAGCAACAATAAAAGCTTTAGTATTTTACTTGTACCGACCAAAATTTATAGTTTTCGACTGAATTGGGCATTTTTACAATTTTTAATATCGCTGTATAGTCTGATTGCAAATATCGAAGAGACATTTTCCGAGTCTCACTCATATTTCTACTTGATGCTTCTTCTGTGATAAACATTTTCTTTTCTATGGGTGAAAATGTGTGTTCCGTCAGAAGTTGACGTATCCGGTTCCCTTGAATTGTCATTCTAAGACGTTGTATTCGCTTCTACTTGAAACGTAGAAATAGAATAAAGAACCACACAACATCTAGCTACATTTCAATAGAATATTTTAAGCGTTACATAAAAGGTAGCGTCTTGGCAACCATAAAGTTCTTCTATACATAACGATTAACGTTAGCCCTGGAATCTGATATAGAATGGAAACTTTTATACACCATAAAGAAGAGGAAACTGGAATAATTGGACGAAGATCCTGGGTGAAGAATCTCCGGTTTGGTTCGAAAAGACTTCTGCTGATCTTCCACCTTCGTGATCGCTAACCTCTGAACGTAGAACAAGGCAGGAAAAAGAGAAGCTGGATGAAGAAGAGACCTCTGGCTGAAGAATTACCGGGTATGGTTTGAGAAGGTATCTGCCGAACTCCTACTTTCGTGATCGACAACCTTAAAAAATAATGCAAGGTAGGAAAATGGGACTCATTGGTGAAGAATCTCCAGGTTTGATTCGAGAAGACATCTGCTGATCTTCTACCTTCGTGATCGCTAACCTCTGAAAGTAGGACAGGACAGGAAAAAGAGAAGCTGAACGAAGAAGTGACTCTGGGTGAAGAATTAGCGGGATTGGTTCGAGAAGGTATCTGCCGAACTCCTACTTTCGTGATCGACAACCTTAAAAAATAATGCAAGGTAGGAAAAAGGGACTCATTGGTGAAGAATCTCTGGTTTGGTCCGAGTAGACATCTGTCGATCTTCTACTTTCGTGATCGCCAACCTCCGAATCTAGAACGAGGCACAGGAAGAAGAAAGCTGAAAATAAACTAATCATTTTTTTTTCTGACAATTAACTTTTACTTTGTTTATAGGTATATGCTAGTCTCAAGTGACTTCTGCCAGACACACATAAGACTGATGTTTACAATTTTTGAGAAAACCACTTACTCAGGCGTTAAAGAAAATATATTAATTCACTTGTCGGACTTACTTACAAGATTCCCGAATATTATCGAACCTTGGACTGACAGACTTTTCCTACGGTAAGCATATATTTTTATAATTAATCATTTTGTATAGAAAATTAAATTTAATACCCAACTATAAAGTGAACCACTTATAAAAATTTTATCGTTATCCAATACAGTCCAACACGCACATGATACAGTCGAGGCGCAACTCGTCAAATTAGCTTATCGATAACGGTTACGCGGTGACAAGATATTACCAACCCAAAAATTGCCCATCACGGCTAAAGAAATAATAAAATTTAGGACATTGAAATTTTAACGTTGTGTATTTTTTCAGACTCAATGATCCCCTTCCCGAAGTACGTCGTTCTTCGTTCTTCATATTATCCAGGTTAATTTTGGGAGACATGATACGAGCTCATAGCCACATTCCGAAAATGGCTTCTTGTTTAGCGAACCAAGATGCAGATTTGCAGTCGATGTGTAAAACGTTTTTCCTGAAATTATCACACAAGGAAAACAACCTCTACAACGCCCTTCCTGATATCTTCTCCCACTTTATCGAATCGGATATGGACGATGTCGGATTGAACAATACAATGAAGTGAGTACTTAAATTCATATATAAATAAGTGATGTTTATTTATTGATGTGTAGTTAGGTCGTGATTTAGCGCTGTTTAAGTCCACTTCATCTGCCTATCAAAATCCGTCAGGACTTGCAAGATTTAAATGGTGATAAAAATTATTGTTGATGTCAATATCTAATTGTACTCCTGGCAACAACAACTGTTTACTAAAATGATATTTAATACCTACCTACTACACAGTTTTTGTAGGATAATGGAAAAGAGGCCGTATCTCAATGAAAACTGATATTTCTAAACAGCACCAAGGGGCAAAATAGTTTCAAAAATAATGTGTTTAATTGATGGTGCCACAATAATCGTTAAATTGTAACGTACACAAAAATTTGGGAGGGTTTAGGGGATCTCAACTCCCATAAAATTTTAATGATTCTGTCATTTTTGTTTTAAGAGATGCTCTATTCATAAGAAAGCCACACGTCAATTTTCATTTTAATATGTCAAACAACTATAAATATTTGAAAAAATCAATTTGCATTTGGTAACTTTTTTGTATGTACATTTGTACTAAGACGAGTTAGGTTAAATCGAGTTATTTTCAGCCCCAGAATATGTGGTATAATTTATGACCTACCTTTTTGTTACATCCTAAAAAAAGGATTCGGCAATATTCATATTTAGCATAAAAAATGGTTAATTGGCGAATGCGTTTTTGGAAATGAAAAATTTATTCAAGAAACTATTTTTTTTTTAACAATCATTTTTATCAAGGACAAAATCCCCCAAAAATGTTTTATCAAATCTAATAAATGATGCATTTATTCATGACAATTATTTAAACAATAGAAGTTGAAAATTTTCAAAAATTATTGCTATATATATTTTTTTTATTCGGTTATTTAACGTCGGTCTATTTCTGAAACTGAAGCTAATCACCGACTCCGGGAGCACTCTACCCCTAACCGCAATTTTTTAAAAACATTGCTTTATTTTCTGTTTTTTATTTTTCAATGGTTTCAAGGTTTTAAAGCAAGAAAAACATCCTCCGCACAGTCCCCAAGTCCTAACGGTTTTTCTACTATTCCATAAACTAAGAATGAACAGCGTGGTCAAAGGTTCCAGTCCCCAGAAGATGCAGTCAATGACTTCAAAAACTCTATTTTGAATGTACCAACAAGCGAATGGAATAACCGCTTCCAGAATTGGTCCCAAGGGTAGCAAAAATGCATTTCTCTTCGTGGAGAATACTTTGAAAAACAATAGTGTTTGAAAGTTATCTTTAAAAGTTATCTACTGTTCTTTTTTTTTTCTAGCTCTAAATATAAGACAACCCTCGTATTACTAATGTGCTCTATTATTTAATATCCAATAAACTAAATTATTACAACAATCTTTTTTTTAGGATCTTGTTTGATATGGTCGAAAATGCTAAACACTTGGAGAACGTCGTCGCTAGATTCTGTATAAAATTCCAACATACGGAAGACAATCGTCAACATAGACACATTTCTTACTGTTTAACTTTGATAAAGTACAATGACAAAGCTCTTAGAAGATTAATTGAAGAATTTCCAGCTTACAAACACTTGGTACACGACGAAGAAGTATACGCGAACTTTAGAACAATTATACAGAACTGCAGTAAACAACAAATTGGAAAAGCAGATTTGAAGGTGAGACAATCTATTGTTATCCATTACAGATATTTTTTAGGACTGTTTGTCTTCTTCGTATGTCACATTTTAGGTTAGGTTTTAAATAATAATTGCTATTCGTTCAAACTTGGCGTTTATTTCCTTTTCAAATGGTATTCAAAATATTTTTAATTCTCAATTTAAGATCATAAAGTTGGGTAATTATTGATATTTTTGTAACAAAAAAATTGTCGATATATAAGCCGGACGTCAAATTTTAAACATCTTGTCATGGTAGTGGTTTTGAAATGTCTATATATGAAGTTATTAGAGATCCCTGGGCCGAATTCGGTACCTTAATTATGATGTTGGTTGAAATTCTTTAATATCTGAAAAAGGTAATCCACGACATTCAAGCCATCATTTTAAATTCCTGACTAGGTGATCTTTAACTTATGCAAATTTTAATTTCACTCCCAGGTAGAGGTAATGGATTTTGAGATGAGCCCTAACCTTGTAAATAGTTGCGTAGATATAAATGGCAACAATGCAATAAATTCGTGAAGTGAAAACTGAAAAAGTCCGCTTCGGTTGATTTTATTCTTATAGCCCAGGCGAAGTATGTTGAAAATAACATTATAATTTTATTGTAAAATATAATTTAAAACATGATACATACTCAACGGAATTACATTTATTATAGGGAATTGCGTTAATGTCTAGAGATAAATAAAATCAAAGCAATACAGAGTGTTAAACTAATGATATATGATTACAAAGTAATCAGTTAATTGATATTTTAATGACCTAGACAGCTTATGGATTACAAGCTATTAAATACCACTTAGGAGCCCTAGCCCCTTAAAGAAATAATACCATGTTCTACCTGATTTTAATAATAAAATCAAAATTAGAAAAACCCTATGTAATATAACTGGGAAAATTATATGAAAAGCTCTTAACTATAAGCATTTATTATCAACTATATAAATTTATATGTCGTCATCGTCTTCATCATCCGAAAATTCACTTTCACTGTGGCTATCCTCTCCTACGTTTATTATTAAATCCGCCACTTGATCCATGACATGTTCTCTTTCCATATAGTCCTTTTCAACTTTTATTACATTGGCGCAAATGTTTTTCCAATTATCTACCGTTACCTCACTAAATTTTTTCTCCGTTAACTTCCATACATCATCCATTTTAAAAGTTATGTTGCAGGCAGCTACTTCGTTCTTGACCAATGCCCAAATTTTTTCTATTGGGTTTAGCTCTGGATGATAGGGTGGTGGACGCAACGTTAAAATGTCATGTTCTGATAGAATTTGGTCTATTACATATCTTTTAGAAACTGGCCTGTGGATTTTTATAATTGTGAATAGTTCTGCTTTAGTTGATTTTTCAGGAAAGAATATATTTCTTTCAGCAAGCCACTTCAGCATTGCATCTTTTTTCCATGAAAAATTTGGAATGGGTTCTAGGAGTGTATTATGATATGAGGCATTGTCTAATATTAAGACGCATTTTTTCGGTGCATTAGGAATGAATTTTTCTTTTAACCATTTGACAAAATTTGTATGATTCATTTCATCATGATAGTCTCCGGTTTTCATTCCCGATTTAAAAATTGTAAGTGCCTCGGGTACGAATCCTGCTTCACCTCCAGCATGTAAAATAATTAGCCGTTTACCTTTAGCTACGGGTGATTTTAAACACTCCTTTGTACCATCGTCCCATGCTTTTGGTACGGTATGTGAACTGTGGATATAGGTTTCATCACAGTATACAATCGGCCGTCCATCTTCTTTGTATTGTTTTAACTTTCTCAAGTATTCAGTTCTTTTAGCTTTAATGTCATATGTCTCCATTAAAACTTTCCTTTTATCTTCAGTTTTTCTCCATCTAAATCCCATTCTTTTAACCAATTTTCTGAAACTATCAATTTTACCAGTAAAGTTCACCCCTTCTTCATTTCTCACTTCTTCAAAAATTCTTTTCATGGTAGGTCTTCTTTTATGAATAGCACTATAAGAATAAATAATTCTTCGAATTATTTCTTCCTCAAATCCATTAACGGATCCTTTGGAAGTTGAAGGTTTGTTGACGCTTCTCCTAGGTGATTCGAAGCGTTCACCAGGCGATTTTTTATTAGCTTCGCTCACAATACGTTTCACTGTGGCCTTAGAAACATCACAAGCTTTAGCTACTCTTTCATTCAAATTGAACAGAGGGACATCTAGGTCTTTCTGTTCTTTTTCTGCCTTCATAAATTTATATACACTGTATATTATTTGTCGACCTTGACTATGTATAACTTTTTTGGAACCACTCATGTTTCCAGGTTTATTCTAGAACAAAAGATTTAAAAAATTAATACACAAAATAAAGATATATGAATATAAACTATAGTTTCAAGTTTTACATATGCATCAATTAAAAAAAATTTTTCCTACGACCACATAGGAAAGTAACGTATATCGCACTATACAGTACCTCGGAAAGTGGCTTATATCAAACTAGCGTGCGAATTACTTTCCACACATGAGCGGAAAGTAACTTTCCGCACGCTTGCGGATAATAAGTCAAATGTATAATTTTTATTAAGATTGACCACTGTCAAGCTGTCAAATATATAATTTTTAATTAGATTTACCTATGTAATATCTAAATTTGAAGCGATCTATTTGAAAAGTGAAATTTTTTTCATGTTCTTGATTAAAAAAAATTTAAAACGCGGTCGGGGATCGAACCCACGTACTCTTCGTCAGAAGTCCGATGCTGTACCAACTAATCCAAACCAACATTAATACTGAACTGAAAATGTAATCATCTTATAGGTATTTATTATAATATATAAAAAGCAGGCTTTGACAAATTGTGAGAAATGTCAAAAAATTATTCTGATTAGTGAATGTGAAGCGCAATAATTGTGAGGTCAGTTTATATACCTACCTACCTGGAACTATCTACAATAACAACGTATCACAGACATGCATAACAATATCGTGGATACTGACAATGACATATATACAATAATTAAGAATTGATTGTAATAACCTACCTATAACTAATTAAATTTTTGTTACTAATGATAGTTATTGTTATTTCTTGAAATCAATTATGTTGACTTTAATTGTAACATTTTGTGTATTAATATGTCAGATGTTGATTACACATTATTTGGTGAAATTATCACGTGGTCGTAGGAAAAATACTGTACATTACTTGTGCGAAAGTGATTTTTCACACTCGGCTTATGCCTCGTGCTACAATATTTCCCACTCGTGTGAAAAATGTCACTTTCCGCACACGTTATGTAATATACTATTCTGCCCAATGTCCCATGTAAAAATAACATTCTTTTTGATTAGGTAATAACATGCCAAAAATCAAACTTTTAATTTTAAACACGTAATAAAATAAATTAATACATACCTTACTGTCAATTAAATTAATTCACTAAACAAAATATTTTCACAAATTATTGTCTACAAAAATCTTAACTAAACTACAAGGAACTAAAAAGGAAACAAAATGTACTGCACTATTAAAAGATTCGGAGTCGAAACAACCTGAACGGAGGACAGTCAAAGAATGAAATTTAAGCGCTGTTCTTATTAGGATGGGTAGTAACTTTTTTTTCGAACGCAATCTGGTATTCTGCGACGGAATCACGCATGGCTCATCTCAAAATCCATTACCTCTACATCATATTCCGTTAATTCCTTTTTTATTAGGTGGAAAATCATAACTAATGCTGCTTCTGGTGGATGTTTTTTAAATCTTTAGAAGAAACAGGTTAATTGAAAAGATTTATTATTTTCAGCCTGTCGCAACTGAACTTGAAGATCTAATAAAATCAGTATTTGAATTGCGAGAAGATGGTGGTATGCCTCCACCACCAGTACCTAAATCTGTAAGGAAACGTCCAAAAACATCAAAGAAATCAAAAGAAAAAAGGAAAAAACGGCAAGACAGCGATTCTGAAGATTCAGAATGATTTTAATGTTCATAAAATATATTGTAAGTAAGGTATTTAAAAAAAATTTCCGTACATATTTTTAAAATTACAAAATGCAATGCATAATTCGGTTCAATAAATTTTTATTTTTCTGATGTGTCTATTTAATCTCACCTTGCAATATCCTTTTACATATTTCTGTTGCAATGGTAGCAGAAATGCAACAGGAAGCGGTAGAAGACCTAACAAAATGTTGATCTGTTTCTGGGTCTATCTGAGGATATACATTTTGAGTAAGAGATGGTAAGGATTAAGGTGCCAAATCATAGCTGCAAACAAATCACACAAAAAAACAAATTTTACATTTGTTTGTCTGTCTGTTTGAACGCGATAAACTCAAAAACTACTGAACTTATTTTCATACAGCTTTCATAAATAGATGCGTAGTAATAAATGAGATGGGATTTGAAAAAAAAAACTAGAGATTCTTATGGAAATGACAATAATGTAATCCAAGATATCAAAAACTTACCTATAAAAGTCATTATTTGGCGCGCGCTGCGAAAACCATTGATGATGCATAAGTATTGTACTACATGTTTATAGTACTTATCATTTCCCACCAAATATATGAAAGGATATATTTATTTAATTACTTAAAAATCGAAATTTTCCATGTCCAATATCTCGAAAGGGGCAGGGCCGGACCGAGACCTTTGGGGGCCCTGGGCTAACGATATCAGGGGGACCCACGAAATAATTGAAGTATTTGCCATTTTCCAAAAAAAAAGGATTATGCGGAAGAATTAAACGTACATTTTTGATTTGTTTTTTTACTGGATTATTATTCGGGGCGCGGGGTTGGAGCCCATACGTAGATCCGGCCCTGGGAAGGGGTGCATCTTAT
Source organism: Lochmaea crataegi (assembly GCA_947563755.1). NCBI lineage: Eukaryota > Metazoa > Arthropoda > Insecta > Coleoptera > Chrysomelidae > Lochmaea > Lochmaea crataegi. Next base: position 15,741,261 of record OX387428.1, read on the forward strand.
GAAAAACTGAAAGATAACTTTCCGTTTCAATTTTTCCAATAGGTAGGTTTATTTTGGTATCTTTTTGCACCCACTAGGGGAAGCCCCCCACCCCCTTTTAAGGTTCACGCTTCCAAATTTGTATTATCGGACTTGACACACCCTCCTTAACAAAATTTATTTTACTTTAAGTGGCTGCCATTTTCGAATTAATTATTTACAAATTACCTCCTTGACTTGAGGTTTGTTTGGGTTTGTTAGATGGAAAAAGGTAAAATTAATGCTTTTTCAATGTCGGCAATTAGAATGAAACTACGCGGTAATAAAATGGAGCTTTGTTTACATTCAACCGAGAAAGTAGATTTTAAGTAGAGGAGATGTTTGTCTTGGCAAGAAAAATCTTCTTTTATGTACCTTAAATTACGAGGGAGTAACGTTATATAGTTTGCTTAGCACTAATGATGATTTTATAAAAATGCAAAACAAAAGGAAATAGTAGATTAAAACATAATTCTGAATACAAAATAACTTCAAGGATTAAGGTTTAATCCTTCTAAACCATTAAAAGTTGATGAGATCAAAGTGTATATAAAGTATAAGATGACTCTTTTTTTATGGTAATGTGAGTAAAGATCAAAGTGTTAAATGGAATATCACCGGATTTTGAATATAAAACTTCATAGAAATATGTGATTTACACTACAGAAGAAAATTTTAAAGAGCTTATGGAATAATTACGCGCAACCAGTAATTTGATGATCATTTTAAAAGTTTGCTTCAGAATTACAGTTTTTGTCGTGTCTGGATAGATTAATGTTTTATTCGGTGTCTATTAGGTTTTTTAAATCTATTCCATGCTATATAATGAGTCGATAATTAAATGCGAATTCCACGAGTCCCAAGCAGATTTGTTGATTCCACATTCATTCAAACATAATCAACCACAACTTCAGTCAAAGTGAAAACTCGAAAACTTTTATTGGCAGGATTTATACTTCCATATGGAAGATTAGTATTTAGTTTCCTGTAAAAATTGGCATATTTTAGTAAAGCGTGTTATCAATAGATGTCAAAGATGATAGTTTAATACTATTATAACGCCTTACAACGTTTTTGAAAAATATTTTTCAAAGAACAGAGATCGTTCACTGAGCAACAACTACTTCTCGGGCTATATGCCCCGACAGACATTGAATTACTCTTCTAAGTTAATCTGCAAGATATAACCAACCATTCTGGTTCGTAATTAAAAGGGACAACATCAATTGTAGACCGGTTTCGACGTATTTGTGCCTCATCAGTTATCGCATTCTTTACTTCTTTCCAGCCCAGGATTATGCTCTCAGGGCTTCTGGAGGAATGACATCTACTTTGTACTGATTAGGCGCAAATATATACGCTGAAACCGGTCTACAAGTGATGTTGGTTGGTTATATATCTTGCAGATATACCAACCGCGTTTAACTTAGAAGTGTAATTCAATGTCTGTCGGGGCATTTAGCCCGAGAAGCAGTTGTTGCTTCTTAGTGAACGGTCTCTGCTCTTTGAAAAATATTTCTCAAAAACTTTGTAAACTATATTATCTTTGACATCAAGAAATTTTTATTTTTCGTAATAAATAAGTTTCAAAAAATTATTTTATTTGGCAATTTTACTCCCTGTGTGCTTCTTTATATGCCGCTATACTGACTACAATGATTATCTGACATGATATCAATCATGCATTTTATTCAAACTATATTAGGAATCATTTAATTAGAGTATCACTTGCCAAGTTCATAATCATAATTCTTTGAATAATAATCTTATAAATTATCCATAGGCGGATCAATAAAAAAGATATAATTTTCTAAAATTAGAGATTATTTCGTATTAAGCAAGAATGTGTCTCATTGCCGATAAAAGCGCTGGAAGTAAATATTGTACCAAATTATATATGTTTTTATAATAATATTTACACAAAATGTTTGACGTAGGTAAAAATACGTTATATAAAAACAGATAAATGTATAACATGTTTATTGGATAATATTCTAATTGTAAAATAATAAAAATATAAGTATCTATATCTATTAATCTAAAACAAAATTTTAAGAAAAACAAATAATCCCTTAAACTAAATAAAAAAAAAATTTTTGTTCTTTTTGGTCTTGTTTTTCATAATCACATTGTAGCCATATTTAAACAAAATGTTATTTATGTACCAAGGACGAAAAATTGTCTATTATAGTCGAGCCTGCAAATTGATAGCCGTGACGGCGATTTTTGAATACGTGCCTTCAAAAAAAATATGTTTAACCAATTTTATTTGTGATTTGAGGAATAATTATGAAAATATACAAAAATAGGATTCTTTAACGAAATTGAGCATATTTTATTCAGTTTTAAGAGTTTATATAGCTAATCCTTATTTTCAGAATGAGTTTTTCTTAGGATCTTCAAAAACAAAACCATTAGTTTTCTTTATAGTTGGCAGTATATAAAGAGGGAACCTTTTTGTTAAGGAATCCATGGCTATGTGATGATCATTTTATCGTGAAGATCTTTTGGCCAGATCAAAAGTGTAGCAATCTTAATTTCACTTAGGCCTTTTCAGTAATTTTTTTATTGCTTTAATTTAAATTATTTCATAAAAAATGTCCCCGTATTTTTTTATTTTATTTTCTTGGAGCAAGATTTCTATCCAAATAAAATGATAAAAAGGGCGGAACGCAAGCGCGCGCTTTGAACGTGACGTCACGCTCCCCTCCGTATTGACGACAAGAAGCCTACTTTTGGCCAGCGCACAGGCTGGTTCACTTTGATTTTGATAAATGCTGCAAACGCAATTTCAGGCTACACGACGTCAGTTGCCCCAAGAACAAACCGAGTGTACAAATTACCACATAATTGGCCGACAAAGTGAAGTATGACAAGTCTCTTATTATAAAAATGGCACCGCTTTCAGACATGCGTATACAAAAAAAGGATAGGCAGCTTCGCTTCTTGTTTGCTGGTGTATTATTTGGTCATACTTCACTTTGTCGATCAATTATATCACCGATATTTAAAAATTTGATCATTTTCTCAGTGTATTTACTACTGCCGGCCATACACGCTACGTTCTACCGGAGAGTTCCATCTGCGCAGGTAGGCCGGAGCTTTTGTGTGGGAATAGTATTTTTAACCTATACAGAGGCGACCGGTGCAAGATCGAAAATCAATTCTTTCGAGTGACACCGTACGACGTACGTGTGTGCATGTACTCCGGTTGCATATGAACAAGTCGCGTCAGTTGTTTGTTCAATTTCAGGTTCGAATTTCAATTCATTCAATAAGTTGACATGACTATTAGTTTCCCTTTTCAATAACAAATATTTACACACTTTTTACGCTTCCTTTTCACTGTTTTTGTTTCTTTTTTCTTCAAAATTAACGCGAGGTCTAACAAAGCCAGAGTGTTTTCATTCGATGCCATAGCGAAAAAACTGAAGTCCGCTCCGGTACACCAGAGACACGTCCGACGTTCGGTAGACCGTAGAGTGTGTATGGCCTACATAAGTTATCTGTTAACGTCGATCTCTTAAGGTCATAAATTGTGTTACCAAAAATCAAAGATATTGCGTCGGGCTTCGCTTCTTATTAGTTGGTGTATTCTTCGATTTAAGCATATACTGAAAAAACCCGGACTTAATTATATACATATGCAGTTCTCAAGTAAGGCTTAATCTTACAATAGTTACAAATTATTGGTTGACACTTTAGCACAGAAGAAAACTGTAATAAGTGAATAAGTGAATCCATCGGATGACGATAATTGGGAGGTAGCTTTAAAATAACTTGAAAAACACGTGTTTACTGCAGGTAAATTTAATTGCTGGGAGACCTTCTCCATAGAGTTACTTCCAAAAGTTCGCAACCGTTATATATACCAGGATATGATGTTATTCGCGTTGATTAGAATGTTGTTTGCAACCTTCGTCGAGCGAAAAAGTCATATGCAGGTAATGAGAAAAATCAATCTTCGTTGTCAGGATAAAAAATATATTTCTGATTTTGATGGTCACGATAAAGTCTCTTAAAGTACTTCTATGGCGATTAATTGTAGATTAAATTCTGTTATTAGATAGGTAAGTACTGAATGAATCATGAAGATAGGTACTGGATTAAGCATCAGCAGTTACAATAATTGAAGTATATGTATGAGATTTCTAGGATTGGTTCATTCATAGGCTTTTATACACCCTTCGAAAAATGTCTCCAAACAAGTGTTAAACCTATAGCAGGCATGACTTACGTTCTCTAACAGGCCCCTGTATGTGTAAGACTTGGACGGAAGAGCATATACTTTGAGCCTTTTCTGCCACGGCTCGAATCAGGTATATGATGCTTGTCAGGACCTCTATCTCAACCTCAAACCTGAAATATCATTCACCGAATAAACTTTGTTGCTGAATTTGTTTGGTGAAATATGAAAGGTGTGAGCCACGATACACATTTGCGAGTCGCAGCGAAGGGCCAAAAAGACCCTCACACCAGAAACCTAACCTAATAAGCATCGCAATAGTAAGTACGGCATTAAGCATCGGAATTTAGTACTGGAGCATATATTCCTCAAATAAAAACTGAGAGAACGTTAGATATTTTTGAATTTCTATAGAAATGACGATGGAAAACATCCTTCCGCACATGGCAAAAACTAACTCACCGGTTAGGCGTGAAGAAGAGTTGAACGCGGTTAGTAGTAGTAGGATGGGTGACCAGCTGGGGAAACACCGTCGTAGAGCCTGCATCAGCGAAACATCTAGGATTACTAGACTAGGGTTAGTAGCATATCACAGCTCGCAGTCATTATACCAATGAGCACGAGGTATAATAATGTGTAGTCTCGTCCGAGGTCCCAAGTCCATGGATGTTGGGCTCGATCAAGATCCCTACCACTGGTTGGAACACTAATGGATTCGACAAAATTTCCGGTTAGGGGTAGAGTGCTCCCGGAGTCGGTGATTAGCCTCAGTTGCAGAAATAGACCGATGTAAAATAACCCAATAAAAAAATAAATAAAACTCGGTATTTTCGTATTACCAGCACACTCATATAGTATACAAGCAGGTCGAAGCTAGGTTGCAACTGAATTCTTGAAAAGGGAAATATAAAAGATGTCAAGAAATTTCAGAATATGCGACGTAAAATGATAAAGGAAAACGGAAAATTCTGGTCGGCCGATTTAAAAATCGTGGTTTGACGGTGAAGGAACTAAAAACATCAAATGTTGCAAAAGTAACTAAAGATACCTCTAACTTTCTACATCAATTTACTATTAGCTCTGGCTATTAGTATGCGGCATAAAGTGCCGAACGGGGCTGCCCTAGTAAGTTTCTTTGACGCGACAGTCGCAGAGTTAAGAAAACTGACAAACTAATACTATATGTATTTAATTTCTTCGAATCTTTGAAAAAGAAATATACCTATGGGTCGTATGCAAAATGTGAAAGAGATATGGTGTAGAAAAGGGGTATTGATAATATTAATTCAATAAAAGAGAATGTTAAACATAAAATATTCTATCCCTGCAACACATTCCTGTTATTTTAAATTCGGCATCACTTAATTATTGATCTTTTTGTGTAAAAATGGCATCTAGTGACGAATCAGTGGATTTTGAATTTATTGGTACACCTCATCCCGAATTTCAATGTAATGTACAGCAATAGCTGAACAAAGATTTATGTAATTTTTACCTAGCATATAGGCCGAAAAGCATCCAAATGAAAAGTACCTAAACCAACTTTGAAACCAGTCAAAAGTGACGTTTTGACATATATATTTCGCCCTTTCCCCTTTTCTACCTGCAAAACACTGCTTTCCGATATTGTAACGTAAACTACTATTCCTAAAAAAGGATCTACTGGTATTTGAAATTATGTGCGAACTGTCTAACCTTGAGGATAGGAGGAGCCCCACTTCCGAATAATTTCCAAATTTATCAACCTTGTTTTTAGAATAATGTGAATTGATTTTAATTAATTTTCTCCTGCCTGAAATTCGTTCAATACGCGCCTATGGTAACAATATCGTTTTTATTGCTTCAATCAACCTTATCGCTTGGGTAACGGTAACCTTGTAGATGTTACTACGAACTTTTGAAAGTTACTTTCAAAATTATCTATAGCGAAAACGTTTAATAAAATTCTCTTCTTTTGTGTCAGTGTGTTAACAGCAAAATGGAGATTACTTTCAAAGGATTAACAGCCGTAGTGACCGGTGCGAGTCAAGGAATCGGTAGAGATATTGTTAAACAGCTAGTTAAGTGTCAAGCTAATGTTATTGCAGTAGCCAGAAACGCTAAGCTTTTAGAAACGTTACAAGAAGAAGTACCGTGTATTACTACAATCGCTGCGGATCTTTCAGATTGGAAAACAACAGAAAAAGTATTAAATAACATAGGGCCGGTAGATCTTCTTGTAAACAACGCTGGCTTGGCGATATTAGGTCCTTTAACAGAAGTCACAGAAGAAGATGTAGACAAATCATTTTCCATCAACGTGAAGGCATTAATCAATGCCACAAAAATTGTAATACAAAATCTTCTCAGTCGTAAATCACCCGGTGCTATTGTTAATGTTTCTTCTCAAGCTTCTATGGCAGGTTTAAATAACCACACTGTTTATTGTGCCACCAAGGGAGCAGTTGATGCTTTTACAAGAGCTACTGCTTTAGAATATGGACCCAAAAATATCAGAGTTAACGCAGTAAATCCAACCGTTATTATGACTGACATGGGAAAACTTGGTTGGTCTAATCCTTCTGTAGCAGCACCTATGCTGGAAAAAATTCCATTGAGACGATTCGGAGAAGTACATGAAGTTGTCGATGCTGTTACTTACTTGTTGAGTAATAGAGCTAGCATGATCACTGGTTCATGTTTAGCTATCGATGGGGGTTACTTAGCTACTTAAGCAGTATAAAAATTGTCTGAAGTTTTTTTATTTTGAATAAAGCATGTTTAAAAATTTTTGTTCCATATAATTTATTGAAAAAAAAAACACCAAGTATTCCATATACTTCGATCCTATATATTTCAGTGATCGTAGACGTTACTTTTTTAATACTATTTAGGTGGATAGGAGGAAAAGGACAAGGTCAAATTTTATTAAACTCTAACTTATGCTGGTTGTACCTACATTATGATCCAAGATTGCACGTAAAGTTAAGAGTTGGAAACTGTTGTAAGAAATGATTTACTTCCGGATCTAAGAGGAGGGTGCCAAAACGGGGTAGGCACTTACCCCGGCAGAAGAGATTCAGCCAGTCCCAAAAAATTCCACGCATTATATATTTGTGAGTATCTTTAAACAATTTATCTCAAACGCAAATAATCAAAGGTAATATATTATAAGAAAGTATGTAGAACTGCAAAGCCGTTACGGGGACGGAAGTGAGCGTTCGTAGAAAGGGGGAATTGGAAATTAACTAACGAATATTCTGGCTGTTGGAGGTAAGCGCGAGAGGTCGTACGTCAGAAAGGGGATATACAAAGTACACTTCAGTCTTGCCAGTCCTTTCTGTGAGGTATCTCTACCTCATATTTAGGGCAAGGGAGAAGTTTAGTGGCCATATAGTCTGTTTTCATATATAAAATGGCTCCACTTACGATGTCCTTAATGGATATGTGTCCTGATCTAACTGTTTTGTTGCTTTGCAGCCTAAATAACCCCATCCTTGCCTCTCTCGTTATGTAGTGGGGGAAGGCCCAATAAGGCTTCTGGTGCTGCCATTGGCATACTTCTCATGCACCCTCCAATACTTAGACAAGCAAATCTGCGCACCTTGTCTAGTCTCATAATATAATTCTTTTGTATAGTTTTTGTCTATTAGACCAAAGATGTATATGTTATTATGGGTTTAACCATTACACTGTATATGCGCAGACTTAATCCCCATGTTTTGCCACAAGTATGCCTTGCCATCATTAATGTGGTCTCCGATCTTGTTGCTACTTTTTTCAGTTGTTTGGTCCATGTTAATCTCGAGTCAATAATCACCTCTTAGGGACATCACTTTATTGTCACCTGTTTTCCCAAGTTTAGGAATAAATACCACCCTTCTTTCCTCCAGACATTTGGTATGTACCCTAGTCCCATGCTTGCTCTAAGGATCGTACACAATCTGCTGAATATAATGCTGTTTGCCTTTAGCAACAACAGAATTGGATAAATCCCGTCTGGTTCCCAGTGATTTAGTTTGGGATCGTTTATAGGGTATACATGTACTATCATCTATTTATTATACTAAGGGTATATTTACAACATAAATACAAAATTATCAACAAATAATATTTTAAAACCTCTGATGCATGTAATAATCTATGGCTGTTGAAAATGCTGCAAAACCCATTGCACCTACAAGTCCAGCTTTTACACCAGCTACAAGAAATATAACAGAATTAGTAATTGAAGTCAAATCTAATTTTGTTTTGTGTTGTAGCAAACTGGTTAAGCAATGTGAGAAAAGGAATGTATAATTGAAGCTTATGTGATAATGATTTAGCCTATTTTGAACATTAGTACAATATCAATTGGCTTTTATATAGAAAACAATAATTTTTTTCGGTAAATAGAAAATAATTTTATTTAAAATAATTCTAAAATGTATATTTTGAGTATCTATCTAAAAAATTGGGTAATTTTTCAAAAATTTTAATCAATATAAAATAGAATAGCAATATTGAATAGCATATTGAACATTTTTGAAATTGACAACTTACCTCTCAAACCAATTAAACCTCCAGTCACTGCACCAGCATATGTGCCATTTTTCCAATCAGACTTACCTCTAGACTAAAAAAAGTTTACAATTTAGTTATATTTATACTCATTCTTCACAATAGTGATAGAGTGAAGAGAATCTTCTCACCGATTCTATAACGCATTCAACTCCAGAAAAAAGAGCTCCAATTAAAGCAAAATTTTTTGCATAACCCAAAGTAGTAGTTTTCATTTCTCTGAAAACTTGTCGAGCTGTTTGAGGTTCTGCTGTAACTGTAACTGAAGCAGGTCCCATACTTGATGAAAACAGTCCTATAGCAGCTCCCAAACCATATCCTTAAAGGAAATGTTTCTGAAATAAAAATGAATACAAAATTGTTGAATAATTGTACCTACTACACAGCTCATCATTGATTTGAATGCACAACTTTCCAAAAACGATTCCACCATTTTTTCCTCATTGGTCTTTATTTGAATTGGTCCTACACTTTTAGGAATTACAATATTTTGTCTATATCTAAAAGTATTTCCTACAAAATATTTTGTTAGGTAGTCCCACTCCTCGGCTGTAAATTGTCTTTTTTCCTGCGATTCTGACATGTTTTGGATGTAAGGTAATCTTAATTTTCCTAATTAGTTTGTTTAATTTTCATACTCTCATTAGAAACATTTGAATACAAAGTTTTTTTGAAATCGGTTTAAAAAATAATATGGGTTAAAATAGGGTTGTTTTCTTCTTCTTTCATGAGTTCACTCTTCAGAGATAAGATCAGCTCTTCGACTCTTTCGTAAGTGAAGCTAGCTACTGTTATAAAGCCACAGAAATAAATGTTTTTCTGTGATTACGAAATTAGAACTGGCTGGCAAAATTTTTGGTTACCTCTGGTATTCCAATGAAATAACAAAAAATAACACAGTTCATATTTCTTAGTAACTGAAATATTCTTTTATAAGTAAACTACTATTCTAACTTTTATATAAAGAAATACTTTTTTCAATATTTGTATGTTTTCGCATGATATTTTTAAGGAAAAATCTGTTGGAAGGATCATTTCTTATGAATACTATTATAAGCCTCTGATAACACTTGGTAATCCTGGTTGCCTATATAAGTAGATATTGAAAACTTTAGGAGTAGAAGCGGGTAGTGATGAGCGAAATCATGATTTTTTAAACACGTTGTGAAATGATGTCGTGATTTTTTAATATCAGTTATTTTAAAACGTCATGTGATCACGACATTTGGTATTCTGTTGAATATACGATGGAAAAAATGTATCCATATTTATCGGTATCAGTATAACACATTTTGTTGCATTCTCAAATTTCCCTACTAAGCTAAAATAATGTTTTCAAATGCATGTCCCTCATTTTGTACTTTCCGATTTTTCCTACAAATTACTGATTGGAAAATCTCCTTCATGTTATCAGCAGCAGCACTCACTATACAAAAAAAGTAAGGAAATTCGAAATCCCGGAAAAACTCGGGTGATAGTTAAATTTTTAGACAGTTTTGATGAATAATTTTGGAAAACGTCGTAAGCCACATGATATAGGAGAGGGCTCTCCTAGCCACTAGCTAAATCCGGCGCTGCTCTTAATAATCTTACGGTAATGGACGAAATTCAATTGTGTTGTCGAATGAGAGAGATGAAGGTCCAGGTATTGTCGTTCTCGCTGGCTGTGATCACATCACGCTTTGGATCTGCTGCTGTGAATTGTTCGTATCATTTAAAAAGTAGCAGTCCGTGAAATATCGCTCATCACTAGAAGCAGGAGCGTATTATTCCTAATTTTAACATTCATAAAAGTAGGTAATGTAAAGTAACTGTACTTAAATAATTTTGAAATTGCAGTTACGTTATGACGTACACAGAGGAATACTTAAAAAATAAACTATTAAAAGAACTCGACGCTTCTTATGTGGTAAGTAAAATATGTAGTGTAATTATTTTAATTTTAAAACTGTCAAATGTTAGATTATTCGGTACATAACCTCATTATTGATTTAACCGACATGCATATGATGCCACATCATTCCAAAATGTAAAATGTTGTTAAGAAACGATGTGATGGTTTTAAAGTACAAATGAAAAGAAAATTATGAATAAAAAAGTATTGAATCCTCAACAAATATGTGAAAACTGGAGCAATCACATTAATCAATCATCGTTTACGTATTAGTAAAGCCGTCCAAAGTTTATAAAAAATAGCCAAAATGTACTTAAGAATAACCGCTGAAACTTGGTTAGTGGTGTTTGGAACTTTTTTTTCCATTTTGTTGAGAGCTTGTACAAATTTACATTCATATTCTGGAGAAGCTGATGCACCTATGTATGGAGATTATGAAGCACAACGACATTGGATGGAAGTAACTACAAATTTACCCATTAATCAGTGGTATCATAATAGTAGTGATAATGATTTGAATTACTGGGGGTTGGATTATCCCCCATTAACAGCATATCATATGTACATATGTGGAAAAATAGCTGAGTATTTAAATGAGAATTTTACAAAATTACATGACTCAAGAGGATATGAAAGTGATTCTCATAAATTGTTCATGAGATATACAGTGATGATATGTGATGTAGCCTTGTACATACCAGCCTTAATAATATATTATCAAACATGTATTAAAGTAGAAGAGAACCATGAATTTGGAGCAAAGAAAAAGAAAGGGAAGAACCAGAAAAAACTTGATATTAAACATATGAATAGTTCCTTTTGTACTATCTTAGGTTTATTGTATCCAGGTATCATACTCATTGATCATGGACATTTTCAGTACAATTCTGTTTCTTTAGGTTTTACAATCTTAGCAATAACATTTTTATTGAAAAAATGTGATATCTTAGCTTCCATTTCATTTTGTCTAGCTTTAAATTATAAACAAATGGAACTTTATCATTCTTTACCATTTTTCTTGTATTTATTGAGTACTTGTGTGCCTAAGCCTGGACAAAAAACGTTTTGGGGTTTTTTAAGATTGTTTAAAATTGGCGCAGTTGTGATGATTACCTTTACTATTATTTGGTTTCCTTTTTTGTTCAATCTAGATGATTTTCTACAAGTGTTACATAGACAATTCCCATTATCGAGGGGTGTTTTTGAAGACAAGGTTTCTAATGTTTGGTGTGCCTTAAATGTGCTATTTAAATTTAAAACTAGGTTTGATAATTTTCATATGATGAGGATTTGTCTGTTTACAACATTTTATGCTCTCTTACCAAGCTCTGTAGATTTATTTCTCAGGCCAAATTTAAAAAAGTTTGTCTTAAGTTTGATTAATTCATCTTTAGCCTTTTTCTTGTTTAGTTTTCAGGTACATGAAAAAAGTATTTTACTTGTGGCTATGCCAATATTATTGTACTTTCCTTATGATCCATTTGTATGTTTTTGGTTTCTTTGTGTGTCAGTTTTCAGTATGACTCCTTTACTGTTAAAAGATAATTTAGAAATAGCCATTATTGCATTAATGTTATTTTATTGTGTTACTTTTAGGGTTTCAATTGAGCACAACTATAGAAATATTTTGAATAATCAAGATGGTTTAAAGGAGTACTATAGAAGTCTTCTTCATTCACTGTTAGACATAGAATATAAAAAAGCAACACATTTAGGCATAATAAAAGCATCATTGCAACAAATTATTAAAAATTCAGGTGCTTTGAAGATATTAATTTTTCATTGTATTATGTTGATTTCATTAATTGGTTGTTTAATATTGTTTATTATTAGTTTGCTCTTTGAGCCCCCTGTAAGATATCCTGATTTATTTCCTCTTTTAATATCAATTTACTCATGTGTACACTTTGTAGGATTTTTTGTTTATTTTAATATTAAGCAACTTAAAATACCCCAACAGTTTGAAGATATTCGAATTGAACGAGTAAAACAATCATAGATGTTTGAATACATTTTTTGCAGACCTTTACATTATCTTACTCACGTTTCTATAACTAAGTTGGTCAATTAAACCTTCCACCACCTGATGGTGTATTGTATGGTATACTTATTTATGTATGAACTTCTCGTCTATTTAGTTCCAATAATTATGCTGCTTCTTTCTAGTTCAGGTCTCTGTCATCTAGTATTTCTCCTATATTATTTTGTCCCACATCTTTCTTGGTCTATCTCTATCCTTGTAATTTTTATTTTTGCTTTTTTAAACTAGTTTTTCTTTTGTTTATTCATTGCAAATGTCCCCACCAATCAAGCTGTCCCTCTTCAATACAGTCCAGTGTGGCTTGCATTTCTCTATGATTTAGTCCATGAATATTAAAAATAGCATTGTCCACAAGTCCATTGCTGTCTCCTTCTCTTAGCCATGTATTCGTAGCGAATGTTTGTGACATCATATTTTTTTTATAATTGTGTTTTCGGCGTCATAGTTTTTTAATACTAATTGTATAATATTACCATTTATTCCTCTGTCTGTAAGTACTTTCCATAGTTTCTCTCTTGGGACTGCATCAAAAGCTTTCTCAAGATCGAAGAGTGCAGTAAAAATTTTCAATTTTTCTTTAGGTTTTTCTTCCATTTCTGGATTTGCTCTGTACCTGTACTTCTTTCAGTGTCCCCTGAAAATTCAATCGATTCGTTTTTCTATTATCTTTTCCAGTGTTTTCATGGCTGTACTGAATAATGTGATAACTGGGTAGTCCTTATGTTATTCTTTTTCAAATATGGCTACTATTAGAGCACTTTCGATCCTGTTGACAAGGTTTTTTCATCCCTTGCTCTGTTGTATGTATGTTCCCTTTTGGCCCATGTTTTTTAACATTTCCCCTGCAATTTTGCCTGGTACAAGCGCTTTTCCATTTTATAGTTCCTCAATTACTGTTTCTAATTCTTCTTTATCTATTGTTTTGATAATATCGCCCTCTACTCCGCTATCGTCCTCCTTGCGTTCTTCCAATACTGGAGGTTTGTTAAGTAGATCTTATACATTGGATATTCTGCTGTTTCTGCTCTTAATGACTTGACTGTTTGGTAGAATAAATTTTGATACCTCTTGTCATCTTTTTCATTTTTTCTTCGAATTTTTGCCACAGATCATTTTTAGAATCTCATTGATTCTTTTGTTCTCTTCCTTTCTTTTTGTAACTTTTAATAGTTTTCTTCTACTCTGTTTGCTAGATATTTTTCCCACATACTTTTCTTTGTTCTCATTTGGTTTTTAATTTCCTCCGTCCACCAAGATGTCTGTTTTCAACTTTTATCTTTCTTTTTATTAAGATATCTTTAAAGTAATTCCAATTAGTTGTCTTCTATGTTCCAGTTGTTTATTTCTTTATTTTTAATTTCCATTCTTTTGATCTCATTTTTTGCAGTGTCTTCCTCTCTTAATTTATATGATTTAATTGTTACTTTGAATTTTCTGCTGTTGACCTTGTTTTAATGTATTTTCTTTGAACTTGGGCATTAACATATAATTATGACAACTAATTTCTGGGCCTCTTCTAAGTTTTGTGTCAATCATTGTTTTTTTCTATATTTGCTTTCTATTACTATGTAATCAATTATTGATTTTTCATTTCCTGTTTTAGCTTCTTTCTTGTATTTATGTATGTCTTTGTGTTCAAAGAAATTGTTGATTATGATCAAATTGTTTATGAGGCAGAAGTCCAGCATTCTCCTTTCATTGTTGTTTCTACTTATCTTGCATACCTACTCTGCTATTACACATACTTTTCCCTTAACTTATTCTGTTACATTTTGAAGTTCATCCCAATGATTTTCTTTGTTTGTTGTTTTGTTGTCTTCATTTGGACCATATACAATTACTTATAATAGTCTTTCTAAACATGCATAAAATAGTATAAAGTAGTAGTGTAAACAGTGCTCAGTATCAAGTGTCTCCAATAATTCCAGAATTATTCTCAACTTAATTTTGTAAAACTGATATTGTTTCTCATATTAGCTGTAATATTTGTAGAACTATTTGTTTTGTTGATTTACCTTTTGAATTAAACTGTTGTTTTTATGACATTTATTTGTTATTGAGATGAGAATTAGGTGGTATCTATCTAAGAAGTCTCCCAGCCAAGTACCATCTTTTAATGTAGCAAGTTAAAAACCAGTTCAAGACTTTAAAAAAAGTGTAACTAACGTATGTCTCAAGTTTAAGCACTAAATTCAATTGGCCATAATAAAAAACGCCAAGAAGGCTTTAAATGAAAAAGTTCTTCAATTGATTATCTTTGCAATGACACCTCGGTTTTAAGATTTTCTCACACCGAAATTAGATATTCGTAAAAGTATATACAAGGTGAATCACGACAAACGGGACGGAGGTTTATAGTGAAATGGTAGAAGTTTTGAAATTTTTGTCACTTGAGTAGTTTGTATATTGATAAAGGCTATATTTTAAAATAATTTTAACAATGTATTTTATTTCATCTTTTGTTAGTCCGTGTAAAATAACATACTTTAATGGGGATTGGTTATACCTAAATACAGAGTTGATCGTCACTCGGTGGAAGAATAGCACAATGTTATGTAATATACTATTTCTAAAGTCAATGTGAAGCCATGAGAAAAAAGCAAGGATGTCGGATATATATTTTAACATTACACACTATACTTTAGTGTCTGATGTTCTTAGAAAGCTAATTTGGAAATATTAAAAAAAAACGTATGTAAATTTATTAGTTAGCATTAAAATAATGCATTTAAAATTGTTGGAGAAAATAATTAATTACAACTTTATGTATATTACTAAACTTTTGGAGAGCCGGCAACATGTTATCCGTTCTCGAAGTGTTTCCAAAAAGATGGTGGCGACATTTGTCTCAAAAGCGGGTCATGTAGAAGTCCTAACGACATTTTTTACTTTTCCAAAAATTAAGAATGAACTGGTCAAAGGTTTCAGTTCCCAGAAGATGCAGTCAACGTCTTCAAAAACTCAATTTTGAATATTATACCAACAAGCGAGTGGAATAACTGCTTCCAGAATTGGTTCCAAGGGATGCAAAAATGCATTTTTATTCGTGGAGAATACTTTGAAAAACAATGGTGTTTAAAAGTTATCTACTGTTTTTTCCAGCTCTTTACGCAAAATAGAAAAGACAACCCTCGTATTTGCTGAACGACCATAATTTATTAGTAATTAATGACTATGACATTTGGGAGACCATTTGAAACCATAGTTTGAGATGATCTATTGCGGGGATATAATAATTAATAAAATATGTAAGCTTGAAATTGGGCGGCTCTTCACATTGGCTTTAGAAAGACTATAACGTTATTCCAGACATCACCGTATCACGGCAATACTTGACCGACACTCAGATTGGGCACGGTGCGGCTGTGTGTCCCGGCCTTTAATATTGAATCATATATATTATATTAAAGGGGAACGCCTAAAACTTTCGTTCTGCTTGAACTACATGAGTAGATTATTTCCAAGGTGATATGTTTTTATTTCGATGTTATATTTGGAAACTTTAATTAATCAATTTCATTAATTCTTGTAATTTTTTTAAAAGGCAATTTAAATGGTGATTTAATTTAATAAAATTATTAAATATCGTATATAATTGAGAATTGATAAAAAAATTAAACAAATAAAAACTATTCAAAGCAAATTGTTTGTAATATGTTATCAAGTTTATCCATATCCGAACGTATAGGTAGTACCTATATTAGTTTAGTTGTTCCTATAAAAGCCATATTAAAGGTAAATTCCAATTTTTACATGATTAATTTCATGATGTTTCCAGTAAAATATTTAATAGGTGTTATCAATGAAAGTATAAGTTATAATTTTTCGACATCTTACATTGTCCAAAAAATATTTCAAATCAATGACCACTCAACTAAGAAGAAAAAACTACTTTCCGGGCTAAATGTCACTTCAAACATTGAATTACACTTTAAAGTTGAACGGCATGGTATGAATTACAAGATTTAACCAACTCTTTTGGTTAGTAATTAGAATGGATCACATCACTACGCCGCAACCTGTTTTAAATCTTGTAGACCATACCATCCCGTTTAATTTTGATGTGTAATTCAATGTTCGAAGTGACATATATATTCCTCTTAGTTAAGTGGTCATTGATTTGAAATAATCTTTTTTGAACTATATTAAGTATCGAAATATTACTAAAACTATGCATTCCATACTTTAATAATTTTATTATTACATATTTTGTTCAACGTTAGTATTTTTGAATTTCCGGCGCACTTAAATACAACACTGATAAAGCACTGTTTGGTCAAGGGTCAAATCCATGGTGATTGTATCGCATGGACAAACTGTGAAGTTGCGCAATCGCGTCCTCTGCGTGTGGCCGCTTCTTGGAACCAAGTTCCACCACAGGATTGCTACATTACAGTCCAGACCTGGCACAGTCGGACTTCTTTATCTTTCCCTGGCTCAAGCGGGATCCCAAGGGAAACCGATACAGCTCCGTGGGAGACGTCCAAGATGCCGTGACTGAATCTCTGAAGAGGATCCTGGAAAGCTAGTTTCAGAAGACATACGCGCAGCGGAAATTGCGTTATACGCGTTGTGTCGGAGCACAAGGGTGCTATTTCGAGGACTACTAACGATTTGTACGGAATAATTCAATAAAAAAATTTAAATTAATTCGGTCCTACTACTTTTTGATCCTACCCTGTATAATTTTGAATGAGTAAATTGTGCTTATTATTGTGTATAAATTTATTATTATTTATTATTACTTTTATAACATATGTCGTTAAATCCAGGTATATGGTATTTAAAATATGACAGATAATATTTTCATTTACGTATAATTTCTCCTTTAAAATCCTCATAGATATTACGTTACTACACATTTTGTGTCAATATTTTGTTTTTTATAAGATAATACAGCTTTAATCTCAAGAAATTGTAAATTGCGCCAAACTCGCAGAGATAGGTTTAAGGAAAGCTTACATACATAGACCAATGATAGCCTATAGATCAGTAGTGTGGTGGACAAAGACACTGCAAGTGGGAGCTGTAAGGCTTTCAAGTAGCACAAAAAGGCTTGCTTGTCTGTGTATTACGGGTGCCATAAAAACGTCTCCCACAAGTGCGATGGAAGTCTTGCTGAATCTGCCTCCACTACACATTTTTATATGAGGCGAAGCCAGATCTGTAACTCACAAACTATTGCAAAGTCAACAACACATAAGCCAAACGCGCGGTGATGACTATTGAAAGCTTATCGATGAGCTTAAAGAAGATGACTTGATGGGGCAATAGACGAAGCCATGTGTATATTCTGTCACTTAGAGGAGGAAACTGCAAAGTACATCCTATGCCAGTACGACTGCCTGGCGAATGTGCGGCGAGAAATTACATTGAAGGTTCAGTTACAGCATAATAACAATTATGCTGTGGTTCAGTCTTGAGGCTGATCGGCTATTTAAAAAGAGTCTGGGTGGAGAATGTAATCTAGATTCAGAGGACCACAATTGATCTGAAAAGGTCGCAGGGGAATAGGCCGATTAGTGAGGTGGCTAATTTAATATAATATATTAACAATAATTAAAATTTCTGCAAAAGAAAATGATAAAATATAGGATAATTCATTTAAAATAAGAACAATATCATACTTTCATTACTTAAAATAAAACTGGATTTTTTGACCACCCTGTAAATGTTAAATTAATGAATTTTGGAGGTATTACATTTTTACGGAATCCTGACAATTTAAGAAAAAATGAAATAAATCAAAACCTTCTATAACTATAGAGAACCCTTATAAAGGTTTATTTGTTTTTTCACGTGCAATTAAAAAATACAACTAAATATAGGGTGATTCATTGAAAAAAAAATCATAATTTGACACGACACTCATTTTTAGAATACCTTGTATAATCAGAAATGACTGTTATAGCTCGCACAAAATTTTAAAGTTATATCTTTTACCACAACGATGTAATCCTCCAATGTCAGAATTTTGCGCCACCCTGTATTTATACCAAAATGTCAAAGAGCCTCTTTATCTTACTGATCTTTGTTTTTTATAAGTTAAGTTAATAAGATAAGTTGAAGAAAGGTGAAATAATCTTTGCGTAAACTCTATTGACATGTAAATTTTTATAATAATAAATATAACAATTCTGTTTTGATTTTAGGAAGTGATTGATCAGTCAGATGGATGCGGTGGAAAATTTGCATGTGTAATAGTTTCGGAAAAATTTAAAGGAAAACCGCTGTTGGCCAGGCACAGGTAATTGTCTAGTTATATTTAAAATAAAATAAATAATATGCTTGGTAGGTAATTATAATAAATTATTATCTTTATGTTCAAACATCATATATACTTATTTACTGGGCTTGTGAACCGACGACTTAATTATTATAGTAATACTTTTTTTATTGTTAGTTATATGAAAAAAAGTAATTCGTTATTAAATGTTCGGCATGGTCTAAAATTCTAAATACCACCATCTGACCGATAGATTCCATTGTTGCAATGTTACAAGCTGGACGGGGACAATGACAAGATTAGGGTACTAGCATATTTTTTCATTTACTGGATTTGTAATCTAGACATAGGTAACTAATAGATACTCCAAAGGGATTTTTTTTTCAAATTGCCATATTTAAAGAAGTTCAAAGGCTTTAAAATTCATAATATTTAAGCGCGCGCAAAAACACCTGTTGAAGATTACTTAGTGCGGTGACGCCATAGAACAGCAGTACACACATAAGATTATACCCTGTTGAACAGGGAATCGCATGAAGTTTTAGTTTTTTATCAGACAAGTTGGAATAAATGTGGGACTTTACATTGGAAAAGAAATGTAATAAATAGTATCAGCAATAACTTAATTAATACTTTTATAATTTTGGATATATAGATATATTTATCAACAAAGATATAAAAGTATTAGTACGCATAAATATATATAATTTTGATTAGGATGACATATTATATTACACATTTAGAAATAAATATAACTTGAACTCCGCTGAGGTCAGTTGGGCTGACCGGAGTTTAAAGAAATACATTTTATGTAAACCAATAGAAAAGTATAAACCACAAGTGACATTTCAATAAGTGTTTTAATAATACCCAACATCAACCTTTACATGGCGATCCTGCCAGGATGGTGAGAGTATAAATATATAATCCTTTAAAAAAATATATAATGCGAAAGAACTAAAATTATAAGAGGTGCAATGATCCTCTATGTAAAAATACTTCAATAACCATCACAGAGAATTATTCTATACAAGTACCCAAAAATGATTTGAAACGGAGTAGATTGTGGATTAGGCAGGTTAGATGTGAACCCAAAGAATTTACAATAGGTTCGTCCCAACTGGCGATAAAACCGTTCTACGTTCGCGCAAGTGCTGTATTTCTTTCTGGAAGAGGTGATAAAGTTGATGTGTCCATTCCTAATTCCATTTGCGCACTATACAGTACTCGATACGATTCTAGAACGGTTCCTAAATGCCAGTTGGAACAAACCTTTTGGATTCCACAATATACGAGGGTTGTCTTTTATATTTTGCATATAGAGCTAAAACACAGTAGATAGCTTTTAAGCACTATTGTTTTTCAAAGTATCCTCCACGGAGACAAATGTATTTTTGCATCCTTTGGAACCAATTCTGGAAGCAGTTATTACATTCGCTTGTTGGTACATTCAAAATAGAGTTTTTGAAAGCGTTGACTGCATCTTCGGGAGACGGAACCTTTGACCACGTAGTTCATTCTTAGTTTTTGGAAACGTAAAAAAGTCGTTAGGACTTAGGTCGGGACTGTATGGAGGGTGGTCCAACAATTCGATGTTTTCTTGCTTCAAAATCTCAATTGTTTTTTGAGCTGTGTGGGAATTTGCATTGTTTAGGTGGATGATCATTCGTCGTTGGTTTTTTGAAACTCAGGAATAACTTCCGGCAAAAAAATCGATATGTAACAATCAGCAGCAACAGTTGTTTAATCTTGCAGAGGAATTGTGGCTACAAGACCCGCTTTTGAGACAAATGTCGCCACCATCTTTTTGGAAACACTTCGAGAATGGATAAATTTCGTTCTGGTTCAGTCGACTGACGTTTATTTTCAGGTTCATAAGAGTAAATCCACGATTCATCACTACTGACAATACTGGTATATATATATATTTTGAGTTTCCTGCGTTAAACCGGTGACATGTGACATGTCGAACTTTTTGGATCAGCTTACGTACAGCATCGACATTTTCCTGGGAGTCTGCCGTTGTTGGTGGAATTTCATTTTTCGACTGACTCATCAACAGTAAATAATAAAATCTATAACTATTGGTACATTTAATAGATGCCGCTTCTGGTAAAAAGATATTCACGTACTTTAAGAGTAATTAGACTTCATTTAACACGTTATATCTATGGATTTTATTATAATTTTGGTTATATTGAAATATTTCAAATCAAATTGACTCTACAGAACCACGGTCAAATATCTCACCAACGGCTTAACATGGTATGCGGTGGTTAACAATAATGAATAATTTAAAAATAATGTTTGCAAACGTTACCAGCTTTCTAATTTTTTTCTGGTAAAGCATTTAACTTTTTTTTTAAATGCAAAATTCGTAGCTTTTCGCTTATAATGTTAGTCAAACCAACGTGTTTTCAATTCTAGCATTACTTTTTTCTGAAGATTCTAAAGCATAATATCTTTTTAATGAAAATTATATTTCCTTACCTTCGTCCATGGGTTTGTTTTCAACTACACCACTTTTCAGATGTCTATTAGTTCAATTAAATTAGTTTCAATTCCTTGTTGGGTTACTTTAATTGTTTAAATTTTTTAGGTGGAGAAGATCACATTGTTCAATTAGATGAATCTGTTTCCACCAAAAGGAAGTATAATAGGGGGCGCATGATTCCAGAGCAGTGGGTGTTTGTCATTTATGATGTCACTGGTAAACGTGGACATGTGGTATTTGTACCAGACCTATCAGCCACTACTTTGGAATCAATTATTTCCAAACAAATATTACCGGGTAGTGAAATTTGGACCACCTGCTGGAGGATAGGTGGACTTGAAAATCCGGTAACGGGTGTGTGTGCACAAACCATATTGAAGGCCACTGGTCCTGCCTTGAACAATATTTTAGGCGTCTTGGGGTGATGCCAACAACATTTTTAACTGAGTATGTGGACCAATTTATGCGGAAGTGTTTGGTCTCACTCCTAGTGCGCGATTCAACAATATTATTGAACAAATTTACCCAGTGTAACGTATAGTTGACATTTAGTTAGGTTAGATTAGGTTAGTGTAAATATTTGTGGATGCACATTCCTTCGTTCAATATAAATAGAATAAAACAATGTTATGGTACTTACATTAATTTTATAGCCAAAATATGAGTATACATTTCTGATGCTTACTCTTCTGTTACAGTTATAGATTAACGTAAACGTCTCTGAATCACTATCGTAACTTAATGAGCCATTATTTATTGAAATTAATAATGGTGGCGACCAAGACTTTGGCAACAGTTGGAATTTATTTCTCAAAATAAAATTCACGCACTTTTTTTCTTATTGCGCTTTAAATTTTGCCTGTAAATTCGACTTTTTTTACCTCCTGCATTTTTCTTTGGGGTTTAACACCTCCACTTTTACACTGCGAATTTTATATATTGTCGAATATATTGTCGAAACCGAATTCTATGATAAAAAGTGTTGAAATTAAGAAGCAGTATTTAATTTATTTTCATAAAAATTGTTAGATTATTTGTTGTAATGTGAAACGTGTTCACTTGTTAATCTAAATAGATAAAAATTGATAAAGATCATTCTCGTGCATTTCAACTTTCTAGTTTTTACATTGTGCTAATTTTAATTTTAGGTTAGTTAATTCTGCACTGGAAGAAGAACTGAAAAGTATTCACGCCTTTTCTCAAAAAACCTTTACCCCAGAACAGTGGGAAGAAAAAAGTAAACAAAATGATTAATTATTTTCCTTTTGATAACCCCAGCGTAAAAACCACAGGTAAGTAAACTATATATATATAGACTGAGTCGTGAGGAACTGTAAATACTCCTACCTAGTTTTGAGGTTCATCTGGGCAGGCTGACCAGACGTACAGCATTTCACTGGATTGTATAGCATATTAATAATCCATCCAACATTTCATTTTTTTCAGCATTCACGCATATCACATCAGATATAAACATAATAAAAAACTATATTTTCTTCTTATGAAAATGTCATGCTGACCACTAAGGGGCCATTCATTGATTATATGATCATTTTGGCAATTTTTGCCCCCCCCCCCCATACTCCCATGTAAGGGCACATAAGATTTCTCTAACCCTCCCTCAAATATCACAATATAATAAATAAAAATTATCACCGGAACCATGATTCGAACCCTATGCCTGAAATTCTTCATTTCACGCAGTCAGACTTCAAAACCATTCCGCTACGAAGACATATATATTAATTTATCAAGCTGTTGTATATAATGATGTCAAAACTAAGAAAGTGACGTTTTAAATAGTTAATAGCCGACTGCAAGAATTTTAATTATTATTCCTACTGAATTTAAATTGAAATTACTAGAAAATGGAAAGCGAATCAGTCACTGAAATGAATGTTACCCCGCCAAAAATAAGAGAAGCAGAATAAATAGTATCTTTAAATTTATTGCCAGAAAATTCGAAAAAAATTATATATGAAAGCCTATAATCCCTTCCTAAATTGGAGAAAAGAGAAAAAATAAATTCATTTATAAACAGGTAATTAATATAGTGGTGAACAAAATATTGTATTCTACTCGCATATAATGGCTATTGTTATTTTTGCTAGAAAAGAAACGAAATGGTTTTTTTATTTTTCAAATAATTAAAATAATATCAATAAACGGGAAGAATGTACTATAATTTTTATTTACAAGATTAAAATGGATAAAAATGAACATTTAAGAATTTAATTGAAATTTTGACAAGCAATAAAAATTTTTGAAATAATGTGTTAATCCAATCGTATATTCATCATCATCATCATGCCCGTTCAATCCCGATGGATTATGGCTAGCTCAATAGAGCTGTGTTAAATCCTATTGACGAGGTGGATTACTCCTCTTATATCAGTGCGACTATAATCTTTTGTCTGTCCTGGCCTCTTTTGTTATAGTTTTCCATTTTCTTATGTCTGCATTTTGTTTTCCAGTCTCTGATTTTTAATGCTTTTAAATATTCCTCAACTTATTGTTATAAATGAAACTAACTGTTTCTAATTAATTCCACTTCCTCTACTTGATCCCACCATCTGCTTCGAGCTCTTCCTCTTGTTCTCGTCTTTAATTGGACCCATGTTGTTATTCTCTTTAATATTTCTGTTGGTGCTCTTCTCATCCATTCCAGTCTCCTTGCTTTTACATATCGGATTATATTTTCTCCACCTATTTCCTCTTCTATTTCTATGTTTCTTTTTAATCTTCTTTCTCCATCTCTTGTTATGTTTGGTCCAAGTATTGTTCTCAATATTTTTCTTTCTATTATTTTTAGATCTTCTTTTTTGTTTACAGTTATTTATTCTAGTGCGTAAGTAATGACTGGTCTGATCAAAGTCTTATAGATTTGTATTTTTGTTTTTTTGCTGATCGATATAGATTTTAATAGTTTCTTATTTGTGCCAAGAAGTTGGTTTCCTTTTAATACTCTTTCTTTTATCTCGTCTTTACTAGTTTGTTCTATCGATGTTCCTAAATAGTTGAGCTTCATAAAATTCCAAACTTGTAATTTTTGATTCAAAAGTGAGTATCATTATTCTGTTTTTCTTTCCCCGCACGCATATATTTTGTTTTGTCTTCATTTATTCGTAATCCGAATATTTGTGCCTCTGCGTCTAGATTCTCTACTGCTTTTATTAGACTTTTCTTTGTTCTAGCGACGATTGTGAGGTCGTCGGCATAAGAAATTGGCTGGGTCTCGTTCACTATAATATTTTTCTCGTTTAAGTTTGCATTCCTTAAAACGGATTCAAGCACTAGGTTAAACAGTGTTGGAGAAATTGAATCTCCCTAACCTAACCAATTGTATATTATAGAATGAAAAAATGACAATCGGCATCGAAGTGGAAGTAGTTTTCTAATGATAAATTTCGACATAAAATATTACGTAAGAATAAGTTTTACCCTCCTCCCCCCAAGATAAGGGCATGTAGAGATTTTTTAACCCCCTCCCCCTCGGGACCCTCACGTAATTAATGAATGACCCCTAACCGTAACATCGTGACTAAATTATTTTTGTTTTATTTAATGTATGAAATTCCTTTCCCTCCATGGCACCTGTAGGTACAGTATTTCACCTGAAAATTTGGTCACCTTGTCTATAGGGAAAATCTAATGGTTATTCAGAAGTGTCCCATTGATTACTAATATACAGGGCGAAGTGTGAATTTTGACTGAAATTTCTTTTGGTCAAAACGGTGATTTGTCTCTTGTGATAACTACTACCAGCGGATTCATTGAAACTGTGTTCGTTTTATTATTTATATAAAAAATTTCACCCCGTGTATAGATAATTACTTTGTTGTTGCAAACGTAAAAAGATTAATTTTAATTTTCTTTATTGTAGGTATCACCTTTAAAATTTCAGCTCCAGGAAAAGTAATTTTAAACGGCGAACATTCTGTAGTGTACGGGAAATTAGCTTTGGCTGCAAGTATAAATTTAAGAACTACGTTTAAAATTTCGGAAATAGATGTTGCCAATACTTTAATTTTACAATGTAGCAACTTGGAATTTGCTTATAAATATAATTTACAGGTAAATAATATTGAGTTTTATGAATTCTGTTATAAATTAAGGTGCAAGCAAAAAATTAAAAATGAATTTAAAACTAAAACTACGAACATAACACATGTAATATAATGCAAGAAGCTAGGCAATTAAAACTAAAAAAAGATTACCAACAACAACTTTAATATTAATTTCTTCAATAAATTCGAAACAACGCATGAGTCAAGTCTTTACATTGTCGGATAATTTCCATTTGGATTGTAATTTATTGTAAGCTTCCTTTCAATCTTCAATAAAAAAAACAGAAATATTTTTTTATTTCTGTGAATAAACCTAACCTAAAGTTGGCTTTCAAGATAGGAATTATGACTAATTATGTATGTTAGGGACCTGGTCTATTAGGGTTGGACCCAGACGTTTTGGTTGTAACTACAATAGCCATTGTCAATGGAGATAGAGTATTCAGGTCTTCCTCCCCCTTCCATTGCCGTAGTCGCAACCGAAACGTCTGGGTCCAACCGTGGTCTATAAACCCAACATACATTATTAAACCCCAATAAACCAAAAAAGAAAGAACAGCGTTCAAGCAAAAAGTGCAAAAACTCGCGAGAACCCAAAATCTCGCCGGGTCGAACAGCCATCGGAATCTACAGAACAAGTTTCATTACTAGCCTACAAGAATATTACAAGAAATGTCATCTAAGACGCAAATACCCAATATTATTCTACGCCTCTTTAATTTCAGCAAACAAATTAAACCCTGCGTTATTCTCTCTCTCTCTCTTTCCAGTCGTTTAAAACATTAAAAACTACAACCAAATTCCTCTTTCTGAAAAACTAAAACGATCCGATTTCAGGTTAACCATACCAGTTTTCTTCATAGACCCATCACTCCCTAAAAAAATCCCAAACACTCCAGTAGGTAATCCCAGTTTGTATGTATTTACATTGGGGTGATATTTACTAAGACCGAAAATATCAATTGAGTCCCCTTTCTTCTACTTGGTTCCTGAGGAAAGTCTCCGGAGGAATTTTAGGATATCTGCAGGGTTATTATATTCTTCTTGCCTCACAATATTCAGGCGACAGTGCAGTTTTACTCTGGCTTAGGCATTCATTTGTTCTCAACTGGTTGTAGTTCCCCAGGAGTATCTTTGATTGTCTAAGCCCTACTAGATCTTTCCAATGGTCAGATCTTTTCCTCTTTTCAGCGTTGCCTATTTTTTTTCCAATATTACATTGAAGCTGATACCATCAAAGGGTCCTCTCTTTGCTGGTTAATCCGTTATTTCATTTGCTTCTACTCCAGTGTGTCCTGGAATCCACAGTAAGATGACGATGCTTTTCTTGCCTAGTTCATTGAGTTTCCCCTGGCATTCCCAGTTTAATCCGAACCCGCTTTCTGGAGATTATTAATTCTTACAGAAACTTCCAGACAATATATACAGATGCTTCCAATACATCAACAGGCATAGTAGCAGTTGTCTACAACAAAGTCAAACACGGACAGCGACTACCAGTTTGGCTGTTTTCCACGATTTATAAGGATATTCTGATGATCACAGATACACTGAGTGTTATTGAAAACATTTAAGCCATTAACCAAAAAATCGAAATTGTACAGAAAATTTAACCATTATAACAGCTTCAATACAAAGCGAAGGCTACGAAATTTCTTTCGTAGACATGAACACAGACATGAAAAAAAATGAAGATGCTGACGAAACTGCCAAAAACTTTTATCAATACTAATGTACCATTGATACAGGTAGTTTCCAGCCAAGAAAGCGGGAATTGTACTTGGGTCTCCCTCGTACAAGTCCAAATCATTATCATCTTTGCCAATTGTTCAGTATGTTACATTATAAGTATGAGGTATATTACGGAGACTATATTAAGAGCATTTATTATTAATCCTAACTATCCTGGTCAGAAGCTTATCAAATTATTGTGTTGTCATCGGTCCTATAAAAATTGGCAGTTTGTATTGTAGTGTAATAAATATTGTTCAATTTTCAGGATGTTAAAGACTTTCTTTTGAAGGATCCCCTTCCCTTACTGAAAGATCAAAAGGATTACAACTTGGAGTTTCCACAATATTTGGATCATAATGCATTATTACTTAGAGTTGATAATTTTTTAAAACAATTCCATACTACAGCACTATCAGCAAATCATTTGGTATCGCTTAAGGCTATTTTCTATTTGCTAGCTGGGATTTTAGGATCGACCGACCTTCAGTTAACATCCATTTTATTGGACTGTAGTACAGAGCTAAACACAGGTAGGTGCAATGACAGTCAAAAAAAATGCGGCCACCAAAATTTTGACACATTTTCAAAGGTTCTTGTGAATATTTTAGTATTTCTTAATTTGTCTTTCTTCATCTTAACTGCTTGTATTTGACTCGTTTGTCTTTTTGTTAATATCCAAGATTCACATCCGAATGTTAATATTGGAAGGTATAGATTTGTTTTCTTGGAAATTTATTTTTTATTTATAAATGTCGAATTCATCCTTTTTTGTACTCTATTGGTAATTCGACTTCCTGCGTTCCATTTTCTTTTATTTGTACTCCCAAGTATTTATATCTTCTCACTTGTTCAATTTTTATTCCGTCTAATTGTATGTTTAACTGTTTTTGTTTTGGTCCTATAACCATAACTATGGTTTTACTTTGATTGACTGTCATTCCAAATTCTTCAGATACCGTGTTCCTTATTTCCATATGCTTTTGTAAATCCTTTTCTTTCCCTGCCATAATTATTAAATCATCTGCAAAAGCTTCTTCTGATATATCCACTCTTCTTAAATGTCTGTGTCCCACCTGTAGTTTTGCCTTATGTCTATTATTTTGTAGTTGACTCCCCTTCCTTCTAGTATTTTCCATAACCTCTCCCTTGGGACTTTATCAAAAGCTTTTTCCATATCTATAAATCTCATATATACCTATTTTTCTTGTTGTGAGTACTTAGATTATCTGTTTCACCATAAATATGTGGTCTTGGAAGCTTCTACCTCTTATAAATCTACTTTGTGATTGTTCAAGGGTATTTTCTATCAGTGGTCTAACAACTTGCTGTCTATAATTTTCTCGTAGACTTTTATAGCTGTACTAAGTAGATTAATTCCTCTATAATTATTACAGTCTAGTCTATCTCCCTTTTTATATATTGGAACTATTAACGCTGTTTTCCAATCTTCCGGAATCTGTTTTTCACAGTGTTGTATATTTTCAATAATATTTTTGTTCCTGTTTCCTCTAGACTCTTGAACATCTATCAATTACTTCGCTTTCATTTATCAGTATATCTTCTTTTTAATTTTTATCCATGTTATTTGTTGTGTTTTTTCCTTTCTTAATGACTTCAATGTTTTGTAAAACAGCTTTTGATTTGATTTACTATTGCTTTCCATTTTTTCGCCAAATTATTTCCACTGGTTTCTTTTAGCTACTGCTACCATCTCTTTTACATTTTTCCCCTACTCTTTGTACCTTTCATAGTTTTCCGTTGTTTTGTTATCTATATACATTTTCCACGCTTCTTTTTTTATTTTACTTTTCTTTTTATTTCGTCCGTCGATCCGTCCATCAATCTGTTTGTTTTTTCTTATTAGTTTTCTTGCTACAACCACACATCTCTTTAGCAGTCCCCGAATCGGTTTTCTGAGAATAATCCCACAATTCTCCTAAATTACCATTTTTCATTATATCACAATTATTTAAGAACTTATCTGATAATGCTATTTTGTATCTCTCTGCTATTTCTTTATTCTGAAGTTTGTATGATCTGACTGATTCATATTCTATATTTTTTTTTAAATTTTTGTCTATTCTATTATAGTTTGTAATCTCTACGTGTTCTCTTATTTTTGTGACAAGTAAGTACCTAGTGGTCATCTACTAACTTTGGTATCCAATACTTCCTTTCTATTGCTCTTTGTTGACACCTTATATTGTGGGTGCTGCATCCTATATGGGGTGTTTCAAATTTCGGGTAAAATACATCTTCACATTTCTGCACCCCGTATATTTTCATATTGAAGTATACATTAAATTTTCAAGCACAGTATAACTACAGAAGAACTACAGTTCACAAAAAAAGTCATCAAAATCCAATTAGTAGTTCAAGAGCAAACCACTTTTGAAAATGTGTCAATTTTTTGTTGGTAGGATTTTTTTGTCGGTCGGTGTTTTTTATAATTTTAAATAGAAACAGGCAAAGTAAACTACAAAACTGCAGGTGCAATCCAGCAATTTCTCCCAAATAGGGTTGGAGTTTTCCTACTGATACTTGAAGAACGTATACACAAAATTACCAACACTATCGTTGGTATCTTTGTCACTTTGAAGCTATATTTTGTGATACAGTTTGCTCAATGCCAATTTTAATTTCCTTTATGAAGATAAAGCAACTTCAAGGTCGTTCTGGGTAGTAACTATTTTCAAACAAATGAAGACCCTCCAAGAACTTTTAAAACCACGTGTATCATTTTGTCAAAAATCCGTAAATAATAAGATTTGTTTTTAGGTGCGGGTTTGGGCAGTTCAGCTTCTTTCTCAGTTACAATAGCAGCCAGTTTTATACATTACGTAAAATCAAAAATATTGGGAAAAAATGTGTCAAAAAAATACTACAAACCGTCCGATTGGAACTTCGATTTAATCAAATTTACCGAAAGAGAATTAAATTTCATATGCCAATGGAGTTTCTGCGCCGAAAAAATCATACACGGCACACCGTCAGGTCTAGACAATACTATTTGCACTTACGGTTTTGTTGTTGAATACAGAAAAGATACACCTCCGAATAAGATAAAAATTGCTTATCCTCTGAATCTTCTGCTTATAAATACGAATGTTTCAAGAGAAACCAAAAGACTAGTTGTAAAAGCATGTGAACGACGAAAACAGTTTCCCCAGATAGTAGATGCTATATTAGATTCTATGGATGCCGTATCGAAGACAGTTTTGAATAATTTGGAAAAACTGTCTACCTTAACATGTAAGTTAATTTCAAACAAATAATATACCAAATTAATTATAATAATTTAAACCTTCAAGCTCACCTTAATTTATAGTAAAATACTCGCCAAGGTTTACAGTTTCCTTCAATAATGAGTTCAGAACAAGTTCGAACTCACTGGAATTAAAATTTAATTGTAGTTAGATAGATCTAGCTAGCGACTTCAAATGCACGAACGACAAAGCAAGACGATTTTTTTTGGCGCAGTTATAACTTTTAATCAGAACGACGAGAACAACATCAAAATTTCAGTCAATTTGTCCGTAACCACTTTTCAATAAGCTTCCTGCGGGGTTCTTTAAGGATTTTAAGTTCCATAACTTTTTAATAGGCTGCCTTCTACGGTTTAAAGCAGTATAAATTTGGCCGTTACAGTCCCTTCTCCACATTGTTTTCAGGAAAGTTCTTCGTCGTACTGTTCCATTTTGTTCAGATTTCCTCTCATTGAACTGTGACCAGTGAGAAGACCGATTATTGTTCTGATTTGAATATCTTCTCATTTTGAGAACTTCTTCAGGTTCGTGTTTCGGCGGTTCTTTAATGAATGCTTTCCCTTGGTGCATGAGAGAGGCTTCATTACACTACTTTCTTTGTTTTCGTATGACTCAGACCCGTGTGTATCCTCGGATGTCAGATTTAGTATCCACGAGTGCAGGGTCTGTGCCAATATATGGAGTTGATTAACAATTTCTCGCCATTTCATCAGCTTTTAATTGTCCTCGTTAACACAGTTATTTTGTAAGTTCTGATAGTTCGCCTATACCCAGTCTTGATGTCACTTTTGGGTTCATAAAAGCCTTCAGCGTCGTCTGTATAGATAGAGAGATAGTTGTATTGTGCATAAGATACATCTTTTCGCAAAGGTTCGGTACAAAATTTCATCAGAGTAATTAACATAAACAGAAATAAATTATAACATACTACTTATTATGATCACAGATATTTTTGTTAATGAATGTAAAAGTTAAGGTAAAAACTAAAGTATAAGATATGTGTGTACTTCATGCTAAAGCCGGTCGTTTACCTTGTGCTTTAATATAATTTTAAAATTAGGACTAATTTTTAATAAATTACATTTTAAAGTTTAAATTATGTTTAGTTGTTTACTTGCTTCTTCGTTAAATTAAATGTTCAAATTGATGACCACCCGCGTCCATACAATAATAAAGATTTTGTTGGAAACGTTCTCGCACATTCCGAAGAATTTCCGGAGTGATTCGATGGCACTCCTCCACAATTCTTTGACGTAAATCTTCTAAAGAGGCTAGTTGTGTTTTTTAGATTCTACTTTTGAGGTATCCCCACACTATAAAACCAGTTGCGACAAATCTGGTGACCGTGGAGGCCATTCAATGCTACCTCTTTTCCTAATCCAGTGCCGTGGAAAATGTTGGTCTAAACACTGACGAACAATCAAAGCATAATGCGGAGGATACCTTAATCGACCCCTAATGCTATTTAAATATTTCGAGGTGATGATTACCCCCGCTAGGGGGTGAAAGTAGCGAATTTAAAAATACCGGAAAAAAGTGTCCCCCTTTGATAAAAAAAATCGACGGGTCTCTGCGTTTTTTGAAAACGTTGACACAGTTCCTGATAATGTCTCTGTTTCGTTTTCGTCCGGCCACCCAGTATAGATATGTGTGCAGGTATTTGTAAATAATAATTATTTTCACCAACTAGTGTGAGTATAGTAAAGAGTAACTAGAAACAGCCTTACTGTTTATGTCACTATCAAACAGTTGTTTTCGAAATTTGTCTGTAATATGTCTATCTAAACTGCGTACATTTGTACTTGAATAATTTTCCCATAGACTCTCACATTGCACGAAAATAAACCATTCTTTAACTTGTGTCACCCAATTATGCTTTCATCCATGCATTGCGCGCTTCCCAATCCGAGTCCATGTTTCAATTTCAAAGGTTTCCTTGGTGCTACAAAGTATTCGACGTCACCTTGTTCCACAGATATTAAACAACGAGCGTGTTTAGTTTTTTTTATTTCGATATTATTTTAGTTGCACTGTAAAATGCCGCAAAGAAAATGTTGACTGAGGCACAATTTAAATTATGACACTTTCACACGATAACGAGACTTCACAATCTCTTTGACGTGCTCATCTTTATATATATATAGATGGACTTGTCTCATTCTTCAGTGCTAACTGTTTAACACTTTTCCCAATGTTAAGATTAAGGAATCATTCTCGATTAACGTAAGTTATGAAACTGTTGTAGCGGACCGCTTTGTAATTTATGTTTTTTCTCACTTTTGTAGTTCCCTGATGATGTAAATAAAGATTTACGAAAGCTTGGAAATTTAAAAAGAGTACACTTTTCCTTTTTTGCTGCTAACCTCAATAGTATTTGTCTGTTTGTATATATATATATATATTTTTTTTTAACCACGAAAAGTTTTGAAATGATCTGGATCTTTTTCAGCTATCGTCGATACGATCGAAGTTTACAAAGATTTGGCCGATATCTGGTCCATAAATCAAAATCTCCTAGATGCTCTTGGCGTTGGTCACAAAAAATTAACTCAAATAGTGCACATTTTGGCAGAATATAATCTTAGTGGAAAATTAACTGGGGCTGGAGGAGGTGGATATGCAATTTGTTTAATTCCTCCAAAATTCGATTCGAATATTTTGAAGAAGGCAGTTACTGAATTGGAAGCAAACGGTTTTGATGTGATTAAAACTAACTTGGGTGTAGAAGGGGTAAGACTGGAAAGTGAACGTTAACAATGGGGTTATTGGATATTTTCTATTGTGTATTAATTTTTAAATTACATTTTAAGACAATAAATGTTTATTACACAATATAAATGATCGTTTCTATTTATTTTTAAATCACAAAATTAACAGGCGAACTAGGTAGGATGGGAATTCGCCACCAATTGAACGATTTTGTCTGCTATCACTGGGATGGGGTCTCAACAATTTTTAATCGAAAAAAAATTCGCTCGGCGGTAAATTGAGCCAACGGGAGGTTATTTCCAAAAATGTGAGGAGGGTATGTATGGAAATATTTCGCGATATAAATTGCTTTTTGCTAACTCCCTTAATGCTTGTAAATATCGACCCAAAATACACTCATATTTGTGAAATTTTCCCCTGAATCGATTGGTGAAGACTAGAACATTCTATCTCTCCAATTAGTCGAGTTATGAGTATGTTTTGTTTTGAAAAGTGGATTTTTGAAAATTTCATGACTCCATTTTAAGGAGAAAGAATGATTGTATAAAAAAACTCACTGTCAGTCGATTTCTCGTCCTAAAAAAACCCCTTATTACGAATTTCTAGCATTTTCCATTAAAAAAAATTTTGGAAATTTTGAACCAAGGGGTAGGTATGGAAATACTTCGCGCGATATAAATTGCTTTTTGCTAACTCCCTTATTGCTTGGAAATATCGACTCAAAATTCACTCATATGTATGTAAAATTTTCCCCTGATTCGATTGATGAAGACTAGAACGTTGGATCTTTCCAATTAGTCGAGTTATGAGTATCTTTTAATTTGAAAAGTGCATTTTCGAAAATTTCATGACTCCATTTTAAGGCGAAAGAATGATTGTATAAAAAAACTGACTGGGCCAGTCGATTTCTCGTCCCAAAAACCCCCTAATTACGTATTTTTAGCATTTTTTTGTTGGAAATTTTGAACAAAGGGGTAGTTATGGAAATATTCCGCGATTGAAGTTGCTCTTTCCTATCTCCCTTATGCTTGGAAATATCGACCCAAAATACACTCATGTATGTAAAATTTTCCCCTGAATCGACTGGTGAAGACTAGAACGTTCTATCTTTCCAATTAGTCGAGTTATGAGTATCTTTTGATTTGAAAAGTGGATTTTCGAAAATTTCATGACTCCATTTGAAGGTAAAATAATGATTCTATCAAAAATCTGGCTGTGCCAGCCGATTCCTCGTCCCAAAAAACCCCTTATTACGAATTTTTAGCATTTTTCCTTAAAAAAAAAATTATTTTGTTGGAAGTTTAACTAACTAACTCCCTTATTGCTTGGAAATATCGACTCAAAATTCACTCAAATATGTAAAATTTTACCCTGAATCGATTGGTGAAGACTAGAACGTTGGATCTTTCCAATTAGTTGAGTTATGAGTATCTTTTGATTTGAAAAGTGCATTTTCGAAAATTTCATGACTCCATTTTAAGGCGAAAGAATGATTGTATAAAAAAACTGACTGGGCCAGTCGATTTCTCGTCCCCAAAACCCCCTAATTACGTATTTTTAGCATTTTTCATGTCAAAAAATTTTTTTTGTTGGAAATTTTGAACAAAGGGGTGGTTATGGAAATATTCCGCGATTGAAGTTGCTCTTTCCTATCTCCCTTATGCTTGGAAATATCGACCCAAAATACACTCATGTATGTAAAATTTTCCCCTGAATCGACTGGTGAAGACTAGAACGTTCTATCTTTCCAATTAGTCGAGTTATGAGTATCTTTTGATTTGAAAAGTGGATTTTCGAAAATTTCATGACTCCATTTGAAGGTAAAATAATGATTCTATCAAAAATCTGGCTGTGCCAGCCGATTCCTCGTCCCAAAAAACCCCTTATTACGAATTTTTAGCATTTTTCCTTAAAAAAAAAATTATTTTGTTGGAAGTTTAACTAACTAACTCCCTTATTGCTTGGAAATATCGACTCAAAATTCACTCGAATATGTAAAATTTTACCCTGAATCGATTGGTGAAGATAAGAACGTTCTATCTGTCCAATTAGTCGAGATATGAGAGTATGTTTTGTTTTGAAAAGTAGATTTTTGAAAATTTAATGACTATTTGAATTTGTCGAAAATTTTGAACAAATGGGTAGGTATAGAAATATTTCGTGAACAGCTGGAACAGGAAGAACTTATCCAAGCCATATTGCGATATTTTTGTGATGAGACTAGATGCCCTTATGCTACCAGGCTTAATAATCAATTCACAAAGTCCTTGAATAAATCCTCCCGTGGGCGCGCTAGTTCCAGTTTATATCTCCAGCGAGTCAGATAATGTGTCAGGCTGATTCCGACAAAGGAGCTCAACCTTATGTAAGCCAATTGTATGCATGTGGTTCCTTAGGGAATGTATAGGTGGCAATACTGCTCCGGTATGGCTAATAGGTCCAGTCGCTCAGGAACCAACTGAACCAACCAAATGTGAATCTAACCTATCCAGGGAATCGCCCAAAAACACAAAATAAAAACAACAAACGTTTTGATAAACATTTTAATATAAAAAAATACTGGTAAAAATTTTATTTTGTTTTCACATTTTATTTTCTCCTTTAGCTACTTTACACAGTCTAGCCAATAATCCCGACATTTGCATCAGCGAACACAAACCGTCAACTATTCTTTGGTGAGTTAACCCAATTTCCTAAAAAGACCAAGTTGTTTGAGAATAGAGATGTTCATAAAAAACTTGAAGCTTAAATAAAATCATGGAATATAACTTTATAATTGAATATGACATGTTTAATGGAATTCTACAAAAGTTTTTTGCCTAGAATCTACAAATAAAGTGACATGACTTCATAGGATGCTGGCATATTTTTCTGATCAATGTGTTTTGTGTCTTCTGTGGGGGAAAAAGTTACACTTTTCTCACTAGTAATACAAATAGCCATTCCTCTTCAACACTGTTGACAGGATACTTTCAAGTGAATAACGTTAACAGCTGCTACCCTAGTGTAGGGTACATTTTCTAGCCTCTCTGATTACATCATTTTTATTTTGCATTTATTCAATTAGTTTTTAATAATCTTAGTGATATGTGCTTTAATTAATAATAACAATTTCGTTGAAACATCATTTTCAAAATTAGCTGTATAGACTTAATACTAATTACCTTTATAAATTCAAGTTTTAATCCTTCTTCCATATCCATATTCTTACACACTTTAAAAATATTTTTAATGATATCTTCAGCGGCATAACCTAAATTCCACAAGAGTTCTATTACTTTATAAGCTTTTCGAATGTCTCCTTCGGTGCAATGTTTCAACATATCTTTTATCAACATTGGATGCGGTTCATCACAAACTTTGAATACATTTTGGGAATTAACCTCACCAAATCCATTGTGAGTAGATTGGATATTATTTAATGCTTGTCGCATATCACCTTGAGCTGTGAAAACTATCGCTTCGAGACCATCTTGAGTGTATTTTACCTAGAGGGTGAATTCAAAATAATTAAAATGAAATTTAAACACTGCAGGATTATTTATAAAATAGATGGTAATTAATAAAAAGGATAAACATGAAAATCAGTAAATAGGTACCAGATTTTCAAAAATAAAAAGAGCGAGGTAAAAGGTGTAAATTTTTAGAATGCGATTATATTTATACAGGGTAGTCCTCAAGTAATGGTACATAGAAATGCAATAGTTTCTCCTTTTCAAAATATGATTTAATCCAAATTGCTTCAATAAATAGAGAGAAAAAATAAATTCGGTAATGATGCCAGAACTGTGATAAATGCAATTTCCAGACAAATAGTATTGAAATACTTGAAAGCATATATTTGGCCTTGTATAGGTACCCCTCAAATTCTCGGTATTATGATAATGATCTTATTTATTGCCAACAACTTGCCCAGCTGATATCAACCAAGGTAGTTTTAATAAAGTTAATATGCCCAAACCCTTTATAGTAAAATCCCTTTATTACAAATAAAAATCATCAACTAATATTACTTACATCTTCTCTTTCACATATTTGTAATATTCTAGCCATAATCTGAGCATCACTAAGCCTGGAATATCGTAATATTGCACATCTAGATTGTATAGCTTCAATTACTTTTTCACTGTAGTTACAAGCTAAGGCAAACCTAGTGGTATTACTGTATTTTTCCATGGTTCTTCTAAGAGCTTGTTGAGCTCCATCTGTCATACTAAAACACATTTTATTTAATTTCTACAAACGTTTCTTTGATTATGTTAGATTAGAGTGCAGAAAAAGCATTGATGACATAATTTAATTCATTTTTTACGTGACATTATTGATTTGTATGAAGTAGTATATTAACTGCATATATTTTGTAGTTACTTTAAAACTTTTTATAAATATACCCAAATATGGAATATGTATAAATACTTTTCAGTTACCTGTCAACTTCATCTAAAATAATTATCTTGTGTCTACCAGGTGGTAATGTAACTTTTTGTTGTGCAAACATTTTCACTTTATTTCTAACAACATCAATTCCTCTATCATTAGATGCATTCAATTCTAAAACGGCATCTTTAAAAGCAGGTCCTAATAATATCTTAGCTAAACAAAGGATGGTTGTTGTTTTTCCTACACCAGGAGGGCCCTAAAAGTATTATGTAGACACATATTTATGTTAACTGATAGGTTGACGAATTTTACTACCAACATGTTAATATTTAACCTATATATTAATACCATTGATAAGTACCTATTGTGCGGTTTTAAGCTAACTATAGCACTAAATAATTAATTTAAATTTCAAAGATATCCTAATGCGATTGATTGGTTGATAAAAACATTTACTGGGTTTTTAGAACCTGCGATTAAAGAATTAAAAATGAACTTACTGCTATAATTATATTTGGTACATTTCCTTGTTTTGAAAATATAGACAATCTTGTAATTGTATCTTCATTTCCCATTATTTCTTGAAAAGTTTGTGGCCTGTATTTTTCAATCCTACAATAAGAACATTATAAACAATGAATAAAATGAGTGAACTAATGTTTTACCATGGTAAATTACAATGTTTTCTGACCGGTTGTTCCTCTTGTTTATTGGATTTCGAAGGACCCGGCATAGATTCATCCATTATTTCAATACTTTCCATTTTCGATATCTTCTATTTAAATCATAAAGAACATTAGGTAACTAAATAAAGAACAATAACAAAAACCTACTGATGCCGATTGTTGAAATTTGACAATGACACTTATTTTCCCTCCAATTCTTCTGTTCTGTTCACCTTCTGTCGGAAGATACCATAGAGATATACTATCTCTATGCTAGATACATATGGCGATTTCGAATGGCTTTTTTGGTTGGTTATTGGTTAACCGGTCGGTTAATAAACGATGACGTCATACCCTCGGTTGTTTAAGACCCATTAGAATTCTTCGTAAACGAAACGGTTGGTTAAACGGCTGTCAAGTAAAAATTGACCTACGTCATTTCACATCAATTTGTTTACAAGTGTAATACAGTTTGTTTTTGTATAAAGTGGAAGCCAAATTTTAATGAAATGCTAAAACGCAAAGCAGTTGCTGTCGTCTTATTAGTAGATTAATTTGGTGATTCATCGAATCAAGTGAACCTTGAACCAGACGATTCATGACGTCATCAATTTGTCATTCGAATGCGGTTGGTCCAAATATGACGGACCAATCCATGAACCAACCAAGAACCAACGTCATTCGAAATCGCCTATAGCTAGGCTGGTTGTATCTGGTTAGCTATATTCTGTCTACATTAAAATAGATGTGAAGGTATTCTTTTTATTATTTATTTTTGCAAGAATAGAGTGGTTTGATAAGATTAAGTTTTTTACACAAATTATATTTAAATAACTAGTTCAAACTATTGAATAGATATGTCATAGGTACGTATAAAAGGAAGGATAGTTTTTCATTCTTCTCCTCTCGAGTGGAGCAGGCCGCTATAGGTTTTCCGGAGCCTCTTCAGCTAACATTGGAAGGGATAAGGATTGTTTGGCTCAGAGGATGGGAGTGGACGAGGAAAACCTCTGAAAAAACTAATAGCAGGTCAGGCGGACCGGGAATTTGAACCCCGGTCCTTCCGAATGCAAGCCGATAGAGTAACCACTCCACCACTTGCTCGGTATAGGTGCGTGTGTAGTGGGAACCATAGGAGAAAATCATGGAGGCTAGTCTCCATGGAAAAAAACGTCTACTATTTGAAAGAGAGGAAAAATATGCTAACGTTATGCTCTCTTTACGGATGGACGCACTTTCATTTAACTCCGCATAGTACACAGAAATAAATAAAAGAGAATGGAAATAAGGTTTCTGCCACACGTTTATAGAAGGGAAATTCAAAGTAGTTGTGTTTATACGCAGTAATGTTGGAACTTAAATTATTTGTGATATAAATATTATTTATAACTGCGACGTCAGAAAAAGCAGTGGAATAGACAAATATCATTCGCCCTTCTATCCTTGAGTGTCACTTTGTACCAGTGCCAGCGTAAGAAGCCCCCCGCTTCGTTTCAGTTTTTGCAAAAATTTTGTTTTGTTTGTGAACTGATATTAAAAAAGATTTGTTTTGTTTTCTTTAGCAGCCACACTTTTAGACGAGCACTGTATACTTACTAAAATTCACTATTAATATAATCATGCTTTTATTTTTATTGACTTCAAAACGACAAATCGAATGGAAATTTTGTACACTTATCAAGGATTGATGACAATACAATAAGTTTATTCCAATATCATGACCAGGATAATAAGGATTTAATATTATTTTATCGTATTCTAAACACTTCCTGTTCTATATACCTCTTATAAGTACTTAGATAATAACCTACTGAAGAATTGGCGAAGATGATAGCGGTAGCTTGTGCGAAGATGTCCGGGGCTCCACCTGTTTGCGAATTATGTTGCAGCTCTTAGCATATTTTGATTCAATTTATTTGTGTTGGTCGGCATCGCCACAAGCTGTGTCTGGTCCACTTCGATGTGTTAATTGAAATTATGGACTGTATATGTGGTTTTATTCTTTATTGTACAACTTTTTGGTACCGTTTGATTTGTGGAACGCACGAAACTTATGCGTGCGCCCCACAAACGAGTTAAAATTTATAAATTTATATATGGTTTTCTAACGAGAGCATAATTTATGTGGTGGGGACAAGATTCGTTCGCGCTAAATTTGAAAGTAAGCCAATGTGACGAATATTTTGTCTCCAACAAAATGAGCGGCACTCTTAAAGATGTAAGTACTAAAGTTCACCAAATATGTTTAGTTCTGGGATAAGTTTTTATATAAAAAGTGTATCAATAATGTACCCGTGTCAAATGACCATAGATGTCGAGGCACGTAAATGCCAATAAAAAAAGGCAGGTCAACCACAATTACGAGTACTTATTTAAATAATACTTTTCCAGCCGTTTATTCAGTGCCGGATTTACATACCAGGGGGCCCAGGACCTCCAAAAATCGGGGCCCCCATGCCCCATATTCTATATAGCTGTTTTTTTATTGGTAAAAAAACAAATAAGTATAATATAACAAAAATGTATTGCAAGATAATTATTTTTTTCACAAAAACATAAACATATATGTATACCTGTTTAAGTAATTGAACTGAAACGTATATATTATCATATAATGTTAAAAGTCAGTAAAATAAATTTAATAAAAATAATTATTTTTTATCAAGCACGATATTTTCGTGATTTAGAATTTGAAAAGAATAGAATCGGTATCTATTTTTTGTAATAGCTCTTTTTCAATTGATAATAATGCAAAAGAAATTGAGTTGTTATTACCCAAAGAGTTTCTCAGGTAGGTTTTGACTAATTTTAAAATAGAAAATGATCTTTCACTTGACGCGTTTCTCACAGGGATTGTGAGAAATATGTGAAGATATTAGGAAAAGCTGTTATTAAATCATTGGAATCAATGCAGTTAGGTAAATCGGGTGCTGAACTAACATTGATTTTCTCTTTAAAACTGTGTTCAAAAATGATTTAAAAATAAGACATTCCTCTGCTAGTTCATCGTTAATATCATTTTTATACAACTGTATTAAAGTCTGTGCTCTTTGTTGTAAGTCGTCGTTATGAGGTGCAGTTAGTTGAGTTAAAAGAAGCTGAAATATTTATCAATATTGCCAGTGAACTTTTTTCGTCCCTTGCCGGCTCTTTATCATAGATTAACGAAAATAATACATTTAACAAAAAAAATGACCAGTGTTCCGTTGTCGCTGTTTTTTCTTATTGAGTTGTTACTTGATAACTAAATATATATTAGTATATTAGGTAGGACCTAGGCATCAGTTATCAGTTGGAAAAGAAGAAGCAAAAAATTAAATAGTCATAAATAAACTTTATTTTAATAATTTCTTGCGTTTGCTGTGGGGCCCCTGTAGCCTTCGGGGCATTAGGGCAATTGCCCTTTTGCCCTAAGGCAAATCCGGCCCTGCGTTTAATAACTGGTAAAGGAACTGTCTTACCTAATTCTCGCATTATCACCAGATTTGTTTCCTTTGGATTCCTTTTTATGGGGTTATTGCAAATCTAGTATTTATGATTATGACAACAGGCCTATATTTTGGAAAATTTGCGTGCTCTAGCTTCATGAGTTATTCAAAATTTTACACCTGTAATGCTATCAAAAATGCACGACATGGTTTTTACCTCGCTCAAGGAGGGGATATTTAGAGCACATGCGTTAATTTTGACATTTTTTTATTCGTGTTGTAATTTGGATT
The DNA here is from genome assembly GCA_947563755.1 of Lochmaea crataegi. Classification (NCBI taxonomy): domain Eukaryota; kingdom Metazoa; phylum Arthropoda; class Insecta; order Coleoptera; family Chrysomelidae; genus Lochmaea; species Lochmaea crataegi. The sequence goes on from OX387428.1 coordinate 15,783,199, forward strand.
AAGTTGAACTTTTTATTATTATATTAGAATGCTATGATTTAATTTTAGAATTTATCTTTATTTTTTTTAAAGTAAGTATGTTTTGGAATTTACCTTTTGTTTCTAAAAAAAATCGCAATAAATTTAATTTTGGTTATTCCAATAAATCTCTATAGTGAAATATTTAAAATTACCAAAAAACATTAATAACAATAGATGTCGAAGAATAAATATATTATTCTAACGCTTTTCGACAAAGTTTTGAAAAATATTTTCCAAAAACAGTGACCGTTTAACTAAGAAGAAACAACTACTTCCCCGGGCTACATGCCCCGACAGACATTGAATTACACTTCTAAGTCAAACAGGGTACCTACGACAACTTTACAGGAAACTGTAATGATACTTTCTTTAACATTAATAACACCTACCAGTAGCGGGGCGATAAACATGTAAATATCGCGGTGATATAGGTATTTACCATAAAGTTTCATCCTTTCAAATTTAATACAATTAAATAAGTAGTGAAAGGACCATAATAATCTAGACTTACTTAAATAATAGTCCAAGTGTTCGCACTTAAGTGGCTTGTACCTACTGTATGTATAACTAAGAACCCCACGCTTTTTGTAATATATTAAAAATGACTTTTTACTTTTTAGTCCGATTTGCTATAAAAGCGCGTTGTTTCGTCTTTTACACTATTATTCATTTCATCAATAAATAATAAATTTTATCTATACGTTTGATAAACATTCAATACATTTTGACATTACCCCGTAACAAAACGCTCTGATCACATTTTTTTCAAACGATACGGTATAAATATCAAATATTACAGCCGACCAATTTAGTTAAGAAAACACTCCTTATTTCTCACCCCTAACACCACACTGATCGATTGCCTAAAGTAAAATTAAATTACCATTTCGCATCACAAAAGAGTTATTAATAAAACGCTTGGTCAATTTATCAAAAGTTCAGTATAAAAACTATTTAATAAAAGAAAATAAACAAAATTATGGTTAAATTCGAGAATATATATTTTCGAATAAATTCTAGCGACTAGGGACTTTTCACCCTGCTAAGTATCCCAGCTCACTATTGATTTTCACCACCCCGATGTTCTGTCCGATTTCAACTGTATTATTTCGCCAAAACGGTAAAATATGTCTGGAAAAACCTTTGCTTTTCGGTGCTAGAGTTTTCATCTCGCTTTTCGCGATTAAAATATGTTCGACAGTGATAAAATATGATTAAAAAAAGTGTCACGAGTATTTTATCCTATTTTCTAGATGTCAATATTACGTTCAAGAGAAAACTGGATTAAAAAAAAATCGGGAAATAGTTTCCATTTCGACTGTTTTTATTTGAATAATAATGGAAAGTTGCTTTTTGTGGGATTCAGCCTGTGGGTTGAATGATAAATCTAAAAAGATAGCGAAATTGTGACAAAAAATAATAGGAAATAGTCGCTGAAGGGTGGAAATATGCAGAAGGAAAATTCAAATCCTTCGCCAGAGGTGCATCAGTATGTGGGGCCCTATAGATTGGAGAAAACCTTGGGAAAAGGACAAACTGGTAAGTACGAAAATATAACCAAATTAAGTATCCTGAAGACATAAAATAATCTACTTAATTTCATTAATAACCGAAAAAGTATTAATTGTATTAAGCACAAAATTTCATTTTTGTTACGTTTTTTTTCGAAGTATATTGTCGCAATAATAATTAATATAATATAATTAATAATGAGGAATATCTTCCATTCATAGAAACATTTGATGAATGTAACAATATACACTATACCTACACCAAAAAATTATTTTAATATTAAAAAATAATCAAAAGTATAATCTTCAAAATCTTTACATCACTTAAGCAATAATTGTTTGCCTTTTGAAGCATAGATCGTCTCTTGGAGAAATTTTTATGTACGTAGACATTTTAATAAGTGAAATAATTTTTATTTATATTAAGAAGTGACTTAAGAACTATTGATTTGAATCATAATTAAAATCTAGACCTTCCTTTTCTGTTTCTTCAAATTTTCTAAACAGGATGAATCACGACCAACAGGAGGCTTACAGCGAAACGGTAGAGGTTTTAATATACAGAACGTCCCAATAAAGTGAGGCGATTCAAAGTTATATTTTTTCTCATAGGATAGATATAGTTTTATGAGGATTTTCTATACCTAAATACAGAGAGTCCTGATTTATGTCGACTTTTCTTAAAATGTAAAGCTTTAAATAAAGTTAAATATATACTTACTTATCCAACCAAATTTACTTCTACATCTTAATAGTTGGACATCACCTCACCGGAGTAAGTCAAAGGGTGTTCAAGTGGCAAATGAGTTATACAAAAATAAAATTATTTTCGGTCATTGTGCAGGGCACGTGCTTCTCGATTTTGACAAAAATTTTTGTGACAATCTATAGGAATTGCTTTTATAATTAATGTGTATAAAGTTAAATTTGTCGTAAAGGCGTATTTTACGGGATAAAAGGAGTGAATAGGGGTGCTGGGTGGGGTAAAAAATGTGTCTTAAAAAGCCCAAAATCATAGATTTCCAAATAAAAGTTCCTTCCGAAAATGTTATATTTACAGTGTTGCCAGATTTCTGAATAATCCACTGATCCAATGAAATTCAAAAAAAAAAGGATGCAAGAGATATTCTACGAAAAATGTAAATAGGTAATATAATTTGCATTATATCTGATTGGTGTATAGTCGAGAGTTCTAAAACTTATTATTAATATTTCTTTGAGAATTTCATTCCTTGCTATTTTCATAGCATTCAATTAGAATTTGAATGATATAGTTTGGTTTGGTTGGGTTGGGTTAGGATTGATTAGGTAAGGTTTGGTTAGGTAAGATTTAGTTGGGTTTGGTTAGGTTTGGTATTCCAGTTTTTTTTGATATTGTTAGATATACATCTGTGTCAGTTTTCCTTGCCCTTCTTGAAAAAGTAAGAGCCGTGAGCTGCGAGGAGCTAAGATATTATATAAAACGAAAAAAAACACCTAAGGTCGAAACACACCTATCAGCACCTCATAGGAACAGCGACTGATCATCACCGTCGAGTGGTCAACTCGACGCTTGTGTATGGGCTCACTTGACGCATCGACACGGGTTCAGCACCGCCGCGATACTATAGGCTATATGCTTCATTTTATATTGTCAGAGATATTGTATTGGCATGCCGTCCGCAAAATATTCTCTCTGAGAAATGTGTTGTGGTTGAGGCGTTGACGTGCCTTGTCGGTGCTGTTAGGTATGCGCGCTTACATTTAAATACACATAAGAAATACAATCTGCTGGTGATGATCAGTCGCTGTTCCTATGAGGTGCTGATAGGTGTGTTTCGACCTTTAAATTTTATTCTCCACATTTTTTAAATGTCATTTCTTGAAATTTGGCAACGTCGGCGCCTAGAGCTACGGAGAGATGCTCCATTTTAGTTATTGAAACACTACCCTATTAACATAGTAAATTATTTACAATGCTATCTAGTTAATCACAATAATCGGATAAAATGGATAATAATTATATTAGCCTGTGGTTAATATGATAGGTTGGCATAGATCAAAGTGTAAATTTAGTATCGCTACCAAGACAATTGACACAAATTAAAGGGCTTTTGTTTGTAATGTATGAAAAATTTGTAATATGCAAAAGTGGACATGCTTCACCTGAATACCTATAATTTAATTAATATTTTATAATATATTTTTGATTATACAACGGTGCCGCTTCTACTGGAAAATAGTTACAGCCTAGATATTTTAAATATCAACAAAATAAGGTGTCGCTTTTTTTCAAATAGAATATACTGAATGGGGCATTTCTGAATTCTGCTATTGATTTGAGGTTGACTTTGATCATTAACTTCTTTTTGGATATTGCGTCATTTTTGACAAGTTATAGATTATATAATTTTTTTTTTCAAGAAAATAAAACGCATCAAACCTTTATGTTATTATAGCGCTAACAAAGGATACATCAATTTTCATTTAATACTATATTATTACATATTATACACTGACCGTAAAAAAATTCACCCCATGCACTTCAAACGTTGATTGAGGCGTTTGGTGAGTCTACTTCAAGCAAGTGTAAGGTACAAGCTTTTCACTGAAACGCTCTCTAGCAAGTCAACAACCGATGAAAACGTTGAAATGGTGAAGAATGGAGAATCGTCGAAACACTTTCATCTTATCCTTTGATCATTTATGAATAACAACATCGCTCTTGTATTTTGTTTTGCATACTTCATAGCGATCTGATTTGAATAGAATTTAAATCATTAATAAAAGACCAAGTTTCTTTACAGGAGTTTTTTTTAACAAATTTGATACTTTTTCGCTACAATATTCCATATTTATTCATATAATTCAATATAAGAGATTATCTGGGAATTTCTTAATGTACATATTATAAGTGATCTCATATTCTCCAACAATTTAGATACAATTTCTTCAGAAAGATCAATTCAATCAGTGGTTAAAAATGTTTCATGATATTTGACAAAGTTCTGTTGAGAAAAGATTCTAATCTAGTGAGAGATTTTCTTCTGAGATTTACTAGGTACCCCAAATTCGGCGAGCACTGCTTCCTGATCAGAGAGACCTAATTACTGAGTGCTCCACATCAATGGGTATAAAGTGTGAGGTTATGTAATCTAGAATTTTTTGTAGATGTTGTGTTAGTAATTTGAGTTGGCGAATCCACGTTCACAGTTTAATTAAGTGAATCAAAAATATTTACCAAATATTTTCAAGCTGCACAAATATTAGCAAAGCAAAGCAAAATGTTCTGCTTTGTACAGGCAGTGGAATAAGTAAATTTGGAATGTTCTGGAAAAAAAAGATGGACATTTTCTATTTGTAGAAAATTTTATTACGACAGAGAAGAGGATTGGCAAGAGGATAAACCAGTGTTCCACCAATAGCTACATTGCCTTTGTCATGTCTACTATACCTTGCTTATAAGCTATGAGAGGCCAAAAAAGTGATTTTTATGACAAGAATGACAGTTAATGTCCACAATTCGAAACATAAGGTTTTTGCAGGTTTTTTATCATTGCGAACATCTACATTGCTTCATTAAAACAATGATAACACCCCCAAAACGTAAATCTTAAAATTTAAAATGATGTTTTTGCGGAATACAGAACGCATCGGTTGCCAATAATTCTAGGAATTTTTGGCAAGTCATCATTTCATTTCTGTCATTCTGTCACTAGTTATGTCAGATGTCAGTTTTATTTGTTGATATTCGTTTACTCCTTTATGTTTTTCTTTCCTTTAGACTTTTGTAGTAGTTCTAGTTAGTTGTATCACTTTATTCTTCTGATTGCTTTTTCATTGACATCTCAAATAACTAGTGACATGTCCAAAGTTCCTAGAGTTATTGGCCACCGATGCGTTGAGAATTCAGCATTTTAAATTTTAAGATTTACGCTTCCGGGGGGTAAACATTGTTTTAATAAAGAAATATAGATGTTCGTAATGATAGAAAATCTGCAAAAATCTTGTGTTTTGAATTAACTGTCATTCTTGTCATAAAAACCACCTTTTGTTGGTCACACTGACCTTATGCGGAACTCCTCTATTGAAGTTGGCATTTCTGCTGTCTAGTGATTAGTCAGATTGCCGTCCGTTTCACACAGCCCTCTTGATACAAGAGGTTTATTTATATGAAAATATTCATTAGTTCAATCTTTATATGATCAATTTTTTGCGTTTGTTATTCATTGTTTTATTTTTAACAAAGTATTATATTCTAACCAGGTCATGGTAGCCTGGGTACAAGGCGAAGGTCATAAAACGCAAGGAATTGGCGGATGAAACGGCCAGACAAGGCTCATCAATGCCATTCATTGAACCGGAACCCTTCTGTGGCGTCGCAAAGTCGACAATAAATATGCTCACAAGGAAGTGGGTGGCATTGAAATTCCCAGAATGGTGGGTGATCTCCACCAGGACAGAGAAAGGTGAAGGATATTCGCCAATTTTTACAGCAAACCTAATAAGCAAAGTCGTAGAAGGTATGTTAACAGGGCACTGTAAGCTTAGCAGGCACGCAAAGCTAATGGGGTTGACAGACGAAGCCATGTGCAGATTCTGTCATCTAGAGGAGGAAACTGCATAGCACATCCTATGCCAGTGCGACTGCCTGGCGAATGTGCGGTTTCTTGTACTAGGCGATGAGGCCATCGGCTAGAAATTCAGTCTCGAGGCTGATTCCAACCAGGTTCATTGCTTCTACTACATTGTACCTATAGCCATGCCAAGCTAGACGTACGAATGCTCGGAACACTATTATAAGTGAAATGTGAAAGTTCCCAATCCATCCGATATTGCAAAAAAAATTATTTAAAGTTAAAGTTTGCAAATATGAGCTTTTTGCGTTTTATCATAAAAATAGGTCAAACTAAATATTATATATCATGCAATTATCTTTTTTTTTTCGGGTGAATATGGGAAACTCATGTTCGAATAGGTCCTACCTAGGACCCAACCAACCCCACCTCATATTCACCGTTACCCCCGCCTCGGAATCACTACCCTAGCATACTTCGAGACGGGCGGCGGTCCCTCGCACACTCTCCGCTCACACCGTCGTCTTCTCCCTACCTATCACTCCTACCTCTCATGCCATATCGAGTCCTTTTCTTCCCCTTATCATGCCTTCCACTACGCCAATTACCTCCATCCATTCCTCCTCCCCCCCTCAATATTAACCATGTTCTCCTAATACACCGCCTCCCCTAGTTTCCTCTTCAACTTCTTCAGCACTTCCTCGTTCCTCCAGCATCTAAACACATGCCCCACATCATCCTCCACTTCACACCTCTCGCGCACTCCAGTATCTCTTTTTCCAATCTTGTGGAGGTATTCTACTCTCGACCCATGTAGAGTGAGCACCTGTGTCAAGAAGTAGTTCACCTTCCCGAATTTCCGGTCCATCCAATCTCTCCTACTCCCAATCGCTCCTTTCAGCATGCAATTATCTAGAAAAATTGATCTCACACACTTTTTTTCCGAAGACTCACCGTTTCTGAGTTATAATGATTCAAACAGTTGAAAAAGTTGTATTCTTCATAATATTCACACCTTTCATCGCCACCTGTGAAATAGTGTACTTTATACGAGGTTTCCCCGATCTATTGTGATCCTGTTTAATTCAATACTATTTAATAATAAAAAATGGTACTATTGGAAATGAAGGAAGCGGTGCGAATTTTAAGATATTGGGAAAAATTATTCGAAATCATCTATTACAGTAATACTTCTACTTTCTCATGATCTTGTTCTTATTCTTCTTCTTGTTCTTCTTCTTCCTGCTGGGTGCAAGTAAATTGTCCTAACAGCGATGTATCAGATGCCTCCTCTCTGATATCGTATGAACACTCTTCTGATAGCGAGTCATTTCAGCATGACTAGTCGTGACGACTGGTATATTATGCTAATGAACCAAACAATCCAATTTTTTTGCATCCGTATTTAGCATTACATCCCTTTTTAAAATTGCAATAAATTGCGTGGAGGAGTTTTCCCGTTTCTCGATTGGTTCCAATGTAGTGTCGATTTTCTTCCTTCCCCAGTCTTTTGGGTCTAGTTGATTATCAAGCCACACTTGAAGTTGATATGATACCCAAAATAGATGTTAATGAGCAGAAGCAGAGGTTGGAGGAAGACAAGCTAATTGCTCCAGTGATGTATATACGCGGCATACTTATACATATTATGGAAAACACAACTTTTTCAATTTTTTGATTGGTTATAACTCAGAAATGGTGAATTTTAGGAGAAAAGTGTAGAGACAATTTTTATAGATAATTGCATGATATACAATTTTAGTTAGATCTACTTTTATGATAAAACTCACCGTTTGGCTGTAAAACCCATATTTGCGAATTTTGTCCTTGAGTAAACTTTTTTGCATTATGTCAGATCAATGAGGGCTTTTAACATTTCATTTATGATGTTCCGAACATTCGCTCACATTTTCACTGTTTTTTCAAGTAATTAGTATAAATATCACTTCTTTATTTTATTTTATAAATTTCGATGACAATAAAGCATATTTCTCACACTCTCTATCTCTGTTACTCATACCAAAAAGAGAATGGATAACTTGAACTAAATTTTTTCTTTCTAAATTATGCATAAGAACTGAAAGTATGAAGAAAGTCAATCAAAAGGGAGAAGTCATCTAACATCGCTAGCTACAATTTCCGAATATTATAAATTGTTAGTAAAATTTATCAAATACATTATAATATAAAATATTAGCAGATATGACAATAAATTGTAATTTTTTGTTTTAGGTCTTGTGAAATTGGGCATCAACTGCGTGACCGGCAGAAAAGTGGCTATAAAAATAATAAATAGGGAAAAGCTCAGTGACAGCGTTTTAATGAAGGTCAGTATAATACTCTCAATATTAACGGTGTCCTCTATACAGGTGAATTAATTTTATTAGCAATACATGATTTACGAGAATTTATATTACAAACATTGTGATTTAATACTACTACAAAGGAATTTCAATAATAATTAGTGACAATCGATGGAAGTTTTATCCAAATATGGCGAATTGGGATAGTCTACACACATTCCGATCTAAAAATTCAAATTTCACCAAAACCGTAAATTTTATCGACTTCAAACATGAGTACATTTTAATGAGTAAATCGATAGAAAAATTTAGTTTTTTACTTAGTACTGGGCACATTCTACCCCATTATACCAGAATTAAATCCTTGTGATTTCTGGTTATTAAGTCAACAACACAACGATACTGTTTTCCACTCCCAACACCTAGTTTATTATTTAATTAAGAATAAAATCATGATATTGTATTTTTTTTCCGAATCTATTGGTTCTGGGATAAATTTCAAGAGTAAAAAAAGTTTTCCAAGACAACAGAGATTTTAAATAATATTTTTATTTCACAGAACTCAATTTCGAAAAAAAGATTTGATGTTAAATAAAGTAAGGGTTGATAAATAATGTGACAGGAATGTTAAAAAGATACCGATTAGTTATTCCGATTGCACAGGAATGACAAAATTTCAAGTTTCCGTCTTTACTTAAATTTGAAAAAAAAATCTATTTTTTACTCAGAACCTATTAGGGGTCATATCTCGGAAGGGGGGGGGGGGCATTTTGTCTTAGGAAAGACCCATCATAATTTTATACAGACAATTACCTTCTGAATTTTTCGCATGAATTTAAAAATACCCTGTACATTATATTATACCGCTAAAAGAGAAAATTAGGAAGAGTTTTTTTTTCTGTGGACCTTATTATTTAGCTCACAAAATGTATCATAGAATGTAATCAATGTTGATGTTACTACGCTGGAGTACCCAGTATACTTTAAAGTATCACCAAATTATATTATTAAATTTGTATATACCGACAATTAGTTTGCAAATTCGAAACTATTATAACAAAAAATATTTCTAATCACACACGAAACACTATAGAGTTTTATGGTATAGCATGATAATTCGTTCGACTTCATTTTCTACTACACCCTGTATAGTTACAGGTTTGGCGCAATTTAAAAAAATACACATTTTTACATGATAATTTTTTTCTAAAATCTTATTGATTGATTGATTGGTTCGGCACCAACAATCAGGCTTAGAGACCTCGGCACCTCAGTCTTTCGGCTTTTTGTGCTCTTGGTTATACCGTTCATGTGAAGAGACCAATATCCCTTATCAGGCTCAACAGTCTTTTCACTAGGTCCTCCTTGGAGAAATCCTCCCTTGGATACTCTAATCCTAGGAGTCTATATCTCCAATGAGACAGTGAAGATAATGTGAGAGGCTGTTTCATCCTCTTCCATGCACAACCGACAGATAGGTTCCTCCCTATATATGCCAATTGTACGCATGTGCTTCCTTAGGGTACAGTGACCAGTGAGTAATCCTGTCACTTTCCTTATCTGGCCCCTGCTGAGGTTTAATATTTCCTTAGTCAGCGACTCCGAGGGTTTTATGACCAGGAGTTTGCTGTGTTCCTGTTTTGGCACGTGTGTCTCCAGTACGTCTGATGTTTAGTTTGAATCCACCGTGATGTACAACCACGTGCAGCAGATTTTGATGTAATTCTGGTTCAGGATCAGAGAATGCAGTTTCTGACCCTAGCTTTGCTAGGGTGACTGCCTTTTCATTGCCTACAATCACTCTATTATGGTTTGCCAGGGTTAAAAGTTTTTGTGGGCAGTCCCAGACCAGTCTAGATCTGATCTGGGGACATGCTAAAGATTTCAGTGCTGCCTGACTATCTGAGAGTATGAGGATATTTTGGCCTCTTTACCCTCTTATTTGCAAACTTCCCCAACGATGCGTGGACATTGCACCTGGGTCTAGCACCATAGACTCCAGCTCCTATTCCTATGTCAGTTTTAGATCCGTGTACCACACCAACATTACCTGACTTAATGGGATTTTCATCGTGTTCCCTCTACCACCTCTACATTTTTTAATGCGAAAAAAAATTCAGTATACTTTTGAAATATTAAAACAAATAAATAATATGCAACAATTTATTATACTTTGCTTTATTACACAACTATTTCATATGAACATACGTATACAAAATATTTTCTACTATTTTTTACTAATTCATGACTATAATTAACATTATTCACTACAACATTAACATAAATGTATTTTTAAAAAAATTAAAAATGGGAAGAAGAACAAAAAGGATTTAGTATGTTGTGGGTATTAAAGAGTAATTAGATAATTAGGGGAACAGGTGATTGTAATAGCACAAAAAAAGTTGTGAAAAGGAATTTTCTTTATGTTTTTCTAAATTTCTCAACCTGCTTTTTTCTCAAAATCTAACTAAAGCACCTTAACATTTTAGAAACTCGTTAGAATACTCCAGAAACTCTACATTATATATTCCCTTTTAATGCTTGTGTTGTTTTTTAGGTTGAAAGAGAAATTGCAATAATGAAGCTAATCGACCATCCACACGTTCTTGGCTTGACTGACGTTTACGAAAACAAGAAATATCTGTAAGTATGCCGTTTCCTTCCCTTTTCATTTCGGATTTGCTTTTAATGTTTCAATTATTTAAGCGTATTTTTCTTCGAAGCAAAGGATACCGTTTTTAATTGTGTTACTTTTTTATGTTGAAACAAAAGTATCTATTTCATTAATGCAAAAATGATTAAATAAAAAAATAAAGTATTTTTATTTATTATTAAAAATAGGATACAGTTAGGTATATACTTTGATAAAATATATCCCAAATTTAAAGTCAATTATTCAGTGTACAGCTTCAGCCCAACATCCCTATTTTCTCGGTTTCCGGGAGAATCCTGCGTATTAATATTGCCCTTTATTGAGCCGGTTCTTTAAGACCTCTATTAGACCCAAATTTTCAAAGACATCGGATTCATTAGCTGTCTGATTGACATGTAAAATGTATCTTCAACAAATTAAAATCGAACAATCGATATATGAAATCACCGTCCTACGGCACTCCTCATTAGAATAATACAGATAAAAGAGCCCAGTTTTAATAAACAAAAATAAACAGGTTAAATATAATGTTCGTTAAGTAATCACAAACTGGACGACTTTTGCGGAGAGACTCTTTGCGAAAGATTTTAACACACTGTTGGGAATGATATTTCAGGCCTGAGGGCGAGAGAGACCCTTTCAAACCTCAGATACCTGATTCGAGCCGCGGCGGAGCAGACATAAAGTATATGCTATGCTGCTTCATCATCTTCCACACAAACACGGCAGTGGCCTGTTGAAAGGCCTGTTTTTTTTCAACGTAGGTAATGCCTTAATGCCTCCTATAGTCTAACATATATTTGGAGACTATTCTAAAGGTCTTTGAATAGACTAGTCCCGGTAAATTATGCCAGAAGTCAAATACTCTTCTTGCTATCCAGGTATTTAGTGTTTGTTCAGCAGAACTTGATGATATGTCAATGTCTGGTCTGACAGTTCTAGCAATAGCTTAGTCTCTAACGATGATTCGCCCAAACCAAAAAAAGCTCTGTTCGGCTGAATCAGTTGTTACGTCAGGTGAATTCGACTTACAAAAGCCTTCTTATGGGCAGGTTGTAACCGGCATCCAGGTGGGAATCTTGCACCTAGAACAACCGACAACCTCGATAACGAACAACCAACTGGAATCTCTGCAGTGTATGCCATTATGGCCGCTGTAGAGAATATTCGGGAAGGTGGTCCACAAGTGCTGTTTCAGAGCTGTACATTTCGGCCTGGATGGCTACTCATCTGTGAAGATCAGGAGAGTGTTTCGTATTTGGCTGGCGTAGTCAATACCCTTCCTTTGCAAGTGAATCTGCTACTTCGTTGCCTTCCATAACAGTATGGCCAGGGATGCAGACAAGGAAACACTTTGTCTTCCTATTTAGGAGTTTTTTTCGGCAGTTTAATACCAATTTAATTACACGGTAAGAGCCGAGTGCTTGACTGTCGTAAAAAATTGTTCGATCTGTGAGATTGGCTTCTTCCAATCTCTCCACACATAAATCAAAGGGATACATTTCCGCCTGATTACAGTAGCATAGGATCCTGAGGAGGTTGATATTTCTGTCCTAGATCTGCTACCGTATACACCTGCACCAGAGACTGGGAATACTTTTGGGCCAACAACTATCTGCTGGTAGTGGTTCCTCCTCACGGAGGACCCAGTCATCTCTATTCTGATTTGGGACGGTAAAAGGCAGGTCGAAATTTACTGTTGAATCCATTGTCAGAATACTGCGACTTTCAGTGTCCACCGGCAATCTGCTACACTCCGAATAAATCTGTGCATTTGGAAATATGCGCAATTCTATATGTTGTCCATATAGCCTGCTTTTCTCGAAATATATGGAAAGTAAGTTGGTCCAGAAGGGTTTCCTTGGCTGCTGACAGTGAAGTGTTAATGGCACCAGTAATTGCCAAACAATCCTGTATCCGTATACAGAGAGCTTCGCTTGAATCGTTCACTGTAAAGCTTTTGACCATCAACAGTAGTTCCATATGTGATCAAGGAACTAGCGATTATCACAAATATCCAATAGATTTGTTTGGGTTCCAAGCCCCAAGATTTTCCACAGATTCTACATGTTCACACGGATAGCATGATCATCTGGATAACTTTTTCCAAGTGAGCGTTCCATGTAAGTTTTTATTTAGGGTAATCCCCAAAGATTTTATTTTCACTGCAAATGGCATAACCTCCTCATTGCGGGAAAGTGGAGGAATTCTCTCCAATATTCTTTTCCTGTGAAGGAAACCGTCCGCACCACTTCTGAAAATCGTCCAACGTCTTTTGGAGGAAATTATATGCCATAGGCTAAGGTCACCTGCATACGCTTGCAGTCCTACCCCCCTTATTTCGAGAGCACCCAACAAGTCAACCATCAAAAGTGACCACAGTAAGGGGGATAGTACTCCTTGTGGTAGCCAATGGAAATCTTGAAGCTGATGGCCTTATCCAGAAGAGATGTAAAGGCTGTTCTATTTCGGAGCATGGCAAATATCCAGCCAGTAATGGTTGATTTTATGCCATTTTCAGCCAAAGCTGAACAAATGGAGGTCGGTAGTGCATTGTCAAATGCTCTTTCCATAGGAAATATGGCCACCGAAATCTACGTATAAAAATTAGATATTTTAGTTACTTGTTTATTTGTATCAATTTTTATAAACTATAAACCTGATGATCTTTACCTTTGATGGATTCAGGAATTGTTGAAGTGAAGTTATCAACACAAGATTTTTATTAGTCTACTGGAAAATATACGAAAAAACTTAGTTTTTATCTAGTTATTTCACAAATAAATAATAATGCTAAAAAATATTATTTCTTACAGTTACTTGGTACTAGAGCACGTTTCTGGTGGTGAACTTTTTGATTATTTAGTTAAAAAAGGAAGATTAACGCCAAAAGAAGCACGACGATTTTTTAGGCAAATTATTTCAGCTTTGGATTTTTGTCACAGTCATTCAATATGGTAAGCCCATTAATTTACATTTATATATTTTGAATTGAAAATTATTAAGTGAAGTTTAATGCACAATATATTTATTGGTGAATCACAACCAACGGAACGGAGGTTTTTACCGAAACGGTTGAAGTTTTAAAAATTTTCTCCCTTTAGTAGTTGGTTATATATTGTTAAAGGCTATATTTTAAAGTTATTTGAAATATATAGAATGTCCCAACAAAGTGTGGCATGTCAAAGTATTATTTTTTCTTATGGGTCACCCTGAATTTTATTGAATTTTTTGATAGTCCGTAAAAAATAAGATATATTTCAATAAGTACTGTTAGTTTTTTAAATGAAACTAACTATTTCTAATTGATTCCACTATTTAATGAAAATTCTAATACATTATTAATAATAGAGCGTTTCCAAGTGACGACATGTTGTCAGATGATGACGGGCAACCTTCAGAAACAAGGTGTGAAGGTTGTTCGGTGACAGAAATTCGTCACGATGACGCACTTTGAAAAGGTCAATTATTTCGATATTGACATATCATCGTCAGAATGACAGAAGTTACATTTTATGTGATGCCTACTTGATGTTTAATATTTTGACTAGACCAAATAGTGAGTGACCTATCTTGTGGTTGACTTAATATATATGAATAGAAAATAGAAGAAGATACGATATTACAAATATTTAAGCTTACGTATTATTCCTGGATATCTTTTTCCCATTTAAGATCAGTATAACTGTGCAATGATATATGACCATGGAAAACTATATCTGCTAATTTTAACAATGGTTACTTAAGAAGAAACTTTAATAGTGAAGATCTCCCTAGATGTATCTGTTCATTGACACTGTTAAGTGTCTTCTAATTTCTAATTCTTCAAGGAAATCTAGTTCTTGTTTCTTATTACAAATATTTTTTAGTACTTCTAGTTCTGAGTTTAAAAAATGGCATTCTTTCCAAGTCTTGTAATGGCTCTGGGATACTTAGTCTGTATCTTGTTCTTTCTGCAACACTTTCTACCACCATATGTAGTTAAGAACCACTCCCATGCCACCGTTGAGCATGTTTTTATTGCTCCTGTAATGTAGATAAAGATTTTGAATTCTGGAGAGATTGCCTCTTGTCGTCAATAGGCTAGTCCTACTACTCCAAGCAATGGCTCCATAAGTGTTGGACTCACTATAGCCGTGTGTACATCTAGCTCAGGATTCTTGGATTACAGCCACAATTTTTCCCTGCCAGGCTCCTGCACTCCATTAGAACCATTTTTGCCTCATATGTAATTCCTTTCTTGTGTCCTAGATACTTGACTTCTTGTAACTGTTTAACCATCAAATTTAACGGTTTTGGTAATGGTATTGGGATTCCTTAATAATGAATTCCGTATCGAACTTATCTGAAAAAAATATTAAAAGTGTAGTAACGATGTTACCTGAAGATATAATGAGTGTAAACCTATTAATTTTTTAGTTTTTTTCTGGATAAGGCAATAATGGATTTTGTTTTAGTCATCGAGATCTTAAGCCAGAAAATCTACTATTAGACGAGAAGAACAACATTAAAATAGCTGATTTTGGAATGGCCTCTCTGCAACCCATGGGGTCTATGCTAGAAACCAGTTGTGGATCACCACATTATGCATGTCCAGAAGTCATTAGGGTAATTTTACTAAAAATTTTATTTTATTAACTAGATTTTTACCAAGAAACATTATACAATTCTTTGGAGATAGTAAAAAATATGGCTTACCACATAAAATACTATTAAACATATTATTTATTTACATATTTTTTACATAAAATTTTTCCTTTCGCTAAACAAGGATAAAATTTTTAGTAGATATTACATTGACAAACTATTAATTTATTTAAAAAAATCATAATTTTTATGATTGATTTATTTTTTTCACAGGGAGAAAAATATGACGGTAGGAAGGCGGATGTTTGGTCTTGTGGAGTTATTCTATACGCCCTTTTAGTTGGTGCTTTACCGTTTGATGACGATAACCTTCGGCAACTTTTAGAAAAAGTGAAAAGAGGAGTTTTCCATATCCCCCATTTCGTTCCTCCAAACTGCCAAAGCTTACTAAGAGGGATGATTGAAGTTAACCCAGAGAAACGATTAACAGTAAGTTAAATTGCTGATTTGCTGACTCTCAACTTTAGAGCGGTAGAGCAGTATTTGTTTATTTGTTCACTCAAGGCTGTCAAAGTGTTAGGTCGGATTGCGTTGTGTTTTTTTCTGATAAACTATAATATTGAAAATAAAGTGTAGTAATCAATAATGAAGTGATGGTATCCGATGAAACTTAAACAATATTATTAGAAAGTAAGGTTATGTTCCATCGCTGACTTAGCATTGCATTCAGAAGGAACTCAACTGTTAACTGCCAGCACACTCAACATGTTTTGTGCTTAGTTTCAATCGTTGAGCCCAGCTGAACACGCCCATTGATACTATGGCCCGAAATAATGGAGTACATTTTTTAATTCAAAATAATTTTCTTGTTTTTAGTGCGATTTATTTTCTTTTCTCAATAAAATGTCAAGATTAGATAAAGTTTAGATTTACAGGACCAGGCCCCCCAGTTTGGAAACCTCTGAGATAGATAGGATAGTTGAAAATTAAAATATACTTTGTCGAATTAATTAGCTTTAGAGTTTTGTTAATAAAATATTAATCATTTCAGTTGTCCGAAATTAATAAACATCCCTGGGTAACAGCCGGTGGAAAAGGTGAACTGGAATTAGAGCTACCGATGATGGAAGTCGTTCAAACCCATGTACTGCCGTCCATAGATGCAGTTGATCCCGATGTGCTGCAAGCGATCTGTAGCCTAGGCTGTTTTAAAGAAAAGGAAAAATTAATTCAGCATTTGTTAAGCCCCAGCCATAATACTGAGAAAGTTATTTATTTTTTGTTATTGGAGAGGAAAAGAAGGAGACCTGCTTGTGAAGATGAGACTGATTCGTTATTAAGAGTGAGAACCGGTGATGGGCAAGATCCGCCTAAGAAGAGGATAGATACTTGTAAGGTTAATGGGCAAAATACGCTTCAATTCGGACAAATTAGTGAGGGATCACCGTTAACGCCACGGCGGTCTCATTACAAGTGAGTATTTATTAATTTAGTTTATATATATAATGCTACAAACAGGTCATTTAGGCCCATAGCTTTGTGATAATTTTCTTCCATTGTTTCCTGCCTCTTGCTTTCGCTTTCCAGTCCGATACTCTTCCCTCTTTTAGGTCTTTAACAGCTTCATTATAC
The DNA here is from genome assembly GCA_947563755.1 of Lochmaea crataegi. NCBI lineage: Eukaryota > Metazoa > Arthropoda > Insecta > Coleoptera > Chrysomelidae > Lochmaea > Lochmaea crataegi. The sequence continues at coordinate 15,800,462 of OX387428.1, forward strand.
CACCTTTTTTTAGGTCTTCCTCGTTTTCGCGTTCCTTCTATGTCTATATCTATCAATCTGGAGTCTGGAATCTGCTGTATATGACCTAGCCCTCCATTTGCTCTTATTACTCTGATCATTTTTTCCTCTCCAAATTAATTATCTTATTTCTTGGTTTGTTCTTCTTTTCCATACCCCTTCTTTTTTTCCCTCCTAATATCCTTCTGAGTATTTTCCTTTTCCATATGTCTACTTTATTTTCACTATGTTTCACCTCCGTATAGTGCCGTTGGTGAAATAACTGTTTTGTATAGATGTAGCTTGGTCATTCTAGATACTTTCTTTGAAATTATTATTTTATTCAGGGCTCCTGCTTGTTCACTTCCTTTTGTTAGTCTTGTTTTTATGTTCATCACCTCATCGCCATCTTAATAACTGCACCTAGATAGATGTAGCTTTGGAGTTGTTCAATTCCATTGATCTCTGTCCGTTCAGCTCTACTAAAAAATTTCTCTTCTTTTCTCTTCTTTTCTCTTCTTTGCGGGGATGTCATTTTCAAAAACTTTGACTTCTCTTCATTAACTCTCAATCTCGCTATCTCTGCCGTCTCTATGAAAGCTTTGCATACTCTTTTCAGTTGTTTTTCTGATGTTGATAACATCACTACATCGTCTGCGTAGGCCAGCAATTGTGTCGTTTTTGCTTTTAGTGTTCCTGAGCTGTTTATTCCACTTCTTCGCACTATCTAATATCACATTGAACAACGTAGTGGACAGAGGATCTCCTTGTCTTAGTCCAGAATTTGTCAGAACTGTTTAATAATTTAGTTTAACTTTAATCTTCGATTTTGTGTTTTCGAGTGTCATTTTAGTGAGATTTATCGGTTTTTTTGGTATGTTGAGGTTGATCATAATCTTGTATAGACGTTTTCTATGAACAGTGTCATATGCCTTTTGGAAGTCAATAAAAATTGCATAAATTGTCATGTCGTATTAGTATCCCATTATTCTTTGTGCTTGCTTCAGAGTGAATATCTTCCTACTCTGAAACCACCTTGGTAGTCTCCAAACAGATTTTCTCCACGTTCCTTCAGCCCACTTTCCATCCATTTTGCCATAGTTTTATAAGCTATATCCAGTAATGCAATTCCTCTATAGTTCCCACATTCGTCTTTTTTCCTTTTTTGTAAATTGTTACTACTATTGCAGTTTCCCATGCTTCTGGTATTGACTCTTGTTCCCATATGTTGGCTATTAATTGGTAGATTTTTTTGTTAATAAGTCTCCGCCATACTTCTTCAGTTCTAACTCTATTTGGTTTTCTCCAGGTGACTTGCCGTTTTTTTGTTGTTGTATTATCTCTGATATCTCTTCTGCTGATGGTGGCAATATTTCTTCGGTGTTTTGTACAGTACTGGCTCTAATTTCGCTTAACTGCTCTATTTCATTTTCTGTGTTTAATATTTCTTTAAAGAACAGTTTTATCTTCATCTGTTATTAAATGTCCTTGTTTATTTTTAATATATACAGTTCTCTGTTCTGCTTTCCCTTTATTTCTTTTGACTTCCTGATCAAAGTTCTTCCTTCCCTTGTTTACAAAGTTTTCTTCAATGCGTTGTATCCTGTTCTCCATCAACTCTCTATTTTTTTATTCTGCATATCCTCTTTGTTATTCTTCTCTGCTCTACGTACTCTCTTTAGTTTAACAAAAATAATTTGGATATTTTAAGATTGCCTATAAACTATACTGAATTTATATTAGCTTTTTCTTCTAATTAAATTTTCAACAATTTTTCAAAAACAGTCAAAACTTTGTCAAAGCGTTGGAATAATATATTTTTATTCTTCGATATCTATTGGTAAAACGCTTTACTAAATACGACAATTTTACAGGAAACTGTAATAATTCATTTTTGTTTCAAGCCCACGTGGCTTGTTGTCTCATTCGAATTTTGGTTTGTGACTCAGAGGTGAGATGTCGCTATTTTCGCAACTAAAACATTTCCGTAACTGGACGATATGTATAGTTGTTGATTATAGTCACATTTCAGTCCGGGATTAACTCTCGGACGATAACATATACCTTTTACTGATGAGGCGCAATACGCCGAAACCGGTCTACAAGTTATGTTGTCCCTTCTAGTTGCAAACCAGAATGGTTGGTTTAAATCTTGTAGATTTACCAACCCCGTTTGACTTAGAAGTGTAATTCAATGTCTGTCGGGGCATGTAGCCCGGGAAGTAGTTGTTTCTTCTTCGTCGAACGGTCACTGTTTTTGAAAAATTGTTTTTCAAAACTTTGTCAAAGCGTTGGAATAATATATTTTTATTCTTCGATATCTATTAGCTCAATTATTCTATTGCATTAATAATTTACTTCTCTCTGTTTGAATCTCACCTTCGCTATGGTCTGCCTTTCTGGGACTCTTGTAGTTTGTACCTCTTCAACTATATTTCATATTACAAAAAAGAACAGTTCGTTACATATTAGGCTTAAGTAGTAGGACACATTGCATGGCATATTTGGTACTACTACTTTAAATATCGTTATATGTATTAAAATTTATCAATATTTTTCCTAGAAGACATCATGCTAGACGAAGTCCTTCAACAGGAAGTACTCACAGCAGTCTTAGTATACATTCTCCAACGAGATCTCCTGGAGCATCCAGTCCTGTGATGTTCAATAGTTCTGTAACTCCTACAAATACGCATTGTAAGTAATTGGATAATAATAGGTATATTATGACACTATAGTATATTGTGTCCCAAGGGCAGCAGAATGTCGACGAAAATTGAAATAGTTATTTATGATACGTGCGTGAAGTGATACTTTTGCGCACGAGTTGCGAAAATGAAGGGCACGATCGTAGCTAGTGCCTTTTTTCGCAACGAGTGCGCAAAAGTAACTAACGCATGAGTATCATACAATGTTTTATCTACGACCACATTAAAAATACTTTCCCTTAATTATATATTACATAACCTCTCTTTTTAATAATTGTGTTTGAATTATTGCCTACCTTCATCATAAGAAATTCATTATCTGGTGCTCCATTTATGAAATCCAAAATCTGTTCCCTTGTGAAAATTTTTGATTTTTTTGGTTTATGGATCTCTGATTGTCGTTTTATGAAGGTAATAAGTTTATGAAATTTACTTATATCAATGTTTAAATTTAAATTTATGGTAGTTTTCAACATTGAATAATGGGACCATAACGTTGATGATTTCCATCGACTTTTCCGAGAAATATGCAATAAGAACATTTTCCGTCTAATTTTTAAATTTCTTAGTGTTACACCAATCCAAAAAAAAGGTGAGCGGTCGTGGGACCGCCGACAGAAGCTTGCTTCTTATCCACAGTAAAATATCCATTTTTGACCATTTTTGACAATTATTGACCATTTTTTCAAAATTTTTGTCCATTTTTGACTATTTTTTCAAATTTTAACAACTATTGACCATTTTTGACAATTATTGACCAGTTTTGACCATTATTGATCATTTTTGACAATTTTTCGAAAATTTTGACCATTTTAGACCATTTTTCCAAATTTTAACAATTATTGACCATTTTTGACAATTATTGACCAATTTTGACAATTATTGATCATTTTTGACCATTTTAGACCGTTTTTTCAAATTTTAACAATTATTGACCATTTTTGACAATTATTGACTAATTTTGACAGTTTTGACAATTTTTCAAAAATTTTGACCATTTTTGACCATTTTTCCAAATTTTAACAATTATTGACCATTTTTGACAATTTTTCAAAAATGTTGACCATTTTTCAAAAATTTTGACAATTTTCAACAATTATTGACCATTTTTTCAAAATTTCAACAATTATTGACCATTTTTGATAGTTTCTGATAATTATTGACCATTTTTGACAACTTTCAAAAATTTTGACAATTATTGACTATTTTTGATCATTTTTTAAAATACTTAACAACTTTTGACAATTTTTAACAATTTTTAACAATTTTTGACAATTTTTGACAATTTTTGACAATTTTTGACAATTTTTGACAGATTCTGACGATTATTGACCATTCACGTTTCACACTTCTTAATGACAGTACAAAATTATTACAAATACAGAACCTTTGACAGAAAACAAAACACAAAATTATCTAAGGTAACTTAATAAATATACAAATAAAAAAGAGTGTTATAATGATTATAAATAAATAATCATTATAACACTCTTTTTGTACTTTTTCGCACTCTTTTGGGTGTTATAATGAAACTTCCATTTAAAAAGCATTGTTCTTTTTCGCACGCTTTAGATGTATGTATAAAACGTAATTTCACGTATTTATATGAGTTTGTAAATGCTTAATTTTAATGGTGGTCGTAGATAATAGTTATTTATGTACCTAGAGGACGAAAAACTGTCTATTATAGTCGAGTATGTAAATTGAGGCGAAACAATAGTCAGTTATTCGCCGAGGCGCATATTACATTTTTTCGTCGATCTTTACAAAAAATTACTAATTTCCGAATGAATAATCACACCACGTAAAATCTAGCGGATTTCGTAAATAATTATTTGACATCAGCAAATGACAGTTATTGTCACAGCCATTCTCGCACCGTGCCGTATCATTGTGACCACAGCGGACGAAAAGTAAAGTGTTTGCGGACGAAAAGTGAAGTGTTTGCGGACGAAAAGTAAAGTGTTTGAGAAGGAAAAGATAGACGATTTTTCATCCGGAAATCAGTAAGTAAAACGTCATTTTTGTAAAGATCGACGAAAAAATTAGTAGCTGAAGCCGGGTGTAGTTTGATACCTGTGAAATCCAAGAATTTATACTACAAGAAATATGAACAGTAATTATTATGGATGGAGCAAAAGCACATTCAAAATAAATATGAATCGGTACTGTTAGCGTATATGCTGGAAATGTCCAGAGTTCACAAATCTTCGTCACTTTGGTGTAGTCATTTAAAATTGAAAAATATGCTAAGGGTAGAAAATGGAATAGATTTAGCATCTTAGCACAAATTGCATTCGTTGCATTTCTGTAAACGCTGATAAGAGTGTTGAAAACAACAGACTCATCAACTAGATACATGCAAGGCACTTTATAGAGTTTTCAGCAGCAACAAATAAACATAAGATTTATTTGGATTCCTAGTTACTTTGGGATAACAAGTAATGAAAGTGCTGACTTGGCACTTGGCTGCAAAAAGGGGAATACATGCAGAAGAACTTGCATCCATACAAAATTTGGAAGATCTAAAAAAAAAGACATCAAGTAGAAACTCGTTCATAAATGGCAGATTGACTGGCAACTTGATAACAAATTTCTAAAAATATCACAACTAAGATTACAACTTAAACCAACTGCTTACCATTTAAAAAAACGAAAAGAGCAAGCTCTACTATCAAGTCTTCGCCCAGGCCACTCACACTTAACATCATCATACCTCTTTCTGGGAAAAACCTCACCAATTTGTGAGTGTGGAAATCATTTATCAGCTAGAGACTTATTACTTGACTGCACATTTTTTCTTGGAGCTCGTCAATTAATCGGATTGGGAAATGATCTGAACACCTGCTTTTCTTCACCCATCGATCAAAGAGAAAGTTATAGATTTCTTAAAAATGATTAATCATTATATAAAAATATGGAAAATATTTAAAAAAATATACTCAACTTTACTTAAGGCCGAATTTTTCGACATTTAGACGTTTTGTTATTATTTGGATTTCTAACAGAAAGGTTTACAATTATTAAGTACGGACAGCGGAAAGACTAATGACCATAGCAGTCGACACCTTATAAAAAAAATTTCAGTAATGTTAACAATAACAAATAATCAGGATTGCATGTTTAAATTTATTGAAAATAATTTTTTTGTTCATGTTACTTGTTTTGGGGTAAACTTGTAAATAATGTGATTAATTTGACAATTCACAATAAACTTGACATATTCTAATCTTATTTATTGAAGCGATTACATAGCAATCTTTGAAGTTTGTTTTGGATGGTTTATAATTACTAAAAAAGATATATATTCAAATTAAAATAATTAATCTTTAATGCATACATTCTATTTCCAGCTGGCGTGTCTTCACCCGTGAATCAACGCCCGACTTCCCACCTCACACACAGGAGTTCTACTCACGTATCTTCAAATACCCACGTAACGGTAACACCACCTCTAGCTACCCCAACTCATCATCGAGCAAATAGTAGCGGAGGAGCCCCGGTGATTTCCGGAATTTCGTTGACGTCACCGGAAAGTGATACGTCAAGTCTGGTGACGGGTCAGTATATATCCGAAACGAGTCATTCGGTTTCATATAAGGATTTTGTTAAAGGTCCCTCTATTTTAACGCCAATGACACCTCCAGGGTCTCCACATTCCAGTACTACTAGTCACCACTGGCGATCGAGACTCACTACTATCAAAAATAGCTTTTTAGGATCTCCAAGGTTTCATAGAAGGAATAAGTTACAAGGTGAGATGAAAGTTCTTGATACAAATTTGACAATTGGGAACTGACCAATTGAGTTACGTCGTCTGGTGGTAAAAAATCACACTGGTATAAACATTCAACAATTGAGTGAGAACATGCTGTTTACATTAATCGTCGAGTTTGATGTAAAAGGATTTATTAATAAATATGAAGAAAGTGGAAGTTGGAATATTCCCTGTGCATGAAAAATTTACTAACAGTATCACTTATTTCGAAAGATTGTAATAATTTGTAAGGGTATACAATAAGCTTTCCAATTCGTTTGCCACATTCACTAAATCGTATTAGGCCCAACGATGATATGACAACTCTGCTTTCTTTGACCTGATCACAAACTAAATTATATCTTTCTTGTTATAAATATCCACCGTTATCATCCCTCTTCGACGAAATAAGTTTGCTGAAGTTCTCGGGAAACCTATTCCTGAATTCACTGGGCATTTTCTACTAGCAATACTTCTTGTAGAAATATAACAAAACAAAAACTGTATCGACTTTAACAAAGAACATTTGTGTTAATGGGTCATCTCCGACTATTGCGGAAGGTCATCCTGTTTTTAGTGTATGTTGCCGACCTCCCTTCACATGTCTCTATGTTTGTCGATGACACTAAACTATACACCAGCCCCTTACTTAACCAGGCTCAACTCGGAGAGTACCTTCAAGCGGTATTTGAGTGGACTTAACCGTGACTCTTACCTGTCAATACGTCAAAGTGTTCAGTGCTGCATTTAGGTAGGAATAATCCTAATAAAGCTAAAACTTCAGTTTCTCTTTTGTCAACAACATCGAGTTTAGAATTTGCTGCACCTGTGTGGAGTGTTGAGTCGGTGAATAACTCTAAATTCTAAAACTAATGAATCAACCAACATTTACATACAGAGCCATGAACAATAAATTTTGTACCGATCATTCTTTCCTGTTTCCACTGAACAATGATTGCAGACTTGGTGGACATTCTCGTAAGTTAGTGAACAATTTCATAGCAGTAGTCTCCAAAACTTCTTGTCAAATCGGGTATTTCACATTTGGAATTCTCTTCCAGAAAATATGGTTTGTGTCGCATCAGTTTACTCTTTTAAAAATAGTTACGACTCCTATGAGGTTTTGAGATCTACATTATTTTCATTCATATCGGTATATAATTGAATATCTTTACTTTTTGTATGTACTTATAAAAAATTTCATTGAGATATACGCCTCAGCTCTTCATATCATATAATAATATTCATACTAAAAATATTCGGATATTCAGCAACTAGATATGTATGTTAATCTCGATATTAAACAGCTAATGTGGGGATTAACTTGGATTCGAACTTCAACCGTAATATATCCACTGGAAAATCAGCTTCGTCATCTATAGAGGTTTCTAGCAGGTAATCGCAATATTTATTCAAGCGCTTATTGCCAGGTTTCACAGAATACAATCTTTGTGTTCCCAAGGACTGGTTTTTCTCCTACATATATTGTTTCTGAACCTCTTATCACGAGTTCATCAGCTCATTAATTTCCAGAAATACCGTTATGTTCTCACACTAATCTGCCAATTTATTTACTTCTTCCTGTAATTCTTCTACCGGTCTTGATGTTACCTTGCACTATTAAAAGCAGCAAATGCTTCCTGTCTGTTTATCCTATGAGTGCCCGTCCTATATTTTTTGCTTATTCTGGCAAATTATAGAATAGCATAAATCTTCGTTTGAAATATAAAGGTAGGTTTTTCTAGAGGGAAAGAATATCTTTTGTTCCTTATTTCACTATACACTTCTGCTCCTGTCCCTTCCCTAGTCTTTGACCCATCTGAGTACCAAGTCTCAATTTGAGAAAACGTCAACCGGCTTGAATCTTGCCAACCCTTTCTATGAGGTACCTATTTCTACCTCATATCTAGAACCGGGGCACTTTGCGTGTTTTCCGGCTAGTGTGGCCAGACAGAAGCGTGAAAACTAGTTTCAAAAATAAAACCTCAAGAACGCTGTGTCAGCCACATGGTTCTCCAGTTTACCTATTTTTGTTGCGTTTTTACACATTGAAACAGCACCAGCCTAAGGCTACAGCATTTTCTTTTGTTTCTTATGTAGGTATATCTTGCAAAATCCGCTTGTCTCACTTTTTATTTATGTTTAATAATATTTTATGTTTTCAGCCGCTTCTGAAGAAGTTCATCTGACTCCAGAATCGTCACCTGAATTAACTAAGAAAAGTTGGTTTGGTAGTCTAATGACGACTGAAAAAGACGAAACATTTACGATATTAGTTAAGGGAAAACCACTAGCCACAGTTAAGGCAGATTTAATTCACGCTTTTTTATCGGTAAGAGAAAAAATAAGGTATTAATAAACTATGTCTATACAAAAAAATATCATAGAAATATGATAATTTAACCCGCAAGCCTACGCTTCAAGTGACTCCTGGACCCATATTCCCGAATTTCTTCCTTGGGAAGTAAGCGTGGTTCACCTTAAAACGGTGGTTATCATATTTTCGAAAATGTGACCGAAAAAACGAACTCCAGAATTTAAAATTCTCCGCCTCTTAACCTTAACCTTAACCTTAACCTTAGAAAACTAAATTTAATGTGTTGCCGATTTTGTCTGTTTTTTTTTGCGTTTTGCCTGCAGAGGCAATAGAAATGAGTAGGGATTTTCTGCATACATAAAATTTACCAGGATTTCTTTCTGTTTTGGTGGAAGCTGCAACATTTTTTTATCTCTTCTTGCCATTTTGGTTGTTGTTGTCTACAAGTAATGTCATAAAAAAATACTTTTCTCCACGATCATCACAGAATTTGCCAATTCTGAAATCAAATTCGATTACAGAATGCTGGAATTCTCTCTCTTGAGATTGAAGAAATATTCTGCAACATCTCTGCCCCCATGCAATTTAAATGTATTTACATTCTCTCTCTAGTGATAGAATAATATTCTCACACTGGTTAGCAATAATAGCATTAGCCTTGACGCAGTTGATTGTCATCGTAGTGGCAAAACTTGAGTAAGTGTCAAAATTATTGTTGTCACTTAACCGTAACCTAACCTAGCAATTGTTGAAAATTCCTCCAATAATGCACCAGTTTTTCATTTCGAGAACTGTACAAATATAACAATTAATACAAAGTAGAATGTTTCTTGAATTATTGAGTGTTTACCTAATATAATTGTGATTGAGTTCAGTAATATAAATTATTTTTTGCTCATTTCCATTTAAAAATATATATTTAAAATCTTCGATCGTGGAGAAAGTATAGTCTGCTACTCGGTTAGAATGAAAATTCGTGATGCTCGTGGTTCCTCATGCTCGCCTTCGGCTCGCGCTCGGAACTTTCCACTCGCATCGAATTTTCATTCTAACCTTGTTACAGAATATACTATTATTTATCAATTCGGTATTATTATACGTTCGTTTTTCTTCTTAAGGATTATGACCTACCCGCACATAACTGAAATTTGGGGTTGCATTTTGAATTACCTCGTCTTCTTTCATTTGGGTTCCTGAACTCGTTTTGATACGTTCATTGACAACACAGTGCACCGTTATAGTTTTCTCTCTGGCACTCTCGAAGAATACGACATTTTTTCCCGAGATTGGAAGAAAACTAGCTGTCCTGGGAGCCTTCCCGAGAATGCTCCCTTTCCAGATATTCATGGATACGGGTCCTGAAACGAATTATTCTTCTCATATTTCTATAGCTCATTTTTTTTAAATTTTTCCTGTCGTAAATACTGTTTCTAAAGTCAATGTGAAGAGAAAGATTTTTGATGGGAAATGCCGCACTATTGCGCGCATATAATAACTTTTATAAATTATTAGATTCTCGCGATAGATCACATACATCGCAAGTATGGGCGCCACTGGTGGGAATAACTAATGTTGTGAATCATTTTAACGACACAGTGGACCGCATAAATAAATAACCGACTTAGTTGGTGCTAATGCAAAATACTGTTATTAGATCCCTTAAGTTCTTCTTCTGTTTTAAAAGTTGCAGAACCTTTATTTTTTCTCAAATACTTACGTTAACTTCAGAGAGAGTATACATATGATTAAATTATTTTCAAAGAGGATTTCGGTTTTAATGAATAAGAATGATTATAATAATTTACCAGTTTGATGGTACATATGTTTTAAATTTATTTTTAGATAGCAGAATTGAGTCACTCGGTATCAAGTCCTATGTCGTTTAGGGTGGAATACAAACGAGGTACAACTGGGCCAGCGATGTTCCAACGACACGTTAGATTTCAAGTAGATATTTCTCCAATAATCAAACAATCAAGAGATAATACAAAAGAACATATTTTTGCCATAACTTTTACTCTACTTTCAGGTATGACATACAAAGCATATTTCTTTTCCACAAACATAGGTACATCTGTTCACGAAATTTATATAAAAGCGTTGATACGAATTATTTGTATTTATATCTATGTAGGTATTGTGAATATAGATGCAGTGTCTCAATTTTAATATTTGGCTCCCAAATCCAAAGTTATTTGAAAGGAAAAATATACTTTTAAAAAATTTTATTTAAACTTAAATGACAACAATTTTTAGTAAAAAGAATATAGACTAAAGAAAATGATATAATTATAAAACAATAGAAATAACAATGCTTACTATAGTAAAATACTCGACGAAGAAACTCATGAAGTCCTTGGACTCTTTGAAATAGATCCTACTGTATCAACACGTTAAGTCTCTGCAATAACAGTTTCACTCCTATAATATGCAAATTCCTCATGAATTGGATGATGACGATCCAAAACGACGAATTCAGTTTTGTGAAATTATGGCTGAAAGAATTAATAATGAACCTAGACGTTAAAAAGTTTTTGTTTCAGAGATGAGTTTTTTTTTTAATGGTGATGTAAATAAAAAAAATTTTCGTTATTGGAGAAATGCAGATCCTCGTCTATTTAGAGAAAACCACACTCGTAGCATCCTGAGAAACTAAATATTAGGGCAGTGATATTAGTAGATTCTGTGATTGGTCCTTTGTGTATACCAGAAGAATTTAAGCGGCGAAATGTACCTCATGAACTGGATAACGATGGTAATCTAGCTCTAGATGAAAATTTGTTGCACTGCCAGCAAGACGGAGCACCTCCCTATTATGCAGTAGCTGCTAGAGGCTGGTTGGACAATATTTTTTGGAAGGAGAGATTTCATTGAGTGGCCACCTAGGTCACCAAACTTAATCTCACCGGATTTTTTTGTGGGGTTACTTTAAGTCAGTTGTTTATAAAACTCAGCCAACGCGAATTGAGGATTTACGACAAAGAATAACTTAAGCCTGTCGTGATGTTACTAAAGCAACATTTGCCAACGTTCGTCTGGAGATTGGAAACATACTATTGCTTACAAACAATGGGAACCATTTTGAATATTTATTTAATTAATTAACGTTTTTGTTGTTCGTCATTTAACGCTATTTCATTTTGTTTTCAAATGATTGTTTTTGCTTTATTGTTACACCCTGTATAACGGTTACTCCTTTTTTACGGGATTTTCAACGACGTGTCACAGGAAGGGGTTGGTGGAAGTGCATTTTGTCGTTTCAGTTTCCACTTTGTACCCTAGAAACGGTTTTGAGATTGTTTTGATATCTCTTTCGTTCACGAGATATAGTCCATCGTTAGTTTTAAAAGTCGCACACTGTCTAATCAATGAACCCTTCTACCATCTGATGGGGGTAGGGTATGGCGTATTTATTTATGTACGAATTTTTTCCATTCTCATTTATTTTGTGCCAATTCCACTACTTTTGTCCTGTGTATATTTCTGTCCCACTTCTTTCTTCTTGGTCTGCATCTTTTTTGTTTTTTTGTATTTCTACTTTTCAAACTCTTCTTACTGTCCCCACCAATCAAGCTGTCACTCTCCAATAAAGTACGGTGTGGATTGTAGTAGATATTTTCCTATATATCTATATTCCTCAATCTTTCTCTTTTAGTTACTCCTCTGGCTCTTCTCAGATATTTCACTTCTATTGCTTGTATAATCTTACTTTCCTGTTAGAACTTGATTTATAGCCAAAACTGTATTATTGGTCGATATATCGATATGAAAACCCTTAACTTTGTCTGCTTTGAAATTTTCTTTTTATTTATGGATCGTAAAGTTTATTTGTTAATTGAGTTTGTTTCATTTCTTTTTCATCCACAGTTACTCGTAAATATTGGAAATAATGTACTTGTTCCATCTTCTCTCCTTCAGTGTTGATGCTTAATTTTTCTGGCTCCCGTCCTGATCTCATTACTCTGTTTTATTTTTCTTGATTTTCATGCTATTTTCTTTCATTTCTTCAAGGGTGCGATACACATTTTTTCAGTAATGAATAACTCTGATAAGGTAGTAACCAAATTTGTTAAATACCTAAAATTTTTCAAAAATTGTAACGATTTCTTTGTTTAGGAAATATACGAAGGTTTAGAAGAGTGTGTGAGCATATACAAGCACAAGTCTGTACAAGGAGACCTCCTCCAAGTCCAAGGGCTCAGAGGAAGTTCACCACAGAGTTGAGCGAAAGTTCTAGTTGCGGATCGGATTCCAGTGAATTGTTTTTAAATACAAGACAGGTAAGTAAACCGAATATAGTCCACAAGCGCCCTAAAATGTGATCCATTTAACTTGTTATACATAAACTCAAAAGTTTTATGGGTAGATTGATAATATTCAAACCAACAACGTTGAAAAATTGATTTCTGGAGGTTAGGAAAAAGTACAGTGTAATAGGCATTGGGTAAGTTATCAACCAAGTAATGAAAATCGAGAACAACTTTTTGAAGGAGACAATGTGCAAGATAACATTGAACCTATAATTTCGTTAAACGATGAGTCAGAAGATGAAACAGATTATGAAAATGAATAGCTTATCATTTGAGGTCAATATCGAGATAATTCAAAATTTTAGTTCATGTATTTTCTTAGACCACTTTTATGAAATATTCATTAATGCTCACAAAAGGTACTTATGTAATTAAAATGATCCATATAGTTAATATAATTTAATAGCTGTGATTAACTAACAACTTACCTTAACTATAGAAGCATTGTAGAAATTATTCCCCTTTATTTTATTTGGAGGAGAGTGGGTAACAATGAGACGCATTTTTTGTTTTCATGTAAGTTAAATTTTTATACACTGTGTTCATTTGAAAAGGACCCACCCTTGATATTTCAAAAATGGGACATATTAGAAAGAAATGCCGAAACACGTCAACTTTTAACTTGAGGGGGACACCCCCTCCCTACTGGACACACCCCTTACATTTTTTCAAATGGCATTAGGTATCAAGTCACACCTCATTTAAAAGGTCTGGTAAATCTCTATCCAATCATTTTGTTTTGCTTTTGATACCAGCCTTCCATTGTTATTTAATCATTGTTTAAAATTGGCTCTTTTTCATTTTTTATTGCCTGAATGTTAACGGTGGTCACTTTGAACACATGATTAAATAGCAGTTTTTTCTTGTTAACAGTTGTCTTTTTACTATTTGTGAATTTTTCATTCTTCAAAGAGTCTTTCCATCATAACACAATACGGGGGCATACGAAAAGTTGAAAAAGAGCCAATTTTAAACAACGATTAAATAACAATGGAAAGCTGGTATCAAAGGCAAAACAAAATGATTGAATAGAGATTTACCAGACCTTTTAAATGAGGTGTGACTTGATACCTAATGCCATTTGAAAAAATGTAAGGGGTGTGTCCAGTAGGGAGGGGGTGTCCCCCTCAAGTTAAAAGTTGACGTGTTTCGGCATTTCTTTCTAATATGTCCCATTTTTGAAATATCAAGGGTGGGTCCTTTTCAAATGAACACAGTGTATATAAAACTAAGAGTTTTATGGCAAAAATGGGTTGTTAAGCATCGGGGGTGACGGCTATTTCAATGGCAGTACTTCTTAGTTGGTAGATAATTACTCTGCACATTAGGAAAGCATTTGTCTCATTGTTACCCAGGGATGGGTAACAATAAGTCGGTAGGTGGGTAACAATAAGACAGTAGTCTAATTTAATATTTTTCTTTAAGAAGAAATATTAATAACATTTAGAACTCGGAAACTTCATTTATTAAGTACAAAAAGTTTTACAAAACATATTTTTAGTATCATAATTTAGTATTAAAAGTAAAATTAACGAATGTTAATTAAAGCAAAATTGATTTCAAAGGAAAAATAAGAATTTTGCCTCTTCGTCTGACCATAGTTTCTCGGTGGAGGTAAAATCATTCTTATGCCATTTTTGTAAATGTGAAATGTATCCGGAACTGGTGGAAAATAAAATTTATTTTGAACTTTCTCAGTTCTTAAAAAGGAAATAAAAAATTCATCTTTATCCGCGGTAAAGGACAACAGTTTTCGAACATAGTAAATAATTTTAGATTTTTGTTTTTCTGATTTAAATTCTACGAGAACATAATCTCCCATCTATGGATTCCGTTCTAACTCCTTAAAATTCATTGGGTCTGCTTCCATCTCAATTGTATAGTCTGAAGAACCATCCGATTGCCACTCTTCGTCTTCATCATCAATGTAATTAATTTTTCATTTTACTGTGTTCTTTTTTTGTTGCTGCAGTTTTTTATTACTATGTCTTTCTTCTAACTCTGGTGTGTCCGTTGGTATCATGCTCTATCCTTTTTTTCCTCCTTTCCGGTTTTCTTTTCTTGCTTCAGCTTTAGGAAAGCCACGGAAGTCTTCTGGTGAGATAAATTGACCAGATCCAGACGCATTTTCTAAGTATACTTGTTCACGTGGTGGACTTGAGTTAATCACTTCCACATCAGAAATAGGTCTATCAGTTACGGAACTTGGTAGAAAATCTACTTCCGTAAATATTAACCTATCAAAAGGAAAAATTCCACATTTTCTGTGACCGATGTAATAGTCCCTGGTAGACTTTTTAAAAGTATCTCCGACACAAGCAGCCACTTCATATATTGAAAGTGGTTTTCCTGGGTGATGCATTAACCAATTATCTTCTGCAGCATTGTAAGCTAAACTGAACGGATTAAAGACACCGACGTCCAAAGGTTGTAATTTGTTTGTTGCGTGAGGTGGAAATGTTACTATTGTGTCGCCGTTTTCTTTTGCGAGATTTAACACATCCATGAGTGACTCTCATGATTATCATAGAGAAGTAAGGTAGGATTGTCCTTGGAGCTGCAAGTATGAGTTGAATTCATCCATCCAGATGCTGCTGCGAGACCTAGAGTTCCAGTTGGTGCTCCAGTGTTAATGTGTTCTTTATAGTGTACTCGTGGAGATACCATAGCAGGCGGTAGATAATTTCCTGAAGCACTTATAATAACACAAGTTGTTACCAACACCCCTTTTTCACCACTGGTGACCGTACTAACTTGTTTTGTTCCTTTTTGTGCCTAAGATTTCTGAACCGTCACTGTCGCAGTCTCATCCAAATTATATATTCTAGTTCCATCGGCAAATTTTTCCTGCCGACTTATTACTTTATGTAAATTATCAAAAAATTTATTGATTGAAGGATGAAATATTTGGATTCCGTCGCATAAAACTCATCATCCATTCTTTGCCCGCAGTCTGATTCACCTCCCAAGACGCCGGAATTTTCAATTTATTCATGGTTGCCATCTCGTATGCAAGTTTTCGGCACTCAGTAAGAGGCAGACCATAAAACATTCGAGAACATTTAATCATATAGTTTGCCAAAGTCGTTTCTTGCTCTTCACTAAAAATTTTATTGACGGCATAATTAGGCGTATATCTAATTAATTCATTTCCATTTTCTTTGGTTTTCTTTACGTTTCTGAAATAAAAAAAGACATCATGTTATAACAATTTTTACATGAAAATATTAATAACATCCTACCTTGCCAAAGTTTGAAAACTCAATCCTTCTTCTTTTGCCACGGATATTACACTGCGACCATTCATTACCGCTCACTTCATTACATCCCCTGAAAAGGTTCCTCGATTGGTTTCTCTTGGAGGGTTTCTAGGCATTTTTGGACCTTCTTTAAAACAAAATAAATCATTAAAAATAAATATTGCCTGGATGGGTAACAATGAGACCTCAATTTTATTCAGAGTCTTCAAATGTCTCCAAACAGTACTCGAAACTCTCTGCTACACTCTAATGTCACGAAAATTATTCTACCTCAGCTCGAATGTTCATAAAACGTCACTTAGTAAAAATGTCACCACCTCATTAGCTACTCGCAAACCATAGAGTCGCAAACTGACTGCATTTAAAAGTGAAATTCTGACAAGGTGAACTGTTATAATGATTACCAACATGTACATGTAGTGCCAATTGTTAAATATAAAAATTAACTATAATATGGGGTGCGTCTCATTGTTACCCACTCTCCCGAATTTTTCCAAACGTCCTAAGGTTATAGTTTATTCAGAAATCAGCAATTAATCAATCAAGTGGTCAAATTCCATAAACGGGCTTAATATGGGTTTAAGAAGGTGTGGCTCAATATAAGTTTAACTTTTTATGTTCAATAAGTCAAAAGAGAAACAATCAATTACTTTCAAATGATACAATTCAGATGTATTCAAAACGTTCAAAACATTCATTTCATTCTCAGCCCACGTCGCTAACTACCATAATAACTCAATTTTTTAGTCTCTTGACAATAGAAAATACCCTAAATTCGTCCTGAAGCTACCTGCCCGACACAGAAATAGATGAAAAAAATGTTCACTATAATATTTGATATTACTTGTATGGTTCATCCTGTATTGGTTTTGCAAGGGTCACGAAAATTGATTACCCTGCTGCAATGAATTCCACTATAGTAAGATGTAACACCAGATTAATGAATAATTGTTGAATTTTGTTGCAGTTGAACGTACTACAATTAGAAAACAGTGATCTAGAGAGCGAATGCAGTGTGTTCGATGTTCGTACGGCGACTAGAGAAGTTTCTCGACGAGCGTCTACGAACAACAATACGGAAACTTGCGAGCAAAATAGTCCGGGCACACCAAAAGCTGTTCGATCGAATTCTGAAAATACGGAAACTTGCGAAAAAAAATGTATTACAACTATGTCCGGTAGTTCTATTGCGTAATATTATTTATGTAGCCTAATTTTATTCTCATTATAATTAAAAAATAAGAAACGAATGTGGAGGAACAGTTTTTGAAATTAATATCGACGAAAATAAATGAAATGTTGACATATTTAAATAATAACAATCTTACTCATTCGACCTAAAAATACTTTAATGTATCTAATTCAAGACATTGTTATTAATTTGTAAAGTACAGAAAGATTCAACGTTAACATTCAACTCAAATTTGAATTGAAAGCGGAATTTTTGTATCTAATTGTCAAATGAACCGTCATTTACATTGAAAATTGAGTTCAAGGTCAATTCCACACCCAATTCAAATTTGTCCAAATAGTTTGAGGAGATCAAGCAAAAATTCGGTAATTTATAACTTTTGAGGTTATCTTTACGGAGTCTAGCTGTTAACATGTTCAAATTGTAACTAAATAAGTAACTATGCTGTGGCTTTTAAATTTCTTTTCTTTTGATTGAGATTTATTAATAAAAAGAGTGATTGTAACCGGGAAAAAAGTATTCAAATAATGTTTGTCTAAAAATTGCCTTGTGATATGGACCGTCAATCACTCCGTGTTTTATTTATTAATAAATTTTACTATAAATAAAAATTGTCCTCGATTACGGATGTACAGGTTATGCAGAGAAGATGAACTCTTTTCCCTTTGTAAAAAACTGTGATTTTCGAACTGCATAACATGTAGATAAATTGAATCAAATTAAAAACTCTATATAAAAAAGGGGCTTGATTTAATTGAATAAAAAATCTTATTTAGTTTCGTTGTGTAATAAAGTTTCAAAAACTGTGTCGCTACTGTAAAAATACTGCTATATTGTTAAGTTATTTATTTTAGTCGAATAAAATTGTATCTATTTGGTTGTGAGGAAAATATGTAGTGACGTAAGGAATTTGACAGTAATAAGCTGGATAGTGGCGATATTTACAAATAAAAATTCCCACAATTGCTTGACTAAAATTTTAAGTAGTTGAAATTCTGAAGGAAACAAAAATGTCATAAATGAAGACTCGATTCTACATTCTAAAATACACGGTGATTGGTCAATACGTTTTTGCCAGGAATTTATTGAGTTCTTTTTTATTTTATGTATTGGTGATCAGATGAGGGTTCGTCTTAAAATCCCTACAAATATCTTTTCAAATTCTTTTTGCTTTATACTTTAGAAGGATTCTGAACTCAAATCTGTTCAATTGTATAAAAAGAAATTGTCTAATAAAATACGAAATATTTCAAAAATCTGCCATAGTTTGCAAAAGCTGCAGCCTCCAGAATTATAACCTGAAGGCTTTATTATTAAAAAAGCAAACAGAAAGAAATATTAAACTTGTGTTTGTTTTGTTCATAATTCACAAAAGTTTATAAACTGTACTTTTCATATATGCTAAATTTGTATAAATCATAATATAGGTACGTATGAATTTTCTCTGAAAAATTTCTCACGTCACTAATATTTTTGATGTTTATATGTTATGTATAGTGTATCTGCACTGGTTGAAATGTGTTAAGAGCAATGCTTTCGTTAATTGTAATTTTCATTAACAATAATTGGGTCAACCTTCATAACAAATGTATTTCGTTATTTTTCGTATTTAAATCAATACTTTAAAGCAATTAGACGCTGATAAAAAAGAATTAGCATTCATTAATTTTCTAACATACAGACCAATCAGAACGCTGCTGTATTTTGGAGGCGTCACTTTTTCACCGCCAAATTCAAAATTTAAATCGACCGTTTTATCAGCGTTCTTTACTTTTTTGGAGATCACAAAATACGTATGATTGATTCATCTTTATTTAAAATAATATTAAAATAGTGTGTTATTGTTGTGGAAAAAGGGCCATCATTATGTGTACAAAAATTTTTGTGTTTGTACGTGATTACGTAATATTGAATATTATATTAACTACTACTACCTAACCTAAGCTATTAATCTTTTTGTTAATGGTTTTGGGAAATTAAACCACCATCTTTCTTATATTTTTTAATTCAACGTTTCGGTAGCGTTCCAGCTACCGTTATCACGAACAATTAAGTTTTTTAATTCTGGTCCCTATCTGACACTATCGAAAAAATTCGACAACAAAATTACTCAGAAATATATAATAATTGCAGGAAAAATAACCAAATTTAGTTTCTGGCTGCAAGGGCTACAGCTCTAATGCAAAAAAAGGTTCAAAATATTATTGATTGTCTATTGATTTTTTCGTTAGTTTCAGATAAAGACCAGAATTTAAAAACTTAATTGTTCGTGATAACGGTAGCTGTAACGCAACCGAAACGTTGAATTGAAAAATAGAAAAAAGATTGTGGTTTAATTTCCCAAAATAATTAAGAAAAAGAATAATGAATATACCACAAGGATTGTATTCATGTAAATTCACTATGTAAGTACTATTATGTATTGCTAGGTACTTGCTCTGGAGATATGATCAAGCCGACTTTCTGATTAAATAGATAAATTTATGCTATTATCAGCATGTCCGAAAATATACTTTAAAATAGGGTTAGGATAGAAGAACAGAATAAAATTGAGGGAAGAGACATCCAGGGCCCTATCTAGCCTTCATGTCACTCCGGACAAACAGTTTTTTAAACAAAATAAAAATTATGTTAAAATCATTTATTTAAAAAAAATATTTAATACATAATAAACATTTAAAAAGTGCGAAACTTAAAAGTATGCTCAATCGCTAAAATGGCCAGCCCATTAAGACGATTTTGCGTTGTATTTGAACGTGATTTATATGGTATATATGCGATGGGGGTTGCCGGTTGCTGATCAAGTTAACTTAAAAAATGTAATAAAAACATTTGCGCAAATCAAAGTTAGAAAGAAAATTTTCTTTTAGGTTACTTTATATTATAGTTATATTTTTATAGAATGTAAAATTTCTCTGTTTGGTTATGCAATAATTTTTTGTACAATAGAAAATAAGTATAGCAATAAAAATGCACCTTATATGTACAAGTACTCTTAAGTTTTGCACTTTTTAAATGTTTATTATGTATTACATATATTTTTTTAAATAAATGATTTTCTTTACAACTATATAGATGAAAAACAAGTATTTTAACTTTCTTGTAATAACAGTGATAAGAAATGTTTTTACAAATGAAAAGCGACATGCTATTATTATTATTATTAATATTTTTATTTTAATATTTATATTTTCTCACATTCTGACAGTGGAAATGCCGCCCCTAAGATTTGCCGCCCTGGACAAATGTCCGGGTTGTCCGGCCTTGAAGCTGTCACTGAGACATCAATTACACAACATTTAAGATATTTCCTGCTTAGCAAAAACTACTAACTCTACTATTACGTACATGTAGACATAATAGTACTTATACATAAAGTGTATGTGCTTCGAACGAATACAAAAAATAACAAACTACAACTAATAACAACAACAACTCAGATAATATTCAATAACAACACTATACCACACACACTATGTTATTATTATTGTAATAAAGACAATAAACAATTAATGTAGGTTTGATTTGCCATTAAGCTGCATATTTTTCTGGTATTTGTATGGAAAAGCAGACAAAAAACTAACAGACTACATTAAAACTGATATTTTCCAAAAAAAGTCAAATGAATACGAAACTGCGTCAACAGTTGGGATAAACGTTGGAAGCACTAGTTTATAAGGTGGTACCCCCAAGTGTTAATTAAAATTAAAAATTTCATCTTTAACACCCTGTACCTGCCTTATTATCAATGTTTGATAGAAGCTAATTCGTTAAAATGTTAAAGTGATATTTTCATGTACAATTACTCAAAGACTACCCTGTATAGATTCAAATTCTCGTTATAAACGGTAGTAATGATTAAAAATAATTTTATTTGACGGGCTTCTAAATGAGCAATATTTTTACTGCAATATTGGCAACATGGCCTATACATCATGACATTTTAAATGCAGCATATATGCAATATATATTTTGGAAATATTGTCTGCAACAGTATGACCAATTGTAAAAAATAATTTGTCTCGTTGACAATCTACATAAATGGGGTAAGAAGGCTAACGAAGACGAAGCGGCTCACATATTGTTTTAAAAGAAAAGTTCAAAGAAACAAGGTTCAACACTTGATATACTAAATTTTTCGGCGACAACTGCCCATCCATCTTTCTTTATATATTCCAATTTCCACATTGCACAACTCAAGAAGTAAATGTACTTTATCGATAAAGTCGATAATAATTGGATTAGACCAAGTTTTCGTCATTTTAACAACAAAAATCTCCAAAATAATATTGCAGAGTATTTTCATTCGGCAAGCGATAGTTCAGCATTGTCTGCAACACATGTAAAAGCTATCAATAATTTCTATTATAGACAATAATGTTGCAATCACATATTGCAGTAAAACTATTGCCCATAACGACTAAATTGGGGAGTCTGGCCGTTTAAAAAGATACCATAAAATGTAAAAAAGACAAGGAAATTTTTATCCAATCTCGCTCAATATACATAAATTTTGATGTCTGGTTGAAGCAGGATATTTGTCTTAGAAAAGCCAGCATAAAAGTACTGCAGTTTTAGGTTTACTTATGTTTGGTTTACTTATACACTTACCAGAACGATAAAATGATATGACCAATCAAAATGATTTTTTAGATTTAAAATCGCAGATCTAAAACCCTCTGATTTCACACTATACATTATTTTGTTTATAGATAATTATTTTTATGTTAATTGGAGGTATATACAAATATTAACTTATTTAAATATTATAAACCATTTTCGGGGTAAAATTATAACAATTAAATATTAGATGACATTTTTTAAGAAGGTACATTTTTTTGGTTCAATAATGACTTATTATGATATTCTAGTCACGTCTATTTACAGGGTTATTCATTAAATATGAACCCCCTTTATCTCAGTAGTTATTCGAGATCCGAAAAAAAATTAATATAAAAAAGTTTGAAGAGGTCAACCTCTGGTAGTTATTAGAATATCATTCAAAAATTGCACAGGTTGTTGTAGGAGGGTGTGATAGAACAACAACCTAATTTTTTAAATGGGACACTCTGGATAACAATATATTTTGAAATAGTCCCCTAGTGCTCTTTTCAAAAATGTATCATACTTTAAGCGCGAACTTAATTACCTCAGTAATATATAGAAATAAAACTAAGTGCAGCTTAAACATATTTATTGTAATATCGGATGTCCCATTATATTTAAACGAATAATGACAGATACATGCGGCTTTCATTGAAACACTTTACAATGATACAAGTTTTGTTTGGCATTAACTGATTGACTAGAACTTATAATTATTATATTTATTTGTTGAGTGGTGTAGGCTTAAACCCTAACGATAACGAATCAGCTAACTATGAATCGATTTTCAAAAATCTTATACTGACAGATAGCTGAAAGAAGTGGTTTTCCTTTCATAAGAAAATATACAGGGTGTTACATTCGAAAAAGTAAACAAACGAAATGAAAGCAAATAATTGTGAAACCTTGTTTATTCCGTAGAATCTTTGGCCTATTTGATTTATATAGCTAGGTACATCACAAATTTTGTAGAATACATTTACGCAGAAAATGTCTTCGCCATTTCCTTCAAAACGATGATCACTTGCTACTTCATCAAAATGTCTTTTAACCTTTTTCTGTCTCTTCCAAGTAAAATTTGGATTCATTTTACAACTAGAGGCTATTTGTAAAGCTTCATTTTTGGCTGATTCATACATATACGCTGTTATACAAAAACAAACTAAATCACGTGATCTGTGACAAAGCCACTCCAAGCTCAATCTGCCATTGTACTGCGTAGTCAAAGGGACTTTACTGCTGAAAAAAATATATAAAAAACGGACTTCTAGATGTCGGCCCCTCTGCGCAGAGAAGTCTGCAGTATTATAGTTCCTTTACTGCCCACTTATTGTATTCTCATTTCTGGATCTCAGGTAAACATCTGACTGATGGATAGAAACTCATATTTGAGTCAATGGGAGTAGAAGAATATTTTGCTGTGTCCAGTATGTACACAGTCTCAAATAAACTTCGTGGTGATTATTTCTACATTACGGATCTATTATTATTATTATCCTTGCTATCTTCTCAGGCTCTGTTACCTGGTGATTCTCTCTTCTGAACGGGTCTATTATTATTATTATCCTTGCTAACTTATCAGGCTCTGTTACCTGGTGATTATTTCTACAGTACGGGTCTATTATTATTATTATTATCCCTGCTATCTTCTCAGGCTCTGTTACCTGGTGATTCTTTCTACTGTACGATTCTATTGTAATTATTATTCCTGCTATCTTCTCAGGCACTGTTACCTGGTGATTATTTCTACTGTACGGATCTATTATTATTATTATTATTATTATCCTCGATTTCTTCTCAGGCCTTGTTACCTGGTGATTATTTCTACAGTACGGGTCTATTATTATTATTATCCCTGCTATCTTCTCAGGCTCTGTTACCTGGTGATTCTTTCTACTGTACGATTCTATTGTTATTATTATTCCTGCTATCTTCTCAGGCACTGTTACCTGGTGATTATTTCTACTGTACGGATCTATTATTATTAATATTATCCTCGATTTCTTCTCAGGCCTTGTTACCTGGTGATTATTTCTACAGCACGGGTCTATTATTATTATTATCCCTGCTATCTTCTCAGGCTCTGTTACCTGGTGATTCTTTCTACTGTTCGATTCTATTGTTATTATTATTCCTGCTATCTTCTCAGGCACTGTTACCTGGTGATTATTTCTACTGTACGGATCTATTATTATTATTATTATCCTCGATTTCTTCTCAGGCTCTGTTACCTGGTGATTATTTCTACTGTACGGGTCTATTATCATTATTATCCTTGATATCTTCTCAGGCTCTGTTACCTGGTGATTATCTCTACTGTACGGGTCTATTATTATTGATATACTTCGCTATCTTCTCAGGCTCTGTTACCTGGTGATTCTGATATTCCAATTAGTTGTGTTATTTTTTTTTTGTAGGTGAGTGTGAGGTTTGGTTTGTTATGCGGAATGGTTTCATCTGACTTTGTGCTCCTGTTCCTATATGGTTTGTATTTGTCGTTTTCCAGTATATTTTTTGCTGTGTATTTGTATATGGGTATGTGCTCTTGTGTAAGTTTATGTTGTACTGCAAGTTGTTGGTGTATAAATTTTGCTACATTGTCATGCCTTTTTCTATATTCTGTGTTTGCCATTATGGTACATCCGCTGGTGATATGTTCTATTGTTTCGACTTGTTGTTCAGATACTCTGCATTTTTCTTTAATAATATGTTTGCTGTAATATCTGGTGTTGAATGTTTGATCTTGTATTGCTATCATTAATCCCCTGTTTCTTAACCATGTGTTAGACGCCTCTTGATCTATGTGCGGTTGTGTTGTATTATGTGGTTGCTTACCATGTAATGTTTTTTTCCAGTTTTTTTATTTGTGTCTGTTGTTGTTATGTAGTCTAGGGGGCTGTATGTTTGATTGTGAAATTGTATTGGTGTGGCTGCTGTATTATTATTATTATTATTATTATTTAATATCACTCCCGTACATATTTATATTTAACTAAAGATTTACCTCATTTACTGTTTTAACTCAAACTTCATATTATACTTCGTAATAATTATGTTAATATTAAAATATATCCATTAATAATCCCATACACTTTCTCACCCATATTGTCTATTTCAAGATCGCGTTATTGAACCAAATTTTAACCTGTAATATTTACATTAAACATCAAATATCATGAACTGACCTTACTAACCACGTAAGTTCACGATCGGTCAATATTCTTTAATAATAAATATGAATGAATGAATTTTTACCCAATTATTTAAGATATTATTAATATAACTGAAGAAAAAGAAGGGCTTCACCTCACCTCAATAAAAAAGAATCTGGAGGGGTTAAATCGGTACTATCAGACGACCACTGTAGTATCCCAATATTTTCTATCCACGTTGAAAATTCATTATTAAGATGTTCTCTAACTGCTAAGAGATTATGAAGTGGTGCTCCATCTTTTAGCCGCACTATATTCACAAATTCTCTACGAAATTGATTTTCTAGCTTCTATTATTAACTATATCATGATTATAATATATATATTTAAAAATATGGGCCCAGTTTAATAGCTGTCAAATGTGAATATGATTTTCATGGACTAGTGCAATAATTTTCAAATTGACATTGAGTTTACGCTATAACCATTATATATTTTTGAAAAGTGAACATTGATGATCATTTGAAAATATAATAATATACAGGATGTGCCATTAAAAAATTAGCTTGGTTTTCCTACACATTTATACCCGATGTTTTATTTTGTTCAGATGAAGGTCTTAAATCTGATTAGGTATAAATTACATTTTTTTAAGGATATACTAGAATATCTCTCTATAAGTCATCTGTTTCGGCAGAATTTTCAATATCTTGATTGGCGTAAAGATTCAAATGTTATGTGAACATATTCTTAATTTATCTTTTTTAGCATTATTAACTAATTAGACATCTTTATAAATATATTTTATAAACAAACACAGGTTTGATAGGACATTGTTTGTAAGTTTTTAAGTTATTTGTGCCAAGTTAATTTGCCTTTGAACAAAAATCCGATCAAAGATGATGATGATGACGTATCGAAACGCGAAAATTATGAATATTGTGTTCTATCAATAAAAAAATATTGTTATGCTTTTGTATATACGCCAAAAAAGAAGCTTATGTGATTTTCAATATTGTCATAAATGTAAAATGTACTAAATTGTTAAACGACCATTTTCCAGAGAGTTTATAGTCTTCACACCAAATATTTAGAATTTTTGACATGTAAAAGTCACAAAGTCACAAATCTACAAAGTCTACCGATGGACCTACAATTTTGGGAATATTTTCCAGATTTTTCTCGAGGCCGATGCCGATTGCCGTACTTATTTGCCCACCCGTTACAATCCCAATGTAAGTTTCTACCTTTTTTTAACTATCCCAGTTTCCCATTCATGGTTTTCGTCAACACTTTAATTCATAGTTCTCTCTCCTCGTGCTTTTTATATGTACAAAAATTAAGTACGCATCTCAATTAATGACAGAAAAACGTGGGAAATGATGAATTACAATATGTGAATAATTTTGAATCTATATCCAAGAAATTTAAATTTGTCATAAAATTTTGGGGATGCAATTTAAAAGTGCCTTAAAATGGAGGCGCTCTTTGTTTTCAAATAACGAAAATGTATGCCTGTACGTATACTGTGGTGAGATTCACTGAGACTTGGAAGATTTATTATGCCCCCTTTCTTCTACTTAATTCCTGAGAGACTAGTAGCTCCTTTAGACATATTTTCCGAAGGAATTCTAGTATATCCGCAGGCTTCAGTTTAGGTGAATATCCCTCTTTTGAACAGTAGTCTTCTAGGTGTTGTACTGGAGGATTCTGTATTGCTATACATCCCGCAAATATGTGAATGGAGGTTTCTCTCTCCATTCCACACAATCTACATTCTTCTTGCTCCACTAGTTTAAGCTTTTTGACGTGCCCATTCAGGCGACAGTGTCCTGTAGAACACCTGTCAAAGCTCTGGCTTAGGCATTCATTTGTTCTCACCTGGCTGTTTTTCCCCGGGAGTCTTACTTCTACTAGATCTTTTCAATGGTCAGATCTTTTCACCTTTTCGGCGTTGTCTATTTCATCCAATATTCCATTGGAGCTGATACCGCAAAAGGGTTCCGGCCCCCAAAAAAGTTTTTCAGTCTCTCTCTTTGCTAGGTCATCCGTTATTTCAGTTACTTTTATTCCGGTATGTCCTTGAACCCAAAGTAAGCTGACGATGCTGTTCTCGCCTAGATCATTAAGTTTTCCTAGACATTCCCATATCATTTAAGAACTCAATGCTTTAATGGCTGCTTGACTATCCGATATGATGATAATCCTTTGCCTCTTATATATTTGATCAATATTGAACTGGGCACACTCTCCTATGGCGTGTATCTTGTTTGAAAGATACTTGGGGGTTTTCGCAAGCTTTCGGAGATTTTGGTTCCTGATCCATATACTCCTATCCCAGTTGCTTTTATTTAAGCCGTATACCATTGAATGGCGTTCTTTACAAGTCTGGTAATGGTGTTGGGATCCCTTTCCTTCTTGTTTCTGAATTCCGTATCGAAATACTTCGAAAAGTTACACTTTTTCATCATATCATCCCAGGATTTCTGATTTCGAAAAGGCGAGGAGGTAGCTTTTTTAATTATTTCCTCTCCACTTATTCTGTATATTGTCCTTTCTGCAGCGCTTTCCACCACCATATGTCGTTGCGGGAAGTTAAGAACCACTTCCCTGGCCGTCGTTGGGCATATTTTCATTGCTCCTGTAATGCTTATACAGGATAGTCTTTGAGCTCTGGAGAGGATGAATCTCGTCGTCAATAGGCTAGTCCTACTACTCCACACCTGTACACCATTAGATCAATTTTTGCTTTGTATGATGTATCAAGAACCGCTCCAAGGGGTAGGCAATGAGGCTCGTTGATAGGAGGGTGGCGGGTGTATCTTTTGGATTGAATATTCAATTTTTCAAATGTAAAAATTATTGATTTAGTAGCTGGGAAGAATTACGTTCCCTTATTTTTCTCTCGACTGCTCTCAGGATCAAGGTTGAACAGAAATTACAAGAATCGTATTTTTTAACTATTTAATTTGCAAAACAACACACATAGATGTAGGTGACCGAGCAAAAATTTAATATTATTTTGCTTAAGGGATAGGCATTTGCCTACATTGCCTACCCTTTGGCAACGCTACTGAGATAAGGAAGGGGAGAACTTCAACGTGGACCACCCTATAATAATAAATTGGAGTTAACTTCAACAGAGCAAATTAATAAGAAATAACGAAACCCTATTTTATCGTAACATGAGTTCTAGGAGTTCTAAATGTTCATCATTTATCCACTTGTCGACTTGTGTTACTTATAACGTTATAATGTAAGGTTTCTCAAGTTGTATAGTATTACATTATTCGATAATTCTTTGGCGCAATTAGCCTACAGTTTATATGCTTAAAGGCCCTCGATTTTGAAGACCACAACAAATAATTTGAAGAGGTGAAGTCGGGTCCAATCTAAGGATTCTGGTCACCAAATTCATCCACGGTTATTATTAACATATATATATTCTACTGTTGATAAATATCCTTGATAAGATACTGTTTGCGAGAAGGATTATACCCATCAAAAAGTATTTAACTAGTACTTTTGGTTTTGTTCTCATTTTATTATAAGTCGTTGTCAATATTGAAAAAAATGCTCTCTGTAAAGTGGTTTCTATTACCTCATAAAAATAATACGAATGGGTCATCATAATAGAATCTCAAAATATCGAAAATATTTTTTGGAGAATGTCTGTTACTGATCTTAATATATATAGCAACCGTAAAATAATGCGAATCATATTTTAAAAAATATTTTCGAATACAAAAGTGGCATAATATTTAAGAATCATCATGTACATAACATACGCATTTTCAGATAGAATGTTAAAAACAAACAGTGAACAATCAAAAGTTTCAAAATATATTTATTGTAAGGACTATTGGAATTATGAAGGATTTAACATGTTTCCATCATCAACTTGTGACACTGGGCACTATCTTGATGGGCAGCACTTTTACATCTCTTTAGATAGTAGGTGAAAAAATACGGATGTCATAACTTCTCCAGCTAACTTTTGGGTTTTTGTAGCTTAGGGTACGCACACAACGAAAGCGGGAGTGGCACTCTGTAATTTAAATTATCCACGAAAACCAAAAAAATAAAGAAATGAGAATATCTTTATCGCTATGTTCTTCAGTACTCTATAGTCATTCTTCTTTGACGGAAATGGTTCGGCAATCCTCGCATCGTTGGTTCGTATAGAAATATTTGTATTCTACATTCTAAAAACATAGAACTGTATTGATGATAAAATTAATTAGAAGAAAAGAAGAAATTACGAAATAAAATATCTCCTTTTCGGTTCCAGTTTTTTATTAGAAGTGTGTTGTGTCTGTTGCCTATTTTTGGTGGTGCAAATTCTAACAGTTAATTAACAGTTAATTAACAGTTAATATTTCAATATTAATCCCATTTAATCAGTTAGAAAACGTGGGGAAGGAGTATAGAAATCGAGAAGAAAAAAAGTTCCATCTTAACTAGAAATATAAAATGGAATGTTTGTTTTATTTTTTGATATCAAAAACAGTACATGCAAGGCATAATATGTCTATAACTTTTCAAATCGTCTTTTTTCAATACCAAAGGCTGAATAGACCATTCCAGAACACCTGGTCGGCCATATTGTTATGGACGACAACCGATCAGTTGGAGTTGAAGCTTGTGTGTTTTGACATGTGCTGTAAGTCAGTCGGTTGTCAGACAAACTTTGTAGAACAATGTCAATCTAATATATATTTGATTTAAATAATTAAAACTTTACAAATAAGACATGGCGCGGTCAGTAAACTGTCTAATAAAAATAATTAAAAGGTCAGACGACAAAAAAAAATCAACAGCGGAGTTATGTGATTTCAACGAAAGTCAAGGGCAACAGATTCAGGTGCAAACCCTTATTTTTAAATATAATACTTACCTCTATTGCAACTTTATTCCGTTTTCTTCTTTCAAATCTCTCATATCTTGAAGATGCAGACTCATCTGGTTTCCCACTAGTGGGTAGGAATTCAGTCAGGATAATATTTTCGTCCAAGCACTAACTAACCTTCGATAAAATGTCGAGAACACACACGCCAAGTTTTAAGTTCCCCTTCACTGAGGGGCCCCGTTTTAAAGCACTAATCCAAGCGCTGATGCTAGCAATCGAAAAAAAGATACCTTATATCTTGCTCCCTGCATTGCACACTTATAATTTTATGAATTTATTAATTATTACATCCCTTGTTTACCAGTAAACAATGAAAACTAAATAGAATATGACATGGGCCCTCCAGGGATCGTATTCTTGACTGAGGGAGTAGAGCTTCCGGAGAGAACAAATATTTTGTCTTTATTTTGCTTGGTTACTCTGACACTGCAGTGACAAAGACAAAATATCTATTCCCTCTGGAAGCTTCACTCCCTTAGTCAAGAATACGGCCTCAGAACCATATGGCCAACCTGTCAGTGACGTTATTCTGGAATGGTCTATAACATAACGCATAACCATAAATTAAAAGTGTTTTCCCAATGCCTACAACAGAAATAGATAATACGTAATATTACGAGAGGAAGTGAGATATAAACA
This sequence comes from Lochmaea crataegi, assembly GCA_947563755.1. NCBI lineage: Eukaryota > Metazoa > Arthropoda > Insecta > Coleoptera > Chrysomelidae > Lochmaea > Lochmaea crataegi. The sequence goes on from OX387428.1 coordinate 15,831,308, forward strand.
AAAATCTCTACGATAAAAATACCTTTTCCGATCTCTCCTTCCTTCCTTATTTTATTTGCTATTGATTATAATCGTCCAGTTGCGAAAAGTACCGAACGTGTTTTGGAGTAATAATAATAATAGCGAAAAGAAGCGTTTCTCTATCGTTAAATACTTACAGAGTACCACGGCAGGTTGGTGCTAGTTTTCAACGTAGATCGGAGTTATTTCCAAGGATTCTCGTGTTTTTTCAACGATTGGAATTCACCATCTTTATCGATTCACTAGATCTAAATACCTTGCTTCGTGCATTGCATCCTTAGAAATGTATTTTCTATCAATAAAAAGTCTTCGTCTGAAGATGAACAAGTCAGGTTCGTAGTATGGAAGCTGCTTTTAAACTGACCGAAGACCGGCATTCTTTGTGTACTACTAATATGACTTGATTTCGAAAATTGACTGCTTTCTTTGTGTGGGAACCCTTAGGATAAATTTCACCGACTGCTGTCCATTGAGCTAACTATCTTCTTAATTATTCAGTTATGTAGTAGTGAAATACCTTCTGATATTTTTAAGAAGACAGCTATCTGAATTTACTGTTTGGACCCTTACTTTGTGGAATCTACTCATATTACTTTTTTAATTAAAAAAAGTAATGTGAGCTATCTCACTCAACTTCATGTTACGGTCTTTTATACTCATTTAACCAACAAGTGTATTAACAAGGGATTTCAACAGTCCTTTCAACAAACAACATCATTTATTATAATATAAATTATAAAATCGAGTCCATTAAAGCCATTGCAAGCATTAGGTAATTGTCAAAAAGTTATGAAATTTTGACACGTGTTGTTTGAAGATTCGTATTAACCATGAACTTACGACTTCGCGAATTTTTTTGGTGAATTACTTTCTCAATGTAGGTAAGTGGAATTCACATTCAGATGGCAGTACACGGGTATTGGATAACAGTGTTGCCAATCTTACTGCCATTGTATGTGTTGCTATGTAAAAAAAATTGTTTGATTAGATTAAGATATACTTTAGTAAAAAGTTTTGAATATTCTTGAATGAAATAGAGGGTAATAATTTCTACAATATTTTTACAATTTTTTAGTTAACCACAGCTATTAAATTGTCTGAACTGCATTGATAATTTTAATTACTTAGGTACCTTTCATAATCTCGTTTACCTTCCGAGTAATCGTATAACGATATTATAGTAGGTTCAATGTCAACTTGCATGTTCTTTACTTTCTAAAAATTGTTCTCGATTTTTATTACATGGTTGATGTAACTCTCCCATCACATTATTTCTATTTTTTGGGAGATTCTCTATTAAAACATTTCTCAAATAGATGTCCGTCCATCTCTTCATGGTAATCTTAGGTACCTTTTTTAGCAAGAAATGTGATGTCAGCACCTTTATCCATCTACATGGACTTAAACAAATCTTGGTCCGTGGTAAGTCCATTTACAAAAGCCTGTCGTGGATGTTTTATTGTTGTATCTTACCATACTTGTCCATTGGTAGTTCCAGTATTAGCCCACGATTCATCCATATAAATGATATTGGCTCCAAGATTTCTCAGGCTTTTTTATTTTCCGAAAAAACATTCACACCAAAGTGTAACACAAAGTTACTACAAAAGAATCATCTGTTTTGACAAAGCTATAATTCGGAAAATATGACAGATATAACAATAAAAGACATGTCCATAGGCAGCGACAACCTCTACGTTTAAAACTCGCGCCTGCGAAGGCAGCTTGTCATGCGCACGCCCACCAGAGGTCGAGAACTATCGATAGCCGTACCATCGATAGTTATCGACAGTTTTTTCTAAACCATCGATAATTATCGATAGTTTTCGATAATCTGCAAGTACCTACAGGTTATATGTAATGTTATGCTAACTTTATAACAGTAAAAGTAAAGTTCACTTCATTAAAAAACAAGTGAGGTGACATGTGACAGGACAGACAGGTGACGGTTGGTGAGAGGTTAAAAAGTTAAAACAGAAAATATGCCACGAAACGACAAAGTCAGAAATGAAACACGAAAACAGATACTTCGTCTTCTTTTTTCCTCCTTTGTTCATATCAAAACATGTTTCAATATGGTGTGTGTCCACGCATATACCACTATTCTATCGATAACTTTTCAAAACTATCGATTGTGTACGATAGTCATAAACATCGATAGCGCTATCGATAGTTCTCGACCTCTGACGCCACGTCACGACCGCTGTAATCAAAATGGTGACTATGCAGCAGAAAGCATTTTCTGTGTTAGAATACGCTGGATGTTTATCGGTTGGGAAAAAATCTAGTTTAGTGAACCAACGCGGATTTTGATGAAATATTTTTTTTTTAATTAATTCGAGGTCGCTGAACACGAAAATGAAAAAAGAAATCGGCGCTCTCTTACCAAAAACGAGTTATGAATTTTTGAAGATGAGTTCAGATCAGCACTGCACTGGTTTTATTGTCATATAACAACTGATTTAAATGATGCATTATAAAGTCTACACAATGTTAATTACACTATAATTACTTTTTACGATATTCCTCTCACACACACATTTAAAAAACACTGATATTGATATTCATTTCTTGTAAATTCTTTTTTTAATTCCTCAATTATTATATATTTTGACATTTTCATGTAACATGACTGACATATAAGTTTTGGTCTGTTTCTTCTTAGTCGTACAACTTGTACCTAATAGCATATTCAGCCATAAAAGATATTTAGCCACTTGAATTAGTTGCTGAGTATATTCGTTTTCATGATCGTGACCATATCGTGACATAGAAGATATAAACAAGATGAACATCATGAACATACACCTATTTTTCCGATAGCTAGCGCCGTATTACAGCTGAAACATTTTTTTTCAAATTTTGAGAGATGTTGATTTTAGGAAGATGGTTAGTTTTGAGATAAGTTTGGTTGATATTTATCATTTATTTGAAGGATAATGAACCATTCAATTTGATCATTGAGGATGCTGAACAATGTTTTTTCTCTGAATTGCACTCATCAATTAATTCTTTAAAAAAATCACCTCCTCAGTTGTTCGGCCTCTATAAACACTGCTGACAACGAAAATAGTTGCTGCAGGTGTAATTCCAAATCAAATTTTTAACATACTGCTAATATTATAAGACTTTGGTTATCAGAAGCTGTTTCCCCTTTTTAGAAAATTTGAAAGTTCTACTAATATCGCTTCCCGACCAACTAACACCGATCAAAGTGAAATCGCAATCGCTTCTTATCATCTTGATACATTTATTAGATTGGATTTCCGTTTGAAATAATGAAGTAGATTGATTATCGCGAGCGAAGCGAGCGCGCCGGATCGACGTTTCGCAATTCGCGCGCGCGAATTGCGAAACGTCGATCCGGCGCGCCTTTCTCACAGTATGTAGATGGCTGTTCATATAATTTTTCCATAACCGATTTCAGTTAAACGAAAGTTGAGCCAAATACAGCGCCAGCTATCGGAAAAATAGGTGTATGTTCATGATGTTCATCTTGTTTATATCTTCTATGTCACGATCATGAAATCGAAAATATTCAGCAACTAATTCAAGTGGCTAAATATCTAATGGCTGGATTTGCTATTAGGTACAAGTTGTGCGACTGAGCGGAAACAGACCAAAACTTATAGTTATGTTACATGAAAATGTCAAAAGATATAATAATTGTGGAATTAAAAAACGAATTTGCAAGAAATGAATATCAATATCAGTGTTTTTTAAATGTGTGTGTGAGAGGAATATCGTAAAAAGTAATTATAGTGTAATTAACATTGTGTAGACTTTATAATGCATCATTTAAATCAGTTGTTATATGACAATAAAACCAGTGCAGTGCTGATCTGAACTCATCTTCAAAAATTCATAACTCGTTTTTGGTAAGAGAGCGCCGATTTCTTTTTTCATTTTCGTGTTCAGCGACCTCGAATTAATTTAAAAAAAAATATTTCGTCAAAATCCGCGTTGGTTCACTAAACTAGACTTTTACCATCGGTTGTTACAGAGCAACGACATGACGACTGTGCCAAGCGAACCCAGTTTTGTAATTCCATGCAGGAAGGAATGGAGGATGACGGATTTGCTAACCGTTTGGTGTTCAGTGACGAAGTGACATTTTATTTAAGTGGCAAGGTGAACCGTCACAATATTTAGATATGGGACACGGAAAATCTTCATGCAATTCTCCAACATGAAAGGGATTATCAAAAATTGAAAGTTTTTTGTGCCGTTGGTGTATGGACCGTTTTTCTTTCATAAGAAAACTGTGACTGGTATGTCGTACATCGATATGTTGCAACTGTAGTTATTTCCGCAACTGAAGGCTGATTCCAACAGCTTTATATACCAACAAGATGGAGCTCCACCTCACTGGCATCATGAAGTGTAGGAACTCCCTCATCGTTGGATATGCCGTTGTGCTGCAGAAGATTTGGCATTGTTTGCGTAGCCTCCCAATTCTCCTGATATTACACCGTCCGATTTTTATTTCTGGGGATACATTAAAGACTCATACCACTACTACCCACAACACTGGTTGAGCTCAGAAAACGCATTACCGATGCTGTTAACTGAACTGGACTATCGTTTGGACGTCTGTCGTGTGACTCACAATTGTAATGCGCTAAAACTTTAATGTTTTCTCTGTTTACAGACATATCATTTACTGATGATTCTTTTGTAGTAACCCTGTATTTTACAAATATTTCCCACAATATTACTACTTCATAGGAGTCGGACCATAACGTAGGTACGATTAAAGACTCTGGAAACATTGCTAGTTAATCTTCCATATTGCTATTGCAATATATCTCTTACAGTGCAATTTGAATGTGAATTCCACGACAAGTTGTTTGTATTAGTCGTTCTTTCAGCGGCCATTGAAAGAGAGACAAACTATGATGAAAACCATTATTTTAAAATTTGTCAGTTGTACACTGTTTGTTATTAAGCTTATTATGAAGAAAATATATAAGAAATCTATATAGGGTTTTAAATAATAATTTTAATGATAAACGATATATTAGAAATTGCCGGCCATATATAAATTTTGTCAAATAATTAGATAATAAAAAAATACCGTTATTGGTATTGTTTTTAGTAACGGTTATTTCGTGCCACGAAAAAGTGTTTTTTAAAAATTTTATTGCACAAAATTTAAAAAACTTTATGCTAATTATAAGATTACCATTATTTTGGTTTTGTGTAATTTTAAAATACTGAAATCAGTATTTAAACAATATGAAAACATACAAATTCTTAAGGGTAATTCTGGGACCTTTCTAGTTCCAAATAATAATAAGTGATGAAAGGTAGGGTATTGATGTTGAATTCTCTTATTTAATTTTTTTAACATTCAAACTTTATTCCATTTTCAAATGATGAGTAAATATTGGATTCGACTAAATACTGGCCAGTGCGGATTTCAACTTCTTTCAAGTTTAATTGGCACTAAAATTCGCAAGAATGACACGAGATTGAGACATGCAATACCCATTAATGAACGTTTGGCAGCAATTTTGCGATTTTTAGCACCTAGAGATTCTTCCATTTTCCCTGCTTCTCTTGTTTCTCTTGGTTTGTTGGCTCGCGGCATTTGTGCAATATTAATTTCTTTACTTAGAACAGCTTTTGTAACTTTGTAGCCTTGACTGGAAGCAGAAATAAGGAAGTGTCGAAAGATATTCATAGATGATTTAAAACATTATGCCCAAAGTAACGAGTAAGTTGCCTATCTATTAATATACTACTTATACCACTTATTGAATATTTCTGTAATAATATAAATTTTGAAAAACACTTTTTTGTAAATTTACAAAAAAAAATTAGGCAATTTTTGTCAACATATCAAAATTGATTGGGCTCAATTTACGCAACATTTCAATAGACATATTGATAATTAAAGTTTTAAGTTTTATAATATATTTGATATTTCTGTGAAATAACTTATTCATTTAAATTTTTTCAGACCACGCCATCTGGTTACCTTTAAATATACTAGATCATAATGAATACATAATATTTGATTTGAATATGATCAATTATTCCCTTTCAAATGACACTATGTTTGTTAAAGGTAGTTGAATGTTATAATGAGTTTCTTAAATTGGCAGTTTCTTAAAGATAGAGAAAAAATTGGTAGATCAAACTTATGTAGGATTAATTCAAGATTACATGTGGAAAATGTAGCCACTTTATAACGATTTGTGGACCCATACTAGAATAACACAAACATTTTCAGTGTGAAAATGAAATTTAATAATTTGTACCAAAACCCTCTCCATCCTATTGGTTGTTGCCAACAGATTAATTGATTTTCATCGCGTTTTATGCTTTAATTCTTTTATTAAAAAATTAAAATCAAAACTGTGTTTATCACGTAAAGTAGATGACGTGACGCAAAGTCAGACTGCTAAAGCTAGCCATGGCTTTTGTCGGACAATGATATTTTTGTATTTGCACAACTCAAATTAAATATTTCCGGCCAAATGTAGTAACATTGGAATCAGTGATAAAATTGACATGTTTCAGTTGTCGATCTACCCTTAATTAAAAAAAATTTTGAAGGACAAAATTTTCTCTATATTCTTCATCGACCTACCTACCTTCCAAACAGAATTTAAAAAAATGCTGTTCATGATATTTTAAAACATTGCAAAATTGACGCTTTTCCCCATTTATCAAAGAAAACTCCCCCATTTTCAAGATTTTTCAGAAATAAAAAAAATTATCCGCTGCATATTACAGCTTGCTGGGTATCCACGACGATAATTTATCAAGAAAAGTATTCAATCGCTAATTATACATTTTTTTATTGTTTAATCTTCTGAGGTGTATAAAGAGGTGCGTATTCACCAAAAAAATGCCCCGAACGAACCAGTGCGCTGAAGAGTTTGCAACAAACAAGTTCGGGCAGTGGACTTTCAACCTCTTTTGGTAGGAATGCTCGGGTTCAATTCAGAGTGTCATCAAGCGAAGTCCAGTCTATTTCCAAGGTGTTCGGATAATTACAATGTGGTCATGGGATAATGAAAAAATGCTTGTTGTCATCCACAACCTTCTTCGAGGTGGTCGATTTTCCTTTTTTTAATAGAATTAGAGTTTTTTGTTGTTAGCTATCAATATGGAGTCGTAAGCGTAGTTTAGATGTAAATGGCAAGCTCTCATATTGTTTCTTGGTTTATTGCTTGTTTCCTTATTTTTTTGAGTCTGTGCCAATTCTTCATCTTGACTGTAGGGATACTTAAAAAAGTGGACTATAGTATTTTTTTCAATATCCCTTAAAATATTGAATTAGGTAATTGGTTTTTTTCTCCATTAGAATATTCAGAAAAATTTCAAATAAATAAAATAATAATACCTATGTGTACTCATTGTGGTTATGTTGTAACTATAAAAAAACTTAAAACTTTAAATTTAAAAATTTATTGATTGTCGGTATATACGTACTATGATAAATAAACCATTCCACTTTTCAAAAATCAAATTGAATATATTAAATTGTAATTAATAAAAATATATAACTTGTCAAAATTGGTATTGCTAGAAAAACTTTGATTCCAAAAATTGTATTTTACAATTTTTTTACATTAAATTTGATTTTTATTAAGTAATTTTAGATTTATTATGTACAGGGTGCTTCATTGGGAATTGTCCATATGGTAACAGGAGAAATTTTAGCACATAATATATAAATTTTACCAAAAACATTTATATAAAATATTTCTCCTTGCCTTGCATTATAAATATTACAAAATTATTGTAGCCCGTTTTTAGCCAGTTTTCATATATTAGGATACTTCAAGTAGTGGTAAAATATAGTTTTCCGCTTTCAGCAGTGGCGTGCGGTAAGGAAGTAGAAAAAATCAAATTTTTATTAACATCAATATGAAAGAATTATATAACTGAATCGCAATTAACTTTTAAACTTCATACTCTATCGCCTAGAGTTAAGACGATGATATTCAATAGTAATATACTGAGTGCATGTAAAATTGCAGAGAATCATGCATGAAAAAGTATTTCCTGGAAAAAGTCACATATGTCTTTATTTATGGCAAAATACAATTACAAATTTCGAAAATACACATAAGAATATAAAAACTATTTCGAGCAACACAAATTATCACAATTATTACAGTACTTGGTATTTGAAGTTGCTAATTGAACTCCCCCAGAATTGGAGGCTTCTATTATTGTTGACAGCGTTACAGTTTCTACAAACGCTATTCGACTTGATGTTGCCGTTTCTGAAGTTTTTGGCTGTTCCCTCATTATCTTTCTAACTTTTTTATGGTCTTCTTCATACAGTTAAAAGTACGGCTTAATTATTTTCAGAAATTAAACAACAATCTTTTTTATATTTTTCAATTCAACGTTTCGGTAGCGTTCCAGCTACCGTTATCAAGAACAATTCAGAACAATCAAGAAAAAAATCGACATCCATATCCACTCTTCGCCAAAGCAGTTACAGCTCTTAAGGGATAATTTGATATTTTCTTTGTTCCTAAATTTAAGCCCGCAGTTTTCACTGCTTTTTGGGTCCACGTTGAATTTCTCCATGCAAGCTCGTAATAAAATACACAAAATACCTTTTTGATTAGCCGACCTCGTGTATTTTCAAAGCATGTGTCAACTAATTAACTAATTTCTTGAACTAATTGTAACAAAGAGATGTGGAACTCTGCCTTCTTTTCTCAGGAATGGATTGGAGCACTTAATATTTAGCGCTTCCCTTGTCTACTTGAAAGTTACGTCCTCAAATGGATTGATTCTCCTATCGCATGTAGTAATTTTCCTAGAGTATTTCCACACAATTTTAGCTGCGATTTTTTTGTAACCTTGGCGATTATTTTGCTAGATACTCATCTGCAAACAAATTTGAATAAAATTTCTATTTTATGATTATGACCTTTGCTAGGCATCAAACCAAATCAGTGCAATTTTTAGCTCAATCACGTTAAATATATACATGAGCAAAATAGTAACGGAAAAAGTAAAGGTAAAGGTTAGATCAGACACAGCTACTTTTACTTCGCTGTATATTAAAAAAATGCGCTACTTTAGTGAATCCTAATATGAACACACATGCAATCTCAAAAGTAGCAAGTGCAGGTGGGATACCCGCAGTATCACTTTGCTGTGGGCAGTACAAAAAGTAGCGACATGTGAACAGAATTGTTACAAGTTGCGGAGGCTGCAAAAAATATTTATTTTGCTGAAACTTATAACGCAACTCCCGAGCTGCATTAATCTCGGAATCAACCATAATTGAATGAGGAATGTAATTGATTATAGCTTTAATGTTTTAATAATACTATTAGTGTATTACAAAAAGAGTTGAATTTACTGTTTGGACCCTTACTTTGTGGAATTTACTCATATTAATGTTATAAATGAAACTAACTGTTTATAATTAATTCCACTATTTAATTAAAAAATTTATGAAAATTATTAAAGGATATTGATAATTATATGTCAATATCGAAATAATTATCAATATCCTTTAATAATTTTCATAATTTTTTTAATTAAATAGTGGAATTAATTAGAAACAGTTAGTTTCATTTATAACATTAATACAATAAGAGTTGATCACTTTCACCTGATTCTCTAAGTAAATTATTAATTACACCACAACTTTCTCCTTTTTCATCAAGTCTCTTACCCAGATTCTGGTTTTCTACAATGGAGTAATAAGTGTAATTGTATATGACGAAGGACTTCACTATGCATGTCAAGAAATAGAAAATGAAACAACATCTAGTGTGAATACAAACGCATCCTTTTTCCAGAGATGCAGTTTTGCCAGGTAATTACAGTAAAAAACAGCTTCCAGTAAGCTACTTTTGGCCTGTGTGTGAACACAATAAGAAACTTTTGCAGCCACACCACAAAAACTGCGCAGTAAAAGTAGTTTTTTCTGATCTCACTTACTTTAACTAAGGATCAAAAAACATGTTGCAATGATTATTATGACAGTGACCAAGATTTTTTGTGAAAAGGTATTTATCCATATAATATTCAATATGATATTTATCTCTGGTAATATGGGAAAACTATATTTTATCAGTATTTAAAATATCCTAATATATGTTTAAAAACTGTTTGCCAAGTATGAACAAAAAATATTAGAAGGTGTCCAAATAACCAAACTCAGTTTATAATAAAACACCCTGTATCTCGGTAAGGAGAAATATTTTATTCGAGTGTTTTACGTTAGATCTTTATATTTTGTTCTAAGGTTTTTCCAGTTACTATAATGGATAATTCCTTATGAAACACTCTGTATAACTAACAGTAAAGGTTGAAACAATTAATCTAGTTATTGTGGTTTAATGCGTTCGCTTTTTTGAATATTTCAATATTTTCCAAATCATATTTCAAAAATCAAACATAGAACTAGATTTTCTTTTTAAGAATAAAAATAATCCAAGGTAACTAAAAGAAAATTTGGTTTTTCTTAAAGAGTGAAAGTGCACCTTTGTATATAACAAAAATATGAATTTTTCTCGTGTAAATGAGACATTTATTAGCATAAAATTAATATGTTATTTGTTTAAGTTATTTATTATTACTTTTATTATTTGTTTTAGCACACGGGCATATGTTACTGTGACGTTATTTTATATAAATTGAACATAGTTTATGTGTAAGTGCTTGTAAATAATATTGTGATAAATAAAATAAATTTGCACAATGAAAATCTGGTTTAATTTAATCTTTGAGTAATTTCGGACAAACTTGAAGAATTGTCATTGCAGGGACAAGAAGAAACTGAAGCCTTTCAAAATCCGGATATATCGTGGTTTAACAAATTTTATCTCCAGTCTTACTAAACTCGATGTAGTGTCTACAAATGCTTCAGTATTTGCTGGGGAATAAAAATTTTCTTCTGCACATTATGAAGAAATAATTCAAGGGATTAACAAATTTAAATTTTATGGTGGATGAAACAATTATTATTGTTCTATATATAAAAAATCAATTATGGCGGGTTGTATCGCAGTTACCAGTTGATTAACGTTAACCACTGCTTACACCGTGATAGGTCGTTGTATCGACCGCTAACTAACCAACTCGAAGAGAAAATAAGCAATAAGTCGATATCACCATCGACAAACAACGTCAAAATACAAAAGGAACTTAGGTGTCAGTTCTACCAACACCACAAAAATGTCAGTTACGTGACCAGCAACTAACTAACTACGCGACAACTCAACACCTGGTTGAAAGTTTACCATTTGTTTTGTAACCAGTGAGTTAACCAATTGCGATACAACCTGTCCTTAATGGTAACTTTGAGACTCAATTTTTCGGTGAAAATCTTTCGAAAATAGCTATTTGTATTACTAGGGAGTAAAGTGCCACTTTTCCTCCCGCAAGATGTAGATTCAAGGGAGGAAGAGGCTCTTTACTCCTATGTAATACCTACATATGACTTTTCCTCCTATCCATGTATCAGCTTTTTTTAAAACTATTTACGGCACAAATTACGAATTCATCAACATATGCGGCATTTTGACGTTTTAAAAATGCAATCAACTTTGGATATTCAATATCGACATTCTCCTTTATTTGTATCATTGAATATTTGGACCAGTGTTGAAGTGTGTGTGAAGTGTTGAAGCTTTTAATGATTTTCCTTGGAGTGAACAATATACCATTCAAACATTTTCTGAACAATTATTTATTTTGGTGTCCTCAGCCAATTGCTTATAATATTGTATATGTTACAGTATTGTATATGATACAGTATGAGTATGAGTATGAAATCCGTTATTTTATGGAATACCTAGTTACTCCATGAAATAACTGATCGTGTCCGTTAAAGTGTAAAACTCTCTTGTATTTCATGGTTTAACTAGTTATTTCATAGAATAACGATCTGCAGCCCGTTAAAGTGAAAAATAATCTATATCATGTAATGTGTGTAAAAGACAAGAGCGGTGACGGTGTAGGGGGAGACGTAGGAGCATGCAGTATATAAGTAAACACCGTGCGACGCGGTTAAAACAGATCATTGAATAATCTATCGAGAAGGGCAAGGAAAATCATTGAAGAAGCCATTTTTACAACACTGTATAGCTTCTTCAATGATTTTTCTTGCCCTTCTCGATAAAAACTAAAACTACAAAATCTCCTACACTTCAACTGTCTTTAATTAGTTTATTTATAGAATACCTAGTTTTTCATTTTAGATAAATTGTTTATTTTACACTTTAACTGTCTCTCATTAGTTAATTTATAGAATACCTAGTTATTTCATAGAATAACTAGTTAAAGTGTCAAATTATTAACATATTACACACTTTAACGGACACGATCAGTTATTTCATTTAATAACTAGGTATTCTATGAAATAACTGCATTATATATACTTTAATGGTAACATATATATTGTACTGAAATTGAGATGATCATAAATGAAATAAAATGGTTACTTTTGGAAGTTATTATATCATATGTACATGGGTGTCTTATGTTATGTCCATCATTTTAACAATAACGTTAAAATGATTAAATTAAATACTTACTGTTAGATATTTTTATGTACCCTGTATAAATCAACTGATAAAGTTGATATTGGAAAATGTCAGTACAAGAACATTGGTAGTTATGGACATTTTAATTTGATTAAATAATATGAACTGTCAGTAACTGGATTTCAACAAAAATTAGTAATTTCTATAATAAATAAAGAAGAAACAAAAGGATGTTCGTTAGCAACGGGAAGGAAGTTTGTTAGGTGATCGGTAACTAAAGGGAAGACGAAAAAAAGTAATGGATGTTAGAAGTTTAAATGTACGAAGACTTTAGAAAAAAAACTGATAAAAGAAAGAAATAGTGAGCTAGAAATATCTTACATAACTTACCTTCGATTTGAATCCAGTAAATGTTGTTTAAACTCAAGATCAAGAGAGATCATGCAGTAATAAACGATGGTAGTGTAAATCATTTTATACTAAAACTTGTTCCTAACAGCTGTTTGTAAACAAGTACCGAGGTTCGAGACGTTTACCAGTAATCTTTCCTTTGCGCAAGGCAGAATTTCTTCGGTTCCGAGAACAAGCCGTTTTCTATTTAGATAATACAGCTACCGGCGGTGTTTCGACAAGATATTGAGAGATTTATTTTGTGTGCGGAATTGTGTTAATTTTATTTTAATATAGGTTGTAATAGGCTAGGAGACCATCCACGGATTGCAATCTGGAGATAGTTGTTTAATTAATATTAATTTAATTTTGACGTTAAAGGTTATTATATTTCAAATTTTACTCCTTAAATTTAGACAACTCACTTTACCCAAGATATACCCTGAGATACACGTGCATATATGATATAATGTTAAATTTCTAATATTTCAGATCAATAAATACAACTTAAATATAAAATTTGTTTGATTTGAAGTTCTGGTTGATACTGATACATGTGGTATATAATACTATTCAATAAAATTAAATCACCACACTTTGAATTATTGTATACCATAACAATATATATTGTTTCTCATACATGACTTTAGATGTTTGTGGTAATAAGGTTAATGAGGCCCTAATATTAGGTGGCGTATTTGTAAATTCAAAATCACTCGAATCGCTCTCCATATCTCAAAAAGTTAATGAAGTTTAATAAACGTAACAACTTTGCACTCTAAAATTCAATCGCAGTCTTTACTGTCAGAGAGCCAAGCATACTATGAATTACTTTATTCGTAAGTCAAAAAACGTATCTAATAATCCTTAAGTTGAAATTTTTATTTAAAAACCTAACATTGAAGTAACATTAATAATTAAGTCTCATCAGAATACAGGATATACCGGATGTTATTGAAATTACAAAAACAATTTGCATATATAGATTTACAAGTTTTACCTTTTACATCATAGTTAAAATAAGAGGGAGGAAAGTGTGTACATTCCCAACTAGGAAAGGAAGCATGAGCTTCCTCCCTGATATGAAAGAGGAAAATGGATACTTCCTATTGAGGTATGAGGAAAAATATTTTAAGTGCTACCCGTAAATAGAGCGTTTCCAAGTGACGTCATCCCGCCCCATATGTTGTCAGTTGATCACGGACAACCTTCAGAAAGATGGATGGAAATAGTATTTTTTACTGATTCAAATATAAATCGAGAACAAAAGTTAATTGGTTTTGGTAAATTTTGTGTACTAGTGTGTATTAGTTGGATACTATAATAATTTAAACGTGTAAATAAGTAATTGTTATGAGTTTTATCGTGTTGTATTATTCGGTTTGAGGTTATATTAGAATTTAGTGTGAATGTTGTCCGGTGACAGAAATTCGTCACGATGTCGTACTTGGAAAAGGTCAATTTGAAAAAAGTATCAAATAAACGTCAAGAAACCTACACTTTGTTTTCTGGCATTGATAGCACATCTCAATTTATGTGACAATCCTAGGTTTAGTCGTGAAATTTATTCGTAAATCTATAGCTTACGATAGTCTTTTACTTTTGTGATTATGGGATCGTAAAAATAGCAATTCTGTGATACTTTCTGTAAAAGTTCAATTTACAGTGACGTAAATGAACTACTGCAAAGTTCACGTCTATTTTCATACGATAGAACATAACCTAACATAACGAACCCTTTAATGTTTTATCAAATTTTGTTTGTGATTTTCATTAATAATCAATAGAATAGGGAAAAAGGGATCTTATCTTCCATAGAACAATTTTCGAATAATATTTTTAGTAGCAAAGTGAAAAACACGTATGCCATAAAAAGAACCCTTCCAAAAACACCACACCTCTCAACAATTTGATTTATATTTCGAGGCAATAGAAGGGGAGTTGGAATATGCTTTTCGTAGTAATACATTTTTATATAATTAAAATGATCCATTTTTAGTTTCTTCTTAAAATATAGCTTCGCAAATAAAAATACTGGTAATATATAAACACGATTATATGTCAATGAAAAATAGACAGCAAAATAACCTCACAAAAACAAATTATATAAGACGCATCGATTGCCCAACACCCGATCGGAAATATTTACAATTCTATAAGATTTTTTGTAAGCTCCAAGAAGCGCAGAATTGAAAATTGTTTATGGGCTTATAGAAAGTTATATTTTTGCGCACATAATTGACCCCTTAATCCAGAATAGCCCTCTGAAAAATTGTTGGGTGATTCAAATAACTCTTAGCGTTTTTACATTGGAAATACATGTTAAGTTAAGGAAATTCGATACGTTCACCCTGTTATTCAGGTTGACCGAATAGAATAGACCTCCCAGGGTAGCAGTCGCGGTAACAGGTATATCGTATAAGCATACATAAATATATTATTTTTTGTATTCCTTAGCTATGGTACGCCACTGTCTTTTTTGTGATACACCAGGACGACTCACAGTAAATCCTACAGCTTTTACTTTAGTGTATCTGTCTGCGATAACAACAAAAATATCCATTGGGTATTTTATAATCAATATCACTGTGCAATGTCGAGCCAATCAAACAAAAAATGTTTCAATAACATTAGGAAGTTGATTAACAATTTTAACAATCCTGACTTGATACAACAGGAAGCATATGCTGCTTGATCAATTCCAACCCTTGTTGCGTGTCGTTTCCGGTGGTTGTGGCATAGTTTATGCTAGTCACTAACGCCCATGACAACGTTCTATTTATTAAAAAATTTTGAAATAAAAAATATATCCTAATTTATTTTTTCGAACAGACACAGGGTGATCAATCAGTGCTGGACCAAATATTTAACTAGAAGTACTTATTTCAAAAGTGTCTGGAAACAAACACAAGTCTGTGTTTTTTGAGGGCAGTTTTATTAATTTTTCTTTAGTTGTTTATTCAAAACAATTTGGAGTTATGGGTGGACCTAATACATTCCTCATCATAGTTAGGTACCTACTTTGTGATAAACCTAACAATACCTCAATCACTATACACTTGCTATTTGATTTTGATTGTTGAAACTAAAATGGGGCCACATATACTGGATCCAATGCAAAAATAATTTTAATAAAAACAATATTAAAGATGACATTCTAGACTTTTTGGGACGAAGCCTCTGAAGATGCCTTAGCCGGCGAAAGCGCATAGGCGAATATTCATAAAAAATGCTCTTTACCTTTATTGAAGTTTCCATTTTGTAATAAATTGTGCATTTTGAGCTTACCACTTCCGTAAACAAAGAAGTGATGAAAAACAAATGAGAAAGTGTTGGGAGGAGAGGAAATATTTTGAAACCATTTAAACCGTAGAAAGATATCGTTTAAGAATACATTTGCATTGTAGAACTAAAAGAAAAATCAGTTTAGAAGAAAAGACGAACGTTGAGAAAATAAAACTTTCCAGAAGAGTATCCAGCAACCCAAGGATAGCAATGATGGATAGGAGAGTCATTTTAAGAGGAACAAGTCGAAGGAAAACAAAACCTTGCTAGAAAAGGGAAAAAGTGAGAGGATTCAAAAACATGGATTATTATTTAGGTTTAAAACAAAGAGATTAAGAAGAAAGGAGAGTCAATGATGTAAATATAAGTGAAGTAAAACCATCTTTAACTACAACATATATACAGCTACATCAAAAGAAATAAAGCTAGAGATTAGTTATGGAAGAGATGGAAAATGGAAGTTTAAGAGAATTTGCGAAACAAGGATAATATGAGAAAGGGGATAAGAAAGGCCCAAAACACGTGGAAGGGCAAGTGAATGGAACTGTAAAAGCAAGAAGAATAACATGGATTAATGTTTTCGGGATAGTAAAAGATTTACATTTATGATAAACAAGAGAATACTTACTCTATGAGAAGAGAATCGTAGAAATAATTTATTTATTTAAGGAGTTAAATTGAAGTTCAGTTTATATTCAGCGCATTATTGACCACCAATAAAAACACTTTCAATAGAACATCTTTAATCTACATTTACAGGTCTAAAGTCAAAGTAGTTAACCTTTCAATTTTAACACCCATAATTCTAATTGACATTTCTTAGTTCCTTGGATTTTTGTTCTACATTTAAGTGAAAAGAAAATCTATTTTAGTTGAACTTTTAACTAAATTAACCTTGACGCTGAAGTGACGAAATTAAGGTATGGTATAAATGCGATATATGTTATTACGTCTTGTAGTACTTTCGGAACGGAAATCAAAAATATTTTCCAAACAGGTTTATTACATTGTTCTCCATAGTAAACGCTACTGGGTTCGGTGAACTATCCAGTACCATGCGCAAAATATCCTTTAACAAAATATACCTGGATAAAATATCCCTGAGAAAAATTTCCTTGGGAAAAATATACTTGGATATAATATCCCCGGACAAAATATCCTCGAACAAAAATATCCCCGGACAAAATATCTTATCTTTAGACAAAATATTTCCAGATACAATTTCCTCGTGACAAAATAGCTTTAGACAAAATATTCCCAGAGAAGATAGCTTCGGACAAATTATTTTCATGACAAAATATCCCCGGACAAAGTATCCTTGGACACAATTTTCTCGGACAAAATATACCCATGACAAAATATCGCCGGACAAAATATTCATGGACAGCATATCTCCGGAGAAAATATCCTTGGTCCAAATACCCCAGGAAAAAGTAATTTGACACAATATTCCCGGACAAAATATCCTTACACAAAATATTCCCAGACGAAAAATCTTAGGAGAATATATCCTCGGACAAAATATACCCATGACAAAATATCACCGGACAAAATATCTTTCTTTAGACAAAATATTTCCAGATAAAATTTCGTCATGAAAAAATAACTTTAGACAAAATATCCCCAGAGAAAATAGCCTCGGACAAATATAACATCCGGACAAAGTATCCTTTGACATAATATCCTCGAACAAAATATACCCATGACAAAATATCGCCGGACAAAATATTCTTGGACAATATATCTTCGGATCCTTGCTCCAAATACCCCTGGAAAGAAAATAATTTGACACAATATTCCCGGACAAAATATTCCCAGACGAAAAATCTTAGGAGAAGATATTTCACGGACAAAATATCTCCATGACAAAATATCACCGGACAAAATATCTTATCTTTAGACAAAATATTTCCATATAAAATTTCCTCATGACAAAATATCCCCAGAGAAAATAACCTCGGACAAAATATACCCATGACAAAATATCGCCGGACAAAATATACCCATGACAAAATATCGCCGGACAAAATATTCTTGGACTATATATCTCCGGATCCTTGGTCCAAATCCCCTGAAAAAAAATGTTTACACAATATTCCCGGATAAAATATCCTTACACAAAATATTCCCAGACGAAAAATCTTAGGAGAATATATTTCACGGACAAAATATCCCCATGACAAAATATCACCGGACAAAATATCTTATCTTTAGACAAAATATTTCCATATAAAATTTCCTCATGACAAAATATCCCCAAAGAAAATAGCCTCGGACAAATTAGTTTCAGGACAAAAATACCCCCGGACAAAGTATCTTTTGACATAATATCCTCGGACAAAATATACCCATGACAAAATATCGCCGGACAAAATATACCCATGACAAAATATCGCTGGACAAAATATTCTTGGACTATATATCTCCGGATCCTTGGTCCAAATCCCCGGAAAAAAAATGTTTACACAATATTCCCGGATAAAATATCCTTACACAAAATATTCCCAGACGAAAAATCTTAGGAGAATATATTTCACGGACAAAATATCCCCATGACAAAATATCACCGGACAAAATATCTTATCTTTAGACAAAATATTTCCATATAAAATTTCCTCATGACAAAATATCCCCAGAGAAAATAACCTCGGACAAAATATACCCATGACAAAATATCGCCGGACAAAATATACCCATGACAAAATATCGCCGGACAAAATATTCTTGGACTATATATCTCCGGATTCTTGGTCCAAATCCCCTGAAAAAAAATGTTTACACAATATTCCCGGATAAAATATCCTTACACAAAATATTCCCAGACGAAAAATCTTAGGAGAATATATTTCACGGACAAAATATCCCCATGACAAAATATCACCGGACAAAATATCTTATCTTTAGACAAAATATTTCCATATAAAATTTCCTCATGACAAAATATCCCCAAAGAAAATAGCCTCGGACAAATTAGTTTCAGGACAAAAATACCCCCGGACAAAGTATCTTTTGACATAATATCCTCGGACAAAATATACCCATGACAAAATATCGCCGGACAAAATATACCCATGACAAAATATCGCTGGACAAAATATTCTTGGACTATATATCTCCGGATCCTTGGTCCAAATCCCCGGAAAAAAAATGTTTACACAATATTCCCGGATAAAATATCCTTACACAAAATATTCCCAGACGAAAAATCTTAGGAGAATATATTTCACGGACAAAATATCCCCATGACAAAATATCACCGGACAAAATATCTTATCTTTAGACAAAATATTTCCATATAAAATTTCCTCATGACAAAATATCCCCAGAGAAAATAACCTCGGACAAAATATACCCATGACAAAATATCGCCGGACAAAATATACCCATGACAAAATATCGCCGGACAAAATATTCTTGGACTATATATCTCCGGATTCTTGGTCCAAATCCCCTGAAAAAAAATGTTTACACAATATTCCCGGATAAAATATCCTTACACAAAATATTCCCAGACGAAAAATCTTAGGAGAATATATTTCACGGACAAAATATCCCCATGACAAAATATCACCGGACAAAATATCTTATCTTTAGACAAAATATTTCCATATAAAATTTCCTCATGACAAAATATCCCCAAAGAAAATAGCCTCGGACAAATTAGTTTCAGGACAAAAATACCCCCGGACAAAGTATCTTTTGACATAATATCCTCGGACAAAATATACCCATGACAAAATATCGCCAGACAAAATATACCCATGACAAAATATCGCTGGACAAAATATTCTTGGACTATATATCTCCGGATCCTTGGTCCAAATCCCCGGAAAAAAAAATTTTTACACAATATTCCCGGACAAAATATCCTTACACAAAATATTCCCAGATGAAAAATCTTAGGAGAATATATCCCCTGGAGAAAATATCCTCATGACAAAATATCACCGGACAAAGTATCCTTTGACATAATATTCTGGGACAAAATATACCCATGACAAAATATCGCCGGACAAAATATTCTTGGACAATGTATCTCCGGAGAAAATATCCTTGGCCAAATACTCCTGGAAAAAAATAATTTGACACAATATTCCCGGACAAAATATCCTTACACAAAATATTCCCAGACGAAAAATCTTAGGAGAATATATTTCACGGACAAAATATCCCCATGACAAAATATCACGGGACAAAACATCTTATCTTTAGACAATATATTTCCTCATGACAAAATATCCCCAGAGAAAATAGCCTCGGACAAATTAGTTTCAGGACAAAAATACCCCCGGACAAAGTATCCTTTGACATAATATCCTCGGACAAAATATACCCATGACAAAATATCGCCGGACAAAATATTCTTGGACAATGTATCTCCGGAGAAAATATCCTTGGCCAAATACTCCTGGAAAAAAATAATTTGACACAATATTCCCGGACAAAATATCCTTACACAAAATATTCCCAGACGAAAAATCTTAGGAGAATATATCCTCGGACAAAATATCCCCATGACACAATATCACCGGACAAAATATCTTTCTTTAGACAAAATATTTCCGGATAAAATTTCCTCATGAAAAAATAACTTTAGACAAAATATCCCCAGAGAAAATAGCCTCGGACAAATTAGTTTCAGGACAAAAATACATCCGGACAAAGTATCCTTTGACATAATATCCTCGAACAAAATATACCCATGACAAAATATCGCCGGACAAAATATTCTTGGACAATATATCTTCGGATCCTTGCTCCAAATACCCCTGGAAAAAAAATAATTTGACACAATATTCGCGGACAAAATATTCTTACACAAAATATTCCCAGATGAAAAATTTTAGGAGAATATATCCTCGGACAAAATATCCCCATGACAAAATATCACCGGACAAAATATCTTATCTTTAGACAAAATATTTCCAGATAAAATTTCCTCATGACAAATTAACTTTAGACATAATATCCCCAGAGAAAATAGCCTCGGACAAATTAGTTTCAGGAAAAAAATACCCCCGGACAAAGTATCCTTTGACATAATATTCTGGGACAAAATATACCCATGACAAAATATCGCCGGACAAAATATTCTTGGACAATATATCTCCGGAGAAAATATGCTTGGACCAAATATTCCTGGAAAAAAATAATTTGACACAATATACCCGGACAAAATATCCTTACACAAAATATTCCCAGATGAAAAATCTTAGGAGAATATATCCCCTGGAGAAAATATCCTCATGACAAAATATCACCGGACAAAGTATCCTTTGACATAATATTCTGGGACAAAATATACCCATGACAAAATATCGCCGGACAAAATATTCTTGGACAATATATCTCCGGAGAAAATATGCTTGGTCCAAATATTCCTGGAAAAAAATAATTTGACACAATATACCCGGACAAAATATCCTTACAGAAAATATTCCCAGATGAAAAATTTCAGGACAATATATCCCCTGGAGAAAATATCCTCATGACGAAATATCCCCGGACAAAATAACCTTGGACAGAATATCCCCATGACAAAATATCATATCTTTAGACAAAATATTTCCAGATAAAATTTCCCCATGACAAAATATCCCCAGAGAA
Source organism: Lochmaea crataegi (assembly GCA_947563755.1). NCBI lineage: Eukaryota > Metazoa > Arthropoda > Insecta > Coleoptera > Chrysomelidae > Lochmaea > Lochmaea crataegi. The sequence goes on from OX387428.1 coordinate 15,853,093, forward strand.
AATAACCTTGGAAAATTTATTTTCATGACTAAATACCACCGGACGAAGTATCCTTGGACACAATATCCTCGGACAAAATATCCTTGGAGAAAACATTCCCGGATAAAATATACCTAAGACAAAATATTGCCGGACAAAATATATTTGGACAATATATCCCCGGAGAAAATATCCTTGGGAAAAAATCCCTGGGGCAAATATACTAGGACGAAATATCATTTGACAAAATATTTTTAGAAAGAATATTCCCGGACAAAATCTCCCCTCGACATTTGAAGACAGTTACCGACCTGGTGACTGGACACTGCACCCTGAGGAAACATCTGCACCCTGAGGAAACATCTGCACAAAATGGGCAAAGTAAGTGAATCTATGTGCAGAATAGTGAAACACATACTCACATACTTTGCTTATGTGAGAACTTACAAGTACTTAGAAGGAAGCACTTTGGAAAGGAATTAATAGAACCATTACAACTACTCTAAATCCCTCCAGTCAAACTTACAGAAGACACGAAGCTTCTGGAATGGAAGTAGATAACATGGGAAATGGTACAAAGATTTCAGTTCAAGTGTGAGGGCTGATAAGCACAACCCAAATAAATGAATGATTGAATGAATGAACCTCTTTTATGGGTCCTGTAATTGCAAATTTACATTCCATCACAGATCATTAGTATACAAACAATTATAATTTTTTTCCGGAATTTTTATTAGATTTATCTGTCTCTGGATTTATAATAACATTTAAAAGCATACACCTTCAATTTGAGTGTGGATTATTATCGGGGAAAAACGGATCAATTAAGTTTCTTTCTGTTGCATTATTTCACAAACTACGCCTTTTTACCTCCCCTCGCTTTCGTACAATCCGACTAGGTTTCCGATATTTTCACGGTAATGATACCGGCACCCCGGTGGTATCGGGATACATGGCACATGTTACAAATAGTCACGGGTCGGTAGAAACCTCCTCATTTTACCAAACAAATCAACAATGTTTGTATTGTCGCTGACAATACTTATCACATAAAAACTATTGAATATTCAAGATGATACTGCAACCGAGTAATGTCGAATTAACAAAAATACATTATTATGAACAAAATGCATCCAACTGTTCAAAAAATATTTCAATAAATACAATATCGAAAGAAGTGCAGGATAACAGTTATAATAAAAATGTTATTATTAAAAAGAATATTTTCGGACACAGGTGGGTGTTGAAAATAAACGAGAATAATGAAACAGTAGTTAAACAAAATTCGAAAGTGAAACTGCTAGTGTATATTTTGGTGTTTTTTTCTATTTCTTTAGTGGTCGGTTTCGGCATATTTTTAACTTTAGGTAAGTTACATCTTTTTCTCCATTTTATTATTTTAGTTTTTTATTCCAAGTAGTATCGAACTAGCGTTTTTTTCAATTCATTTATCAACTTAACCTCATTTTCCCAGGCTTATTAATTTATCTGTAGCGTATTTTCTTGTTTCGTGGGTTTCACATTTGTTAATAGATTTTATGGTTTTCTAACTTCTATTACCCTCGTTGTGTTTTTCGGTATAATTTATTTTCCTATTTGAATTGATTATCAACTACAGAACTCTGTTTTCATGTTTGTCATCTATGTCTCCCTTCGTACATTTATCTTGACCGTACACAATTTTGTTAATTGGAGGCTATTTTGTTTTAGCACTCGTATAAACATAAAAGCTAAACTGAGTTAAAAAGTTAGGAACATTTTTTTACATAAGTTTTTTTCCTTTCTAAATATGCGACATTATTCCTACATGCCTTTACAATTAAATAAGTGATTAACAGATGAAAACGTTGATGCAGTGATGAAACTTGTTATGGAAAATTTTCAAATCACTATTAAAAAAGTAGTTGAGGATCGATTTTTTTTTCGGATCTTTGGACATGAAACGTGTGTTCAAAATAACCGTCTCATAAGATTCGCTCAGAACTGTTCAATTACCTTAAAAAGGATAACCCAGATTTGCTGAACTAATTACGAAACATGAGCATCTATTTTTCTTAAGGAGCCATCCTTATGCCTACACTGCACTGCTGCTCAATGTCCTCTACTCCCACATTAAGTCCATCCAACCAGCTACCCCTGTATCGTTGAGTAGATGATATAGATCCATTGGATGTGTGCCGTATGTTTCAGGTAGCACCGAAAAATTGTTTGTTCTTGAGTGCAGTACCTCACAGTAAGATAAGATGTGTGTTACGGTGGCCTTTCAGCAGATCAAGAACCGTTAGATAATCTGTAATGATTCTTAGACGATTCTATCTTATATAGTATTACCTACTTTAGTACGGCCTGCCAGTTCATTCAATTCTTTCTGGCATTCTTCAACCAGTCTAGATGTTGACTTGCGACTATTCAAAGCAACTACGGATACCTGGTAATCATGAAGTTAATATGTTTATCCTATGAGTGTCAGTGCTGTATTTGTTCATTCTGACAGATTATAGGATAGCATTAATCCCAGTCTGTAATACAAAGGAACCTTCCCTAGTCTTATATAGTCAGTTTTCATAACCAAAATGGCTTCTTTATGATGTTCTTAAAGGATGTGTGTCCTGATATGTTTTGTTACTCAGGTTGTTTTGTAGCCTAAATCCTTGCTTCTTCCATTATCTCGAGGTATAGTGGGGGAAGGCCAAATAAGGCCTCTAGTGCTTTTTTTGGCGTGCTTCGCTTGCACCATTCATCAAGTCTTTGATGAATAGATTTGGTTAAGGTCCATTGTAAAAAATAATTACTTTCGTGGACGGGCTACATAATTGAGGCAAAAATGACTAACGAAAACGAAATTATTTGCGTCGTAGCGACTTATATTGCTTTAAAAGAAAAGTTAAAGCACAAAAAGCGAATATTGTGGATTCGACCTTACTTTAATTGTCGTGAAACTTTAGAAAACATATGGCTAGAAATAAGTATTGATAATGACATTCGAAAACTTTTTAAGAATTCAAAAAGAAGCTCTTTTAAATACAAGTAGACCAAAAATGGGGCTGTATAATGGATCTCAACTGCAGACCTTGTGGCTTGGAGATCGAGACCGTAACCCATCTGACTGTGAAGCACTGAACTCAAGGAGACAAACAATTTTCCGAGAGGAAAATGGGCTACCTGAAACATATGACACACTTCAGTGGACATATATCGTCTATTCGAAGGTACAGGGATAACTGGGTGGGGGACTAAATGTGGGAGTAGAGTACAACAAGCCGACATGCTGCAGACTCACGGCATGACAACGGCCCTTAAAAAGGAAAAAAAGCATGTGTGGGCTATACGGCCAGGACAAACTAAAAGTATTATCACATATTGCTTAGTTAGCCTGTTATGGCTGACAATGTTGCCGGCCAGTTTGCAGCCTCATATTTCAGTAAATATATTACCAGTTTAGGAGCAGAATGGGTAACTACAGCTTAATAGAACATAAATGAAATAAAGTACCTCCTACTAATTTTTTGGAAAAACATTGCACTGTTCTCAGTAATGTTGGTCCAAGACGACGCGATCTGTACATCGATAAAAAACAAACGCATTGAATAGTTTTTATTGCAGAATATCAACAAGATTTTCTAGAAATCTATTGGATAAATCTAGGATTAACGTCTTAATTCTGCAACTTATGGGGTTAGTTTTAGTCTGTTTATTGTTTTTCGTAGACTGCGACAGTTAAATGAAGATAAAGATATTGCTTTACATTTGGCTTCTTAAAAGATTCTACTCTTATTTTGATAACTTTATTTTTTGGAGCTTCATCTTCCACGTAGTTCAAGTTTTTTTAGCGATGATTTAATATCATTACTAAGACTGATAGGTACTAATCATCCTTCTCTCCCATTCCTACGTAGTTTTATTAATAAAGTCTTCATTTTTTACTTAGATCCAGTTTTATCACATCTTCGTATGATTTTTTTTACGATTTTTTCCAAAATTCAATTACTCATGTTTGGAAACAAATAAATAACCGATCCATTTAATATTTTACAGACAATACAATTTTTAAGAAGAAAGAAAAAATAGTTAAAAGTTACATTTATCCGCAAGATGTGGGGTTTCGTAGTAGGCCAAAGCCAGTATCAATCAACAATACAAACAACGAAGAGCTGGTTACTGATGGAAATATAGAAATTTTAACTCTTGAAACTGTGAGTAAAAGAAATTTTTTCCTATTTCAAAGTATGTATATTGTAAAAAAAACTATACCTTCAATACACAGGACCTCTTGCTCTACATGTTAAGGCGGAAGCGTACAGGCTGGAATGCAATGGGAATTGGCACGAAGAAACCAACACCCACAATCATTCCCGAATCACAGATGTTATTATAAACTCGCTTATTGAAATGAGAAGTGACAATATGCTGGCCACAATTAACGACAACAAACCGTACCATATCCAGCTAGACCGGGATTGGCTGGAAGCATGCAGTCAGTAAGGAATGTTGGTGTGGTACACAGTCGGATCTAAGACTGATATAGGAACAGTACCTGGAGGTCAGGGTGCTATACCCAGTTGCAATGTCCACGCATCGAGGGGAAGTTTGCATCCGTATTACAGGCGGAAATGTACACTATCAACACGTGTTTTCAAATGAACTTCGAAAGGGGTTATAGAGGCTAAAAGATCCTTATACTCTCAGATAGTCAGGCATCACTGAAATCTTTAACATGTCCCCAGATCAGATCTAGACTGGTCTAGGACTGCCTTCAAAAACTCTTGACCCCTGCAAATCACAATAGAGTAACACTTAAGTGGGTTCCGGGGAACGAGGGTATTGTAGGCAATGAAACGACAGGGTCTGAAACTGCATTATCTGGTCCTTAACCAGAATTGGAATATCAAAAACATCAGACGTGCCAAAGCAGGAACACAGCAAACTCCTGATCAAAAAACCCTCGGAGTTGTTGACTAACGAAATATTAAACCTCAGCAGGTGCAAAATAAGGAAAGTGACGAGATTACTCACCGGTCACTCTGTACCCTAAGGAAATACATGCATATAATTGGCATATATAGGGATGAACCTATCTGTCGGTTGAGCATGGACGAGGAGGAAACAGCCTTTCACATTATCTTCGAATATGAAGCACTGTCTCATTGGAGATATGGACTCCTAGGTCTAGAGTACCCAAGGAAGGATTTCTCCAAGAAGGACTTAGTGAAAAGACTTTTGAGCCTGATAAGGGCTATACCGGTCTCTTCACATAAAAGGTACAACCAAGAGCACAAAAAGTCTAATTGCTAAGGTGCCGAGGACTCGAAGCCTCTGACTGATGGTGCGAACTAATCAATCAATCACCCTCTTGGTCGATATTTGCCAATATTTGAATCAAAATCAAACAGTTCAAGATGTGTGGAGAAAAAATATTTTATGCCTTAATCAATTTTGAATTTGTTGCTTCTGTTTTAGACCACGGTTTTTGAAAAAAATCCTTATTGTACAAACTGTACATTCAGAAACAAAATTTGTATGAAACTCAACGGCACCTCAAGACCTGAATGCGTTCCGGCATTGGATGAATACGATCAGACTGGATGTGGTGGTTTGTGCCAAATCAACATTGAATTTTGTCAAATTTTAAGTAAAAAATATCAAGTTTATCGTTGTTCGCCAAGAAAAACTACCCTTAATTGCAGAGAAGACCAATTCAACTGTGGCAACATGTGTATAAATGCAGAAAAACGATGCAATGGTCTTATAGACTGTTCAGATATGTCGGATGAGCAAAATTGTGGTAAGTGGGTACTTATGATAAATTTAAAAATCAATATAATGATGAGACAAAAGTGATGAAGATGACAGACCAGAAACGAATACACATACAAATAATGGAAATTTTATGGCAAAATGAGTGAGGTTAGAAAACAATGTATAAGAAAGTAGTCAGTTTTCGCCACCGAGGCGCTACGATCCTAATTTGTGTCCCCAATTTTTTTTTATAAAAGCATTGTTTGACATTATGGAATTGTTGTCCTAATACAATATTTTTTTTTTAGTTTGTGATTACTTGACACATTTTCATTGTGGCAACCGAACGTCATGTCTTGCCAAATCTCATATTTGCGATCAAAAAATAGACTGTTGGGATGGTAGCGATGAACAGAATTGTAATTATGAGCGGATTTGCAGTGTAGGAGAACATCCTTGTAACAATGGTTTGTGTATAAAAACGCAACAGCTTTGCGATGGCGTTCCAGACTGTGTTGACGAAACAGATGAGCCGGAGGGATGCTCGATTTTTAATGTTCCAACTACTTTTGTACAAAAATAAAGTGTAAAAAAGCAATTTTTTATGTATCAATTTTTTTATCGCTCTCCAGCGGTTATTTGTATGAAAATTAAGAATGTTTTTATTTTGAAGAGCGGGTTTTCAATAAAAACGGAGTTAATAAATATAACCATGTTTCTCAACTGTTGGAAATAGGTTGACACGAGACAACTCTGTTTACCCAACATCAGTCCCTGGTAAGGAGCTACGACGGATGGCACGAAAAAAGGAGCTACGGCGGATGGCAAAGAAAAGGCAGACTTCCTTGCAAGGGATTTTATCGGACCAGATCCTGGAATGGGCTTCTCATTAAGTTTTGCCAAACAAACACAAAAGTTTGTCTCTGAAAAATCACTCATCGCCTGGTATGGATGGAATTTCATCAGTTTTTCTAAAAAAATGTGTGGATTCAATTAGTCTCTCTATCATTCTACAAACGTGTCATTTCCTACTTCTTGCTTCTTGGAAATTATCTAGTGTGACGCCTAGTTATAAGAAAGGTGATAAGCTGGACCCCGACAATTTTTATAGACCCATTAGCCTCAAATCAGTAATAGTCAAAATTATTAAATCCATTATTCGTGATAAGCTCATGGTGTTTTAATTAGGAACAACCGAATTCCGCTGTCTCAACATGTTTTTGTACTTGGTCGGTCGGTCGTGACGAATTTGTTATAATGATTGGTAGTTTTCGATGGACTGCAAACAGCCGGTGGACGTTATTTACTTGGATTTTTCGAAAGCCTTATGATCATGTTCCGCATAATCGTTTACAGTTCAAACTTAATTGAGCATAATGGAGTTGAAAGTACTTTATTACAGAGGATGAAGCAATTTTTAATCAATAGAAGATTCTGCGTTTGCGTAAGTGATGACTGTTATTCATCGGTGCTCGGGGTTCACAGCGGAGTTCCTTAAGGTTCAGGTTTGGGACCGATCTTATTTTTATTGTGTTGCCAATCTCCCTCTACATGTTAAAAGTGATATCTCTATGTTTGTCGATACCACTAAATTATAGACCAACCACTTGCTTAACCGGGTTCAACTTGGAGAAGAACTATAAGCGGTGTTTGAATATAGTAAACACGTAAACACTCTTAACACGTTATAGTGTTCTGTGCTGCATTTAGGTAAGAATAATCCTAGATATATAGATTCTCTCTATCGACTATTAATTTGGACTATTACGACCCGTAGAATTCGTGGAGACATAATTATTACATACAGAGCAATTAACAATAAATTTGACACCGATCTTTCTTGCCTGTTTCCACTGAACAAAGATTGCAGACTTCATCATCGACATCGTAAGTTTAGTGGAACAAGTTTCATAGCAGTTATCGTCAGAACTTCTTGTCAAACCGTGTATTTGACATTTGGAATTCTCTTCCAGAAGATATTTTTAGTGCCTCAACAGTGAAATTATAAAAAAATAGTTACGATTCCTATAAGGTTTCGAGTTCAACATAAGAATGATATTTTCATATTTATATCTTTAGATAATTGAACATATCTACTTTTTGCACTTGATTAGATATTGCGTAGAGAGCTATATAAGCCTGGACTCTTCATCTCATATAATAATATACCTGGACAGCAAGAAGAGTTTTAGACCTCTGGCATAATTTACCGGGATTGGTCGATTCAAAGGATCTTATACATTCTTCGAAAAATGTCTCCAAGTATTAGACTCTAATTAGTTATATAATTGCGCAAGTCAAGTTGGCAATACCCGTTACTTTTGGGAATGGAATAGAAAAAGCCTCAACCAAAATTTCTGTGCTAGTGTTTAAATTCAAGTAAAATTATTTTTTTGTTGACCTTTACAAAAAATGACATTTTACGTACTAATTTCCGGTTGTAAAATCGTCTATTTTATTTTTGACGTCAAGTACTTTTCGTCCGCTATGATACGGCACGGTGCGAGAATAGCTGTGACAATAACTATAATAGACAGTTTTTCATCCTTGGTACATAAATAACTATTTATTCATTTTATAAGGTAATAAAAAAGGATCCGGAAATATAGCAATTGTGTGTCTATATTCATTTTTAATTTGATTAAAACAAATAGGTACACATATAAATTATTTATTGATAAATTCACAAGTAACAATTTTTTGTTATAAAAGATTTGAAATGATATAAGAAAAAATTAATAAATTATATCAAATTCAAATAATTTATAAAATGGGTATGTTAAATTTGGCGTAACTAATAATATCATGTATCTGAACGCAGCTACTGGTTGGCTACAAAGAAGCACAGAAGAAACTTGAATGTTCCAATTGATGCGGTAAGCATTGAATGGACAGATCTAGCCCCGCCAGTGACTAGTTTTTTTTTAACAATTGATATTATTTGAGCATTCCCGAGATAAGTATCAATTTTTCTCGGGATGCTGTTGAGAAGCTGGAATATAGATGAAGCGAAGGATATGTTGAAAAATGAGTAGCGGGTCAGAGGTGAAGCATAGAGATCGAAACTGAAATAGCGAAAATAGTTTGAAGAATGTTATAGGATTATAAAATATAGCTCAAAATAGTATAAAACTTAATGCTAACATTGCAATTTACCGACAAAGACCCGTAGATTAAATAAATGCAATTTTAATGTTGAAAATATCAAACAATATTTTTTGTAATTGATCAATTCAACTAGAAATTTGGAAAATTTCAATGTAATAAGTGATGTTTAATTCGGTTTATTGACCAGATTTAGGCGACAAAAAATATTTATTGCTTAATCCTACATAAACAAATAATTAAAGTTTTTATTCTTATTTATAAAAACAACAAATAAATGGAATTACTATAAAAATCAGTAGAAACGCACTTTACTACAAATTAATGTTACGTTGTCTTCATCAAGTCAACATACATTTACAATTTAAAAGTTTTTAATTTTCCACCACAACCGATACGACAACTCATCTCGCAAATTTTTAAATAAATATATTTTGACTTTAAAATAAATAAATGGATCAACTTGTATTATTTTGTTAATAATAATAATAACTTTATTCTCCAACAGTGTCTTATTTACGAAAAAAAAAGTGTACGTAAACCGAAACACGCAGAATATTTAGGTGCATTTTACAAGATAAAATCAATCCTAGAAATATTTTCCTTGAATACAAAGTTGTGTTTGTTTTGCAATATATATTTGCAGTTCTTTTCATCTTCAATTTTGTATATTGCATAAATAATGTGATGAAAATTTGTAAATTTTACTTAAAAGAACAAAATCTGTTTCAGAATATCACATTAATAGTACAGTATACCTAATCTTTGAGAAAACTGTTCAAAAACAAGGCAGTTATAAATCAGTTAATATGTGCCAAAACACTTTTACTTGTTCTAAGCCTCTGGGTGTAATTAATTTTATATCCAAAGTAAGCTTTATAATTGCAATCGAAAATAATGTATCTCATTTACAAAATAAAGATGAAAAGTCTTAGATAGAAACGGAACTTATTCAGTGTCAATAGTAGATACATGAAAATAATTTATAACAACATCATTATTTTGAAAATACTTTAGATTCCTACAATTATATTCCGAATAACAAAGTTATACGAAAAATAAATATAGAAACTAGCACCGTTAAAGATTCTTTAAACAAAACATAAAACCTCCCAAAACAAAACTTTGATGAATATGAAAAGTGAAAAAAAAGATTAGCCTGTTTGGCATTTAACCAGTCTCACGCCACTTTGGCAGAATTTTGTCAGTATTTCCATTAATAATAATGTACACCAAAAATTGTTTTGGAATATTTTGAGTTTCACATGAAAAACTCCTGTGTGGAGTGTGATAATGTGAGTCATGCGTTAGGAGGACGATCTAGGCAGCTGATTTCTAGTACTCTTAATCCTCTTAAGCTTGGGTCAGTCAATTTAAGTCCTCTGGGCTCATATACTCTCTCATTTTGCTCAGCTATATATTTGGATACTTTCTTTAAACACTAAAAAATAAAGTCATCATCTATACTACAAGTAATTATAAAGAAGGAATACCAAAATACTCAAAGTGTACTTATGGAGAAAGAAGTAGACACTTTACAACAGATGTACAGACTAAGCCAGTCTAGTGCTAACGCAATATTTGAAAACTGGGGCCACTGATAATGCACCAGCTCCCCACTACTAGTCTAATAAATCAACTTTTGACAAGATACTTTTATTTCATTTTGCTTTAATTACAAAGAACTCTTCTTTTCCTGAAATCTTTTTATATATATACTTGAGTTATTTTGATTGAAGGTCTTTAATTGTGTTGATTCTGTCTATTAAGAATTAAAAGGGCAGAAGTAGAACTTTTTTGATTAGCTGGTAGGAATACAATGAAACAGCTTGTAGCTTGTAATTTAAGTAAATTAAAGTGTTACCTTTTCATAATGTGTTTCTTTACAAATATATATTAAATAGGCAGTCAAACATGCTAAACATCCTTCGCAATATGTAGAACAAGTAGCTTTTTCAGCTTCAGCAAAAAAAGCATTCAGTCTATTTATTGTAGTCTCAAATGCCTGTCTCTCAAGCTAAAAAAGAGGATATCTATGAAATCACAATAATTACAAAATTGTTGGAAATAATCGCAAAAGGATTTTCTTATTATCAATATAATGATATATTTTATTCATTCACTTTATTACATAGTTTATTTATTATAGACTAATAAATACAATATAGGTACAAATGGCCATATTTAAATGTATAGTATTATGAACGTTCAAATTGGTAGATAATAATGTATTTTATAAGAAATCGAATAAAATTAACTTACTCTTCCTTCCAGTTCCTGAGGGAATCTATTTTGAAATTTTACAAGTGTTCCTTCACTATAATCCCTTTGAATAAATACTTTCAGACATTGAGATTGTGCCATTTGTTCAGTTTCTCCAGTTCTAGCACCATTGTGGTGATTACTCATTTTTATTTGACCTATTTTGTAAAAAAATTAATGCTTAAATTATAATAATAAATCTAATTATGACAAAAAAAGTTAGATCAACAAATTCCACTCGACATTATTAACTGACATCTGACATGACATATGACATTGTATAATTTATGTCAGCTATCACGTGTCATGTGTCATTATGCATTTTGTGCATAGAAATATCATAGAAATAAACAAAGTAGAATAGAAATGTGGTCTCGACCAAGCGTTTATACAAGGAAAAATTTAACACAGGCCCATTTTGTATCTAAGTGGCAGTAAAGCAATTTTATAACAACTGACTGACAAGCAACTCTAGATAGTAACTTTTTAACCACTTTCAATAAAATTGCTATGCTGGTGACTACTAGTGGTTAAGAAGAATGATTAGTCAATTTTATAGTGTAAATCGACCTTACTTTTCCACTAACTTATAGGAGCATGTGGAAAGGTATCAGTTTTAGGTGATAGTGATATTCAAGAAGAAGGCTTATTACAACTAGAAACAGAAACTTCTTAGCCTCTCCAGTCTCTTGAAAATAAAGAAATATTTGGGTAGAGGAGGAAATTTCTGGCAGTCCCCTTGAAGAAATGATATATATTATAAATACTGATGTTGAAAACCTGCGACTGCAACTGCAAAAAAGACCCAAAAGGACAAACCAATACCAGTCCAGAAAGATATCCCAACAAACTGTAATAAAGGTGTTTTAGAAAGAAAGGGGGAATTACAGATGCTTTGAAGGAGTATTCTTCTTTAACAGAAACTTTTTCGAATAGCATTGATAATCTTGCTGTCAGCATAATTAGGCTGGCAGACTCAAATTTTGCTATAGCAGAAGCTTTAAGAGATAAATAATCTTAATTCTGTGCATTTTATATTAATATGTCGTTATACTTTGATGTTTTTTTGTCATATAAAATGTAAAATTTTTTTTAAATTGACCTTCACCCATGTGAAATGGATTGCTCTGATCCCTTAAATTTCTCTGAATAATTCTGACTCGATCACTAGGAAAATATAAGATTTTATACTAAATTTACAATTTTTAGTATATTTTTATACATACTCATTGTGTATTTCATTAATTTTATGATCTAACAAAATGTTCCACAGATCCATCTTCCTACCACCACACTTCTAACTTTCTCTGACAGTTGCTAACGTTAACAACCACAAATATTGTGGTTGCTCAGAAACAACTATAAATCAACTTTCGTAACCACTGGTTGCCTCTACAGAATACCAATTGAAGACAAGTGGCAACCTAACCACTGACCTTGTTCTAAACCACTTGCTCAGTAGCAACTTTGCAATACAGAATAGGGCCGGTAGTCGTAATCACACGTATTGATGTATCAGACTCGAGCCCAAGTTAGTTGTAATAAAAATAATAGAGAAGTTCAGTAGGGGGTAACACTTATTCCAGCGCACTGTATATGTATTTATAGTTTGTTTTTAAAAGTTAACTTTATCAAAATAAACATTTCTTTTGTATTTCCATAACATCAACAAATTCCAATTTTTTTGACCACTTTTACAACTGGTTAACAACATTTGAATGCATGGGCATTATGGGGGACCATTCATGTTTTATTTTCAAAATGTTATAGCTTAAAATATCTGTAAATGTTCGACTAAAGTCCAAATCATGAACGCTTTAATATGTATGTTACTGTATGTAGAGTCTATAGGTCATGTTCCGATATTCCTGAACAGTACTTAGGTAGGTACTGCACAGTCAATTTTGTTATTCCAATTTTACTGAAATTCATAACTGGTAATGATTTCCCGCCACTTTTCAAGAAACCCTGTTAGAGGCTGAATATTAACTGATACTAGTGTTACAGAAGTGGTCATGTACTCCCACTATCCCTTCCCCAAATTGAAATAAGTTAGATTCGGTAAATGTTGAGTTGAGCGGTCTATCAACAATCAACACACCACATTATAAGAAATTCGTTATTTATTTTTATCTGCAAACTTTCTTGTAAATTTCACAAAAAATGTGTCGAGTATTACTGGAGGATTTGAGTGTGGAAGTTGATGCTGAAACCACTGTGCGAATCTAGTGCCCGATCTCACCAACCATTTTATAAAGTTAGGTAATAACTAAGTAAGATTTATCAATTTCTAAATGCAATTTACGTTTCACCACGCGCTAAGTAATACCTAAAGGTGGGTACAGACATATAACAAAATCCAGTCCAGTTGGACTTAAACTCCATCTTCATCTGGTGTTCCCAGTGGCTACTTCCGTTGAACACTGGAAAATGTGTAGTGCTCCGAATTGGTAAAAATAACCCACTTACTACCGTACTTCGTAGACGGCCGACCATTAAATTCTGTGTTTTCCTATAACGACATCGGAGTTATCGTAAATAGCAACCTAACTTGGTCTGATCATATAACTTCAGTCTGTAAGCGCGCGAACACCAGACTGTATCTCATTCGCAAGTGCCTTTCGAGTGTTTCGTTTCAGTCGTTTTGTAAACTGTATACTATCTATGTCCGACCAATTCTCGAGTACGCCGGTCCAACGTGGTACCCTGACCTAGTTCATGATAAAAATCTTTTGGAAAATGTTCAAAGAAAAGCCACTCGACTGTCCCTGGGACCGCGAAGACCTTCCTACGAAGAAAGACTCTCCATGGCCATCCTAACTTCCTTTGAACTTCGCAGACACCGCGGAGACCTCATTACCACTTTTAAAATATTAAAATTTAATTTTGGTAATATTGATATGATGTTCACCTTAAATCCAAATGACAGCCTTAGAGGACACCTTTTTAAAATAAAAAAATAAAACTTTACCGTCAGATCAAGACAAAACTTCTTACCAAACAGGGTATTCGATAGCTGGAATAACCTTGATGTATCCACAGTTTCTGCACCATCTACTAACTCGTTTGAAAACAGACTTGATCGTACGCTTCTAGAGCACCTATAGTTTTTTTTATTGTTTTTTTGGTTTATTGTATATATTGTAGTTATTTTTCTTTTCTTCACCTACTAGTAGGTTACCTATGTAATTATCTGTTTTTGGGCACAACAGGGACTTGTCCCTCTGCCCTTGTCTAAATATAATAATAATAATATACCAGAAATATTTCTATTTTTGGTTGATTGGGTGAACCCAAAATTTATTTTGTTTTTCATTTTCTAATTCCAAAAACTCTAAAAATTTCCACAACAAAATATTCACCTCTTCTTTTTTATCCATGTTTAGGAGACACACTAAAAACACTTGTTACTAAACACACATCAACAGCAACTGATGATAACATTCACAGAAATAATCTTGTAATTACACAATTTCAAATTGTTGCAGCCGGTGGGATGGAGGTCAGATGGACGAGAAAGACGTTTTGTAGTCGGGAGAAAGCGTGTGGCTGAAAAATAATGACGGAGCACGTCAGATCGGTGAGCGAACAAGCCTTCAACTCGGATTTTGAGTTTGTTAGTCAGTGACGGTGGCGCCATCCGGTGGCTACCTAACAGAACTAAAGGATCTGTTAGTCAGCTTCTCTACTGACCTCCCGTAAGACATGCTATTCTATAAGCGTCTATATTCGTTGGTATTATCTAACTTTAGGAAATGGTTGGTGAAATCGGACATCGGTATGTATTCGTGTATCATCGCGTTTCGGCTGAAAATCATATTTCAGAAGGACACGAGAATTTAGGTATACACTGTGTTCATTTGAAAAGGGCCCACCCTTAATATTTCAAAAATGGGACATATTAGAGGGAAATGCCGAAACACGTCAACTTTTAACTGGAGGGGGACACTTTTTGGCGCTAATGTCATAAACGTCAGATTCACCCCCTCCCTACTGGAGACACCCCTTACATTTTTTCAAATGGCATTAGGTATCAAGTCATACCTCATTTGAAAGGTCTGGTGAAGCTCTATCCAATCATTTTGTTTTGCCTTTGATACCAGCCTTCCATTGTTATTTAATCGTTGTTTAAAATTGGCTCTTTTTCAACTTTTATTGCATGAATGTTAACGGTGGTCACTTTGCCGCATGATTAAATAGCAGTTTTTCCTTGTTAACAGTTGTTTTTTTACTATTTGTAAATTTTTTATTCTTCAAAGAGTCTCTATCATAACACAATACGGAAAGTTGAAAACGTGCCAATTTTAAACAACGATTAAATAACAATGGAAGGCTGGTATCAAAGGCAAAACAAAATGATTGAATAGAGATTTACCAGACCTTTTAAATGAGATGTGACTTGATACCTAATGCCATTTGAAACAAATGTAAGGGCGTGAATCTGACGTTTATGACATTAGCGCCAAAAAGTGTCCCCCTCAAGTTAAAAGTTGACGTGTTTCGGCATTTCTTTCTAACATGTCCCATTTTTGGAATATTAAGGGTGGGTCCTTTTCAAATGAACACAGTGTATACCGCAATAATAGTCAAATCCAATTATATACAGATCTTATTCAAGGACCATAGCGGAATGGTATTCCAACCATGACATTTTCGTGAGGAAAAATTTGTTTAAATAAAATGGGAAATAATAAGGACAAATAAACAAATACTAATATTCACATATTTTATATTCATAAAAAACATCGATAAATTGTAAAATCTTTTTACCTATTAGTATAAAGTTATATTTTATTTTTTAACAAAAATATAAATAAGCTTATTACATAATAAACTATCATTAAAATATAAATGTCCAGGATACATTCAATTAAACAATCAATTATAAAATTAATTTTATTATTTAAATTAATTTGTTGACATTTTTTGCTATTATTAATTAAATAGGTAAAATTATATAAAATTTCAATTAAGGTCCCCTAGGAAATTATTTATTCGTTAGATTTATAAAATCGAATAACAATCTTCATATTATGGACAGTACAAATTGTACACGTGGTAGAAGTGAAACTTTTTGAAAATAAAGATATGAAAGATTTAATGTGAGGGGCAGAGAGAGCAGCTTAAAAGAGATAAAACAATACAAAATTTGCATAAAAATATTTGGTTCTTTCAATATTTTCACTATCATTGGTTGGTGCTTCAATTGGTAATAGGTACTGATATTAATGGTTTTGGAAAACTAAAATTTGAGTTATATGTCCGTGTTTCCATATTTTCGAGATAACGTGAAAAAAGTAACTATTGTAGTTGTTTATTTTTTGGGTTTGTTACTTTTGCACAGTTTTCCCTAAATAAGTACATTATATTTCCAGAAAAACGGAAAATCTGACAACAATGTAAATGGGTTGTATCATTTTCCCAGTTTTCAGGGGATTCCTTCTTATCTTGCTCTAGGCAATAAATAAATAACTTCACAAATATAGTATTTGAACCATTTTCTACACTTTTTAAATTAGATTCATATCAATAAAATAGGACTTTATCATAGAATTAACATTATAATACAATATTTATAGACCAGTCAAATTAAATCTTATAACGGCGTTTCGAGGAATTACTTTCCAGTGAACAGGAAATCATTTTTATCTCCAGATGGTCCTAAAAAATTGAAAAAAATTCGCGGTTTTTTGGTTCTCAAAAGGTATGCTCATTTCCTGGGATGGTGCAAACTCAGATTACGCGCATTTAGGACCAAATGAAGGTATTAAAACGATTTCTTCGAAAAAAATTTAATTTGTTTGGCCTATTAGAGATAACACTAAAGTAATTTTTAAGATGGTTTCACGAGATAGCACGAGTAGTTCTGTGGTTCTAGCAAAAACCAGCATTAATCAAGCCATTTCATGAATTCACTTTTAGCAGTCCAAATTTTGTTAAAAAGATTGTGGTGATGGGTCAATTTATCATCCCTACTAAAGTGGGTACAAAATAATAACCGTCTAATTGACTCTAATAGCACTTTCATAACCCCATCAAATATCGTGAGAATTGGTGATCAAGAATTAAAGAGCTAGGGGACTCGTATATTATATACTTTATGTAACATAATATTAACCTACATATATAAGATACAAGGTGGCCTAAAAAACTAGCCAGTTGAAAAATTATATGGATGGGTATTTTTTGTTATATGACAGACAACTTTTTAGACCACCCTTTATAATTACAGTTAATAGATATAATTAATTGTGCTATCAAAAATAAGTGCGAATTGTAGAATATAATCACAATAACGATTTGAAATATTAAATATTAACAGAGTCTCTTAAAACGTTTTTAGAAATAAAATATGTACTGAATTCATCTAAGACTAAAGTACCCGACAGACGTTGTCCTGTTCTATCTACCTTGTCTTGCCATATTATGTACATTTGGTCTATTTTCATTTTGATTAAAAAAAACATGTTGGGTCGAAAAATCCGATAATCATTTTATTTTTTTATAGATGGAATATTTTTCTGAAAATCCGACTTTCCTTAATTTTCACCCAATTTTCCCAAGGCATTTTTTTTTGTGAATTGACCGTACGAAAAACACCTCTAAGCAAAATTTCAACAAAATCAAAATTCAAAAGGGTAGCGAAAAATTGTACTAAAATTGCGATTCTGTCAATGGGTGACTTCGTTCCAAGTTGCCAACCCAAAAATTTCTCAACACTGTATAGCTTCTGCAATAATTTTCCTTGTCCTTCTCAATAAATTAACCGATGAATCTGGTTTAACCAAGAAAAAATAAGGTTATGACTTTGAAGAAATTGACAGAAATTCTAAATAGGGGGTGAGGTGCCGGATCGGAAAATAAGGTATCGTAATAATTTGCGTGTTAGACTGACAGTTTCAAGTCTCCCGCGTCGAGTGGTTTCGTGTTCGATTGGACTCGTGCACGTTTTTCGGCTCCGAGAATTTTGTCGGTACTAAGTGCAAAACAATATGGCGGCGCTATTATATCTGGGGAATATTTTCAACGTGCTCTGTGAATCTTCTGAGGAAGATGAAGATGCAGTAGACCTTTCTCAACATATTTTGAAAATAAGTCCCTTCTTTTACCAAAATTATGTTATTGTGGTTGAAGATGCATAACATGCTGTAACATCACATCTTCAGGTCTCAAGAGATTAAATAATGCACACTATAACACATATTATTCCATTTTCGAGGCGCGACAATATTGAAATATGAAATTCTCTATTTTGTTTTTGCTGGTTGTGTTGCTGGCAGTCCACACATTGGCGGACAATTTTTTTAATTGCCAAAAAGTACAAGCTTATGTTCGATTGCACTGTCAACTTTTTGAACCAACTGAATTTTCGTTACGTCATTTGCGGTCAAACTGCGCCACCATTGCATTGCGATCGAAAATACTATACCTCATTTAAAAACCAGGTGCAGTAATTTGAATTTTGGCAATTCTGTAGATTTCTGATTGGTCAGATTGTATCCGGTTTCAAACAGCACTTTTTAGCATTGTTATTTGAAATATTTGACAGTTCTGATATATATAAGATATTTATTTTTATCATCGCCTTCGTGCCCTCGTTATTTTATCATTTTCACTCAGTTTTCCAGTCTATTTCGTTATAATTTATTTTTTTAGAACTCCAGTAAGCAATTCTATTGAATGATAAACTTCAATATCTCAGGAATATCAAATACGAAACGTTAAAGAAAAGCTTAACAGATTATAGAATATCAGCATGTTTATTTTTTATATATAAAGAGTCATTTTCAGTATATAAAGGTTATCTATGATTAGCTGGTTTCCGCGACAAGTGAATCGGGGCATAACAGATTTTGAACACGACTATTTCGAAATACGCTCTTTAGAAACTAATTTCGTAACTTTTAGTGGTGTGAGTAAAGCTTTTGAAATAGCTCATTCTGGTTTTTAAATGGACTATAGACCATTTCAGAAAGACGTCACTGACAGGTCGGCCATATTGTGCTGGACGGCACACATTCTATTTAGTTTTCATTGTTTACTGGTGAACAACGGATAATAGTTTGATTTTAATTAACGATTAGTTCTTAAAGTTATCTAAAATACCATCGTTTTGTAGTATTGTTAAGTGTTGAATGCGGGGAGAAAGAGATGAGGTATTTTTTTCGATTTCCTGCTGTTTTCACGAAGCGAGGTGAGTATTTAATTGATCTCTCTGATCAACGCCGCGATGCTTAGATAAGTGCTTTAAAACAGGGTCCCTCAGTGAATCACAACTTTTAATTTGGCTTGTGTGTTCTCGACATTTTATCGAAGGTTAGTTAGTGTACCTATATCAGTCAATTTTTGTTTATAAAAGACAAACAAACAATAGATGTCAGAGATAATGGTTTAATACTATTATAACGCCTTACAAATTTTTGAAAAATAGTTATCAAAGAACAGGGACCGTTCAGTAAGAACCATTTTCACAGGAAACTGTAAATAAGTAAACAAACAAACTAGGTTCAACTCAAACTAATCGATTCGGTTGCCCTCCAGCACAATATGGCCGTCCTGTCAAAGTCATGTGTTCTGAAATGGTCGATATAACATAATTTAGTAGGGTGTACCTACACTTCCCGCCAAGTACGACAATAATATGTCAAATAGTTTTAAAGTACTGGACACAAATAATTCAAGTGAAGTTGCAATAATTAGAAGGTAAGTTGATTTATTTATGATTATTTAACACAAAAAATCACCAAAACACAAAAAAATATTCCACTTTGTTTAAATTTTACTTTTTTTGTATTATTTTATGAGTGAATCAACAATATAGAGATATTGAACGAACTTTTAATATTTTCGTTAATATGACAGAGGCGGATCGAAATAGGTAATTCCTCCTCTGTTACTCAACTTTCTTGTTGATGAATGAACTGTAATTAAAAATTGTTTTGAGTATTTGTGTTACTTTTATATAGTACTATTTTATTAAAAACGTTTTGTAGAGTCACTGTTTGAGATAAATATGTACGATATCTAAAAATTTGCAAAATAACTTCTTATTATCACAATTTTATAGTTAAAATTTATAATTACGGGTTGTGCGGAATAACGCTGCACTATATGAACATAATTGGAGACATTTCTTTAAAATCCAATCTTATTAATTTATACACGAATAGACCTAGCTACGAAATCCGGATGGATTTTATCATTAAATGAACATGATGAAAGAACTGCGTTAAATTTATTGTAGGTTGTAGAAAAAAAAATTATTATAAATTGTCGCTACAAATACCTACGTATACATTATATTATCTTAATATATTTAAATTATGTTGATAAACAATATCTTAAAAAAAGTTAACTACAATAATTATTTTTGTCGGACAGGCAGGTATTCATAGGAGAAAATAATAAAAACTTGTGATTTACTATTTACGTTTTATTGGGAAGGGAAATATTCGAATGGCTGCAGTCCGTATCTACTTCCTTTAAATGAAACGTTTAATCGCCGCGACTAATCGCGTAACTTGCTTAAACGAACTTTAAGTTTGATTGGTCCATTAATTTTGATATGTCGATGTGAGTCGCAGCACGTTGAAGCGTCTGAAATTCGACTTGTTCCATAAACGAATTAATCGCGCGCGTTTGGAGTCGCATCAAACAATAGCTAGAATACTATTTCTAAAGTCAATGTGTAGACATAAGAAAAAAGCAAGGTTGTCAGATATATTTTTTAAAATTGCTAGGCTCACTATACAAATGTTTACCTCACTTCAGTAACCTGTTATAGCTCGTGACGTTCTTAGAAAGCTAGTTTTTAATATTTAAAAAAATTTATTTTAAGATATGTATCTGCACACCCTTGGCGGCGTTTGCCATCAATGGGATTAAAAATCTCCCTCTTCACATTGACTTTAGGAAGAGAATAGAACAATGGAAAAATATTACTTATAATTAAAAAAGGCTACAGTTCCGTATCCGAGCATCTGAATTTTTTGATGAAACTCAGCAGGTAGATAGTTCATGTAAAGACCTTTCCAACGATATGTAACATTTTGCGCGGAAACGTTTTGGTGCGGAGATACAGCGTTTCAAAGTTAGAATTTTTGTATGGGTTATTTATATGGAAAATCAACCGATTACTTTTTATGGCCTCAGGAATAGCGTTATGGTATGTCGCTTGCCGTCAGGGGTATGCTTTCGCATCCCGCTTGCCGCTTTGCACTTTACAAGTTTCGGTGAGGGAGTAAGGAGACAAGTAAGACTAAGGGGAAGCAGGCGATGATAAAAGCTATTCCTTTGGTTAGGTTAGGTTAGGTTGGGTTAGGTTAGGTTAGGTTAGGTTAGGTTAGGTTAGGTTAGGTTAGGTTAGGTTAGGTTAGGTTAGGTTAGGTTAGGTTAGGTTAGGCTTAACCTTCACAATCATTTATTTACGTAATTAGGATTATTTTAAGGAATTTTCATTAAAATTGGGCTACTTGAAGTTTCTAAAACCCTGTCTAAAGGGTCCATCGACATCTAACTTTAAAATGCTATATCTCCAGAACGGAACGTTTCCGCGCAAAATGTTATATATCATTGAGAAGGTCTTTACATGATCTAACTAAATGCCGAGTTTCATCAAAAAATTCAGATGCTCGGATACGGAACTCTTACCTTAAAAAAACACTATTCAAAATTTTTTTTTCGCCTACCTTACCGGAAAACCAATTATATGAACACCAAAAATAGGTCGGAATTTTCTTAACGCCACGATTTATGAAGTTTTTCACTATCTGTCACTTGAGTACCTACTTTGAGGTTTCATGTAAATTTTTTAATTAAACCTCAGTGTATGTCAAAGTTTTTTGTTATATTTTTTATTTGGTAGGTGAAAAACAGTTGTGTGTCACACATGCAGGAAACGCTTTAGCCGCCCTTATCTACCAGCTGCCCTCGCTTCGCTACGCTCGCTCGTCTAATAGTCTCGGACTGCTGAAGCTCATTTTCTGCCCTTGTGGCACAATATACTATTGAATACACTATGTGAGTGTCTAAACCTGGAATATTCTCAAAATTTTGATTCATCATCCATTAAATGATGCATTTTGGTGATTTGATCTGGAATTTGGAAAGTATATTTTCGAATTTATTCACTTGTCAATTGATATCATCATTGTTCTAGTCTATTTTATTTAATTTTTTTCATTGTTATTCAGCGTCGGTCTATTTCTGCAACTGAGGGAGCACACTACCCCTTACCGGAAATTTTGCCGAACCCAACTAGTGTTCCAACCAGTGGTAGGGAACTTTCTCGTGAACAACATACATGGACTCGGGAACTCGGTTTTACGTCTCATCCGAAAGAGGCTGTACGGGCTCTACGACGGTGTTTACCCAGTGGTCACCCATCCAAGTACTAACCGCGTTCGACCGTAATTATCGCATCAAAGCCGTTCCACTACAGTCAATAAAGTATTTATCTATGACTACAGTGCTGGGTCGACGCCCTGTAAATTTATTTAAAAAGTAATACTATCGGATATAATTTTTTAATATTTTTGAACAGGCCAGCAAGACCTTTCAGAACGAGTTTATGTCATCTACAGTGTCATTTCTAACTTTTATTTGTAACTGATATAGAAATTATGTATGATTTATTTTCGAGCAGATAAAACTAGAAATAATATTTTCAATTACGAAAAGTATTAAACTTCTAGATACCTAAAATTTCGAACAATTCAAATTTAATTAAGTTTCTACCTCAAAAGTTTGGCTCTTTCACTTACTGATTCAATAAAAGTTATAATTCAGAATTTGTGATCTACTATTAAAATCCCCCGTAGCGCGGTAGGGATTTATTCTCGTCGGAAAAATACATGATTGCTTAATTCCCACCCATTCAATCGCAATCTGTATTCATTAAATGGCAGGCCCTATAATTTACGAGAAGTTTATTCGAATTAGATGGTAATTCTAATTAGAGTCCAAACGGAATGCTTGCCATTAGATATAATAGTTTTGATGTGGGTTACTTTTAGAAAAAATTATGTATGCAATTTGACATGCAGTTAACCTTTCCCTGGCCTGCTTACATGCCAAAGGGCAGCGTAGGAATGAGCTCTGTGTTAGGGATGGCGATCTGAAATCGATTAATCGAATAATCGATACCTCGGACCGAATAAATCGATATGTTGTATTGAATCGATTCAGTGAATCGCTATTTCACCCTTGAAAATCGACTTTCGATTTTTTTTGTATTTTTGGTAGAGCGGCTTTTTTTTCAATTGCCCCGGCAACATCGCAAGTAGTGATGAGAGCGAAACCGCTCGGATCCCAGTAGACTCGACAGACACTGTTGCTTTTTTTTCAAAAAAGCCTATAGGGAGCTCTATAAGTAGGGATGTTTGAAAAATTAAACGATTTTTATATAAATCGATTTTTCTAGTAATATTAATCGATTTTGTATAAATTACGTGTGTTTGAGGAGTTGATTTTCAGAAACGGCTCTCGTATTATTTATTGACTATTTATCAAAATTTTGACACCTTTTGACGATTACTGACCATTTCTCAAAATTATTGACCATTTTTTAACAATTATTGACAGTTTTTGACAAAAATCGTCTATTTTTAACAATTACTTGACAATTATTTACCAATTTTGGCAGTTTTTCAACAATTACTGATAATTTTTAAGAAATTATTGACAAATTTTGACAGTTTTGCAACAATTATTGACCATTTTTCCAAAATTTTTTAACAATTATTGATCATTTTTTAAAAATTATTGACCATTTTTTACAATTATTGATCAATTTTGACAGTTTTTCAATAATTATTGACCATTTTTTACAATTATTGACCAATTTCAACAGTTTTGCAACAATTACTGACCATTTTTCCAAATTTTTCAACAATTATTGATCATTTTTTCAAAATTATTGACCATTTTTCAACAATTATTGACCAATTTTGACAGTTTTTCAACAATTATTGACCATTTTTCAAAATTTTAACAATTATTGACCATATTTCAAAATTTTTGACAATTTTCATATAATTTTATTTGATTTTTTTTCAATCCGATAAATATCGTTAACGAATCTCTTAGGTTTATTATCGGAATATATACGAAAAGCATCTCCATTTTTAAAACAATCCAAAAAAAAATCGATCTTTTCGCAGAAATCGATTTATTTTTTATTAAAATCGATTTTTTCGACAAATCCATTAATTTTGAATAAATAAAAATCGATTTTTATTTTATCGATGATTCTTTTCCATTAATCTCACACATTCCTAATCCGATACTTTGTGATAATAATGTGGTAATAAAAAAAAGTAACTGTTATTATTATCGAATTCCCTGAACTTAAAAAAAATCCCCAACTTTACTGATAAGAGATCCCGGAGAGAGATTGTTCATTTAGGGATACCTTTCTTGTTGTTTTTCAATAAAAAAGATCGATTTATATTTACATTGTAAAAAATACAAACTTGATAAAAATCGATTTTTTTTAAATCGATCTTTTAGACCTCGATTTTTTATGTATCGATTCATCAGGATACGATTCGAATCGATTTAAAAATCGATCTTTTTTAGAAAGAATCGCCATCCCTACTCTGTGTGCACTGTACTCTGTGATCTCCGATTTACCTCTATAGTAAAATCGCAATCGGTGCGGGTAATAAAACTGTCGGAACAGGTCATTTCAGGGGTGGGTACCTATTATTATTTTTAAGGTATAGAGGCATTCGGATTACTGGAATATTTATTACGAATATTATTGAATTCCTATATTATTTTGTTGTATTCGGTTGTATTTTTTTATGAACTTATAAACGACTTGCATATTATTATTGTTGAAACAATTATAATTATAATTTCAGAGATAATTCCCCTACCTGACTATAGAATTTGTGTATTTTTGTTTCAAAGGTAGTTGCAGTCTGACTGTCATTTAGTGAATTTGGAAAGAACTTGCTCGCTTGATAACTTTTATAAAGTAATTATTGTGATTATTCCGACAGTGATTTAGAGACATTTGCACTTACTAATCTAGACAAAGATGAAGGAAGAACTATTTAAAACAATTTACAAGTGGCATGTTCATATTAATTTGGTAAGCAAATTACAATTAGTACCTACCTATCATAACATTGTATTATTTAGAATTCGAGCCATAATTTGACGGTCAACATTTTAAACCACACTTATTTAATAGGATATCTACGTATTTTCATAATTTAAAACTTAAGCAATACAACAAATATTAACAATATATACCTACGAACCCCTAATACTGTTTCTAAACCTACGCCTATTATACCCCTAGAAAGTATTAAAATAAGACTCGGTCATTGTTATCTTTCTACAATATCCGTCGGCACAAATAAATTTTTTGTTTTCACAATATTCATTCATTAGGTAGTGTAAAATTACATACTTTGTTTGGTCCACTTGTGCTGAGCAAGTTCCATTAAATTTTGATTTATTACTCCGCACCGATTGCGATTTTACTATATAACTAACTGATGAATTCAACCTCTGTCCATTACGCTATAGGGGGGCGTAGGGCATATTTAAAAACTTCCTACGTTTGACAAGCGGTACTTTTAGTAGTATCTAATATACGCTACCACTAAAAGAAGTAGATGGACCGTACCTACCCTTTTCTGACGAATTCAATGATGTGTAGCGCGAGGTATATTGTCCGATGTCTCCTACTTTTATATTTTTGTGCATATATTCGGAAATGATATTAATTTTGACCTCTACATGTTACGCTCAACAACATAATTTATAACAACTTTTTTACTTTAAACGTGAATCAATAATGTACCGGGTGAACCAATAACCCGATCTCTCGGCTCTATAATATCAGAAACCATCAATCTTATTTCTTAAAAAAAAGCATATCTGAGTAAAATTTGCCAGAAGAAATCCCTGGAAATAACTTTCAACTATCTTGCTTGACCGCTAGAGAGCGTATTCTATTGAGAAAAATTTAAAAACCAGTTTTCTATAAAATATGCCCAAGTATACTACGTGTTGAATAAGTAAACTAAGAAGAGACCCAAATTTCACAAAAAAACTGATTGAGTAGGTGACGTACGTAATTTATATTTCAATGTTTTTCCAATTATTTTAATGAAAAAAAGTTACATCTGTAATGGAAAATTATTTTGATAAAGCAAAAAATGTTCTTACTTTTGATTGACCAAATAATATTTAATACTCTAGAAGACCGACCCGTTGTCAATAAGATATTATGCAAGCGGTCGTTTTTTGCCCGCTGAGTGTCAGAGTAGCTTTTATTTATTTCAAACTTAACAATACCTATAGAGAAACTTTTAATTTTAGTCCAAAGTAGAATTTTTTTCCCGTGCAATAACAAATCAAAAACCATGAAAATCGGTCCAGCCGTTCTCTGCCCGCTGAATGGAGTGTCAGAGTAGCTTTTGTTTATTTCAAACTTCTATAAATGCTATCCTTACAATTAGCTAATCTCCAAGTAACGATACCTATACAAAAATTTCAAATTTTAATTCACCGCCATTTTTGTCCAAAGTAGAATTTTTTTAAATAATGTTTTTTCCGTGCAAGGATGAAAAGTTCGTCTCCTGGATCTAAGCTTCCTCCCCACCAATTTTCAGCCAAATCGGTTCATCCGTTCTTGAGTAATAAATAGTGTAACTAACACGACTTTCTTTTATACACTGTGTTCATTTGAAAAGGACCAACACTTAATATTTCAAAAATGGGACATTCTAGGAAGAAATACCGAAACACGTAACTTTTAACTTAAGGGGGACACTTTTCAGCCCTAATGTCATAAACATCAGATTCACCCCCTCCCTACTGGAGATACCCCTTACATTTTTTCAAATAGTGTTAGGTATCAACTCACACCTCATTTAAAAGGTCTGGTAAATATCTATTCAATCATTTTGTTTTGCCTTTGATAAGAGCCTTCCATTGTTATTTAATCGTTGTTTAAAATTGGCTCTCTTTCAACTTTTATTGCCTAAATTTTAACGGTGGTTACTTTGAACACATTATTATAAATAGCAGTTTTTTCTTGTTAACAGTTGTCTTTTTACTATTTGTAAATTTTTTATTCTTTAAAGACTCTTTCTGTCATAACATAATACGGGGGCATACGAAAAGTTGAAAGAGAGTCAATTTCAAACAACGATTAAATAACAATGGAAGGCTGGTATCAAAGGCAAAACAAAATGATTGAATAGAGATTTACCAGACCTTTTAAATGAGGTATGACTTGATACCTAATGCCATTTGAAAAATGTAAGGGGTATCTCCAGTAAGGAGGGGGTGAATCTGACGTTTATGACATTAGCGCCAAAAAGTGTCCCCCACAAGTTAAAAGTTGACATGTTTCGGCATTTATTTCTAATTATGTCCCATTTTTGTAATATTAAGGGTGGGTCCTTTTCAAATGAACACAGTGTATATATAGATGCAAATCCACCGTATTTTGATTTCACACTGAAAACAAGTTATTTAGTAATTTCAAAACGCTTTATACAAGAACTTGATGTCAAAAATTAGGGGGCGGGTAGATGAGCTAAAAATAATGTTAGAGGTTCAGGTAAATTTTCATAATACGAGCCTTCGTTTCGGAGTTATAGGTCTCTAAAGTTTAGAAATAAAAACTTATGTTTATACATAATTTCTAAGCTTTACATTGAAGCACTATAACATTTTGGTGATTGATTACGTAGATCCTTGTACTGTGTTTGACGGTATAAATGAATTTACATCAGGCACAGAAATCCAGTGGCAGATTGTGCGTAGTGGTTAACAATCCGTAATTTTTACAGGGACAACCTGTACAATTACTGAATACAAAAACTGAATTCTCCAATCGATTAACCAATAATAACGTACTCCTATTTGGAGTCGATAAAATGTTCGGTTTCGAAAAAATTTGAATTCTTTGATCGGGATGTGTGTAGAGGATCCCCATTCGCCATAAAAACACACTAAAACCAGTGGTGTTCATTCATTTTCAAGATACAAATGTCTAAAATATCTTCAAACATAAATAATTCTATGTTTATTAACATGATATTTGTCATAAGTGACAGTTAATGCATGATTGATCGGTAGTATAGCGTATATCAATTCTGATGGGAAAAATGGCGACTGCTACCACAGCGCTCGCATCTGATGAGTTGACAAAACACGTGATCAGCAAGAAATTGATTATCGCTCCGGTATCGCTACGTTGGGATGAACGCGACCAATTACAAGTGCTCAAATCGAACATTTGTTGAAGCAGTTTTAGATTTTATTTTCTTATTGTTTTCGGGTTTTAATAATTATTTTTGCTGAATAAAATGGCCTAAAATGTAATTGTTTTAGTGTGTTTTAATATGGCGAATGGAGATCATCTACAAACATTCCGATCTAAAAATTCAAAATTCCTCGAAATCGTACATTTTATCGACTTCAAACAAGATTACGTTTTTATTAGTAAATCGATTTAAAAATTTAGTTTTTGTTCCTGAAGAAATTACGGATTGTTAACCACTGGGCACAATCCGCCCCTGGATTTCTGTGTGTGATGTAAATTCATTTATACCGTCAAACACAGTACTTATATGGATGTACGTGATCAATCACAAAAATTTCATAGTATTTCAAGGTATAGTTTAGAAATTATGTATAAACATAAGTTTTTATTTCTAAACTTTAGACACCTATAACTCCGAACCGAAGGCTCGTATTATAAAAATTTACTTGAGCTTCTAACATTATTTTTACCTCATCTACCCGCCCCCTAATTTTTGTCATTAAGTTCCTGGGCACCCTGTATACGTAAGATTAATCTCACTAAAGGAACAAAAAGTAAAGATCATTACTGGATGAAGACTATATTGATCTAAACTCATGGACAAAATTAACGCAACACTTAAAATTTTGCTTATTTTTGACAACCTGGTGCAAACTAAAGGCTACAATTTTTCTTTGTAAATGATTAGAAAGACTTAGCAATTCTGGATATTTTGTTTTTTGTTTCATTCCAATATCTTTCACTTTACAAAAGATATAAATTTTTCAAGAAAACTACAATTTTTGCGATGCAAGTTAATATCAAATTATCAATAATTTAATAGCAAGCTTACCTCGACGAATTCAAGCTGTTACCAGATCACGAGGAGGAATTACGCGTTATTAATTTGTTACTTGTTTATGTGTAATTTAATTTTAATAATTGATGTATGTATGTATGTACATTGGGGTGACGTTCACTGATACCTAAAAGATCTATTGTGCCCCCTTACTTCTACTTAGTTCCTGAGGAAAGTCTCAGAGACTAGTAGCTCCTTTAGTCCTATTTCCCGGAGGAATTTTAGGATATCTGCAGGCTTCAACTTAGGTAAATGTCCCTCTTCTATCCAGTAGTCTCCAAGGTGCCCTAGGATTCTGAATTGCTGTGCAGTTCGCAAGTATGAGGATGGAGGTTTCTTCTTCCATGCCACAGAATCTACATTCTTCTTCCTCCACTATTTTGAGCTTTTTCAGGTGCCCATTCAGGCGACAATGTCCCGTAAGGATCCCTGTTAAAACTCTTAGTGCAGTTTTACTTTGACTTATGCGTTCATTTGATCTCAGCAGGTTGTAATCACCCAGAAGAATCTTTGATTGCCCAAGTCCTACTAGATCTTTCCAATGGTCAGATCTTCTCTTTTCTTCGGCTTTGCCTATTTCTTCCAATATTACATTGGAGCTGATACCGCAAAAGGGTTCCGGCCCCCAAAAGGGTGTTCCAGTCCCCCTCTTTGCTAGTTCATCTGCTATTTCATTTCCTTCTATCCCTGAGTGTCCCGGAATCCTCAGTAATGTGACTATAATTTTCTCGCCTAGTTAATTTGGTTTGCCTAGGCATTCCGACACCATTTCGGAACTGACAACACAAGAGCTCAGTGCTTAATAATTGATGCTGTTGGTATTAAAAATAATTTTTTTTAAAGTTTTTTCTTAGAATATTAACTCACGTCGCTAAAATTGTAGAGTTTTCTTCAAAAATTTGTAACTTTGGTTTGGATCCACTCATTTGAAAGAGTTGTAATACAGGGAGAGCCAATATAGTTACTCATGTTTATGCGTATTACTTATATCTCGTATTAGACATGAGATGCCGAAACGCGGTTTGCGCTACGTTTTTACGAATTTAATCAGTTTCCATTGTAGTTTACAATACTTATTTTTATTCAAAAAGGTCAACACAGAAAAGTTTTAATCTTTTCCAATGGGATTACCCTCTATTCATGACAATTAAAAGCAAACGCAATTGTTTCAAAGTGGATATAATTAATTTATCCTCGCTCATCGAATGAAACTAATTTCGTTAAAATCGGTTGGTCCAAACCAAAGTTAAAGGTATTTATCCATAAAAACACTTTCACTCTCATCCATCCTCTATTTGAAAAAAATGTACTGAATCAAATTTGTGCCAAATTTAGCCCTGTTCCTATTTGACTTATTTAACACAATAATATTTTATAGAGAACTAGTTAGCATTTTTCTTCATAGAATACGCCTCCAGCGGTACAACTAGAAACTTGAAAGCTGCTTCCAGATATTTTCCCTGGTCACTTTTACTAATTTTTTTTTGCCTTGAACTGTAAGATGGATAGTTTCCGAGATACAGCCGAGAGATCGTCTTATCGGTCCACCTCCGGTACAACTAGGCTAGAGCTTCGTAAATAAATTTCCACGTTGGAAGGAAGCACTGCGGACAGGGCTGCTGATAATCGTTTGCTTAAAGGTGCATATTTGATTGCCAAGATTTAATTTACATCAATTACGTGTCATAATGTTATTATTCATTACGTCATTATTAACTACATTTTGGCGTTTTAATGACAAGTGTAGGTACATTTCTTATAATACTTTAACAATGGGGCAGTAGGAGCGCTAGGTATGTCTAATTATACTATTTTTTCATTGGTTCTTTTTAGAAACAAAACAAAAATTAATAACGCAGTACTTCGTTTGTTAAGGCACGTTTACGTCTGACCTTTATTGCATGATATTTATGCGAGACAGTGATTTTTGTAATGTAACAGACATAAAATTTATATCGGACATGACTATCAATCTCTGACAATAAGTCTATACATATACTATATACAATTATTGCAAACACGCAAGTATGTATTGACCCGTCTAAAGCTAATCGCGTTAGTTGTTTACAGACGTCTACTTTTGCAAAAGTGTCCTGAAATAAATATCAAATAACTCACATAACCAGACGCCGTATTCTTGACTGCGGGAGAGCTTCACGGGTTCACGGGTTCACGGGTCTTTTTTTTGCTTGGTGTAACATGTCTATCGACCTGTTTCGATTTTACAGAATAAATCCTTTTAATTAGCGCTCGTCGTCACTAGCCACATCCAATTATAGTTCTGTGATCCCAAACTCTTCAACCCTGACCGTTAGACAATTGACGTCTGCCAACGGACGCTTCCATTTTTTGCACAACGCCACGTGAAACACCCCTTTTTGTTATCGACCGTCTAAGGGGACAGATCATCTTTCGCTATCTTTCATATCTTAAGTACCTATCTTATGAATTTTGCTGTGGTAAGTTCAAAATCATAATTTATAATTAATAAGCTTCTTCTAAAGTACTGTCTGATATAATTTTCGTATGCATTCTTTATTTTTTTACAGAGATAGACGAAATTAAATTCAACACGTGGTCATAAACTGTTCTTTTATACTAATATGGTAGTTTTAAACCAAATATTCTTTTATAATTCACTGTTTTACTTTTATACAAACATTTTCAAGCTTTTTCAGTTGCGAAATAACTCTTTTAATTATAAAATAACATTTTTTATAAATTACTATTAACCTATAAAATATTCTTTCGTAACGCCAGTGCCGGTTCCATATGTTTCCTAAGCACGATATTTTTTCATATAACTAAATAAATAACTTTTTGATATGATTAGTTTCTTTCGGATCATTAGTATATTTTTTTAATTCAGTCGATAATTGCTATTTTTACTGTTTTAACATGGAATGTTGGTAAGCTTTCAGTAAATTAAATAAATTTTTTGACTTTCAAATAACTGCCTTCCTTTTCTTTAACCTGAAAAGCTGACCAACATAATGTGCCATTACATTCAAGTTCCTACATATCCCTGATCCACTTGTACTTCTAGGTAAGCACAGTCCCTAGGCGAGAATATAAGCCAAGAATATAACCCTAGGCTAGGATATAACCCAAGAATATAACGCCGAGGATATAAACCCAAGAATATAACCCTAGCCTAGAATACAACCCGAGGATAGAACCCCAAAATACCGCCTTAGAACAGAACACAACAGTTCAGATCAAGACCTGACTTCTTCTCCAGGAAACCACTTCATCTAAGAGCTAAGTACCTATAAAAGTACAAATTCCTGTTCATTTCCTGTGGCAGAATAAATTGTAAATTTGTTTTTAATTCTTTTTTTATTAGAAATCCTCAACTATAAAAGTTGAGGGAGATACCGCCTGGGGTCACTTTTCATTATTAACTTAAATTTAAATTTTACAAGGCGTTTCTACCTTTTCCGCCTTAGTTTTCTTAGTATTTTTATCGTCAAAAAGGTAGTGGCGCCCTCAATTTTTACAACCCTTCTGTTGTCCCTGTGTGACATGAACTTGGGGTCGAATCACCCTTGAGAGGAGTCTCTAGCCGGAGCCATTCGAGCTGGTGCCCTGTGAGGTACAGCATTTACCGTTACAAATTGGCGCCTTTACCGTTACAAATTGGCGCCCAACTGAAAGCAGCATTTACCGTTACACTATCACTGCAGAGAAAAAGACAAAATATCTGTTCTCTCTGGAGGCTTAATTCCCTCAATCAATAATACGGCGTCTGGTTATGTAAGTTATTTGATGATGTATTTCAGGACACTTTTGCAATGCATAGCTTATTCTTGTTAATTTCAATACACCTTAATAATGTAAACGTCAATGCTATTTTACGTCAGATGTTTGACACTTCTGTCTTGAGTCTTGACACAAACACCAGATGTAAACGTACCCTTAGCCTTAACTACAAATTGGTGTCTCACTTCTGAATTGAATAGGTCAAAATGAGATAAAAAGGAATTTGAAAAGCTTAATATTTTTTAACTGTATCTGGTAACCCACTAAAAATGGTTACTGGAAATAACTTTTTTCGCTTTAACAATGAATCAAAATAAGACGCTAACTAATCTAGATTGGCGATTTCCAGAGATTTTGGAAATTAGAAATATCAATCCCCAAAAGTTCTCCATTCACTTTTATTTAATAACTAATATGAATTTAATTATTTTGTTTATTTAGATATTTGAAAAAAATCGTCAACAAAACTGAAAAATAAAAATTCAAATGATAGAGGACCATTTTTTATCTTAACATGGATAAAAAAAGTAAAAATAAACCATGCTCCTTTTTAGTATTTACGTATAATTCCATATTATTTATTGTAAATTTTTTTTCTACAATAATAGTGTTGATGTCCAATAAATAATTATCGATCAGACTCGTTGTATACCATAAACCAGAATGTATGTATACTGGGGTCACATTTCCTGAGACCTAAAAGATCTGTTGTGTCCCCTTTCTTCTACTTAGTTCCTGAGGAAAGTCTCAGAGACTAGTAGTTCCTTTAGACCTATTTCCCGAAGAAATTTTTGAATGTCCGCAGGCTTTTTGAGCCACCTGTATACCATTGAATGTCATTCTTTCCAAGTCTGGTAGTGGTGCTGGGATCCCATTCCTTCTTGTTACTAAATTCCATATCGAATTTCTTTGAAAAGTTATACTTTTTCATCATACTCTGTAGCAGAGCTACCTAAAAAACTAAGAGAGTGTCGCATGACATCTTTAAGAGTACTATCCTTGAGTTCACTGGATGTCAGTGGTAGTTGTTGTAAGCGTAGATTCAAAAGATGAGCTCTTCTAAGAAAACCCATTTCTTCTACTGGTGAAATCTTATCAGACTGATCATTAAGTGGTAATCGAGATAATAATAAGTCAGCTGGAGCATTTTTAGATCCTGGGGTATATTTAATTGTGTAATTGTAGCTGTTTAAAATAATTGCCCATCGAAGCAGACGGTTACTAGCTAGGTTACATAAAGAGGTAAGATTTTTGATTTGTTGAAGGCACATACACGAATATTTATCATTCCTAACGTTTTTAGTTGGACTCCTGAATATGCAAACATAAAATACATTCCTTCTACTTGGCCTTTAAAAAAGCACTTATCAGACGAAATTATTCCCTACTACGAAAAATGAGATGAACTGTCCTTTGAAGAGAGGATAATTCTTTGGAAAGGACATTTCAGAGACAAGTTCTGAGCATGCTTCATGATGGGCATCCAGGAGTTACCGCAATGCAATCCATGTCTAAATTACATGTTTATTGATCACATATTGATAATGATATTGAGTCGTTTGTAAAACATTGCACCACTTGTCAGAATGAACGAAAAGTTCCCTTATCGATTCATATCGATTTTGCAGGGCCGTTTTAAGGGAAAATGTGGTTACTGGTGGTTGATGCATATACCAGGTGGATGGAGGTAGTTCCTATGACTTCTACCACATCAACAAATACTATTAAGGTATTATTAGAAATTTTCACACGTTCTGGCTAGCCTAAATAGATTGTATCAGATAATAGACCACAACTTACATCTGAAGAGTTTGAACTGTTTTGTAAGCAAAAAAGTATTGTGCACATTCGAGTAACGCTATATCACCCCCAATCAAATGGGCCAGCTGAAAGAATGGTCAAGACATGCAAGGAAAGAATGAGCGAGCATTTATAGATGAACCGGATCAATTTTTACGCATTCAGCATTTTCTGTTTTCATGCAGAAATACAGTACAGCTTTCTACAGGAAAAGCAACAATTTAATGTTTGTAAAGACTCCTAGATGTATTTTGATCAGTTGAAACCAGACATAGAGAAATATGGAGAAATGGAAACAAATAATGAACAATGATAAAGGCACAAAATCTACACAATCTGCGGAAGATGAAACTGTCTGGATTAACAATCCGTTGACAAGAGGATCAGAGGTAGGTAAAATTGTAAAACAAATTGGTCCTTACTCTTATATTGCGAATACAGAACTGGGTCACAAAATAAAACATGCAGAACAACTTCGAAATTAGGAAATTAATTAAAACCGGAAATTAATAGTAAAACCGGAAGATCATCACTTGACGAAACAGACCAGAAACCCGTTCCTCAAACCGGTGAAGAAAATATTCAATTTGAACCTTCGACCTCCGTAATGAATGCATTAGTCTATAATACCGAAGTTTCGACTCATATGAAACTCAAACCAGCCAGAAGATATCCTTCTGCCTTCAAGACATCAAGACTAGTTGTTTTTTTTTCTTCACGATTATTCAGGTTTTTAGTATTTGAGAACATTGTTAAATACCATTTAATATTGCAGAAACCTATGTTATTATATTTTTCATATTTTTGTTTGTTTGGGGGAGAGGTAATGTAGTAGAGATACCTGAAAAACTAAGTGAGTGTCAGACATGGCATCTAAATTCTACTTTAGTCAAAAGCCAGAAATAAAATACACTGAATATTACTACACCATCCTGTTGAATTTCACAGGATTTCTGATTTCTAGAAAGCGAGGAGGTGGTATTTTTTTAATGATTCCCTCCCTACTTAGTCTTATCTTGTCCTTTCTGCAGCACTTTTAACCACCATATTATAATAAACAAAAATAAATGTTATTCACTTAAACAGCTGTTGTTTATAGGTTATTATATAGGTAACTGTCTTATAAACTATTCAAATTCCTTATTTTCATTGTATAATCTAGAAATTATGACACACCTCACTATCTCTATATTAGATTATTTCTTCATCAAAACTAGAACAAATATATTATTATGAATAATATTAAATTACCTCTTCTAGAATTCAAAAAATCCACAAAATAGTTGTGGATTAATGAAGTTCATTGAATAAACTTGAATTTCTTTTACAAACATTCTTTATAACAAATAACTAACACGTAGGCGTGTTTTTTATTGATTATTTTTTTCACTTGTCAAAATCTGACATTTTGGTGGTTTTAACCAATAGCAATACATTATTCTAGCCAATCATTCGGTATTATACTGATAAAACTGCTTCCTCATCGATAATACCTTGTTTACATTGAAACGTCAAAATTTTACTTTGAATTTGTCATTATTGACAACTAAAAGTGCTTCGAAGTTTATTGAAAAATGAACACAAACCGATTCACTGCCATCACCCAGGAGAATATTGAACATTTAATACAAAATCCTTTGAAATTGTTGAAAAAAATAATCTTCCCAAATACAACTCGTTCTTCAAATTTTATCACATAATTTTTTATTTTCATCACTCAAACTTGTTTATTTGAGGCAAAAACATTCAAACAAACCGAATTTAGATAAAATCACTCGTCCTGACGGACTCGTGATTTTATCAATCGGTTTGTTTTCATATTTTTGCCAAATAAACAAGTTTTGGTGGAAAAGAAAAAATTATCGATAAAATTTGAAGCACTCGTGGTATTACCTTTGATAATATTTTAATTAGTTTTGTATTAATTTTAAAAATAAGGGTGCTTGCTTCAATTTCAACAAGATGTGCCCAAACATTTTTTCCCACCCTTACGCCACACAGTCCTCAACACGATACGAAACCTTGTCTTGGGTGGAAAATATATGCTTGAATTCCGATTCTAAGTTGACAAGGTTCTTTGTTTTGATTAGATGTTTGGATAAACTCTATGATCCGCCATGCACTTAGTTCTACTTGTAAATCTCTTTCATTTGATACCCATTACCCATATTAAGGGTATTCTAACAAATATGAAATCCGCCAATTTGAGGTGGCTGCCATCTTGAATTAAAGATCAATCTGTCAACAAGCTAAATAAAACCGTTTAATGAAACAATCCAAGTACAAGAGTAATAACTCAAACTGCCTGAAATCAACATTCTCTTACCTCATATACAAATTTTTCCAGGAGCAACAAGAACTTCAGGAAATATCTTAAATATCCAAGATATCGAGTACATAAATGAGAAAGAAATTTGGGAAAGTAGATACCAAGTTAGTTATTTGTTATAAAGCAATATATTGGGACAATTTCGGCGAAAGGATTGTGAGTTTGTTCCCGAACGTAGAATTAATTATTACGTTTAAAAAAAAAACAGAAATAATTAAAATATGATAGTAACTATTTATTTATATTAATATGATAACAAGACTTGTGTCATTACAAAAAAATTATATAAAATACAAAGTAAGACAGAAATAAATTATATACAATGTGTCCCAAAAACTTTTATACAATAGGGTATTCAACTAAAAATAGATTCTTGTTAATGATTAGCAGATCGTTAATTCCAAGGGAACAAATTACTTCGCACCGTATTTTATCAAATTTAATAGTGTTGTATTGTTTTTATCCCCATTTAGAAAATTCTATTTTAAAAATATCCTATAATCCACCTTTTAGATTTTGACGTCACTAGTATAAGTTGAAGTTAGTCACATCTTTTGACATGGAACAAAATAATCATAAGAGAGAGTAGTTTAGCCAAATTGAAGAAGAAAAGAAGAAGTTTAGGTTAGAGTGACAGTGAGTTGTTTGCATTCGCATGTGGTTGCATCTTGGTTTAAATTTTTGATTAGTTCGAGTTTAAGCTTTATACCTTTTATTAATAAAATGCTTCAAATTCAAATTGAACATGGTAAACAACAGAGTGATAGATGTCAGATGTCAACATTTTTGTCCTGACAAGCCTAAACATCCCAATGAAGGAAAAAGAAGAAGAAGCTGAAACATAGAACAGCAAAGGAAGACCATCGACAACTATAAGTTGCATAGTTTTAGTAAATTCTTGTTTAAATTTTTTTCTGTTAATCTAGACTAAATTTGAAATAATTTTATTTTTGAATATCCCATTTGTCACTTATTAATATTACCTAATAAAACATGGGGTCAAAATTTTGAAGTTGAACACCCTATTGAAGAGAAAAAGAAAAAGTTTATATTACATTTCACAAAAAATACTTCTTCTACATGAGTTGTAGTTTCGTAATCTTTCTTTTTTGTTTTATTATGGCATAGACTAACGTCATCCATCTTTATATGTACATCCACGCAGAATTTGTGATTCCATAAACATCCAAATACCCAGACAAAATACTTTGCATCGCCTAGCACTAAACATTTAAAAATTGAATTAGAAAGGCACACAAGAAATTTTTAGAACATTGGTTCACATACAGGGAAAATAAAAAATGATAAATTGGAATGAGTGTAAAAGCAGCAAATGTGTAGGCTGACAATTGTTGCTTTGTGTTTTTTCAAAGAGTTCTAATTAAACATTTGTCGAAGAAATGTATTTTATTTCAAGAACGTATACCTTAACTAAAAGGAACCTGAACCGGATAATTTAACTTTATCAGATGGCGATCCTGCCAGTAGTTATATATAAATTAAATAAATTAAAATAAATAAAACGACGACAAATTAAGCTACAAAGGAAATTATAGAAAAAAATGGGGTTTAGTCACTCGAAAGAAGAAATAATTATAGCACAAGCTGGAAATAGTGGAGGACAATCCACATCCCAGAGAAGCTTGGGCGTATCTACTCGAGATGTCCTAGAAATAATTTTTGTTGCTGCAGTGTTAGTTTTTATCGTAAGTTACATCTATAACAAATGTAGAAAGAAGTTTGAAAAAGAGATAAGACAAGAGATTACTGGGAGTCAAGAACTTGTCTAAAAATTAGTGAATATTGCAAGATAAGAATTAATGAAATTGTGCAAAATAAAAATTAGTGAATAGTGCAGGATAAAAAGTAATGAGTAGTGTAATGAATTAAAAACATCCAGGTAATGTCCATAAATGATTTTTCATTATACCCTACCTGAAAACCCTATCTTAACATGCCTATTAAGGGTACCGGAAATGACCTATTCCCGTGCGATCGCACGAGAAAAAGTTTTCCTGTGCGCTTATTGTTCAATTCCCTTAGCAACACTGAACAACAATTGTATTATGACAGCAGATGTCAGTGTTTTGAATTATAGTATAGTATAGTAAATACTTACTAGTTTTTGTATTAAGAAAGGTACAATGAAAAGTATCGTTCATTACACATCCATAAATGCTTTTCCCGTGCCTGCAGGACCCCGCAGGATCCCGTCGCGCGCACTCGGGAAAAGCCTATTTTCTGGACTCCTAATGAAATATACTATTAGATATTTGTTAGAGGAGCTTAGAATTTTTTATCGCAATCTATAAAAATATAACTATTTGATTAAGAAAAATAGAGATACAACTATTAGAAAAATTACAAAGGTAAATAAATAAGATGCTGGTTACACGCAAATAAAAACAGATTTCAACAGTTCAGATAGGGATTTAGATGAAAGGAAAGAGGCACATAACTTTATTATTAGTATAAATAAACATTTTGAGATATATTATTCAGAATCTAGAGAAGTAGAAAATACTTCTGGCATTTCGGACTCAAACTTTTCGGATATCGAATTAGAAATGGCAGAAAAATTCGATTTTAAAACGGCATGGAAGGTACTGAAACGGTAAAAAAACAATGAATTGACGCGATTGCACTATACGATGAGTTACTAGACGAAAACGGTAAAAAACTTTTAAGTAAGTATATATGTACCTACTTAAAACTCGATTGTCACAAAATGCAAAAATTAGGCTAGACTTAACTCATAATAATAATAAAGGTTCGATACGCGATTTAAAGACCCATTTTCTAACAACAAAATCGGCATCTGTTCTATCTTACACAATAGATATGAAAAACTTTTCTAATTTTCTAATCACACTTGCATTCGGAATTTTAGAATATGTGTACTCGATTACGAATCTACAAGACATAAAAAATGTTTTTTTTATTAAATTTAAGATACACTTTATCTCCATTCGAATAAAACATTTTGCGACACACTGTATCATAAAACTGATTCGAGAATTCATGACTGTAACAGTAAATTAGGGTATTAGAGAGACAAATCCTCCACAGTAACTTTTAACAAAAACAATAATTAATCAAATAAATATAAATTAACTAATGAGCTAGTGAGATGTTTAAATTTACGAGGTTTCGAATTCAGCAGTGCGTTCATACTTTAATCGAAGTAAGCCTTTCTTTCCGAAAACACTTTCTTTAATTTATTCAATTTATGTGATATGCAAATAATTTAATTTGTCCATTTTTCCAGCTATGACTTTGACACCTCAAGCAATTTTCAATAGATAAGAGCACTGTTACCAATATGAGGAGACAAAATGTCAAAAATTACATAAGAAATGAGGTAACTTTTAAACTGAATTTTTAAAATAGTTTTTGGTAATCTCATTTTTTAATTTGATCTGAAAATTTCCCTTAAGGTAAGCGTTCACTAGACAATTACATTTATTAGCAACGGATTGAGACGGACGAATGTGAGTAGATTTGTCCTCTATCAGTTTGTTCTTTCTATAGGATTTTGAAACTGCAAGATGGATAGATCTGACGAAGGACTTTTTCCATTTTAAATATTGCATGGAGAGCCCAGGAGAAGAGACGATTACTTCTTGTCATATATGGCATCTTCGTTGCTCATGATGATAAAAAGAAAGGGCCACTCAAAACAATCCACCCTGTTATTTGGCAGTATTCATTGAATTTTGAGAAAATGCTGAAACAGGTCGATTTTTGATTACAATTTATTGTTTTTTTTAAATGGAACACCCTATTTATGTTTGATTTTCTAAAATTCCTTGAAGAGCTGATTTCAGAAATACTACAACATAGGGTCTTAGACCTGGCGCACATTGAGCCACTAGTCGCCGACACTAGACGCGACCACAAACTGCGGACGAGTTTTTTCATACATTCTGTATAGCATCGGCGCAAACTGAGCGTTGGAGTGGCCGTGTTTGAGAATCAAGCTGCGGAAGTCTTTCGTTTTGTCGCTTGCATCGCGTACACACTCGGCCACAGTAGCCGGCTTCTCCCCACCCGCGCGCGTCGCACCACGCTCATTCTAAAATGCTTACTGGATGACATTTTAATTCTTCAAAAAACAGTTGTTGTTGTTCAAGTTCTGTGCAAGAAGTGAGAATTGGATGGGCCGAGTAACAACGATTAATTGTACGTCGATGGTTTTGAACTCGACGACGTTTTCTACGTCTTAGTATAATCAATAATAAAATCAGGAGTGTTTCCATTTCACAAACGCGTTCGACCCCTTTCCAGCAGGAATTCAGCAAAAAGTAGCGGCTAAGTGGCGGCGACTGGTGGCCGCGTCTAGTGGCTTGTCTGAGCCACCAGTGGTCGCCACTAGTGGCTCCATGTGCGGGCGCCCTTTTTATGTGAGAATTTACAGAGTTACAAGGTGTTAAAAATCGGCGATTGTAAACTGGGCCGATTATCAGGTAATGCTCACTAATGAGTATGTAATCTCGGCCGGCCAAAGTTTTGTACCTGATTTCATGTATTTATTCTCGGCCTCCTCAATTCCAGAAAAGTCAAAGTTTTCATGACACTTTATTTGCCGTTTCTGCAGTTTTTCAATTTACGCGGCAATTTTTTCAACTCTGTATTTCTTCTTCAATCATCTTCCTTGTCCGTCTCGATAAATTAACCAATGATCGTTTTTAAAAGTCAAATGATAATTGCGATGTTGTCAGATGGCCAGGGTAATCTTATTTCTAATACTAGGTTCTACCTACGATCGGCCGAGATTACATACCGTATTTTGGGGCGTCTTTTTATTGAGAAGATTAAAAATCCTCAAGCGGTCGAGTTTACATCTGCCCTTAAAAATCACATTTTCATCTTCAGGTCGTTTTTTTGTCAAAACTGTTGAATATTTAGCAACACGGCTTACATGACTTGATCTTAACTTTCCAATATAGCTATTCGAAGATAAGGAAAAATTATAACAAGGTGGTAAAAGAATGAGGAAATTTTGATCACCTTGCAATAATTTTTTCCTTATTACGATTGAATAGGATACCAAAAAGTTGAGATAAAGTTGACATAAAAATTTTAAAAATGTGTTTTTTTAAACCCCGTGTCTCTGTAAATATTCCCTTAGGATCCTATGTATTTTATCATTTTGGAAATTATAGTTACACCAAGCGAGCGCTCCGTGCAACTCTACAACCAATGGACGCAGTCACATTTGAATTATGACAGGCAGATTTTTGCGATGCAATGCGACCCGACCCGATCCGGCAAGTGGACGCTTACCTTTACTAAATTCGAAAAAGACAAGAAGTCTGCGCTCTGCTGCAAAAATGCTGACTATTGGTCAGATTACCAATGTTATGGATGACTCAACTTCCAGCTGATGTGACACCAATCAAGAGGCATTATTAAATGTTTATGCAGCAAAATTATCAATAAATCTATAAATCGTTTTTAAGTTCAGTTTAAAGGTGACTCTATTTCTTATGGCGTTCTTGTCAATTTTTTTTTGTCAGGTTGGTAGTAGGTACTTCTATTATATTATACCCATCTATTAGAGCTTGACATTTTAAAAATGTTTGGGTAAAATTTCGTATCCAACAGGTGTTTTCCATGTGTAATAAAAAGATATGTTTATAAAAAAAATTTGTTATTGACTGATTTGATGTTACTTCCAATAGTTCTCTCTACAATATGCATTATATAAAGGTGATGATCAATAGGAAAAGTGAAAGTTATTTGAAGCTTTGCAGAATTGGTTGGATTATTTAATAAATTCGTTGATCTAGCAGGACGTTAGTTTCAAAATTATGCCTAAAAAATCAACAAAAATAGGTGAAATATATCGGCGAGTGTGAAATCTGTCAACCATTAGGAATCTATACAAATACATTTTGTTTCCATGATATATTTATGTACAGTTAAGTTAGTTACACTGAGCTCGTTTTTACCAACAATAAAATTATATTGTAGGTAAATTAGGTGACTGTATTCGAAACCTCTGCGTCATTATAGTAATGGATTTTTTTAAAACCTTCTACCAATTTACAAAATTACTAGCTAGATAACTAATAATGTAAATGCTAATCAGACTTTTCATGGATTTTTTCAAAGCGCACTTTCCACCTGTCTTTTACACTTGTTAGCGACCACTAGGAGGTTTTATGCTTCTTTTTCGGTTCTCTTCGTCTATCTCCAGTTTCGTTGTTCATCGGGAGCTTGAGGTCCTTATAGTCCAACTGCAAGTACCATCGAATAACTGTCAAACGGCCCAAGTGCGTCGACAAACCAGAGGCCAGTAATTTAATGTAAGTCTGCGGGTGTCAATTCTGATATAGTTTAGAGTTTAGGTTGTTTATAATACGCGAGCATTTTGGTGATTAAGTTTAATGCAATGCAGTAAAACCCCCATTACTGTACAGGGAGTCAAAAAACCTGAATAATTTATTAATATTTTTTACAGGATTTTACACAATTAGTAATCCGGTCAAGTTCGTACAAAAAATATGGGTATATACTTGCATATATTCGCAACAAGCTGAAAATTTGGAAAACCATTTTAATGAAATTGTGTAGAGTCCCCATCGATTCCGTGTGTGCAAAGAATTTTATGCGAGGTCAAAGTTAGCGAAAATAGGTTTTTTGGATTTTTTATCGAAACGGTTAGTTTTAGGATAAAAATAACTTAAACAAAAATTATAGATCAGGCAAAAATTGTCCATATACTTTTTCCAAAGATTCAACATTTCTGAGAAAAATTTGTATTCTCCATAATATGTGCTGAAACCACACGTTCAACAATTTGTATATTATGTATATGTATATTAAGTCCCTTTGTATATTCATGTATAGTTATATTTTAGTGCGTTTATTGCTAGTCGAAATTTCCACTGTCTCCAAATATTTCTACTTTCGTAAAAAAACTTGGGTTTTCGTTTTTTCTCTGGCGTCTGATCGTCGCCTCTATGTTTACAATTTTCGGCGGTTA
Organism: Lochmaea crataegi; assembly: GCA_947563755.1. NCBI lineage: Eukaryota > Metazoa > Arthropoda > Insecta > Coleoptera > Chrysomelidae > Lochmaea > Lochmaea crataegi. Next base: position 15,897,191 of record OX387428.1, read on the forward strand.
AGGTAGGCGTGGCAAAACACACATTTACGCGCCAAATGCTTCTCTTTCGTTGTTTCCGAGGTATGGAACAAGTCGATATTCAATTTCTAACCTGAACGGTCCATTAAGACCTCAGTTTCCTTTCCTGGTATGAAACCGACAATTTTCAACCCGAAAGGGCAAATTTCCATGGTAATTCATTTAATTCCTTTATTTTTTGCATAGTTAGTGCATTTTTACTAAGTTAAAGTTTATGACGATTGTATAGTGTGTAACGCGTTTGCCTCCTACACGTGGCACCTGCCATACGAACACGTCACTATGGACACCCTTAATGCTAAATTTTCGGTTCAAATCTCGGGCGCCAGATTTTTAACGTTGTTTGCTCCACGGCCCTTTGACTCCTAGCGACAAGAGTTCCACATAGCCTCAGATGGAGGTAACGGAAAATTCCAGGGGTCTTGTTGAATTTAATTTAACAAACTAATAACAATCCGGAATTACTAAAATCAATTAATTTAGGAATATAATAAAAAACTCATTTCTAATACAACAAATCATCATTTATTTTCCAAACAGTAAATTCAATTTATTTTCCACTCTTCGTGGTTGAGAGAGAAAAGAAAGAAAAAAAACTGTACAAACGGGGTTTCCTTTGTAAAATCAAAACAGCAGAAAACAAATCCAAAGCAAAATTTAACAAAATAATTCTACTTTCTCGGAGGTACGAATTTTCGAAAATACGGCGAATTATAAAACAAAATCTTTACCTTTCAAATAAGGCGTCGGTATCGGACGGTCGGTACAAAGTTGCTAGCAGCACAAACAATTGTCTTTTTCTTCCGGTTTTCACTCCCGGATTTTTCGCACAAGTACGGATAATATTCACTTTTGAGATTAGAGCGCAGAACGGTTGTAGAACGGAGATCAGTTGCAGAGCGCAGACCCTCAAGCATTAGTTGTTTCCCTATTTATATTGTCATTAACGGGCGTAAAATTTATTTAGGTTGAACAAAAATTTTTTGATATACTGCACGTCCTTCGGAATTAATTAAAACTTATATATACTGAACGGTCTATCACTTGGAAATTTTGAGCATCGGAACGGATAAATTTTATACGGTGGAATTCGAATTTGGGTACCTCCGGATTAATAATAAAATACATTTAAGCAGAAAAAATAGAATCTCAATGCGGTAACGGAAAGGGGTCGGAAAGTAAGTAACGAGTTATATAAAACATGGCGGTAAAAAATAAAATACGTGAACCTCGATTCGGTGCCAAAAAAATAACTCGTTACAAGTGATTCAAACTTAAAACAAGTTATATTTCATAGTGAATTATTTGAAACTACATGGAAAGAGTAAGCTTGTTCCTAATATTTCCGATTCCAATCTTAAAGGCTTGTCTATATTTATTGTTCCACAAGTATGTACCTACTTTCGACGGTCATTAATGTTATTAAAGTTTACTGACTTGTTAACGAATTGCAGTCAATTATTTAATACCAGAATCGGCAGCTATGAAAATACAGTCCATTGAATGGAAGGAAGAAAAAATTCTAAGAAACGTGTTGTGGTAAAAACGGTCGCAACAATATGCACAAACTGCTCAAACAGCGATACATGTAAGGATCTTCTTCTATTGGAGATTCAACATTTTAACATGATTAGCCTTGACAACCGGTGCATGCAGGTAAACAAACTAAGCCAACCTTTTTGCAGCCGGATTTTGAATTACACCTTTTTTTATAGTTGCAAAAAGAAGCTTTTCTGGTGCAGGTGGAAGTAGAGTCTGGATTGGTTCCAATACTTTATTGATCAGCTTCCAATCCCAATCTTCTGGGTCTAGTTGATTACCAAGCCAGAAAAAGGAGCATGTAGCAGGTAGACGGGCACTGTCACGTAGAGAATTGACAGTATGAAGTGTTAACGTATTAAGCCGCGTACAGACTTGAGCACGAATGAAGCAGGCCGAGGCCACATAAGGTGAGTGAGGACATCGATCTGAGGCGCAGCAAACAGCCTCGAGTTGTTCGGCGCACTGCCTCGGACCGAGCCAAATGTTGTCTGTCAATCAAAAGAAATTCGTGCTCAGTCTGGACGTGTTCACTTACGCGCCTCAACAAGTTAGTACCAGCCTCATTAGCATTCGTGCTCAAGTTTGTTCGCGGCTTTAGTCATGCAGACTAATAGTTTTACTTCTGTTATACGTCCAATGATGTAGGTAAATAAGCAGCGTAGTCATGCATATTATGGAGACTACAACTTTAGAATGGCTTTTTGTCAGAAATGGTGAATCTTAGGAAAAAAGTGTTGGAACAATTTTTGTAGAGAATTGCATCTATAATATTTGTCTTAGCTATTTTTTGATAAAACTAACCGATTTGCCAAAAAAACCTATTTTTGAGATCTATGACCTCGCATAAAATTTTTTGCACACACGGGATTTATGAGGACTTTTCACAATTACATTATAATGGTACCCCTAACGTACATGCAAATTTTCAGCTTGTTGGGAATTTATGGAAGGGAATGTCTATTTTGACCGGGGTATAGACGTTTAAGTCAAACTAGCTGAAAAATCGTTCTAAAAGTTTAGTAATATAACTGAGTAAGCATGACAAAAGGGTGCTACCACTTCCACTAGAAAGTAGTATCCACTTGCTTTCCCTGAAAACTTAGAAATAAACATTCGTTGCAATCTAAAGTTTGGGGCTGCTGGTCAATTACATAACACATATAAGTGGCAGTCTAAGTAAAAATACAATTTCAAGTTTGTATAGGCGTCTTTCAATAAATATTCACTACTTATATTATCTAAAATATTAGATATTTTTTTAAAATATGGAGGTATGTTAGCTTAGTTCAGGTTAGGTTTGGTTAGGTTATGTAAGGTTAGGATAGGTTAGGTGAAAGACAGAGCTACCACTTCTGCCAAAAACGCGGAGAGAGAGACCACCCTGCTGGAGTGTAGTGCAAACGCCACCAAGGGTCAATGGTAAGTCACTAATAACAGATATAGTGTTGTGGTACAAGTGCACAGGAGATTGGATTTCCATATAAGGCAAGCTCTCAACGGACACGGTACCAACGGAACAATACCAACAGAATAGGTAAGGAAGAGGATACCAGCTGCTACTACTGTAAGGAGGAAAACAGCCCAGCACATCCGCTTTTCTTGTGCCCAAGGTGGAAAAGGGAACGTGTAATGTGTAATATGGTAGTAGGGAAACACTAATCCCTTGGAACCTAATTAATATAATAACACGGAGCAAGGAAAAGTGGTAGAAGATCGCTGAATAGGAAAAAAGAGAGAGAGGTCCAGCAAGAACGAGTTACAAGATCTAGGAATGGAGATGTGCCAGTCTAATTTACTATATGTAAAGGCAGGACGATGGCTGGTAGTGTGACTTCAAGTCGTATCCTGGCCGTCGCCCGTGACACGGTGTGGTTTTGGTGAGGTGGTCCCTGGTGGGGGCATAACGCTGGCCGGTAGCTCTGCGTGCAGGGCTGCCGAGCTATGCTGTGTCCGGATCGAAGAGAAACCCACACCCCCGGAGAATGGTAGAACGAGTACCAAGGCAGCAGGTGTCCACCCATAAAAAAATGATAGGTTGGATTGGGTTGGGTTAGGTTAGCATAGCACAAAAACATAAAAATTTATTTATTAATTAAATAATAATATAATATTGTATTTCTCCTTCAAAGGACACAATAATGATCTTAGAACTTTAGGGAAAGGAGAGATAAATCTATAGGCTAGGATTAAGAGCTACTAGATTTTTAAAAATGAATTTGTTTTCTTGTTTTTATTCAGTTATTTAACGTCGGTCTATTTCTGCAACTGAGGCTAATCACCGACGCCGGGAGCACTCTACCCCTAACCGGAAATTTTGCCGAATCCTCTAGTGTTCCAACCAGTGGTAGGGATCTTTATCGAGCCCAATATCCATGGACTCGGGGACCTCGGTCTTACGTTCCATCCGAAAGACGGCATATCTACATTATATCTCGTGTTCATTGGTATAATGCCTGCGAGCTATGATATGAAATTCACTCTAGTAGTCTAAAGTGCACCCTAGTAGTCTAAAGTGTTTCGCTGCAGGCTCCACAGTCTCTACACGACGGTGTTTTCCCAGTGGGCACCCATCCAAGTACTAACCTCGCTCGATTCTGCTCGGATGTAGTTATTGCATCAGAGGCGTTACACTACAGAGCTGGGTCGACGCCCAAATTTTTTTTTAGTTTCAGAATGTACCAATTTTATAGATTAAGCTTATTTGTATAATTAAGCAATACCGGCTATTCAAATACTGCACTGCAGCTCGGCATTTTATTATTCTACTTGAAGTGAACTATTATCTATTTCGACTGCAGATAATATGCATCACATTTTATTTTATTGTTTTTCTGAAAATATTTTGGAGGGAAACTTGCGGCTTCTCACCCTAGGGTCAATTTCTTTTTAGTTTTTACAGAGTGCTTATGAAAGAGGAAAGATATTTCTGATTTCCACTATCGATTAGGGCTTAGAAATGAAAGATGTCAAAGAATAAAAATATATTATTCTAAACGCTTTGACAAAGTTTTGAAATATAATTTTTCCAAAAACAGTGACCGTTCAACGAAGAAGAAACAACTACTTCCCGGGCTACATGCCCCGACAGACATTGAATTACACTTCTAAGTCAAACGGGGTTGGTAAATCTACAAGATTTAAACCAACCATTCTGGTTTGCAACTAGAAGGGACAACATAACTTGTAGACCGGTTTCGGCGTATTGCGCCCCATCAGTACAAGGTATATGTTATCGAGTTAATCCCGGACTGAAATGTGACTATAATCAACAACCATACATATAGTCCAGTTACGGAAATATTTTGGTTGCGAAAATAGCGACATCTCACCTCTAAGCCACAAACCAAAATTCGAATGAGACAACAAGCCACGTGGACTTGAAACAAAAATGACTTATTACAGTTTCCTGTAAAATTGTCGTATTTAGTAAAGCGTTTTTACAATAGATGTCGAAGAATAAAAATATATTATTCTAAACGCTTTGACAAAGTTTTGAACGGTCACTGTTTTTGGAAAAATTATTTTTCAAAACTTTGTCAAAGCGTTTAGAATAATATATTTTTATTCTTCGACATCTATTGTTAAAACGCTTTACTAAATACGACAATTTTACAGGAAACTGTAATAATTCATCTTAGAAATGAAAATTTGTACAGAAAATATCGCTAGTGGAAATCAGAAATATCTATCCTTTTTCATAAGCAATCCTATATAGCCACTAGACTAAACAGAAAAAGTTTTGAAAAGTAAAAGTTAAAATGCCGTTAATTAATATAAATTTGGCTATATTACAACTATATATTCTAGTTGAAGTGGCTTCGTCGAATAATGAAATTTTTTTTTACCTAAATAAAGTATGTTCATATTATTTTCAGAACGATCTGTAAGCTAGTTTGTCATTGTAAAAAGACCTGTATTTTTGGCTTATTTTAAAATCTGAATAAATGTTTTCCCTAATATGCATTTTGACATTTTGAAGATTGATTGTAGATATTCTAATTTCAAATATCTTTCTATTTCAAGGTACTCAATGTTCCAATATGTTTAATTATTTAGTGAATAGTTTACATTTTAAACCAAATACTTATAATTAAAATTCATTACTGAATTTTATTTTGAACACCCAGCATATCTATTTTTTCCCAAGAACAAAGTTTAATTTATCTGTATAGAAAACCTTAACTTAACTGGACAATATAACACAATATAAATCATTAACAAATCTACAAATTAATTCATGACGATGAAATGCTATCAAAACACAATACTTATTTATGCAACAAGTGCGTAAAGTAACCAAAAAGGGTCTTTACACACGAAATGTATACAATATTTTAATATTTTTTCTACTACCGAAATTTTGTAAAAAAACAGAAGTTTAATAGTGAAGAAAAAGGTCGCTAAGGGAGACGAACATGTGCTTCAACTTCAGAGGTTATTGAAAGTTTCAATATTTTTAAATAAGTATATTTTTGGAATGATTATTTTTTAAAGGATTATTCATCAGTCTATATTGAAAATTGCCACTTTGTTTTTAACTTATACATGTGTTTTGTTGCCCAGAAAAATTCAGGGTATTTTTTATAAAAATGGAAAAAATGTTAATACTGTATTTGAAAAATAAGGTGATTGCTAAAATACAAATTTCTTAAATCAATAAAAAACGTACAGGTCTTTAAAATTAATTAATTTTAAATTAAAATATCCCTATAAATTAATTCAAATATTTGGTACACAAACATAACTAAAATGATTAAAAGTTCTATCAATTTTAAAGTTACACCAAAAAAAATCACGATAAAATAAATATTTGAAAAATACACTTCAGAGAATAAAATAATGTTTTAATGATGATTTTTACACAAAAAACATTATCGGGAAACAATCGATGCTAATTAATATTAAATTAAAATAAATAATTTATATGAATACGGATACTTACATTTTTATTATTCTTATTTTTCAGATATAGTATAAGAAGCTCCCTACAGTTATTTAACAATATAACATTACCCAATGAGAATACGTTGACCATTAATCCATTAGGTTGTGCATGCTATTAATTTGTGAATATTAATTGAACAATTATGAGATTTTTGTTAACGAACTACAAAGATGCTTTTTCAACCACATCAGAGAACATCACCATATACCTTAACTATAAATAATTCTACTTCATAATACATGTTTACTTCGACTCCGCCTATATCAAATAACCACTTAGTATGACAATTGCAGTGCAGAAATCAATTAATTAAAGTTATATTACTCCTTCAAGTTCAATCTTCCCAAGAAAGTTGATAATCTGTACAACAGTATGTCTATCTAAACCCTCAGGGCACACGTTTGACTCGTTTGGTAGCCACACAGTAGTAGAAAATGTGTTACGTCAATTCTTCTTTTTCTAGCCTGAGGCGACACTCAGTAAGTCCTGATCTCCACCCTCTTCTTGTTCAGCGAGAATTCAGCATTCAGTTTTGAAGGTCATTTGATGAAGATCTTGCTTTACCTTGAGCCTGGTATCTCATTCCAATAGGCACTTTACAGTCCATCTGATCTGAGATGCAGATCCTTGCCAGGAATTCCCGGTCGACGCTCCTGACGTATAAACTGAAATTGACCTCCTTTCCTGGCAAGCTAGTTCACTACGTCATTACTCATGATTCCGGTGTGACTCGGAATCCATATCCTTATTGATTGTAATCAGTTGGTTCAGGAATAGTCTAGTATAAAACATAAGTTTTGGATTGCAACTGTTGGAGCTCAGTGTCCTTAATGTAGCCTGGCTGTCAGAAAATATTTTTATTAACTTGTTAGAGAGTAGTCATTATTATTATTTTTTATTCGGTTATTTAACGTCGCTCTATTTCTGCAGCTGAGGCTAATCACCGACGCCGTGAGCACACTACCCCTAACCGGAAATTTTGCCGAACCCTCTAGTGTTCCAACCCGTGGCAGGGAACTTTATCGAGTCCAAATTCCATGGACTCGGGACCTCGGTTTTACGTCTCATGCGAAAGACGGCATATCTACATTATACCTCGTGCTGATTGGTATAATGCCTAAGAGGTGTGATATGCTACTCACCCTAGAAGTCTAAGGTGCACCCTAGTAGTATAAAGTGTTTCGCTGCAGGCTGTACGGGCTCTACGACGATGTTTCCCCAGTGTTCACCCATCCAAGTACTAACCGCGTTCGACACTGCTTCACCGTAATTATCGCATCAGAAGCGCTACACTTCAGAGCTGGGTCGACGCCCAAAAACCATTTAAATAAGACACTTTAGACGTGCAAAATTTGTACATTCAATAAAATTTTTTGGAATTGTTCTCTGAATGTGATAGAAGTTTGTTAAAAGTTTCTTTTAATATCAGTATTATTACAATTATATTTTAAAAACATTACTGAAGTCCCATGCATTTAAAAGTGCTAGTTATAGTTTATCTAAATTCAGTGTGAAATGAAAAAATAGATCAAAGGGCAGCTTTCTCGGTGCTTTTGGTCCTTTTTTGGATTTCAAACGGATTTTAGATAAAATACAAACCTAAACGTACCTGTAGTTTTTCAAAGAAGAGTCACCACAACCCGCTATAAAATTATTGTTAATACCATATTCCATTTGACACCCGCAGACCTAAATTATTAGCCACCAGAAAAATACATTACAAGTATATCAAATTATTATTTCCCTGAGAAAGCTCTGGTGCATATTTTAATATTAATTAGAAGGTCCATCTGATTAATTGAAAATCTAACATTAATTGTAAGAGAAAATTATTAAAGTTACAAATATTTCTAAAAGTGGTCAAATTGCAGTCGAATCTCTGATAAAGTTTGTACAAAATGAATAGCGATAACTAAAAAACTTGTTCTTCACCCTTGCCGGCTTTTTCCTTTGATCAATCAAAGGAAAAAGTATGCCGACCAAAGGAAAAGTCGACAAGGGCGACGAGCACGTGTTTAAGCTGTTGCTATTGATTTTGGACAAATTTAATATCTTATTGATATTTTGTGGAATAATAAAAAATTTTAGTCACTTCAGATAAATAATAATTTATATACTTGTTAAATAAAATTTAGCATTAATAATTAAGCTGAAATGTACTCACCAATATCTCGTCGTCAGGTATTCGTGACAGAAGATCAAGAATTTCATTATTAGGTACTGAATGGGGTCTCAAAATTCTTCGGAAGAATTTATTCAAACCCCACAGCATCAGAAGATATCTAATCGGCAATAGGTACAACACTATGGTTGCCACAACAAGAAGAAAAATTGCAATACAGGATAAATATGGAACTGTGAAATTGAACATGCTGAAAATAAGAACAGAAGGACCATTTTTAATGAAATTTTAAACTACATTCTGTTTTTTTCAGGAAATCAATAAACCAAAATGGGGTATTTTTGGTATTTTATTGAAGTACATTAGCACTACTTTGCAAAAATTAATTAAAACATTTTTTGAGCCGAATATTTTAGGAGAAAACTGGAAATTAAGAATTCCTAAATGTTTGCAACTTTCACTACAGATACGTCACATACTTAAAGATGAAGTTAGCCACTTTCTGATTTAGATGTTTTATGAACTAATAGCCAGTTACAAAAAGGCCATTCGAATTTGAAGTTTGAAGAACTGTCAAAGTATATAATATATATGAGAGTTTATACGAGCTTGACGTTGCAATATTATAAAAAAATAAAAGCATTATGTTAATATTTTTTTAGTTAAGTTTAGTTAGTTTTTCTCCCCAATTTTTCAAGTTGGAACAATTTCAATATCATATAAATCTTGTTTTTTATCATGCTGCAAGATCACAACAGTTACAACGCCTGGTAAAAAGTTTGTAACTGTGCCTGCAGTAGAAGTTAGACGAAAATTGTGGTTTGAGGCTGCTAGAAGAAAATATAAACAGACTACAACTAGTTACTGTTGCTGTGAAGATCATTTTGATGTGAGTAATTAGATATGTGTGTATGCACCATAAAAATGTCTAAATGTGGTAAATTATTGGAATTTGTCTGTACGAACCTTCTAATAATTTATGAAAAATATCTAACACTACAAAAAATAAAAACTAACTGTAAATATGTATAATGGTAAAAGTAAAATTTATAAAATAATCTAATAGCCGTAAAAATAAGTCGGAAGTAAATTTAAACAACTCCCAAGTCATTCACTATACAAGCAATATAACATAAGCATAACCTATACTTCATCACGATTTAAAAAAAGAAGAAGACAGAACTGTGGTGCTATGTCAACCCTTATGTAGCTAACTTCTCTTTTAGGTAATGTAGGTAGGTCACAGCATAAATGGCGAACTATTTAAATCATCCAAAAGTTGAGTTTTCAAATCGACATAAAAACCTTGTGAGAATAAAAATATTAAAAATAATTAATTCCCCATTATGATTTTGTCCACCACTAACTGTTAACATTGAGAAAACATCATATTTTTGTTTAACACCCCATTAATAATTACATAATAAACAATAATTTTTTAATTGTATTAAATTGAACAGCAAATAAGTATTAAATTGTTGCATAAAACATTTATTTTTTGCTTTTTAGATCTATGCTTTAAGTAGACCTGTATTTATGGCATTGGCGAACAATTTCCCTGCAATTACAGAATCTGAATATTCCACTCTAGACTTTAACCATATTATAGGAATGGTGTCTGGGTGAGCAGAGTGCAGTGAGAATTCCTGTAATTACTATGAGATCAGATTTTTGAATCTACAAGAGCAACTGTGCGTAGACATCAGAAGCTCGTAATAACCTTTTTGTCTGTCTTTGGCATGGAGTTTTTTTCCTGTAGGATGCACTAAGCTCCTTCTCCCATTTTCGGACTTCCTTCACGATGCTGCTTTTTGGGATACCACAAAAGGGTTTCATACGATGAGAAGAGTACAAGCTCCTTCTTTTAGGGGACTATCAGTGATCTCATTTCCGACAATTCCTTTATGCCCTGGACCCATAATAAAGTTACTTTGTTGTGCTTAACAAATTGCTTATGGAATAGTTTGCAGTTCCAGTTAAGACTCATAAGCTGTATACTTCAGAGCCTTTGAAGCAGCCTAACTATCAGACGCAATACATAATCTGGCTAAGTTGTGCGTTTTTTGAAGCACTCTTGATGACCAAAGTCTATTGCTAATATTTTTGCTCCAAATATTGTTGGAGTGTTTCCTAGTATTGAGACCCGTGACCCCTATTTCTATTATTTTGTTTGTTTCAACCTATCAGTATAATAAATGAGAGCACCTCTCTTAATTAGAGCGATTTAGTTTTCTCTTAACTCACGATAGTTGATAATAATGTCTAACGTGAGTTCGAAATCCTGTTTCGCAGACATGAAGTCTGTGGGCATCTTCATGAATTGGGTTGCTCCAACCCATACTATCTCAAGATGTTCTATTAGATCACAAGGTTTAAAAAAATTAGTCTGGGGCATTTTCCAGAGCGAACCTCCGTACATGTTAATGTAGTGGTGGAAAGTCTAGCATTACCTTTAACGCTGCGTTAGAGCACGATCTTATTGCACCCGTGATTCTCATGCAGACGATTCATTGCACTTTCTGCAACTCTGTTTTACCCTTGAAAGTTACTTATTGTATTCCCCTATTATTTCTGTAGATAAAACAAGTATAAATTAATTTTGTTGTTGCTTTTATTTTTGTTGAAATATTCATCTTGAAGTGCCTTTGAAAGCATCACCTATTCTACCTATTTCATGTTTTTTTTAAAGTCACAATATTATCATTTGAGGTTATGAATAAATGAAAATAATGGCACCTTGCACTATCCTGCTGAAAACGCCATCTTTCAGGATATAAGGCTTTAAGAAAAAAACCATTTTGAATTTCACAATTTGAGCTATTATTGGTATCACCAACTATACAAGCTATGGCTCCACGCTAAGATATTGCTCTCTAAGCCATTAATTTAGTCACTGAACACTGTTTACACTACCACTACACCTGAAGGTAAACTGTTCAGTAAACTGTTCAGTAAACTGTTCAGTTTACCTTCAGTCTACCTTCAGTCTCTGAAGAAGATAACTTGGTTATCGAAACGCGCGTAAGATAGTGTAAAGTGTTAGTGTTGGTGTTGTGGTAGTGTAAACAGTGTTCAGTGTCAAGTATCGCCAACGGTTCCAGAATTCCCTACATTAATTTAGTGAGAAATTCGAAAGGTGACGGTAAAATTTTTAGATGGAAACAACTTTCGTCAGATAAAAAGATTATCTCCTTGGAAATGTGACAGAAATATATTCTTCGTTGCATTTGTGTCATTACAGGGATTTTTTTTGGTCTCCTTAAAATGAAGCGTTATTTTTCCAGTGAGATGCAGACAGTTTCTGAACAGACATTTTTCGCTGATCAAATTTTTTAGCTTATTTTTCGAAACCCTAGAGGAGGGTTTTGTCGTCCTAATGCTACCAAAGCGTTTAATTGTTTCCGCCAATCTTACGTAGTCTTTCCGAATTATGCTTCATATAAGTGCCATTTTTATCTTCTTGATTGTCTCAGATTCTGCACTTTATCTGAGCTCAGTCAATCGTAAATTCTTTATCGTTTCGAAAACATTTTCTATATAAATATTCCACTTCTTTTCTTTTTACTTTTTACCGAATTATTTCACAAATTTTAACCCTGATTACAATACTTGACAGAAGCTGTTGTCATTCGATTTTGGCCAGAGCCTATCATCGACACAACCTTACTTTTGTCGTATTATGTTACAAAAAAGAAATATTATATTGAAATTAGGAATAATATCTACTTTCTAACTGAACTATATAATATGATTTTTTAACATACTTTTTCACACCCTCTAATAACGATGCAATCCGTCCAATGGCATTCTGAACGCCCTGTGTTACTTCTTGTATGGCCTGTAGACGTTCTTTCAAACTTTTCTTCTCTTCCTTTTCTTTGTCTTCTTCATCGTCATCATCCGCTTCCGAATCTTGCGATTCATCCCAATGGACTTGCAGAGGACTCGCTAGTGATCTTACTACGTACTGTTTCAAAAATACCAAAAGTACTAAAGTTGGAAACATCCAAGGTTGGAAGTAATAACAAAGGATCAACCATACTACCAATGCAGCGAAGCTTTGTATTTTTGATTCCCATTCAAAACAGTTTCTTAAAAAGAAAGTAATTAATTATTTATTAAATTAGTTCACTGATTTAAACTTGCATACAAGTACACTTTCCAACGCTACAAATAAACTACACTCGCTGGCACGAAAAACGAAACTGTTGAATTTTTGAAGTGAAAACTTCTTTAGGCGCTTTGAGCACTTTTTTGGATGAAGAAAAAACATGGATTTTCCGACATCGTCACGCTTTTATGCAACACACAATACTTTGGTCATTCGTCACGCTTTTATGCAACACGCAATACTTTGATCATTTGTCACGCTTTTATGCAACACAGAATACTTTTAGTTATGAAACACAATTAACAATGAAGCGTATATACTGTTGCATAAATCATCGTCACGCTTTCCATGAGCTATTTGTATACTGTGTGTATATATGTCTACTTTTTTTTGTAAAAAATTCCATTTTCGATGGGCTCACGATAAAATTTTTAAAAGCGATTCATTTATTGGTGTTTTCACTTCTGTCGGCAGTCCTATGACTGGCCTTTACGTTTTTTTTTTCATCAAACTTCAGATTTTAATGCTTTATGATGTATTATTATAATAATGGGCGCGTTCAGCCCGGATCCACGGTTGGAAGTAAGCATAAAACATGTTGAGAATGCTGGCAGTAAGCGACTGAGTTCCGTTTCAACGCATTGCTGCAAGTTAGCGGTGTAACATAACCTAACTTTCTTATAATATTGTTTCAGTTTCATTGAATAGAATCATTTCATTATTTATTACTACTCGGTAATCTTCTGAGTTTATTACCAAAAAACACAACGTATCTCAACCGTTGTGTCCGTCTGAACGCGCCCATTATCTTACACACAAACAAAACAACATGTTTTGAGTATATGATTGAAACTTGATTTAAATAAAAATTAACAAATTAAAAATAGAAAAACAATATGTGGTTTTATGACACCACGATGCAAGTGAAAATGTTCGCAAAATTATTCTATTTAAGGTATTAAAATCGCGTTTTTATTATTAATCTACTTAATAAGTGGAATAATAATTGGAAAATGGAAATGATAATGGGGAATCAATAGTTGACAAGAGAGGAATCTGCTCCACTTACTGAATACTTGAGAGAAGTATTTAATCTTGAAATGAAAAATGATAGATATATACCAACCACGAGATATGGCACGACGATTTACCATAAAATATTAGTTACATTTCTAGACTGTGAGACTCAAGGCGAAGATGAAGTTATTGATAGAATAATTGAAGTTCAAAATTAAAAGTTCTTCTCTAGTTGGTATGTTAATACCCAAGTGGATATTTTAAAGGCGGACTGGTTACTTCAATGATTTAAATAAATATCAGTTTTCAAAATGCTTTTATCAACTGAATGATTGTATTTATTATGAATTCCGTTTCCTTAAACGCAGATTGAAATTTATAGTTGGAAATCTCGTCTTCAATTGATTTCCCATTATCATTCCCATTTTCCAATTATTAAGTTGAGGTTAAAAACGCGATTTTTCATACCCTAAGTAGGATAATTTTCCGAAAATTTTCAGTTAATTGCTTACAATCCGAAAAAAAGTTTCACTTGCATCGTGGTTTCATAAAACTACACAATGTTTGTTTTAATTCTTCCCATATTTTCGTTTATTGTCATCCAATTCTGAATAATGTTGACTATTTCACGCACTTGTCAAATGAACCAATCAGGAGCTCTAGTCAAGTTCGGTTTATCGATAACACCAAACTTGACTCTTAATCCTGATTGGCCTGTCAAGTTCGGTGTTTTCAGATTTGTGTATGTGACAGTTAAACGTCAAATATAAATAATCCCGCCGTGCATGCATTTAAAAATGAGCAGATTTGGGATAAATTCCATCGAATCATCAATGAAAAAGTTGATGAAAATGTACCGAAAAATACGAAGAAATCGAGGGAGTACGTTTGGGAGCAATTTATTAGATTTTGCAATGAACGAAAATACGTATTAGAAGAAGTAGGTACGTTATGTTAATACTGGTTTATTTGAATATTTTTTTCATTCGATGTCAATATTTCCTGTTTATTAAAATATTTCTCTAATTAACTTCTTGACTTTTTTGCTAATTTCCTCTAATTCTGCCGAATTTCAGATTTTTTTCCTTTCACTTTGCTTGTGAAATAGTCTAGTAAAATTCCACTCGTGACTGAATGTTACGTAACGATAAGGTAATGCCAATTTGCAACGCCTCCAACAATGTTGGGCGACAAAATTTGTAACGGCTACTCAGTTTAGAGAGCACCTCAGGTGTAGATTCTGAGACCATACTAGTACAAATTCAGAGAGTAGTCTTACCGGTTCTCGGGTAATCCTACTTGAAATTTATTTAAGGTACTGAAATTAGATAAAGGTAAATTATGAAAGTTAAGAAAGGTAAGTGGGCGCCACCCTGAATAATACTAGCTTATTTGTTATTCACATCAGCATTATAACGACAAATCTTGTAAGATTGGAAGGGAAAATAAACTTTATGAACAACGTTATTAAATTTACAAGTTGTATATTAACTTTTGTTACAATTTAAAATAAAAAAATTAAATGACTAGTTCATAGAGGTTGTTGAAGAAGCGATGAAATATTTATTTTACTTTCCTGGAGTGATGGTGAGGAGATGGTGTCCTTGGTGTCCTTTTAGGTTACAGTTCCAGGTATTGTCTCAGGTAAAATTCTGGTCCAGGTAAAGTTCTGGTCCAGGTAAAGTTTCTGGGTCCAGGTAAAGTTTCTGGGTCCAGGTAAAGTTCTGGTCCAGGTAAAGTGTCCCAGGTAAACTTCTTAAAGATAAGATACGATAAGTTGGAAAGGCTTCAATGGCACATGTTCACAGGAGAGAAGAATGAACTCCTTTTGCCACTGTTTAAATACACGAAATCATGTGAAAGATAACAGGCTTACGTCTCATGTTCATGTCAAGCTCAGACGCTTTGACCAGGAAAGGAATTTACATTTCAGTAGTGAATTCTTGATTCATATTTAATTAATAATTGGTAGAAGAAGAGATAAGAGCGAGTACTGAAGTGGGAATATCAAAATAGAAGTGACTATTTTCACGACAGACGGACCTCGATCGGCCCGTATAGAAACGTTGATTTCGACTCTCGTCCACAGCAAATATATTCAGCCTTGAAACATTTCTCGGTGTTGGGTATGAGAAAGGACTGGCTATTCGCCGCCCATACGATAATTTATTATTAATTAACTGAAGGAAAGTAAAGTGAACGAAATTAACGTTAAATGAATTTATCTTATAATATAAATATTATTGATGAAAATGTACCGAAAAATACAAAGAAATCGAGGGAGTACCTTTGGAAGCAATTTACTAGATTTTAATTATAATTACAATTGAGAAATATTTAAGTACGTTATGGTAATACTGGTTTATTTAAATATGTTTTTCATTCGCTGTCAATGTTTCCTGTTTATTAAACTATTTCTCTAATCAACTTCTTAACTTTTTTGCTAATTTCCTCTAACTCTACCGAATTTCAGATTTTTTACCTTTCACTTCGTTTGTGAAATAGTCTAATAAAATTCCACTCGTGACTGAATTTATATTATCATTCTGTCTTTTATTTCACAACTCAACTGAGTTCCTTGAAGAAAACACCACTCGGCCTGCGAACTCGTGGTATTTTCAAGCAACTCAGTTTCGTTATAAAATAAATCGACAGACTTATCGCTAAAATTCACTCCATAAAAAAAAGATTACAAAAAAACATAAATTGGTACTGTGGCCAAATTACCCCACATTAATCAAAACTAGCTAGCAAAGCTAGCTTAATCTAGGGAGCCTCTTTGGTATGTCTTAAATCAAGTGGCGAATGTCCGCTTCTGGAGTGAGTTCCCATTCCTCGAAAAGAGCTTGTCGCAACTGATTTAAAATTAAAGGAGCACGACTCCGCATCCTTCGCCCAAGCTTGTTCCTAACATTCTCTATTGGGTTAATATCTTCATTTAACGCTGACCACTCCATAACAGGAATGTTTAACCTCTTGTGAGTACTGTTGAGTTGTTCTCCATGCGTGAGGTCGGGCAATATTATGCATCAGAATAAAGTCATTTCCAATAGAGCCAACATAAGGTAGAGAAAAATCTAAGAAAATGTCCTCAGTGTTACGGAGCCTTTCGGAAGGACGTATAATTCTGTGTGCGCCTCCAGATAAATGCTGAGCCCCCTTGGTATCCTACCCGGATGCTGAAAGTTTATTCTGCAAAATGCTCGCCATACTTTCTCATGACCCTGGAGAGCGCAGACTAAATTAAACGCTCCCCCATTCATTTTCACCCAGAGCTCATGAATTCTAGCAAAGTGAAGTCGCGAAATACGATGACGCCGAAGAAGTTCTTGGCCCGTGGCAGGTATTATACGACTAGTAAGATTGGTCGTCTGGTGTGAGCTCCAGCTTCTTAAGAGCGTGTAAAAATACAGTTCACAGTGCATTTGGATACATAATACTGTTGGACAGCAAATAGCTCACTTCTTGAAGGAACGTAACAATAGCAGCTGCTGTTTCGGGATTCACAGCCAAATTTTGTAGATGAAATAAACGCATCAGTTCATGGGAAACTATGCACTTTGAAGTAATAAGACTTCTGGACTTTATGACTACACTTTTTTCTTCAAATAAAGGTTCAATTGTTGTTGAAGAATACTTTTAAAACATGTTGTTTTGTTTGTGCGTAAGATATTATAGTAATAAAACATCACAAAGCGTTAAAATTTAAAGTTTGTTTGAAAAAACTCCACCGCTCCTGCTGTCGAGTGTATGGTTGGAACGCGTTGGTTTTGATGTGTGCGGCGGCGGTGAATCAAAGACAATGTTTTTCAAAGGAAAAGTTGACGATGCGTTTGGTAGTCACAGCACATGTGCCGTTGGCGTTGGTCTACGTTAGAAAGTCGTTACAGTACTTAAGCTTTAGAGCTCTATGCACTTAAGATAAAGTGAGAGGTAGTTTTGGTCTCCTTTATAGCTAATCAAATTTTGTGATTCACTTATTGTATAACAATATTAGAATATTAGCATATATTTCCACATTTTTGGATGCATCAACCATATTGAATAAAAAATAATACTTACTGAAAGAGTTTACCAATTTCTAGGAAGTACATAACAAAAACTTTAAGCCTTAAGACATTTTTTACAAAAACTTGTCGCTTAAATTTCACTTCGGTTTGCATATACTTTTCTTCTTTCGGATTCAGTGTCCTGATGCAAGCTCTGATTGGATTCCAGATAATTGTCATTTCCAGCAAAATTTGTGGACCGTTTCCTTTCGCCCTCGTCCTCAGTTTTTTGTCTTTAAGAGCATACCACCTTCTCTCTCCGTTTCTTATTCTCAGCAAGGGAATTGCGATTTTACCTGAAACATTAAGAGAGAAAAATTCACTAGATTAAAAATATATATACTGGTACGTCTTTTAATGGAATCGAAGCGTTAAGATAGAGAGTTTCTGAACTTTCTCTATGAATTTCCTTTATAACGAAATAGTAATTTTTGTGACCTCTGATTTTATAGGCATTGACAAAACCAAACTTTGTCGTAAGATTGGTACACCCTGTATAAATAATCATTCGTATATAATGTAAATCAGTACGACGTGTTCCATCTGTAACCTCATCGTACAGAAAAACCTTAAAAAATAATACCCGTTGTGAAAAAGTTTTCGAGATACTTTTATTAAACCTCGAAGAGTCTCGGATGACTTTGACTTAATTTTATAATATACAGATTACATGCTTAAATTGTATAACTTCATGGAAGGAGCAATTAAACTCGATCGTTTATATTCAATGAATGATCCAATTTTAGATATAACATCATCATTCAATCTATGATGTTTATGTAGTTTGTGATATTTTTCTTTGTTTGTATCTTTTTTCTTTCATTATATACTAAGTTGTTGGCTCATTGTTTATTAGGTCACACACTTGTTCATGTATTTACAATTTACGTGTGAACAATAAACCTAATTTTTTTTTGTCTAGTTGGTTGGCTTTGGCCAGATCCCTTTTTTTCTCAACAAGTAAAAATTTTATTTTCATGTTAGTAAGTTAGTTAGTAAGTAAATTAATCTATTTTGTTTTTTATGTTTTTTTATCTTTTTATTTTTTTTCTACATTCATTTATTATTATTTTTGTAATGTTCATATCTGCACTTGTTTTATGTGTTTATTAATTACTATAATTATTTATTTATTATTTTTTTTTAATTTTTCATTATAATTTTTTTTGCACGTACAATATTCAATACATTTGTTGGCAAGAGTACAGGATGGGGTTAGTGGTAAATTACAATTTCATCTTACATCTTTCAATATGTTTGTATAGACAATAAATATGATATGTTAGAATTTGTACTGAATACAATTTGATTTAGATTTATAGGGAAATGCAGCTTAAGATCTACTAATTCATCATACAAAAAATATAGTAATAGGGAATATTCTATAATTATAAACCTAAATAAACCTAATTGATTTACTATTTATTTATTTAACATTCCAATCTCCAATTTATAGCATGTATTTCGGGGACTCCATGTATATTGACGGAAACGGAAATTTTACTTTAATACTTATTTGCGGAGATTACAATAAATTTTTGGAATTTGACATTTCAAAGAGTGAGTGAGCATATTAAAATGAGCTCTGCCAGAAGTTTTATGAACCGTTAAATTCAGTTAACGAATTTATTCATTAAGAGATGGCTGTGTGAATTTTCTTATTGATCGGCCATACTCCTAGATTTATTTTTGGATAATATTTCATCTCAATTACCTATATAAATTTAATAAGAAAATTAATGGTTAGATGTCGAAGAATAAAAATATCTTATTCTACGCTTCACAACTAGTTTTGAAAAATATTTTTCAAAAACAGTGACCGTTCAACGAAGAAGATACAACTACTTCCCGGGCTACATGCCCCGACAGATATTGAATTACACTTCTAAGTCAAACGGGGTTGGTAAATCTACAAGATTTAAACCAACCATTCTGGTTTGCAACTAGAAGGGATAACACAACTTGTAGACCGGTTTCGGCGTATTGCGCCTCATCAGTACAAGGTATATGTTATCGTCCGAGAGTTAATCTCAGACTGAAATGTGACTATAATCAACAACGGTACATATTGTCCAGTTACGGAAATATTTTTGTTGCGAAAATAGCGACATCTCACCTCTAAGTCACAAACCAAAATTCGAACGAGACAACAAACCACGTAGATCTGAAACACAAATGTGAATTAATACAGTTTCCTGTAAAATTGTCGTATTTAGTAAAGCGTTTTAACATTAGATGTCGAAGAATAAAAATATCTTATTCTACGCTTCACAACTAGTTTTGAAAAATATTTTTCAAAAACAGTGACCGTTCAACGAAGAAGATACAACTACTTCCCGGGCTACATGCCCCGACAGATATTGAATTACACTTCTAAGTCAAACGGGGTTGGTAAATCTACAAGATTTAAACCAACCATTCTGGTTTGCAACTAGAAGGGATAACACAACTTGTAGACCGGTTTCGGCGTATTGCGCCTCATCAGTACAAGGTATATGTTATCGTCCGAGAGTTAATCTCAGACTGAAATGTGACTATAATCAACAACGGTACATATTGTCCAGTTCGAATTTTGGTTTGTGACTTAGAGGTGAGATGTCGCTATTTTCGCAACAAAAATATTTCCGTAACTGGACAATATGTACCGTTGTTGATTATAGTCACATTTCAGTCTGAGATTAACTCTCGGACGATAACATATACCTTGTACTGATGAGGCGCAATACGCCGAAACCGGTCTACAAGTTGTGTTATCCCTTCTAGTTGCAAACCAGAATGGTTGGTTTAAATCTTGTAGATTTACCAACCCCGTTTGACTTAGAAGTGTAATTCAATATCTGTCGGGGCATGTAGCCCGGGAAGTAGTTGTATCTTCTTCGTTGAACGGTCACTGTTTTTGAAAAATATTTTTCAAAACTAGTTGTGAAGCGAAGAATAAGATATTTTTATTCTTCGACATCTAATGTTAAAACGCTTTACTAAATACGACAATTTTACAGGAAACTGTATTAATTCACAAAATTAATGGTGTCTGAAGATAACTGTAATATCAAAGAAATGTGTCACTTATTAGGATTTATATTCTGGAAAATATGAAATTCCTTTGAAGTTTCCATTTCAAAGTAACTTCCACCTCGTTCAGACTGGGCCAAGGTTAGAGCTCTTTTATCAGAAACAATAGATTCTGGGGATATCGATTATTGACATATTGACATCTATATACTTAATTGACATTCATGTTATGACAAGTGATGAGTTTGTGAGAGAAAGGGCTATCCTTGTTACGTAACGATAAGGTAATGCCACTTTGCAACGCCTCCAACAAGGTTGGGCGACAATTTGCAACGGCTACTCAGTTTAGCGAGCACCTCAGGTGTAGATTCTGAGACCAAACTAGTACAAATTCAGAGAGTATTCTAGTGTGATATTTATCTTCGGCAGTGGCGTGCTGTTTTGAACAAAATTACTAACACAAAAATAATATTAGACAGTTATTCGCCGAGGTGCATATTACATTTTTCCGTCGATCCTTACAAAACATTACTAATTTCCGAATGAAAAATCGACTATTTTTGGAGGAAGGTATTTTTCGTCCGCTGTGCAAAAGATAAGTTTCATCTATCACTATCTATTCTTGATTATTATGAACACTAATATTCACACCACGGTCTTATTCACACGTAAAATCTATTGGATTTCGTCAATGATTAACTTGACAACAGCAAATGATTGTCACAGTCATTCTCGCACCGTAACCCATAGTAACCACAGCGGACGAAAATTAAAGTGTTTGCGAACTAAAAATTCTTGAAAATGCTAAGAATGCGATAACAGCGACATCCCCACACTACAACGTAGTGTAATTCAATGTCTGTCGGGGCATATAGCCCGAGAAGTAGTTGTTGCTTCTTAGTGAAAATTATTTTTCAAAAACTTTGTAAGGCGTTTGACATCTATTGATAACACACCTTACTAAAATATGACAATTTTTGACAGGTAACTGTAATTAAGTAAAAATCAATCAAGCCATACCTTGTTTCGTTTCACTAGACGGGTAAAACCTATTAAATAAGTATATAAGACCATGTGACGTCACTAATTAATTTGACAGTCGCCCTGGGGATAAACAAAGCGTTCTTTGCTTGGTTCTTAATAGTTATTTTGATCGTGTTCGACTCCATTTGGTTTTGGTTTAAGTAGTGCTTTTACGACGTGTTTTTGATTGCCTTGAGCTTTCTCACTTTTGTAAAATGTGAGCCACGTGTTCCGTCTTAGCCAAAACGAAGCTTGTATATATGTATATAGGTATATCTTGACGTATGGGAATCGTGTTTATCACTGCTGGGTTATACAATGTACCAAGTTTGAAGTTTGTGGGTAGCGTTTTTTTAGATATGCTTGAAAAGCTGACTTAACAGCGTCATCTTCAAAGGACACTAGCTTCCTTAGGAGGAGCTTTTGGATAAAGGTATATTAGGTTATATGTAGGTATGTAAACTGGGGTGGCATTCACTGAGAACTAAAAGATCTATTACGTTTCCTTTCCTCCATTTAGTTCCTGAGGAAAGTCTCAGAAAATAGTAGTTCTTTTGGATCTATTTCCTTAAGGAATTATAGGATATTAGCAGGTTTCAGTTTAGGTTATTGTACCTCTTCTCTCCAGTACGCTCCTAGGCTCTGAATTGATATGCATTCTGCAAGTATGTGAATGGAGGGTTTTCTTATATTTCACAGAATCTACATTCTTCTTGCTCCAGTAGTTTGAGCTTATTTGGGGTGCCCAGTCAGGCGACAGTGTCCGGACAGCTGTCAAAGCTCTTAGTGCAATTTCACTCTGGCTTAGGCATTAATTTGATCTCACCTGGCTGTAGTTTCCTAGGTGTATCTTTGATTGTCTTCTAAATCTAGGTTAGATGGACATAAAATCACATCTTATGTAGTTTGCTTCGGGCATTGAGTTTCTGGACACCCTTTATTATTAGGTTATTATCTACAACTTGTGAATTTTTGTTCCCCACTTACAATGTTGTGAAATATTTATGAAAATTTATTTATTGATCCCTTTTATTATTACTACCAACTACTGAACAAAAAATATGTATTTTAAAATATTACAGCTTTATATTTATAATAAAAAAGATAATTAAAACACTAAAAAACAAAATTACAAATCCAACCAAAAAATTGTTTTTCCTAAGGGATACTGTCATAAGTGTCAATTTGTCAGTTAGAGGACATGTCCAATAGTAATACATTGCAAGAAAAATTAAAATGAAGTTGATGCATTCAGAAAAAACATACTCACCCAAGAACTCCACTTTATGATCCCTATCTTCATCAAACACTGTGATTTCTAAAACGCTATTAATATCCTTAACGTTGAATGTGAAAATTTTATTCCAAGAAGGTGTGAGTGTCTTGTATTCTGTCTGCGTTTGAAGGCGGGCATTTCCCAATTCTAAAACGCAAAAAGGATCACTTTTTCCTCCAAGATCTGCCGAAGCAAGTCCTTGTGCTTTAAACACTCTAACGGTGAGGTGACCAACATCTTTGACATTATGTAGTGTTCTATGCCATGCCTAAAAAATAAAAGGCGTACCGTATATAAATAAGCAGACAGGCTATAAAGATATAATATTAATCAAGATTGTATTTTAATCGACAGAAAAAAACACTTCTAATCGATACCTACACGTATAATAAGGCAAACCAAATAAAGATAATGAAATGAGTTGCACGACAGTGTATTTGATTGTCCACTTTATGTTATATCTTCATTGCAATGATTACAAATAGCATGCAATACCTGGTAGGTGGATATTACAGAAAAAAAGTTTGTTACTATATGAAGGTTAATTTTAATCATAAGTGCATCTAAATTGCATTAAGAAGATAATTTCACTGTTATATTTCAACTAAATATGTCTTTAATAATTTTTAGTTTATTACTTTTACATCCGAAATTTTGTCTTATTATTAGTTTTTTACTAACCCTGATGAGAAAAACTAGTCTTTTCAGCAGTACTAGCATAAGAGACTGGCAATAGAGTGAAAATAACTTGATAGGACACCTACTGCCAAAAGGCAACAAGTTTGAGAAAAGATCTGGAGAATTATTTTCTCTTTATTGTTATTCTCATGTTCAGCTTATTTTTTGACGTTACAGTAATAAAACGATATTTAAATAATATTTTTATTTTAATTAAATAAAAATTCTTGTACCTATTAGTAACATAAAATAGGTACAAATATTAATGAGAATTATTTTCAAGCTTATAGTAGTACATTATCAACATCATCATCTTTCTTTTCAATAAAACCGTTTAACTTGAAACTTCTTCGTTTTGATTTCGTTACATGATATTTCACATTCTTTTTAGTTCTTTTAGTGCCTTATTATTACGAGGTTCCTTTATTGTCAATTTGTTGCAGTCTCCTCATAATTCTTACAAAGACTCGTTCTCCCTCAAGCAATTTCGAGCCTAAATACACAACTGCGTGGTCTACAGTGCTGCCTTACATTTTCTGGACAGCTGAAGCCCATGAAAAAATTTCCAGCCGCCCCATAACTAAACTTTTCTGGAAACTGTATGGCGTGTTTTCCAAAGTCGATCCAAACCCAAATTAAGGGGAATGAAACAAATATGAAATCCGCCATTTTTTTGTGGCGGCCATCTTGAATTTCTTTTTTTTATGATGTACTTTACTCTACTAGTCAAACCTTTCCATTTGATATCCATATTGAGGAATTTGAATAAAAATTTAATCCGCCATTGTCTGGCGGGGGCCATCTTGGATTTACAATGATTCTGAATATACATAACTGTTTTATCATCAGAACACGTAGACATTTAATTTGAAGACTGAATTTGATCTAACAAACAGGGCAAGCTAAATGAAACCGTTGAAATAAAAAAGCACAATGATTATAAATGTGTTTTTCCCTTAGTTGATGTTTGGGCAACATTGCGTTGTCTTGCTGCGTCAATAATATTTCCATCTAAATTTCTTCTTATTAATTTTAAATGGTGTTCAGATGAGGTGTAACTAAAGATAAGGCTTCAATGAAGTAGGTTGATTGTGACTAGTAATATTAATGGTTTCTTGTTCATTGATATCTGCTTTTGAAAGATAATGTAGATATTGTTGAGTGATTGGTAATTTGTATCGATATACAAGCCAATTGGCATATTTTGGAACCATGATTTGTCTCATGCCTGATTTGCTGTGAAAAATCCGGCCAGTTTTAATATTTTCGTTTCGCAGACTAAGAAATTTCTTAAGCGAAACAACAGAGTTGTTCTCATCGAGTATCAACTAGTCACTTTTTGCACATCTTTCAGATCTGCTTTGTACTCTTGGGTACTCCATGCGAACCATCGTTATTGTTTTCCTCCTTAAAATAATACACCAAACATTGTGCACCTCCTCTACCACGCCATATCAATTCATGTGACGTGATAAAATAAAACTTTTTTGTAGTTCGACAAACACTATTTCATTTTGTTTTCAAATTGATTTTATTATTTATTGTTGGAGAATGCGACTAAGAAGAATGGCAGGGAAAACAAAGTGGGACAAATGTAGAAATAAAGAGATAAGACAAATGACATAGAAGAAGGGGTAGACCGAGTTTAGAGTAGATAGACCAAATAAAGGAGATAGGAGATAAGAAAGGAAAAACTCTACATGGAATGAAAATATTAGCAAGAGACAGGAAAGAGTGTAAGCATTGGGGAAAAGGAAAAAGAAAAAGAAAAATAATAATAAAAAGAAAAAGAAAAAGAAAAAGAAAAAGAAAAAGAAAAAGAAAAAGAAAAAGAAAAAGAAAAAGAAAAAGAAAAAGAAAAAGAAAAAGAAAAAGAAAAAGAAAAAGAAAAAGAAAAAGAAAAAGAAAAAGAAAAAGAAAAAGAAAAAGAAAAAGAAAAAGAAAAAGAAAAAGAAAAAGAAAAAGAAAAAGAAAAAGAAAAAGAAAATGAAAAAGCAAAAGAAAAAGAAAAAGAAAAAGAGAGCTGGAGAATACGTTTTATTTATGAAACGTAAGATACTTTTTTTCCATTTGTGTAATTTCTTTAGATAATTCTGTAATTGCTGAAGAACCGTGTCTAAAGTCAGATATTTTAAATTTTTTCATAATATTTTTTTTGCCCTGAGAGAACTAATAGGCCAGCTATAAAAGTCAAATATTCAATGTTTTATTTCAAAATGTTTAGCTTATTATAATTTTTTTTGTTAATAACAGAGTAAAGAGTTATGTGGATGCAATATTCAGTAATGTCCGTAATTATGCACTTACATATCTGTCAATGATGGCTTGTTTTTCTCGAGGATTGTCTTCGTAGGTTGTTAAATCGGAAATGGTCTCGGAAGCTGTTGTACCGCTTATAGTTAAAAGTAAATGTAAAGAGCCTGCTCCTTCTTCTAGTTCATGCCAAGTACTATGTGTTTTTTCTCGTTCATAGGTGGTTAGATCTAGTACACATCTGAAAATATTGTAATTTGAAAACTGAGAACATTATAGTTTGGCAAACATAACTGAAGATGTGAAAGGAATGCGGTCGAAAATATTCGATATTGCCACGTTTAACTATAAAAAAGCTAAAGTGCTAAGTATGTAGTGATAATAATTAGAAAATTGACTTTTTATTATTAACAATATGTCAATAGTGATTAAACGTTAGTTCTTTAATGTGCTTGTTTCATTGGATTTTGTCTATTAACATTCTTTTTTCAATTTCTGAATATTAAAATATGAACACTTTTCCAAATATGTTATGGGTTTTCTTCAAGCCGCAACGTCGTGCGAAAATCATAATTACCACGCCCTCTGACTAACTCAATTGGTGAATATTTATCAAACCTCCGTTGCTAAGTTACCACCTGACTTCCTATTGGCAAGCGCGTGCGTGTGTTCTTCCCTCTCACTTCGACAATTGATTGACATTGATTATCCAGTGGCGTTTATATTGTCAGTATATTTAGCTTTGTATTTTCAGTTTTACTTGGTATCTTATTATTTCGTATCCATATTGAATTCAAGTACGATTTTTAACATTACTTGTTTTTAAAAATACCTTACCTTTAAAGCAAAGCATAAATCAGTTTCTATATAGATACAATTAATATATAATAATAATTATTATTTTGAATACTTTTATAAAATAGGTTCCATACGCCATTGGTACGTTTATGACAGATATCGGCCATGTTTCCTCCCCCCTTACCGATGCAGCGTAGCTTTAGATAGACTTACCAAACTATACTTTTCTCTGAAAGCGTACAAAATTGGTTGAGGTTGTATGAAAATATAAATTAAAAAACTTTGAATGGATTTTCTGAGCAAAAATCATTTCTTAAAAAATAATAAATATTTGGATAATAGAATATAAATTAATATAGAGTGCCACAGGCTGATTTTTGTTTTTAAGTTTCTGCTTAAAAAATATATATATTGTACAGGGTGAATAACCTTTGAGGAGTGATGATGCCAATACCAGTTTAAATAAGAAAGCCCCTTATTTCAATTTGCGGATTTTCATTAGTTTAGATTAGTTTTCCATCTGGCCTGAAGGCAAGGTTTCAGCAAGTCACCTTGTAGTAGGGCCATTGTTGAATAGCTCTTCTACTAACTGATTTATATGATGCATGGTACATTCTTCGTATGACGCCGTGGCTCGAAGGACTTCATCTTTGATGAAAGGAATATATTTAGGTCGTAATGCAGTGTTTAATTACTTACATACCATGGTGTATCCACTATCGATCTTAGCAGGTTTGACTGAAATCCTTGGTTGATGTTCAGTGACGTTGGTTTTGCACAACCCCATAGATGGAGTCCATAAGTCCAGATAGGTTTGAGCATCGTTTTATATAGCAGGATTTTATTGTGGAGAGAGAGTTTTGATCGTCGACCAGTACATCAGTCGGAAGCTTATGTCAAGCTGTTGTCTTTTCATTTTAATGTGTTTCTTCTATGTAAGACGTTGGTCCAGATGGATGCCAAAATATTTTGTCTCTGATGCTGTAGGTTATCCATCCTTACATGTGTTATGACGCGTGGTAAATGTTACCTGGACTGATTTTGCCTTATTCATTTTAGTTGTGTACATTGAGTACATTCAGGTGGTTTTGCAAATTTTGAGATGCTGGTGTAGGGTCTTCGTCTACTGAAAGTATCGCCACATCGTCGGCAAAGGAAGCAATTATTGTAGTATTGTTGGTTTTGGGTATATCGGACGTATAGAGTAGGAAGAGCAGCGGACCTAGAACACTGCCTTGTGGAACATCATATTTTATGGGACAGATGCTGGTTATCGACTTTGACGGAGAAATGTCTATTGGCGAAGTAGGATGAACTTGTCGAGTGGTTGAATGGTCTTCGCGGAAGCCGAACTGGTGCTTTGGTAGTAGTGTTTCGAGATTATGGTCTATGTGAATCCTCTGCAGCAGTAATCTTTCAAAGACTTTGCTTATTGTTGGAATCAGGGTCGGTAGGAAGTAGTTTCATTGTGTTGTTTTCCTGGTTTGGAGATCATAATAATTACAGCAAATTCCCAAACTATGGGGAAGTAGAATAAACTTAACATTCGATTGAAAATAATAGTTAGGAGAGTAACAGCCTTACGTGGGAGTGGGGCCCTCATGTAATGTGCAAAATTTGATTGCGTTTATTAAATGAACTGATGGCTCTGAATCTCATATAATTGTAAAACCATTCACACGATTTTCACTGAATAAAAAAACACAAAAAACACAAAAAACACAAAAAACACAAAAAACACAAAAAACACAAAAAAGACAAAAAAACACAAAAAACACAAAAAACCCAAACAAATTCCATTTCTTTCTCCTGTATTTTATTGTGTTCCGTTCTCGTCTATTATTGTTCCAAGGTACTTAAAATGTTTAGCTTGCTCAATTCTCCCCGTATCTATTCATACATTGATCTCCTCTTTGTCTTCCCCAATTACCATCACTTTTTTTTCCATTACCACGTTCATGTTTTCTTGTAGTTCTTTCTTATTTTTTGCTATTTATATCTCGTCGTCTGCAAATTCTCCTCCACTGATGTACCAAATATACTTTTCTACCAAGTGTTGGGTATCTCTTTAGGATCTTAACATCCAACAATATAAATGATTTTAGACGGAAGGACTTTGAAGATTAATGATACCGTGGTTGAGATAAAAAAAAACACGTTCCTTCCAAGCAGTTAAGGTAAAGAAATAATTACCATGGTGATCGCGAACATCCAAAACTGTCAATACTGTATTTACTTTGATTATTTGTTAGTTATTATCGTTTAATAAACAATACTGACCTTCCTATAAAATCATCTCTTGTTCTGTCTTTATCCCAAACGGTAATTTCTAATTGTTGATCACCATCATCGTATAAATGAAGATCCAATTGCTCTAACCATCTTGGATTTAAAGATCTCCATACTACTCTACTTTTGTACTTTTCGTTTCCTAACCTAAAAAAATACAGATAGCGAGCTATTAAAGTTTTAAAAACAAGACATTAACATTAGATATTCATAACAACTAATAACAATATACGTTAATAAGACATGCTATACATCCTAAACGCCATTGGCAGAGAAATTGCAAGCGTCAGTTTGTACTGGTTTTGTTCAGTTTGTAAGAATGGTTTTGGTTCAAAGATACTCACCTAAATTTACAATACGGGTCTGACGTTGCTGTTTCTGGATCACACGGTAAGAGATTCTTGCCCTCAACTAAAACTATTGTAACTACTGAACTCCATATTTGAGATTTTAGTCTTTTATTAACATCTTGGGTTCTACTAGTTTTTTGGAAGTACTGTAACAAAAGTAATATTAAATGCAACAATTTCATTTATTCAAATCAAAGCCATGCTGCTCAAGTGACAGTAGCTACAACTTTTTCTTATATGCATAGACGCGTCGTCCATATTGGCAAGTTCGTGCGGCGCCAAAGCGTGGAGGGCGCCGTCAATTTAAATTTAAACAAATTCAATTCAACAAATTTACATAAAACCTAAGATTATTCATCAATACCAAAGGTGTAAGTAATCAGTCAGAGAGAGACGGCGATACTTAAAGGTAAGCGAGGCATACTTGTGAGCGCGCGAAATTAACAATTAAAAACAGTTATAATCAATTAAATTTTCTTAAATCTCTATTAAGAATATTATTAACTATTGTATAAAGAATTAAAAAATATATATTATTTATATTTTATTATTTTTTTAAATATATTTTTCATGGGTCAAAGTAAACAAATTTGAGATTTTTCGAAACTCTAAACATACATATCTCTAAAAATATTAACCTTATCGCGAAAAGTCATAGGACCTTTTTTATTTGTATATCAATGAAGAATATTAAAAAAATTTGTCCGGTTCAAAAATAACAATTCCTTGCAATTGTTTAAACATTTTCGGTTTAAACAATATGGCCCCCTGGCAACATGCATTTATATCATCAGTAGGGCAATTTGAAGAGGATCGCATGAAAAAATTGCGGTGGAATAGTTTTCGGTACTCATGCGCCGATTCCTCCTAGAATATATAAAATGTTATTAAACTATTAAGCTAACGACAATTCAACTCAAAAGTCTAAAGTGCAATGTGCCACTGTGTAGTATGGTCTTTGTCAATTTTCGTAATCTATTGTACATGTTAACCGATTGTGGTCCCGAAGGTTGTTCAATTTTTTGGCATTGATGGAATTTTTCTCTAGGTCAGATGTTTGCTTGCAGTGTCAAATAAACATAAAAATCCTGTCTTCTTGTAAAGTAGCTATGCATGGGTCTTTCAGTTAAGTTATGCATGTGCTTTCGAACCTAATACGTAACAAGTTGCCCTTTTTCGTAATTTGAAAATAGAATCGAAGAGGTAGAAATTACGTAAGCCCCATAGCGTAGGTGAGATTCAAACAGAGAGAAGTAAGTTACTAACTCAGTAGAATAATTAAGCTGTTTGGAGTCAGATTTATCGGCAAAACAGGCAGAGGACAATTTTTTTTCTAAAGTGTCTATTTGCTCAGACCATTTTAGGGCATCGTCAATATGGAGATTGAAAAACTTGTACATTTTATTACGCCATTGTTCACAGGTTTTGAACATCGTCTGTACGATTAAACTATTAGTTTTTTTAAAATGCAAGTCAGACCAGTTCCTTTACAGGAATTATAAACTATAGAAATATCTTTATAAAATAATCGAGAGGAAGTGGCTTATTTTTCCAGGAGGATTTGGAACTAACTCAATGAAGCTACTTTTATCCATTTTAGTCGATAACTAAATTGAGCAGGATAATTTTTCTGTTTCTGTTGATAAAACCTTTGTAGAAAATGATAATATCATTTGTGAAAGATATTGATATCAGATGACGGTCTTCCGTTAAAAGATTATTGAGAGTATAATATTTTTTGGATGATAATCTCGAGAACATTAACTTCAAATGCCTAAGGGCCATATTTGATAAGCTTGAACACGGTTAAAGACTTGGTAGATGCTGATTTTTATATTAAAAGTTTGTACCTACTGAGAAAAAAGTAAAGTTTTCCACACTTGGTAACTGCGAGTGAAAATTTTGACCTTGAAGTTATCCTTAAATCGGTTTAGTAATATAAACCTTTTAAGTCTTTGATTTTTGAGATACACGGTATCAAAATTGAAAAATTAAAATATTTTGTACAGTAAATTAAAAAATTTAAAATTAATAAAAACGAGCGAAGTTTTATTTATCCTTTCTGTAAAAATTTTTAGCAATAAGCATTTTCACACATAGATAAGAATAAAAAACTGTTACTTACTGTAACATTTATTTGAAAAAAATATAAAATTCAATTATGTACATATGTGATGTGAATTATCTTTTAAAAAAATCTAATATTGTCTGCTTCATATTCATAGGTTGTTTTCGAAAAATTTGTGTTCACAATTTATCAAAATCTCTGATATTTTTGTGTAAGCGTTCACATTGTTATTCACAAATAATAATTTTTCTAGATCCCTCAAATTAGCACATGCTCCACTAAGGCTGGAAATTTTAGGAGCTTGTTGTTAGTCACTTATTTCTTCAATATCAGATTGTTCATCACTGTTCGCCACGAAGTCCTCAACACATTTAGAAACGGAAAAATCGGAATCTTCAGTGGTTAGTGCTTGATCTATAGAAGAATATCCGTTGAAATCCAAACCCATTTCAGTTGGTATTAAAGTGGATAGGTCGGTAAAATTATTTTCAAATTCTTCTTGGGCATCGTCCTTTGTGTCTCCAGCTTTTGAAATACAGTTTACTACTGTTTTTGCTGTAACTTTTTTTCAAGCTGCCACTATTCATATTAAAGCATTTGCAACTGTTATGATTTTTTTTATTTTCTCTAGAGATGGCTCGGATTCTATAAGCATAAGTAATATTTTGACTAAATATCTGGCTGGCATATGTAGTATTCGGTGGTAAAAAAATCAGTTTAATATTTTGAAGGACTATATTGTTAGGATGGGAAGTTGCATTATCTAGAAACAACAGTATATTTCTCTTTTGTTTTTTCATTTTCTTGTCCTACTTATGTTACCCTGAACTCATTATGTTTTCGTTCATCCAAGCTTTTTTACTAGAAGTCCATTCAAAAGGTAACTTATTGATGTGTTCCCCTTTTGCTTTACCTACCACTTAAGGTTTTTCTTTTTCTCAAGCCATATTAGTACAAAATAAAATTGTTAATCGATCTTTAGCAGCTTTTCCTCCAGCACAGTTGTCATTTTTTAGAGTAAATGTATTTGTAGGTAATGCTCTATAAAATAATCCCGTTTCGTCAGAATTGTAAACATCTTCTGCAGAATAGTCTTCCAAGATTTCATTTAATTTTCCAGTTCTCAATCTCCTATAAATTGATGTGTGCAGACTCACCACAAAACAGACTTAAACGTGATATTGTGTTTCTCGCAAAATTTTCCCAACCATGCTTTGACAGTGTCACACTTTAATTCTTTTGCAGCTTCTAGTGCGTTTTCTTTCATTAATGGTCCAGACAAAAGATTCTTCTAATTTCGTACTTTGGAAAACCACCCAAAAACTATCTGATCCTTAGCAAGACTCTCAGTTTTAGGGAATCTCCGTTTAACGTCCTCATTACTATAGCCATTAACAAAATACTTTAAAAATTCATTTTTGTTTTTTAAAACTGTATTTTTCCAACACCATATATTTCGGCTAACACTTAATTTATATTTCTCACTCGCATGGATAATTTCCACCTTATCCATGAAAGATAAACGTTTTCTTTTTTCGTTTGGCATGTTGTGTTAACAATAACTAAACTTCAACTAAATAGACTGACCAAATTATTTGAGAAGCAATAAAATTTGTAAATAATATCCAGTTTCAATTACATATTTTCATAAACATCTTAACATCTTAACATCTTACTATCATAAAGAGGATTAGTGGGAAAACCAAACCCTCCCTACATTAAGCTCGAAACAAGAAACCAGTCAACCGGAAACATTTTTATACCTGTCCCTTTACAAAAATATACAGTTTGCGAAAGTCCCTTTCGTACGCTGCGACTTATACAAGTACGACAAGGAAAATATGAGCAAAACTACGTGAAAGAGAGAGAGAAGAGTTGTTAGCCCAACGTCCCTTCTACCAAAACATTTGGGCGTGTATTCAGTCCCCTCCTATTTATTTTAACTGTTGTGTTGCCAAATGTCTTATCTGTAAAAATTATTCCTAATTTTTGTCTATCGTTGTTTTAAAATTTTCAATGGCATGTCAAGCGGCAACAATGTTAAATACCAATAATTGTTAAATCGAAAGCAGTGTACGGATTTTATTTATTGCAGATTGTAATTTGTCCAAATTTTTTCTTGAACTCCATTATTTCATTCTTGTGTTGATCTCACTTATTTTTCAAAAGTCAATATTACCAATTTCGATTTTCTCCCACTAAATACACCGTTATCCGGTGTTAAAAGTCAAATGCAAAATAAGTTATTTATTACTTAGAAAGTACCAAACATTCTAAACTGGCAACGCTGCAGCAGAGACTGACTCCCCACTCTGTGAGTACGTTCACTCTGGTTCAGTAGTTTCCCAGCATGGAAGGAGTGAGGTTGTAAAATTAATAAAAAATACACTCGTTATTACGTAACCTGTACATCTTAAAATTCATTTTTGTCAACTTGATCGTTTCTGACCAAGCTGACAATTAATTTCTAACTACAATAGGATATTATTTTAGCCATTGTAACTTGAAAATAAAACATTTATTCTTGAGATAAAAATAATAAAGTAATTGGGTATAAAAAACTAAAGATCGATTCCATTAATTCCATTAACTTTTTTTTGGTAGAGCGGACTGAATACACGCCCAACTGTTTTGGTAGAGGGGACTGATCGCTGGGCTAACAAGTCTTCTCTCTCTTTCACGTAGTTTTGCTCATATTTTCCTTGTCGTACTTGTATAAGTCGCTGCGTAAGAAAGGGACTTTCGCAATCTCTATAAGGGTATCCGTACACGTAGGTGGATTACAAATTCTTAACTTTCGTTGAAATATCCGTACATGGAGGTAATTTTGAAAGAAATAATATTTTTTGGTAACTAATTTGTATGTCCGCATGCGTTATATAGAGGGTCCGCTATTGAGAGGATCGTTTATACACAAATGGACATTGCAGCATTCCGGACATTTGTTTTTGTCCGTTACATTGAGTTGTTCGCTATATACATGAGTCCAAAAATAGAGGTTTTACTGTATGTGAAAACAACAATTTCTTTATTGTGTCATTTCCTATATTAAATAAAAATTATATATAACTATTTAACCTGGAAAACTATTGTTTCATGTTCCCCACTTCCATTTCATTTAATTGAACTTAACCATTTGATTGTTATTAATATAATATCAATCAAAGGTTGAGTTACGATTAATCATTTTGTGATAAAGGATGAATTGCAGTGATCTTAAATATGGTACAAAAAACTGTAAAATTACAGTAATCTTCATTCCGACTGTTTTTGATGTTAACAAAGATCACAACCTTATCTAAGGACCTTGGGATCTAAAGATGGTACCACCCGTAAATTAATTTCGCAAAAGGAGGTGCCACGGGTCAGATTCCCAGCCCATCTATTTGTAGGTGAGCTGTAAGTCTGACAATTAAAATTTGAAATACTTCAAAATGACAAATATTGTCGAAATTTTTAAATATGATCCCACAAATAACACAATTTGATCAAAAATGCAGAATAATGATGTGACAAATTGTTTAGCAAAAATGTTTCCAGAAAATAAATCGTCGCTAAGAATATTGGAATTGCTAAAAGCCCTTCGAACAGCTCGCGAGGAAAATACTGATTTGCAAACAAAAAACAGCGAATTGCGGGAGAAAATAACAAAACTGGAAACTGATATTGAAACAGTGAAAGTATCTCTTGTTGCTAACCAGGAAAAATTCGAACAAGCTATCCATAAATTAAAACGAGAGAATAATTATAATAAGGAAAACTTACTTGATAATGGTAGAAAGTGTTTGGCAAGACAGGAGAAATATTTGAAAGAGATTTGTGATTTGAAAACCAAGAATAAAATTTTAAAAACGGAAATTGAAAGTAAGGAGCACGATTATGGAGTGCACATTAACAAATTGGAACGGAATTTCAAAAAGGCTGTTAAAGATAATGTTAAGATTGGTAATGAAAACAAGAATATGATACAAAAAACGATAAAGTACAAAGGTATGATTCACATTAAAATTCTAGTTACATGTTTAGTTACATTTTTCTCATTCAATTATGTATCGTTGTATTTAAAAAAAGGGTACAAATATTAGAAAGAGACGTTAACGTCATCCTATAGACCATTGCAGAACAAATGACTTTGACAGATCGGCCATATTGTGCTGGAGAGCAGCCCAATCGATTAGTTGGATGTTTGTGTTTTATGAATAAAAATTTACTGATATAGCTACACTAACTAACCATCGATGAAATGTCTAGAGCACACACGCCAAGTTTAAAGTTGTGATTCACTGAGGGGGCCCCATCGCGGCGTTGATCAGAGAGATCAATTAAATAATCACCTCGCCTCGTTTAAGCCTCACACAAGGTTTCTCAAAAAATATGAATTTTGCTCGAGAGTCAAGTATTTTTTTTTACAATGCAGAAGAATTTTATGAACTAAAGTTATTTTGAATTAAGATATATTCAAAAATGCAATTACAGCCATATTTAGCATGAGAATTCAGGTTTGGTGATTTTTGCGTTTTACATTATAAATTATTCGTAGCTATAAATGTCTATTATTAAAAATATTTGGTGCCTCTCTATGTGTTTTGTAATTTTCTCCAACAATTAACACAATTCCTATTTCTTCACGATTTACATAATTTATCATTTTTATTCTAATTTTATGAATATCAACCCAGTCTGACATTAATGTCTGTGCATCCTAGATTATGTTAAATTGTATCAAGCCAGAATAATTAATACGGAATGATTAGTAAATAATCACCAAACCTGAATTTCCCTGCTAAATGGCTGTAATTGCATATTTGAATATAACTTTTAATTCAAAATAATTTCATATAATTCTCCTGTATTGTTAAAAATAAAGGTACTGCACCCTTGAGCAAAATTCATATATTTTGACAAACCTCGTTTAGGGATTGATGGTTGAATTTCAAGTTTTGGACCATGCAAAATTTCTTAACGGGAATAAATTTCTTTCATAAAACCAATAATAAAAAAGCTTTTCATACCCCAGTCGTGATTTTTCATAAAATTGGACATAAATCTAGATAATATTGTGATTTTTGAGAGCCTTTTTTAAATATATTTCTAAATTTTTAACAAAAATATGCTTGGAACAGTTTTCAATTAGTGGAGAAACCCCCATATTTTGTTCGATTTACATGTTTTTCATTCAAGGTAAACTGAAATATGCCCTGGCCGTTATTAAGGATTTAAACTCTAAGTTAATTGAACGTTCTTCAAAACCATCTATTTGTCACGTTTGTATTCAAGCTGGTGATGATAAATATGACAAATCGAATTTATTAGAAATAAAAGAGTCGAAAAATTCACAAGCGTTCGATAAATCACTACAAGAGGATCGTTTGCTATCCGACATTTTCTTTAAGACAACATCGTATTCCGACAAAGAAGTAATTATTATTTAGAGAGATAACATCGCTTAGGAGTGATTTGAAACAATGTTTTCATAAAAGGTGAGAGCTCCTTAATAAAAAGTGTAGTTGTTAGATAAGGTTGCGGTGTAACTTAGAAATTGGTATTAAACTGCCAAAAAAGACTCTCCTCAATAGAAAAACTCAACAAAGTGCCTCTATCCCAAATCTCTAGCCATTCTAGTATGGATAGCATCGAAACTCTCTTGCAAGGGCGGGTAACGCAGGTGATTTTATTGTGCCAGAACCTGCAATTGGCATCTCAACAAGTTTTGCGAAACTCACACTAAATACTCGGATAGCGGGACTTTCGGAAGATGAAACATTTTGATGAAAAATTTGTGCCTGTCCCTCTGCGGTTCGAATTAGGTATCTGATGTTTACCAGGGTCTCTCTCGCCCTTAGATCTGAAAAATCGCCAAATAAACAAGCCACAATAGACCCACTCATCACAAACCTAACCTAAGTCTAGTTATATTTTCTGTCTTCATTGAGCTTCTTACGGTTTCGGCATACGCAAAAAAAACACTTCCTTCACTTGAAATAAAATTAACTATTTTGGCACAAATATTTTTTAATTTTTTCAGGAATCAGAAAGTTCAATGACAAAGTTTGACACTGATACAGCTGTTGAATAAATGAAGTAATATAATAAAATAATATCAACATTGTATTAATTTTTTTGAGTTTGTTACAAATTTAGGGGTTGATGTACTCACCAGCCAGGTCTGCAATTTCGTGTTGGGGTATATTAGGAGAGGTATAGGACGATTCAGCTTGCCTCGAATACCTACCCAAAAATTGGTGCCAGCACTCCTACTATTCCGCATTATTTCCCAAATCATATGAGTTGTCACTTTTGTGACATTTGAAAAAAATATTTGTAAATGATATAAGAAATGTTGTGGCTTAAATACTATGTTGTTTCAAATAAAAAGAATATAATGATAATAGTCACCTGTTCTTTATCTTCTTGAGTCTTAGGATATAGCGTCACAGCCAAAACTATTTCTCCTAATGCAGCATCAGGCCTAGAAGGATCTTGTAACGGTAAAGTTAAATCTGTAGTCCTTGTTAAATCCAGTTTGGATAGATCCAGCGTAACGGATCCCATAAAATCATCCTGAAATAAAATTTGAGTCACAAATATCAAGATTGTTATGTTTAAAACAATATTCATCAAATTATCAAAAGGAAGAAGATTAATCGTCATTAAATGAAATAAGAAATGCCAGTGTGTCAGGTACTAGCAACATCTACATTGATGGCTAGAGATGCGTGGTATACTCCAATTCTTTAAACCTCAACATAAAATGGGCTAAGGGCAAATATGCCAATGCAACAGTTGCAGTAGTGGCAAACCTATTGCATTAACATACTCACAATACGTTCAAAAAAGGGTGAGATGAACAAATCCTGTCAGAGCAGCAGCAAAAATATTCTTGACGATAATCCAGATATTATCAAATAAACAAACATCTTCGTAGAATAAGGCTATCAGACACATGGTTATGTCAATGCTGTGAACAGGAAGATGAGACGGTAGAGCATATCCTCTTTGATCAGCATTCGTACATCCATGTCCGGCTAGTTTTACCACCCATGCTGTAAGAAGTTCCTTTTAGGGACGTTATCAACTATGTTAAAATCATTGGTTGACTTCCAGAAGGATGCACAAAGGTCCTAATCAGGCCAAGATGCTATAGAACTGCTCTACTCTTCCAACTTATCAGTAGCCGTAAGCTTGATTGAGAGAGTGAAGCTTCCCGAGTGAAGAGAGATTTTGTCTTTGTCACTGAAGTGTCAGAGTAACCAGGCAAAATAAAGACAAAACTTGTGTTCTCTCGGAAAGCTTTACTCCCTCAGTCAAGAATATGGCCCCAGATCAGATGATGTAAAATAATGAAAGTTGAAAAATGTACTATGGCATTGGGCATGTTTCGTACACTGCGCGTCATATAAAACTTGTACAACGATAATAATCGAAAATAGTGTTTTCCTAGCTGTGTAAATGGATCTTTTGAATGCTAAACTAGTTGTTATGGTATAATTTCTAGGGCAGTGATGTCAGCTCAGCAAAAATGTTAGTAGATAAAATGATAAAATCAAATTTTGTAAAGCAATAAGACGAGGTGGAAAAAATAAAAGTTTGTTATAACACTTATACAAAGAGAGTTACTAGCTTAAATTTAGAAATAGTGTGATATTTTGATAAATACTCAAATATAACATTGTTATAGAAAAAAAGGTTGGACAAGGATCAAACTGTTGTTAGAAAAATTGGAAAGGAAGATCAGATTTAACTAGAATAGAGCTAGACAAAGCTTTAACTCATTATTTAAAGGAAGATCCCTTTAATACGACAAGACATGCAAAAGTTGCAGTAAACTTTAATGCTTCAGTAACAACAACATTGAGAAGAATTAGAAAACCGGATTTAAAGAATTGTGCATGTGTAGCCAAAAAATTTCAATAAAAAAGAAAAAAGTTTACAAATAAACAATATCCACTTAATTCAAAACTAAAGCAGTTCAAATAAATAAACTAACAAATAGATTATAGATCATGGTAGCAGAAACAGACCTACGTCAAATAAAAACAAACAACAAAAAATAAATTCCGGCTATAGAAGTTTACATTCAATAATTAATAACGTGTCCTAGCTCCTTTATTATTGATAACTTCTTGTAATCTTGTAGGCATTGAGTTAATTAAATTTAATGTTAAATTTTCATCTTCTCTCAAGCTTTTCCAGGATTCTTTTATCTTTTTTCCATAAGCCCCCAATCATTCTCTATTGGATTGAGATCTGGACTTTTAGCGACCCATGGAAGCGTTTCATGTTATTTTCAGCAATATAATAGCGTATACAGCGAGTAGTGTGCACTGAGCAATTGTCATTAAGGAAAATAAAATTACCTTTGGGGAAGGTTTCCCTAACCGATGGCAACATTACCCCATCTAGAGTATTCATATAGCTCCTCGCATTTAGTCTTCCTTCGATTTTCCAGCACATTTATAAACCT
This sequence comes from Lochmaea crataegi, assembly GCA_947563755.1. Lineage (NCBI taxonomy): Eukaryota > Metazoa > Arthropoda > Insecta > Coleoptera > Chrysomelidae > Lochmaea > Lochmaea crataegi. The sequence continues at coordinate 15,937,206 of OX387428.1, forward strand.
CCTCTATACATCCAAGCCCAAACATTTACAGAGAATCTTCCAGACTTATCACTTGAAGAAATATAATTTTCATTACACCTACTTCGAGGCAGTATATAAACACTAATATGGCCGTCATGATGTGATTGGAATACTGTTTCATCAGAAAAAATTAACCTGCCCCAAAAATTTATTGTATCGTTCAAAACATTTAAGGCAATGATTAACCTACCTTGTTTAGGTTCTTCATTAAGTGTGTCTTTTCGGACGGCAGCACAATTATTTGAATTAGTTTTTCTAATTCTTCTTAATGTGGTTGTTTCTGGGGCATTAAAGTTTACTGCAACTTTTGCATGTCTTGCCGTATTAATGGGATTTTCCCTTAGGTAATCAGTTAATGCTTCGTCTTACTCCTCTGTAGTTGTCTTAGTTCTTAGTTTTCCAGTTCCTCTTTTTCTGATTACAGTTTGATCGTTATCCCTCCTTTTTTAAATGTTTTGAATCGTGGTTTTGCTTATATTGAACTTTTGGGCCATTCGTCTAATAGACCGGCCATCCTCTAGTTTGGAAATTATTCGCATTTTACAAAACTCACTTGAATGGGCTGGCATCGTGGATAATGCGCTTCGACAAATTTGACACATATGACTGATTGTCATTTTAATTAGTTAAGTTAGATTTACATTGGGGGAAAAAATGTATCAGTTTTATATGACGCGCAGGGTACATACATGCAATTTGGCTGAAAAATATCCTGGATTAAATATTACGGTTAATGAATTTTTCAGAGAGTTCAAATCAGGGAAAATTTTTCCGTGCACATCACCCATGAACAAACTTTATACCATCTTCACATTACATACAATACTGAAGAACGATACTCACTTGAATGCCCCAATCATAGTCGAAAACCTTGATTCCAATGGGTACAAAGGGATCCTCAATAGGCACTGTGAAACTTTCATCCCAAACAGGATTCAAATCTCGATAGATAGTCCTCGATTTATATACTAGTCTTCCTCCACATTTGAACTTTACATATGGATCACTCAATCCTGCAAACAAATATATATAATTTTTAGAATGAAACTCCTGGCAGTAAAATTTTTCTATGGATTAATTTCTAATAATTGAAATTTAAACTACAGATTTTGTATCAAATACAGTCATGTAAGTCTACTACTCTCAACTGAGGTTGCGGATTTTGTACAAAGAGTCTCATAAATATTAAATTAATTCAAAGTTGAAAATTATTCATTGCATCAAAGACAACTTTTGTAATTACATCTGGAAACTTTTTGAAAAAATTGAAGACCTGCTTGAAAGTTATAAACAATTTAGTCGAAAAAAGGGGTTTCGTTTTTCGCAAATATCCTGAAAATTATTGCAAATATCCGAAATAAAAAATATAACCTTGTGCGTTAGTCAGCGCGCTCCCTGCCTCCCTGGGCATTCCTCAGATGCCTTAATGTAACAATTTTAACAAGTCTAGGCGGTAAATCGTTCCAAGTTTATTATTTTCAGAGATTTTGGATTAATAATAATAATATAATAATAAACTGTTTATTACAAAGTTAAAGGAAAAAATACAAATAACAAATATAAAAATGAACAACAATCTCTGTAAAAGAAAATAGAGAACAACATAGCACAATAAGAATGATAGGCCTGCTGATCAAAGCTCTAGTCCTTTTTCGTAATAAAAAAAAACTTATTCTGCTAGTAAATATGAACAAAATACATAATAGTTATATTAAAGTAACTATAATTTAATTGAAAAAAGAAAATTGAATTAATAATTAAGATAGAAAGGAAACAACATAGCCGATAGATATGAAAAGCAATGTTCATGTGATATTTTATGTTGACTCAAACAAATATTTTTGTTTTAAATAAGTTAATAGGTAATTTTTTAATTGATTCAGGTATGATGTTCTATAAGGTATACAGGGTGAGTCATGAGGAACTTTACATACTTCTACCATATGTAGAGTCCCTCGGGGAGGATACTAAAAAGTGTCAACTCCTCTTCTTTATTAATTTACAGGGTGATTTGTGAAATTGACCATACATTTTAATTGGCTATAGTGTTTACACGGCTCATTTGATTTTTCAAATTTTTTTATGATACAGTAAGTACACTACTATCAAACATTCGACTGATATGAGCTAAACTTAGATATTCCAGGAAAAGTTAATTGTAATTGTAATTTTTGTTTATTTTAGAGGTGGTCTTACACTAAAAGAAGCCATTGATATGGCTTATGACTTATGACAATGAAAACGTGGTTAGTGATATATATTTCGAGCCACCTGATAGTCATGTTCTCACAGACGAAGACTCAGGTGAAGAAGACGAAGGGGGGTTCGCTGACAATCTGAGTGCCAGACAACTAAATGCTACTGCTGAAGTTTTTTTTACAAATGATAGTCGTTTTGGTATAGAAGACGAAGTAGTTTCTGAAAATCGGACCGATGTACAAAATATGGCAAACATGATAACAGCGTCCAACTCATCAGCGGGAAAATCTGCAGTCGATAAGATCCTCTCTGACATTAGTTACTAAGCCTGACGAAACCAGATTTTGTAAGGATGGTGAAATTCAACCTTCAAACTATTCATTTCCAGCCAGTGATTACTCTTTGTACGCCAACATGAGCTTTGTGGAAATATGTATTCGAACAATTTTTTACAGACGAACTTCTTGAACTCATTCTGGAAGAAACGCGGAAATATGCTCTATTTAAAAATACTCCAGATCCAAACATTACATTAGAGGTGCTAAGAGTATTTTGTGGAATCTTAGCTCTTAGTGTGTACAACCAACTTCCGTCAAGAAGAAATTACAGGGAAAACTCACTATATATGCGAAATGAATTGGTGGCGAACGCCATGAGGCAAGATCGGTTTTTGCAGATTTGCCGCTTTATTCATTTTGCCGACAATAATAATATAGAGTCGACAGACAAAATGTATTAATTGCGCCCTGTTTCCGATTTTTTCATATAAGGGAAATTTGCCTGTAAACAGCCTAGCGGTCCCATATGGACCCAGGGTTTTTTTCCAAAAAACCAAATTCTCAATCGTATGTAACTTAACATGTGCCTTGAATATGTCATTTTATTATAGAGTATGTAAATAAAATCTTTAAAACAAAAAAAAAATTCGGCGCTAATGGGTTAAATATTGCACCCTGTATATAATTTTTTTCAAATGCAATAAGTGATTTTCAAACTACATAAATAGCCAATGAAAACGACATATGCGACAATGTTGTCGCACTTTTATTTAATTTTTAGCGAACGATCAAATAGACCAAAAATAGAACAACCATAATGACGTATCACATAATAAGGTATTAATTTAAACAAATGTTATAAATAACGAACAACAATTTTAAAATAACTAATATTATGTAGTTAAGATGAAGGCATAAATAAGAACTGAAAAAAATACAATAATGGTAACAAAATAAAAATAATTTGAAGTAGATTCTCGAAAGGAAACCCTGCAGCCTCTACACATGTTTGTTGCAGAATTGTTAATTGCCGTATTGAATTACGGATACTCTGGGGATCGTTTCTAATAGTATTACAAAATACCAGCATGGTTCAAACAGAACTGGGTGGTATCTCAATTGCTACAAAAGAACTAACCAGAAAAGGAATTTCTGGCAAAAACATAACGAAATGCACTGACAGCAGACAAGCCCTATTAGCCTTGAACAGACAACGTGTTACATCAGGGCTAGTATTAGAATGCCACCAAGATTTAGCTAACGCCTCGGTAGATAACAATATTATCCTGAGTTGGGTTAAAGGGCACGACAGAAGTGAAGGTAATCGCATTGCCGATTCTTTAGCGGCTGGCTGGGGGAAGCGGCTGGACTAAAAATGTTAGGACCCAGTGACGGATGGATGGATTCAAAGGATGCAGTCTTGCCAGGATCACCTTGGCCGACCCTGGGAAGCTGGCGCTGAAGAAATATTTGGCGATGACCAGGAAAAACCTACGCTTAACAGTAGGATTTCTGACTGGCCACTGTCAACTAAGGAAACACCTCCATACTATGGGGCTAGGCTAGTGAACACACCTCTATGCAGTATGTGTAAACAATAAGAAGAAACTGTCAGACATGTCTTATGTGAGTCCCCGGAGTTATCGTCAATAAGAGAGTGTGAATTCGGTGAGTCTTGGCCTACACCTGCCGATATGAAGGAGATGTCTCCTAGTGACCTGTCCACCTTCCTGAATCGGACAGGATGGACGATGACCTAGGAGGACAACTCCTGGGAGGATGTACAATGGGTCACATGTGGCCTAAGTACTGTGGGCCTAAACTCACCCTCCCCACTCTACAGATACAGTATTACAAAAAAGTATAATTCTATCAATTAATTGTTGTCGGTTATTAATATTCTCTGTGTAAACTAGTTGCTTCAATCGTACCCAAATATGGTAATCAGCGGGATTGAAATCAGGGGATCTTCGAGGCCATGAAATAGGATCTGCACGTCCTATCCATCTGTTGCCATAAACATTATTTAGATGTTTTCTCACTGCCTGTAAAAAGGGGGGATGCCCCATCGTGCTAAAAATACATAACAACGTTCGCGTTGGCAAGCAAATTCGGCAAAATATTTTGTAGAAAGTATAAACAGACCGGTCCTCTTAAAGGACCATCAAAGAAGTGTATGACACCAATCCACACGTTAACCGAAAACCTTAACTGGAAACGACACTCTCGAATAGCACATGGATTTTCTTCTGTCCACTCATGTGAATTACGGGAATTATTTATCCCGTCTCTTGTAAATTGGGCTTCATCTGTAAATAGTGTCCTGTACAGCGTTGGTCGATGATTGTTAATCCATCTACAACATTTTAAATGCCTCTACTTAGGGTGACGTCCTCTTGAAAACTAAAGCTACAATCATAAATGATTCCTAAATGTCTGCAACTATTTACAGTTTTCAATATAATTATTGATGTAATTTTGTAATATTCCTAGTTATATTACGTCCTTTTGGCCAGAGAAAATCTAGGCTTCTAACTTCACCTAAAACGAAGTTACGGAGGGTCGAAAATGTCCGGAATGGCTTCGAGAAAAGGATAGTACGGTGGTGCCTTTTTTTGCTCGACTTGGCTGGGATTAAAAAATTAAAATCTAATCATTGATGAAAATAACGGTTTTGAAAAAATCATATCTTGTATCAAATAAACGAAATTAAAGGTGTAGGCACTCGTTAAGATAAATTAAATAGGTACCTGCTCCCATCTCTAACTTTAAATAGTTTATAAAAATTAATAACAGTTTGTTTTTAGTAGATTTTAATTGTTTTGTATTGTTGCCGTGATTGTGGTTTGCTTTTAGAATTTTAATAAAATAAGACATCAACTTGGTTTATTATGGTTATTATTACAACAGGTAAATTATATGAATATTAAGCTTTAAATATTTATATTGCCGGTGGACAATAAAACACTTTGTTTTTCCATATATTTGAGATTGATTATTGAAAACAGAAAAGAATTCTGAGAGTTACTCAACATAATTTTTCTGTAAATAATTTTTATTGAAAAACTTTGTTCCTACGTTCATCACCATCCTCTTTAATAAATGTACCTAGTTAAACGTAGCTTTAAACTTATTAGGATTCCATTGATCTTTGTCCATTAAGTTCTACTAAAAAATGTCTCTCCTTTATAGTGTTGTAATTTTCATAAACTTTGATTTCCATTCAATATTTTTTATTTTTTTATGTATAATTCTTCAACGAATATAATAATTACGAAAGCAGCTGTGAAAAATACGTTAATCAACTTGTGAGATATTCCCATTTTCGATTATAGAAGAGTCAAAAAGGGTTATTCACAAAAGAATTTCTAATACAAGAGAAATGTAAATGGTCAACCATTATTTTTCCTCAACTTTAAACAGTTTTCATAGTTTCATATTATTTTTCTCCAATATATGAAATTAACGGCTTACGAGGTTATGTTTACCAAGATTCTCCTTATTAAATCAGAGATATAATTTGAATATTGAAGAGCAGAATCCTATTATGAAAATTGTACTATTTTTGCAGATAAATTAATTTTCCCAGAGGAGCCAAAGAACAATGTTTCTATAAACCATAGTGACATTTCCTGGAAATGTATACCGGATAGTATAACAAATGAAAATATTTCTTCAGAATGCAGTTCCACTTTTATTGAAAGCAATCCAAACTGTTTTGTTGCTAATGAATACCTTTCTAACATACATAATGCTTATGTATGGAGGGACAGAAGTCACCTAGAATCAGATGGTAAACAATTTTTAGGAGTACAAGACAATGCAGTACAGGATGATGCACAAAATTTCAAACCACAGGTTTTCGAAATAAGTACCACTGCAGCTGCGAATGATGGAAATGTTATTCTCAAAAAACCTGGTAGGAGTAAACTTGAAGAAACATATCACTTACCAATTCGTAAGTATTTTTATTTTGCAAAATTATAAATGTTCATGGCTCTGGTCCGGATTATGCTCAGATCGCTGTCAGCACCTTGAGCATCAGTTCGAATCATGCTTACAGCACTCAAATAAAGCACTGTGGAAAACAGTGACGTCATCAACAACGTCATCACTCTCGCTGGCAAAGCTTATGACTAGACTTAAGTAAATGCCAACATTTTTTAAAAGAGCAGGAAATGCGTGACTGTAATTAGACGTTAACAGAAAGTATGCTTCAATCTGATTTAAACAGGCTGGTTGAGAGGTGTGATTTGATGGAACTTGATGATGGAATGCGAATACGTGTTTTTGTGTATATTTTTCCAGGAGTAGGATATGGAGGAGGTTTGATTATAAAATTAATGATTCCATTACATCGTTGGTATCAGTAATCAAAGATCCAGGAGTATACATGTCTTTCCAAAAACATTTCTCTTTGGCATGGAATTTTAGAAGACTTTGAAGGTATAGCACAATTATAATAAGTATAAATCATCAGAAAAAGTAAAGTATTTTGAGTTCAATTGTGCTTTTTCTAGACCTCTCACAAGTAATGTATACAATTTGAATCTTATCACAATAAATATTCTTTCCTACTTTATTCATCTTCGAATATTTGTAATCACCTTTGGTAACTAAAAACATTCTGGTTTTCGGGTCCGGCAAGGTTCGCGACCCTCGGAATTTTGCAACAATTTTTTTTATCAGAAAGCCCTATTGCTATAGAATCTTTTAAAAGAGAAAAATTCTTGGATGATGTTTGAAAAAGAAAATGTCTGACATAGAAGTCAACAAATTTAACAATTACGTCTATGGGTACAAATTTTAGTACTTATACTGTCGCTTCATTTGGTAAATGATGTTTTTCGTTATAGTTTAAGCACTCGTGACACGAATGTTGCAACACACTTTTTTAAGAAAATAGCCAGTACCATATAAACCAACGCATTTCCGTCGGTGCTAGATATATTTCTGTTATCACTTGTATCACTTTTAAGAGCATCGTTTCGGTATTATTGTTTTACAGTTTTCTAATAGCTCAGGTGTTATGTTCAATAAAACTTGATTAACGTTAATATACCTAACTGTGATTTTTAAAGTACACCGGTATATCCCATCAAGTAGGAGCTAAAATCTGCTAAGGAAGAGTAGTATCATAGAGGAAGCGAGAAAGACGATATTGGGGGAGGGGCTTAGAGTGACCCTTCTTGTCTTGTTTATGTTCCGTGGTTTAAGATAATAACCTTTACAGTTTGAGGTGAAAATATTAATCATAAAATAGTATTAAATAGTGTTAGAAAAGTACCTCTTTTTGAACTAAATTCGTTATTTTCAAAGGAATTACTGAGTGATCCAGCGAAATTTCTGTTCTAATCTCCTTTATTCAAGGTAAACTATCAAACAAATTAATTAATATAAAATCCCGAGGGTCTCGAAGTCTACCAGAACCCAACGCACACCAAGCCCATTTTTAATTTTAAGCAATTTTAATTTAGTTCTAGTTCTTACTTTGAGTTTTTATTATTCATTATCATAAGTTATGTTAACAATTTGACTACTTTCATTTATAAAAACTAAGGTGAGATGGTATTGAATTTGCAGTGGCGACGCCGCGATGAAAAAACGAAACTGCTCTGATAGACGATTTTGAGGACAGGTTTTGTCAATTTTTCCGTATGAGATCGATTTGCTTATCTATTTACCCTTTATCTCTCCCACGTTGAACGCTTGTGATGGTGATGAAAATCGCGGGTTTGCAGTAAACAATTTATCACTGCAAGGACATACAATATACCAAGTTGTGTAGGTAGCGGTTTTTTAGATATTGTAACGAGTTATTTTTTTTGCAAGTTTGATATTTATTTTTTCCCGTAATATATTTTATTTTACCACTAGGGTGTATATAACTCGTTACTTTACAACCCTTTCTACTACCGCATTGATTTTTTTTTTCGTTATTACCGTTATATATTTTAGTATAAATCCGTATTACGCAAATCCAAATTCTACCATACACAATTTATTCATTTCCGATATTTAAATTTTTCAACTGAAGGGACGCCCGGTTATACACCATTTTAATTAAAACCGAAGCCGTTCAGTATAAGTACAACTTTTTGTTGTAAGTTGATAAATTTCACGTTTAATTCCCTTACCACGAAAAATGCCAAAAAGTTTAGGTAGGATTTTGGGTATAAATTAGTGAACAATTGATAGAAGAGGCTCTCAATCATTCCGGCTCGAATTATTCAGTCTCAATTATTCGCTCGATTTCTTACTCTATTCTTGTCTCTCTGCATAAAACCGATAAACCGAAAAGTATTGTTAAAACTTAGTGAATTAAGATTGTGTGTGGAAGCTGTATTTTAAAAGGTAAATCATTTTTACAAATAAACTGTGTATTCGAAACTTTCCGTACCGCCGCTTAATATTAAATTGTTAAATGTATGGTTTTGAAAATTTTCCGACCGGCTATTTTTTTTCTTTTGTTGTTGAATTGAAATTGGGTTTTTTATTTGTTTCTTTTATATGGAAATAAAGATTTGTGAACTGTAATTTGATTTCGAATTTTATTTACAGCGTTTATTATATATTAATTAACTGATATGAATTATTAGTGGATTCTCGAATTATTTTATGCTTTTGGTTCTCAGTAGTTTTATATTAAATTGATATCCAAGTGGATTATAATATTTTAATTTTATGCTAGTCCTAATATTTTTACTCAGTGTGTCGATAGCTGGGTACCGTTTAACTCGTGGGAAAATTCTTTTTTTTTATTTTTTGTTTGGAATAATAGTTACCGGCGTTATTTAGATTCAAGGGTTAATCAGACTTGGAAGAGGCTTAGCCACAATTTGTTTGATTTCCCGGCAGATCTAATTCGTTTTTAAATCTTATTTTTTTCGGAATAATAGTTACCGGCTTTATTTAGATTCAAGGGTTAATCAGACTTGGAAGAGGCTTAGCCACAATTTGTCTGATTACCCGGCAGATCTAAATCGTGCATTAGGGATCAACACACAAAAATTTACAGTGTTACCCATGACTACTAACCAGCGTCATCTTCCCCCTTAGGTGGAACTTTTGGATAAGGGTAAATTAGATGTGGACATAAAATCACACCTGGTATCTGCACTATGCGTTTGTCAGAAGAGTTTCTATTCACGAATTTATAAAAATTTTACGACTGATCCCAGAATTGCTCTATCATGTTTTAAAAATTATCTTAGGTACTGGACGTAACATCTACGGAGATTACAGCTACGCCGATCTTATAGAGATGGCAATAAGCACTTCTCCTACTCAAAAGCTAACGGTGGATCAAATTTACAAATGGATTATAGCAAATGTACCAGATATAAACGAAAGAACAAATGGAGAGGCGTCCTGGAAAAATTCGGTGAGACATAGCTTGTCATACAAAAAACATTTTATTAGAATACAAACGGATGGACTTTTCTGGTGGACTGTTGATTATAATGAAAAAACAAAAATAGCTGGTAAGTATTATAAATAAGGAAATTTGTTGATTAAAAACTGAGTATTACCATCTGGGGTCCTATTCTGTAACATGTGAGAGTGCTCGTGCACCACTACCCATCGATAGGAGTACTCTTTCACTCATCGCTCACATGGTACTTAAAAACCCCATTCCCGATGATTCGACTCGTCTTCTACATTTAGTCCAGCGTTGCCAAGTGGAATGAGTATCTTTGACCTATTATTAGTTCTAATGTACAGTTAGTAGGTTTGCGTGACCACATTCTGTTTGAGAAGAAATGTTTTCCGACAGGATGTGATGTGTGAAAGAGTGGAAGATACGTGTTACCTTCGTTATAATAATTTATTGAAAATAAAATGTTGTGTGAGGCGCAAAAAGATGAAGCTTGTAATTACAGACCAGTGAAATTAATGTTTTTAACTATTGTTTCACAACTTAAAACAGATCTTCTTTGGGATCTTGCAAAAATATCGTTAACTCATCCAAAAGAGCTGTTAAAGTGTCTTTATTTGGGCGAAAATGCTTAATAAAATTAAAATCAGACAAGCAAAAAAGGATCTTGGAAATACAGGATAGGTATGTTGTTTGCCTCTTGTTCTTCGGGATCTTCAACATTGTCTATTAGTATTTGCATCACTAAATGGTCATCGTTCATTTAAAAAGAAATAAATAAACAATCACTCCAAAACGACAAAAACTAAACATGCATTTAATATTTAATCATAGAGACTAAAGAGACACATGCGATATGTCGGGTTTCAATCTTCAATTTTCATTTTGTTGGCCTTTATCTATCTAATTCTGTGACTAAAGACAATGTGCGCAAGTCCATTCTCTCAAAGTCTAGCAATTCTCTCGGTTTTACCCAGTAGAGTACTCCTATAGGAGTATATGAGCACTCTCTTACCTTTCCTGAATGAGAATTTTATAATTTTAGAAGAGTGACATGCGCAGTAAAGCTAAATTGTGAGAGAGAGACCATTCACACAAGTTAGTGATTAGGGCCCCTGGTTTTTAAAAGTAAATGTTTGATTTCTTTTTCTCTTATTCAATGCAGATTTTTTGTAAACATGTTTTAACTGTAGTACCAAAGAGTACACCAACTAACAAGAAGCGAAGCCCGACGTAATCCCTTTGATTTATGACCTTGAGGGACCGACGTTGACAGATAACTTACAACGTAAATAGTCCGAGAAAATGTACAAATTTTTAAATATCGGCGATATAATTGGTCGACAAAGTGAAGTACGACAAATATCTTATTATAAAAATGGCGCCTTTCAGACATGCGCATACAAAAAAGGATAGACAGCTTCGTTTCTTGTTTGCTGGTGTATTCTGTGGTAGTACAAGCGATGGAGTTAAAAAGTGTGAACATTTTACAATAAGTTCAACTACGGAAAAAATTTGCAAGCATATCCTGTTGTATTTTTTTCAGTCACGCTGTATCACAGGTATGGTACTTAGATCGTTAAGAAACATTTTAAATACCTTAATATAATTTTCCTCCAGCCTTTTTAGTTTGTGAGATACCGACTGATGAAGAGTGCAGATGAAATATATATTTTATTGCCAATTTTCTCGAAAAAGAATACAAATATAAAGATTTGTGTAGACTATAGTATCTTCCAAACACATCAACAATATTAATTTGGTAAAATAAGCCAGTAAAGTGGTACTAGGAGTTCCTTAGCTTTTATTTCGAGGTAAAGACATTCGCCTGAAAGTCCTCACTAAATTTTCTTCAATAAAGGTTCCTACTCTTTGTTTTATTGCTATAAGAAATTTTGTGACATTGTAAATGTTTTCCTATTTCTATGAGTGGTAATAAATTTGTGTAAAAAAGGTCACTTTGCAAGATATTAGAAAAAAAATGTATAGAAATTTAAACCTTTACATTTTTTAAATTAATTCTGAAGAAGTCGAAGAACACTTCTACAAATACTTGTTGAAATTGACCTTATTCCTAGTTCAAAATTCCTCTCGACTCTACTATTGATTACTGATTGGGACAGTTTAAAACAGATCCTACTGTATCAACTCGTCAAGTATTGGTAAGACTATCACAAGAGTCTTTATGGAAAGTTATTAATTAAATATCTGTGCTACTTATATAAATAAAATAAATATTGTAATAAAATACATCTATAAAAAATACCTAATAGGATCTTATTCTTACCCAACTACACTGCACTATCACTTCTAAATATATTCGAATGGTAAAGGTATTAGGGTTCTATTGTCCTCGCTACCTGCGGTTCACTGTTTAATTCTTTGAATCGCCCTGAAGTGTTTCAGACACGTTTTTGAGTTAATTATGAGCTCTTCAGCTATCAATATGATAAAAATACACTATAGGAATATCCATTACTTGTTACAGGCAGACAGAGAGCTTATTCAATGGATTCAAAACAACTAGAAGCTGCAAGACAAAGAGTACATTATCAAAAATTAACACCCATTCCTTCACAAGACTTGTTACCAACTGAATCTTACGAAACACCACCTTTCGACGATACTGAAAATAGAGAAATTAAATCAAAGTTTCCATACGGTTTTAAAAAGGGAGTGCAGAAGTGTGTTCAAAAACTGAAAAATGCGATGACTTCGAAATTAAATAACCCTCATAACTTGCGTAGAACCAAGTCGTTAAGAGAGGGAAGAAATGTTTGTAAATACGATGTACCGTCATGTAGCCATACTCATATAGGATATAACGCAAATCAACAACTGTATTCAAACAGTGTCGAACACCAGATTAAGTTTGGAGCACACCTATTAAAGCAAACATTTAATAACCCTTTAACTGAAGATAAATACACCACTTATTGCAATGAACAACAGCCTCAAGTAAATAGTTATGATCGCAGTCAAGCGAATCAGGTATTATATGATAATAAATCATTTGATAGGAATATAAATCTCTGTCAATATCCTACAACGGCAAATGAATATACTCCAAATAGCTTTATAGATAGCAATAGTCAACAATTGTACAATAATTATTTTAGTGATGTCTACGACAATTCAAATCAAATACTTTCAATCAATCAACCGTTCAGAGAAAGAAAAAATACTTCGAGCTCCACTTCATCGGATTATTTACAGGATTGGCAATATTTTACAGGAGAACAAACTCAATTCGAAAACCAAGTTCATGATGTTATTGCTCAAACTTATGAAGGTGAACACTTAAACGTACTAGCAGATAAACTGGAGTCAAGCTTTACTTTACAACAAATTAACGATGTAGCTGTAAATGTAGCAGAAGATAGTGACAGCTACAGTCTAAATTGTAATAGGTATTACCCGCCCAGTTCATAGTTTTCAGTTTTCCGAAATTAATGGCATCGACGCTATTGGTAGGACAAAACTATATAGTTTACTTTTATCAATGAAATCTAATGAAGATATTAAATAACTTATGTAATTCAGTACGAATAGAGTACATATAAAAAGAGCTATTTTTTCTACGACTACTATGTAATACAACGTACTTAATAAATATAGTATTTTTACATAGAACAAACTTTTTCTCAAACCATTTTTCCCACAGTAAATATGTTTAAAGAGAAACGATAACTGGTACGCTACCAAAACGTTGAAATAAAAAACTACAAAAAGAATAATGATTAGACCACGAGGAACATAAAGAGGATATTAACAGCCATACATGTCAAAAGTTGGGACATACTGCTGTATTGTCAGTAGTCTTAAGCACGGTTGTTACCTTGTTTCAAATAATTCTTCATCAACAGATATCAAAGAATATATATTATTCTACGCTTCACAACTAAGTTTTGAAAAATATTTTTCAAAAACAGTGACCGTTCAACGAAGAAGAAACAACTACTTCCCGGGCTACATGCTACATTTTTTTAAAAAATATTTTTCAAAACTTAGTTGTGAAGCGTAGAATAATATATATTCTTTGATATCTGTTGGTAACACGCTTTACTAAATACGACAATTTTACAGGAAACTGTAATAATTCTAATCCTTCATCACATATTGTTCGTAATATTTATTTTTCTCAAGCTAAAGCGCCGCAGTGAAGAAATTCAAAAAAATAGTGTAAGGAATTTGTTTCAATTTAACACATAATTGCAACTGAGACCACAACCTCAATTTCTTTACTTATGTAATATTTCCCCCCCCCCCATATCGCCATTCCTATGTTCAGCCAGCATTTCAATTCAAATGTAACACAAATGCGCTACTTCAGCCTACCTCTAAAAGCACTATTACATAAAAAATGGGGCGATTCCCATCTCGGCTAATCAGGCAGGTATACCGAATAAAAATCGCCCAAGTCGGCCAGAGTCTAAAATTGACCTGTTTTGGAATGGCCCATCTCGGCCAACCTTTATTATAATAATACACTTCAAATCAGATTGATTAGAATTTATTAATGTCTTTATATAAATATAATAGCCAACTATATTACAACAATTTATACATATTTACATTAAGTTATATACATGAATGATAATATTTTTAAAAAAGACAACTTTGAAATCTTTTTATTTTTATAGGTACTCTCCAATTTTTTTAGCAACAAAAATTTGTTTTTAGGTTAGGTTAGGTTTTGGTTTTATTTTTATACTCTTCAATTTTTATAGCAACAAAAATTTGTTTTTAGATTCTGTTGGGTTAGGTTAGGTTTTAGTTCTATTTTTATTATCATCAATTTTTTTAGCAACAAAAATTTGTTTTTAGGTTAGGTTCCATTTTGTCTCCCCTGAAGCTAATTTCCGGTTTTGTTGTTTAAATTGAAAGTTATTTATCACTAAGAGTGGTTTTCCTCGTTGACTCGTCATTGCTTTAAATTCTGGAAGAACAAATGTTGCCATTTTCCGAAGTTAAATATAAATTGTTTTTACACGCACTAGTCAAGAATCAAAATAAAACTAATAACTATTTTCGACAATTCAGAATAAATGTATTACAACTGACCAGTGTTCATTACTCTGCCACCATTGATAAGAATTCAAAGAAATTGATTGCATAGATTAGGGGTTGAAATTTGTGGTGGCTTTCTACCTGAAAGTGGTTTTGGCCGAGATGGGTATTTCCTAAAGTCATTAAAAATTGATCTGTCAGGTACCTTATTAAATCGGCCGAGATGGGCAACGCCCAAAAAAAGGTATGCGTGTTTCAGACGTCTTAAACGACAACAGTTAGGTTCCTTTTTTATATAATCTTGACGGAGAAAGAGAAAATGGTTTCAAAGTGCCCCATCATCAGCCTTCTTTTCACATTTCTCCCTCCTTGGTTTCCAGCTACATAAATGGGTACATGTATTTTGGTTCCCATATTGAAAAGGGTCAGAAAAAATGTGTAATTTGGTTTCCAATATTTTAGGTTTATCTAATTTTTATGTGTACTTTGGTTCTCGACATTTTCAGTTTACCTGGTCTCTATTAGTAATTAGGTTAGAAAGCAATGAAACCCCATTCATTTTTTATAATTGTTTATTATAGACAAAGTATTTGCAACATAAAGTTTCTACAAAAAATATTAACTAAAACACAGAAAGAAACATATCGTTCGGGTCATTCTCATGTTTTTCGCAGGTTTTTCCTTTACAGCTTTTCGTTTGCAGAAAGAATTAACCATACAAGTCCTGCACAACTGCATCATGAAAATGTTTTGTAACTGTTAAACTTTCTTCACATCCGCTCAAAGTAAGAACAAACGATTTGCATTTTCTGTTCATCGCCTCTTTCAGGACCTTTTGAAAACAATATTTATAGTTATTAACCATTAATAATTGTTTTTCTCGTCCACTCAAAATTATTTCGGGATTAATGGGGAGAATTTAACACAACTTTAAAGAAAAGTGAATGAGCAAGCACAATTCAAAACAAAACTGAACGTCGCAGATGAAGTACAACTTACTTTGCAATAAACTATAATAAAATAAACAGGGATTACGTGCCTCTACTACTGCACCAATGCCCGGGAACAAAATTATCAATGACCTTTTTGGGGCTGGGAACCAAATTACATATTATTGGCAGGCATCTTAAATTGTTATCTAATCTACTACCTGACGGGAACCAAATTACCAACACCCACATAAATTCAGCTTCTATACCCAGCTAATTTACTGGTAAATTATTTTCCTGTCTTGATTGAATTTCAAGGGTTATCTATGGTCTGCTGCTTGTATATACTTATGATACAACTTTTCCTCACTATTTTCATGTCTTTAAAATACAGACAACGTTTGTTTCCTTATCATCCCATTCCCGTCTAGTATCAGACTATACCGGTACAAGTTTTTTTTAAATTTTGCCACATAAATGATTGGCCTTTGAACGATTGTCTATACGCAAGGAGCCAACCGTGTTGAATAATGAGGCAATATATTCGGAAAGTTAAAAAACAAGTTTTAATGTTATAAATGAAACTAACTGTTTCTAATTAATTCCACTATTTAATTAAAAGATTTATGGAATTAATTAGAAACAGTTAGTTTCATTTATAACATTAATATGAGTAGATTCCACAAAGTAAGGGTCCAAACAGTAAATTCAAAACAAGTTTTATTTATCCATACACCAAGGGACAATGTACCTTACAAAGTGGATACAGTTCATGTGTAACATATCATAAAAGGTTTAAATTTCTTCAGTAAAACAAAGTATAGTAAGTAAGTATTAATAACGTTTGGTTGTGAAGAAGATTTATGTATGAAGGAATATTATTAAAATAAATTTTCTTTAAACTGGTGACATTCGTTTTGAGAAAAGTCTCAGAGACTAGTAGTTCTTATAGACATATTTCCCGAATTAATTTCAGGATATCCGCAGGCTTCAGCTTGGGTAAGTGTTCCTCTCCTATCCAGTACTCTTCTAGGTGTTGTATCCTAGGATATTGTACTGCTATGCAATCCGCGAGTATGTGAATGGTGGTTTCTTCTTCCATTCCACAGAATCTACATTCTTCTTACTCCATTAGTTTGAGCTTTTAGAGCAATCATTTTTTCTCACCTACTTAAAGTTTCCCAAGAGTATCTTTTATTGACTTAGATCTTTCCAATGGTCAGATCTTCCCTTCGTTTTGGCGTTGCCTATTTCTTCCAATATCACATTGGAGCTAATACCGCTAAAGGGTTACGGCCTCCAAAAGGGTGTACATTTATCGAACCCCGTTGCTAGGTAACCACCTGACTTCCTATTGGCAAGCGCGTGCGTGTGTTCTTCCCTCTCACTTCGACAATTGATTGACATTGATTATCCAGTGGCGTTTATAATGTCAATATTTTCCTTCGTATTTTCAGTTTTACTTGGTATCTTATTATTTCGAATCCATATTGAATTCAAGTACGATTTTAAACAAATAGGTACCGTGTTTTGAAAAATACCTTACCTTTAAAGCAAAGCATAAATCAAAATTTGCAAGGACCTGAGAACTACAAATTATGGTTTTTATTTCATATAAGGCATTTATATGAATTTCTGACCAAACCCATTCTACATTCTTTTTTAAAAGTTCTCTTAATCGAGAAATTATACTTGAAAGGTTAGTTTAGTACTTTAAAAATCGATATAACATTGTAATAAAACATGGCGCAGTCGAATTAAAGAATCTACGTTGAAATCAGGCAGCAATATGGATTTTAATAGACCATCGGAGCTGATCCTAACTGGAAATGTCGCTGAAAATTTTCGTCAGTTCAAGCAACTGAAACTATAAAAAAGTCTAAAGAAATACAAGTTGCACGACTGAAGAATTTACTAGGATCTAATGGATTGAGGTTGTATGAAGCAATTACAAAATTACGACCAGAAGATGAGAATGTTGAGAAGATTTTATTGGAACTTCAAGAACACTGAACATCTATACGTTTTTCACCAGAAAGCAACAGGAGGGTGAATCTTTTGAACGCTTTTTTTGCCGATCTCAATCACTTAATTAGAAACTGTATATTCACTGGAGAGGAAAAGTTACTCAAAGTGCAAATAATTTTGGGATTGTGTTCCAAATCTACTCAGCAGAAATTACTACGTGTTGATCCGTCTTTGGAGAGAGCAATCGACATGTGCAAAGCTGTAGAATTAGCAGAAAAAAATGCTGAAATTTTAAATTTAGGACAGAGCTTGGCACCAAATTGTAACATAAATGTTAATGTCATGAAGCAAGAAGTTAGGCAGAATGTTGACCCAAAATTTCAGAAACTGTAAATTCACTGAAGAGAAAAAGTTACTCAAAGTGCAAATAATTTTGGGATTGTGCTCCAAATCTACTCAGCAGAAATTACTACGTGTTGATCCGTCTTTGGAGACAGCAATCGACATGTGCAGAGCTGTAGAATTAGCAGAAAAAAATGCTGAAATTTTAAATTTAGGACAGAGCTTGGCACCAAATTGTAACATAAATGTCAATGTCATCAAGCAAAAGGTTAGGCAGAATGTTGACCCAAAATTTCAGTTTCAACCTAACCAGAAATTTGAATCCTGTCAAAATTACAGAAACTTCAACCAAAGAAAACTTAAAAATCAAATCTTCAGAAACCAAACTCAAAATTTTGTCTGTTACCGATGTGGTAAACATCCTAGAGGAGCATGTCCAGCATTTGGAAAAATCTGTAATATATGTCAACGTCCCAATCACTTTGCAGAGGGGTGCAAATCCCAGAGAACCCCAAGTGATTCCAAAAACTGCAATTTTATGGAATGCGAACCCGTCGAATATGTTTTGAATGGACCTGAAGATGAAGAAGAAATTACGTTTTCCGTTAATTCCGTGTCTACACGTCCAGATCTTCGAGAAAGTTGGTATAAAGTTATGAAAATTCAAAATCTTGAGGTTAAACTTAAGTTGGACAGTTGTTCAGAGGTAAACATTTTACTATTAAAATATATTTATAGGGTTGGTTTGCTAAATAATGATAAAACACCAGAGCCAATTTTAAACAACGATTAAATAACAATGGAAGGCTGGTATTAAAGGCAAAACAAAATGATTGAATAGAGATTTACCAGACCTTTTAAATGAGGTGTGACTTGATACCTAATGCCATTTGAAAAAATGTAAGGGGTGCCTCCAGTAGGGAGGGGGTGAATCTGACGTTTATGACATTAGTGCCAAAAAGTGTCCCCCTCTAGATAAAAGTAGACGTGTCTCGGCATTTTTTTCTAATATGTCCCATTTTTGAAATATTAAGGGTGGGTCCTTTTCAAATGAACACAGTGTATATTAAAGTGGTTTGAAGAAACTAGTAGCTAAGAAATTAAGAAAATTTGTACAATTACTAGAAAAATAGATGAAAGAGACAAAGAGAAATATGCTTTGTCATCGAAAATTTATTAACAAAGCGATTAACAATGAAAAATCAATAACATAACAATAAAAAATTGATTTTTATTCTAAATACATAAAAAAAAGTGACAAAACGGTTATAAAATGTTATAGAATTATTAAGCTAATAACAATGCAACTCAAAAGTCTGAGGTGCAATGTAAAATTCTGCTTCTGTGTAGTACGGTCTTTCGTAAAGAAATGCCTTTGTCAATTTTCCTAATCTATTGTATATGATAACCGATTGTAGTCCCGAAGGTTGTACAATTTACTGGCATTGATTTGAATTTTTTACTGTCAGATGTAGGCAGTATTAAATAAACATAAAAATCCTTTCTTCTTGTAGAGTAACTATGCAGTGGTCTTTCAGTTTAGTTGTGAATGTGCTTTCGAACCTAATACGTAACAAGTTTCCCCTTTTTCGTAATTTAAAAATATAATCGAAGGGGTTGAAACTAGGTAAACCCCATAAAGGCAGACCACATAGCGTAGGTGAGAGAGAAGTAAGTTACTAAGTGGAAGAATTAATCTGTTCGGAGTCGGATTAAACGGCAAAACAGGCAGAAAACAATTTTTTTGCTAAAGTGTCTATTTGCTCAGACCATTTTAGGGCTTCGTCAATATTGAGACTAAGAAGCTTTCACATTTTATTGAGCCATTGTTCACAGGTTTAGAAGTTCCTCTGTAAGATAAAACTATAATTTTCATTATCTTAAAACAAAGCCCATGCGAGTCAGACCAGTCTCTACAGGAATGATAAACTATAGAAATATCTTTATAAAATAATTGAGAGAATGTATGTATGTATGTATATTTATTGGGGTGACATTCACTGAGACCTAAAAGATCTATTGCGCCCCCTTACTTTTATTTAGTTCCTGAAGAAAATCTCAGAGACTAGATCTTTCCAATGGTCAGATTTTCTCTTTTTTTGCGGCTTTGCCTATTTCTTCCAATGTTACATTGGAGCTAATACCGCTAAACGGTTCCGGCTCCCAAAAGGGTGTTTCAGCCCAACCATTTGCTATTTCATCTGCTATTTGATTTCCTTCTATTCCAATATGTCCTGGAACCCATAGTGAAGTGATGATTTTGTTCTTGCCTAGTTCATTGAGTTTTTCTAGGCATTCCCATACCATTTAAGTTCTAGTGTAATTAGTTCTAAAACGGTATGGGAATGCCTAAACAAAATCGTTACTTTACTCTGGGTTCCAGGTCACACTAGAATAGAGGAAAATGGAAAAGCAGATAAACTAGCTCAGAAAAGAGCTGAAACACCCTTTTGAGATTATAGTTAATTAGATTAGTAGACATTGACCAGGGGACTAAGGAAATTATCCATTAATCCATTTTTACTGCTGTAAACTTCTCCATTAAAATGAAAGTTGTTTTGATTTAAACAGGCACTCAATAATTTATGATAATATTGTAGAAATCATTAAATTCCAGGAAATGCGGCAAAAAAATGGTATATTAAAATGGAGACAATCACATTGTTAGCGTGATATTCGTTAAATTAAGTAGAAAACGTGCCAAAATATTCTTACCATTCTTATCCATGGCGGTCAGACCTTGTCCTCTACGTAAATGAATCCGTAACTGGAAAAAGGAGTGTTGCCGCAAAGCCAACTCCCTTCTTCTGGTGACTTCATCGCTAGTAGTGGGCTACAACAAAAATATAAGTTAAATTATTGGGCAAGAAATATTAATCTCCACCAAATATAAAATGAAACATTTTAAAAAACGTAGAAACATGTTTTGATTAATAAAAAATAACCTTTTGAATGTCTTTTAGATGTCGACTGAACACGCTTCTATGATTATCTTAAAGCAAATCTCGTAAATGCAATAAAAATAATATTTTAACGAGAATCTTTGAAGATGACATTTTTATCTCTGACACTAGTTATAGTCCAGTAAATAATGGGTCCCAGAAGCGATTATACCTGCCGGTCCTTGAATTTTCCGTGAAGGGTAGGGTTTGACTAGTAATTGAACATCCAGAAATTTCACACACCTCATCGCCATATTGGGGGGTATTCCTGGCCCCAAAGTTCCAAAAATTGGTTTCCCTCCAATATCTCCTAAAATATGGTATTTAGAGAATTTCTACATAAGGGAAAAATGAACATCAGGTCATTATCTACCAAAATGTTTCTTATGATTTTTGCCGAAAACTCGATAGTTTTCGAGATAATGGCCCTCAAGCGGGATCTTTATGTTGAGCTCCCGCTCCGGAGTCGAAAGAGCTCCGGAGTCGAAAGAGCGGGTTCTCTGACCGGGCGAATAAATTATTCAATATTTCGGGTAAAAATGTATTTTTTTTACGATTCAAAATTCATCTGAAAGGGGAAATCCACAGCTATCATATCAGATGATTCCAGGCCCAAATTTGTATTTCCACCATATTTATAAAATGGGTCAAAGATTTTGTAATAACTTTTTTTTCGAGTATCGGGAAATTACTCATATTTTTCTTAATAATAGATATTTACTCTCGATTTTTTGGTATTACGGGTCCTTTTAAAGGTCTTTATTGATCTCAGAAATTTTTATTGGCCATCTTTATGGAAGTAGATAACATGGGAAATGGTACAAAGATTCAGTTCAAGTGCCTGGGCTGATGAGCACAACCCAAATATATGAATGAATGAATGAATGGCCATCTTTCTTGCTCCTTGATTTTTCAGTTGGTGTTTTCATTTCCAAATTTTTGCTGTTTTTCGAGGTTGGGAATATTTTGCGAACAATCACTGTCTAAAAGTTTGTACATTATCGGATTGTCTTCCAAGATACGTCATTTTAAAGCTGGGAATTTCTCCTTTTTGGTGGTGACCTCATTTTTTTTCTCGAGTTTAGTGGTCTTTCAGAAATCCATGAAACCTCAAAATTATGAATTTTTCAACATCGGTTTTTGCGAAAAATATTAATGCTGCGAAAAAAACATGTGGACCATTTTTGTAGATAATGAAATACTCTTCATTTTTCCCCTATATAAAAATTCTCTAAATGCCATATTTTAGGAGATATTGGCGGAAAACCAATTTTTGGAACTTTGGGGCCGAGAATACTTCTCCAAAATGGCGATGAGGTGTGTGAAATTTCTGGATATTCAATTACTAGTCAAACCCTACCCTTCACGGAAAATTCATGGACCGGCAGGATTTTTGTAGACTTTGCCTACTTTTCATCCTTTATTTACTGGACTATGAGTGAATAATTTAAATTCAACGTAAATATACAGAATACTTCCAACGAACAAAATGAAACAATGCTTTTGTAGACAAAAATAAAAAGAATATTAAATAAATTCCTATTTGTACCAAAACTTAGCCTAGGGATTGCTTGAATGTTTCATATTGTTTAAAATGATCATATTTTGCCGAATAGATTGTTAATATTTTTATTGCAGAGTTATTTATTTATGAGTTTTATATTTTCAATTATAAATATTAAAATATGTAGTTTGAAGATTTCATATAGGTACCTATTTTTTCATGTTGAAGATATTTCCAAAATAAGTTATCGTATTTCGGCAATCAGACGATTTATTTTTTTCTATGCTAATTTTTGCAAATCCTTAGATACCATAACAATTTGAAGAATGAAAATAAGCTTGCGAATTCAAAGGGTGAGTCATAACTATTGGGACATAGGCTAAGGGCAAATTGTTTGGACCAAAATATGGCGATAGGACCAAATATGCCTTTATAAAATATTGCCGTGGAAAAAGATAAAGGGCGTTAAAGTTGAATTTTTTTCTCGTTTCTTGCTAATAATTTCACTGTATACAGTATGTCTGAAAAAGTTGGCAACATATGGGAAACTTTTTTATTGTAAGTTTTACGAAAAAAAAATTATTCTTCATGAAAATCTCTGCTTTCGACAATAATTATATTCAGGTATTTACATTTGACATTAGATGTACAGGGTGTCCACAAATTGCAAAAGATTAATAGGAATATTTTGACCACTTCAATTTCAACTTAAATTTTGCAACTTTTAGTTGTGAAACACGTCAAATTTTTTCTTATTTAACAAGCCAACACACGTCAAATGTTTATTTGGTGATTTGAAATATTTTAGCAATGAACTTAAATCAGTAATAAATAAGAAATAATAATCGCTCTAGAATACTATCGAATTCTGTACGTTACTTAGAATTTTTGAATGATAAAATTTCCGATTTTATTGGTAACCTACCAATAATAGTAAGTCAACGCATATGGTACCAACATGATGGGGCACCATGTCATAGTACCAGAAATGTTCGAGAATATATACTACAAACTTTCAATGGGCGAGTATTAGGAAAATTTGTGGAATTTGCATGGCCTGCAAGATCTCCAGACCTGAACCCACTAGACTTCTTTTTGTGGGGATACCTTAAGCAAATAGTGTACCTTAAAAGACTATTCTACAATATTGATCATTTGAAAGGAAAAATTCAGAAAGCACGTGACGATATTACTCTAAAAGAACAATTAAATGCTTAGAAAGAAACGGTAATTTTTTTAATTAGTATGATCTAATTGCATATTAAAACATAGTTTTCTATTTCGAACAACTTTTCATAATTAAAATTTTCGATATTGTAAAAAATAAAGGTACTTTACTCTTGTATCAAATTCATATTTTTTGACAAACCTCGTATAAGACTTCAAAAATTGACATCTGACATTTGCGTTTCACTTTATGGGCCATGCAAAACTTTTTATAAAGAATAACTTTTTTTTCGTAACATTACAAAAAAAAAGTTTCTCATATGTTGCCAACTTTTTCAGACATACTGTATTTATCGATTGTTATCAAAATCGGTACAAAGGTATAATTTTATACAGGGAATATTATTTTATGTACTATTTTACATTTTGTTATAGGGGGCGCCACGTGAAGGTTTTCTGATGATGAAATCGACTGGTAACTTTTTTTGACGTAATTTTTTAGTGATTTTGATTAGAAAATATGACATTTCTACGTAATATTGGTACTCTTGTTTAAACACGATATTTTCATCCGTTTTCGTGAAAAACGCGATTGAACAGTTCAGAGTATCGGAAGGGGATTTCAAGTAACGGACAATAAAAAAACTTGTAACGTAAGGCTTCTATTTCGACGATAAAGCATAATTAAAAACAATGTAATATAAAAAGATCGAACTCAAATTGAATATTCTGCGTGGCCTTCTCCGACTTCTATGCCTTTTCTAATTATTTTAATAAAGGACTTACGGACTTCAAAGAAAATATTATTCTGTCAGCCTATAAAGTTAGCCGCATTTTGTATTTCCCTCTGGATGAAAATATCGTTTTTAACCAGGAGTACCAATATTACGTAGAAATGATGTTTATGCATATTTTCTAATCAAAATTACTAAGAAGTTTCGTCAAAAAAATTGAATTCATCATCAGAAATCCTTCACGTGGCGCCCCCTGTAACAAAATGTAAAATTGTACATAAAATAATATTCCCTGTATTAAATTATGCCGTTGTGCCGATTTTGATAGCAATCGATAAATATACAGTGAAATTATTAGCAGAAAGCGAAAAAAAAAATTCAACTTTAACGCCCTTCATATTACACCACAGCAATATTTTATATTTATATTTTATGTTTGGTCCTATCGCTATATTTTGGTCCAAACAATCTGCCCTTAGCCTATGTCTCAATAGTTATGACTCACCCAGTATAATCCTTTTTCAAAACCTTGAACTGTCTTTCATGTTTTGATGCAGATTTGAAACCTTTTATTCTAATAAGGACAAATTTGATTTCTCTAAATCGAATAAAATTATATACTTATAAAAATATTCTGTCCTATAATTTTCGAAATAACCTGCAAAACCATCCAATTTGGAACATCCTCTACATAAGTAGATCCTATAGATTGAAAATATAGATTTTTAATTGTTACCTACTCTTTCTGGTCTGGTCGACGGTGAGCACTAACAGTGGGTATGGAGATGTTTTACGAAATAAGTAAAACTGTTGATGTTTATTTGCTGGGAGAATGATAATGTTCACGTTTTTGAAAGTTTGTCTTTAGAAAAAGGAAATACAAAGTTAAATGCTTCTACTAATGTTCAAGTGCTGTATCTAAAAGATAATGCTTGTTTGTTTTTTTGGTCAAAAAAATTCCAGAGAATGTGGTGAAAGGAGAAAAATTAACACAACTGATGTTAGGTGGAATCTTCAATAGTAAGTATAAAATCAGTATATACATATTATAGATGTTTAATCCGTTTTTGGACTTTCCATGAATGAATATGATTACAGTTTGAAAATAGCATTAAATATACTTAATTTGGTATAAGTGGCGCAGCCCCGTAGTGCGGGGCGGGGCAACAAACGAGGGGACCCGCAGGTCCCCGATTTTCTTAATTTTTTTTCATAAAAAGCTTATCAACGATGCTGTCAAAAGTAGCAACGAAGTTCATGCATTCTTCGCAATTCTAGAAAGTATTTATAAATGTATCGTCGAAAATCGTGATTTTCTTGATTTAAATAGTAAACCTGAAAAAAAGATATACCGTAATGTCTATTTTTTTATAAAATGATTAAACTATAATATGGCCTAGTCCGATTTCAAATATTTTATTAATTACTATGTTTATAAGTAAGAGAGGATGGTGCGCTTCAACAATTTTTTTGCGACTTTTTAGGGGTACTACTTAATTTTCAAAAATTCATGGGTTGAAGATACGGTAGTTAGTGTAAGGACTTTTTATTATTCAAAATAGTCTAAAGAATATTTTTTTAAAAAATTGATTGCAAAAAAAATTTTTTTTCAGAATGTTTTAATTTTTCCAAAAAAAGGCTAAAAGATATCAAGTGTGATTTACACTTTTATAATGAGGAGAGCCTCCCGGACATTTGAAAAAAAATTCGAATTAAACAATTTTGCAAACGAATGCGCCACTATGTAACTAGTAGCTAACCATAATTTGACATTTTGTATATCGTTGGAACTTCTATTGCATTTGTTGGTTCTGCATGGTTCATGAATGTAATATTCCTTCTTCATAAACTATTGAGAATATCAGTTTTATTTTACCACAAGAACGAAAAAGAAACGATAACCATAGCTATTCTTTCTTAACTTTTGCTTGAAAACAACCAAATTGTGTTAAATTGTTTAATATTCTCTTCACTGTGTGACGGCTGGGTCGTGGTCGATCTGGATATCTTGTAGCAAATAAAACACTTGTTAACAACTCTGTCACATTCACCATGTATTTAATAGTATATTACGTAACAAGAGTTGTAAGTAACCCATTACGCACGAAGCCGAGATTCACATAGCCTTCCGCCTCTGTAGAAGATACTATATTTTATTACAAAAATTGACAGCATAAATGACATGACGTTTATTTCCATATCATGCTAAAAAAACGCGACTTATTTTTTGAGAAATTGTATAATGTGTTGCCGACATTTAGGGGCATTACTCTTTTAATCTAAAATGTATTTCACTAATGCTAAAAGCTTTTGTGTTTTCCAATTGACTAAATTTATGTAAATAGACCAAATAAAGTAGTACGTAGATAAAAATTTGATTGCAATTTGATTAAACAAAGAAATTTAAGTTTTATTATCCAAACGCACGTGTGTGTTATGAGATCTCATTACGTGCATGTTATTGTTAAATGTCAATGTTGACAGTGCGATTTTTGACGTTTACGGACATGGGCGTAGAAAAAGTAAATTTAGATAATCTTCATTGTTTAATTCCAAACGAGCCATTTCTATCACTGTACTATGCGATTGACTTCAAATAATGACAATTAATACTATTTTATTAAGACAGGTAAATACACAGCCTGCTAAAATAAAAGAATAAATAATTAAATAAGAAAAATAATTTAGTAGAAGAATAAAAATATGGTTGTTTGCATTTGTGAAGTTGAACTTTTCATCACTTTTTTACGAACCCTGTATACAAAAAAGAAGTTTTCGAAATGTCACCAATTACCTTGATCGTCCTACTAATCAACCAGACAAGATGTTTTTTATTTGGTATTGGGGATGTTCACACAGAATTTTCAATATGAAGGTTTAACCTGTCAATGTTTTATTAAAAAAATTAGTATCTCGATAAGTATAAATTTTAGATATAGGGTATTCTACATAAATTGACATTAAAATTTTATGAAGAGTCCGAAAAGTTAATAATATACTAGGTGTTACATTTAAAATAACAAAGTTGTCGTTCACTTTCGGTATAACCGGAAGTGTCATGAATGTCAAAATACTTTCCATGAATTCGCCATAACTTGTCATAACTCTATCTATGACAATTTTTATAGAAATAGTGAGAGTAGTCTCCAATATATAGATAGAGTAAGCTCGTTGTGAAACAGCCTGTATAGAATATTCTTTAATTTACGACAAATATATTAACGTTTTATTCACCCTGTAGACTAATCTATTTTGTAGGTAATAAATTACACATATTGTAAGTAATTGAAATTCTTACTAGCAAAAGATCCAGCCCGACCACGGCTCCTGGAGTTGGCGCCTTAGGCCTGGGGGATCCACTTGGGGAGCTTGTATCACCGCCACCTCCTCCGGCGCCGCCACCACCTCGACTCAAGGGAGAGTCTGTAACAAAAAACAACACTTTAATAATATAACATACACTCTGCCAATAACAAATGTTGACATGATTAGTTTTGGCTGAGGTGTTAAACCGATATCCGGCTTTTGGCATTTTATTAAAGTATATTAGTACTAATTTGCAAAAATTAAGTTAAAAAGTTTTACTGAAAATTAAGTATTCATAAATGTTTGCAGCTTCCACTACAAATCGTCATATATCTAAAGATGAAGTTAACAACTTTCTGATGTTTTATGAGCTAATTGCCAGTTACAAAAAGTCCATTCGAATTTGAAGTTTGAAGAACTGTTTTCACTGTCTGTCAAAGTATATAATATATACAGGGTGATTGATTAGTATGATAAGGCTCAGTATGTCTGTTATTATGAGAGATACCGAAAAAAGTTAATCATGAAAATTATAAACAGCTTCAATCTTCATATTACGGCAAAATATTGTGTAGGTAGAGTCCGTTTCACGTAAGAAGAACCCACTTGAAGTTGCAGTCATATGCGCGAACTTGTTGTCAAAACCAGCGCCATATTGTAAAATTGACATTCGACTTCAAATCAGCAGCGTAACACCAACAAGTTTTTTAGGAGGCGTGGTTTTAGATCAAATAAAACACACAACACTCACAGATAAACTAGCTAAACGTCTTCAAATATTTAAAAATAAAAAATATTCGACAGTAAATGATTGCTTCAAACACAACCTCAAATGTCAATAATAAAATGACTGTCGGCATGAAACATCGTTTGTAACGCCAATGACATGAAACGGTCGTTACGAGGCGACATAGATAAACAAGACCGTTTTTGGTTTCTGCGCAAGTCAGTGGGCAAACTTCAAAGTGGCTTCTTCTTATGTGAAACAGAGTCTACCCTTGTACGTCAAATTACCAAACTTTGAATAAGGTAGTTCGGGGTAAGTTCGAACGCGGGGCAAGACCGAACGCTGGCTCTAGAACGCATATACGTGTGACAATAGCGCGTAAGTCACTCGCGGTGCATACAGTGCTGAAATACATGGCGTCTCATTTTAATTTTGTTTACCGAAACTACATAGATTTGTGTGATTTTTAGTTTATTTTGTAAATTCGAACTTGCCCCACACATTAAACTTTGTCTTAAAAGGTAAGATATTAATATATTATTAGTTGTTTTTTGTTGGAAATGCATTACCTTTAAGGAAGAGGCAAGATCGAATGAATTTTTCCCGGTCTTGCCCCAATATATTTACAGCGCAAATTTTGTTATTTATAGGTTTGAACATGGTTAGATACTATAAAAGAAAATCCGAAAAAGGTAACAGCTACACCAGAACAGCGCGAATGTGATGTGAAATTTTTTTAAATTTACTAAAGAAGTCAATACATTTTTTTGGCCTACAGAAGATGATGTTGACAATATAATCTATGGAAGCATAGACATTTTTTTACCTGATCCAATAGAGGATGAACAAAATTATTTGAAATTCAATGTAGAATTTAAGGAAGTAAATATTGCGTAATATTTTTATTTTGTTTTTCGCTATAAATACTTAATAAAAATAAAGATTTTTGCCTCTATTATGGCTTTTTATTGCATTTATTCCTATAAATGGATTTAAATATTTTCAATATTAAAAAAAAAATGCCAGGGGCATGTTCGGAATTCGACCTTACCCCTCAATGATTAAGTTGTACGATCTTTCCCCATTACATGGGGCAAGTTCGAACTAGTGTTTTTTATTAATTTTATTTTTTTATAAAGTTATCTATTGACAAATATTAAATCTTTTACAATGGAGTGTCTGTTCACAAATTGAAGATACCACCTCTAAATTTTGACTGAATTTTAAAATCATTTTAATAAGTTATACTTTGCTAAAGTACAACTAATCTAAATTCCGGGCGATCTTACTCTAACTTACCTTACATTTTTCTCCTCTTCTAATGGTCGAATCTGAATTTTTTTTTCAAAATACGTGGTTTTTGAAGACCAACATTTTTAAAATATGAATGAATCCATCAATCATATTTTTCAACGTCAAATTTAATAGAAACAGAGAACAAAAATATTTTCCTACGATCACTACCCAAAGTAGGCTTTTGCACTCTCAAATCTAACCGCAAAGTTGATGTTTTCCGCAAGCTGTCATAATTTGACATTATTGGCGCTCTTAAGCAGAAAGTAACTTTGGCGCACGCCTAATTTTATTTATAGATAAAAGAGAGCTAGTAGTTATTTTAATATAAACTGTAGAATAAATAAATATTTTAGTTGATTTTCTAATATGTTAAAGCATCCAACAGTATTTTCCGTAATAATTTAATGAGAAGTAGGGAAATCTAAAAAATATCTGACATTAATTTAATAAATATCTGACATTAATGTAATAAGTGTTGCCTACGTACATAGGTACACGAAACTGCAATCTGGAAACTGCTAAGTACAAACAATGGCAATAAGTAGGCAACACAACATACTTGCAAATAACTTACGGTTTATAAGAATCAAGTAAGTCTATGTCAAAGAAAGAACCTAGTGCATTGTCACTGAAATGTTCCGTTCAAATAAAATTTAAACAAGTAGTAATTTATTTAATGAACTATAATATTCATACAACCATAAAATCATAAATATTTAAATCATAAAGTCTATTGTCATAAGTAGGCAACACAACATACACAATTAATCTTTTGTCTTCAAATAGTAGGCTTAATATGTCAAATAAACTTCCAATATTGTAGTAGAAAGAATCACGTTTTCAATAAAATATTAATTTTATTTTGGTGTGATCGTAGAAAAAAGCTTGTGTGTATTTCGAGCAGAAAGTCCTTTGGTAGTCTCGACAGATTGCCGCGCTCCGCTGACGCGTCGCGCGGCAACTTTCTGTCTCGACTGCCAAAGTACTACTTTCTGCTCTTGATACACAAATAGCTATTTTTATAGTAAACTTGGAAAAAAAGATTTTTTTATTTACTTGTTTTTGTTTATAAAAATATAACTTATTATCTATCGATTGCAACAAATCGATCGATCGATAGCGTTAATGTTCATAAGTGAGGCAAGGCCGAAAAAAAATATATATATACAGGGTGTTTCATTAAGAATTGTCCATATAGTAACTGGAGAAACCTTGGCACGAAATATGAAGATTTAAGCCAAAACGTTTAAATAAAATATTCCTCCTAACCGAGATATAGGGTGTTTTATTTAAAATATTCTAGAAGATTTTAGCCCATGGTTTTGACACCTTCCAATATTTTTTGTCTATACTTGGCAGATAGTTTACACATGTTTTTCTTCAAAATACACTTTTTGATGAGCTGGAACAGTTACCATTAAACCAAAGAAGAAGTATGTGGTTTATCTGGGTGTGAAACAAATTTTATCATAAAGGTGGTTAAATTATTAACGACACTCATGTGAAATGAGCAATAAAACAAAATTGGATATTTTAAACATTACCTTTAAATGCAAATAACTCGAAAACTACTCACTCTACCGCATTGAGACAAGAGGATGATATTTACGAAAAAAGTGACGAAGAATCAAATAAACATGCTAAAACGATTATTACGATGAGTGGCGTAGATTGTAGGGGGATAAAAGAAAGTATCCATCCCTACCACACGCCTTTGGTAATAGAGGAAAACTATCTTTAACCACTGTTTAAAGTAACCTAACAAGTGCAAACTCTTTGCCAAGTATGAACAAAAAATATTGGAAGGTGTCAAAACTATGGGCTAAAATCATTCAGAATATTTAAAATAAAACACCCTATACCTATCTCGGTTAGGAGGAATATTTTATTTAAGTGTTCTGGCTTAAATCTTCATATTTTATGCTAAGGTTTCTCCAGTTATTATATGGACAATTCTTAATGAAAGACCCTTATATTGAAATTTGTTGGAGCTGCCATTTTGAATTTTTGAAATCTGAAAACACCAATGTTTTCAGGGACCGGACTACTAAATTTCCTATATTATAATTTTTATTATGTTTGTCGCTTAAAAAACCATTTTGCAAATTTTTTTTTCAATTTTTCGTAAATTAAGGGTTGAAAATATTGCATTATGTCATCTTATGGGATCTGAAATTCCCTACAATTTTGATTCCTACAATTTTTTTGTGCGATCAAATCTAAAAAAGTTATAGACGAAAAACTGTTGCTTTTCACGTGTTCCAAGCTGTGCTTGCAAGCTGCGCCACAAGCTCCATTAGGATCATTTCAAAAAATTAGGAAAGTAGTCTATACTAGATATAGTTCCGTTTGAAAAAATCAAATCAGTTACCCAAGTTTTTCAATCTGACGATAGCTTTCGGCCTAACTTTCCCGGACTAACTCCAGAAGTGAAAATATCTGATTCTTGTAAGTTTTGATGAACATAAAAAATTATCTAAATCAAACAAAGTATAACATTTTTCAAAATATTATTGTTAGAGGTTTCCACTACGGCAATTTTTTGATTTGCCTCCCTATACTATAAAGAGAATTGTATGTTTTGAAATTAATCCCATTAGCACTTGGGATATTTGCCAGGAAATCTATGGCATGTTAATAATATAAGCAGTGATTTCTGCCTGATTTTAGTTTATTGGAAAAATAAATTGAATATTATATTTTCAGCTATTCTTAGATACTTCAGAGAAATGTTTATGTAAATGATGATTGATACGAATGAAAGCTATTGTGTGAAATATTTCGAAATTCAAACTATCCGCACGAATTTATTTTGTGTTGACTTATTTATTATATTATGATTAACATCTCGAAGTATGCTAGGGTAGTGATTCCGAGGCGGGGGTAACGGCGAGTTTGGTTGGTAGGCATCCACTTGGGGATGAGTCCAACACTATTTGGGTCCTGGACCCATTCGAACCCATTATGTGCAATTATTCCCGTTCATCACATTTATTCACAGTGTGTTCATTTTAAAATTTACAATGGAATCGTGAATGAATAAGAGATGACAAAAAAATCTTAAGACATAAGAGATAATGCACTATCAACGGTAGGTATAAGTAAAAATTTCACAGGGTGTACTCGTATCTTTGTAAGTATTCATAGAGACCTAAAAGATCCATTGTGCCCCCTTTCTTTTACTTAGTTCTTGAGGAAAGTCTCAGAGACTAGTAGCACCATTCCCGGAGGAATTTCAAAATATATGCAGGCTTTAGTTTAGTATCCCTCTTCTATCCAGTAATCTCCTAGGATTTCGAATTGCCATGTCATCAACAAATAAAGTGAATTTACCATTAATTCGTAAACGTCAAAAAATAATAGTTCAATACTATTAAACGCTTTACAAATTAGAAAAATTAATTTCCAAAGAGCAGACCGTCCACTAAGAAGCAACAACTACTTCTCGGGCTATATGCCCCGACAGACATTGAATTACACTTCTAAATTAAACGGGGTTGGTATATCTGTTAAGATAGAACCAACCATTCTGGTTTGCGATTAGAAGGAATAACATCACTTGTGGACCGGTTTCGGCGTTTTTGCGCCTCATCAGCACAAGGTAGATGCTATTCGTCCAGAAGCTCTGAGAGCATAATCCTGGACTAGAGACTACGTTGATATCACACCAATACATTAGCCTTAGTAAAGGAAATGTTAAGAGTGCGATATCTCAGAGCTTCTGGACGAATAGCATCTACCTTGTGCTGATGAGGCGCAAAAACGCCGAAACCGGTCCACAAGTGATGTTATTCCTTCTAATCGCAAACCAGAATGGTTGGTTCTATCTTAACAGATATACCAACCCCGTTTACTTTAGAAGTGTAATTCAATGTCTGTCGGGGCATATAGCCCGAGAAGTAGTTGTTGCTTCTTAGTGGACGGTCTGCTCTTTGGAAATTAATTTTTCTAATTTGTAAAGCGTTTAATAGTATTGAACTATTATTTTTTGACGTCTATAGATCACGCTTTACTAATATGACAATTATTTACAGGTAACTGTAATTAAGTAAATTAATTCGTAAGTCTGTGACATCGTTAGTGAATGAAAAAAAAAAATTGAACCTAAGAATGAATCCTGGGGAACACCACTACTTATTGATAAATTTCCCGAAACTTCACCATTTGCTCGTACCAGTTGATTTCTACGTTCAAGGTAAGATTAAAACCATTTAAAAGGATACCATAAAATTTTAGTTTATTTATTAAAATTTCATCATCAACACATTCGAAGGCATTCGCGAAATCACAAAAACCGAAACCGTGAAGAGTTTATTATTAAGTAAGGTAATATACTTCATTAAGGACAGAGAACATTTCGTCACTATACATTTATTAGGTAGGAAACCAAATAGTTGTAATTTCAAGATTTTATATTCAAAATGAAAGGGCAGTAGACGGTTTTTCATTAGTCTTTTGGTTATCTAGTATTATTTTTTTCGCCTTCCTTGTGCAGTGGAACAATTGCAGCTATTTTAAGACAGTTAGGGAAGAGACTTTCAAAGGATTCATTGATCAGAGAACATTAAACGTTAATCACCACATCTAACCCATCTATGATAGATTTGTCGTGAATGGTGAGTATGGTTTGAAAATCGAATAGATGAGGCTTTTACTTGATGAAGATCCATACTAAATGATGAAATAAGTTTTATTTCATCATTGAGTATGGTTTGCACTAGTTAAAATGTATCTTCTGGTCTAAGGACGAAACCATCAGTG
Source organism: Lochmaea crataegi (assembly GCA_947563755.1). Classification (NCBI taxonomy): domain Eukaryota; kingdom Metazoa; phylum Arthropoda; class Insecta; order Coleoptera; family Chrysomelidae; genus Lochmaea; species Lochmaea crataegi. Next base: position 15,971,768 of record OX387428.1, read on the forward strand.
ATTCTTTTAGAAGGAAGGAGGAAAGAAAGAGCATCACGACTTTGAGATATTTTAGAGCCAATATTTTTACCAACGCTTAAGAAATTGTTAATTTAGTCTGGGAAGAGGTCACTAAAGTTTGATGGACGAGTTTTGTTCCTTGAATCATAGACCAAGCTTCTCTGGAGGAATTTTTAGCTCCAGAGATGACATTGTTATAATAGTCTTGTTTAATATATTTTATAGTTTTCCGGTACAATATTTCATAGTTATTGATATAATTGAGTATGTTAGGATTATCTGTGAATTTTTTAATGTACAAAAGTGATCTCATATTCTTAGATGAAGTACGTGCTTCTTTAGTTGACCCATGATTTGTGGTTTTAAGTTTTACGGGAGTGAAGAGGAAATGATGTATTGAAACTTTTTCTTGAAATTCTGTTCTTATTACAGTTTGATATTGGTTGAAATTTGATAGGGAAGTATCGCAGTGCAGAAGTTTCGTTTACCAGAGAGGAATGGGATTAAAGTTTAATGAAAAAAGTTGAACGAATGGAGGTATTAAATAACTTTAGAGATGTGTTTATTCTTCCATAGAGAGGAGGATCACTTCGTGTTCTTTTCGTATACTAGGAACTAAAGCAATTTTATATTGCATTTTGATATACCGTATGATTCAGATTGGAAGATACATGCAGTATACCATAAGCTTAGATCATAACGTCGTAGATATAGGGAGAGATCAGAAGCTTCACACAGCAAACTGACAATAGAACCAACTGTATCAGAGAAAAGAAACAATAAGTTAAAGTACACGAAAACAGAAATTTCCAATTAATTACAAACACAGTATAAAAACCACTGAAAAAATAAGCTTTCAAGATTTGCACCAAAAAACTGAACCAAGAAAAGGTTCAAATTAATTAACACGACTCTATTGATTGTTCACTTCAATTTAGAGATTTATGTATGTATGTATGTAAATTGAGACCTAAAAGATCTATTGTTCCCCCTTACTTCTCTACTTAGTTCCTGAGGAAAGTCTCAGAGACTAGTAGCTCCTTTAGTCATATTTCAAGGAGGAATTATAGGATATCTGCAAATTTAGGGATGCTTAATTAGAATATTACTTTAAATAATATTACTAACATTATTTTCATGACAAAAATAAACTTTGCACTGGAATAATCTCGAAAATTATCGATTGCAATTACCACGCGAAAATTCCAAATCACTTATCCTTTACATGAAATCAAACAAGGTTCAATTAACGTACCTAATTGGGAGTATAATAAAAACAATTTCCACAAGTCTCCATCAATCAAGCGATGAAAGGGTATAATCAAGCAATACAATCGATGATAACTGATTGTAGAAATATTATTTCGGAAGTAAATATTTCGTCAACTACATTTAATTGATAATTATTATTGATTAGTTATTGATAATTGATTTTATAAAGATTCAGAAGATCGTTGCAAAGAAGACATCGAAAAACAACCTCTGTTCAATACAGATTTTTAGGTCTCTCGGCTTTAAGAGATCCAGTTTTAATTCGAAATAACCGTAGGACTGAGTTCAATTTTGCCAGGGAGCATTTGAACTAGATAGAAGGGGGATGGGAACATGACACGTGTTATTTACATACGAGTCACGATTTTGTCTGCACAGAAATGACAGGCGGATGCGCGTATATAGACGCCCAATGTTTTTTTTATTTGTTCGAACATTATTTTACTATTGAAAATTAATTAATCCTTTTTTGGATTTTCAAGAAAAAATTTCACTAGTAATACCATCAGAGGTCTAATTATTTCCGGAAATTTTTTCGAGCTCATGAATTTTCTAAAATATTCATGAGCGAGAAAAAATTTCCGGATTTAATTTGACCTCGTGTGGTATTCGGTAAGAAAATTCCACACCAAATTGTGTTTGAAAATCAAATAATTAAAATTTATTTTTCGATTTCCAACAACGTCAATTTTTGACGTTTGAGGTTTAGTCGACTTGATTATTTAGTTACCAAGGCAACTAAGTGAAACCCTGACCTAAAAATGATTTCAGTTTTGAAGCTGTCAAGCGGCAAGACGTAAAAAAGACCTTTAAATTGTTGATTTCTACTCGTTGTAGTTGCACGAAAATACCATCTCAAGACACAACACAGTATATTCTTTAATTTTACATAAGTTTTGAGTAACTAGAGTGGTATACAATTGCCTTTTTGCAAATATAAACCAGAGTGTCAAAAAAATATTCTGACATTATAAACGCCAAAAAAAAATTACAGTATAATTCTCTGGTGGGTAACCACCATTAAAAATTTCCGATAAAATTCATCCGTTGACATTGTGATCTGTCAAAAAACACGTTTTGATTGGTTAAAAATTACAGGTGTGAAATTTTCAAAGGTAATACCACGAGTGCTTCAAATTTTATCGATAATTTTTTCTTTTCCACGAAAACTTGTTTATTTGGCAAAAATATGAAAACAAATCGATTGATAAAATCGCGAGTCCGTTAGGACGAGTGATTTTATCTAAATTCGGTTTGTTTGAATGTTTTTGCCAAATAAACAAGTTTGAGTGATGAAAATAAAAAAATATGTGATAAAATTTGAAGAACGAGTTGTATTTGGGAAGATTATTTTTTTCAACAATTTAAAAGGATTTAGCTTTATTTTTTCATTTCATTATTTTATTGTATTCAAAGAATACAAAAGCTAACTGGCAATATAATCAACTTTTTGAATCAATAATGACAAATTCAAAGTAAAATTTTGTCGTTTCACTGTAAACAAGGTATTATCGATGAGGAAGTAGTTTTATCAGTATAATACCGAATGATTGGCTAGAATAATGTATTGCTATTGGTTAAAACCACCAAAATGTCAGATTTTGACAAGTGAAAAAAATAATCAAAGGTAATACCACGAGTGCTTCAAATTTTATCGAAAATTTTTTTTTCCACGAAAACTTGTTTATCTGGCAAAAATATGAAAACAAACCGATTGATAAAATCACGAGTCCGTTAGGACGAGTGATTTTATCTAAATTCGGTTTCTTTGAATGTTTTTGCCTCAAATAAACAAGTTTGAGTGATGAAAATAAAAAATTATGCGATAAAATTTGAAGGACGAGTTGTATTTGGGAAGATTATTTTTTTCAACAATTTAAAAGGATTTTGTATTAAATGTTCAATATTCTCTTGGGTGATGGCACTGAATCGGTTTGTGTTCATTTTTCAATAAACTTTACGAAGCACTTTTAGTTGTCAATAATAACAAATTCAAAGTAAAATTTTGACGTTTCAATGTAAACAAGGTATCGATGAGGAAGCAGTTTTATCAGTATAATACCGAATGATTGGCTAGAATAATGTATTGCTATTGGTAAAAACCACCAAAATGTCAGATTTTGACAAGTGAACAAAATAATCAAAATAATGTTTTCAACAAAAATTTTTATTCTACCCTGTTATAGGATTAGGTCCTCTTCAGAGTTTAATTGAAAGAAAATAGCAAGTGAAGTTAAAGGACGCGGTAGGGACAGCTGTGGCTGTTCCCCAAAGGATGGCCATTTAGTTAATTTCCGCAATGTGACGCCCAATGAACAGTATGCTCAGTGCAATTTGGCAAATACCATATTGTTTGGAGAATAATTAGTTATGATCTGGGGAGGTATTTCTTTGAGTGGACATAATGCCATTTGCACCATATATTGGACAAGAATTTATGCTTATGCAGGATAATGCAAGTGCTCTTGAAGAGGTGGAAATTATTTCCATGGACTGGTCAACCCAAAGCCAGCACTCAAATCCCACAAAAAACCTCTGGGACACTCTTGGAAGGAGATTACGAGGAGAGCGACGCCAAATAAACACTGTGGATAATGTGAGACGGAATCTAATTAAAATCTGGGGGGAACTGGACCAAAATAAAATTCGGTCGCATATTTTAAGTGTACGCCGCCGTTGTCAAGAGGGCATTCGTGCTAGAGGCACTAGAGACACTTTTGTTCAGCTGTTTCCTTCATGTTTCGCTAAAGTTTTTATGGTTTATTTAAACATTACCTGACAATAAAACATGTTCTGATATAGACTGGACAAATTTTTGGGCAAAAACATCATTTCTTCTACACCCTGTATATACTCGTAACGTTTTCTTGGATATACATTTTTGTAATAGTCTTATTGTTGAAAGATAAATTGTTCGAATCGATGTGACGCTTCACAAGAAAACTAACTTTGAAATTGTGACAAATTTCTAGAGATGAGTTAATTTTTGGGATGAGCGTATTTAGAATACAATCATAGTTTCCACATTACTTAACAATAGTACGAAACTTTTATAATATTTGAATACAGCCTGCAAGTGGGATACTACCCAACTAAGTAGTATATCTATTCATTTCTTAATAAATCCACAAAAAGTATCAGCCAGATCTTTCAAATTTTGAAGGACTTGCCTCAACAATCTCATTTAAATTCATAATACATTAATTGAAGCAGAGATAATTTTACTACGAACTATAATTTTCTTTGATTGAAGCAATGTTAACACAACCTTTTATTACATCAGTATTTTTCCGTCGTTAATTAAAATTTCCACTCTCTGTTCGACAAGCAATGTTCAAGTTCTACATGGTATTCATTTAAATGCTAAAGCGATAACAAAAAGTGTCAGAGTCTCTTAATAAGTTGTCTGTAGAGATGAGTGTATTCAAGCGTGTGGTGAAAAATATTTGATTAATAAGTCTTTTTATACCTATAAAATTTTAAAATTTAAATTTTCAATCTTACATTCAATTTAATTGTTGATTAATTTCACTTAACCTATGTAAATAATTTTTTATACTGCCACTTTAGAAAATGCGTATTTCTGATCATTTTTTAACTCGGAAAGTGCGTCGTTGCCGGGCTAGATCGGAAAATTGACTTAACTGCTCGGTAAAGTGATAGAACTGCTCGGTAAAGTGATAGAACTGCTCGGCAAAGTACCTACTTTCCCGAGCTCTTATGTCAAAATTTTCATTAAAGACAAAATACCAGTATCTAGCCAGAGAGAATTTTCGAAGGGTATGTTAATTAATATGCCATGACAATACCGTAGCCATCTGTCAGTAGATGTTTTTGACGTTTTGATGCACTTTGTGTTCTTGGTTAAGTTTCTAAGCCATTTAAAGATAAGTAGCGATGAAAGTGACGTAGAAAACATTCCATTCGAAATTGAAGAAGCGGCAGCTGCCGCCACTAATGCATTATTACCAACAAAATCAAAGGAAAGGTATGAAAAAGTCTACGAATTTTTCGAAAAATGGTGCGAAGAAAAAAAAATGAAGATGTTTTGTTAGCTTATTTAGCTATAAAATCAAACACACTTAAATCATCAACTGTATGGAGTTTGCATTCAATGCTCAAAACAATGTTAATAAGCAAGAAGGACATTGATATTATAACTGAACCTGTGAAAAGAATGCGGACGAAAACATTCGATATTGCCACGTTTAACTATGAAAAAGCTAAAGTGCTAAGTACCTATGTAGAGATCATAAATAGAAAATGGACTTTTTATTATTAACAATATGTCAATAATGATTAAACGTTAGTTCTTTAATGTGCTTGTTTCATTGGATTTTGTCGATTAACATTATTTTTTCAATTTCTGAATATTAAAAGATGAACACTTTTCCAAATATGTTATGGTGAATATTTATCGAACCTCCGTTGCTAAGTAACCACGTGACTTCCTATTGGCAAGCGCGTGCGTGTGTTTTTCCCTCTCACTTCGACAATTGACTGATATTGATTATCCAGTGGCGTTGTCGGTGTTTACTTTTGTATTTTCAGTTTTTCTTGGTATCTTATTATTTCGTATCCATATTGAATTCAAGTACGATTTTTAACATTATTTGTTTTTAACAAATACCGTGTTTTGAAAAAAACCTCACCTTTAAAGCAAAGCATAAGGTTGATATCTATTTGGTCGTTAAGAAGATTATCTGAATATTTGTTTTTATTTATCTCAAGGACTTAAGTATTTAGGTACATGTAAAATTTCGAAATTTGAATGGAAAGTGTGTTTGCAAATAAATGATTTGAATAGTTAGAATCATATTTTTTGTTGTCATAGCTACGTTTGTGTTCTGAAATTCTAGTTTTAAAATTTCTCAAAGTTCTACCGATATAAATTTTGTCATAGTTGTCACTACCACATGTTAATTTATATACTCCTGATTGGTTCAATTTTGAAGATTTAGATTTGTTATTTTTAATGAGTTTGGATATATTGTAATCTATTCAAGTTATTGTTGTTGCCTGAAAAAAGGTGAAATAATTCCAATTTTTCTTCAAAATGGCTCATTATTCCTGATTATGATATTATGATATGCATTCAATCTATTTTGAGGTGCAATGTAACGATCGTGCAGCCGAAAGAAGATACGCTGAACTATTTCCTAACAGACGACATCCCAATTGTTCAATATTTACGGCTTACCACCAACGCCTAAGATATACCGGCTCAGTAGTACCTAAAAGTACTGAAACCACAGGCTCCCGGATGTTAGAGAAACGGTGTACGAAAATGATGTTTTGGACGAAATAGAACAGAATCCGGAGTTTAGTACTTAGAAGACTGGCGGCTATCTATTCTCCAACTTTTAAATCCCCCATAAGGAATACTATTCATAAGGAAAACTCTATCCATTTCACTTTCAAAAAGTTTATGCTATACTAGATGGTGATTTTCCCTCTCGATTAGTTTCTTCAAATTGGTTAATGAACAAAAAGAACCAAAATCCCAATTTTTTCTTAAAAATTTTATTTTGTGATAAAGTTCATTTACTCTACATTGGTGAGAATCCGCACGCCATAAAAGATACGAAGAAGAAGAAATTGGCCCTACTCGTGTTCTTCGACGTCGGGAACGCGTTCAACAGTGTCAGCAAACGGGCAGTGTTGAGCGCGTTGCTGAGGCTTGGAGTGGAGCAGGGGTTGGTTAACCTGGTGGAGGACTACCTGACGGGGCGTGTGATTGTAGACTCCAGAGGGAGGAGATATGAGATGGAGGCTGGAGTGCCTCAGGGCTCGGTTCTTGGACCGACGCTCTGGAAGTGTGTGTTTGATGAGGTTTGTGGGATAGTATGTGAAGAAGGATGTGAGATTACGGTGTATGCGGATGATGTGTGTCTGGTATGTACGGCAAAGGGAGAGGCGGAGATAGAAAGAAAGGCGGAGAGAATGTGCAGGAAGATTGTGGAGAAGATAGAGCGGTGCGGACTGGAAGTGGCGGAAGAGAAGACGGTGGGGTTGCTAGTGAAGGGACGGAGCAGGGCAAGGGAAGTGGGGGTGATGGTTAAGGGAAGGAGAATTCGCATGGAGGAGCCTGTGAAATACCTAGGGGTGTGGTTGGATAGCCAATTATCCTTCAAAACCCATATGGTAAAGGCGGCAGAGAAGGGTAAAGTGAGGGCAGCATGGCTAGGGAGATTGATGTGTAATGTGAAAGGGCCGGGAGAGTGGAAGAGGAGGGTAATTGGTAGGACGGTAGAGCAGAGTATGCTGTACGGTGCAGAGGTGTGGGGTGAAAGAGCGGGGGTGAATGCGAGGGTTAGGCCACTTCTGCGGGTGCAGAGAGGGATACTGCTGAGGGTGGTGCAGGGGTACAGGACAGTTGGTGGACTGGCAGCAGCGGTGCTGGCAAGGTCCTACCCATTGGACGTGTTGGCTAGAGCTAGGAGCCAACGCTGGAGGGGTGCGACCAAAGAAGAGGTACGGGAATGGATAGAGGAGGAAATGGAGAGAAGGTGGGAGGAGTATGAGGGCGCGCTAAAAGGAGCGATTGGGAATAGGAGAGATTGGATGGACCGGAAATTCGGGGAGGTAAACTACTTCTTGACACAAGTGCTCACTGGACATGGGTCGAGAGTAGGGTACCTCCACAAGATTGGGAAACGAGAGACTGGTGTGTGCGAGAGGTGTGAAGTGGAGGATGATGTGGGGCATGTGTTTAGATGCTGGAGGAACGAGGAAGTGCTGAAGAAGTTGGAGAGGAAACTAGGGGAGGCGGTGTACTGGGAAAACATGGTGGAGATAATGTTGAGGGGGGAGGAGGAATGGATGGAGGTGAGTGGAGTAGTAGAGAGCATGGTAAGGGGGAGAGAAGGACTCGATATGGCATGAGAGGCAGGAGTGATAGGAGGGAGAAGATGACGGTGTGAGCGGAGAGTGTGCGAGGGACCGCCGCCTGTCTCGAAGTATGCTAGGGTAGTGATTCCGAGGCGGGGGTAACGGCGAGTTTGAGGTGGGTTTGGTTGGTAGGCATCTCCTTGGGGATGAGTCCAACACTGTTTGGGTCCTGGACCCATTCGAACATGAGTTTCCCATCTCGGCCCGAAAAAAAAAAATAAATAAATAAAAGATACGAAGCACCAGCATACTGGGACCAGTATGGCCGTTTAACAGGACAGGATTAACTTAACTTTTTGCAAAATAATTTACCTGGTTCAATGATAGTCCTGCTTATTTTAGTAGAGTAGTTCGTCAATATCTTGACATACGTATAGAAATCGATGGATTGGCCGAGGATGGCCAGTCAATTGGCCTGCGAGATCGCCCGATTTCAATACAAGCGATAATAAAACAGAATTGGTCAAAAAATTAAAATTGATTTTTCTCGAAAACGGTGCATAATAGCGAATTCAAACAAGAGCATATTTTTTTAAAACTTCATAGTTTTGAAATAGGATGTAAAATTTATCAAAAAAATTCATTTCACGTCAGAACTGAATTTGGTTTTCATCTTGGACGAATAGCATTGTTGTTTTTTCTATATAAAAATTGGAGATATTTTAGATGAAGAAAGGAAACATGGAAGAAATAACAAGAAATCTAATCAAATCTAATTTATCCTTCCCTCATAAAACTCCCTCAATCGATGGACAAGTAACAATATTAATCTAATGAATCAACAATTGAGACATGATGATTGTGTAGTTTCAAGATTAGTCCGACATTGAACGTATATCTGTATTTTTATAATTTTTGTGACAGAAAGTCAAATAAATCAATGCAAGCGACTATGGTGGAATATATTTCAATGCCTGTCAGGATACATATGGCGAGAAAGTAGTGTTTCTAAAATTGAATACGTTGATATACAGTGTTTCCGTAAAGTGTGGAACAAATTCGATATGTAGGCGAAACGCATTTTTAAAAAAACCTTAAGAACACCGATTTTTAATTTGTTTGTCTACCATGTAACAATTTTTCCTTTTTACGATTAAACGGAAAAAGGGAAGTTAAGATAGAGACACGTAAGCGGTTTCGCCAACTATTCAGTAGTTTTGTCAAAAAAAAAACAACCGAAAGCTGAAAAAATGTAATTTTTAACACCCTGTAACTTTGTAAATATTCACGTAAGACCAACTCTGTAAATATTCACTTAAGACCTTATGTATGAAGTATTTTTGAAATTAGCTTTTGGAGAAAATTTGGAAAATATAAAGGACACACTGGAATAGAAGGAAATGAAATAGCAGATGAATTAGCAAAGAGGGGGACTGAAACACCCTTTTGGGGACCGGAACCCTTTTGCGTTAACAGCTCCAATGTAATATTGGAAGAAATAGGCAAAACCAAAAAAAAGAGATGATCTGACCATTGGAAAGTTCTAGTAGGGCTTTGACAATCAAAGATACTTCTGGGTGACTACAACCAGTTGAGAAAAATTGAATGCCTAAGTCAGAGCAAAACTGCACTAAAAGTCTTAACAGGAGTCCTAACGGGACACTGTCGCTTGGATGGGCACCCGAAAAATCTCAAAATAGTGGAGGAGGAAGAATGTAGATTCTGTGGTATGGAAGAAAAAACCTCGATCCATATACTTGCGGATTGCATAGCAATTCAGAATCCTAGGGCACAACACCTAGGAGATTACTGGATACAAGAGGGATATTCACCTACGTTAAAGCCTGCAGATATCCTAAAATTCCTCCGGAAAATAGGACTAAAGGAGCTACTACTCTCTGAGACTTTCCTAAGGAACTAAGTAGAAGTAATGGGCACAATAGATCTTTTAGGTCTCAGTGAATATCACCCCATTATACATACATACATCACCCTGTATTGGAGTTACCGTCTGCAGCCTGCAGCTGCCTTCGGAAACATGTACTAAGCGTGCTCTAGTTTCCGTTTTTTTTTTGATACACCAAAAGTTAGATAGGTTTTAAAAATTACACCAGCATAGAAAGCACCACTTGTTTAGAGTGATTTTCCAATCGACAAAAAATTTAGAGAAAATAAAATCTAATAGGTACCTTGAAACAAAAAACAGCCGATTTTTTCTACATTAACTGATTGGAAAAACACTAATAGTGAATGAATCATCCAAAGTAAGTATCTATTCAAATGAGCAATACGGTAATTATTTTTGTTTTCGATATATGTTAATTGCGTGTTTTTATTATGACGAAACATTATTACTTTGGAAATTATTATTTGAAAGAAGTGGGATGCATTTATATTCTCCTATAAAGTGAAACCAGGCCAATCGAATCCAAATCTCTACAAATGTAATTCTAACAACTAGCTAACCTGACAGATGAAGCTGCTGTTTAAACTACTCTACAATACTAAAAAATGACTCATGAGATCTTCAAAGTTGTTCGCCAGTGTGTTTGGAAGATATTGCTATTGATCTTTCGAGTAACGTTCGATTCGGGTGAAAACATTCGTACGAACAAAATCCATTCGACGTTCTCGCGAATAGTCGAACGTTCAAAGGTCCGAGTCCAAATCTTCCATTAGACGTGCACATCTTCTTAGGCTACTTATCTCTGCCATAAACTGATAGCCCCATTTATTGTACCCAGTTCAAAATTTTTCCAAGCAAACTGCAATCTTTCTTTGAGCTGCTCGATGTTGTTCATCATACACATTTTTTTCGAAAGTTTCCCAAATTGAATAATCAACAGGATTTAATTCTGGGCTGTTAGGTGGCCATATCTCCGGCTCAATACAATACAGCGGGAAGTGTGCGACGAAGTACCATCCTGTTAGAAAGTGTAATTTTCACAAACATTTCAATTTCAGGTAATATTGGCTGCAATATATCTTTCTAATAGCTCTTACGTTGGCAGTAAGTTTTGGACAGTAGGTAAGCTTTTTTAAATATCTTAAGATAGCAATCTTCTTTAATAATTCTTTGAAGGGACGTACGCGAAGCACTGGTTATTGATGAGTAACATCCTTTCGCTCGGTTCTCTGCAATTTGTGGCAGTGATTTCGTGAAATGGGACGGAAGTGTGTAACAGGAAGCCAAAGAAGCGCGCGCTATTTGATTTGACCAATGAGCGCGAACGGTGGTAAATTTCGCTCGAAATGGACATGGATTGAAATGTTTCAACAACTGTTACTGTTATTGACGGAGTTTTTCAACGTTTTTATACTTTGAATACGTTTTAATACTTTGAAATCACAAGAATACGTCTCATATTTTAGTTATCATAAGTCTATTCATACTCTCGTTTTCGATACACTTTTTCATTATTACTACATACCCTGGCTTCCCATACATAGGTACCCTCGATTTCGATACATTTTTTCATTATTACTACATATTCTTGCTTTCGAAATTGAACAAAAATAAAAAATGTATTTAATAATAGTTATTTATGCAACAAGTGCATAAAGTGGTGCTTTTTTTCACGAATGGAGAAATTGACGCATGAGCCGCAGGCAAATGCGTCAATTCCATGAGTTAAAAAGACACTTTATGCATATGTTGCATACACTATTTTTTCTACAAGCAAGCAAAAACCAAAAAATGTCGTAGATTAGAATGTTTATGTTTGTCATGATGACAAAACGCAAAGTAAAATGTCAGATGAGTGCAATCTGCAGAGCCATTAGCGGAAATATTTGAAATTAGCGTTAAAAAAACTACTTTATCTTACTCTAATGTCACTTTTTTAAACTGTTTAATAAATACATATTTTATGTACGAAAATCGATTAAAAAAACGTCACTTTCATTAATGATTGTAGAAAAAAAATTGTATTACCCCTAATTTTAATGAAATAAATTCTTCGTTACCAAAAATTATTTCAAATAATACCTGAATCATTTTTTTCAAGATTTGATTTTAATGTTGCTTAAAAAAATGATGCTTTATTAACTTCAAACGACGCTATGATAATGCAAAAGCTTCACAGGTTTATGAGCGAGGCAATGAAACTTAGAGCATTCATTATAAATGAATGACTGAGGGCACTTCAACCAGTCCGAAATTTTCTTTTCTGTTAGGTTTTTATCAATTATTCTTACACTTTAGATTAAAGTACAAAAAAGTAATTTGATATTTTCAAAAAAGTTAAAAGAATACATAAGAAATTAGAAAATTAACTCTTTAAACGTTCAAACTCAAAATATGTCCATGCTCTGCAATATTTATTGAAATTTAAAAGACACTGGAATTAGACTGAACTTTCTAGAAAATTGTAAGATATTATTAAAGCAAACCATTAATATTTCCAAAAAAAACCATTTTAAGTAAAATATAAACATAATAAAAGTCTTACTCATATAAAGTGTAGCTAAAATCCAACACCGTTCAACCGAACTCAGTTTATTTGTTTATTTAAAACTGTTTCACCTTCTTCACTTAAATAGACCATTAAACAAAGTATTTTTTTAAAACAAAACTGAATTTAGATAAGTATTTTTTCGGATGTATTTTTATGTCCGTCACATTGAAAACATTCAACTGATGTGAAAAAATCATCGATTAATAAAATAACTAGTAGTATTTTATTATGTACATGTAAATTCCATTATACTCAATTAAATGTATGTTATTGTAAAACTTAACCTTTCGAATGATAATGCGACTTTACCATGAAAACGTTAAAATTTATTACCGCAAAACCACTATTTGCACAGATATCGTTATTGGCGACAACTATTAAAAACAATTTGGATCGACTTAAATGAAAACATACTCTAAATTATAATTCAAATATCCTCTGCAAGGAACTAGAGAAATTTGTAGCATGTCATTCGACTTGTCAAGTTTTTCGTTTTAAAAATATTTTATTCTGCTAATTTTATTGTCTCGTCCTTGTAGGTACATTTCTACAAAATTTCATCCCTCTTTAGATACTCCGAAACAAATCATTACTTTTTATTCCCCTTCCTTTCCATTTGGATAGTGGAACCCAGTTTCAAATTCTCGACTTCTTTATTTCCTCTATTTTCCAACATGGTGGCCGCAAGTTTTTCGAAAATATTTTCAACTTCTTGTGCGGGGAAAACTTCTTGTCTGGTTGGTCCTGATTTTAAAGTATTCTTCCTAGATTACTTTTCTTATGTAGTACCATATTTTTCCCCATTATTGCCAAATATTCATAAAAACGTGTTTGAAATTTATCGACTTGTGATTTTTCTTAAAAAAGACAAAACCTGTCGATATTGGATGATGGGTTTGATCCCTTCAGGCATTATATTTGAAAATTAAAAATATATTGAGATGGTGAGTAGTTTGGGAAATATTGGGGTTGGGGTGATTTTGAGTACGTCATCAAATTCTATATCATTTTTAAGGTATCTTCACCAATTTTCATACATTTTTTTCTCTATCATTGCTGAAGATACGCCAAATGTGCTTTCCTTTATTTACATTATTGTAGCTTTGCGCTTATTCTGTAGCTTAGGGAATGGAAATAAACAACATTTAAGAAGTTCTACAAATTATAAAAATTTTTCAATGTCTGACTTTTCTTGAATAAGATTTTGATTATTTTGCTTTATTCAAAATGGATTCATATATATGTTACGGGCCATGTCCGCAATCGGACCGGGACGTCATGGCCCGGGCTATGTTGACACAGCCCGGGCCCTGACGTCCTGGCCCGACCTTCTTGGACTATGTCGTCTTGGCCCGGGCCATGACAGCGTAGACCGGGCCGTGACAGCAGCGCCCGGGTATTGTCAAGACGGCCCAATACTATCCGGGCTATGTTGTCAAATAGTTTTTTTTGCAAAATTCAATAAACGTATAAGTACATTACAAGATGAGAACTTTGACCAACCTAACAAAACCTAACCCCAACCCCAGTTAGATTCGACGGCGGACCGAATTACGAAAAATTCGGAGTGCGATTTCGGAATTGGGTCCCATGTACCTACTATTTGTTTAATTTGACCAACCTAACAAAACCTAACCCCAACCCCAGTTAGATTCGACGGCGGACCGAATTACGAAAAATTCGGAGTGCGATTTCGGAATTGGGTCCCATGTACCTACTATTTGTTTAATTTGACCAACCTAACAAAACCTAACTCCAACCCCAGTTAGATTCGACGGCGGACCGAATTACGAAAAATTCGGAGTGCGATTTCGGAATTGGGTCCCATGTACCTACTATTTGTTTAATTTGACCAACCTAACAAAACCTAACCCCAACCCCAGTTAGATTCGACGGCGGACCGAATTACGAAAAATTCGGAGTGCGATTTCGGAATTGGGTCCCATGTACCTACTATTTGTTTAATTTGACCAACCTAACAAAACCTAACTCCAACCCCAGTTAGATTCGACGGCGGACCGAATTACGAAAAATTCGGAGTGCGATTTCGGAATTGGGTCCCATGTACCTACTATTTGTTTAATTTGACCAACCTAACAAAACCTAACCCCAACCCCAGTTAGATTCGACGGCGGACCGAATTACGAAAAATTCGGAGTGCGATTTCGGAATTGGGTCCCATGTACCTACTATTTGTTTAATTTGACCAACCTAACAAAACCTAACCCCAACCCCAGTTAGATTCGACGGCGGACCGAATTACGAAAAATTCGGAGTGCGATTTCGGAATTGGGTCCCATGTACCTACTATTTGTTTAATTTGACCAACCTAACAAAACCTAACCCCAACCCCAGTTAGATTCAACGGCGGACCGAATTACGAAAAATTCGGAGTGCGATTTCGGAATTGGGTCCCATGTACCTACTATTTGTTTAATTTGACCAACCTAACAAAACCTAACCCCAACCCCAGTTCGGTCCGCCGTCGAATCTAACTGGGGTTGGGGTTAGGTTTTGTTAGGTTGGTCAAAGTTCTCATCTTGTAATGTACTTATACGTTTATTGAATTTTGCAAAAAAAACTATTTGACAACATAGCCCGGATAGTATTGGGCCGTCTTGACAATACCCGGGCGCTGCTGTCACGGCCCGGTCTACGCTGTCATGGCCCGGGCCAAGACGACATAGTCCAAGAAGGTCGGGCCAGGACGTCAGGGCCCGGGCTGTGTCAACATAGCCCGGGCCATGACGTCCCGGCCCGATTGCGGACATGGCCCGTGACATATACATTACTTGAGTTGATTGTAGACGATATTATCAACATTCTAATTAACAATTTTTCAGGAGCTAAAAATATGAAAATTTTGCATTTTCCAGACAACAAAATAAACGGAAAACTACTAAGTAAACAAATGAAAGATGTATTTGGCATATCTTTAACAATAATTAAGAAAACATGTGAAAACTAATAAACATACCTTAAAAATAATGTAGAAGTTGATGACGTACTGAAAAGAATTCCAACCCCAATATATTCCAAACTCACGAAAATTCCAGTACCTTCCGCGCTCGTCCTATGCACAAACAAAGCGTCTTCTCGAGAATGTTCTCGAAAGCGCATTCACCAAAATTTATAATCGAGAGACTTTGAGTTGGTGACCTCGCAACAATAAACACATGCCAAATTATACATTTTTTAAGCTTGCTTCTTATTGGACGACATAGGACTTTTGGGAAGGCTAGTGAACTCGTGAAACGTGTGATGTTACGAAAAAGCGTTCGTCACGCGATGACTCATTACAGCGAAAGAGAGAGAGAGAGATGCAGGCCATAGTGTACGTTCAGTGCAGAGAGAGAGAAAGAGAGAGAGAGAGAGATGCAGGCTTTAGTGTACTTTCAGTGCAGAGATAGAGAAAGAGAGGGAAAGACAAATTTTGAAAAATGGTTAAAATTTTTGAAAAATTGTCAAAAATGGTCAATAATTGTTAACATTTTGAAAAATGGTCAAAAATTGTCAGAAGTTTGAAAAAAAGGTCAATAATTATAAAAAAACTGTCAAAAATGGTCAATAATTGTTAAAAATTGTCAAAATTTTTGAAAAATTGTCAAAAATGGTCAATAATTGTCAGGACCTGTCAAAAATGGTCAATAATTGTTAAAATTTGGAAAAATGGTCAAAATTTTTGAAAAATTGTCATAAATGATCAATAATTGTCAAAAATGTCAAAATTGGTCAATAATTGTCAAAAATGGTCAATGATTGTTAAAATTTGAAAAATTTGTCAAAAATTTTGGAAAAATGGTCGATAATTGTCAAAATTTTAGAAAAATGGTCAACATTTTCGGAAAATTGTCAAAAATGGTAAAAAATTGTCAAAAATGGTAAAAAATTGTCAAAATTTTGAAAAAATGGTCAATAATTATAAAAAACTGTCAAAATGTTCAATAATTGTTAAAAATTGTCAAAATTTTTGAAAAATTGTCAAAAATGGTCAATAATTGTTAAAATTGGAAAAAATGGTCAAAAATTGTCAAAAATGGTCAAAAATTCAGCGCGTATTTTTATTGATGGTTTTCCCAGCCTCGCATTCTATTGTGCATAAGAAGCAAGCTTCTGTCGGCGGTCCGACGACCGCTCACCTTTTTTTATTCCTATCCGTAAAGGCGCAATGGCGATTGTCATATTCATTAAGTGATTAATTTTTTGATATATTTTTTTAAAATTTCTTAAAAAAAAAGTTATCAAAATGAAATTTTAGGTAAAAGTGAAGAAGATAATGTGAAATTTGATGCCAAACTTAAAAATAGACTTTTACAATATTTCCACTAAGTCACACCCCTTGATATGAGTTTTGCATATGAAAAATGTTCCATTTCAAAGTTAATACTGTACAACATATTATATACATGTTAAATAATAAATTTTTTCCTATCCGTAAAGCCGTATAATGGAGATTGTTATATTCATTAAATAATTAATTTTTTTATAAAATTTTTTCTGTATAACTTTCTAAAAGTCATCTAGATTAAATTTTAGGTATGTACATAAAAAAACTACGTAGAATATGATACCAAATTTGGAAATTTATTTTTACAATTTTTTCACAAAGTTACCCTCATCCCTCAAGGGGAGTAATTATAGTAGATCAAAATTAAAGATAATCCGACCAAAATACAACCCTGTGAATTTTTTTTTACCCAATCTGGTTCTATATACTTCAACCCTATCTAATTAGAAGAATTCTGTGTACAAATACATTCAATACCAGGGCCGCTCCAACTATGTCGCGAATGTAGGCAAAAACCACCGGCGGCAAAGTCTAAGGGCGGCAATTTGGCTAAATAAACAAACCGTACCAACGACTTTTTTTCCAATGTTGTGTTTCCCTGACCGTAATATTTAACTTTTTCGTTTTTTATTTATTCCTGGTAGTCGGTAAATACTTTTAATAGTTAAAAAGAAACACAGTATTGAACTATTATTTTTTGACATTTTTTATTGTTTACTTTTTTTCCATTTATTTTCATTTCAAAAACAACGACGTACGTTTCGGCGTATTGCCATTTTCAAGCTGTTTCTCTACAATGAATAATATGTTACTTAATTAAAATGCATTTAACAATTAAAAGACTGAGATAAAATAATTTGAAACAAAAATCAATTAAAACTTACACTATATACGTAATACGCCGAAACGTAAGTACGTCGTTGTTTTGGAAATAAAAATAAATGTAAAAGGAATAAATATAGGTATTGGCACGTATTTTAATTTTATTTATGTGCACCCACCCATGTATAAATTTTTACTAAAAAAGGGGTAAGGGGCGTAAAATTATATTTTGCACAAAGGCGGCCGAATGGCTTGGCGCGCCCCTGGTCAATACATTCAATACATGCAATACATGCAATACATGCAATACATGCAATACATGCAATACATGCAATACATGCAATATATGCAATACATTCAATACATTCAATACATTCAATACATTCAAGACATTCAATACATTCAATACATTCAATACATTCAATATATTCAATATATTCAATATATTCAATACATTCAATACATTCAAGACATTCAATACATTCAATACATTCAATACATTCAATATATTCAATACATTCAATACATTCAATACATTCAATACATTCAATACATTCAATACATTCAATACATTCAATACATTCAATACATTCAAGACATTCAATACATTCAATACATTCAATACATTCAATACATTCAATATATTCAATATATTCAATATATTCAATATATTCAATACATTCAATACACTAAATACATTCAAGACATTCAATACATTCAATACATTCAATATATTCAATATATTCAATACATTCAATACATTCAATACATTCAGGACATTCAATACATTCAATACATTCAATACATTCAAGACATTCAAGACATTCAATACATTTAATAAATTCAAGACATTCAATACATTCAATAAATTCAATACATTCAATACATTCAATACATTCAATACATTCAATACATTCAATACATTCAATACATTCAATACATACAATACATTCAATACATTCAATACATTCAATACATTCTATACATTCAATACATTCAATACATTCAATACATTCAATACATTCAATACATTCAATACATTCAATAAATTCTATACATTCAATACATTGAATAAATTCTATACATTCAATACATTCTATACATTATATACATTATATACATTATATACATTATATACATTATATACATTATATACATTATATACATTATATACATTATATACATTATATACATTATATACATTATATACATTATATACATTATATACATTATATACATTATATACATTATATACATTATATACATTCTATACATTCTATACACAAAAATTAATAAGGCAAGTCCAATGAAATTCGAAAATTGCTACTGTCTTAAATGAAACAACATTCGAGTGCTATTTGTTATTGCAATATCATGTTCACACGAAGATTGAAATCTGTAAAGTTCATTTCGTATATACCTAGTAATGATTCAATAATCATTTTGTAGATAAATTGTATAAATTAACAATTGTAACTTTGGCAGCAGTGCGTTACTGGCGTTGATATGATTAAAATAAAATTGGATAAAATATGGCAACGATCACACAAGGTGGAGCTGCAAACACAGTCGCCATCTACCGCTGTATCCCATTTTCTTCAAATTTATTTCCCGTAAGCTTGACTAACTATCTCTTCATTATTAATACTTACTGCTTTAATTGGGTCCGGTGAACTATACGGAGCCACGAGTTTTTGACTGATTTTGCAAAAAATCGATAGTACTCACCTATTTTGTTGTTTGTCCGTCGAAAAACTTGCGGGTTATTCAGAAATTCCAGAGAAAGATTTTTTTTCAACACTTTTTGGCCCGATATTTTATACAAAAAATAGTTTCAATGTGTCGAACTGCATCGGAAACTATTCGGAAACTATTCGATTATTTTCCTTACAATATCATTAAAAGTACCACTTTTCCAAGTACGTATTTACATGTTTATAACTTTGTGTATTTAAATAACAAATGTCAGGAA
The DNA here is from genome assembly GCA_947563755.1 of Lochmaea crataegi. Lineage (NCBI taxonomy): Eukaryota > Metazoa > Arthropoda > Insecta > Coleoptera > Chrysomelidae > Lochmaea > Lochmaea crataegi. The sequence goes on from OX387428.1 coordinate 15,991,410, forward strand.
AATAATAAACTAGAGGTGGTCACATTTTCAGTTCCGTTATTTTAAATATTTTATATGTGTTATAAATTATTGGATATTTTTTATAATTTTTTCATTCACCCTTCCCATTCTTAAAAAATATCTATACACTAAGTTTTTTACGAAGCGGAAAGGTGAATGGAATTATTATTTTATTTCAAATAACGCACATTATGTGCATAACATTAATTTTTTCAAGAATGGGAAGGAAAAATAACCATTCCGTTCATCCTTCCACTTCAAGAAGGGGAAGGGTGAATGGAATGATATTTTCCCTTCCCCTTCTTTAGAATATTAGTATTGAAACTTTGGCAGCAGCACAACAGACTAACATACTGTAACGTTTATTCTAATTTATATTTACAATTAATTTATATTTACAGATTTATATGTAATACGGTCCTTATTTAATAATTTATCTAATACACTTAGCACACTAATTATAATTTATATGAGAGTCACTTAATAAACACTTATTCGAGGCGCGATTACTTTCCTTCGGTATCAACAACCATAGTCGTCTCATACGGGGATTTCACTGGGGGCACTAAGTGAGAATATTATTGCAGTAGCTCGCGTAACAATACTAACTACTTCTTTTGGGGGTTGCATAACAGTATATTTATACAGGCTGATAAATTTATACCTTGATAGATTTGTTTAGGTGCTATAGAGTCAGTATAGAATAAAAGGAGTCGAACTGTAAGTAGTTTTCTTATAATATTAACTTTGGAAAAGTTCAGTTCTTGATACTTTCGAAATCCGAATAATCCCATCCCTACTTATAGTTTTACAACTATTTGGCATTGTCATTTAGACTTCAGGTTTCTCGAGTTATTGCCATGGTAACTTAAATAAACGCTCGTATTTGAAAGTTGGATTTAAGCACGGTGAGGAGTGCTTTAAATAGGTAATATGGGGCTACAATGACAAAAATTGTTAAAAAAGGACATAGATGCATGTTAAGGTCAACCATAGAAAATACTAGAAACTTTATGGACGAAAAATATAATAATGTCTCTCCATCATTCATTTATGAACGGTTACATTTTTCTTAGTTTTCCATGTTGTTTAATAATTATAAATAAAAAATCATTTTCAATGTATTACTTTATAGGCCTATAAATCGTTAATGACGGTAGTAAGGCACAACATTTTATATGAATTACTATTATTACACTGCACCGCAAAATTAACCGGACAGGCAAAATTATATATTATGTCCAAATTCAATTACAATTTTTTTCTCAAGTTATTCATAAATTTTAATAATTTTTTGTCAAGCTGCAGACTTTTCCATTTTTATCATTATCCCCTATCGATTTTGCAAAAAATTCGAATGAATATGTTGGTATACTGGGTAGCACAAAAAATTGTATTTTACGCTTAACTTCTAAACATCATGTGGAAAATTTTTATAACTGAATGATGTTTATTTTTCTCTTGTTTTCAGACCAATTTGTTTTTTGATTCATATCGATATCTGTATTATTAAAGTTAAAATACAGGTTTGAAGGAAATAATGCAATAATCCCTTATTGATAACCAAAATTAATATGGGCAACAGCAGTATTGAGATTTTTCTGATTAGAATCGAGTATCCCCTCCGCGAGCCTCAATAACAGTTCTCATCCTTTCAGGCATATATTCAATCAAAGCAGCAACCTCGTATTGTGGAAGACTCCATTTCACATAAGAAGAAGCCACTTGAAGTTTGCCAACTGACTTGCGCAGAAACCAAAATCAGTCTTGTTTATCCATGTCGCCTCGTAACGACCGTTCCATGCCATTGGCGTTACAAGCGATTCTCATGCCGACAGCCATTTTATTATTGACATTTGAGGTTGTGTTCGAAGCAATCATTCACTGTCGAATATTTTTGATTTCTGAATATTTTAAGACGCTTAGCTAGTTTATCTGCGAGTGTTGTGTGTTTCATTTGATCTAAAACCATGCCTTCTAAAAACCTGTTGGTGTTAAAGGAAAAATTATCCACATTATTCTAATTTTGTGTTAACCTACAAAATGTGAAAACGTTACGCTACTGAGTTAAAGTCGAATGTCAATTTTACAATATGGCGCAGGTTTTGACAACAAGTTCGCGCATACGACTGCAACTTCAAGTGGGTTCTTCTTACGTGAAACGGGGTCTATCTGCGGCCACTCGTTTGTCAATGCTTGTGCTAACGCAACCATAGCTGGAAACTGGTCGTAGATCTGTCTAACTCGTCTTCCTATAATATATCCCACATGTGCTCAAAAGGGTTGAGATTCGGACTGCTTGAGGGCCGTTCCAATGCTTGAACGTCAACATCGTTCAAATATTGCCTCGTTATTTGTGCTATTTGCGGTCGTGGATAGTCATGCATAAACAGAAAATTCTGTCCTATAAATGGCATGTGAGGTGTCGCATGGTTATATGAAGTATAGCGAGGTTTGTACGGGCTTTCAAAGAAATTCCGCCCTTCACCATCACTCCTTCGCCACCAAATTGAACTCTATAAGAGAGAAACAACATTGAGAATATCGTTTTCCGGGCCTTCTCCACACTCTTTAACGTCCGTCGGGCGAATATCGAGTAAAACCAAACTCGACCGTAAAGAGATCGTTTCTCCAGTCGTCCATGACCCAACCTGCATGAAATCGAGTTCTTTCCGGGTACTGCCTTAGATGACCTGCATCTAATAGAGGATTTGTAGCAAGCACACGAGATGTTAGATTCTGCTCTATCAAACTGCGTACGGTATCAGGTGAAACTACGGTACCATGAACACCTGCCAATTTTCTAGCTAAAAGCGGAGCAGAGGCTATTTGCTCTCGAAGAACCTGAAGACGTAGAAATCGATCTTCACCTACACCTATGGCTCTTCGTCTTCCTTATCCAGGCCTTCTTGAATAAGAACCAGTTTCTCGAAATTTTTGTATCGCATCGGATACCGTACTGCATGGTTGGCCAAGCCTTTCTGCGATATACCGAATCGGACGACCATCATCTTGTAAAGCCACTTCTTCTGGTTTCATCTTTTATTTAAATACAATGCAAATTGTTGATAACAAACCTTTTTGACAAACTAGTTGGTATTGAAACTGTTATCATTATGACAGGACTTCACAAATTAATGTTTTACTTTTTTGTTGTTATAAAGGATTATTGCATTATTTCCTTTAAACCTGTGTTTTTCCTTCAATAATGCAGATATCGAAATAAATCAAAAATCAAATTGTTCAGACATGACGGGGCTTAAAAACGTCGTACAAATAAACATCATTCAATTATTTAATTTTTCTACAGGATGTTCAGAAAAAATACAATTTTTGTGCTACCTTGTATATCATGTAAGACAATTTTTTTTTCTCACCCTGTTATTCTTAAAATAGTTTTCGTTTCAAGTAAAATGAATTAAATCATGGGCATACCCTAATATTTCAGAAATCCATTTCTCGACAAAACAACCAATTGTCTGAAACAGATAAGTAAAGTACAATAATGTCACGTAGTCTTCGAGGCCACGAAAGGGGAAAGAAAATATTAAGAACGATTTTAGTTTTAGTTTCTAGAAAATAACTAAAGTGTTCACTTGAGCCAAATAAATCTATTAAAATATAGTGTGTATTGTGGTGCATATAAGGAGTTAAATAGGTGAGTCTATCTCACAGAGTAATTCAGTTTTGCCTGTTATTTGATATTTGAATTTAAAAGATATTTTATCACATAGAGTATATATATTTGCTAATTATTTTTAATAATAACTTTGTTTAAAGTTCTTTAATATTCAACGTTATTAAGAACATTAATTTGTTGTTGCATTTCCTATTCATCCAATCCTACTGTACTGTGGAGAGTTTGTGCCACTTGCAGTTTAACTCACATACCCATACTGTACTGTGGAGAGTTTGCGCCACTTGCGGTTTGTCCATTCCTGATACAGGGTGACTTCTCACGTCACCTATATCTCCTTCCACCCCCCCTGTATTGTGGAGAGCTTGAGCCACCTGCAGTGTAACCTTATTTAGCTGTACTGTGGAGAGTTTGTGCCACTTGCAGTTTAACTCACATACCTATACTGTACTGTGGAGAGTTTGCGCCACTTGCGGTTTGTTCATTCCTGATACAGGGTGACTTCTCACGTCACCTATATCTCCTTCCCCCCCTGTATTGTGGAGAGCTTGAGCCACTTGCAGTGTAACCTTATTTTGCTGTACTGTGGAGAGTTTGTGCCACTTGCAGTGTATTATTATTTTGCTGTACTGTGGAGAGTTTGTGCCATTTGCAGTGTATTATTATTTTGCTGTACTGTGGAGAGTTTGTGCCACTTGCAGTGTATTATTATTTTGCTGTACTGTGGAGAGTTTGTGCCACTTGCAGTGTATTATTATTTTGCTGTACTGTGGAGAGTTTGTGCCACTTGCAGTGTAATATTATTTTGCTGTACTGTGGAGAGTTTGTGCCACTTACAGTAGTTATAATATTGTTTGTGGAGAGTTTGTGCCACATATTTCTCACATGCATTGGGGAGAGTTTGCGCCCCTTGCACCTTTCCTAATAACCCTAAATATTTACTATTAGGCATTTATTTTTGATCAAGTGAAGTTTTAACTTTTCTTTTTTTACTGATATGCATAATCATGGTTCAAACACATAAGATGCACCTTATATATTATTAATACTTTCATTAATTTTGGGGATTTCAACTACACTAATCGTTAGTTGAATAATTAATTATTATTTATGGCAAATTGAATACTCAGAGTGTTTTTCTATCTAATTCCAGGTACGTCATCTAGGTTGTTCAACCTACTTGGACCATGTCCACATAGACTGTTCAATTAAATCCAGGCATCACGTCCAGTGTCTTGTAAATAGTTATTTTCAACATTTAGATTTGTTTTATTATCTATATTATAAAAAAAAATATAATGTAAGTACACAGTAAGTAATTAAAAGTTAAATTCTAATTAAATATATCAATCTTTACAAATCACTCATTCTCCTCAAGTCAAGTTTTTCCCTCCTTACAATCACCATATCCATTTGAACTTTTTGCAAAATCGAAAGGACATAATGATAAAAATGGAATGGTCCAGAACTTGACAAAAAAATAATTAGAATTTATGCAAAATCTAAAAATTTAATTTGAACATAATTATTCCTGTCCGGTTAATTTTGCGGTAATTTTTTGAACCTCTTTATCTTCTAATTTTGTTTCGAACTCCTGAGACAGCTTGTATAACCACCAAAACATCAAAAAACAATTCACATTTAAAAAATGATCTAAAATATCTACGTGTAAACCTACCTGTTTTATATATCCTGTGTCTTGGACTTTGTGTACTGGGCGTGCTATGTTCACTGCTGAGATCGGCGGCGTAGTCAGTGCTGTCTTGACGTCCCGGAGATTTGTGTCTGGCACTACGTTCGCGCTTACTGGAATGTCCCAAACGATTCTGGAACACACAATAGACTGTGAAAATGGATGCGCTTGCTTCGAACGGCGGAAGTAGGTATATTTTTAGACTTTCATTAATTATTTAAAGTGACCCGAGTGCGTGCAGAAATAATGTTTGAAAAAAATGTAAATTTTGTCTCTATTCTTCGTTATGATTTTTGTAAGGACTGATCTTACCAGTGCCGGTTCAACAGGGGCTTTTTGGGTACAATAGCACCGGGCAGTAAACATTTTGAAGGCAGTACACATACAGCTAATAATTTTATTTTTTCATAAAACCTCGATTTATATTCCATAAGTTTCTTTTCTTCACGTTAGCAAATTGAATTTAGACAAAAAAGTTTCATTAAATCTTTTTAAAGCAATATATTTGAGCATGGACATGTGTCAGTACCGGGCGGCAAACTTAAGCCCGTACTGGATCTCACTTATACAGGTTGTAACAAAAAGGTAGATAATTAATTAAACAACATATTCTGATGCCAAAAATAACTCGATTGAACTTAGAATAAATTAGATTTGATGAGGTGGCTAATCGGCCTATTTCACTGCGACCTTTTCAGATCTATTGTGGTCCTCTGAAGATTAGATTACATTCTCCAACCCAACTCTTTTCAAGTAGCCAATTAGCCTCGAGACTGAATCTTTTATGTAATTTCTTGCCGGTGCCTTCTCATCGCCTAGTACAAGAAACCGCACATTCGCCAGGCAGTAGCACTGGCATAGGATGTGATCTGCAGTTTCCTCTTCTAGGTGACAGAATCTGCACATGGCTTCGTCTGTCAACCCCATTAGCTTCGCGTGCCTGTTAAGCTTACAGTGCCCAGTTAACATACCTACCACGGCTTTGACAGTTTTCCTATCTTTGCTTATTAGGTCTGACGTAAAAGTTGGCGAATATTCTCTAATGAACTGTTTCACCTGTCTATGTCCTGGTGGGATTACCCACCATTCTAGAGATTTCTGAGCGACGCACTTCCTTGTGACTATATTTATTATCGAATTTTCGACGCCGCAGAAGGGTACCGGTCCAATGAATCACATTGATGAGCCTTGTCTGGCCGTTTCATCTGCTAATTCGCTGCCCTTATGACCCTCGTGCCCTGGTAGATACCCAGCTTGTAAATATCTCCAAGTGCGTTTAAGGCACCCATGCAATCTCATACTAGCTTAGAATTTACATCTATGGAATCAAGTGCCTCCAGTGCAGCTTGGCTGTCGGTGAAGATGGCAACTGAACGGTATCTTCTTTCCTGCCTTTTAATTTCTTCAACGCAGTGGTAAATCGTCGTAAAATTGTGACGTCCTTAGATAGGCTTATTAGAATAGCCATCCTTTGTTTTGGCCCTACAATTTCTAACTTGCCTTAGTACAAATGTGCATAGAAAAAAGTTACAGCCCTTTGAAGTTACCAATTGCGAATGATTTTCTAAAATATTTCGAGATTTCTTTGTTCAACTAATGGTGCCACAATAATCGTTAGATTGTAACGTGCTTAAAAAATTTGGGGAGATTTGGGGATCTCAACTCCCATGCAATTTTAACGGGACGAACTGATTCCGTCATTTTTGTTCTTGAAGATGCTCTAATCATAAAAAAGTCACAGTCACTTGTCAATTTTCATTATAATGTCAAGCAGATCCCTAAATATTTGAAAAAATCCATTTGCACTTGTTAACTTGGTGTAACTTTTTTTATGCACGCAAGTTACGTCCAATGGATTTATTTTTAGCCACAGAATATGTGGTTTAATTTACGACCTTTCTTTTTGTTACTCCCTGTTAATATCGAAGAAAAGAATAAAATTATACAATACCGGATGGTTAAGTGAATTTGTTTTATATAAAACGACCGTACCCAAGATTTTATTGTATCGTTTTCACTTGACACCCTTGAAAATCATTTTTGTAACGCAGCTTTCAGTGAAAGGAAAATTATTATTAGTGTTTTCAAATATTTGCGAAATGATTCTAGAAAATGCTTTGGTGGTGAAATACAGCACTGTAATATACGGGATTCTCACCGTAATTCGAGGGCAGTTTGATAAGCCAGTGATTTTTTTTACATTACTGCTGCCAACTGCCTATTATTACTGTTGAATATTTACTAATGTATACTGGGTTTTTTTTTGGTCGACATGGGAAACTCATGTTCGAATGGGTCCCATCCAGGCCCAAACTGTGTTGGACTCATCCCCAAGAGTTGCCTACCAACCAAACCCACCTCAAACTCGCCGTTATCCCCGCCTCGTAATCACTACCCTAGGATACCTCGGACACTATCCGCTCACACCGTCGTCTTCTAACTGTATCTATCACTACTACCTCCAATCCCCCTAATCATGGTCTCTACTACGCCACTCACCTCCATCCATTCCTCCCCCCCTCCCCGCAACATTATCTCCACCATGTTCTCTAGTTTCCTAGTTTCCTCTCCAACTTCTTCAGCACTTCCTCGTTCCTCCAGCATCTAAACACAAGTCCCACATCATCCTCCATTTCACACCTCTCGCACACTCCAGTCTCTCTCTTCCCAATCTTGTGGAGTTACCCTACTCTCGACCCATGTCCAGTGAGCACCTGTGTCAAGAAGTAGTTCACCTTCCCGAATTTCCGGTCCATCCGATCTCTCCTACTCCCAATCGCTCCTTTTAGCGCGCCCTCATACTCCTCCCACCTTCTCTCTATTTCCTCCTCCATCCATTTCTGTACTTCCTCTCTGGTCGCACCCCTCCAGCGTTTATTCTTGGCTCTGGCCATCACGTCCAATGGGTAGGTCCTTGACAGCACCGCTGCTGGCAGTCCACCCACTATTTTGTACCCCTGCACCACCCTCAGGAGTATGTATACTGGGTTGCGGAAAAGTAACGCACCAAGACGTTATCTTTGAAACGGATGAATAGATAAATTCTAGGACGATGAATGGAATTGTGATCTGCATTTTTTAGAGAAGTCATCGAATTTTTTTGACTTCAGCGTTTGACGTACTACTGTCAGCTTGAGTTTTTTCATAATTATCAAAAATTGATAGTGATACGGATATCAGTATCAAAGACAACAACTAAGATGGTTTGGTCATTTGGCAAGAATGAACAACAATAGGCAAGTCAGGAGGATATATATGGGGATCAGTTCAATCCAAAAACAGACGAGAGGCCGACCAAAGAAAACATGGAATGATGTGATTGTAGAGCATTTAGCGAAAAGAAATAAAACCTGGACAGCAGAAAACAACATGGCAAAGAACAAGAAACAACGGGCCAATTTTATTTACAATAATTAAACATTACACCTTAACACCTACGGGTACAATAAGGTTTCCGATTATATATATACAGGGTGTTTCCTAAGTAATCTAAAATATTGTAGTGGGCGCTTCGTCACTCCATTTTGAGACGAAAAGTTCTTATAAACATGTGTGATAAGGCTTGTCGTTAATGAGATACAGGGTGTTGAATTGTTTTATTATTTTATTAGAAGCAACAACATGAGTTAAACATAAAGGAAAAATAGTACATTTCAGAGTATATGTTCAAAATGTGCACCTCCAGCCAAAATGCAAGCATCCGCTCGTCTTCTAATGGATTGCCGAATACGTTCGAAGATACCAGGATTGTTACGAATAACATTACAGCCTCATATGATACGATTTTGAAGATCTCCTAAGTTTAATATCGGGGTTGTGTAAATGAACGATTTTAGATATCCCCACACACAAAAATCCAGAGGATTGTGTCCAGGTGACCATATGTTGTCATTATGAAAATTCATGATGCCATGTCTTGAAAAGTTGGCTTCATCCGTAAACAGAATATTGGCAGCAAAATTGGGTTTGTTTGCGATTTTATTTAAAATCCATTGGCAATATTGTATACGGAGCGGATGGTCAGTAGGTAGCAAATGCTGAACACGTTGAACGTGATATGGATACAATAAATTATCTTTTAGAATATTCCAAACAGTTCTGTTACTAACATTTCCTTCATAAGCAATTTTTCTGGTACTCGTTTCTGGATGTTGGACAGTAATTTGAAGAATCTGGTTTTCCAATTGTGGAGTTCTTACATTTCTGGGTAGTCCAATAATATTCTTTGATTTAGGAAAAGTTCCAGTTTATTGTAAACGAATATGTATCTTAGAAAACGTATCAGAATATGGTAAACGATTATTTGGATAACGCTGGGCATATATACGTGTAGCCTCTAAGGCATTACCATTCGCTAATCCATACAAAAAGTGCATATTAGCCATTTGTATGATAAAAATTTCTTGTTCGTTTTTTGCTTTGGTTTTTGGTTTGACACAGTATTTGTCAACATTATTCCAAAGGCTACCTAGAATAAAGATGTTCTTTCGTATTACTTCTAAAAACCAGTAGCGTCACCAGGAAAAATAAATTTCACTTACAGTCAGAGCTCATTTATTACAAACAATTCATTACCCTGTATCTCATTAACGACAAGACTTATCACACATGTTTATAAGAACTTTTCGTCTTAAAATGGAGTGACGAAGCGTCCACTACAATATTTTAGATTACTAAGGAAATACCCTGTATATATCATTGTTGTAATGGTTATCTTCCTAGAAACAAACAAGGATGGATGATACTATCTAGCATTATTATAAATAGGCCGACGTTAAATAATAACCAAGTGAAATATACTCGTAATCAAATGAAACGTACCTAATAAACACGATGCAAAAGACGTTCATTTTGCAACTAGTATTATAAATAGCTATTTTTCTACTCCTGTTTTATATTATACTTATTAAAAGACTAAAATCTGTATCATAATGATATTCATTATGATACAAATTTTCATTATGATACAGATTTTTAAGCCAATAGGAATGCGACATTCGCACAATATTTAATATAGCCATGGATACCTGGTTGACATTTCTGAAATTAATTATATTAGGTGACACTTAATTTGACAGCTGTCAAATAATTTTGATTTTCAAAAGTAACTATATATGATAATTATTAATTAAATAATTCTTATTAATCGGAGTAGAAAAAATATTGTATGCAACTTTCATGTAATGGCCATTAATACACTCGCATATTATATCCTACAACATGCTCGTGTCTTAATGGCTATCATTACATGATCGTTGCATAAAATACTATTATTTAATTATTTTATTTTCAGTAGGCTTGGCTTTCTTGTTTCTTGTTGTTATGTAGTCACCCTAAGTTTCATCCTTATATATATATTGTTTCTTAATCAAAATTCAAATAAGTATTACTTATAGTTGCAGTTGGCACATTTTTTTGGTAACTAGTTCATAAAATTTTATTTCGTATAATCTCTTAATAATATTGTCTTAGTAGGTACATTATATAATTCATCAGAAACAACGAATCACGAAAATAAAAAATATCGCCCCCGGGTGGGCTCGAACCACCAACCTTTCGGTTAACAGCCGAACGCGCTAGCCAATTGCGCCACGGAGGCTATGAGCAACCTATTTTCATATATCGTATAAAAACCGCTAGCGAATAATACCCTATGTGTTTATTTATTTCAAGTTTATTTGATTGACTTATTACTCACTTATATTCAGTTATAATATCACAAGAGCATAGACAATATTCGATTATTCCCCGAGTCACGAGACGTATTTGGCGAAACATCACGAGAGCGCAGCTCGAGTGGTGTTTCGCGAAATACGTCGAGTGAAGAGGTAAATAATCGAAAAATATTGTCTTTGCTCGAGTTGGTATTCGTTACGATTATATAATGAATAATATTCAAATTTTTTTTATTGATTAATATTAATATTGAAAGTGCAATTATTATAATACATATTTGATGTATTGTTGTTTACGGAATTTGTAGTAGAATTAACTGACATTTCATTGAGCTTGCCCGTTACTATGGAAATGATCACAATATGGCAGGAGGCGAAACACCAAAACGATTATATCACGTCGTCAAGGGGTATATTCACTTATCAATACGTCGTAACTAAGGGAAATTCAAGGATTGTATTGGTTCATTAGAACATGAAAATATTAATCACACACATGAAGATATAGTATAGTTTATCTATAATCACTATAAAATCCACAAAAAAAAATTCAAGGACCGCTTGTCGGCCGCTGAATGCACCGACAATTAACAAGCAGTCCTAGGAGGTTTTTTTTATTTCACACTGACTTTAGATAAACAATGTCTCTCCAGTGTTTTATAATATTGTATATCTACCTAATTAGCATATTAAATTCTGTTCCAGACCAATTGCAAAGAGCATATGTCAAACTTTGTTCCAGATCAATTTATTGCAAAGAGCATGTTAAACTTATTTTAATTCCAAATCAATTGCAAAGACTTAAATACGTGTTCATCGCTCTTGCCGAATTTTACACTTGGATCGGCATACTTCACCATATTTCACCAAGTCTTTCACTTAAAAAGCTTTGTACATTCCGCACACTAGAACAATTATTAAATAATTCTGTCCGTCCCGCTTGACTCAACCTTCTAATATACCTACGTGCGCGTGGCTTCTCGAATATTCAAGGGTGATCGAGCAGCAGCGGTCTGATTTCCAGTAATTTCGCTGCGACCTTATCTATTCGTCGCACTTTAATTTATTTCATTGTTAATGTTAGATTTGCGCAGAGTTCGTATTTTAGGGTAATTTATATAGATATACAGAGGCACAATTCGTTGGCCGCGAAAAGTGAGATTGTTGGACAGCCCTGATATACAGAGTGAGTTTTAAGTATGGAACGCCTCAATTATCTCGGAAACGGATAACACCATTTTGTATAGATTCTGGTGTGCAAGGATCTTGTGATATGGCCGATGTTATGCTGGTATTTACATTCTTTCTTTTCCGGAATAATAGTGAACTTTGTTATTTCAAATGGATCACCCTGAGTATTTTTTGCCTTTTGAGATCCTTCAGAAATACTCAATATTTTTTATGTAATGTTCTCTATACCTAAATGCCATAATTTCGGAGTTATAGCCACATTTACATTATCTTCGCCGAAATTATAATAATAGGTACGTTTAGATGGTTACGACTACTACAATAACAGCTTTGACGTTTCAATAAATTAGTATTGTTGCTGTTTATTGAAAGTCACATTGGATACTGCAAGTGCCAAACGTGATGGCGAGCCCGCCCCCATGCGCACAAACTCATTTTCAATGTTACCTCCCACTACAGCTCTTGCAAGACATATAAATGCTCTGTACGGAGGCGTATCATTAGTTGTCCTCCAATTCTGTTGGCGTTTGGGATTGTCTGAATAATTTTTGTGTTGTTTCTGAAAAAATGTCATCGCCTAACAAAAAACCAGTTATCAAGAGTCAGGCACGTGAAATAATTTTTATTCTCAAAGTGTCAAATGTGAGTCGTATACGTTATCAAATGTGAAAAATAAAACATCTCTCGCTACAGGTAACATTAAATAAATTTCAAAAATAACTATTTCAACAAAAATCTTTATTTTGTATTAGGTTTTTCGATAAGAACCATTGAAAGAGTGGTTAAAGAAGGGAAGCAATTAATTTCTGCAAATAACGTGCAAGTAAAATTTTCCACCCCAAGAAAGAAGCGGCCTAGAAGAGCACCAATAACTGATATTCCCGAGTATGAGTATTCCAATATTAGACGGATTAATTACGACTTTCATAAGACGGAAGGGTGTCGTATTACGGTAAAAAAGTTACAACACAAAATTAATGACGTCTTGGGAATTGTGGCTTCCGGAACATCTCTTCGTAGAATTTTAAAGAAAATAGGTTTCAAATGGAGAAAGACTGAAAATGATAGAAAAATTTTAATAGAGAAAATGGACATCAGAGCATTGAGGATCAAGTATTTACAAAAAATCAATTATTTTCATAGCCAACAGCGACCAATTGTGTTTCTTGATGAGTTTTGTCCATTTGCAAGTCTTTTCGGCGTTTTTTCGGATGTTTTCTATTGAAACATCACCAAATCGATTGAAATCCATGTTAATTAACAAAAATGTGACGTTAATGTGACAACATTAAAAATTGGCTGTGGAAAGAGGGCCGAGGTATATTCACTTATGTCAAAAAATATCCAGTATAATTTGCTTCTGATTTGTCGCAAAATGGCATTTGATTGGTTAGAAACGGATGGAGGTATATAATCATAATCATCATAATCTAATATTACCTGAATTGTGGGTTCATAAATAATTACTTAACAATAGGGTGTTTACAAATATTTATTTATCTTAATAGGAGATTACAAAGTTAGGATCTTATATTTCCGGACAGACTTTACTTAAATATTTTTAAATAAGATATTAACGCTTACAATAAATTACTAAATGAAATAAAAATTAAAAATCCCTAAAAGATAAAAACAAAAGATTATTCACTAAGCTAATTAGTTAAGTTCCTTCGATGTCTTCAAAATTTAAGATTCTGGTTAAACTACCATCTTCAGCAGAAAAATCAAAATCAGAGTCACCATCCTCTCTAGAATCATCTTTTATGTCGATGGTAAACTCATCTAAGACTTGATCTAGTAGAGGTTCCTTTTCCATGTATTCCTTTTCAAATTTTTATGCATGGTCACACCTTGATTTCCACATTCCCATTGAAAAATTCTTGAAGAATTCGTCGCAATAGCCAGCAAATTTGTTAAAATTGAAACCTACTTTTTTTCCGCAACATAGTGTTTCATTGCACTCCAGACTAATTCGATAGGATTTAATTCGGGGTGATATGGAGGCAATCGTAGAACATCAAACCCATGCGACATTATTAATTCATCGATACAATAACGTTTGTATTTGAGTTTATAAGTTTTGATAATTGCATATAATTGTGGTTTTAGCAAATTGTCGTCGAATGAAATATTTCTAATAGGTGTTCTTTTAGCCATTTTTGGAACTTTTCAAAGTTCATCTCGTCATGATAGTCGCCAGATTTAGTAGTCGATTTCCAACGGACATATACATCTGGAACAAAGCCTTTTTAGCTGCCTGCATTTATTATTATCATACGAGGTCTTTTGCTCGTAGGTTTCATGAGCCCTAAAGTGCTACTGTTGATCCATGCAAGGTCATGAGTACAATGAATATAAGTTTCATCCCTATATACAATTGTTCGTGTAGCTTCTTCCTTCATAAACTTTAATAGATTGGACACTAGTTCACGGCTTTGACCACTTAAAGGTTTATTTTTCAATTTACTTAAACTCCATTCAAATAATTATAACTAAACTATAAGCTAAAACCACACCTTCTATAAACTAACTACCGATAATAATTAACGTAAGTAAAAACTACTATAATACTACGAAACCACTAGAATTACTGCAATATTAACCGTTTACGGTCAAAACAGAGACTGGGGTCCTCCATTTCAGTGAGTCTCGAGCGATCGGATGTTCTACCGCGCATCTCAGAAGTCCAAAGTCCAAGTGCCAACTTACACTGGGGGAGTTATACTTCATGTGCAGTTTTCGTATCGGGCGCCAAATAATGACTATTATAAGCAAATTTTGATACTTATAGGTTTCAACCTACTCATCCTATCTGTGTAATATTAGTTTGAATTAAGTAGTAAAATGTCTAGTTTATTTTCACCGAAAATACTTTCCATAACACAACGTTGTTAATTTCATCAAGTTCATTATCGAGTATCGTAAAGTCAATTTCGCTGAAGCGTATTAAATGTAGCAGGTCAAACGAAGCGGAATTTATATCTAAAAGCCGTTAAACTGAGCTCCTATTGTTTCTGTGGATGATTTATTTTAAATTATTGTTTCCTGGTGTTAAATGTTATTGCATGTGCTTTAATAGTAGTTTAATAAACTAGTGCAGTAATAAAAGTAATTAACAATCTAAAAATTTTAAGGCTTTTGAGCGCAGTAAAAATGTTAATGTTTGAGATCGTTAACCGTCATTAAAACTAAGAGTTAAAGTTTGTCTACTAACTATCAAACTTTTAAATTTTACCGAGCTTACAAGGTTTGTTCAAGATTATTATTTTTCCATAATTGGAAAATGACAAACCTCCCGGTTCGCTAAATATCGTCCAGCCCGTGTATAAACCTCACCGTCGGTTTTACGACGAACAAGGGAAATGTTGATGACCCATAAATCGCTTTCCAAAACTGCGGCAAAATTAAAGGAAATCAACCATGTGAACTATGATTGACAGCTGTCTTGATGCAATTAGGGAAGAGAAACGTCCGGAATGGATTGGTTATGGGGTAACTAGACTTTATACATTATATTTAATAAATTTGGCGTCACCGATTGAAGAAGAAGAATAATTAGATGCAATTTTTCATCCTTTCTTTACTGACTTTATTAATTCGATGCTATGTCGAAATTACTTTCAGTTCTTTTTATATCGTTGGCTTGAAAATAATTCTTCTTTAATAACCGAAAATAATTTCAAAATGTATGGTGCTACATTTTGACACCAGTTAACACACCCTGTCGTAGTTGCTGCATCTTACAAGGAGTTTCAAATTTTGGGTCCTTGGAAATTTATTTTTCTAATTTTGTAAAAAATAATAGTATTGAACTATTATTTTTTGACGTCTATAGATCACGCTTTACTAATATGACAATTATTTACAGGTAACTGTAATTAAGTAAAAAAGTAAATTCTCCTTAAAAGCAACCAATCTGACCAATATATATGCTTACCTTAATTTGTGCAAGAAAACTGTGTGCTTTTTGATATACGGATAAGTGAGAAGTTTCCGGAGGTGCAGCAGATTGAGGTCTGAATTCCGGCGCCTCTCTGGGACTACTCAATTCCGATGTTGACTTACTTAGTTGTCGGCTCCCCATAGTGGGTGAAGACGACATGTTGTCTAACTCACATACCTCCAGAGCTCTTTCTGTAATTAAATTGATAAAATAGTTATTTAATGTAGAATTGGGTGCGTGCTGCTTTAAATTCCCAAATGAAGCAATTTTAATTACCGCTGGCACGACATATTTACAGGCAGCTCATGAAATGGGCAGGTGTGTGATAGATAATACAGGATGTATAAGTTTATATTATATAAGTGTATTTAATATAATGCAGCCATTATTTACTACTACATAATATTCAAAAATAACTCAATTGTGTGAAATTCTGGAAGTATACTCTTTCTAAAGTCAATGTGAAGACATCAAACAAAAGCAAGGTTGTCAGATATATTTTCTAAAACTGCTTAGCTCACTATACAAATGTTTTCCATAGTTCAGTAAACTCTTAAGGTGGATTCATGAAAGCAAAAATTTAACTAAAACTACGAACCTAAGACCATGCAAGAAAATAAGAAATTTAAATTTAAATTAAAACTAAAAAAGATGGCGTATTCCACCAATGGGATTAAAAATCTCTCTTCACATTGAATTTAGAAAGAGTATAACAATTATTACCTGTTTCAAGAAAAAAAATTTACTTTTCCGTACACATTTTAGGTTAGAAAGTAGTACTTTTCCGCAAGCATGGGATTAACTATTGTATTTTATTATTTTTTTTTGTTCATTTTATTAAAATTTTAGTAAATATTGATAACTTCTAAAGAATACTTCTGCAATTAATAAACATGTTATCCAGTTACTTTGTGTCTCAATAAACAATATTTCTTTATTTTCTGAGCGCTAGTAGAAAAAATGTGCGGAAAAGTCTCACTTTATGCACTAGTCAGAAAAATAACTAAGTATGTTAGGGACAAATATTAAATGAGAAATCCTATTGGAGACTCAGATTAAGTGGTGGCAACAACTGAACTACTTTGCTGTACCTTGTTTTATAACCTCACTAATTTCGGATTATAAATTACATCGTATACAACTTTAACAGAGTTGTAGTAGGTCAACGTGTCAATATCCACTTTAATTTGTGTTGTTGATAGACGAAGCAGCTGAATACGAGACTCTGAGAGGGGAACATCCATATTTTTACTTTGCTATAAAGTTCATGTTGAAAAAGCTGCTTTGGCAAAGATACGACAGTGTAAGCTCTAAATTTCGCAAGTTAAAGTATCGTTCTTCTATCAGAAACTTGAAAAAGTCCAATCCATCTTCAGTATTTTATTGGTAATAAGGATCTAACTGCAAATCACACAATTCCAGTTGAAGGCCTGCCTCACTTACATTCTTAATTTTAATTGTAAGTGGCTAAGTAAAAACTGAAATCTGAAGTCGATTAATTGATTTTTGAATTCTTCTGCGATTGTATTAATGTATTTTTTGCTAGGTAGATTTGAAACTTCCTCAACATCCTTCATTTCTTCAAAATTCTCTTTACAACTTGGGAAAAATGAAAGATAATTTTTTTCCAATGGAAACTTGAAAATCTTAATTTCATTCTAAAATCCATTTATGTATTCAAATAGGCTCCATCAGTGACAATACAGGAACATTAATCGAATCCTCCGTAGCCTGACATCACCTTATTTATAGTTTCAGAAATATCCGTATCCTTGGTTGTAGGTATCATGGAGAGAAATAAGATCAAACCTAGATTTCCAACTGTGTTAAGCAGCAGATACATGATAGGTATGTTCCATCAACAGTTAAGAAATCAGAACTGTTAAGAATTTTACTAAATTTGCCGTTCCAATAAGTAGATTTGAAAATTCAGAACTTATAATGCAGTGTTCGATCGTCCAGTGAATTGCGTTCCGAACTGATTCCGAATCGATTTTACAGTTTTAGTATTTTAAAAGAATTCATAATTCAGAATCTCTAACTTCATTTCATTTTGTATGGGTTACCGTGATAGGTAACACAATAACGGTGATAGGTGACGGTTATGCGGTGACGTTACCAATCCATAATTTTAAAAAAATTAATGCAATATCTAAACTGAAATCAAACAAAGGAAAACTTATGGTGAAGAAATGAGGTTATAAAACAAACTAGTTCCGTTTTTTGCCGCCAGGTAGAGTAGCGCTTATATTGAATTCCCAATAAAAAGTTTTGAACCAAAAATTCAATATATTTCTAGTACCTACTATAGTATTTTATTTAATTTCAACGTACTTTCTCCCTCATCATCCGACTTTGACATAATCTGATCATCTTTGAACTTGAAAGATACTTCGTTTCGCTTCTTAATTTTCCTCGTTGTTAAACAATTTTCTTCGTTATTTATCTCTTCTCGAATAATGCTTGATAGCTCGGTCTTTTCAGCTTGATTTATTACCAAATGTTCCATTTTTTAAAGCACAGTTCACCCACTTCGTTTTGAAACGATCTAGTTTTTACAGCAAAATAAAATCTCTTGATTTGAATTCTAAAGTATTTGTTTTTGTTATGTAAAATTTTTTAACTTTCTACTAATTTATTATTTTTTTTCTAAAGCTAGAAGTTTTTTAAAATTCTCCAGTGAATACTTATTGACTTTAATGTGAAAATAGAGTCTGCCATCCGGAAAAATAATGCTTTTAATTCTATAAATATAGAAAATTCCAGAGGAGAAAATAAATTTATAGTCAATCCAGTAAACCAGTTTCCGTTTTGTACAAAAGAAAAAAATAGTGTTAGTTGAAGTTGGACTAAATTAGAAGCCATTGAACAATTTTACTTATACAGAGTGAGTTTTGAGTAAGGAAAGCCTCAATTATTTCAAAAACGGTTTGCACCTTCGATTATTAAACAGACTAGAGACTAGATGATTAACTCGCTATACTGACAGCCACTTGTTTGTAACCAACATCTAAATCAATTCTCTCGTTTTAAAAGAAGGATAGCATACACACCTCAGGTCATAGCCTCCAACAACAGTGCCGTGCTGTATGAGGAAAGGTTCAAATTGACCGAAAAATCATATTAAAATTTTCGAGTAATAATAAAAGTAAGTACTTAAAAGTATTCATTACTTGAGGAATAAACTTTAGTTTAGAAATCAGAAAATCTGGGACATGCCACAAGATGGTATAATGAAAAAGTATAACTTTTCAAAGAAATTCGTCACGGAATTAAGCAACAAGAAGGAATGGGATCCAAATACCATTACCAAACTTGGAAAGAATGCCATTCAATGGTACTCAGTCGAATCAAAAGCAATAGAAGGAGCTGGGATAGGAGTGTACGGGCCAGGAACCAAACACTCTGAAAGCTTAGGAAAAACCCCAAGTATCTTTCAGGTGGAAATTCACGCCATAAGAAATTGTGCTCAGTTCAATATTGATAAAGGATATAGAAGGCAAAGGATTATCATAATGTCGGATAGTCAAGCAGCCACCAAAGCACTGAGCTCTTGTCTTATCAGTTCCAAAATGGTGTGGGAATGTCTAGGCAAACTCAATGAAGTAGGCGAGAACAATATAGTCACCTTACTGTGGATTCCAGGACACACTGGAATAGAAGGAAATGAAATAGCAGATGAACTAGCAAAGAGGGGGACTTGAACACCCTTTTGCGGGCCGGAACCCTATTGAGGTATCAGCTCCATTGTCATATTGGAAGAAATAGGTAGAGCCGAAAAAAGAGAAGATTGTAAAGATCTAATGTGGCTTAGACAATTAGAGTTTCTTCTGGGTGACTACAACCTATTGAGATCAAATGGATGCAAAAGTCAAAGTAAAACTGCACTAAGAGTTTTATCAGGGATCCTAACGGGACATTGTCGCCTGAATGGGCACCTGAAAAAGCTGAAAATAGTGGAGGAAGAAGAATGTAGATTCTGTCGCATGGAAGAAGAAACCTCCACCCACATACGAGTTGTACAGCAATTCAGAATCCTAGGGCACAACACCTAGGAGATTACTGGATAGAAGAGGGACATTTATCGAAGTTAAAGCCTGCAGATATCCTAAAATTCCTCTGGTAAATAGGACTAAAGTAGCTACTAGTCAATGAGACTTTCCTCAGGAAGTAAGTAGAAGTAATTGGGCACAATAGATCTTTTAGGTATCAGTGAATGTCACCCCAAGATACTTATATACATACATATTGTATTCTCATTAGACTGGGTAAATAGTATTTATATAACAAATGATACGACACTGATGGTTTCAGAACTGTAGAATTGTTCAGAACTTGCTGTTCATCTGTGAAACGATGTATTGTTAACAAGACTATTTATACATTTTTTTGCATACTACACAACGATTCGCCATTTTGTGAATATAATTCAACGAATAAATAAAGTATTCTTAATTGATTCACATTCAAATTTCTTCACGATGTCTACCACAGTTAAACACAACATTCATAAAAGAATTGATCAAATTCAAAACAAAGATCTATCAACAAACGTAAACATTCAATATAAGCATTGTTGTCACATTTACTGAAAAATGCTGAATAACAGAAACCTTCAGATTTATATCCTGTTTATAAGCATTCACTGATTTATAAATGAAGTTTTGTATATTGTCGAAGATTAAATAAATCGCTTTTTATACATTTATCTCAATTATATATTAAGTATTAAAGGACATATATTAAGGACCCACAATGAACTTGTCACTAGGTGATTATTACTTTTAAATAATAGGACATGGCAACATCTGTGGATGCCAACAAAATAAGTAAATAAACTTTGACATTATTTATGTTGGAATCAGAAAATTCGTCTTCTAGTATGTTCATAGTTCGGAGGCTTGCACAATTTCTTTTCAATTTTGGTTTTGAGTGGGTTTTCTAATACAGCCTATCTTATCGTAGAATTGACTTTGTTGTCAGTTCTTCTGTTTTTCTGTAAATATAATGAGCTTGGTTACTTAAAAAGGTTCAACCTCATGCACCGTTTATAGTACTAAGCAGATGGCGCAGATGACATAGTTATCTTGCAGACCGGAAAATTGGTGAACACACTGTGCGATAGAGCGCAGGATGGGTTCAAATTAATAGACACATGGTGTAAGGAACACTCTCTGACGATCAATCCCAAGAAGACTGAGATGGCCTTTTTCACCAGGAAAAGAGGATTATCGGGCTTAAAACTCCTCGAAATCTGCTATAGCAAATTATACTTCTCTGAAGAGGTGAAATACCTTGGTCACTTGGATCACTTAGCCTAAGAATTAAGTGGGGAATGGAAAAAAATACCAGAGTGGTTCAAACAGAACTGGCTGGTATCTCAATTGCCACAAGAGAACTAACCAGAAAAGGAATTCCTGGCAAAAATTTAACAATCTGCACTGACGGCAGACAACGTGTTACATCAGGGCTAGTATTAGAGTGCCACCAAGATTTAGCTAACGCCTCGGTAGATAATAATATTATCCTTAGTTGGGTTAAAGGGCACGACATGAGTAAAGGTAATCGCATTGCCGATTCTTTAGCCAGGGAAGCGGCCGGACTAAAAATTTTAGGACCCAGTGACACCTACGGCCTGACGACTTCGACAATTGCGGAACTAGCCAAGCGTTACACCCATGCTCAATCCCTAAAGACATGGGATGGAATCAAAGGATGCAGTCTTGCCAGGATCACCTTGGGCAGCCCTGGGAAGCTGCCGCCGAAGAAATATATGGCAATGACCAGGAAAAACCTACGCTTAACAGTAGGATTTCTGACTGGCCACTGTCAACTAAGGAAACACCTCCATACTATGGGGCTAGTGAACACACCTCTATTCTATGCAGAATGTGTGAACAAGAAGATGAAACTGTCAGGCATGTCTCATGAGAGTGCCCGGATTTATCGTCAATAAGAAAGTGTGTGTTCGGTGAGTCTTGGCCTACACCTGCTGATATAAAGGACAGGATGGACGATGACCTAGGAGGACAACTGCTCGGGAGGATGTACAATGGGTCAGATGTGGCCTAAGTGCTGTGGGCCTAAACTCACCCTCCCCACTCTACAGATACAGATAGTACTAAGCCCGTTTAACTAAACTAGTATATATGGTTAAACGCCCTCAATGTTGCCTTGGTATGGACCGAATGAAGTTTAGTTAAACCTGAAAGAAGTTTGCTAACGTCGAAAAATTTAGGGACTTTTTTGTGTGAAACACAAATATTCAATTATTTAAATAAATGTTGTCTATCATCTGAATGATTGTATTTATTATGTATTCCGTATTCTAATACGCAGATTGGATTTCTTGTCAAATATTTATTTCGCATTGTAATTCCCATTTTCCAATTATTAAGTTAATATTAAAAACGCGCTTTTAATACCCTAAATAGAGAAAATAATTTTCCGAAAATTTTCAGTTAATTGCCTTCAATCCGAAAAAAGATTTCGCTTGCATCGCGGTTTCATAAAACCACACAACAATGATTTTTTAATTTCATACAAGAATTCTTAGTAAAAATAAATGGATCTATCGTAATATGTACGTGTTCATTTTCTCAATAAAAATATATATTAAAAATTAAATATCATTTTGTTACTGTGTAACAAAATAAAAACTAGTGAAAGAATGAACAACATTTTGTATCTAAAATGAGTGTCAACATTATGACATTTCCTTACTGATTTACAAAAAAATAGATATTTTTTTAAGATTTGCAATATACACTGTGTTCATTTGAAAAGGACCCTCCCTTAATATTTCAAAAATGGGACATATTAGAAAGAAATGCCGAAATACGTCAACTTTTAACTTGAGGGGGACACTTTTTGGAGCTTATGTCATAAACGTCAGATTCACCCCCTCCCTACTGGAGACACCCCTTATATTTTTTCAAATGGCATTAGGTATCAAGTCACACCTCATTTAAAAGGTCTGGTAAATCTCTATTCAATCATTTTGTTTTGCCTTTGATATCAGCCTTCCATTGTTATTTAATCGTTGTTTAAAATTGGCTCTCTTTCAATTTTTCGTATGCCCCCGTATTGTGTTATGTTAGAAAGACTCTTTAAAGAATAAAAAATTTACAAATAGTAAAAAGACAACTGTTAACAAGAAAAAACTGCTATTTAATCATGTGTTCAAAGTGACCACCGTTAACATTCAGGCAATAAAAGCTGAAAAATAGCTAATTTTAAACAACGATTAAATAACAATGGAAGGCTGGTATCAAAGGCAAAACAAAATGATTGAATAGAGATTTACCAGACCTTTTAAATGAGGTGTGACTTGATACCTAATGCCATTTGAAAAAATGTAAGGGGTGTCTCCAGTAGGGAGGGGGTCATAAAGTCAGTTATGACATGACATTAGCGCCAAGTTAAAAGTTGACGAGTTTCGGCATTTCCTTCTAATATGTCCCATTTTTGAAATATTAAGGGTGGGTCCTTTTCAAATGAACACAGTGTATATAGCGATTCGTGGCACTATATATTTAGTAGATTATGTATGAATAATACTTTTTATTAGATAAGCTGTAGCAGAATCTTAGCAGCATTGTTCGAAGCTGCAGCTATAGTGGTATTTTTTTATGTTACTGATTCCAAACTATATTTTGAATAACACAATATACCACATTATTTACAAATTATTTTAAATAGTTTCCCATCGATATGAACTATGCCCGTTACTTTTATCATAAACTTGGATTATTCGTTGCAAACTCAACAAACTGTGAGACGAAATGTTTAAAAAAATCATTTTTGGAATACACTATTGAAGTATGGCAAGATCTACCTGGATGTGTATTAACTGTGAGCAGTTAAGTATTGTACGTTTGCAAAAGACATATTGACATTGAATAAAAATTTAACAGAAAGATCAATCCATAATCACATTAATATACAGGGTAATCCATTTACAAAAATCGGGAAAATGTATTTCTAAAATGTCTAAATATGACATTAATTTTTAGAAACCTGCTATAATTAAAATTTATTATAATGACATATTTGTGGCACTTAGTTAGAAACATTCAGCAAAAAATGTTGTAATTAAACAATAAATTGCTATGTAACGTTTATGTTATGGGACGTATGGAAAATGGAAAAATCTCAGAAATGTACCTGTACTGTAACTTGGCAACGCTGCATAGGATTCTAAAAAAATTTGAGGTTACGTAGAACTTTTACATAGTTTTTCCGTACAAAAATAATTTCAGATTAATACTTATTTAATACTATTTTTGGTTTCCAAGTTTTTTAATGTCTAGTCAAAAATAAATTTGTTGTTCGTTTAAATCAGTCAATACGTACCAGAATTTACTGTTTGGACCCTTACTTTGTGGAATCTACTCATATTACTTTTTTAATTGAAACTAATTGTTTCTAATTGATTCCACTATTTAATAAAACAATTAATGAGAATTTTAAAATATTTTTTATAATGATTTCGATATTTGCATATCATCGTCAGAATGACAGAAGTTACATTTTATATGATGCGTACTTGATGTTTAATATGTGGATATCCTGGATATCTTTTTCCCATTTAAGATCAGTAAAACTGTGCAATGATATAGGAAACCAAGGAAAACTATATCTGCTGATCTTTAGAATTGTTATTTAAGAAGACTATTTAATAGTGGAAGCTCCCTAGATTTATCTGTTCATTGACAACTTCATGTTGTGGGTCTCTAAAGTGTCTTCTAATTTCTAATTCTTCAAGGAAATCTAGTTCTTGTTTCTTATCACAAATATGTAGTTCTGTGTTAGGTGTTAATGAATGTTTGGTGTCAAGTAGACACTGTTTTAAGTGTTCATTGTGTCTAATTTCAAAATTTCGAATTGTTTGACCAATATAGACAACATTCTGGATATTTAAGTTTATACATCCCAGACATTTGAAACGGGGATATTTTTGTCGATCCTATCACAAGATAGGTCACTCACTATTTGATCTAGCCAAAATAATAAACATCAAGTGGGCATCACATAAAATGTAACTTCTGTCATTCTAACGATGATATGCAAATATCGAAATATTATCAATAATATTTTAGAATTTACATTAATTTTTTCATTAAATAGTGGAATTAATTAGAAACCATTAGTTTCATTTAAAAAAGCAATACGTGCCATTATATTTATGCTCATCCAATTAAATAGTTTAATAATCAAGGTTGATTATGTACATGTGAATTACCCTTTAAATTATTTGAGTTGGATCTTCCGTTTAGAAGTCACGACTAGTATAAAAATTCCAAAAGTAAAAAAATGCGTTACCGATTGAAGCAGGGGCGGATTTCTAGTTAACAATAAAAATACTCATATCGAGATGGTTATCCACAATCGATCAGAATTAAATTTTTTCCCAGTAATTCATTTTTTTTTAATATTTACCAATAAAAAAATTCCTAATTTTTTACAAGGCAATTTGTCCAATGTGGACTCTTGTTTACATAATTGTGAATAATCGTTATTTTGCAAGCTTGATATTCGTTTGATAATAACAAGGTTATTAAGTACGATATAAATAGAGCAATTAGTTTATCAATTACAAGCACAAATGTTACAGTATATATTTATAGTCTGGAATCAGCACTATCAAAAAATTGAGATAACTGTTACCTACTTGTTCGTTTCGGTGATAGTCGCATCTGATGGGATTTACTGATCTTTTTTCTATAATATCCCATACTACACCAACTGTTTCTCTTTTTTAACATAGAACCATCACGCTTCTTCATTATGTTAAAATTAATGTCGGTTATGTCCTACACTTGTTAGTTACCTAAGAACAATGATTTTATTTCCACAAGATAAAACTTAATGGTGGCTTTTAGCATATAAAAACGAAATAATAAGAATAATTTTAAAAAATCCTCATTGCTTTTCATCTTTTCCGACAGGAATCTTTTCGAAAATAATTACAAGTAGTGAAAAATTATTTACAAATGAACAGGTAAAAATTAATTAATTAACAAAAGCATAGTTAATTGAAAACTAGGTGTAAATATTTTTTGAAGGACGTAAGTAACAATTACCGAAAAGGTATCGATTGCCCTTGACGATGGGTTGCAAGTCAACTCATCACCCTTGGGTGGTAATAATTTATGCCATATTAAACGTGTATCTTATTTATTTATATGAATATTGATATGAATACTGTATGGTGTTGTACGTGATAAAATTTACGGAGCTTTTTTCCAAAAATCCTATTGTAACTGCTGTAGATTATTAAGATATGCTGGAGACAACTACAGCAAGATCGCATATTGGACGAAGCTTATTTTCAGCAAGATAGGGCATCTCCTCATTATGCTCTAATTACCCGAAAATTATGAATGAAACTTTTCCAGATTGATGTATAGGGCGAGCTGGTCTTATATCAATGGCCTCCAAGATCCCCCAACCTCCCCCTTCCCCCCAAGATCACCCAACTTAACAATTTTAGATTTTTTGTTTGGGGTTACATGAGAGAAGAATGTTATAACCCATTTTCACAAAACCTGGTCTACAACTGAAAATAAGCATTCAAAATGCTTTCGACCATATGTGTTGCAGTAAATGGTCAACACTTCGAACAGTGCCTTAATTAGTTTTTTTATTTCTATTCGTTTTTCTCCCAGACATTTTAATTTATGAGAAATTAGATGTAAAAGTGTGAAAAAAATAAATTTGTAACAATTATTTAAAACCGAATTTAAGAAAATGTCAAAAATTCTACTTTTTTAGAAAGATGGCAGATTAAGGTTTCTAAAAAATAAAAAGAGGTGTTCAATATGAAATAACAAAGTTACTCTATATCTCATGCATACTCATTTCCGGTATAAACGGAAGCAGCTGTACAAACTTGACCTATGCCAAAACACGCTTAATTAGTTTTAAAGGTGTTCAGTAAAACCCGGACCTCAATATCTGAAATTCTTTTTAAGATATGGACATTTAGCTCAAATAGACTTTTAGTCCAATTTTCACCTCTACATTGAAATTATGAATATAGTCGGTACAGTTACGGTAGTACCAGTAAAAAAAATTTTTAGATGCCACTTCGAATCGAATTAGTCCTAAATCATAATTTTCGGTGGTCCGGGTTTCGAATAAAATGGCACTTGTGAACCAGTCTATGAATTATAAATCCACCGCAACGTTTGATTGATATTTAATTATTGAAATTGCGCCAGTTGAATACTAAAATTATACGAATTTTATTCGACTTCCGTTGTACTGATAACCCCAATACATAGATTATTCAGGTGGTTCACTATTTTTTCGGCAGTTTTATTTTGGTGAAAACTGTAATCGTTTTAATAATTTAGTAATAAGGGACTTATTTAATATTTAGAGGTATGTTTGTACGTAGTCAGTTGGACTTGTAGATACTCACATAAGGCTACGGAGCAGCCCAAAAAATTTTTAACAGGTGCGTTCCTTTTAAATGTTTCATGGGTTCTTCCATAAATTTTATAAGTACATATTTATAATTGAATTTACTGTTTGGAACCTTACTTTGTGAAATCTACTCATCTCAATGTTATAAATGAAACTAACTGTTTCTAATTAATTCCACTATTTTTAATGAAAAAAACCTTGGAGACTACTGGATAGAAGAGGGACATTTACCTAAGTTAAATCCTGCAGATATCCTAAAATTCCTCCGGGAAATAGGACCAAAGGAGCTACTAGTCTCTGAGACTTTCCTCAGGAACTAAGTAGAAGTAAGTGGGCACAATAGATCTTTTAGGTCTCAGTGAATGTCACCCCAATTTACATACATACATACTTCAAAAGACAGTTTTTCGAGTTTTTGAGTTGTTTTTTTTTGTTTCACAAACCTTCTTTTGTCATGTTCTGATGAAGAGTCTCCAGATGATGACTACTGGGTTGCAAGATGTAATCAAGGTAAGTACAATGGTAAGCAGCTATAATTTTTTAATTCGATAATTACTTTTTTTTTTCTGTAGTTTTAAGGCCAAAAATTCAGAATGGAATGGAAAATTTTCGAATGTCTAAACTGACTTTTGACCATATGCTGTCGTTAATTAGGGACAAATACATTCCTGATAATAACATGGGAAGAAATCCTGTTTTTGCAAAAAAGAAAATTTTTGTTTTTCTCTTCGATGGTCGAATAATCAACAAATAATAAAAATCATAAACAGTACATCACAGATGACAGTCGAAACCAGAAATAGCCGGGCTCCTAAGGCTGGTTACTAGTTTGACAGTTCATTAACCATATTTCAAGGAACCGTCAGATTTTCAGCAACCACTATTTTTCAGTTACTTTCGGGACGGCAAACCACAAGCTAGTTACTTTCGGACCATAGTTTTAGAATTTTGGCTAACCCAAATAGTGATCTATCTTCTGTTCCTGCAAATCATGATGAGTTCAACACTACACAATACTTTAAACAGCACAACTTAATTAATCTGTTACAGCCATACGTCTGTGATGATCTTCTAGTACCATTATTCACTAGACCTGCTTCCATATCTAAGAAACCGTATATAGGGCGAGTCCAAACTCGAATATATCGGCTTAACAATTTTTTTAAATGTATCACCCTGTATTTTAACTATACTTCAAATTTGTTTTAGTATTCCCTAAACCCAAACTGAATAGATTTTATGAAATTTCAATTTTATGATAAATTTTATCTCCAACAAAAAATCAATAAAAAGTAGCTACATAAAATTCTTTCACCACAATTAACGTGCTAGGAAAGTGTGTTATTTTAGAAAAATGATCTAAAAGGCAGAGAATAGTGGCATAATAGTATAAGGGTCAGATTTCTTGATGAAGTTTTTCTAAATAGTTAAATTAGTATCGTTCTTAGTAATTAGGTAGGTAGTAAGTAGATTCTGAAATATCGACAAACATTTACATTTTCCTAATTTGTTTGTCAACAAATGTGGTATCTACATGACGGAGCTCCTGCTCATCATAATGCACACATTGAAAGACAATTGAATTATGTGTTCCCCGAAAGGTGGATTGGACGAGCAGGACTAGTTTTGTGGGCACCAAGATCACCAGAGTTGAATAAAAGTTTTTTTTTCTTCAGAGATGCTGAAGATCAGGGGTACAGAGTACACCAGACAACAGGAATCGTAGAATAAGGCAGGCTTTTCAAAATTATGCGCAAATGCTTAGAGAAGTCTTCGAGCCTGCATCCATGTAGAGGGTAGTCACTTTAAGTATATTTTATAACTAATTGATGTGAATACATTTTGTATTTTTTTTTAATCATAAAATTGAAATATCACAAAAACTATTCAGTTTGAGTATAGGGAATAGTTAATCGAATTTGAAGTAAAGTGAAGTAAAAAAATTGTGAAACCGATGTATTCGAGTTTGGACTCGCCCTGTTTACGGTTTCTTAGATATGGAAGCAGGTCTAGTGAATTATGATACTAGGAGACCATCACAGACGTATGACTGTAACAGATTAATTTCAAATTGTGCAGTTTAAAGTATACGGGGTGTTGAACTCGTTACGATTTTCAGGAACAAGTGGTCAGAACTTTTTAAATACACTGTATAACCTATATATATGTATAACCTTATATCATTGCAATGGAGGAGTCAAGCAAAATTGAAATATGAAGTAAAATGTAGAAAAAATGTAACTTTCATCTGGCACGGCGTTCTGAACCACGCTGTACAATTGCGACTAATTTTGAAATATGTGCCTTTAGGCTGGCTACAAACGGTCAAATTTGTTTTCGAATATCTTATGGAGGATTTACAAGGCATTGGACTTTATCGCACTAATTAATGACCCTGTATATTAAGTCAATCACACTATTTCGTCTAGCCAAAATATTAAACATCAGGTGGGCATCACATCAAATGTAACTTCTGTCATTCTGACGTTGATATGTCAATATCGAAATAATTATCAATATCCTTTTATAATTTTCATAATTTTTTTCATTAAATAGTGGAATTAATTAGAAACAGTTAGTTTCATTTATAACATTAAGTATATGGGTTGTTCCAACTGACTCCGTACGAACTATGAAAAAATGATAAACTAAAATATTTTAAGTATGAGGTTTTGTGGTAATGTTACGTTTGTTATCATAAACAGATAAACTTAATAAACGATCACTTTTTCACCAAAACACATTAAAATTTCGACCGTGGATTAACACGAACATGGAAAATACATCCACACAATAATACCGCCGGTAGAATACTGCTTGGAAACGTTTCAACAATTATAGGAAATGGAATATATGATAAAAGTATTCGATAACGAAGGTATCGTGTACATATTATTTATTGTCGGGGTATACTTTTGATAATAATTATTTTCTTTTGCAATGATAAGTAAATAAAAACAAACCTTAGGTTGTTATACATATATTTCAATTTTAATTAGTAATTTGTAGTCTTGTAGTTGAAACGGTATAATTTTATCCACGTCTATTCGAAGAATTCACATCATATTCATTTTTATATTTAAAATCATTTTAAAACCATAAGGGCGACTTGTATAAAAGGTTGGATGATTGACGATCAACAAACCCATATCCAACTGGACATTTTAACCGAAGCTTAGCAAGTTAGCCTCTCGCCCTTTTTTTTTTAGCAAAAACAGTCTTAAAACGAATCTATCATCCAACACCAAAAATGGTGCTCTTGACTTCAAAAATTAAAAGAATACCAATCAATCTCTCACTCTCTTTTTAAGGTTGCGAAAAACAGGCTTCATACGTGTTTGAAGACGTACAACTGTAAAGAGTTTAAGCAAAGCAGAATAGTATCGTATCTTCAAGTATCCCTCTCTAACGTGCTTACAAAACAGAAAAGTGTGGTAAAGTCGGAGAAATGCTCCTTTTTTCCTTCTCTATATTATTTACATATGAAATGTATCAAACAAAAAGTTACTAGATTTGGGGATGTCGTAAATTTATATAAATTGACATTAAAACACGGGGTATGCATAACCTGACCATACGTCCCGTTTTGGGCGGGACAGTCCCGCTTTCAGGCTCTCTGTCCCAATGTCCCAAGTCAGAGCAATAATGTCCCGCTTTTACAATCCGACAAACGATAATTTGTCACACGTAGGTAGAGGTAATGGATTTTGAGATGAGCTCTAACCTTGTAAATAGTTGCGTAGATATAAAAGGCAACAATGCAATAAATTCGTAAAGTGAAAACTGAAAAAGTCCGCTTCGGTTTTTTGTATTCTTATAGCCCAGGCGAAGTATGTTGAAAATAACATTATAATTTTATTGTAAAATATAATTTAAAACATGATACATACTCAACGGAATTACATTTATTATAGGTCATAAAAATTGCGTTAATGTCTAGAGATAAATGAAATCAAAGCAATACAGAGTGTTAAACTAATGATATATAATTACAAAGTAATCAGTTAATTGATATTTTAATGACCTAGACAGCTTATGGATTACAAGCTATTAAATACCACTTAGCCCTAGCCCCTTAAAGAAATAATACCATGTTTTACCTGATCTTAATAATAAAATCAAAATTAGAAAAACCCTATGTAATATAACTGGGAAAATTATATGAAAAGCACTTAACTATAAGCATTTATTATCATCTATATAAATTTATATACATATATTGTGTGTATCGCATGTAAATAATTTTATTCGTCAAAATATTTATAATTTAGCGAGTGGCTCGCAACTTAAGTCGTCATCGTCTTCATCATCCGAAAATTCACTTTCACTGTGGCTATCCTCTCCTACGTTTATTGTTAAATCCGCCATGACATGTTCTCTTTCCATATAGTCCTTTTCAACTTTTATTACATTGGCGCAAATGTTTTTCCAGTTTTCTACCGTTACCTCGCTAAATTTTTTCTCCGTTAACTTCCATACATCATCCATTTTAAAAGTTATGTTGCAGGCAGCTACTTCGTTCTTCACCAATGCCCAAATTTTTTCTATTGGGTTTAGCTCTGGATGATAGGGTGGTAGACGCAATGTTAAAATGTCATGTTCTGATAGAATTACATATCTTTTAGAAACTGGCCTGTGGATTTTTATAATTGTGAATAGTTCTGCTTTAGTTGATTTTTCAGGAAAGAATATATTTCTTTCAGCAAGCCACTTCAGCATTGCATCTTTTTTCCATGAAAAATTTGGAATGGGATCTAGGAGTGTGTTATGATATGAGGCATTGTCTAATATTAAGACGCATTTTTTAGGTGCATTAGGAATTAATTTTTCTTTTAACCATTTGACAAAATTTGTATTATTCATTTCATCATGATAGTCTCCGGTTTTCATTCCCGATTTAAAAATTGTAAGTGCCTCGGGTACGAATCCTGCTTCACCTCCAGCATGTAAAATAATTATCCGTTTACCTTTAGCTACGGGTGATTTTAAACACTCCTTTGTACCATCGTCCCATGCTTTTGGTACGGTATGTGAACTGTGGATATAGGTTTCATCACAGTATACAATCGGCCGTCCATCTTCTTTGTATTGTTTTAACTTTCTTAAGTATTCAGTTCTTTTAGCTTTAATGTCATATGTCTCCATTAAAACTCTCCTTTTATCTTCAGTTTTTCTCCATCTAAATCCCATTCTTTTAACCAATTTTCTGAAACTATCAATTTTTCCAGTAAAGTTCACCCCTTCTTCATTTCTCACTTCTTCAAAAATTCTTTTCATGGTAGGCCTTCTTTTATGAATAGCACTATAAGAATAAATAATTCTTCGAATTATTTCTTTCTCAAATCCATTAACGGATCCTTTGGAAGTTGAAGGTTTGTTGACGCTTCTCCTAGGTGATTTGAAGCGTTCACCAGGCGATTTTTTATCAGCTTCGCTCACAATACGTTTCACTGTGGCCTTAGAAACATCACAAGCTTTAGCTACTCTTTCATTGAAATTGAACAGAGGGACATCTAGGTCTTTCTGTTCTTTTTCTGCCTTCATAAATTTATATACACTGTATATTATTTGTCGACCTTGACTATGTATAACTTTTTTGGAACCACTCATGTTTCCAGGTTTATTCTAGAACAAAAGATTTTAAAAATTAATACACAAAATAAAGATATATGAATATAAACTATAGTTTCAAGTTTTACATATGCAACAATTAAAAAATTTTCTGCCTAATGTCCCATGTAAAAATAACAATCTTTTTGATTAGGTAATAACATGCCAAAAATCAAACTTTTAATTTTAAACATGTAATAAAATAAATTAATACATACCTTACTGTCAAGTAAATTAATTCACTAAACAAAATATTTTCACAAATTATTGTCTACAAAAATCTTAACTATACCTCTAACTTCCTATATTAATTTTTCGTACCGGAAAATCAATCACATGAACACCAAAAATAGGGCGGAAAGTATTGTTTAGCAACCCAAGGGCGGAAAATTCTTAACGCCACGGTTTTTGTAGTTTTTCATCATCTGTCACTTGAGTACTTTGACGTTCCATGTTTTTATTTAATCGTAAGTGAATGTAAAAGTTTTTTGTTATATTTTCCGATTTTTTGGTTTATTAGGTAGTCGAAAAACAGTTATGTGTCACACATGCAGGAAACGCTTTAGCAGCCCTTAACTATCAACTTCCCTCGCTTCGCTACGCTCGCTCGTGCACGTAATAGTCTCGGGATAAGCTCATTTTCTGCCCTTGTGACACAATATACTATTATTGCCTTCGCGTGCGGCAGCTACTTGAAACCTGGACCACCGTACACTAACTAACAACAAGTGAATTCACTTGCGTCGGAACGTTTGAAATTTTTGGTACATCATTTCTATGGCGCCGTACTCCCCGTTATACAACGCGCGGCCCTTGTACTCAACACTTTCTCGATTTAAACTCACCAGAACTCAGCAGACGATAGGCGGGGTACGGAAATTTTCGGTAACCCCTAAATCGACGAAGTGAATTTACTTGTCGTTAGTTAGTGTACGGTGCCTAGACCCGACTTTTTGAAACTGATTTGATCCGCCGACAAATATAAAACAAATGACTCTACACTGCAATCTAATGTTGATTAATTTGATTTATTATGTTGTTTTCATGATCCCGTTCTTTGATAAAATAATTTTTTTACTAAATTTCGCAGGCGTCCCGCTCTGACTATTAAGAAAAATGGTTACGTTAGGTATGCAGTGCTATTGCGACTTAGTCCCAAGTTTATTTGGGACAGGGCCGCGCCAACCATGTGGCGAATGTAGGGAAAAACCACAGGTGGCAAAGTCTAAGGGCGGCAATTTGGCTAAATAAACAAACCGTACCAACGACTTTTTTTCCAATTTTGTGTTTCCCTGACTGTATTATTTAACTTTTTCATTTTTTAATTATTCCTGGTCAATACTTTTATTAGTTAAAAAGAAACAGATTTTTTATTGTTTACTTTCTTTTCCATTACAAAAACAACGACGTACGTTTCGGCGTATTGCCATTTTCAAGTTGTTTCTCTACAATGAATAATATGTTACTTAATTAAAATGCATTTAACAATTAAATGACAGATAAAATAATTTAAAACAAAAATCAATTAAAACCTTCACTATATACGCAATACGCCGAAACGTTCGTCGTTGTTTTTGAAATGAAAATAAATGGAAAAGAAATAAATATAGGTATTGGCAGGTATTTAAATTTTATTTAGGTACACATACCTATAAATTTTTACTAAAAAAGGGGTAAGGAGCGTAAAATTATATTTTGCACACAGGGATATTACGATAGATATCGTTTGTGAGAAATAGTTCTCTCTCTAACCCTATGTTCTTTATCTTTCTATCTAATAACCAAAACTTTATCTCTGATATAAGCTCATTTTTGTTTTATAAACAACGTGTGAATCGTGTGATATGTTTTAAAAATATTTCCATTATTTCATAGATTTGTTTATCATATTGAGTGACGGCTAGTACATAAGCGCTGCAGTGCTGCAGAGCTCCCAAAAAATCTTTTAATTAACTAAAATATTTCCTTTTATCAAATATAAAATGTATAATATATTTTGTAAGGCATTCGAATTGTCATAATGATAAAAA
The DNA here is from genome assembly GCA_947563755.1 of Lochmaea crataegi. Lineage (NCBI taxonomy): Eukaryota > Metazoa > Arthropoda > Insecta > Coleoptera > Chrysomelidae > Lochmaea > Lochmaea crataegi. The sequence goes on from OX387428.1 coordinate 16,026,622, forward strand.
AAACAAGCCACTGAAGCCACATCTTAAATAACAAACAAGCGTGAATAAAGTCCGCCAGTGGAATAACGAATCTATTTCGCGCGATCGTTGATATTTTATATAGCTGGGCCATACCAACGTGCTCTGCGAACACTTTAAAACACCCGCGCTGCACACTTCTCCCCCTTGACTGCCTAAAAGTAAGCCGTGATAATGCGTGATTTTCCCTCTTAAAATCGCTGCATTTAGTCCAGCGCAACAAGGCATACGGTACGGTACGAATTAAAACATTTCTTAGAAATTCAATGATCGAAGAACGTTTAACAGCTATTTGCTATTGAAAAAAAAATTATCTCCGAAATAGACAATTTTAATGACAAAGTGATTACAACATTTGCGAACCGAAAAGAACGTAGAATAGACTTTATTTATAAGAAATAATTTGTTAGAAAAGTAGTGCCTAGAGACTCTTATTTTTTGCGAACCGAAAATAACGTCCAATAGACGTAGCTTATAAGAAATAATTTTTTGTTAGCGAAGTAGTGCTTAGTGCGTGACTCTTATTTTTCTTGTGTGGCAATTGACAATCATTCCAGAAATCCAATATTTCAACACGGAAGGCGGAGAAAGGACGATGAAATTGATGGGAGACAACCCCCTTACAAAAATTGCAGAACACCTTAAAATTTTTACCACAAGCCGCCACTGTAATTAAGATTTTTATTCCCCCCCTCAGTTAGCAAAAAGCTTGTATCCTCCCAACTCCTAAAACTTGCTCAACTGACACTTCTAAGAAAATCAACAAGTAGACAATTCAAATATTTTGAAGTGATGACATTGTGATTTAGTTCCCAATAAAAACAAACCAAATTTAACAACTATGTAATTAATGTAATTTTTCCGTGTGAAGAGGCTTGCAAATTTACAGAATTCTGTTTTATCATACACAATTTATTTGAGGTATTCCGATATATGGTGTTTAATATACAATTCTTTCTACGAAGTAGAGAGGAGGCTTTCTCTAACCCTCTTTATCTCTGCATTAAAACTTGAATTGTCAGAATAATTTTGAACTGTCTTTAACATTAGGTATATCCAAATATGTTGATATAGTTTGCAAATTTGTATCTTTTGCAGCAATCAAAGAAGACAAAACGTATTGTTCGAAAGAATTGTCTATAGATTGCAGCTACAAGCCGATCACAAAACATAAATATGACCAAAAGAATTACCGACGAAGAAAATATGTTCATACAGAAAGCCAACTTTTTTTTCGAACATCGATCTATTGAAAAGTCTAAATAAGTCAGCGACCGAACTAATTGCGGAAGCGTTGGGGATATCACCAAAAACTGTTTGGAGAACAAAAAAAATTAAGACTCTTGATGATGCCGAATTCAAAATAACTCCTTATGAGAAATTTACTGAAATAAGAACTAGATGTACACCTCTAATTCTAAGTAGTTTACTATAAGTGGAGCATAAAATTGGAGAAAAAGTGTAAGTATAACAGAAATTTAACTTTCAGTTTGAATAACTTTTGAAATCGTAAGTTTATCAAGAAGAGAATGTGTTTTGGCCATACGGTTTTTAATATATAAATTTTTGAATTTGAAAATTGATTTTTTCCATTTGAATGAAAATAAAAATTCGGTATGTGTGACCTTTAAATATTAAAATTAAGAGTTCCGGTTTTGAAAGCCACCTTTTCTCATCTTCCTGAAGCTATTTCGGAGGGGATTTCGTAAAAAAGTGCCTTGTTTCCAGATAAACTAACACCATCAAACCAAGCAATGGTGGGTGGTTCTCATATCCTGTACGAATTATACTCTTTTCAATTATTTAGAGTAAATTCAGCTTTTTCTGTTTTGATAATTCATTTACTATCGAAATATTTGCTAGTTAGTGATTATAAAGTGACTCATTTGTTATTGTTTGTAGATTCAGCTTATCAAAATAAAGGAAGAAACAAGAAACGGGAAACAAGAAATTAAATTAAGGCAAAATCCTTGACACTATAAGATATTTAAGAATATCAGCTGATTATCAAATTTCTTACTGTATCCTGTAATACCGTATTACCGATACTAATTATGTAACTTGTTGAAATGTAAAACCTGACGATACGTTGTATGTATTGGTCTGTTTTTCCTAGATCTTGGCTTGGTAGACAATATTTGCATTGACTAAAGGTTGATCTTCCAGCTTGCGGCCGACACAGAGACACTTATGTAGATAGCCCACTCAAAGTAAACCAAATGGACATAAGTTTAAAATTATTCAATAATTCTAGTGTTAAATACATGAAAGAGGCAAGAGACAGCGGACAAAGGGTGAAACTGGTTTACAACAGATTGTATATGAATGGGAAAGAGCTTAAATTAACAGACTTACAGCAGGGTAGGGGAACAGATAAGGAAACCCAGGATGAGAGAAAGAGGTCCGCCAGCATGAGATCCCCAGAAGGACACTCAGAGGAACAATCCACAAAAATAATAAAAACAAATGAAAAAAACTGATTAAAACTGAGAGCACGGCAGGAATAAAGGTAAATAGAAATAATGCCCGAACTAAAAGTAAAAACACAAAAAGGAATAAAAGGCGTGAGCAATCAATCACAATAGGTACATGGAATGTCAGGTCATTATTGATACGAGGCAAGCTGGAAGAAATTTCGAGAGAAATGAAAAAATACAATATAGATATTCTGGCTCTACAAGAAATAAGATGGAAAGAGGAGGGTGCAATAGAGAAGAAAAACTACACATTTTACTATCCAGGAGAAAAGCAACAAGGACGAAATGGAACAGGATTTTTAGTAGCCCAAAGCCTTAGGGATAAAATAATAGAATTTAAAGCAATTAATGGAATACTCTCACTTATAGGAATTAAACATAAACAAGCTAACATAACTATTATCGATACATACGCACCCACGGAAAATGAAGAAGAAAACAAAAAAACCCAATTCTACGAACTGTTAGAAGAGATTGATCTTGAAGTACCTGCAAATGATATACTGATGCTAATTGGAGACTTCAAGGCAAAGATCGGAAAGGAGGAATATATAAAGGCAGTAGCTGGAAAAGAAACTATTCATGAATACACTAATAACAACGGTGGACTGGCAGCAACAACTAATACCTTCATTGTAAGCACAAGACATAAACATAAGAGAGAACATAAAATAACCTGGATGAGACCAGGAACGACAGAAGGAAACCAAATAGACCATGTTTTGATATCCAAAAAATGGAATAAAATAATACAAGATGTCAGGTCATACAGGGGAGCCAATGCAGATTCAGACCATATTTTAGTAATAGCCAAATTGAAATTGAAAATAATAAAGACCAACCATACACACAACGCCAAAAAACGATGGAACATAGACAAATTGAAGTCACAAACCAGTAAGGCACAATATGTGGAGACAATAAATGGTAAGCCGGAAACTGTCAATGGAAATAATATCGAAGTACTATGGGAAAACATAAAAGTATTATCAGTGCCGCAGAACAGTCACTAGGGCCATTTACATTTAAAGCAAGTGAGGAATGATATGATGAGGAATGTGATAATAAAGTTAGGGCAAAGAATCATGCAAGATTGAAGTGGCTAAAAACAAAAAGAGAAGAAGATCAACAAACATATAAGAAATTGAAGAAGGAAGCAAGTAAATGCTGTATAAACAAAAAAAGACAATGGATTGACATGCAAATGGAAGATCTGGAGAAGAATTGCAGGGACAGTGGAAGACTATTTGGATACATAAAATCACAAAAAAAAAGATACAAAGTACCTGCAAAAATAGAAAAAAAAGACTGGACACATTACTTTAAAGAGATGTTTAAAAACAGGGAAGAAAATATAGAGGACACAAACGAGAGCCGTGAGGGAGAAGAGGAAGAACCCTGAACATATGAAGAGTTCAAGGAAATAATTAATCAACTGAAACAAAAAAGAGCCCCAGGTCCTGATCAGATCGTGAACGAATTAATAAAGACTGGAGGAGAAAAATTAATAAAAACTATCTACAAGTTAATAACCGTAATATGGGATGAAGAAGATATGCCTGTGGAAAGGAGAGAAGGCTGGATAACACCAATTCTTAAGAAAGGAGATCCAACACAATGTCAAAGCTACAGATGTATAACACTGCTTAACACAACTTACAGATTACTCACAACACTTATACGACGAAAGTTAACAAGATACGCTGAAAGAACAATTGGACAATACCAACATGGATTTCGGGAAAATAGGTCGACCACAGATGCAATACACATTGTAACACAGACAATAGAAAAATGCTACGAACATGGTATAGACTTACATGTAATATTTATAGATTTCAAACAAGCATTCGACAGTGTCTCCCGAAGTAAACTATTACAGGATATGAATATGATGGCAATACCATCAAAGCTGATCAGATTAACAAAAATGTCTATGGAACAATTAAAGGCAAGAGTAATAACAAGAGAAGGAGTCACGGAAGAAATCTCGATTAAAACAGGTGTAAGACAAGGAGACGCCCTATCCACCACACTCTTCAACATTGCTTTAGACGGTGCAGTAAGGCAGACTGAAATAAGTCGAACGATTGCGCAAGCTTCAACGCAGGTAGTAGCATATGCCGATGATATAGCGTTAATGGCAACAGACAAGAGAAGCATGGAAAACGCATTGTTAACTCTCATCAGAGAAGCAGGGAAAAAAGGATTACAAATTAACGAAGAGAAGACTAAACACCTCATATGCTCAAGAAAAGAGAAATCGAACATAAAAGAGAGATAAGAATAGGGGAAAATTGTTTTGAAAAAGTGTCACTCTTTAAATACCTAGGGGTAATTATTACCAGCAATAATAATCGAAGCGAGGAAATAACCCAGCGAATACTAATGGGCAATAAGATGTTTTGGAAGTACAAAAAAATACTGAAAGATGGAAATTTGAGTAAACAAACAAGGCTGAAAGTATATAAAGCGGCAATACGCCCAATTGTAACATATGCAGCGGAAGGACATGGAAAAACTAAAAATATTCAAAAGGAAAATCATACGAAGAATTAACGGGCCCAAAAGAATAGACAACGATCAGTGCAGGAGCCTATACTATGATGAGATTGAAGATATTCTAGAAGGAGAAGATATCGTTAATGTAGTTGAAGCCCAAAGACTACGGTGGTGGGGACACATTCACCGCAGACAACCAGAGGAGCTAATAAGAAAAATCACTGCATGGACACCACAAACAACAAGACCAAGGAGAAGGCCAAAAGAAAAATGGAGGAATCAAATAATCGAAGAGATTAAAACTCTTGACATTAGAAACTGGAATAAACTGTGCCAGGAAGAAGTGGAGAGAAATTGTAGACAAGGCAAAAAAACACAAAAAACTATGAAGAAAAAGAGATCTTAGATAAGAAGGCGGAGTGATTCACCGCAATAAAGGAAACCAAGAGCTCCAAGATGGAGCGCAGTCTGAAGCAAAAATATCACGCCCGTTTGAAGACCTGGGACGACAGTTCGCAGCTGAAGGTAAACACAAATTTCTGCCAAACTCCCACACACACAATTCTCGAAAACTACAGGCTCAAACCTGTCGACGGCCTGCGTGTGTATGGCAAAAATTGGCCGACTGTCTCCAGGACTGTCGACACAGACCGGCAGTCCGCCTTAAGAAGTACAACTTCGAACGTACTTTGTAACGGTATATGCTGTACCTCACAGGGCACCAGCTCGAAGGGCTCCGGGTAGAGACTCCTCTCAAGGGTGATTCGACCCCAAGTTTATGTCACACAAGGATAACAGAAGGGTTGTAAAAATTGAGGGCGCCACTACCTTTTTAACGATAAAAAGGACTAAGAAAACTAAGGCGGAAAAGGTAGAAACGCCTTGTAAAATTTAAATGAAAGTTAAAAAATTAAAGTGACCCCGGGCGGATCTCCCTCAACTTTTATAGTTGAGGATTTTAATAAAAAAAAAGAATTAAAAACAAATTTTTAATTTATTCTGCCACAAGGAATGAATAACGGAATTTAATAGAGGAATTTGTACTTTTATAGGTACTTAGCTTAGATGAAGTGGTTTCCTGAAGAAGAAGTCAGGTCTTGATCTGAACTGATGAGTTCTGTTCTAGGACGGTATTTTGAGCTAGGGCTGTATCCTTGGCGATATTCTTGGGGTTATATTCTTCGGTTTATATCCTCGGCGTTATATTCTAGCCTAGGGTTATATTCTCGGGTTATATCCTAGCCTAGGATTATATTCTTGGCTTATATTCTCGCCTAGGGGCTGTGCTTACCTAGAAGTACAGGTGGATCAGGGATATGTAGGAACTTGAATGTAATGGCACATTATGTTGGTCAGCTTTTCAGGTTAAAGAAAAGGAAGGCAGTTATTTGAAAGTCAAAAAATTGATTTAATTTACTGAAAGCTTTCCAACATTATATGTTCCATGTTAAAACAGTAAAAATAGCAATTATCGGCTAAATTAAAAAAATATACTAATGATCCGAAAGAAACTAATCATAGCAAAAAGTTATTTATTTATTTATATGAAAAATATCGTGCTTAGGAAATATATGAAACCGGCACTGGCGTTACGAAAGAATATTTTATAGGTTAACGGTTTATAAAAGTGTTATTTTATAATTAAAAGAGTTATTTCACAACTGAAAAAGCTTGAAAATGTTTGTATAAAAGTAAAACAGTGAATTATAAAAGAATATTTGGTTTAAAACTACCATATTAGTATAAAAGAACAGTTTATGACCACGTGTTGAATTTAATTTCGTCTATCTCTGTAAAAAAATAAAGAATGCATACGAAAATTATATCAGACAGTGCTTTAGAAGAAGCTTATTAATTATAAATTATCATTTTGAACTTACCATAGCAAAATTCCTAAGATAGATACTTAAGATATGAAAGATAGCGAAAGATGATCTGCCCTCTTAGGCGGTCGATAATAAAAAGGGGTGTTTCACGTGGCGGTGTGCAAAAAATGGAAGCGTCCGTTCGCAGACGTCAATTGTCTTACGGTCAGGGTAGAAGAGTTTGGGATCACAGAACTATAATTGGATGTGGCTAGTGACGACGAGCGCTAATTAAAAGGATTTATTCTGTAAAATCGAAACAGGTCGATAGACATGTTACAACTTATTTCAACGCTATACATAACGCTTAATTTCATACTGATTGGTCAGTTGTTGAGAATGTTTTTAATGCCGAACACGCCTGTAGACTAATGTCATGCAAAACTGAATGAGGTATTAGATAGTTACGTTCCCAAATTTTCCAACAAAAGACAAAAATATCCACCTTGGTTTTCAATTTCAATTATGAATAATATACAACATGAAACTAAATGCTGTAAAATGTTTAAGAAATTTAAAATTTCCTTTTATAACAAAGAAGTCATGAGATTACGCAGAATTAAAACAGCAAAAATAAATTTCTTATGCTGCTTTTGTCCAAAATACTGCACCGAGATTCTATTTTACGATACGATCGTAATTGCCGATCAAAATTGACAATCAGCGATTCTATTTTTCGATTAATCGTAGAAATACGAGTCGATTCACTGGATAGGTATTGAGGAGTCGTATTCGTTCACTTATTTTGAAACTTATATAATATTTGGCATTTCCCGACATATTCTAACCTGCGCATTCTAATTTCTAACAAAAAATAAAAACGTTTTATGTGTTTCTGCCGATTTTTGTCAATATTTACAAAAATAACATGCATCAAGAGAAGTCATTTTTCATGCAATAAACTATTATTTTTGGTACAATGTTGCCTATTGTGAGGGGGGTCTTCTAATGGCAGAGAAGCCCAAATAAATTTACTCTTTGGCGACAACGATAACTAGAACTCTTATAGCGTAGATCAATAAAAGGATGATTATTTCTCCAAATCCCAATGAATTAAGTCCATGATTTTTTCTGTTTATCCCTTCCTGAGACCCCAATGAGCTTGCCATCTGCAAAATCTCCATTTTTCTCCATGAATTGGAGAATAATTTCCCAATGGCAAACTCGTATGTTGAATGACATTAATATAGTATTTTCGCGAATATAAAAATCAAAAGGTCAAAAATGTAAAATAGCTATTTATGATATTAGTGTTAAAAGTAACATTTTATTTTGTGAGTGAAAAAGTTTGCGAAACGAGCGAAGCGAGTGGAGCAATTTCACGAACGTTTTAACAATAATTCTCATAATGCTTATGTCTCTTTTAACATTAGTGTTAAAAGTATTTTACTTTTAACACGCTACTTTGTAAACGTCTTCTTTTAACACCTTTGACAGGCATTAAAAATGTCACTTTTAATGGCAGTTGTACAAAGAGTTTTTTTTTAATCTGCCAAATATCAACTTCACTTTGAAAGACTAGTATCAAAATTTCTGTCCAAATCCGATACGATCGAATTGAAGATCGTATTCGACATCGAACGACTCGATAAAACGTGTCATGAAATAGAATCCCGCTACTGGAAACGGAATACGTGACAATTGTAATGGCTTTTGGACATTTATTTATATTAAACAACGGAAAAGTCGCAATCCGGGTACTATAAGGTATTTCGATAAAGAATTTAGGAATCTTCAAGACATTCTAAACCAATTTTCCAGTGTCTTTATTAGCAATGCTGATGATGTACCCAGGGCCGGAGCGCGACCTTTGGGGGCCCTGGGCTAACGATATCCGGGGGATCCACGAAATAATTAAAATATGTATCATTTTCCTAAAAAAAGGATTATGCGCGAAAATTAAACATACGAAGGTTTTTTTTTATTTCAAACGAAAATACATTATAAACTTAGTTGAAAGTAAATAAAATAAACAGGTACCTTCTTTATCATTGGCAAATAATAAATTAAAGCCATAAATTCTTAACAAACAAAATTTAAATGAAAGAGGATAATTAAATGATAACAATAATACATTTATAAAAATACTTTTCTACACTTATTTTTTTACTGGTTTATTATTTTAAGCGCATACGTAGATCCGGCCCTGGATATACCTTAGAATATGTGAAAGATTGTATACTTGTGTTATCGAAGTCATTATCTGTAATTTTTAATTTAATACTGAAACCAAAATCCTCACCCCTTGTGACGAAAACCAACAAAATACAGTCCGGTTCATAAAACCGGTGATCCAACTCAAATTATGAATTACCGTCCAATTGCAATTTTGCAAAGCTATTTGAAACAGGTCTTCTCAGTAATTTTTTTAATGCTTTAACTTAACATAAAAAAAATTCCCTATTTTTTTGTTTTATTTTTTGGGGAAAGATTTCTATCCAAATAAAATTATCAAAAATGCGGAAAGAAAGCGCGCGCTTTCAACGTGACTTCAAGTAGCCTACGATTTTTTGCCTCCTAACAGCATTTGGCCAGCACAGGGTTGTTCTCTTTTTAGACCAAGCAATAGGTAAATATTTTTGACAAAAATCCTAGTAGAAAGCCGATGGCGCCATCATATAAAAGACAATACGTAGTATAATGTTGATATGTTTAGGACACTCGAAAGTTTAAAACGAAACAACTTACTTTATTTAGTTTTTTTCATATACCGTGCAATTGCGATGAAAGTAAAACTGTCGCCTGGCGTCTGCTCTTCGCACATATAAAGTGCATAATGAAGAACTTCCTTTGTACAAAGTTTCAGTTCTTAAAATTGAAAAATGACGAAGATATGAATCTTCAAAAAAATAACTCGTTTTCCTGTTTTTCCGAATGTCTTCGACTACTAATTATCCGATAAAGTCGCTTGACCCTTCAATATGTTCGTATCTTAATTACCTACGTTTTTTCTACACATACCATTGATATTACTCCAATAATTTTTACGTTATATGAAAAAAGCTAAGAAATTACTAAAAAACATTTGCGAGTCCAAAACATATCAAAATCATACTATATAATGTATTTTATACAGAGTGAGTTTTAAGTATGGAGCGCCTCAATTATCTCGGTAACGGATGGCACGATTTTTATAGATTTTGGTGTGCAAGCATCTTGTGATATGGCCGATATTATGGTGTGCACACCAAAATCTATAAAAATCATGCGATGTGTTTCCGAGATAATTGGGGCGTTCCATATTTAAAACTCACTCTGTATGATGGTACCATCCGTTTTCTACTACGATTTTTGTGAAAAATTATTATACTTGTATGCTCTACTGCTTGGCCTATTTGATGCAATTCTGACAAATTCTGCCAACATAATTCCAGGCTATATGATGTCGCTTGCCCCAAGGTCGAACGATTTGTTCAAATTTTTTTTTAAACTCCATGACATTTATTTTCGAAAAAAAGATGCAGAAGGTGAAAAAATATCAGTAAGCTTCCAAATAAGATTTGGGCATCTACTGAAAAGGCCCATTATCCTTTTTAATACAATTTATTCTGCTGTAACTGAACCTTTCCAGCATGGATTTATGACTAAGAGGTCAACTTTAACGAATTTGAATCATTTGAAGTTGTTGATAATTATGGCCAGGTTATGTAATATACAGAGTGATTGATTGGTGTAATAAAGCTCAGTAGATCTGTTATCATAGAGTTAACAAAAACAGTTAATTATCAAAATTGTAGGCAGCTTTAAGTTTCATATTTCAAAATTGGTTACAATATCACATAACTCGGTTTTTTTAAATGAAACAACCTATATTTTACTTTAAAACTCAAATTTGATTCACTTCCCAATTAGAAAAATATGAGGTTGTTATCTATTATACATGGTATTTGAAAAATTATAACCAATTTTTGGTCAAAATCATAAGTTGTACGACGTATATAATTGGATAGGAGTGAAAGAATAATAAACTATTGAAGCCACTACTTTTTAATTATTATCAAAAGTTGCAAGCACGAATGATTTTGCTAATATTTATTAAATCAAATACATGGTGAGTCAAGTACATTGTTTTCTCAGTAATTTTAAATGGATCGCCCTGTATTTCATATCATTGTCGAAGGATACTATTACCATACTTCTATTTTTATCAAGCATTTCTCTCACCTTAAGTTATTAGTTTTTGTGATATTTCCATTTTTTTATGCAAAGTATTAATTAAGTATTTTATCTGCCACAAAACATAAATCAAAATGAAAAATAAAATCTATTATGGTTTCACATACGAGTCTTTGCAGTCATGAAAATCCACCAGTTTTGTGTGTCATAAAAAGTAGACAGTTCATCGATGAGAATTCTTTAGTTGAAGCTAACATAAGTGAAAAATTGCCTGAAGATAACTTCTCAATAATCTTCAACCGCAAAATAATTTTAGTAATATAGTTAATTTGCCTTTTCTTATCAATCCTGAGGATGCAGATATATTGTCGATTTCAGTATAGTAGGAATTTTAGTTCCGACATTGTTATCATAATTCGATTTATTATTGAACGAAAGTTTTACTTACAATAAACTTATCAAACATATTAATCATACTTACTGTTGACAATACATTTTTTTGTGCGAACTGCGTCAAAACTAACCGGCAGCATATAACATTTAATATCAACAAATTTTACAATAACTATAAACAAATTAACACTTTTTTGAACAAATATTTGTATAGAGTATTATTTTTGGAAAAAGCCAATATTAACTGCTCGTAATAAGCAATTAGTAATTCAAAATAACAGGTTAGATGCTGGTGTGTGTTTAGAGATTTTAATTTAATTTACATAAAATATAAATTTTGATTTTGCTATAATTAATATAAATCGAACAGAGTATTTTACGTTAAACGAGTACCTATATATTCTTGAGTCGTTATGAACCAGCTGCATTTTTATGACCCACGCAGGCAATTAACAATAAAAAATGTCTTCAAGAGAAACGTCACCTTTTCTTCACATTTCGTTACATATTTATTTCGATATTTTCATCCCGAAGACGACGGATTTTTCGTCACGTCAACATAGATTTGTCGTAGCAGACTGCAATTAGCGAACGGAAAACGATTAATTGGATTGTTTTATAATCTCACTATTGTGATTTGAAAAAAAAACTTATTTGTTTTTTTTGGTTGATTTGAAGCGCGCTTTTGCTGTTTGAATAACTTTTGTGATATCGACTTACTGCCATTTACGGTATGTTTCAAACGAGACGGACTATATCATTGTTGGTTTCATAACCTCAATATCAATACAGCAAGCGCCAAACGTGATGGCGAGCCCGCCCCCTGCGCACAAACTCATTTTCAATGTTACCTCCCAGTACAGCTCTTGCAAGACATATAAATGCTCTGTACAGATGCGTATCATTAGTTGTCCTCAAATTCTGTTGGCGTTTGGCATTGTCTGAATAATTTTTGTGTTGTTTCTGAAAAAATGTCATCGCCTAACAAAAAACCAGTTATCAAGAGTCAGGCACGTGAAATAATTTTTAAAGTGTCAAATGTGAGTCGGATACGTTATCAAATGTGAAAAATAAAACATCTCTCGCTACAGGTACCATTAAATAAATTTCAAAAATAACTATTTCAACACAAATCTTTATTTTGTATTAGGTGTTTCGATTAGAACCATTGAAAGAGTGGTTAAAGAAGGGGAGCAATTCATTTCTGCAAATAACGTGCAAGTAAAATTTTCCGCCCCAAGAAAGAAGCGGCCTAGAAGAGCACCAATAACTGATATTCCCGAGTATGAGTATTCCAATATTAGACGGATTATTTACAACTTTCATAAGACGGGAGGGTGTCGTATTACGGTAAAAAAGTTACAAGAAAAGTTGATCCCAAATTTACCTGTTAATTCGATAGTCGTGACCGATAATGCTCCATACCATAATATTCAAATTAATCCAGCCCCCAACACAAATTCTAGGAAGGCTGACATGGTGAAGTGGCTGCACGAAAAAAACATTTTGTTCGCCGCTGACATGCTCAAACCCGAATTATACGAGTTGATCAAGAGAAATAAAAGACATCATATTAGATACAAATTTGATGAGGTTATGCTTGAACAAGGACATAACGTTTTGCGACTTCCACCATACCATCCGGTTTTGAATCCCATTGAACTCATTTGGGCTACTGTCAAAAACAATGTGTCCCAAATGAATGTAACTTTCAAGTTGGAAGATGTGAGGAAACTGTTTACACGAGTTTGATCAAATCACTTCCGAGGAATGGCAAAAGCGTTGCCGACATGTAGTAGATATAGAGCGGAAATATTGGGAAAATGAAACATTCACAGATGTTCAAACAGAGGTAAATGCAGTGATTATAAATTTAAATGACGATAGCACCACAAGCATAAGCGGCAGTGAAGATGAAGAAAATTTGTATTCAGATAGTGACTGATTAAAGTTTATTTTTTAATAAGTGTACATTACATAACATTTTAATGAACTGTGCTACTACCTATAATACTGGATAAAATATGAAAAGAAATTACAAAGAAATCATGTTCCATTTGCTACCCTAATTAAAACTAATTATAGGTACGACACTGACCGGCAAGGGGCTTATCGAAATCCAATAGTATTTTAGTTGGGAGAGTCTATACCTGGGCGATCGCTCGCCATCACGTTTGGCGCTTGCAGTATACCATTTCAGAACACGTGACTTTGACGCGTCGGCCATATAGGGGCACGTCTTTAAAAAGGTATGCGCAAAGTTAAGATAAAGAAACTAAATATTGCTCACTAATTATTTTAATTTATATTTATTGTATTATATAATGTACATAATATATTTAATTTGTACATGCCTTATAACATATAGTTTTTACAAAATTTATTCTGGATATTTTTTTATTTTTACATTTACCTATCAAATTTGTAACATATTTTAATTTTCTTTCATAATTATTATTTTTAATATTTTTTTGTTAATTTAAGCTATTCAATTGCACATAAGTTCCTACTTGAACATTTTTTGATTCATTTAAAAATACAGAAGTCAGAATACTTTGTATTTTCCTCAGCCAGCGGTTCGAGGAGTCTAGTCTGCTCACACGATGACCTGGTTCATGACTACTAATTACTAAAACAACTAGAGACGACCGTTTTGTTGGAGGAACCGACTGGCCACAGTAGTTTCCTTTTGAAATCAGCTGCAAGAAGTGGAGTTGAACTTTACACGATAACACTTGACTTGGACAATAGAGGATTGGAGTCTCTCGTATCGTATTGTTTTCCAATGAACAAAGGCTCCACAAGACCATATGGTAACGTTCATACTTATTCTTGGAGAATATGTTACACTGCTTTTTATATATCTCGGATAGTTACTGTTCATGTGCTCATTAATTACAATTAATTTGCTGCCACGTTCACTCAACATAAACTCCAATTTCGAAATACTATATATTTAATATTTGATTCCTGTATTCATACTGCCTTCAACCAATAAGAATTAACAAAATGTCATTAAGAAAAAAGATATTATTGGAATCGTATCATTCTAAGAATTTATTCATATACCCTAATGTTAGATAAGTTTTCTAAAAATTTGTGTCCACCTGCCTCAATCGTCTTAATCCTTCCGTTGCGCGCAATCACAACATCCGTCTTAAGGGCAAATTTCAGTACCCCAGGAGTTATTTGACCACTGCGCGCAATCACAATACACCGCCATATTGTGCTGAAGGGCAACCAAATCCAAGTGGTGATATCAAGTGCTGGTACGATGAAAAATTCAGATTATAGACAATATCGTCCCTCACGCCCTTTCGACTAAAGAACTTTCTTTGCAACCTTTTGAACTACCCAATTTGGTAATAATGGCTTTGGTGAACTATTTAATTTATTTAACTCCTAGTTTTTACAGTGGTGCACAGTTAGAAGCTTATAAAAGCTTAAAAGCCTACATATAGGTACTACGAATCGGGTTCAGTCTTGGGGATATCAGCTAAGGGAGCCCCGTTTTAAAGCACTAATCCAAGCATCGCGTCGTTGCACAGAGATATCATTTAAATAATAACCTCGCTTCAACAAAACAGCACAAGCACAAGATTTTATCGTAGCAAACAAACAGTCTGAAGCAAATAATCGACTAAATTACAGTTTTGTCGAAAGAACAAAATAAAAGAAAATGGCAAATGGAAATAATGCTCGAGCAGTCAAAAATAAAAACTCATGGACCATATTTTTTTATTTTCACAAACGTAGGCTCCTTGGGGAGGGAGGAAGGAAGGGAGAAAGACTTTTTGTTTGCTAAGATAAAATCTTGTGCTTTTTGTACTTAGATATTTATTCTTTTCCCATTGGTTCTTAGTAGGTTTGTTTATTAAAATTTATGAACTACGAATTTTTGCTCGACTCCGCCAAGAAGCGTGGACAAATTTGAATGGGGCGTGGGAGTGACCTTGGAGATAATTTGCAATGTAAATGACGGTACATTGTATGTATGTACCTTGAGATTCAAAATTACGTCAGTGTGATTTGAAAATCAAAGTTCTAATTCGGCGAAAGAGTACTCAGGTCTTCCTCCCGCTTCCATTGACTATGGCTGCCGTAGCTGCAGCCGAAACGTCGAAACGTCTGGGTCCAACCCTATTAGACCATTGTTTTTAATCCCAAGTAATTTTGTGTGACCATAAAAGCCTACATGTTTTTATAAGTGATATTCTGTTAGCTGCAAACCGAGATAAAATGTTAAACGTTTTCCCCTTTACAGAAAAAAAATTTAGTAGCGTATAATACCTGTACAGACTATTCCATGAAATTCATTTATCAATAAAATGTACTGGTAAACACCAACAGAACGTGCATTTTATAAAATTATTGTATTTGTTAAAATATTGATTTCTTAACTATAATGGTAACACTTGACTCGTATCACGCAAACACATTTGATAAATTGTATTAAATGCCGACAACAGTTGGTGTTATGCTCCCTTTCTGAACTTTTGTATGCTTTGTTTTGCGCATTTTTTGCCAACATGTGTGACTTTTTGCAGTTTACTATTTAACAGATGTATTTCCACAATTTATCCCCAACAAACATTCGAGCGGAACATTCAAGCGAGATTTTGTCTACAAAATATACCATTTTATAGATTCCTATGTATCGAAGAAAAATAGGATCGTTTTGTTGCTAAATACTGCTGCTAAATTCTGACCTGAATGTGTCAAAGAAACAGCCTATAAGCCCCAAACTATTTTGGACAACAATTTACATTTTCGTCCAGGAATGTATCGCTTTTACTACTAGATACACAATCTACTATTCTTATTGCTGAACTTTTTCAAGACTTTTCCCAGTTTTTTTATGAATCATGCATTCATATTTATTGCAAATATTGCAAGTATTTACGAAAATTACTAATTTTTTTGTTTTTGCACATTTACAGGTGTCCTAGATAAGTAAAAGTTGCATGATAAGAGGACCAGCAAAATTGTTTTCTTATGTTTTTTAATTATTTTTCACACCGGAAAGTTATTTAATAAAATTTTTGTAAATACAGATCTGTAACCATATAATATATCTTAATAATGGTCGATAAAAAGCACGAAACGCAATCAGATCATTAAGTGTGAACATTACTAAATTTGTAATAAGAAAAAGTCTCCATGAAGGAAATCTAAAAAGGAAATTAAGTATGGAAAACGAGTTGATGATTAGTGCGAATACGAAAAGCCGGATTTTACAAGCACGAGCGCCGATAAGTTAACTCCGAACATTGAATCTACTATAAATTCAACACACAAATTTCCTGATGCCAATTAAAATACAAAACCATCATAAATGTTGTCAAATCGTATTATTTAAATAAAAAGAAATAATAAAATTATCCAGTGACTTCATTTTCATTCATTAGTTTGGATTGAGCTCAACAGCTCAGGCACTTGAACTGAATCTTTGTACCATTTCCCATGTTATCTACTTCCATTCCAGAAGCTTCGTGTCTTTTATATAGCCCACTAGTTAGACTAGAGAGATTTCACTAACGGTGAACCAGATGATATCTCCAGAATTGCCTGGGTACATTACCAGATCCCTAGATGGGAATTGCTCAGTGAAAATGTCTCCGGTGTCATGCTATCAAAACTCATGTGAAATATGGGTTCATCTAGTATTGTCCCAGTTGTATCAGTGTTTCCTTCTCGAACATTGTCCGGAAACCATAAGTCTTACGATTTCAGCCTAAGAATTGCCATCATCGCATCCACCCTTACAAAAAGTTCCAAAGGAGGAAGGTAAAATAAGGGCTTCCATTGATGCCGTCCCCGTGATGTTGATTGCCTCGGTAATACCAAGGAGGGCTTGTCTTTGGATTGCAGTTAATATATTCACTCCTCCTCCACCAGACTATCGTTCCATAGGTGATTGTTGGCTCAACACAGTTGTGTAAAGCCAGTGAACTACCTTGGATCGTATTCCCCAGGCTTTGCCCATAACTCCTCTGCATTGCCAGAAACGTGTGCTTCTCCAAGTATAATGACGTAGGTAGATTATTCACCAGTGAATAATAGGTGTGGATAATGAAAAGGTCACAAGACACCTATATTGAAGGTTATTTATATACAAATGTTACAATATCATATTTAAAAATTTTCACCGCGACCAGGGTTCGAACCTTATGCGTACAATTCTTCATTTCACGAACTCAGACCTTTAAACCATTCTGCTACGGAGACATTTATAATAATTTATCAAGCTGTTGTATATAGAGCGTATGATGTCATGTCAATGTCAAAACTAAGAAACTGACGTTTTAAATAATGTATAGCTGATTGCAACAGTTTTAATTATTATACTGAATTTAAATTGAAATTACTAGAAAATATAATATGGAAAGCGAATCGGACACTGAAATGAATGTTACCCCGCCAACAATTAGAGAAGCAGAATAAATAGTATCCTTAAATTTATTGCCAGAGAAGTCGAAAAAATATATATGAAAGTCTGTAACCCTTCCTAAATTGGAGAGAACAGAAAAAATATAAAGTCATTTATAAAAAGGTAATCAAAATATAGTATTTTACTCGCATATAATGGATAATATTCACACCTTCGTGAATAATAGCCTTCATTATATGCTTGTTGAATAATATACTAATAAACATCTGAAGATTTCAATTTTTTTCAGTAAATGTGCTAAAGCCGCTTATATTGATGTTAACATTCCGACAATGACAGTGTAGTGTCATTTGATATATTAACATAATCTATCCAAACTTATTAGGCAATCCAGATCACGTGATCCAATATGGCCGTCCAGGGCAAACAATTTGGACAGCTGATCTGTGTTGTATTGTCTAATCAATGGTAAACAGTGTAAAAGAATTTTTTCGTCGATTTTCTTTTTGTTAATTATTTTGGGAAATCAAACCACAATCTATTTTATATTTTTCAATTCAACGTTTCGGTAACATTCCAGCTACCGTTACCAAGAGCAATTAATCCCACAAGGAATATACAGAAGATATTATATAGATACATTCAAACACAAACGGAACATAGGGATTTTAAGCATTGTATCAGAACTGCTTTTGAACTAGTCGACCAACATCCAGCTTCAACAGATTAAAAACACTATTATTACAATCGTTTATTTGGACACCTATAACATATCGTACAATTCCCACCACTCCCTATTCTCAACTGTGGACGCTCCTTAATTAGCGTCAGACAGTCAGTAAACAGCAGTCGGTAGGTGAGAGTGTTCAAGCCCATAACTCTGTTTCAATTTAAAGAATCCTATTTTGTTTTATTTTTATTTTGAAAGCCGTTATGGCCAAAAGAAATCAAAACATATTATCTTAACTCGAAACATTAATTGTTAAAGAGAATTTAACTATTAATTTTCGATTTTAACAACATAAAACGTAAGCATATTGTTCCAGTATGTAGCGACGCCTACTACTTCTATACTAAATCGCAGTTTGCACACACCTCGCACATAACTAACAAATTTTGAAAGGAGAAGGAGCGGGCTTTCTTACATTGGTTCTGAATCCAGCTGTCCAGATCAATACTTGATATTCATTGAAGTGAACTTATAGAAATGTTTTGTTGGTGGACTATTTAGATAGGAGAATACACTAAATCCCTATGTTCCGTTTGTGTTTGAATGTATCTGTATATAGTATTGTACAAGTTAAAGTTGAAGGAATGAAGAAAGTTGAGATAGTAAAAGAGTAACCATATATCCTACTAAAATACTTTACTCTTAAATACATTCTAATAACAATCAGGTCCAATATGGCAAATGCATGAATATTTCCAAAATGTTATAAGTGTAAAAGTTTGTTCATAGCACCAGCCTATCACCTCCAAGCTTTCCATATTTCAAAATAATAGCATTGTACCGCAATTAAATTTTTGTATAATATTATTACATGAAAATCGCGCTCGATACTTAACTACTACAGCCGTATGCCACTTCAACACGCAACTAGGCAGTTCGTAATAATAAGTCATTGAGTTGCATGCGAATTTATTGTCACCAGTTGCCTCAGTGTAAGGCCACCTTCACTCATGTCATAGTAGTCTCCGAACAAAACAGTTAAATTATACAAGTTAATTCACGTAAGTCTAGCACAATCTGCACACTTTTTAATGGAACACCTTGTATATTTTTGGAATCTCTTTGATTATCTGGTTTTAATAAGACCACGAATAATTTTATTTCACTGCCACTACGTAGAGAATGTCTCATTTTATTCTGTTTTTAAGCATATCTTCAAAAAAGTTCTCTGGATATTGAGATGCATTTTTCACAATTAGGCTCAAACCATAAGTTTTGTTTTGACTTATTCATATAAATGGCCTATAAAAGTAGCGTGTGACACTCTGAATATCCCGAAAGGCACATATTTTTAATCTGTAACCCCACCTTGAAGTTTAAATTCGGTACACGGAAAACTGAACTATAGAACTTTAATTAGGATACTGTAATGATTCAGATATACTATGTTGTGTCACAAGGGCAGAAAATGAGCTTTAGCAGCCCGAGACTATAGTTCATATAATAGCCTTCTTGGTGTGCGTCATTGATTGTTAATGTCCTTCTAACTCATTACGTTTGAAGAAATGGAAAAAAAAGGCAGGTCTGTGATTAGTACTAATCAAAATATCACAATAATGAACCGTTTAAACGTATTACAAACGTTAACCCTAATCTTTGACTTACAAAAATTTGATTGGTTGGTGTTTAAAATACGCGCAAACGCGACCTATCAATCGGGCGAAATTACATCGTTTAAAATACGTTGCAGACGTTCCTTTCGTAGCGGCAATGTGTCTTACGTCTTTTTCTAATGTCCCACTGACAGTTCTCGTCAGGTCTGTACTTTGTTGTTTACGGTAAATTATTATATATGAAAAGTGAATATTAATCTTATTGTTAGCATTTTATTTATTCAAATAATACATAAATATGCCTAGATACACGGAAAAAGAGCAGCATCTCTATCTCCCTATCATCTATTGACGCTTGTGATATTTGTAATTGTTGTAATTGTTGTAATTGTTGTAATTGTTGACTTGAATGAGTCGGAATGTGAATCAGATTGGTACTGCGAAAACTGAACTTTCATAATACTGTTCTTTTTAATTTATTATTAGTTGGTTGGTTTCTTGATTTCAGAATTGTCAAATTCTGTGATGATCGTGGAGAAAATAAATTATTGACCACCAGCAATTGAAAATTTAGCTAATAATGCAGTTGCTGGATTAATACCTGAAAAGTCTAAAAGTGTACACGAAAACACTTTAAGTTGGTGACACAAGAAAAATGTTGAGAATCTTGCCCACGAAAAGGTACTTTCAGCCTATTTCAAAGAACAATCA
Source organism: Lochmaea crataegi (assembly GCA_947563755.1). Taxonomy (NCBI): domain Eukaryota; kingdom Metazoa; phylum Arthropoda; class Insecta; order Coleoptera; family Chrysomelidae; genus Lochmaea; species Lochmaea crataegi. The sequence continues at coordinate 16,047,378 of OX387428.1, forward strand.
ATACCGAAAAAGTCTTCAAGTTGATGGAGTTATTACTCAATGTTACGAAGCACGTTGTTGATAAAAAAAAAGTTTACATAAATAAGTTTAGTCGTCTGATTTCTTTTTTTTGAAACGAAATTCCGATTCTTACAAACTCAAGAAGTCCAGAATTCTGACAAAAGAAAATATTGAAAGGCTTTTACAAGAGGCAGAGAATTCAAAATTTTGGTTATAGTGAAAGTGTCAATGATAATAGGTATAAGTGGAGCATACCGAGGAGAGGAGCTAAAAAGGGATTCAAAGTACCCAATCACATGCCTGTCAGTTGATGTTTCAAAAACTTTCTACTCGATTAGTGGTATCCATTAAAATTTTTGGGAGACACTGTATTTGTTACCAAAAAATGAAAGGGGCTTAAGAGATTGGGAATTAGAATAAGAATAAGAAAAATTTAAATATAAAAATGTGTTTCTCTTACTTTTAATATTAGTTGTTCTCTCGTTCAAGGATGAAATAATAATTAAGACCAACCCTTTAGTTATTAGTTTGCGAAGGTATGTAAATAGCTGAGAGAGTGCAGAGAACGACTGCAGGTGTAAAAAATTCGAAGCTGGAGGTCGTTGACAAGTAAATTAGAGAGAAGAGCGAAACTGCAAATCTTTTTATGTTTTCACGACACAACAGAATAAAGTCGACAACGATATCTAATTCCTATTGTTAGTTGTAACCTTTTATTAATATTAAATTCAAGATTGATTTGAAAATCTTTGAATTTGGACAACTACTTCTCGGGCCAAATTCTCCCTCAGGCATCATAAAAAAAACTGATTATAATAGTTCCGGTCTATTTCTGCTAATTATACAATATTCAAAATACATTGACTTCCACTTACAAGCAAGAGCAGTGAACATCAAAGAGACACAAAGTTTTCCTCGTATAAACAATTTTAATTGAATTTTGAAAACTGACATACCGGTATGCTGTCTGATAAGTCAGCAATTAATTCATCTTAATTTCAATGTACTTTTGGTCCATGGGATTTACTGTGCTTATTCGAAGCAGCATATGTCACTTGTCCTTGTTATTCTTTACACTGTAAAATGTCATGGAGGCTGAAAAAGTAGATATATAGAAAATGCACGCGAAAATAAAAGAAATTTCGTTACCCATTCTTGGAGAAATATCATTATCGAGCGTTCCACCGATTGTCTTATCTGCACAAGAAGCCTAAAAGGTACAAATAAACAACCAGAACATTGGAACAATTTCGACGCCTATTTATAATATTAATTTAACAAATTGCAATAATGTATTTAAGTATTATCACAGTTTCCTGTAAAATTGTCGTATTTTCTAAAGCGTTTCCCCAATAGATATCGAAGAATAAATATATTATTCTAACGATTTACAACAAAGTTTTGAAAAATATTTTTCAAAAACAGTGACCATTCAACTAAGAAGCAACAACGACTTCCCGGGCTATATGCCCCGACAGACATTGAATTACAATTCTAAGTCAAACGGGGTCGGTATGATCTACAAGATTTGAGCAACCAGTCTGGTTTGTAATTAGAAGGGACAACATAACTTGCAGACCGGTTTCGGCGAATTTGCGTTATCAAGGAACATTTTCGATATTCAACTAGAACAAAGAAATAACATAAACGAAAGGATAAACACCATCCCACCAGAGTTTCAGTCAATAAATCCTATCTTGTAATAGTACTAATAGTACCGATGGTGGATACTGTTGTGCGCTATTATTTAAATCACTTTTTTCTACGCCATGTCCGAAAACGTCCAAAATCGCACTGTCAACATTCCTTGTAAGTGACATTTAACAATAACATGCACGTAATGAGATCCCATAACACACACGTGCGTTTAGATAAGAAAACTTAAGTTTCTTTGTTTAATCGAATTGCAATCAAAGTTTTATCTATGTTCTACTTTATTTGGTCTATTCACATACATTTGGTCAATTGAAAAACATAAAAGCTTTTAGCATTAGTGAAATACATTTTAGATTAAAAGAGTAATGCCCCTAAATGTCGGCAACACATTATACAATTTCTCAAAAAATAAGTTTTCCTACGATCACTACTCAAAGTAGGCTTTTGCACACTCAAATCTAACCGCAAAGTTGATGTTTTCCGCGAGCTGTCATAATTTGACATTATTGGCGCTCTTAAGCAGAAAGTAACTTTGGCGCACGCCTAATTTTATTTATAGATAAAAGAGAGCTAGTAGATATTTTAATATAAACTGTAGAATAAATAAATATTTTAGTTGATTTTCTAATATGTTAAAGCATCCAACAGTATTTTCCGTAATAATATAATGAGAAATAGGGAAATCTAAAAGATATCTGACATTAAAGTAATAAATATCTGACATTAATGTGATAAGTGTTGCCTACGTACATAGGTACACGAAACTGCTAAGAACAAACAATGGCAATAGGTAGGCAACACAACATACTTGCAATCACCAGAAAGATTTGACATTTTCTAACCTTTCAGAGACATCTACCTCAGGCATAAACATAAAAAATTGCCAAAATTGTATCTTTAATTTTAATTTAGTTAATAAGTAAAAGGTATGTTTGTTTATTATCGTTCTGTATTCCGTTCAAATAAAATTTAAAAAAGTTGTAATTTATTTAATGAACTATAATATTCATACAACCATAAAATCATAAATCTTTAAATCATAAAGTCTATTGTCATAAGTAGGCAACACAACATACACAATTAATCTTTTGTCTTCGAATAGTAGGCTTAATATGTCAAATAAACTTCCAATATTGTGATGAAAGTAACACGTTTTTAATAAAAAATTAATTTTATTTTGGTGTGATCGTAGAAAAAATCTTGTGTGTATTTCGAGCAGAAAGTCCTTTGGTAGTCTCGACAGATTGCCGCGCTCCGCTAACGCGTCGCGCGGCAACTTTCTGTCTCGACTGCCAAAGTACTACTTTCTGCTCTTGATACACAAATAGCTATTTTTTAGCGTGATATGGAAATAAACGTCATGTCATTTATGCTGTCAATTTTTGTAACAAAATATAGTATCTTCTACAGTGGCGGGAGGCTATGTGAATCACTCATAAAAATATAAATGACAACGCTTTACGAATATCGGAAGCGATTACCAATTATCAGTCTTGATCTTCTGATGTAGGTACCGTGCAGTACTACAGTTATAGATAACCGTTCATCACCGTTAAGTAATAAGGCACCAACGACTTACAATAATTGTTCAATTGTTATAAACAACTATTGTAATAAAGTTTAAATAATTGCGATTTCCTTTATTTCATAGAAGAAAATAGATGAGATGGGCGTAGAAAAAGTATAGTACGTTACACAAGTTGTAATCCCATTACGCACTCGTGAAACTTTTTCACTACGTGCGTAATGGGTTACTTACAACTCTTGTTACGTAATATACAATTAAAAAGCATGAGAACAAAGGAATGGAAAACCTGATTTACCGAAAGTTTTGGGGAGAGCCTAAGCCTCCCTTGCCTTCTCTGTGGAGACGCCACTGAAAAAAACCATATTGTATACCGCATTAGCCGCCAATTCAATTTGCTTGAATATAAAACACAATAGGTTTGTTCCATCTGGCATTTATGAACCGTACTGGAATCGTTTCGAGTACTGTATAGTGCGCAAACTCCAATTTGGGATGGAGACATCAACTTTATCACTCCTTCCAGAAGGTACAGTTTGTATACCGTCCCAAGCAGTCCCAAGAACGATACTTTAATCAGTTGGAACGTGAAAGAAATACAGAACTTGCGCGACCGATACCAAAAACGGTTCTAACGCCGGTTGGAACAAAGCTAATAAGTTCGTTCCAACTGGCGATAGAACTGTTCTAGGTATCGTTGGCGCAAGTGCTGAATATTTCTTTCGCGTTCAAACTGTTTATAGTATCGTTCTTGGGACGGTACAAAAACTGTACCAACTGGAGTTTGCGCACTGTACAGTACTCGATGCGATTCCAGAACGGTTCCTAAATGCCAGTTGGAACAAACCTAATGTGACATATTCCGTTACAAAGTAAAAGTATGTGCCTTTCAGGATATTGCTTATTATACAGGGTGCCCATTTAAAAAACAACATCTAATATCTTCTGAAACCACGCCACTTTTATAACTGGTAAACCGGAAGTGGACCATTCATATAAATATGTCACAACAAAACTTACAGAAACTTACAAAATATAATGTTTATTCATTGTTATTGATGATTATTTTTAATTTAAATTGAATGTTTTTTTTTAATTCAGCTTGCCTGTAAATACTTATAACTAATAGTCAATAGGATAAGAAGTTAGTTTTGAGTTTTTAGACTGGTTCATAAGTGCCATTTTACTCCAAACCTAACCCAGACCACCAAAAATTATGATTTAGAACTCATTCGATTCGAAATGGCATATAAAAAAAAAATTTTAACCCGAAATCGGTTTTCGGCGATAACTGCAAACAATTAGGTAAAAAATATACTTATATAGGTATGGTACTCCCAAAACTGTTCGAAATATTTGAAAAAAGCTCCTCAAATATCAGGAAATAAAAATGTCTTTCCTCCTGGAAATGTACCGACAATATTTTTATTTTTAATGTAGAGGTGAAAATTGTGCTAAAAATGAGAATTCGTTTTAATCAATTAAATATGAATACTGAGGAATAAATAAATTTTGGTACATGAATAAACAATAATCCATCGGCAAAAAATGTTCACACTTATTTTTCAATTTACTATGCTATTGTTAAATAATTAATTTTCACTTGTCGTAAGTTAACATAAAAACCCTGTTCATTTGTAAACTAGAAACCTAATTTTTTCTTACTTTTTAAGGCTATTCTCGAAAGAAAAGATCCCTGTTGGCAAAATTAATAAAATTTTATATTCCCCTTTTTAATTAACAATCTAAGGCATTGAAAAATTAGATACGTAAATAAAGCAATGAGGAGTTTTTTTCAATTATCCTTATTATTTCGTCTTCAAATGCATTTTTCAATAATCTATTCCTTGATAAAAATAATGATTCTTAAAAAAACAATCGTTTGTTAAATCAATTTTTTTATTGCTAAAAAACGAACTTTATATTTATTTATAACGTTCTCTCATATTATAAAAAAAATGTCCATTTACTTTTCATTTGTTTACAACAATTTTTTATAAACAAATGTATTTTGTGCCATTTTTTTTAATACTAAAAAACAAACATGTGTCGCGACAAGTTAAAATGCACAAAATTTTTCGAAATTATAAAAAAAACTAAAAAAAACTTCCCATAAAAAACGACTCACGGTTATTTTCATTATTTAAAAAAAATATAGCGCAAAATCTACATCAGTGCATAAAAAATGGATTGTGTAATTAACAAATGAAAGTATATAAAAAAAATTGTTTCATAATATAAGAGAACTATTATAAATAATTGAGCTCTTAATCGAAGCTCTAAACGAAGAGAATTTTTAGGTTTTCGGTATACAAATGGAAAGGGTTTTTATGTTAACTTTCAACGGGTAAGAATTAATGAATTAACAAATGCATAGTTAATTGGAAAATAAATGTACCTACACATTTTTTTCCGACGAATTATTGTTTATTTATGTGTCTAGATAGTACCAAAATTTATTTATTCCTTAATACCTATATATTTAATTGGTTGAAACAAATTTGTCCTAGTGAAGAGGTCGTTTTTATCCATATTTTCACCTCTACATTAAAATTATAAATATTGTCACTACAGTTCTGGGAGGTTCAACTTTTCTTAGGAAAATTCCCGCTCTTCAAGGATCTTTTTTCAAATTTCGGATTTCTCAAATAGTTTTTGAGATATTTGCAAAAAACCGAACCATATATTTTTTACTTAATTGCTTATAACTTTTGCAATTTTTGCCAACTCAAATTTTCCAGTTAAACATTTTTTTAAAACGCCATTTCTAAATCATAATTTTCGTTGATCTGTGCTCGATTTGGAATGGAATGGCACTTGTGAACCAGTCTATTTAAAAATGTTATTTCTCACCTACCAATAAGTGTTAAAAGAAACCTGTGCTTGTGTAATATTTTCGGCTGTGTAACTGTTTTTCTGCACTTTGTTATGTGTAGTGTCGGTAATCACGAGTATATTCAAACGTTTTTATTTAATGGAGAAAAATACAAAATAAAGTCATCTTACTGGAAGAAGTAGAATCACAGTATTTAGACGGAATCATTTCTTTGGAAGATGCAAAGAGAAAAGTAACAATTTGTTCCTCTAGTTACATAACTACACTTTCGAATCTACAGAATGTCCACCACGATCTGCAAACATAGACAAATAGAAATAAACAAAAATGCATAACCGACAGGGGCATTGTTCTAACGAAAAATTATGTGCCGCGTGTTTTATAGGTTATAAGAAAAGAAAAGCGTGCTATACCCCCGACCTCCGTGTGGCAACTGACATTACGGCACCAGGATATCGATCTGTCAAAATAATCGCGGAGCAAAACTCATTGAAAATGAAACATCAAAACATACTTGCCGACGGAGTAAATCAAAGTTAATGTAAGAATATGAAAATCCAAATTTTTGATTAAAATAAATTATTTATAAGGAAACGGAGAAGGATAAATACACTACGTAAAGTCACGTGATCAATGCGGGTTAACGCTGGGAGAAACCAGCGTTAAATGAAATATCTTCCTGGTTAGGAAACGAAGGAAACGGGAAATCTGGTAATTAAACATTACTGGATATATAAACCTAATGGATAGTTTAATTGCGTTATCATAATCGCTACAAAATAAATTGATAGGACTCAGGTACCAGTCAACACACCACTCTCCTCATCAATCTAGGGCATTGATCAGATAAAAAAATAAAATCGTGGTTACGATACGCCCCACTATTTTATTTTTTGTCTGATCAGTTCCCTAAATTTATTAGGAGAGTGGTGCGTTTATTGGTACCTAAGACCTATCGAATTATTTTTTAGCGGCTAGTACATTATCCACATCCGTATTATCTTTATTTTCAATGAAATTTAATTTTTTTTAAGTGGCGCGTAAAATGACTAATTACTATATTCAAATGAAATCGTAAAGTCGACAAATGCCGAGGATTGTTACTTTACGCTCTAGCGCTAAAAAGGAATCTTTTTCGCTCGCTTATTTTAATCAAACCACGCCCTCCTAATTAACTCTATTGGTGAATAATTAACAATTTATCAGATTAAAAATCAAATAAAATTATATGGAAATTGTCAAAAATTTTGAAATATGGTCAAAAATGGTCAATAATTACCAATTATTGTCAAAAACTGTCAAAAATGGACAATAATTGTCAAAAATTGTCAAAAACTGTCAATAATTGTTAAAATTTTGAAAAATGGTCGATAATTGTCAAAAATTTTAAATTTTTTTTGAAAAATGGTCAAAAATTTTGAAAAATTGTCAAAAATGGTCGATAATTGTCAAAAACTAAAAAAAATGGTCAATAATTTTAAAAAATGGTCAAAAACTGTCAAAATTTCGGAAAATTTCAAAAATGGCCTATAATAATTGTTAAAAACTATTAAAAATGGTCAAAAATTGTCAAAAATGGACAATTCTTGTTAAAAATTGTCTAAAGTTTGAAAAATCTTTGATAATTGTCAAAAATTGTTGAAGTTATTGAAATATGGTCAAAAATGGTCAATAATTGTCGAAAATTTTGGAAAATTGTCAAAAATGGCCAATAATTGTTAAAAACTATTAAAAATGGTCAAAAATGGACAATTATTGTTAAAAATTGTCAAAATTTTGAAAAATCCTTGATAATTGTCAAAAATTGTTAATGTTTTTGAAATATGGTCAAAAATAGTCAATAATTGTCAACAGTTGTCAATAATTATCAAAAATGGTCAATAAATTGGAAAATGGTCTAATTGTCAAAAACTGTCCAAAATTTTGAAATATGGTCAAAAATGGTCAATAATTGTCAAAAATTTGGAAAAATGGTCCATAATTGTCAACAGTTGTCAATAATTATCAAAAATGGTCAATAAATTGGAAAATGGTCTAATTGTCAAAAACTGTCCAAAATTTTGAAATATGGTCAAAAATGGTCAATAATTGTCAAAAATTTGGAAAAATGGTCCATAATTGTCAACAATTGTTGATAATTATCAAAAATGTTCAAAAAATTTGAAAAATGGTCTAAAATCTTGAAAAATTGTCAAAAATGGTCAAAAACTATCAAAAATGGTTAAAAATTGTCAATTATTGTTAAAAACTGTTAAAAATGGACAATTATTGTCAAAAATAGTTAAAAATTGTCATCATTTTGAAAAATGGTCAAAAATTTGGAAAAATGGTCACTAATTTTGAAAAACAGTCAAAACGGTCAATAATAGTCAAAAATGGTCAATAATTGTTAAAATTTTGAAAAATGGTCAATAATTGTTAAAATTTTGAAAAATGGTCAATAATTGTTTAAATTTTGAAAAATAATCAATAATTGCCAAAATTTTAAGAAATGTTCAATAATCGTCAAAACATGTAAGAATTTTGAAAAATAGTCAATAAATAATACGAGCCGTTTGCGAAAATCGATTTAAACACGTAATTTATAAAATCGATTAATATTTCTATAAAAATCGATAATTTTTTAACATCCCTAGTCATGAAGAATAGCGAAAATGACGATTATTCTAGCACTCCTATTTTATATAACCTAAGATAATATAAAAGACTGTTTTAATTATTAAAAGGGCGACTGTAGAAAAAATTATGTGTTTTTCGAGCGTAAAGTAAAATTGCGGCTTTCGAAAGATCGCCGCGCTCCGCTCCGCGTCGTGCGACATTCTTTCTCAAGCGGAAATCTGTTACTTTACGCTCTAAATACACAAATAACTATTTTATTTCATTACTTACTATTTCTCATTGTATTTAGTTCAATTTGTTGCAATCTAACTCCTCAATACATGATCCTTCCGAAGACTTTACTCGACTCAGTACCTCGTAAACTTGTCCTGCAGTGCTGCCTTGAATAACACTGTCACTTTCAAGAGTCAATACAAAATTTTGAAAACCCATACTACGCCAAACTTATAAATGAATATAAAGAGATATTTTCGGGAACTAGGTGCATAAATAGTACCTACCATAGATATCAGTGAAAATACAAAACCTGTAGTACACCCCATTAGAAGAGTGGCCGTACCACGTTTAAATAACCTAAAAGAAACCTTAGAAAATCAACATATTATACAAAAGGTAACTGGTAGTTCACGTTGGGTAAATGCTCTTGTCATAGTAAGAAAACCAGATAATAAATTGCGCATATGTCTAGATCCACAAGACTTAAATAAAGTTATAAATAGAGAATATACTCCAATACCAACTTTAGACCAAATTACTTATAAATTAAAAAATGCTAAAGTTTTCAGTTTCAGTTTTCAGATGCAACACAAGGGTTTTATCAAATATCTTTAGATAAGGAAAGTTCTGGTTTATGTACGTTTCGAACACCTTTCGGGAGATTTAAGTTCTTAAGGATGCATTATGGGTTATGTTCGGCCCCGGAGAGATTAAAAAATATTTTTGAAATAGCAAGAGCCAATAACGTAAAACTTAATTTTAAAAAATGTTGATTTGGGCAGAGTAAAATTAAATGCTTAGGCCATATAATTTCAGGCGAAGGGCTGGCACCATCAAACGATAAAGTTGAGGCGTAACAGAAAATAAACTAAATGAATTTAAAGCAAAAACAGCAGAAGACTCTACCTTGCAATAATTAAAAGAGATAATTTTAAAAGGTTGGCCTAAGCAATTTAAAAAGGTTCCAGAAAGTATTAAAATATTCTGGAAATATAGAAGTGAACTTACAGTATTAAAAGATTTAGTTTTTAAAGGAAACGCCATAGTTCTTCCAAAAAGAAACGTTAGATAGGGCACACTATAATAAATATTCTAAATCTCAACAATCTGAGTCTCTTATGTCCTACGAAATTCCTAAACTACCTTGGAACAAGGTTGGTTGTGATATCTTTGAGCTAGGGGGAGTAAAACATTTATTAGCCATAGACTATTTCTCTAAATTTATTGAAATTGAAATTGAAAAACTAAACAAAACAACTAACAGTTGCCATATGATTGATATTTTGAAAACTCTATTTGCAAGACATGGTATTCCACTGACAGTTGTGTCTGATGGAGGCCCACAATTTAACTCTGAGGAATTTAAAACATTTGCTAAAAATTGGGAGTTTGGTCATGTAATGTTAGGTTAGGTTAGGTCCAACGGGATGGAAGAAAGAAATATTCAAACTGCCAAAAATATATTTAAAAAAGTAATTGAAAACAAAAAAGACATTAATATGGCCTTACTCTTACATGGAAGTAGATGGTGTTAACTCGCCAGCTGAACTATTATTTTCGCAGAAATTAAGGTCTATATTACCATGTAAAAATAGTGAATTAATACCCAAAATTGTAAATAGAGAAAAATATGTTAAGTTATATAACAAAAAAAGTGTTAAAAACCTTGAATTATTATCAAACGGTGATAGGGTTTATGTACAAACTAAGCCAGGTTCAATGTGGTCCACAGGAATTATTTTGAACAGAATAAGAGATAGAACTTATAAAGTAAAAGGGAAAATGGTTCAGTTTTAATCAGAAATAGAAAATTTATAAAGCTTCACAAAACAAAACAAGAGAACCATTCTCCACTTGAAAATCTACCTACTATAAAACCAATTAATAATTCAAATAGTATTAAGCATTATATAGAGTTAGAAAATAAATTGGAACATTTGGAGGAAAACATAAATGAAAGAGAAAGCCCTCTAAGAGAGAGCGAAACTGAGTTTGAGGAAAAAGAAAAAGAGACAGACCGTAATAATGATAGTAGCATAGATCCAGAAAATGTAACTTCAGAAACAGACTCTGAGAAAGATAATTTACTTCAGAATAAAGTTACTTTCAGAGGTCGGAAAGTCAAACCACCTCAGAGGCTGAATCTGTAAATTAACATGGATGTTAGTAATGTAATATAAAATTTAATGTAGCTCTCCACTTAAAATAGTTTCACAAGTTTTGTTATTCACAAACTCGTTTTATTTTATGGATTAGAAATATTTATATTAATTGTATATTTCGAATTTCCGGAAACAGTAATTTCAATTTATTGACATGCACATTTACATCGTTGCTATGTAGAAATGGTAGTGTGATTTTAATACAAAAATACCCCTAATAATGACAAATATTGACATTATTGGAATATGTGACGTAAGAATGGAAAATTCAGTTTTTTACAGTATGAAATAAAATACGTTATAACGTTATACGTGATACACCCGGTAAGTCTCTTACAGTACTCATTTCGATATTCTCCTTCTCCTCCTTCGTCGCCTCGTCCTTAAACATCTCATTCGTACTGTAATACTTAACAGAAGTCACCAAAAGAGGAACATGAAAATTATAAGCTTTGGTTTAAAATAAATCAAAGCGAAAACCAGCGCTGGCCAAATACTGTTTAGGTGGAGGCCAAAATAGAGAAGAAGAAGACTTACCGGACGTAAATTACTATTTGCCACTTTCCCGCCACTTTTAATTTTGTAGCAGTTTGTTTTCTTACCTGCCCTCAGGTTTCCTTATTCTTTAATAAAGTGATCCCATCCTCGTCGCCAGTATTGTATATTTAATGAAACTCTAGGGTTTATCACATTCACTTCATTATTACACTGTACTATACAGAGTGGTCCAAAAGTCTGGAAACGGCCAATTATCTCGTGCTTCTCTAAAATGGCTCTTATTGTGGTCTTATTGTGAAGTAGCCGAATTGTTCAACGATACTTTCCCAAACCGTTCTCCTATTCATAAGGCGACGGTACAAAAAACTGTAAAGCGCTTTAAGGAATCTGGGGGAGAAAAAGATAGATACCGATCAGGTAGACCGAAAAGAGTTATGAATTACAACAAAACTTTGTAACAGGAGATCATGTTTCTCTGCCCAAAATAATTCCTTTTCCTTATAAATTACCTATTTTAGTACCTTTCGAGCCATCTAACGGTGAGGCCTAGGAACGCATTTAACTATAATGTCGACGCACGTTAGATTCCTTACTTATGTTCTCATATCTTTTCTGAGAGGGCATTGTTAAAGATTTAAAACATCCGAAAATTGTCAGATATGATGTGAGCAGATAAGTTGACTGAATAAGAAACCATTTTGGAGACAAGCGTTCTCTTGATTGTCTAAAAAAGGCAATTATAATGTGAGTTGTGTCGAAGGAAATTCTAAATTGCAACAACTTTACATTCTACAATCAACTTGATTCAACTAGCAACTTGATTTGAAAATCAACTAGAATCGAAAATCAATTCAATTCGATTCTCTACTTCCGACACTACGTTATATTTGCTGAAACAAGTATGGGTCATATTATGTCCAGTACTTTGTTGACATAAAATTCGTTTCTCTTCTCCATTTGAAAATACGAAAACCATTTATAGATGCATAAGCCGATATGTCTTTCTAATATTTGATTAATCATACCGTTGGAAAACCTTTAGCATTGAACTAATTTCCCTCCAAATCTTATGAAGTTGTGTATTTAATGTACGACGGCCAAGGGCCATATTTCTTTGATTCATCATACCGTTGTAGAACCTTTAGCATTGAACTAATTTCCCTAGGAACCTTATTAATTTGTATATTTAATGTACGACGGCCAAGGGCCATATTTGTAAAATAGTAGGGACCAAGTCGACTTTAAGTAGGATATTCTTCATTAGATTGTTAAGTTACTTTCCCGATTTTTATTTAATGATCATCTAAGTACCTATAAAAAACCATATACTCTGTTTTTCGTCATTTTATCAGGGTAAATTATATTATTTCATTTTACAAATAACGTGGCGCTCAAATAAGTTATATGCCAGACAAATTTTTATTATCTAAGTGTTATACAACATTTAGGCGAAAATTCACGACCCATTGTTTTACCTAGAGCTTAGTCGAAGGCATACCGTAAGTAAAACTAGAATTATTCTTTTATCACTATCTATATCTGGTTAAGTTACAACTTTAGATATAATGCAGAGTTTTGTTGAAGATCCACATACAACATTCTCACGCAGGGTTGCACAAGTACATGATGTATGTCGTTCTTCAGTCTTACGTGTATTACATAAGAATAAATTTAAACCATACAAAATTCACTTCATCGCAAGAATTAAGTGAAGATGACTTCGATCGTAGATTAGAGTTTACTGAGGTTTACTGATGGATAAAATTGAAAATGATGAATATGTTTTTCCGATTAAGCAACCTTTAGGTACACTGTGTGGGAGTGTAAATCGACACAATTTAAGATACTGGAGTGACGTAAATCCACACTGGATGCGTGAAAACCATTCTCAAAGACCACAAAAATTAAATGTATGGCCAGGTATAGTAGGTACTCAGTTAATTGGGCCATTCTTTATCGAAGGAAATTTAACGTCAGATAGTTACGAAATGCTACTTAGAAATGAAATTGTACCTACACTGAGAAACTTGTTGGGATCCAATTTTAATCAGATATGGTTTCAGCAAGATGGAGCTCCAGCTCATTTGGGTGTAAATGTTCGGTGCTATTTAGATGAGATATTTCTCGGACGATGGGTTGGTAGACGAGGTAGAATTACGTTCACCTGATTTCAATACTAAAGATTATTTTTATTGGGGCTACTTGAAAAATTCAGTTTACAAAACTAAACCAGCAAGTCTTGCAGAGCTAAGGCAACGAATTATCGATGAATCTCGATTAATTTCTAGACAATCATGGAGAAATGTGGTAGACGCATTCTACCATCGATTAGGGTACTGTCAACTCACAAATTGAGCACATTTTGAACACTTGATAAAGTAACCATTAGGTTAAAAATGTTGTAATCTTTCAATTGTTACGTTTTAATGTAGTTGAAAATAGTTTGTATTAAAAAATTTATTGAGACAATAAGGCGTTGCCAGACTTCTGGTTTATGTATTTAAGACCTTACATAAAATCATAAGTGTTACATATGGTTGAACTCGTATTGAATAGGAGATTCCAATAATGACTGAATGTACATGAATGAATGTAATGAATTTGAAAAACCAAAGTTACTAATAAGTATAAGAGAAACGGCAAATCTGGCAACATTGCAAATATCAAATCTGGAATCTCCGTATCCCAAAATAGGTGTACCCCAAATTTTGTACGATTAGGACTAGCAATTTACGTGATAATTGGCCGTTTCCAGACTTTTAGGGCACTCTGTATATTGCTAATATGTTAACCTATAACCCTGTTACTTGAGAGGCCATGTGTTTTCGACTGCCGCCCTCCTTTTTAGCTGTCAGCAGTGACTCCTTGATTCAGTGCTACCAACCTTATAATTGTGTGCTGGGAATTAAAGTATACAATGAGGGTAAATACATAACAGCTACTACCTTTGGAATATACTCAAATCATTTATATTTGATGAATAATGTTTTTATTTTATTCTTTTTCTTTCATTTTGTTGTTACCAATTGTCTTGTAAATTTGAAATGTTTGTATATTATCACACACTAACCTTGCTGTTAATATTGTTTTCTATAAGCAATAAACTTATTATTATTACACACAAAAATTTACCCATTGCCTCTCCCACGTTGAACGGTTGTGATGGCAATAAAAAACACGAGTTACGAGTTTGTAGTAAACAATTTATCAAGACAGTTTATACAAATTTGAAGTTTGTAGGTAGCGGTTTTTTGAGATATGCTTAAAAAACTGAATAATCTTCAAAGAGCGCTAGCTTCCTTGGTAGGAAGTTTTGGATGAAGGTACATCAGGTTAGATTGTCATAAAATAACATCCAGTTATGTAATTTGCTTTTGATAGGAGACCTCGTGAATATTAGTATATATTCAACGTTTTAAATAAAATTGAAAATAAAAGGAAAAAAACGTACCCAAACTCAGCTCACTCGAAACTAACCGAATCAAACTTTTTGTCATTGCAGCTATTTCTATCCCTTTAAATGAATAACAACTATTCGGCTTGTTAAAATTTCAACTGATAAATTACTGATATTAACAATTTTATAAAAAAAAATAATAACGCAATCATACTTACGTAACCTGACTGAAAAACTAGATAATTTCATTTTTTGTTGAAATAACATAAAATATATATAACTTTCAATAAGCCTATCGATAATTTGCAATTTTACTCTTCCCTTTTTTTTGTAAATATTACCGATCGATGCGTCTAACAGTTTGTTCTTATGAGGTTATTGTGATGCGCATTTTTCATTGGAATGGTATATTTATTTGTGATGCAATTTTTTTTTATAATATAAATTCCGTAAATGTACCCAACTTGGAACCTTTTATTGGTTCAAACCGTGCTTTTGCAAAAACGAATGATGTAAAAGTTTAGTATGGTTAGCCATGTTCATTACTTTACTTACCGGCATAAAATATTCGTGAAAAAAAACTTGGTGTTCCAAGTCAGGTACTTGGTGCTCCCCGGATGGAACACCGTTGGTTTCTCTCATAATATCAAGCTGTGCTTCGTTAAACGTAACTTGGAACAAAAAAAAAATATATATATATATATATATATATATATAAAATCCATATACCCTTCTACCTAGGATAAGTGTAGGGCGTGAGGTTTCCATTATTCTTCCTCGTGGGCGAACTTTCTCCATTTCTTTTTGTCTTTCGCCAATTTGATTGCTTCTCTTCTATCGATCCCCCTTCGTTCTAATATTTTATTGATGGTTTCATCCCATGTTATAACTGGTCTGCCCCTTTTTCCTTTTTGTGGGTCGTTTTGCCTCCCATATCTGTTTTACCGGTCTCTCGTTGTTCATCCTTATTAGGTGTCCGAACCATCTTAACTGATTGGTTTCAATTGTCTTTGAAATTGGTTTTACACCTAGTTTTTCTCTGATATGGTCGTTCCTTATTCTGTCTTTCCTCGTCACTCCTAAAATTCTTCGCAGGTACTTCATTTCCATGGTTTGTATTCTTGATTTTAGCTTTTTTGTCAGTACGCAGCTCTCTGACTCATAAGTTAGTATTGGTACAAATACTGAGTTGTATACGTTTATTTTGGTCTTCCATGATATTTCTTTTCTCCCGATGAAACTATTTTTAATAGAGTGGTACAATTTTGAGGCGTTTCCAATTCGTTTGTTGATTTCTATTTCCTGTGTTCCGTTATCATTTATGTACACTCCTAGATATTTAAAATTCTCCACTCTTTCTATCTTATTATTATCTATTTTTATATCTACTGTTTTTTCTTCTTTGCTACTGATCATTATTTTTGTTTTCTCTTTATTGATTTTTAAGTTTCTAGATTTTAGTTTTTCTTCCCATAACTGCAAATTGTTTTTTATTTCTGTTTCATTCTTTGCACATATAACTAGATCATCGGCGAATAGGCACTCTTCTAGATATATTGGTTTTAATTCTCTATGTCCAATGTAGAGCTTGTTCGTTTTATTTCTCGTTTCCTTTGTAACATCGTCCATCACCAGGTTAAACAATGTCGGGCTTAGTACCTCTCATTGTTTCAGTCCAGCATCTACTGTAAACTCTTCTGATTCCATGTTATCAGTCCTTACATACATCCTATTCTTCTTATGTAGGCTCATTATAGCTCTTGTTAAGGATTCTGTTACACCTCTTTTTTCCAGAATTTCTAGTACTGTTTTCCTTGACACACTATCAAAAGCTTTCTCGAGGTCTATGAAGATCTGATATAATTCAGAATTTGCTTCCTTGATTTTTCTGATGGCTTGTTTTATTGTAAAAATGTGATCGTTGATGCTTCGTCCTTTCCTGAACCCACTTTGCGTTTCTTCTAGTTGCTCTTCTATTTCTTTTGTTAGTCGTTATTGTAGGATTTTTTCATATACCTTTGAGGGCACGCTGAGTAGAGTTATTCCTCGATAGTTTTTGCAATCTCGCTTGTCTCCTTTTTTAAATATAGGTAGAATAATCCCCACCTCCCAATCCTTGGGTATTGTCCCATCTTGCCAGGCCCTGTTGCATATGTGTGTTAAAAGTTCCATGCCAGTTTTCCCATATTCTTTAACATCTCCGCTGTGACCTTTTCGTGCCCTGCTGCCTTGCCATTTTTTAGCGTTGCAGTTGCTTCTCTGATTTCGCTCTCAGTTATCTCATCTCCTTTTGTTTCTATTTCAGCTTGGCCAATCTCCTCGCTTTCTGCTGTTGTTTCGTTTGTGGTCAACAGATTTGCGAAGTACATTCTCCATCTATCCATTATATCTTTTGCGTCTGTTAGCACTTCTCTTTGGTTATTTGTAATCTGCTTAACTTCTTGGAATACCTTTTCGCTTCTTAGATTTTTCAGCGTTTTGTAAAATAGTTTTTGATTTGACTTGTAGTCTTTTTCCATTTTTGTTCCGAATTATTCCCAAGTTTTCCTCTTTTCTTCTTGTATAAGAACTTTTACTTTCTTTCTCTGTATTTTGTATTCTTCGTATTTATTTGCCTTTTTAGAACTTAGGTAAGCTTGCCACTTTTGTTTTTTGATCTTGACCTTATTTTTTATTTTGTTGTTCCACCAGTGTGTCTGTTTCTGTTTCTTATTGATCTTTATCACTCCACATACTTCCTTGGCAGCGTTTAGGATCATGGTTTTGAATATTTGCCATATTTCTTCTATGTCCATGTTTGTTCCAATTGATAGGTTTTCTGCGTCTTTTTGTATTTTTTGTCTAAATTTATCAGCTATTTTCCAAAAATAAATAATAAAAAACAATTGTGGGTCTCATCTTTTCATCAAAAAAAAAATTTTCAAACAAGTATATTTTTCAAAAACAACAACAAAACAATTTAAGTATCTATTAACAAAAAAATTAAACTCATATTCTAAAAAAGTAAAGAAATAAACTTAAATTATGTACATAGCAAACTTAAACGTAAGAATTTTATAAAATGCAAAACATTTTTTATGTTTTAAAACAGAAACATTTCCTTTATTTTAAGTCGTAGTTCTCCTTGTTTTGGATGTCAAAACTGTAGTGCCCTTTTACTACTACAGGTGGATTGTCTTTAATCTTTATCATGTTCTTGTCAACCAAGGAAAAATCATCTATGTCTGGGAAAATAAACGTATTTTCTGGAGCTTTTGGCATGAATTTGCAGGAATATTGGTCATCAGAGCCAAATATTTCCACAAATTCTCCTACATAATAAGAACATTTCACGGTTTTTTTTGTTTCCGTTCCGAATTCAACCACAGCAAAATCACCATTGGCAAAGCAGGATTCCCTAGAAATCGGAGGACTGTACTCAGAATCTCCTCTAAGGTCTCGTAATCTTAAGAAAAGTCATAAATCGAAAATTCAGGGACATCTAAACCTAAGCTACTACTGATTTTATGTTGCGACTTTTTCCTCTTTAGACCGCTGGTGTTGGCATTAATATCGTCCATCTCGAAATTATGAGTAGCAGTTTGGATCACGTTTCCTATAATACTATCTATAGAGTCAGGAGCACCGTTTCCTTGACTTGTGAGGTCATTTCCAGTAACACTTATACCGGGAGATAGGACGAACCTTTTTTTCTTCAGAGTGCTGGATTTCTCTTTATTTGGATATCTCATGCTTTCCAACAACTCCATAAGTGACAAGTTCATTTTGTCAGCTTGTTCTTGTGTAGGAATTGTCTTAGTCTAGTTAGGCAAAAGTTTTAGCACGGGATCCGGATCACATGGGTAAATCCCAGAAGCTTTAAAGCCACTAATTAAATTTTGGGCAGGATCTTTCAAACCCTCTAGTGTTAGCCTCAGTAGAGAAGGAAATTTATCCTTGGATATGCACCCCCTGTTTCTCATTTCCCATGCATACATCGACCTGCAGTGAAGATTAAAAACACTATTTACTTGTTTGGCACGACAAGCTGCGAATCATCTCGACTACCAACTTAACACTATCCGATCACTTCAACTCGAGCGCGTTCAAGGTTATATTCAGGGAGGTGTGAATTGTTCCAAGTCACATCCCTCTTCCAAGCTGGGCACATTTACGGTACTACAAAAAGCATACAATCCAACGTAAGTACATAGTAAGACTTTTATTGGGGATACATTTGTTAAACTGGCCGAAGAACTACTAAATATCACTAGGAATCACGCCCCGGTAAAAGACCTCCTGTATAAAATGGTGCTGAAAAACGTAACCCACCTGACTGTGAGGCACTGGACTCAAGGAGACAAACAATTTTCGGAGCAGCAAATGTTCAACCTGAAATACATGAACCTATAACGGGGATAACTGGGTGGACGAACTAAAATATGGGAGTAGATTACAATAAGCCAACAGGATGCAGTGCTCCTGGCATAAGGACAGTTTTTACTCGAAATCATTATTTTGGTTGGCTCACAAAAATGATTCATGAACTATTTCAACCTTAGGGTATTTGTTTCCAATACATAGACACCCTTTTTTCCTTATATTTTCCAGCGTTATTTATTCAGTGTAGCCACATAAATGGTTGGCCTTTGAAATATTGCGTTAAACGATAAGCAAATCATCGTGAACAATGTGGCATCACATTCTAAAAGCTAGAAAGCAAGTAAGATTTCTTTATTAACAAGCTCCAACCTCTTCAACGCTGTGCGGTGTTTTATAGATAATGTGGATACAGTTCATGTATAAATGAAAAGTAAAAGGTAATAAACTTCTCCAATAAAATAAAGTAACGACCTTCGTCTTCTTACATCTATAAAAACACAGATACACACTGCATATTTGGTCATTTAGATTACAGACATTTTACCTTGATTTCAAATCAAATACAATACAAAACAAAAGTAAAAAATAAATTATAGTTTAAAAAAATCGAACTAAAAAACACGCTTCATAGGTAATCGAACTAAAAAGTAGAAAGTAATTCTTTATTTAAGAATAAAATGATTAACGAGAAAATTAATGTCATTGTTATCAATTGTTATAATTCCTTACTAGTATTATTTGCAAATGCGGAGTGATGAGTTTTAGTTTTAGTTTTAATGTTCTTTTTAAATAAAATATCACAATTATACGACTTTTATATTACATATATGACATTTTTATATTTTTTATTAAGTGACTGACATTTAAAAAAAAATCATAGTTTGTTAACTAATAAATATAAAGTATTCAGTAATTATCATAGATATCTTAACACCTTCTCCTAATTACTGAATCTAAACAAGATCTTTTAATACACAAAAAAATTAACACATCAAAGTGTTTTTAAACTTCCCGAACTTATTTAAACCCAATGGTTTCGTTAAGACGTCAGCGATCTGATCTTCTGTTGGACAATATTATATTCACAACACCTTCTTTAACTTTTTCATTTATGAACTGATACCTGACGTCTATGTGCTTCGATCTTTTATTTAATTGGTTACTTTTAACTAATTTAATGGCACTTTGGTTGTCTACTTTAAGGTTTATGCTAACTCTGTCTGTAAAACTCATGAGTTCTTCAACTAGAGCTTTTAGATATATTAGTTCTTTTACACAATCAGCCGCAGCAATGTATTCTGCCTCTGTGCTTGAGAGGGAGACTATTGGTTGTCTTCTACTGCACCACATAATGGGTCCTCCACAGTACATAATCACATAACCAGTTGTACTTTTTCTTGTTTCCGTATCACCAGGGAAATCACTGTCACAATATGCTATCATCTCTGTGGGATCAGAATTTTTCATATATTTAACTCCCAAAGTTTTTGTTCCATTCGAATATCGTAGTACTCTTTTAACATTTATTACGTCTTGTTTCAAGGGGTTTTCCATATGTCTGCTAGCTAAGCCTACAGCATATATGATATCTGGTCGTGTTTTATTTGATAGATACAACAGACTTCCGATCAGTTCTCTATAGGGAAAGTTTTTATTTATCTCTTGCTCTTCTTCGTTATTACTATTGCTGGATAATGGCGTTGTTGTAGGTTTGGCATGTTCCATTTTGAATGTTTCTAATATTTTGTTAGTATAAGGCTCCTGACTAATTTTGATACCATCAGTTTCTTTTATAATTTTAATTCCAAGAAACGAATCTGGATTATCGTTCTGAATCATTTCAAATCTTCCTGCTAATCTTTGTAAAAGATTATTAATTTCAATTTCACTCCTTTCAATTAGGATTCTATCATCTACGTAGATTCCAAGTATAAGTGAACAATTTTCATTTTTAAAAATGCAGTTTTCAGTTTTTAATTTATAGAGTCCATTATTTTTCAGAAATTTTGTAAATGTTTTATTCCACTCCAATGGAGCTTGTTTCAGGCCATATAAGGATTTCTACAGTTTACACACCTTACCTTCATGATCAAAGCCTTCGTATAGATTCATGTATAAATCTTCTGTTATTTCTCCGTATAAAAATGCTGCTTTTATATCAAATGTCTTAATATGATAATTGTGATGTGCAGCCAGTGCAAACAAAATTCTTAATGAGGATGTATTGACTACTGGACTGAAGGTTTCTTTATAGTCAATCCCATATTTTTGTTCACATCCTCTTATTACAAGCCTGGCCTTATATTTGTTGTTTTCTTTTATTTTGAAAACCCATTTACTTGATAGGATTTTCTTACCATGAGCTTCTTCTCTATTTATCAGGGTCCATGTTTCATTTTTTATCAGAGAATTTTTTCATCTTCTATTGCTTTAAGCCATTTATCTTTATCATCAGAGCGATATTCTTCATAAGTTAGAAGCACATAATCATGAAATTTCTGTGGAATTTTAGCGTGTCTTCCTATTCTAGTTATTTGGCCTTCTCCTAACCTAAAACTCTCTTCATTTTCTGAAGATATTTCTTCTTGTACATCATTTTCCAAGTAGTTATCTTGGTATGAAACTTCACTTTCTAATTGTATATCATCTTCTATTCCGTTGATTTCCGGCAACTCCTGTATCAACATTCCTTCTTCTAATAGGAATCTGTGACTGTTGTTTTGTGAGGTAGCCCTAGTCTTATCTTCAAAAATAATATCTCTTAAAATTTTAATGACTTGTTTTTCATTGTCCCATAGCCTATATCCATTTGGGGCATAACCTACAAATGTATATTGTTTACTTCTAGCATCAAATTTTTTTAAATGACCTAGGACTTCGGCATGTGAATTGCTTCCAAATATATGCAATTTAGACAAATCTGGTTGTTTTCCAGTCCATTTTTCAGACGGTGTAACATCAACTGTTTCAGATGGACTTCTGTTTGAGAGATATCTAGAAACTCTTACCGCTTCGCCCCAAAATTTCTTCTCAAGGCCACTGTCAAAGATAATAAGTGCCCTTGCTTTTTCTAAAAGAGTCCTGTTCAATCTTTCAGCTTTTCCATTCAGTTGGGGGGAATGAGGGATTGTTGTGTCCATAATGATACCTTTATTTTTATACCAATTCTTCAGATCTTGATCTATATATTCTCCGCCGTTGTCACTTCTTATTTTTGATATTCTCGTATTAGGATATGCTTCAACTTCTTGAACATATTGTTTTAAATATTCGTTTACACTTGTTTTTAAGTAGGAATATTATTGTAAAGTGGGAAAAGTCGTCTAAAAATGTTAACAGATATCTTTTACCGTCCCAAGAAGGTATATCTACAGGCCCACATAGATCGGTGTGAATAATTTCTAAAATTCTAGTTGCTCTTGTTCTAATTGTATTGAATGGTAACCTTGTTTGTTTTGCTTCTAAACATATTTTACATATTTTGTCAAGTTGTTTTATGTCTGCCTTCGCCACATTTATTCCTGTTGACATATCAATTAATTTCATCATATTATTTATGCCTAAGTGACCTAGCTTTCTGTGCAAAATCGTAGCTTCCTACGTCTTGTTAACTACTAGCAAGCTTTCTTCATTTTCTTTTATTTCATAAAATCCATATTCATTTTTATATCCTTCCAGAATTGTATTTTTATCTTTCATTACTATTACTTTTTCTTTTGTGAACAACACTTGGCCATTGTTTTCTGTGATCGCATTAACAGACAATAGTTTCTGCTCAATTCTGGAACGTGTAAAACTTCATTAAGTACACATTTGTTCATCTCTATCTGACCTTCGCTTTCAGCTTCCATTGTTTCTCTTTTCTTGGCTACTGATATATTTGTATTTACTTGCTGCATGTTCTGTAGCAGTTTTTCATTATTGACCATATGTGAAGTACATCCAGAATCAACAACGAAGGTTGGTTTTTCATCTTTTTCATTATTTTTATCTCTTATTTCAGTTAAAAATGCAACTTTATTATTGCTGCTTGAACGAGATGATCCTGATTTATTTCTAAAATAACAGTTTGCTTCTTCATGATTTGTTTTTTTTACATATTCCACACTTGTTATGACCACTATGTGAAGTAGATTGACCAGTATTATAGCGCTTATTGCAGAACTTTGAATAATGCCCCGAGTCTCCGCATTTAAAGCACTTGATTGTTTTACAGTTTTAAGTGTTATGATTGGACTTCTTGCATATTTCACAGAAGTTCTCCGAACCATAAAATGCTACTGCTTTTTCTTTATCAGTCTCCTGATTATTACGAGCCTCTTCTGCTAGTACTCTGGATATTAATTTGGTGAGAGCTTTCTCTGTCTCTGGAGTAGAGTCCCGTGCTGTACAGAAATATTTATAATTTTCAGGTAAACTTGATAGAATTTTTGACTTTATCATCTCTTCATCTAAGTCTTGACTAAGATTTTTCAATCGAAATGCCAGATTTTGTATTTTGCTTATGAATGTGGACATGTCACTTCCTTTTTCAAATGTTATGTTGAAAAATTCTCTTAATAGGTTACATTTTTGTTCATCATCTTTATGAAAAATATTACACAATTTTTGATACATTTCAAACGCAGTTGAACAATTCATTATGCGAATTAGGACATTTTTATATCGATACAGGTGGAATTTATTTTCAACATGATGGTGCTCCGCCCCATTACAGACTTATAGTGAGAAATTTTTTATCTGACAATTTCCCCAATAGATGGATTGGTAGAGGTGGTCCTTATAAATGGCCTTCAAGGTCATGTGATTTTAATCCCGTCGACTATTATGTTTGGGGATTTTTAAAATCAAAAGTTTACGATGAGGAAATAAACAACAGGGATGAATTTCTTGAACGGATTGAAGAAGCTTTTCATCAAATGAAAAATAATCCAGACGAGGTTAGGAAGTCAGTCAGGCATGTTACAAGAAGGGCAACAATCTGCCTTCAACAAGATGGTGGGCATTTTGAACAATTGCTTTAGTTTTTCGTTAAATCTTAGGACTTTTATTAGTTATTCTCAATTAATTGAAGTCAAATGTTTGTTAATTTATTATTTATTGTTAATTTTTTCAATCCGTATCTGGATTTTTTAATTTTAAATATATTGATAGTTTGGATCTCGAAGGAAATATTAATTTTGCATTGTGGGCCTTAAAAATTTACAACTTTAACAATTTGAACTAAAAATTTTACAAGAGAAACTGTTTTGCCGAAAAAGCCAAGTAAATCACTGGATTCGCTTTTTTCTGCTCTTTCCAAATACGGTATTAATTTTAAAAAAATCTGATATACAGGATGTTGTTTTGGGGTCAGAATATTTTATTATTTTTTTTTAATCCGGAACAGGATTTTTCTTATTTTAAATAGATTGATCGATACGTGCGCCAAATTTCAAAAAAATATACAATGTGGTAAGAAAGTTACGGACCAATAAAGAATTTGGCCAAATAGATCAAACATCCTGTATCTTGCTATTAAAATAGTAATACCCATCAAGTATGGGGTTTTTGAGATCCCCTAGGTGTCCTGTATCTGCAGTTAACGTATTTCACTTTCCCAATGAATCACCCTGTATAAACCATATAATGTATGTCAAACAAAAAAGTGATGTTTCATCACATAATTGAAGGAATTAATTAAGATACAAATGAAGCTAATATAAAGCGTGTAATAAAACAAAATTCTTGCTCCTAACTAAGCTATTCTTCAATACATCTATTATTGGTACGAAAAAATATTTTCGCCGTAGATTTATGTTCTGGGATAAAACATTGACCCATTTAGTAATAACCAGAATAAACCATAAAATATACGCGACTCGAATGTATTTTATTGTTCACATATTTCATTTTCTGTAGCGCAGCGCCTTCGCTTATAAAACTGAAAACTCATACCTATAATATAAGAGCAAGTATATATTTTTATTAAGCCAGGAATACACCTGACGAAGGTTTTTTACTATGCATTCGTCAAGTGTGTATGATCATTTGCGACAAATTGTTGGCTGTGCAAATTACTACTAATAAAAGTACGATTCCGAAGGCAGCTGCAGCAATCGACTGCAACCGCAGACTTCAGGACTTCAAAATTGCAACAGCATGCAGTCGGACCGATGCAGAAAGCAGCGACAGACAGAGTTTTTGAGCATTTTGTTAGAGGAGAAAGCTGATGAATTTTATTACTTCATATAAAAAAAAGATGGCTCACAATGCCTTAATTTAAAGTATATTCCACAATATTTCGTTGACTCGGAATCTGGTCTTACGGATTTAATAATAAGAGTTTATAAATCCCTCATTATACAGTATATAACAGATCCGTAATCGGTAAAATTTAAATATTACCCAAATATAATTTTACCAGCTAAATATTTCAGTTGTGAAATGATCATACTATTAGGCATTATCTTTTCGAAGAAACCAGTACGTTACGATAAAGTGCTATTGTTAACGGATTAACGATTACCTGCTGGGGGTTTTTCTCTTGACTCAATTATGTTGGTGTTAAGTTAAAACGAAATATCTTGGAATGGAGTATACAAATAAGCTAAATGAAGGAAGTTAGGTACACATTATTGATAAAAAAACATTTGTTGAGTGACGGAAAAATATTTAGTTATTGTCGTTTAAATGAAACACAGATTAATCAAATTCTCCTCGTCAGCGTCCGAAAATCCCATTTTTTACTAACAAACTATACAGTGATAACTTGTGTAAGGAGGGAAAAACTTGACTTGAGGAGAATGAGTGATTTGTAAAGATTGATATATTTAATTAGAATTTAACTTTTAATTACTTACTGTGTACTTACATTCAATTGTTTATAATATAGATAATAAAACAAATCTAAATGTTGAAAATAACTATTTACAAGACACTGGACGTGATGCCTGGATTTAATTGAACAGTCACTATGGACCTGGTCCAAGTAGGTTGAACAACCGAGATGACGTACCTGGAATTAGATAGAAAAACACTCTGATTATTCAATTTGCCATAAATAATGATTAATTATTGACTAACGATTAGTATAGTTGAAATCCCCAAAATTAATGAAAGTATTAATAATATATAAGGTGCATCTTATGTGTTTGAACCATGATTATGCATATCAGTAAAAAAAGAAAAGTTAAAACTTCACTTGATCAAAAATAAATGCCTAATAGTAAATATTTAGGGTTATTAGGAAAGGTGCAAGGGGCGCAAACTCTCCCCAATGCATGTAAGGAATATGTGGCACAAACTCTCCACAAACAATATTATAACTACTGTAAGTGGCACAAACTCTCCACAGTACAGCAAAATAATAATACACTGCAAGTGGCACAAACTCTCCACAATACAGCAAAATAATAATACACTGCAAGTGGCACAAACTCTCCACAATACAGCAAAATAATAATACACTGCAAGTGGCACAAACTCTCCACAGTACAGCAAAATAATATTACACTGCAAGTGGCACAAACTCTCCACAGTACAGCAAAATAATAATACACTGCAAGTGGCACAAACTCTCCACAGTACAGCAAAATAATAATACACTGCAAGTGGCACAAACTCTCCACAGTGCAGCAAAATAATAATAATACACTGCAAGTGGCACAAACTCTCCACAGAACAGCAAAATAATAATACACTGCAAGTGGCACAAACTCTCCACAGAACAGTATAGGTATGTGAGTTAAACTGCAAGTGGCACAAACTCTCCACAGTACAGTAGGATTGGATGAATAGGAAATGCAACAACAAATTAATGTTCTTAATAACGTTGAATATTAAAGAACTTTAAACAAAGTTATTATTAAAAATAATTAGCAAATATATATACTCTATGTGATAAAATATCTTTTAAATTCAAATATCAAATAACAGGCAAAACTGAATTACTCTGTGAGATAGACTCACCTATTTAACTCCTGATGTGCACCACAATACACACTATATTTTAATAGATTTATTTGGCTCAAGTGAACACTTTAGTTATTTTCTAGAAACTAAAACTCAAATCGTTCTTAAAATTTTCTTTCTCCTTTCGTGGCCTCGAAGACTACGTGACATTATTGTACTTTACTTATCTGTTTCAGACAATTGGTTGTTTTGTCGAGAAATGCATTTCTGAAATATTAGGGTATACCTATGATTTAATTCATTTTACTTGGAACGAAAACTATTTTAAGAATAACAGGGTGAGAAAAAAAAATTGTCTTACACTTGTTACCACCCTGTGGGTCAGTTTGCAGTTGTAGGTTAGCTGGTGTATTCTTTGGTTGTAGCAAGGGACGACGGCAATCAGCCATGTGGTCGGGTTCCTAATGCATTTCATATAAACAAATGACATTCAAAATTGCCGCCTGTGGCCTGTCGCTGCAGTCGCTTTCGGAATTGTACCTTAACCAGTAATGCAAACTAATGTTTTCCATCGTATGGCGATAAAATTAAAAGTATCAAAAGGAAATGTTTGCCGCGAAAGTTGATATATAGATGTGTTTTTGATTGAACTACAGTTCGCATTTACTGTTTCGCTAGTGATTTATCCCACCAGAATCTGCAATTGACATCTCATTAAGTTTTGCTAAACAAAGTTTCAGACTTCTGGCACAATTTACTGGGATTGGTTCATTCAAAGGCTTTTATAAAGTATATTTCACAATATTTCGTTGACTTGGCATCTGATCTTAAGGATTTAATAATAAAAGTTTATAAATCCCTCATTGTACAGTGTAAACAGTAACAGATCCGTAGTCGGTAAAATTTAGATGCTAAAACTAATTATTATTTTTCCCGCCAAATATTTGAATCATACTATTAGGCATTATATCGAAGAAACGAGTACGATACAATACTGTGCTATTGTTATCTATATCGTAAGTAATTGCACAATTGCATCAAAATTACCGGTAATTATGCATGACAGCATGTTGTTTAAAAAATGCATGAGTTCATATTTTCTTCAAAATGTGAAAATGACCGAATGCAGTTTTTCAAAGACAACACGCTGGAATGCGAAATTATCAGGTTATTTCCCGAATAAACTTTCAACTTGTCAAACTGACGTTTTTAATTTATAAATTCTTAGCTTGTAATCAATAACTGGAAAAAAGAAGGTATACGTAAAAATATAATTAAACTATTTATTCAAGGTTAAACTAAATCAAAAGTTGCAGGAACTGCAGTGAAATACACAATTATTATACGTATGTAGTCTGGTTAGACTATGCAGCTATCGGTGCATTAACGGCTGAAGAGGATGTTTGAGAATGCTGTGCCTGTGGTACGTCATTGCCACCCATTTTTTTGACTATTCTATTTATTTATGGAGATCTTCGATCATTTGAAGATATGGCGTTATTGATTTTGAATTTGAATGGCCCGTGATTTTTATTAGCTGCTGCTCGCCCACCCCTTTTTTGCGAGATTGGAGACGGCCATAGCTCGTAACGAATGGTTAGTAAGCTTGAATTTCTCTTATTTAAACCATCAGAAGCTTTGGATTGTAGAACAGTCCATTTGCTTACTGTATTTCGTCCAGCAGGAATATTTTTATGCCATTATCTGTTCAACTTCCAAGCTGCATTTACAGTCAGAAAGAATCGTTTTGTTTTTATTCCAGCCCGCTTTTCTACTAATATTTTGTACAGTCGAATTGGACAAAAATCAGGATTGAGTTTATTTTTTATTGGCCATTTCAATGAAGCGCATGATTTTTCCCCTCCTTGCGTCGTCTTAGTAAACACAGGATCGTAAATAATCCTTCCTGTTTTTTCAACTACGTTATTTTCTCCTTCTTTAAAGTACGAAATTAAGCAGTTGTGGCCGTTTCCACCATGCCAAGCTAATTCAAAGGTAAAAACAAAAATACCTTCTTTTGCAAACCATCTGGGGTGTTTTCACTAGTAATACCACTAGAGGTCAAATTATTTCCAGAAATTTTTTCGAGGTCATAAATATTTTAAAAATTATTCATGAACGAGAAAAAATTTCCGGATTTAATTTGACCCCGTGTGGTATTCGGTAGGAAAATTCCACACCAAATTGTGTGTGAAATAATTAAAATTTATTTTTCGGTTTCCAACAACGTCAAACTTTCTACTGATTTTAGTAGCTCAAAAGTGCCATTTTAGGACCTAAAATATTATATTTTCTCATTTTATAATTACTTGGGCTAACTACAAGTGGTAGAAAATAATTCAATCATCATCATCAATCGTTTTTCGGAACGCTGCATGAACAGATTTAGAGCGCATCACAGTTTTGGCAGCAATTTAGACCTTTAAATTGTTGATTTCTACTCGTTGTAGTTGCACGAAAATACCATCTCAAGACACAACACAGACTATTCTTTAATTTTACATAAGTTTTGAGTAACTATAAGTGGTAGAAAATTGCTTTTTTGCAAATAAAAACCAGACTGTCACAAAAATATTCTGACATTATAAACGTCAAAAAAATTTCAAGTATAATTCGCTGTTGGGTACCCACGAGAAAAAATTTTTCGGGGGTAATACCACAAGAGCTCAGATTTAGCCCAATATTTTTTGTGGTTGTCGAATACTTACTTTCATATAGGTAATTTAAATCGATCTGTTCTGACAAAATCACGAGAGCGTATAGCTCGAGCTATACGTAAGTATGAGAAAACAACCACAAAAAATATCCTGCTAGATCTGTGCTAGCGCGGTATTTGATAAGACAATTCCATGCATGGAATGACTTTTTTTTTGTATTTTCTGGAGTTGATTTTTCAATCTCCCTTACTATTTCTGCCTCAAAATATTTTCAAATCTCGACATACTTACTGTTTTTCACATTTACAATAATTGTAAATTCTTCTTTTCTTAGCCCCTTTTTCTCCTGTACCCTTCAATTGTCTAACTGATGAGCCGCGCAACGCTTGATAAACGAACGTTGCTACGGTGACGTAATTTATCCGATTTTTTTATCCACTTGCATTTCTGTTCCTCACTATTTAGCCGATAGCAAACTACGATTTTTGTACTCATAAATGGGAATTATTATACATCAGTGGAATTGTCGCTGTAATTTTGCGATAATTGCACTTCATACACATGGGATTTTTGACAGGAGCAAAATATTCGGATCAACGACTACCTGATGTGGGTTTTTTCGATCATGCTGGTTAAAAGCTGAAACTAAATATCATGGAATGGTGTATACATCCTACGAATAATATCTCCAAACAAGAGCTAGATTATAGCAGGCATAACCTACGTTGCTTAACAAGCCACTGTCATCTTAGAAGTTAAGGAGCAAAATATCAATAGGTGTAACCATCGTACATCAACTAACGACAAGTAGATTCACTTGCGTCGGAACGTTTGAAATTTTTGGCAGATCGTCTCTCTGGCGCCATACTCGCCCGTTATCATAATACAACAATTACGAGGGACATACGTGTGGTTAAATACGTGTATGTACTGATTTGCAGTGACCATTATAATACAGGAATATTTAAATAAAATTTAAAAACTTTCAAATCAAACTACGGTGTAATCGAACAAGCTTCTAATGAATATTATTGATTAAATTGTTATGTTTAGCATAGTAATTATTACAAATGTTTAAGTATACTTAGTTTGGGGTGTTGTTTCTGTAATTTTTCTGTTTTAATGTTACGATTAGCAAATTTTAATGTATAATAAATACGTAATCTTGTATACAATGAATAAAAATAATCAACTGGGAAATTTGTACAAGGATGCCACAATTTAACATTCTTAAAGCTATTTTTAAGCTTCATACCGACACCATACTCAGAGGCTATTTTATTAAATTTATTTATAAATATGTTTTCCAATTCTATAACGAGTTCCACAAAACTTTTGGGAGGCACAACCAAATTACAAATGTTGGATGAAACACTATAATCTTTATATTTCATAAAAACGGTAGCGTCTCCTTCTAGATTATCTATCTTAATAAATTCTAAGCAAGTGTTACACGAATGCTGCAATAAACACTTTTTAAGTAGGTATCCAGTAACGTATACCAGTGCATTTCCATCGACACTTTTTATATTTCTATAATCAGTCGTAAACACTTTTAGAGGAGTATAGATATTATTTGTAGTCGTAGAACTAACTGTACTTTTAAGCAATTCAGATTTTGTATTAAGCAAAATTTCATTTAAATCTTGCATGCAGTTTGCTCCTTCGGAGTAATCTAAATATTTAAGAGAAGTAATTTTTTTAAACGCTCTGCAGAATTGGATTGGCGTAGGGTTTCTTGCATTACCACAACAATTTCTGATTTGCCCAAAAAAATTTTCCAGACAATCCTGGTTAAGGTTTCTCGTTAATAAGAAAGTGTAATTTTTTGTTTGGTGTAACATTTCCCACAAAATAAAAATAGCTTTAATTGTCAACTTCCACCCAAATATAAATTTAAGTTGTTTAGTAACATTTTTTCCGTTAGAACTGAAAACTTGAAGGTTGCTAAACATTGTGAGCATATCTCTAAGAAAAGTGTTTTGCTTTTCAGTGCCCATAAAGGCATTGAAATTATTTAAATGACACGAGTTTAGAATGTCAAAGAGATCGTTCATATTTTGTATGAAAGTAACTGTAGTTCTGGCTGATGCTGGTAGAATTTCAAAGTCAATATAAGTACTCAATCACACGGCTACAGAGTGACTAAAAACTTGGGAAGCAAGTTTTACCTTCATCTTTTTAAAACTGCTGGGGTAGATATGTTCATTAGTAAGTCTGGGTGCCAATCTGAATTCTTTTTGTCTCTCGTAATTATACATCGTATCTAAATAGGCTTTGTTGGTTTCACCATTTTTAACTATGAAATTGTATTTAAAGAAATTGTTCCTTGTCGATTTCAAAAGATGGGGTACGTCAAATAAATAAACAATTTTTATACTATCCACAAAAAATACCGGATTGTCCTCAGTTAACTTTAACGAACTTTTCACCAGTTTTTGAAAATTAGATCCTTGATCAGATATTACTCCCAAAACATTTAATCCTGCATTGGATATTTTTCTGACACTTTCAAATAATATGTCTCTTAGATCATCGGCGGATGCCGAATTTTTATAAAAAAAATAAGCAACAGGCTGTTTCCAGCTAGTTGCTATACCTCTAGCCATCACTACCAGTACACTAGATGCGATGTCCATACTATTTTGGTTAGTTTCTTTAAACCCAACAATTTTGTCAATAGAAATATTATAAAATAAATTGGATTTGATTGACATTTCATCTAGACACAAAACACAATCTCTTTCCTTTTCACCTAACAGCTCGGATCTTGATTTCATTAAATTGAAAATTGAATCATTAAATCCCGGTTTTAAAATCCAGCGTCTAAGAAAACGATGAAGTGTTGATATTGAAGGCATTATACAAACTGTTGCCATTTTTCTGTAAGCTTACGGACCTAAGAAGTAAACACTCAAAGCAAATTGCTTAAATTCGTCAGTATATCTTGCTCCTTTTGGAGCGTTATTCAGTAGCTTAAACTGACATTCTAGAAAGTTGTATGATTTTTTGGAATAGTTTTTTTTAAGAATTGCAAAACGTCTTCAAAATTAATGTTCGTTTCTAGAGACCTTTTGGAATTAGATAATCTGGCAGAGGTTCTCTTGAGATTCCTAATTTTTTTTCTATATATCTTTTTCCTTGGTGTAGAAGCTGAAAGCTTTGGGCACGTCTGAACTCCAATATCTATAAGGTAAGTTTATTCATTTTGTTAAGGTCTTTTAAAAATATATTTAACCATACCTATTTGAGCACTAGTTGTTTGAATAGAAACGTCACTGCAGACTTTAATAGGAACGTCACTGCAGGTTTTAATAGGAACATCAATATATTCGTCGTTATCTAAAACAAAAGTTTCACTTTCATCGTTTATGTTCAGATTTTAATAGAACCAATTCAATCAATAATTAATTAGTTCAACCTCTAACTAAAATTAAAGCAATAAACACATAGAGAAAATTTCTCACCTTCAGTTCTGTGTAATAATAAAGAAGGAATTGCGAAACAGTTAATTCGATTCTTCAATTCATTTGTGAAACTATTGTCAGTAAAATGCAAATTACAAATTTTTATCCTATTATAACATTGTTCCACCGTTATATTGGCATATCGGTGGTTTCCTTTAAAACCCAAAACATTTTTCCAAGCTTCACATCTGCAATATAATATAGAAAATAAAAAAAGTTTACTTGTATACTACTAAATTACCTCTTCTCTTACCTAATTTTGTCTTTTGGGCATCTAAAAAACTATCTCTCTTTCACTTTACTGCGACAACCATCAACAGAACAATACACCACTCCAGGCATTTTGTAATGAAATAAGTCACTATAATATTTATACTAAATACAAAATTATAATAAAAATATGTATAAATATTTTAATATTCACGCAAAAACAATGATCTGCTCACAAAAACGAAAACAAAAAGCTTCAATTATCCGATCAGCATCACATTAACACTGCGCGCTACCCCTGTATTCAACACTTTCTCGATTTAAACTCGCCAGAACTCAGCAGACGATAGAAGGGGTAAGGAAATTTTCGGTAACCACCGAATCGACGAAGTGAATTTACTTGTCGTTAGTTGATGTACGATGGTGTAACCCACAATACATTCTTTCGAGTCGCAGAGGAGGGTCTACTGGATCCAATCACCACAAAACTGACCTGTCGCACCTCTATCTTCACTTTTGTCCATTGCTTATTGTCGTTGAATGAATACTCAATCAACGTTATTGTACAAGTTGAAAACATGTCTTCTTTCGAATAGTCGATTCTCTAAATTATTTTCCAAATCTTCTGCAGATTACAAGCTTAAAAATTTTCACAGCTAGTATCATAAGAGTCAAATTAATTCATTCATTCATTCACCAACCATCTATGAACTATAAAAAGAGTTGTATATCTCAATATTCAGTCTAGCGGTAGCAGCTATCGCTTTTGTACACTGTTTCATTTTCTCGTAGTCGCCAGCAGATGGCCCTACCTATATTGCTTTGTAGAATACAACAATTTTATAACAATTGAAAACGTTATTTAAATTACACGCTTTATTATTATATTAGCTTCACTTGTATGTTTGTTTCTTTGTAACGCAACCTTTAAACTCGATTTTTATTAAAATTATTCCCACTTTAAGCGCTCAGATTAATTCGAAATTCTGCATACTCGTCAAGGACCGATGACAATACAATAGAGTAGTAAAATATAGGGTGTTCCATTTAAAAACATAACTTTGATCTGGCATCGTAACTAATTTATAACTATGAAGCATAAAGTTATCTACAATTTTTATATATTACTTTTTTCGGTATATCTTCATCTTCATCACACCAATCAATCACCCTGTATATTGAATTATAAAAAAAATGGGATTTGTAAAACTACTTCTACCCAAACGAATGAATGATTGAGTGCTGTGAAATTCTCTTTAGACTGTCTACACTGTAAACAATACAACATAATGGTCTTGCAAAAAAACGAAACACTGGGTTAATACAGTTTTAACGCGGAGCATAAGTATATTTTTTTCAAGTTTGGATCATCAAATGAAATGGTCACAGCCAGCAACGAGGAAGCTTCTGTAATAGGCAGATGTAAACTCGGCCGCTTAAGGATTTATAATCTTCTCAATTAAAAGACGCCCCAAAATCCGGTATGTAATCTCGGCCGATCGTAAAATTTCTTAAAATCCAAAAATTAATGAAAAATATATTTTATTTCAATAAGACAAAAAACGTAAGAAACTTTTCAAGAACAAGGTAATAATTAATTGTAAGGGCAAGGAACATTACACATTAACAAATCAATACTTGGGACGAGTGAAATTCTGGCAAATAATCTTCCTCAAATAAAGTATCATGAAAACTTTCACTTTTTGAGGCGGCCGAGTTTACATACCTGAAATCAGGTACAAAGTTCTGGCCGGCCGAGATTACATACTCATTAGTGAGCATTACCTGATAATCTGCCCAGTTTACAATCGCAGTCTCCAAAAACAAATTATTATTATTAATTGCTTGCTTCAGTAGAAAAAGGTGAGCGGTAGTCGGACCGCCGACAGAAGCTTACTTCTTATACACAATAGAATGCGAGGTTGGGAAAATTATCAATAAAAATACGCGCAATAGAATATAAGAACATCATTATCTTCACTTCTTACCAAACAGGGTATTCGACAGCTGGAATAACCTTGATGTATCCACAGTTTCTGCACCATCAACTATTAAAAACAGACTTGATCGAACGCTTCTAGAGCACCTATAGTTTCTTTTTTTGGTATATTTGTATATATTGTAGTTATTTTTCTTTTCTTCACCTACTAGTAGGTTACATATGTAATTATCTGTTTTTGGGCACAATAGGGACTTGTCCCTCTGCCCTTGACTAAATATAATAATAATAATAACTTCTAAAAGGAATGTGCAACAAAACCATATAGTCATTGAAATTATTGGCCATATCGTAATTGCGATATCCTATGACCTTTTTTCAAATTTTAACAATCATTGACCATTTTTGACAATTATTGATAATTTTGACAGTTTTGACAATTATTGATCTTTTTTGACAATTTTTCAAAAATGTTA
Organism: Lochmaea crataegi; assembly: GCA_947563755.1. Taxonomy (NCBI): domain Eukaryota; kingdom Metazoa; phylum Arthropoda; class Insecta; order Coleoptera; family Chrysomelidae; genus Lochmaea; species Lochmaea crataegi. The sequence goes on from OX387428.1 coordinate 16,083,291, forward strand.
ATCATTTTAGACCATTTTTCCAAATTTTAACAATTATTGACCTTTTTGGACAGGTTTTTGACAATTTTTCAAAAATTTTGACAATTTTCAACAATTATTGACGATTTTTGACTGCTTTTTATAATTATTGACCATTTTTTCAAAATTTTGACAATTTTTGACCATTTTTCAAAATTTTAACAATTATTGACAGTTTCTGACAATTATTGACAATTTTTGACAGATCTGACAATAATTGACTATTTTTGACAATTTTTAAAAAATTTTGACCATTTTTCAAAAAATTTGGCAATTTTCAACAATTATTAACCATTTTTGACAGTTATTCATAATTATTGACCATTTTTTTCAAAATTTTGACAGCTGCACGCCTCTGTCTCTCTCTCTCTCTCTCTCTCTCTGCACTGAACGTACACTATGGTCTGCGTTTCTCTCTTCTAATAATGAGTCATCGCGTGACGAACGCTTTTTCGTAACTTCACACGTTTTACGAGTTCACTAGCCTTCCCAAAAATCCTTAAGTTAATGTGTATGCTCGAACTGTTCGGCGTGTTCTCAAAATGGGTGGGTACCACTGTCGCAAAATACAAACTATACAAGAGCTGTTTCTCGAATATAACTTTAGGCGAATGGAGAATTGTGAAATTATGATAAATAAGTAGAATGCAATTGAAAACTTCTTGGAAAATATTTTATTTACAAATGAGACTTAATTCTCTCTACATGAAAACCACAATTTACCCGTAAGAAGGTATTATTTTCGGGACAATAAACATCTTAGTGTTAAATTGCGTAAACCGTCGCAAATATTGCTGAATGAAATAATTCCGGCAGTTTGATGCCTTCCTGTTAACTTTCCGTAGGTTTCATTTCAACAGAACTTCCCAATCAGATGTTTCCTGATCGGCTGATTAGCACAAATGGCAATCATATGGCCCACCACATCTTTTTAATTTTCAATATTTTTTCACACAAAACAAAAACGCCGAACACAAACCTCAAACCCTGCAACATCTACCGTGGAATATATTGTAGACAATAAGGGTCACTTTTGCAGTTGCATTTACCTCTAACGTCACGATGTAGAGGAGAAGCAATATCTTATCTGTTGTTCTCTATATCATGTTCTGGCGCAGTGTTTCTAGCAAACCACAGGTATTCCCCAAATATTTGGGGGCCTGGGGCAAACTCTAACCTTTAGCGGGATATCATGTTTAAGATAAAGGGACCAATCGACCAAGTCGGGGGTCTAGTCTTGAATTTAGTTGAGTAAAACTTTGCTAGAGAAGTAGGTGTGATCTTTTTAAAAACGTGAAACAGGTATTCTTGAAATAAATTTGAGGGAGGGACCAGCTTCCAAGAGAACTCGAAGTTCCCCTACTAACTAGTGAGAGAATTGCAATAGGAAGTATTAGAATAACCTCAAATTGTTTTGTTTTGGTTGAAGTTTATGTGAATGTTGGTTCAGAATTTGTAAGCGAGTTTAAAATTCATTTTTCAGCTGACATGAATGTTAAAGATTTCAATTCAATGCTTTGGAATAATATAATTAACGAGGATATTGGGGAGGCGTTAAAAGTGGGTATTGGTAGAGATATTTTGCCCTAGACATATGTTCCAGTTATAATACAGAAACTTTGTGCAATTATTTAGAGTCGAAAAAGTCCTCTGTCATATCATAGTTAACATGGTCACACTTTTTCTATCACAACCCACAAGAACCTCTGCTCTATCCATACAAACCATAGTAAGCAAATATATTTAATCAAGAGATACAAATTTGTCAAAAATAATTAGCATGTTTTTCAGGTACTTGCTGCCCTGAGATTTTATGCTTCAGACAGCTACAAGAGCAAATGCATTGAATTAACCCAACATTTTAAACAATTTGATTTGATAAGGTTTCCCCAAAATAGATTTGGAGACTCTTCGTACCAGGTTAATTAATATTAATAACAGAAAGCAAAATTATTAAAATGTTTAGTTTTCATATGTTTTAATTTTATTTTACTATTGCTTTACTAACACTAAGTGGATACTTTATTCAGGTTTTCTGAAAATCACCAGTTTCCTGGAATAATTAGATGCATTGACTGTAACCATGTAAGCATTGTGTCTCCTCTGGTTAACCATGAGAATTCTCCTGAGCATGTTTAACTGAACAGAAAGAATTATCATTCACTTAATGTACAACTAGTGAGTCAATTGAAAAAAGTACTTTTGCAAAGATACTTCTTCATACATACATTTATTTCCAGATTTGCGATAATAATTTCAAAATATTAAATGTGAACTCAAGATTCCCACGGTCGACTCATGATGCACACATTTGGGGAGAACCTACAGTATCCAATGTAATGAAACAAGTATACAGAAGGAATCCTGCAAAAAAATTTTCTTCTTGGGCTATTCAGGTAAGGATTATTAAAAAAAATAGTAACAAGAAAATAAGTGAATATAATTTTTTTCCATTTCTTATGTAAATGATTTTCTAAAAGATTTCCGTAATATTATGTAACATGTCTATCGACCTGTTTCGATTTTACAGAATAAATCCTTTTAATTATCGCTCGTCGTCACTAGCCACTTCCAATTATAGTTCTGTGATCCCAAATTCTTCAACCCTGACCATAAGACAATTGACGTCTGCCAACGGACGCTTCCATTTTTTCCAACGAATCACCCTTGAGAGGAGTCTCTAGCCGGAGCCCTTCGAGCTGGTGCCCTTTAAGGTTACAGCCATTTACCGTTACAATTATTTTAGCCTATACCACTCGCCTTTGGTTATTAACCCTAATTATAAATCCACAAAATACTGGGCAACAACGTTATAATTAAAGATTTTGTTTCGTAAGATCAATCATTGAGCGGTGTAATGATGTATTGATAAACAGGTTCATTCGTTTGTTGAGATATCGTACTCTACGTTACCAGCCAACCACAGCTGGAAAAATTGAGAATTCCTTTTGTGTTCTCCATAATTTGTGTTTGAAAAAAATATTCCAGAACCAGATGAATCCCATATGAAAGATCCCGAGTATGGCAGGTATAATAATCAAAATTTCATTGATAACATGCCACAACTAATTAATCCTGATTTGGAAGCTGGAAGGAATTTGCTGCAAAATATTATTGCTAATCATTTTAATTATTAATTAGATTAAGACTTCACCTATGCCGAATTTTAAAATTTAAAGACTGTTGTAAAGAGAATTGAAAGGACTTTAAAATGATACCTTACTCGACCCCTAATGTCATTTAAATATTTTGAGGTGATGCCTACCCCCGCTAGGGGGTGAAAGTAGCGAAGTCAAAAATACCGGAAAAAAGTGTCCCCCTTTTTTAAAACGTTGACGCGGTTCCTGATAATGGCTCTGCTTCGTTTTCGTCTGGCCACCCTGTATATAGATGGTGTGAGCTGGTCGTGAAGCAGCCTGTATATACTATACTAAACATAATGTTTTCTCGGGAATGAAGTAACAGAAAGGCTTATTATAACAAAAATAAATAAATATATACAGGGTGTTTCCAAAGTAATCTACATAACACATACTTATGGGGAAATTGATTAACAATACTTTAGATTGCTGGTGGCCTTGTTACGCATGTATTCGTCACGAAAATGTCGAGGTGGGAATAGATACCATTCCTCTATGGTCGGTAAAAAGATGACCAGATCTGTATACATGGTGGTTAACAAGTTATGTTAAAGCAAAGAAATAATATTCTGACTGTAAAAAAAGAATCACTTAGTGTAAATAGTTTTTAATCACTTCAGAGACTTTGTAGATTTTCCATAATAAAAATACAAAATTTCAAAACTTTTAAAACAAATATTCCAAAGCACAAGGTTTGGTTAAAACCTAGTTAAATATTATGGTTGACTTTGAAGAATTTTCTTAGCAAGTCATCGTATTTTCAAACCACACGGTACTTTTCTTTACCACCATATATATTTCGGTTTATCCATCCAAATACCACAAAAGTTAACGTCCCGTTCCTGCTAGTATTCGTCATCATTTTATGAAGTCTTCAATTTGTATGCGAAGCTAGAAACAATATACAGAATTAAAATATTCAACCATATAAAGGCATCCAACACATGGAAGTCACGTAACTATGGGTTTCCGGCAGAATTCATTAGGTAGGTACCATTGGTATATGCGAGCTGGTCATCGATTATCACCAAACAATATGTCTAAGTGTCGGTGGAGTAACAATACCTGACTACTAATTTTTTTGTATTCTGAGAATTCTATACAGGGATATCGCAAAAAGAAAAATGTAAAACTATCGAATAGGAATGAAATGAAATTTGGAATGAAAATAGTTCTAGGAAAATCATAAATCGTTTCTCAAAGTGAGGATTGCCACCAGGAACCGGTTCGTAGATAATTTTTGCTAGGTCGCAAAAAAACAATTGCAAATACAGAAAAAAAGCCAAGTGAAATTAGTGAAATGGTTCCACCTGCAATGATCCTGTTGGTGATAAGTCTGTTGCATGTGATAGCTGTCATATCATTATGCACCCTACTGAACATTGTACAGGTTTAAGTGCATCCGAACTTCGTGCTGTGGTTATTCAAAGAAGAACTATGGTTTACTTCTGTATTCCTAAGATATTGAGAGAAGTTGAGTCTCTTAAATCTGAAGTTACGTTGCTTAAAGCTTAAATTCAGAAGTTGAAGGAAGATAAGAATTCCTTTCCGGCACGTGATGACATCATAAATGAACTTCAGGAACGTCAAAACAGAGCAAACCATTTGCTGATTTTCAACCAGCCTGAACCAGCAACAGCAGCTGAAGACACTCATCAGGTTAAATCACTTTTAATAAATGCTGGAGAAGATGGGATTGCTGTGAGTGTGGTCATTATTAAAATAATTCGTTTTGGGAAGAAAAACAAAAATGGTTACCGTCCTTTAAAGGTCATTTTTCCGTCTGCTCGTGAGATGCACGAAATTCTAAGGAATAAGAAGAAGTTAGGTCGTGCTAATAAGGTATTTTTTCAGTTAGATCAGACTCCAAATCAGAAAAAGCTGTATGATTCGGTGAAAAACGATCTCTTGCCTCGTCAACAGTCTGGTGAGCAGAATTTAGTTATTAAATACATTAACAATATACCTAAGATCATCCAAAAAAACCAGTAAAGTCCACTGACCTGGGCGGCCTTTCTTTGTATTATTTACCAGAATGTCAGGGGTCTTCGCACTAAACTTACGAACCTCAGTCTAAACGTTTTAAATTGTTCTTATGACATCATCATTTTTACAGAAACCTGGCTAACCTCTGATATTGCAGATGCCGAACTTGGATTTAACAATTATAATGTTTTTAGAACTGATCGCTCGCCTCAATCCAGTATTTACAGCAGGGGAGGAGGTGTTTTAATTGTTATTAAGGAAAAATTATCCTCTAGTCTGATTCATTCTAGTCCATCAATTGAACAGGTATTTGTTCTAGTTAATAACAAATTTATTTTGGGCTCTGTATATCTTCCTCCTAGATCTCAACCTATTTTATACGAAGACTATTACAACCAGCTAATAACCATAAATGAGCAACATGCAAATGTCAGCTTCTTCCTTTTTGGCGATTTCAATCTTCCATATGCATATTGGGAAATAGATGATTTTTGTTCATTAGCTCATCATTAGCGCATCTCCATCTGAGACTGATTCTATAGATACTTTGTCAAATATCTGTGCTTTCCTCAATCTATTTCAGTCCAATGCAATACTTAACTAATAACAGAGGAGTTATGCTTGATCTTATTTTATTTTCAATTGAGCTCTCAGTACAAAAGGCTGAAGATATTTTAATCCTGCAAGATTGCCATCATCCCCCACTCGAATGTATCTTACCACTTAAGATTGAAAATGGCAACGTTCCCGGTGAAGAATACTACTACGATTTTAGTCATGCAAATTATGAAGAAATACGTTTTTCCTTGGAATCAATTTTTTGGGACAATGCTTTACATGATAAAGTTCTCTCTGAGATGGTATCCAGTTTCCATGTTGGTATTCTCCAGAGCTAAAGAGACTGTCAAGCGAAAAGAAATTAGCTCACAAAATCTACAAGATTACTGGGTGTCCTGAAAACTATGTAGAATTTAGTAGATTAAGAGCTCAGTGTAAACTTTTATCGCGAGAATGCTATAGAAATTATATAATATATACTGAAAGTTCTGTTACAAATAATGTTAATTTTTTTTTGGAAATTTGTAAGCAGTAAGAGAGAGAACAACACTATACCTGATAAAATGGCTCTTGGAGACTGCACTGCTTGTAACGGGAATGATGTAACATTTCTCATCAGATTATTCAAATAAACCTCTGGATCTGCAAGATGCTCAGATCTCTTCAAAAGTAAATGTATTCCATTATCATATTGAAATCTCGAACATTTATGAAAAATTGTCAAAACTTGATGTTAAAAAAGGTCCTGGTCCTGATGGAATACCTCCCACTTTTCTTAAGAAATTGATCTTTATTTTATCTCGTCCGCTCTTTCATATTATATTTAATAAGTCTCTTGTTACTGGCGAATTTCCAGATTACCGGAAAACATCATATGTCGCTCCAGTTTATAAATCAGGTAGAAAATCTAACATCACAAATTATCGTCCTATAACTATCCTCAGCATAATTCCCAAAATCTTTGAAAGAATTATTACTGATTATCTTACCTACGACTGCTCGAGCATTATGACAACGCAACAATTTGGTTTCACCTCTAAAAGGTCTGCAGAATTGGGTTTACTCACATATATTGACTTTTGTCTGATGCTTTGGAGAGGGGTTTGCAGATCGATACTGTGTACACTGATTTTTCCAAAGCTTTCGACAGGGTCAATCATGAACTCTTGCTACATAAAATTTGTTTGTATGGTGTGGAAAGTCTTGTATTTCAATGATTTTAACCCGTCATTTTTCCGTAAGGGAAAGAAAAAGCCCTTCAATATTTTTTAAAAAAATGCCAAATTTCAAGAGGCCTTTATTAATTTAATCCAAACTCCGCCGACTCAAATCAACACCAAAACTGCAGTTTATAAAGTTATTGAAGAGTTCGTGTGTAGGATGTACTCGTTAAAAACCAAAGACGACGTCAACAAAGGTCGCTTCGAGTTATTCGAAAAATCATATAAATCCTGCAACGATTCGGAAGAAGTTTTAAAAAAGAAGATTAGGTCCTGCGATGCGTTAACTCTACCACCCACTAAGCAAGAACTTTTGCAACATATTAAAAGGACACTATACATAAGTAGCATATGGTGCAATGCGCATATGCGCAATCCGACGGAAGTAACTCCTGAAGATCATGGCTGGGTTTTAATCGACGGGTAATTTGAATTTTATTGGTTTGATGGGCCCGAAAATCCTCCATTATCTGAAATTTCATCAGGTACTCTATTAACATTTAAAATCAATTTAATACTCATTCAATAACCTTGTAATACAATTTTTAATTTTGTTTTAGAATCTGATGATAACTGCGACGACTGTGATGAGGTCGACAATGATGATGAAGACTTCGATAATGATAATTATGATGATGATTTTGAGTGAATTTTTTATATTAAAATAAAAATAAAATACGTATTTTTTTACTTTTTATTAAAACAAAATATCAATAATTTTTTTTTTTATTTTCCAGATTTTTCTAATAAAATAAATATATTAAAATTGTTATTTTATACGACAAATTTTATGTGAATTTAGTATATTTAAATAATATATGTGAATATTTAAGCTTATTCATTCAGAAAGAAGTTTGTCATCAGTAATGATTTTTATTTTTCATTTTCTTGTCGGACTGACTATATTACTCAATATATTTGTCGGACAAGTCGATATTTTCATATAGAACACTATTATCTATCATTGTTATTTTTGTCCGATATGTATGTATGGAGAGACATAATGACGCCATATCGACATCTTCGGGGTGGTGGACACCCCATACGCAGCATGATTTTTGTCGGACAATTTGACCACAATTTTTTAATTAACTTTATTAAACAATTCTCAATAAACAAGATGCGTTTTACGGTTATTGGAAAATCCAGTACAAACATTTCTTTTTAACAAATAGAAATGGCAAATGTACAAAACAAGTAGTTGGTATAAACACTTTTTCGAAAATTCCATCGCTAATTTCGCAATATTTAAGTTTACCTCATCCAGAAGAATATACAGGTCACAATTTTCGACGTACTTCGGCATCGCTTCTAGTTGATTCGGGTGGAGACTACATTCTTCAATTAAAGTAACATGGAGGATGGAAATCTGCTGCTGTTGCCGAAGGGTATGTGAACAATTCTCTCAATGCAAAAATGAATTGTGCTTCACGAATTTTTCAAGGGGCTAATGTCAGCAGAAACAAACGTGACTGGATCAAAAATTCACATTAGTCAACCAAACAATTGATGGTCTTATATGCCTCCATACTGCGGTGGATTGATTGTGGCGAGACTAGCGGCTCGTGTTGAAGGTAGGAATGAGGTAGAAAACTGGGAAATCAGAAACTGTAATTAGTGTACAGCTATCTACTTTTAACTCACTTAATAATGTCAATGTTGCGATGTTTCAATTATAAACTAAATATTTCATTGGTTTTCAATATTCACATTGCGAAATAAAACTAAAATACATAATATTGTAATGTTTTTATTATTTATTTAAACAGTTTTACCGGTTGGATAAAATTATACACACGATGGCTAATTACTATCTATTTATTTGAAGAAACACACACAGTATATTAAACTTAATTTATATACACACTATACTAAATATCTACTAATTTATTTACACTCGGTATATTAGTTCTAATTTATTTTCACCACTTGGATATTACCTTATTTATCTGCACTATTTAATTCACTAATTCTTCCGAACTAACTGTACTGTACTCGTTTCACTAATTTCGAAATTTCGAACTAGCTAATATAGTCCTTATCGGTTCTGGAACACTCTAGTGCCTTCGGCGCTCGGGCTACGCGCGAACGAAACCGTTCGAGAATGTTCGAGTACATTTTAACGCAAGGGGAGCGCAGCCACCAAAATTTACACTCGTGGAACAGGGCCGGCTTTGAGTTGGTGACCTCGCAACAATATAGTTGTTTTTCTTAATATTATTGTGTACATTTTCCAATTCAGTCATTATGCATTCATTAGTTGTAATTTACTGAAGGAGTTTAATTAAAATATTCCAAATTACTATTTTGATTTTATTATTTGTATGGGGCTGTAGAAAAAATATTGTATGCAACATATGCATAAAGTGTCTTTTTCACTTATGGAATCTCGCAATTTTTCCATTCGTGAAAAAAAGTACCACTTTATGCATTCAAATAGATTTTTCTCGAAAAAGGTACATAATGGCGAATTCAAACACGAGCACAATTTTTTGGTAAATACCTTGAACTTTTTGAATTTAATGAAAAATTTTCGAAAAATTTCACCAAATTTACCCGATACCCCTTCCATATTCAACGTTTGTGTTTGCATAGGTGGGTTTGTATTAAACAATTTATCACTGCAGGGTTATACAATGTACCTAGCTAGAAGTTTGTTTTTTAGCGGATTTTTTGAGATATGCTTATCATCGTGTATGTATGTTTGCATGTATGTATGTATATTGGGGTGACATTCACTGAGACCTAAAAGATCTATTGTGCCCATAAAATACATCTTGTATCTGTAGTTTGCGTTTGGCAGGACACCCTGTATATAGAAAGGTTTCAATCTAATTAAACTGACTCTTGACTGAATAGATTTTATAAGAAATAAAAACCTATTAACATTTTAAATCTTCATTTAAAACATATTCATAACTATAATAATGATACTAAGGGACTGATAACCTTAAAAATCAGGACTCAGACTAACTATTACCTGTTCCCAGGAATAAAAACGAAAATTTAGGGAATAAGATTTGTATTATTACAGTTTCATGTGAAATTGTCGTATTTAGTAATAGTAATTTCCAACAAAGAATTGAAAAATATTTTTCAAAAACAGTGACCGTTCAACTAAGAAGACACAACTACTTCCCGGGCTATATGCCCCGTTTTACTTAGAAGTGTAATTCAATGTCTGTCGGGGCATATAGCCCGGGAAGTAGTTGTTGCTTCTTAAGTTGAACGGTCACTGTTTTTGAAAAATATTTTTCAAAACTTTGTTGTAAAGCGTTAGAATACTATATTTATTCTTCGATATCAACATGATTTGTGCACATTATGTGGTTATAAATACTGGAGCTGTTCGTGGTAGATTTACACACACTATTAGTGCACCAGTGCAATTAACTTCGTAAACCGATCACTAGCGTGGTATATGTGGTCTCCCTCGTATTTTCATCGTTTTATTGTATGTGCCGCACAAAAATACAATCCGTTATCTACTTCCTGTAATAAAACAATATTAAATTGTTACTAAACCCCGTTTAGGTACTTATATGAAGTTGATCGTGCACCTATTGAATAAGATATCGTTATTTATACAGGTACTTATATATACCAACTATACCTTCAAATAATTGATTTGTTCTGGAACATACGGGTGATTGTATCAATGTAGATTATGTATCAAATGCTGGTAAATACGGGACTTAAGTAATTAAACTAGAAAAAGGAAAACGCTACTATTTGTAAACAGTGAAATTTTGGAAATAGTAATCAGTTTAATAGAGGCAGGTGTAAGTTGAGTTCCCGATACCTGAATTGAGCTGGGTTGGAAATTTTATACAGGTTGTTTCATTGGTAAGGGAACCAACTTTAACTAAAGATGCACATCACTTTGGTGGTTCCAAAATATATATTTAACGGCTTATTTCTTTCGGACCTTATAACTTCCGAATGATCTGTATATTATTGTGAAATGTGGTAGGTACACGTAATAACTATTACCTGCAAATTCCATTAAAGTATCACCAAATAGATAATTCAAGTCCGGCGTGACAAAAAATTCCAAAACTCGTCTTTCCTAAAAACAACAGCCTGTATATAGATTTTTTTAAATTGCTCTTTATAATTTATTTTTCCGCAGACAATTCTACTATCAAAATTTCATCGTCAACCTATCATTTATTAAAGTTTTGGGCGTTAACAAGTGATTTCGGAGAGTTTTCACTATTAATACCACTAGAGGTCAAATTATTTCCGGAATATTTTGAAAATTATCTTGAGTCGAAGACGAGTCAAGTGTATGGAAGCAGTTTACAAACTTTCTACTGATTTTAGTAGCTCAAAAGTACCATTTTAGGAACTAAAATATTATATCAAGGCACAACCCAGTATATTCTTTGATTTCACTTAAGTTTTGAGTAACTACAAGAGGTAGAAAATTGCTTTTTGCAAATAATATCCAGAGTGTCAAAAAAATATTATGTCATTATAAACGTCAAAAAAAAATTCCAGTATAATTCGCTGTTGGGTACCCACGAGGAAAAAATTTCGATTAAAATTCATCCTTGGTGATCTGTCAAAAAACACGTTTTGATTGGTTAACAATTACAGGTGTGGAATTTTCTTAAAAGTTTTTAGATTTAATTTTTTTTTATTTTCATTTTCAGTCGCGTCAACCTCTAGGGTTATTAGCGACAATATTATTTCGATTTAATTTTTTTTTATTACAGTTTGAATATAATATTTATGTCTTTAAGATAAGCCATTAGATTTTGAACACAATTTATACCGAGTACTACATCTAATTTATTGTTAATATTATTTTTCAACCTTGCATGCTTGAAATTTGGGCATTCTATTAGAATGTGTTTTACAGTTAATTGGCATTTACATATTTCACATTGTGGAGGTTCAGTTTTTGTAATAATATAACTGTGAGTGATGTTAGTGTGGCCTAACCGGAGTTTCTAGATTGAAATGAGTTCTACTTAAAGTATCTTGAGAAGCATTCTAGAAATTCAATTGAGTTTGTATGTTTACGAGTACACACCACTAAAAAATGGGATTACAGGGCCGTATTTGGAACAAATTCATCAATATGTTTCGAATATTTAGAACACCATGTATAAGGATATGTATGTATGTGGAAACTTTGCACTTAGATTAGCAAGAGTAAAATACGAGAAATTTGTATTAATTTTTTATTGATCTACATGAAAATAAAATTAAGAAAGTCTAACAACATTTACTCTTGATAATCTAAGAGCACAGTTTTCAGATACATACATATATTTATACAGGGTGTTCTAAATATTCTAAACGTATTGAATGAGTTTGTTCTAAGTACGGACCTGTAATCATATTTTTTAGTGGTTTGTACTTGTAAACATACAAACTCAATTGATTTTCTAGGATATGCTTCTCAAGATATATTAAGTATATTTCGAATTGAATTTTATTCGAAAATAAAAACATGAAGATTTAAACAAATTAAATTGTTTTATTTCATCATAAGTATATTTCATTTAAAGCTATAGAATTTTGAAAAAACTCTTCGATACCATTTTTTAACCCCCAAAACTTTCATAAAGTATAACTTTGACGTTAAAATTTTGATAGTATTATTGACTTTTTGATGATACTTTAATGGAATTTACAGGTAATGGTTATTACGTATACCACATTTCATAATAATATACAGGGTAATTGATAAAACCCCCTGTATCTCGGTTTTAAAGTGTAGAAGACACGTTAAATATAGGTTTTTTTGAACCACCAAAGTGATAAAGTTAGGCCCTTCCCCAATTAAACAACCTGTATTATCGACTTTTCTAATGCATTTTCTCGAACGGTTAGATGTGCGACAGTCTTTTAAGATATATGCTCAATTCAACCACTGTCTTCTAGAATAGTGGAATTTCACGACAATCTGGTCGAATATTTCCCTCCTGTCAAAAATCCCATGTAAATGGAGTGCAATTATCGCAAAAATACAGCGTAAATTTCACACCTCTACTTTTTAACCAATAAGATGCCTTAATTTTGACTAGTTAACATGGAACTAAAAAAATCTCCGGAAATTTTTTTCGAGGTGCCACGATAATTAAGTGGAAATTTTTTGACAGTTGAAAAGGTAAACATATGATCTACAACCATTAAATAATATAGATATGCCTGTGAATAATGCAAAATTTCTATGAGAATTCTACAAATTTTCATCACAAAATTCAACAAACTGTTTCCATACACTTGATTTTGATTTTTCCAAATTATGGTGTGAAATTTTCTTACCGAATACCACGCAAGCTTGAATTATTCCAAGAAATTTTCTTTCGGGCACGAATATTTTGAAAATCACGCGACGAGGGATAATTTTCTTAAAAGCTCTTGTGATATTATAAGTGATAATTGCATTGTAGAGAGTGAAAGAGCCCTGCGATAATTACACAGATCATATCCATGGCAATTTTATTGTACACTTTGATAATACAGCGACAATTTATAAGTAACGTCAGTTTGACAATTTGTCAGTTTATTCGGGAAATATTCACTTATAATCTCCCTAGAGCACGAATTATTTCCGGAAATTTTCTCGAAGTGCGAATTTTGCAACTGAGGAAAATTTTCGGAATATTAATCCATGCTCGCGGGAGATTCGGTAAGAAAATTTTATACCAGTTAATTTTAGCCAATCAGATGCCTGAACAAGAAGATCTATTTAAGAATATGAGCAATATTCTTTGTGAAACTATTCCATATTTCACCCATAAATCCTGTGTGGAAAAGAACAAAATGGTGTCGAAGTATTACTATTATTTCATGAAGCATAGACATTTAATGGGAAAAACAACGGATCCTTACCTTACTCGCCATTTAGGAGAAAAGACGTGGAAAAGGAATTTGTAACGGATAATAACATATGTACCTATAATTAAGTTATAAATAAATATCTATCAAAAATATTTTACGCCACAGCTGGCTGTCAAGCCAGAGGGAAATTTCCACTTATCAATTTCCCTCTACGCAGGGAAATATCCGAAGAAATTAGGTTATTGTCATAGCAACATGTCAAAATGCAGGCATCTGATTGGCTAAAATTAACTGGTATAAAATTTTCCCCCGAATTATACTCGTGCATCAAAATAACCGGATAATTTCGCTTTCCAGCGTGTTGTCTTTGAAAAACTGCATTCGGAACAGCACGGTGTCATAATACATAATATTTGATGCACTTGTGCAATTACATACGATAATTTCATTTCTGAATCGGTCAGGTCTCCGCCAGAAATATGGGCTGAGAATACGAACAATGTGCAATGTATGTCGAATACCTGCTAGAGTTTACACTCGAGTTATGTTTCGAAACTTCATTTTGCTCATCTACATATTCTTCAGAGCATAACAGTTTTACTACTCCTAGTAAACTGCTGGATAGAAGACGGACACTTATTGGGTAATAGGAATAAAAGTGCTACAAATCTCTGAGAGTTTCCTCAGGAACTAAGTAGAAGAAAAGGGAACACAATGTGAATGTCATCCCAATGTACATACCAGAGTTTTACTATACTTGGAAGTAAAAAAAATGTGAAAATAGTTTATTCTTCTGAAACAATACAAAATAAGAATTTTTTGGACTTAAATAGTAGCATTTTAACCAACTTTGATTTTCTTTAGGTCATCGTTTATTATAGTTATTTATTGTACAAGTGTTTTAAATAGTGTTTTATCCACGCAAGAAAGTAGCTCGAGTGTTTAATTTTCTTAAGAGGATAAATCGCAACTAAAACACGAATGAATACAACGTTTTATCCACAATACAGTCATTTAGAATCAGATTTAATCAAAAAGTGATTTGACATTTCGCTCTGACAGTAGCTGTAAAGTCAAAAATTATTGAAATTATTTAAAAAAAAATTTTGTTGTTGAATTGTTGCTATTTAGTTTCGATTGTTTATCGACTCAATTTGTGAGGTTTGTGAAAAATGCAAGCAAACGATTTTGTTCCTGAGATAATCCTTCACGAAGTTGAAGAAGCAGCTCTCCTATTATTGCCTGCGAAGTTCAGGGAACATTATGAAAAGGTATGTTCCGAATTTAATGAATGGAAAGAAAAGCGGGGCGTATTAACAATAAATGAGGAAGTTCTGCTATCGTATTTCTCAAATTTGAAGAAGAAGTATGCAATTTCATCCAAGTGGTCGAAGTACTCGATGCTGAAGGCCGTTATAAAGGTCCATAAAAACATGGACATTGCAAAATATAGTAAGCTCACTGCCTTTCTGAAGAGTGAGTCGAAAGGGTACAAGGCAAATAAAGCTGCGGCATTGGAAAAAGCACAAGTGGAAGAATTTTTGATAAGGGCTTGTAATAAAGAATATTTCATGATTCAGGTCATATCTCTTAACCTTTTAGACATTGTAGATAATATACTTTGAAAAATTTTAGGTTGCATTATTGCATTATTGCAATAATGGGGGTGTCTGATGCCTGTCGTTGTTGTCAATTGACGAATTTGAAAATCAATGATGTAGATATTTGCTTGTTTCATTATTCCACTAGTGAATAAAGTGGTACTTTATATGCTTCATAAGTCCAATTATAATGTGATTGTGGATGAAAAAAAGTCTGAAAAATAGGGCAATTGATAATGCTCCTGTATTCCACTGCTACTATACTAAATCAACTTTAAGACAAACAAGAAGCATTTCATTTTGCATTAATTATGGCTTAGAAACAGGAGTTAAAACTTAAAACGATCTGTTCATGTATGTAGATCAGTCAACTGTCAAAAAAAGTCAAATAGCAAATCAAATTATGACAGGTACTCCAACTCAGCCGTTATCAAATATTTCAGAAATTTTAACAGATGCAACTCCTTTATCGACAATTTATCCCTTTGCAACGATTGTTTTCTACCCTCGGTAATATTCGACGATAGTTTCAATTACGCGGTGCATCAATTTTCATCTATTTCTTTCTATTTTTTTTTTCAAACAGTTGTGTACGTCTATTTTTCACACCACAACTATGGGCTATGTACTATCAAAGTCTATTTCCAACAGTTCCGTCGAATTTTTTAAACAAATTTTTACATCTTCCCGTTAAACGTTAATGCTTTAACTAGACGCTATTGGATATCAAAAATTCAAGAATATAAATTCGCCCTCGTATAGTTCCGCGGGTGGTACCTCCAAATCTGGCCTATCCTACCGCGTATCTAACGCAAAGCACGTGCTATTGAGTAACGTCACATGAAAGAGGAAACGTTGTACGACTTCCAACTAATATTAAGGCCCACCATCATCAGGTTTCCTCCGATATCAACAGCAAAAAGAAAAAACAGTCTGCGGCGCGACACCAATAGGAACGGTTGCTTCTTCTTCAATTTTTTTATTTTCCCTCCAACTCGAGAAAAGTGTCGGGCATGTCATAATTTATTCAACAAATATGTGATAATGCGTGTGTACCGTAGAAGACCTCAAAGTATATTTATTTAGTAAACATTGTCTCGAGGTTGTGCATTATGAAATAAATACAGGGTATTCCAACAATAAGATTATCATGGTAAGTATGTTTGTTTCTATTGTTTATAACTTTTTTATTACTCGCTCAAAAGATACGAGATACATTAACGTTGTAAGCAATTAATAGTATATATTACATAACGAGAGTTATGCGAGTAAAAAAGTTGCTCGCGAGTCCCCACTTTCAGATTTTGGAAAGCTTATCATGATTCGTTTGTACTTATTTGTACCATAAAAGTTATCTTGTGTTTACAATAATTATTGTTATAAAATAAAGATGCAATTCACCGATATATAGAATCAAATCTCGCCTGTTATCTTTACATCGTAATTATTAATTATATTTATTCATATAATTATAAGCATTAAATCATATTCGTTTGTCCAAAATTAATTGCAAAAGCTTGAACACGTTTCGTAACCCTTTAAGCTTTTGCAATTGATTTCGGATAAACGTTAGATTAACAATTATTTTCAATCTAAAAAAATACGTTTACACAGAACCACTTAACAACTATAACCCCTATTAATGAACGATTTCCTGTAAATAAACGATTATGGTATAGGCAACCGAACATACAATAATATTCAAAAAAAGTCCTTAAAACTTACTTTTAGTATAGAATACTTCTAGTTTTTTACTTTCCTATCGTTTTTATAATATTATTCTACAAAACTATAAAAATTATTAGTGTTAAGATATCCAACAAATAATTTAAGAAAAACGAAAGCAGGGACATTATTACTGTTTATTTAGGTAATATTGAATTAATCAGGGGCCTATTTTCAACTGGGTTGGGCCCTAGGCGCCATCAAATTTTCGGGCCCTGTATAGCTCCGTATATTGGAATGTAACCAATAGGCTTAAAGATTCTGTTTTAATTTTTGTTATGAGGACGTCCATGTAAAAAAACAAAATAAAATAAAAAAAATATATTTAGATACATAAAACAATTAACAAAACAAAAATTTTAATTCAAAAGTTAAGCATGACTAATAAGAAATAAAGGAACCTGAGTTCTCCAGTATTTATGATTTAATAACATTGTTAATAACACGCTAGGCAATTGTCTAAATCGCTCGCCGTTTCAGGCCCTCTGATCATTGGGCCCTAGTCACGGGCCTAATAGGCCTAGTGGTAAAATAGGCCCTGGAATAAATGCGTTACTATATGGACGCACTGTATCAATCCACAGGTCGTAAATTATTAGGTAGACTTTGTTGTATAGTAAAATTAATACCTATTTAGAGGTACCAGCCGTTTTAGTAACTTAACGTATGCGGCTTCTTGAACCATCTGAACCCGCATGAAAAAAATTAGGTTATGACCTTTGTCATGTCAAATGCTTGACATATTTCTTATTGCATTGGCGTAGTTACTTGAAATTTCATATTATCAGTGGCGGTTTGTAATAATACAAATTAATTTTATGAAATTCATAAAATTCTAAAGATGTTGACATAATAAAAGAATATAAAAGAAGCGCACTAATTTTAAAAACATTGTTTTATTAACTAGATACATAGTTTTCTTAAAAAAATATGGCAATTCAGAGTTCGATTAAGTACAAATTCTAGATTAAAAAAAAATGACAATGTGATCTTCAAGGCAAAGTTTAATTAGTTTCTAAATCAGAATAACTTTCGGAAAGTGATAGTTCATCATCGGATTCATTGGACACAGAGATCACCATAGGTTCGATGTTTAGTAGGTCCAGTTTGTTTTCTACTTCCCATGCTTCAGAAATAATTTTCTCTGTATGATTTATGTAATTCTGCCAGTGTTGCTCCGGTACATTTTTTACAACGTCATTCCATACTTTTAAGACTTCAGTAGGTGACCTTGCAGTTTTCGTAATAGCTTGGTCATAATGCCTTTTAGTTTCTGACCATACCATTTCGATGGCATTAAAATGGCAATGATAGGGTGGTAGCCTGAGAACACAATGACCATGCTCGGCAGCGTATTTGTCTAAATGATAATTTTTTTCTGGCAAAACTTGCTTTTCAATTATATTCCAAACAGCATCCTTTAAAATGTGATCTGGAAAAGGAATATTCTTTTTTTTGAGCCATTCTAACATGCGTGTTTTACTCCAACTTTTTCTTGGGATTTCTTCATCCAGGCGACTGTGATACGTTGCGTTATCCATTATAAATAACGATGGTTCTTCCAAGTTTACAATTAGTTGCTGTTTAAACCAATTTTCAAAATTTTCGGTGTTCATGTTATTATGGTAATCGCCTGTTTTTTTTATTGCATTTAAAAATAAGCGATGCATTTGCCATAAAACCTTTTTTATTACCGGCATGAACAATTACATATCGTGTCCCACTTCCAGTTATTTTTAAATCACTGTGTTTAGTACCATCTTGCCACATTCTTCTGTCCCCGCTTTTACTAAAAACCCATGTCTCATCCAGAAAAACAGGTGTAAAGAGCTTTTCGCTTTTAGCAGCATGGTATTTGTTCAAAAATAATATTCTTTTTAATCTGACTGCAGGCATTTCCAATAAATGTTTTCTTCCATCCTGTTTTTTGAAATGAAAACCAATTTTTTTAATTCCCAAATATAACGAACCTTTGGAAATCTTAGTTTCTGGAGACTCTTCGATAAATTGCCGTAAAATAGTGTCTACTGTGATTTTATCCTTTCGCGCATACATTTTTTAAATTACTTCCCTCAAACAATGCAGGGTATTTTTTGTAATTCGGGTTTTGCTCCGGGAAACGCTTGCAGACATATTTCTTCTAAATTCGAAATCTGTAGCTCTGTTTGGTTTTTCAAGATTATATAATGTGCTTTCTGGAACTTTTAGTGCTTCGGACGCTTTTTGAATTGCCTTAAATCGAGATCCTAAATCGTTTTGAAAATAGTTTACTACATTAAGCATAAGTTTTTTGGATTCATCAGAATATCGCATTTTTATATCTTATTTTGCGTTATGACATTAACATGAAATCAAAATTTGACGTAACTTCAAAAACGTGACATCTAATAAATTAGTTACGACGTTCATTTTTGTTGGTAATTTTTTGTTTCAACCGATTTATTAATAATAAATAAGGATGGTCTTATTCTAAATGGGTATAAAATTTACTATATATAAATGTAGATTCTAACGGCGTACGGGACTTCCGAGTTATATTTATTATAAATATATACCTATATATTATCAATAACCCAAATACCATTTTTCAATGGTGTAGGGTAAAACCTTTCAATATTTAACATTGCATATTTTTCCTATATTTGGCAATGTGGGTGATGTCTTTGTGAATAAACTTGGCCCATACCTTCTTATTTCATGCTAATATTTTTGCCTCATTCCATGATTTTCCCTTTTCTTGTAGAATTTTTCTAACGCTGCTGTCCCAATTTAAAGACGTAAATATGTATAATATTGATACGGTCATTATTAAATGTTGTTGGTTAACTAGTAAGGTAACAATTTTTGATAAAGTTGTTAGATAAATGATCACATAGATAAGTACTCCATAAATTACAATAGATTTTTTGACAGTATAGAATACAAAACTAAAACGAGCAAAAGGTGTGACACCTACCGTCAAAATTTTATAACCTTGGAATGGGAAACAAACCAAATTGCCATTGGAGTACGTGTATAGTAAGTAAAGTATTACTATCGTTTTCTTGTATTCTAGAAAAGTTTGGTGAAGTTTGTTGTATCAGAATACTTATTTAGACTCTAATAATCACCAGCAAGTGCAAGAGGTATTACTCTGAGCCGCAATGTAATCAGTATAAAGATGCAAATGTATCAAGACATACAGCTTCCCAACAGCTCCAAAATTATGCAAAGTGTGGCAAAACATTTTAAAAATTGGGAAACCTATTTCCAAATACATGTCATTGAGTAACGGACTCGGCTTAGAAACAGATTATAAAGGTAACTTCACTCATGTCAATAGAATATTTTGATGTTCAGTGTTATTTAATGCTTTGAATACCTGTTCGCTTTCCACCATCGGCCGATGTATTTAAAAATGTCCACCAAACTAATTTTAACAAGCACCAGAAAACACATTTATCGCTCAAAATTCGAAATTGAATCAAATGAACTGAGACAAACAGAAATGGATGTGTTTATAAACAGTATTGATAATTGTTAAAAACAACACCTCGATTAGCATAATAATATTATATGTTTAGAAATATGTTGTTTAATTTTAATTGATCAGTAAATTGCGGGTTTTTATGCGACAGGGTCACGAGTTGCTAAGTATACCTAGGAGCGTTTTGTGATGCACTTTTCGATTACAACGTTGGAAATAATATTGTGGCATTCACTTTCATCCATAATTTTAGCATGAATGATCCTTTCGTGATTGATCAGTTAAATGGTATCATATTTTGAGATCAAGATAATTTGTAGATAGCCGAATTCATTAACAATCTTAAATATAAATGTATAAAACACTACGACTGCTTTTGTTGTTGAATATTATTAGGTATAGTATGTAGTGTGGCAAAAAGATAGTATATGGTAAACCCTCTTCTGCCTTGAGTTGTATTTTTGTTTACGTTGTTCATTCAATTTCTGTCTTGTTGAGTGTATGGTGCTTAAATTAGATTCTCCAGGACTTTATCTGAAGTCCTATGACAACTTCCCCTGAGGTTCCCCACAACGCATGGCCTAAAAGGAGATAATTCTAAGAGCAGTAAGTATCAATGTAGAAGATATCATAGTGAGAGGACTGGTCATGAGAGGATGTCCACAAGGAGGGGTTATCACCCCTCCTTCGGAGCAAAGTCCTGGATACCCTGATTAATCACCTCAACAATAATGGATTCTACACAATTGCATACGCAGATGACATAGTTATCTTGCAGACCGGAAAATTTGAGTACACACCATGCGATAGAGCGCAGGATGGGCTCAAATTAATAGTAACATGGTGTAAGGAGCACTCACTGTCCATCAATCCCAAGAAGACTGAGATGGTCCTTTTCTCCAGGTAAAGAAGACTATCGGGCTTAAAACCCCCCGAAATCTTCAAAAGTAAATTAAACTTCTCAGAAGAGGTGAAATGCCTTGGTATTACCCTCGACAGGAAGGAAACTGATTTTTGGAAGCAGAGTTTCATTAATTCAATTCACAAATCAGGACCTAAAGATGATCTAAAGAATTATAGATCCGTCTACATTCAGTCTGAGTTACCAAAATTACTTGACTGCCTTATATCTAGGAAGATGAGTTGGGATACTAGTCAACTAATTAATAAGGTACAACACGGATTTGTGAAAGGTAAATCAACTACCACTGATTTAATATTCGATAAACATTTTATTCTAAATACATTCGTGAAAAGAGGACAGGTTGATGTAATATAATATACCGATTTTACCAAAGCATTCGACCGTGTTAACCATTCACTCTTATTAACAAAATTGAATGCAATAGGATTTGACGGTTGTATTTTAAGGTGGTTAGGTAGCTTTTTGGAAAACCGTATGCAATCTGTACGTTGTACTGGCTCTGTATCTGCGTTTATCTCCGTTACATCGGGAGTACCGCAAGGTGCCCACCTAAGTCCAGTGCTGTTCAATCTGTATGTTAGGGATATTCCTGATGTTATATGCAACTCCGAAATTTAAATGTTTGCGGATGATCTAAAATTATTCAAGTGCTTAGTCAATGGTAATCTAATCTTGTTCAAAGTGATTTGAAAAATCTTTGAAATTGGTGCAAGGTAAACCTGTTAAGGCTTAATCCTACTAATTGTCAACAAATTTCATTTTTCAGGAACAACAACCCTATTTCAACATCTTATTTGCCGAACAATTCTCCACTTGATGAAGTGAGGGGCGTTAAAGACTTAGGTGTTGTTTTAGATCATAAGTTATTATTTCAATCGCATATTTCTAAGATAGTCGCAAAAGCGAATAAAATGCTGGGCTTTATAATGAGATCATCAAGAGATTTGTCGCTGCATTCAATCAAAGTTCTCTACTGTTCCTTGTTACGTTCAAATGTGGAGTATAATTGTGTTGTGTGGAATCCGTTTCGAATGACTGATGTTAATTTGATCGAAAATGTTCAAATAAAATTTTTACGTTATGCAGCTTTTAATCAAAGTAATGCTTTATTAACAGTATTAGAATTAAACATGTTGTTACATCGTAGATCTGTTAGTTCTTTAACTTTCTTACGTGCAATAATTAATGGCGCAATTAATTGTCCTGAGTTATTAGCACTCATCAACTCCAATGTTAATGTTTGAAGAACTAGAAATAGTGAAATATTTAATATTCCATTTCAAGAGTTAATTTTCCAATTAGGTGTAGGTATATTTCGACACCACAAGCACCAAATTGGGAAGAATTACAATACGTAATTTGAAAAAAAGCATTCTAACAAATTTTTTAAAAGAGCTTCTAATGGTATTTTGACCATACACTAAACCATAATAATCATTTTTTAATTCATTTAAAAGTTTACTTCCACTATAAACGTGTCTAATCAAACAAGTCCGTACCCAGATTCTGAACTTTTTGTGTTTTTTATCATCGACAACAAATTTTATAGTGCCATATACTCTCGTATATCATCATCGTCAGATATTCTCAACAAAAGCCAGTCAACAACGAACTGAGCTCAGTTTTGTGAAGCCCCGCCTTTATATATGACAGTTTTCTTCTCATGTCAAAAAAGAATCTAATAATTCTGATGTTGAAATTAGTTTTTAAAAACTTATGAGGGAGAAGAAAGAAGTTTCCTCCCCGTGTGAGGGAGGAAAGTGAGTGGAGGTAGGAGAAAAAATCATGTTCAAACCATGTAAGGTGTTGAAATAGTATTTAAACGATTCTTTTGATCATTTTATTCAATGTTCTATTCTCATAGAGACACCATGTATGCTAGTGATAGAAGGTAATCATATAACCGTCTCGTAAAGGTATCCTTTCTTTGATGAATACGTTAAAGAATTCGTAGTTACCGCTCCCATATAATCATTACTTTATTATTCTTCTCATAAACTCAGGCTACTTGTCTTTATGATTCACAGTTAATAAAAAATTTGTTTTTTTCAGCTCAACTGAATAAAAAGTATAATAGCTATGGTTGTATTTGATTTCTTTATTGGTAAAGTGTACGAGGGTTTGAAAAATATACAAAAATGAGTTAACATTTACTTTAGGCATCATAAATGATTTTGGAAAACTGTTCCACGACGTTTGGACGCATATAATTTATTCAAAATTTTACCTCCTTGAAATATATTTTAAATTTCGCGCCGAAACACTAAAATAGTCCATGACATCACACTTTTGTAAACACTTGACTGCCTGCACGTTAAAAGTTTATTTTGAAGCATAATTTGAATTATATTTTACGACAGTCATAAATTCTCATGTATGTAAATGATGTGCGATTCCACAATGATGTGAGACAGCGACAAAAAGTCGGAACAAAATATTTGTTGACGTTCCAATGAAAAAAAACAGAAATGTGTGACTAAATCTTGCATCTTTTGCAAATGATAATGCTGCAGCTACATTTCTTTTAAACATGTTGGCATTCTGGAAACTCCAGTTTGCTATGAGCATCTGCGAACACTGTTAAAAGTGTTCTACTGCGTTAAGATTATTCACCTCATTTGTAACAGTCCGAGTTCTTATGATTTTTCCACGGTTTAAAACTTCCACTTTCTCTTAAACGTCGATCCACAGCAATAAATGTTTAGCGATTAGGAATATTAATTGTGGGCAGGATATCAATCGATATGTCGCCTTACCGCATGTTCAGAATTGACATGACATTTTCCTAGTACTTAATGAATGTCAGCATACTCAGCAAAATTGTAAAGTACCATGTTAATTACTAGTAATATGAACTAAATAACTGGGAATATTTATACTCGTTAAATATTTTCACAAGTAAAATTATTCCTTTAAGGTTTGTTTTTTAACTAAATTAAATTTTCTGCCCTTGCAGTGAAAAAGTTACAGCCAATGATTTCAACGTGTATGAATTTATTCAATGGAAAATAAAGTCTGGAAAATATTTACAACTACTACATTTTATGTAGAAAATTTAATGAAGAATTGCAAAGAAAAATCTTTCCTATATGGATTCACCTTTTTATTTAGGAATTTTCACTATGTCTTCCGAATCGCCACCTGCTGCAAATAAATTAATTTGTTCTCATGGATACTAAGTTTGTTGAGATTGTAGATGTCAAAGGTAATAGTTTAATACTATTATAACGCCTTACAAAGTTTTAAAAAAATACTTTTCAAAGAACAGACCGTTCACTAAGAAGCAACAACTACTTCTCCGGTTATATGCCTCGACGGACATTGAATTACACTACTAAGTTAAACGGGGTTGGTATATCTGCAAGATATAACCAACCATTCTGGTTTGCAATTAGAATAGACAAAATCACTTGTAGACCGGTTTCGGCGTATTTGCGCCTCATCAGTACAAGGTAGATGCTATCCATCCAGAAGTAATCCTGGACTGGAGACAACACTGAAACCACACCAATACATCAACCTCAGTGAAGAAAATGCTAAGAATGCGATAACAGCGACATCCCCACATCTAACCACAAACCAAAATTCTATATTGACAAAAAACCATCTCGGTTTTGTTGGGATTGTTTTCATAATGCTTATATTAGCTTCACCTGTTTATGTGTATATGTAACGACAAATTCCAACATAATTTTCATTGACTTCAAAACGTCAGATTTAATTGAAACTTTGCATACTATCAAGGACCGATGACAAAACAATGGACGCGTTCAGCCAGGCTCAACGTTTGCACAAAACATGCATAATCGTTGATGTTAAGTATGCTGCAAGTTAGCGGTGGGACATAACCCAACTTCCTAATAATATTCTTCCAGTTTCATTGGATAGATCCATTTCATTATTTATTACTACTCTGTAATCTTCAAGTTTATTTCCATTAGTATTGTTTATTACCAAAACACACAACGTAACTCAACTCAACCGTTGAGCCCGTCTGAACGCGCCCAATAATTGAATTAGTTTTTTCTAATATCCCTGGACCATCAGGATTGACGATTCTTATTTTATATTCTATACACTCTTCGTCCTATACCTCATACTTAGAATTAACATACTGAACAATTGACTTTCATTTTTAGTAATGTAGGTACTCCAACTTCATATCTATATAGTATTATAATTATTTATTGTTAATCGAGACAGCAGTATACACGAGAAAAACTGGGTAAGATTTTTTTTATCTACTAATAATAATTAACTTATCGCTGTAATCTACCACCACTGAAATTCTCAAGAATTGTCTGCGGCTAGCGTTTGTAGTAAAAAGTGTTGGTGTTGATAAATCCATATTTATTATTATTATCAAAAGGTTTACTCAACATACTGTTTTAATTACTTATTTTTTTGGTTTACCATTGTGATAATTCTCAATATTTCCAAGAAAGTTGCTTCATTTCCCATTTTTCTTGGAGCAAAATCAGTAACGTACCATATGAATTTGTTTATAATGTTTATAATATCAAAAATGTATTTTTAGTTTTAAATTTGATTCATATTACTTATCTCCATTTACGCCAACATTTAATTACCCAAAAATGTGGATTATAATAAAATTCAACTAATTTTATAAAATAATTTAAATGATTCATCCCGAAATGATACGCAACTGTCTGTTGTACTCTCCCCTTTCCTCGTCTGTTTCATGTTGCGGACAGTTTATATTAATAATAATATAATAATAATAATTGCCTATTATTAGTTT
Source organism: Lochmaea crataegi (assembly GCA_947563755.1). Taxonomy (NCBI): domain Eukaryota; kingdom Metazoa; phylum Arthropoda; class Insecta; order Coleoptera; family Chrysomelidae; genus Lochmaea; species Lochmaea crataegi. The sequence goes on from OX387428.1 coordinate 16,109,493, forward strand.
TTGACAGTACAATAATAAAACATTTTTATATAAACTGCTCAACAATTGAAGATAATTATAACTTTTGCAAATATTTTATTTAAAAACGTTGTCAAAGCGATCACACTGTATGCTGTGTATGACCATTTATCTATAGTCAAGATTTTTTATCCCCAAGGCTCCCAATTAAGGAACGCATTGCTAGTCATCTGGGCAGGCATTCCACTGCAGTTCATCAATAATTTAATAGATAATCTCCCAAATCGTCTAACAGCATTAAGGCGAGCCCGAGGTGGTCCTACACGGTATTAATTTTCACAAACAGCCATTGTAAATAGCATAATGAAGGAACTTTGTATGATTTCATTTTACTTAATTTGGCATTTTTTTAAACACCCATTTTTCTTTATTGAATATTTGTTTTTTGGGTTGCTTTTGTTATTCTATGAATAAACTTTAATTCTACGTAAATACCGTTTTTTCTTTCAAATATTTACAGAAAAAAACCAGAAGTTTTTTTATTATCCACTTCAATTGTGGAGCAGTGTAGTATTTTTATTTCAACTAAATAAAAATTCTTATACCCATTTTTGCTCGGCTTGTGTTTGGGCACAATGAAAAAACAAAACAAACTACTCGTACAATACGTTAGAAACTATTTTCATTCAAGAATTTCATTTAATTATAATTACAGGTTTTTACTGCTCTAACCCAATTATTATCAAGAAATGTATTGGAAGAGACCAGCATCTTTTGAAATTTCAAATAGGCAAGATGTCGGCATAGCTGATTATTAATCAATCTCGGCTGTGTCTCATCAAGCCAATTTGTATTTCGATTTCATCAATATCTGAATCTAAACGAAGACACTGAATATCAATTTTGACGAAATGATGATAATAAAGATAATAAATTAATGAAAACGATTATCTAATCACAAAAAATGCAAAAACAAAATAAGGATCAACAAGCCTCACCTCAAATTAAATAGCAAAAACACCTGCAGCAATTAAGAAATATCCAAAGTGCTTTATATTTCAAAAACTCACATTTAACAGCTAAGTAATTGAAAAATGTTAACGAGGGCTTAACCTACTTAATATAGTCACGACAAAGGCAAGAGTCTGAGTGTACTTAAAGTACTCACTCAAACACGTGATGATAAACCAAGCAGAAGTTGCAGCAATACAGTACTGTACAGGAGAGTTATTAAGGCAAGAGTTTAGTGCAAAAAACCAAGCAGCTATAAAAGCAATCAGCTTCAAATAGATAAATTGCTAGGGCAGACAAAATAGACTGTCCTCAGCCTAAGGTACCAGGCCACTCAGATCACAATGGCAATGAAGAGGCAGATTCACTAGTCTTATATATAGCACGATATGCTCCTATTGGTCCAGTACCTTCCTGTTTTATAGTAAAACCGCTACAAAAAAAAATAAAAGTAATTGGATAAAAATGAAATCTCGAGAATGGTAGCAAGGCGCCGGGAATTGGACAGGCCAAAGCTATTATGGATTTCAGACTAGTCTTAGGTTTTCAGCAACAGCAATCGTGGAGGAAAATCCACTATAAGGAGGATCTAAAGTCTGGCTTATGGAGTATAGTTATTAGGACGGGCCTAGACAATGAATTCTAGCATAACAAGAGGGCAAAATCAATATATCTGCAAAGGTCGTGGTGGCGAGGTTCATGGAAGCACAGAAGCCCCATATTGATCCTAAAATCGAACCTACTTAGATACCTTGAAAAGGCGCTGAACTCTGTTTACACTACCGTTTACTACTACCAGTTTACCTTCAGTCTCTGAAGAAGATAACTTGATTATCGAAACGCGCGTAAGATAGTGTAAAGTGTTAGTGTTGGTGTAGTGGTAGTGTAAACAGTGTTCAGTGTCAAGTATCGCCAACGGTTTCAGAATTCCCAACTTACTTGAAAAGGCAGTAATGATTTTACTACGTTGCCGTTGTACAACACTATACATAACACCTTTTATAGCTATTAAATTTAGGATCGATGTTTAGTCCATTGTTCTATTGTTCAACGGTTAATCCTCAAAGAAATTACTGAAAATAGGGGATATCGTTAATGTTTGTATTATCTGTGAGACATCTATAACCGAAGCTATGGAAAATCAAGTCAAGTTTGAATTGATTAGTGCAAAAGGTAAGAGATTTGTAAAAATATTTATTGGTGTTACATGAAACTATTGCACTTAACAAAACCTGGAAACTCATCAGAGGTAAAATAATTTAATTCACTCAGCATTTACATTCATTTTTAAATTCACTGCACACTGATTACACTACCACTACACCAACACTAACACTTTACATTATCTCACGCACGTTTCGATAAAAAAGTTATGTTCTTCAGAGACTGACGGTTTAAAGACCCTAGGTTTATAGCATTACAACAGGTAGAAGGTACCATAAAACCACGCCATCCTTATATAATAAATTTCTAGCTGTGACATCATACCGAGTGAGTTTTAAGTATGGAACGCCTAAATTATCTCGGAAACGGATAGCACGATTTTTATAGATTTTGGCGTGCTAAAATATGGTGATATGGCCGATATTATAGTGGTATTTACATTGTTGTCAGATCTTTCCTTTTTCCGGAATAATAATGAACTTTGTTATTTCAAATGGATCACCCTGAATATTTTTTGCCTTTTGAAATACTTAAGAAATACTGAATAGTTCTCATGTAATGTTCCCTATACCTAAATGCCATAATTTTGGAATTATACCTACATTTACATTATCTCAGCCGAAGTTAGAAAAAAAAATTGAAGTCATATTTGATGATTATTACTTTTAAATAATACGTCATGGCAACATCTGTGGATTCCAACAAAATAAATAAATAAACTTTGACATTATTTATGTTAGCATCAGATTATACGTCTTTTCACTCTTCTAGTATGACAGAGATAGGCTGTCTCATGATTAAAAATTTTAATCATGGGCTGTCTCAAAAAGGACAAGCAGTGAGGCATGCGCTAAATGCCAGAACGTACCCAACGTGTTAATAGCAAAGATATAGCTGCTAAAAAATCAAAATATTCATGTATTTTATCTTTAGTAGTTTTCTAACGGATCATTTTGTTTGTATTAAAACTACTTTTTTCTCTCTTGAACTTTCATAATAAACCTACTTAGTAGCTTTGTTTATTTTTCAAATTAACGCTAATCATGTTTGCCTTTCAATTAAATGTTTCCTCGTTTAGCTAGGTAGTAGGTAGGTACTTTTACTGATATCGGTTTTAAATTTCGAATATAGTTTTCGAGTATAGTTTTAAACTAAATAATATACAGAGTGTTCCATGACGTTAGTATTTCATATAAACATTTTAATTCAAGCTCTCGTTTCCGAGTCCTAGGAAAGAGATCTGCACTATTACCTCGAAGCCAAGGATGTACCAGTGGTAATGGTTAAATATACCAAATTTTCGCAGAGATGACAACCCCTGTATGGAAGTATGAAAAATGATTTCCTTCAAGCTAACGAAAAGATGCTTATACTGGAATTCGATGGAAAAAGTCGTTTGGCTGAGACTTCATAAAGAGGAGGTACTAAAGTGTATACGTGTGTATAAGTGCGTACGCGATACTTAAAAACAAGGGTAATTGATAATGCTCCCGTACTCCATTATTAACATCGACTTTAAGACAAGCAAGATGCGACACTTCCATTTCATTTGACTTCAATTAGCGCTTAAAAGCAATAGGTAAAATTTAAAACGATCATTATCATGTAAAATTCAGAAGAAAAAAAGTGTAATAAACTGGTTTCCCATGGATAATACGGAAAGCCAAATTCGTGAATTACTTTCTGCTACATTTGATGATAGGCAAGATGATGCCGGCACAGAAATTGTCGTCTTCGACTTAAGAAGGACAGAGAAATGTTCGAGATAATGTTTCGTGCTACAGTGCAATATAAGAATCTACACTTTTTATTGTGAGCAATTTACTGTTGAAGTGAATTCAAGGGCTACAATTGTTACCCACGAAAATTGGATGTTTGGACTGGTATAATGGGCGACATTTTGATTAGACAATATTCTTAAGAAAAGGAAATCTAACTGTCCCGAAGTATTTGAATGTATTTCAACAACATATTGTTCCCGAAATTCGTAAATTAGCAGGATATTTTATGATATTTGGTTTCAACAAGATTGTTGGCTTGTCAACAATTACGGTTATCTACCGAGTATTTAAATAATTCTTTACCAGGCCGCTACTAACTGGTTGAAAAACTTTCTTAATGCCCGCACGATCAGCAGTCTTCTTTGGATTTTTTTATGGTGGTGCTGTTGTTAATCCAGTACATATGGTCGAGTTTCACAAATTATCTAAAATATTACATCTGCAATATTATCAATTACATAACAGGATTTTTATTATAACATTAATTAGAGTATTGTCTCGCTCGAAGAGGGGAATATTTTTAGCATATGCTTTAATTTTGATGTTTTTTTTTTCATGGAGATCGGACTCAGTACAAGGTAGATGCTATTCGTTCAGAAGCTCTGAGACTCGTGACTCACTCAAAATCATTCAAATTAGTAATCAAAATAAATTTTTAACTTGCAAACTGTGAAATATTTCATAGAGACGCCATTACTATTCTAGTTTTGGTGCGAAATTTAAATTGTATTTAAAAAACGTAAATTTCTCTTTTAAAACCTCAATTGTTTGGATAAAGCTTGATATATCTTAACAGATATACCAACCCCGTTTACTTTCGAAGTGTAATCCAATGTCTGTCGGGGCATATAGCCCAAGAAGTAGTTGTTGCTTCTTAGTGAACGGTCTGTTTTTTGGAAATTTATTTTTTTAATTATGTAAAGCGTTATAATAGTATTGAACTATTATTTTTTGACGTCCATAGATCACGCTTTACTAATATGACAATTATTTACAGGTAACTGTAATTAAGTAAATCGGTAATTCATGTTTTTTAAGGTTATGTTCATGGTGTGTTTACATGTTTAAATAATTGTAAATGTGTCAGTTTTTTTTATAATAAGTATCTAAGAACTGAGAAACAATATGACCATGGAGAGAAATTATTCCAATATGAATAATAAATTATACACTTATGGGTCATCCATAAATTACGTGACACGTTAAAGGGGGGAGGGAATCACCGTATTGTGACATTGTGTGACAACGGACAGGGGGGGTCAAAAGCTTTGTGACGTGTCACATGTTAATTAACATAATTAGTCGTTTATTGTTTCCTAGGTGGTCGTTTGTTTTCTCTGTTATCTAAAGTATTTGACTTTATGTTGATTTTATAAAATTATTTAATAAAAATATGAAAAAAATGAAAAATGTGAAAATGTGTGACGTCTCATCAGGGGGAGGAGCTTCTAAAAGTGTGACAAACTGTGACAATGACGGGGGGGGGGTTAAGAAGTCCCAAAATTCATATGACGTAGTTTATGGATGGTCCACTTAAGAGAAACTGTTTTTAAAACATATGTTTAAATCCACAAAATAAACAATTCAATGTAAATGTAAATTTCTGTAGATCGTTCGGTAGTGTAAGGACGATAGTAAACTAGACTTACTTAAATCTAAGTTCGCTATTGAGTGGCTTTCCAAAAATATTTTACGAAGCTGTGGAGTTGGATATTCATTTAAATGTTTTAATAAAACAAACGGCGATTAAATCGAATTTTATTGACTTCTATAACAATGGTAATAGTATTTAATAAAGCTAACAATTGGTGTGTGGGCTATCACCGAACATTCAAAAATACAAAATATAAAAAATTTGGTGTTTACTTTATCACTTTATGCTAAAACTACTACATAAGTACCTATCTACAATCATGTATACATATTAATCTACATAATCAAGCATTTATTGATTATAATACAAGGTGATAATATTATGCACAAGTTTAAAAGGTACAAACTACAAAGGTACAACTTAAAAACGTACCAGTTTCATTTATTGATATTCTGGAAAAGGTGAAAATTTATGTAATCTTCTACCGATTATTTAATTAACATTTTTTTTAAGAGCAGCAACCAATTTCTCAGATAAATAAAGTTCTGAGTAAGATGATTTCGAAAACATTAAAACAGAAATAGGCAGCCATAAGAACTGCCGTCAGAAGTGAAAACACAAATAATTCAACCCCTATAAAAAAATGAATCGTACACCTTTGGTAAGTGGACATTGTTACACATTTTTTCCGTAAGTTCATGATAAATAAATTATATCAAATAAATTACAAACATTTTATCGTACGCCTATGATAGAAGGAAATTTCAACAAATAAATTAGCACGCTTCAAAAAAATTTATCGAATGCTTATGATATAGCAATTTTTACATATAAATCCATCTCCTTAAAAAATTAAATCGCACGTCTATGATACGCGGTGACCAAATCATAAGTTTCGCCCTCACCAAAAATTACACGACGCGGCTAAAGAAGTTATCACTTCAATAAATAATAGCAATTGAAACAATGCACAGTATACACAAATTAAACTTTTCACCTTTGTATTGTATAATCCTCACTCGCCCGAAAATTGACATCTTGTTGAATATTCGCATAATAATAAATAAATCTTCATTGGTCATTAATTATCTATATACAATGTAAAGGTATGTTGCAGACAAAATAGCTATTTACATTATTTACAAGAATAATCAATAGCCGCTGCAAATGCTACTATGTCGATCTTCAGGCTCCATCGTCTGAAACTTCTTTTTTGTCCAAATGGCCCTCTCACGCGGCTCCTTGCAAGAAGCATCATCCGCTTGCTATCGTTGTTCATGATCTACAATCGATCCGACCAAACCTGTCATTCCCTCAGATATTATGGTGGTTTGTCCCTAAAAAGCTAGCGAAAACGAGGTCACATATTAAAGGCTTTTTTAAATACTACTATAGGCTAAAATAATGTTTGTATTAAGGGTAGGTATAACTTGCTTCGGTACATCCCTAACGGGTCCCCAACCTTCGATCATTTAACAGACTAGATGAATCTCCGATATACTGACAATACACTTTGTTTGAAGCCATCATCTAAATCGATTCTCTCATTCCAAAACAAGGATAACAATACAAACAGCAAAGTTAACAGATTCCAATAACACTGCCGTTCTGAGTGAGGATTAAAATTTATTGAAAATATTCATCTTAGATTTATTTATTACTCGAGGAATGAAGTTTAGTTGCCGTCGATATTGAATTATAAACATGAACAGTTACACATTGTTTATTTTCTCTTAATAAGATAAATTTGTATTATTATTAGAATGAGTAGATAGTATTTATATATCGAAGGATACGACACTGGTAATTTCAGAACTGTAAAACTGTAGAGCTGTTCAGAACTTGCTGCTTACCTGTGAAAAGATGTATTGTAAACATCTCTTATTCTTTATTGTTTGCATAGTACACAACGATTCACCATCTTGTTAATATTATTTAATTAATAAATAATTAATTGATCTACATTAAAATTTCTTCACAATATCTAACACAGTTCAATACAACAGCCATAACATATTTAGTAAAAATCACATCAAACATATGTCAAAAAATGTAAACATTTAATATAAGCCGTTTTGTCACATTTACTGAAAAATGCGGAATTACATAAACCTTCAAATTGACATACAGTTTATAAACATTCACTCATGTATTAATGAAATTTTGTATATTGCCAGAGACAACCCTATATTGCTAATGATTGAATAAATCACTTTTTATGCAGTACAGTGTTGCCGATGCAAAAATAAAAATAATCCGAATTTATAATTCAAATTATCAGAATTTGTCAAAATTACCAAAAGTCTTCGACCTTAGTCAATATTATAAATCCCCCATTACAATAACCGTTTAATATATCCTTTCTGCAAAACACTCGAAAAGTTATTGGATCCAAAAATTATCCGGTTAGCGAAAATCGCTCTCATTGACAACATTGAAATTGATGTATATTGATAAAATCATTCGGTCATATTATCTCCATTATGTTTACAATTACTAATGTACAATCATTAACATTGGTTCCTGATTGGCTGGTTTCGATGACCTTTCTTTTAGTTCACATATTTTCCGGAGCTCTTGTTTGCTTTTGTCGACTGTAGTAGTAAAACTAAACTAACGAAAAATCAATGTTTTTATGTAGGCACAACTTAACCAAAAGTTTGTTTTAAAATCCACCTATGTAACACAAAAGTTGTATAAAACTAAACGTTTTATTGTTTATTATTATTATAAAGACAAAAGACAATCCTTAAAGCGAAATAAAATCACATTTCTTCAAAATAAACAATCTTGTATATTCCAAAAAACCAAAACCATATGTTTGTTTGCTCTGGGACGCCATATTGAATTTTATTTGATAGGTTGCCGGATTGCCTAATAGCACAATGATGTTTATCAAACAAAATGTAATATAATTTATAGGTTAGAATCGGTAAATTACCTCTGTAAACCACCGAATTCCTGAGATTAGTTTGAACCAGTGTTAAACTAGGTTTGTCGCATGAACCTGTATTGAAAAACGGACCTGGTTTAATCGCTGGATTATCTCCGATTGAACAGCCTGCCCTAAGTATGCACTTTGGAATTAGTTTAATGTATGTCTTAAAATAAATGGATATAAAAAACTTATATTATTCAAATACATATCTTATTTTGTTTATGATAACATCTCAAGCGTGGTCCATTTTTAGGAGGTAATCCTATTACCAAGCTGGTACGAAATATCTCTGAACCAACAATACTCGACAAAGATATATCTTTGATCTTTGTATATCGTGAAGTAATCTAAAGATTTCCTTAACTATCATTGGTTGATTAAAGTTACATTGCAAAAGCGTGTTTTAATTGAAAAATCACAGAACATCATAATATGTGTACAAATTTAATCAATATGTATCTACTGTATATTATAAATAAATAATGTAGCAATATTAGCCTGTTTCCTCTGAAGATTCAAAAATAATCCACCAGAGGCCGCACTAGTGGAGGGGATATAATATGTTTTGATTTTCCATTTGACAGTAACGTACCTAATAAAAATGGAATTAACGGAAGATGATGTAGCTGGAGCGAAATTAAAATTTGAACAAGTTAAAAATCATTTTCCGTTAATTCCATTTTTATTAGGTACGTTTAACGTTACTGTCGAGTGGGAAATCAAAACATAATATGTACCCCCCACTAGTGCGGCCTCTGGTGTATTATTTTTTAATCTTCAGAGGAAACAGGCTAATTTGACTTCACTAGTTCTAAGGCACAAATAATACAAATCATAGAAGTTCAAAAATTATATTAAAAAAAATTAAGATAACAAAAATAAGACTGGCGTAAATGGACGATTCTAGTACCACATCCAGTTTTACCACAAAAAAATGTTCAGGTCTAAAACTATTGACAATTTATAGACCTTTTCAATAGTAGCTAGAGTTAAATTAAAGACAAATAAAAATTTTAATTTTAAAAAATCACTAGAAATCCTTAAGAAATAGCTATTTGTATTACTAGGGTAGAAATTGCCTCTTCCATCCTTGGACTGGTGCGGACTGGAAGTGGCGGAAGAGAAGACGGTGGGGTTGCTAGTGAAGGGACGGAGCAGGGCAAGGGAAGTGGGTCGATGGTTAAGGGAAGGAGAATTCGCATGGAGGAGTCTGTGAAATACCTAGGGGTGTGGTTGGATAGCCAATTATCCTTCAAAACCCATATGGTAAAGGCGGCAGAGAAGGGTAAAGTGAGGGCAGCATGGCTGGGGAGATTGATGTGTAATGTGAAAGGGCCGGGAGAGTGGAAGAGGAGGGTAATTGGTAGGACGGTAGAGCAGAGTATGCTGTACGGTGCGGAGGTGTGGGGTGAAAGAGCGGGGGTGAATGCGAGGGTTAGGCCACTTCTGCGGGTGCAGAGAGGGATACTGCTGAGGGTGGTGCAGGGGTACAAACAGGACAGTGGGTGGACTGGCAGCAGCGGTGCTGGCAAGGTCCTACCCATTGGGCGTGTTGGCTAGAGCTAGGAGCCAACGATGGAGGGGTGCGAGCAAAGAAGAGGTACGGGAATAGATGGAGAAGGAAATGGAGAGAAGGTGGGAGGAGTATGAGGGCGCGCTAAAAGGAGCGATTGGGAATAGGAGAGATTGGATGGACCGGAGATTCGGGGAGGTGAACTACTTCTTGACACAAGTGCTCACTGGTCATGGGTCGGGAGAAGGGTACCTCCACAAGATTGGGAAACGAGAGACTGGTGTGTGCGAGAGGTGTGAAGTGGAGGATGATGTGGGGCATGTGTTTAGATGCTGGAGGAACGAGGAAGTGCTGAAGAAGTTGGAGAGGAAACTAGGGGAGGCGGTGTACTGGGAAAACATGGTGGAGATAATGTTGAGGGGGGAGGAGGAATGGATGGAGGTGAGTGGAGTAGTAGTAGGCATCTCCTTGGGGATGAGTCCAACACTGTTTGGGTCCTGGACCCATTCGAACATGAGTTTCCCATCTCGGCCCGGAAAAAAAAAGAGTTAAATTAAAGACAAATAAAATTTTTAATTTTAAAAAATCCCTAGAAATCCTTAAGAAATAGCTATTTGTATTACTAGGGTAGAAATTGCCTCTTCCATCCTTGGATTATTACTGCACTTCTCTTTGCGACGGGCAGTAAACTACATCCTGAGGGAGGAAAAGTGGCACTTTCCTCCCCAGTAATACAAATAGCTATTTCTCTAGCACTAAATTTTGTCACTCTGGGCACTATCATCTAGTGTACTTCAAGCGGCGTATCAAGGTATTAATCATGGAGGCTAGATAAGGAGATCGAACTCATACGGAAAAATTAACAAAACCTGTCATCCTGTCCTTCTTTCGTCTATCTAAGCTGTGTGTTTTTTCACCGCGGCGTCGCCACTGCAAATCCAATACCATATAAACATTACTTATGATAATGAATAATAAAAACTCAAAGTAAGAACTAGAAAGATTAAAATTGTTGAAAATTAAAAATAGACAGGGTGTGCGTTGTTAAAAATTATTGCAATAGTGGTGTCGGGCAGCTAACTGCATCCTGCGGGAGGAAGAGTGGCACTTTCCTCCCTAGTAATACAAATAGCTATTTCTCAAGTACTAAATTTTGCCACCCTGGCTCTATCCCCTAGAGTACTTCCAGCGGTGGATCGGGGTATTAATGTTGATGTAAAATGTGAACAACTCCTATGGTGCCCAAAACAAATTTTGTTTCGGTTTGGTCTCGAAAATTTTATATTAGCGAAACTGAATGAGCTACTGAAATCAACCATTATATTTGGGGGATGAGTAATATGCTTTTATAGATAATCAGCTACAGGTAAAATAAATTGAAGAAAGATGATCCCTTAAATACGGATACGGAATTAAGCAGCAAGAAGGAATGGGATCCAGCTACCATTACCAGACTTGAAAGAATGCCATTCAATGGTACACAGACGGCTCAAAAGTGATAGAAGCGACTGGGATAGAAGTGTACGGGTCAGGAACCAGACCCTCCGAAAGCTTGGGAAAAACCCCAAGTATATACCAAACGGAAATCCGCGCCATGGGAAAGTGTGCCCAGTGCAATATTTATAAAATATATAGAGGGCAAAGGATTATCATCATGTTGGATAGTCAAGCAGCCATTAAATCATTGAGTTCTTGCTTAATCAGTTCTAAAATAGTATGGGAATACCTAGGAAAACTCAATGAACTAGGCGTGAGCAACATCGTCACCTTACTGTGGATGCCAGGACACACTGGAATAGGAGGAAATCAAATAGCAGATGAACTTGCAAAGATAGGGACTGAAATACCCTTTGGGGTCAAAAATGATGCAAACAGTATTTCAGGCGAGCATAGATAGAAGGAAATCCAATGGACGATTAAATAAATAGTGGAACAATGAAGTAGAAGACGCGGAGGTACATGAATTTTGAAGGAAATACAAAGTTCATGACAGGAATATTTTTGTAAATGATGATCATACACATTACTCACCTCTTTAAATGTAAGGCAAAATTATTTGTGATAAAAATATAAAGTTTTGAAATAAAATTCCAAAAAATATATCAATAAATAAAAAAATTATAAAAATTATTCTGAAGTAGTATAAATACTATTAAATACGAAAATACCTTTTAAATTATATGTATACTGTGCTTTGGAATAATAAGAAAAGGGATATCTAAGTCAAAGAACAACCCATAATCACTCAAAAATTAAATATTCTCTTTCGAGACTTATAATAAAATAAACAATGCTTTAAAATAAGCACTAAGTGAAATATTTATATACTTAATCCAGAACTGAAATTAAGGAAACCAATACGGTGTTTAACTTTTTACGGCATAATGTAATAGTATTACGAGAATAAATCACGTTGTGCTTATATTTTAATAATTATGTTAATACTTTTTTACACGTTAAAATTTAAAAAAAACTATACTTTGGCATGAATACCAAATTTATAAATAAAAAATAAATATCTAAAGATACGAAATTAAAAGTATTTAAAACAATATATCGACCGATACTTACGTGTGGATGTGAAAGATGGGTGTTAACAGGATTACAAAAAAAAGTAAAATGCAGGCGACAGAGATGAAATATTTAAGAAGAGTAAGCCGTGTGACAAAAGAGGATAGAATGAAAAACATAGACATAAGAAAGGACCAAGCACACAATCAACCTTAGAATTTATAGAAGAAAAACAACTGCAATGGTGGGGACATTTACAACGTGTGGATGAAGGAAGACCGGTTAAGAGAATATCGAAAGCAAAAATTGGAAAAAATAAAAAAGGGACAAACCAAGAAAAACTTGGGATAAGGTAATAGCTTGATTGTTAGATAAAAGAGATAAAAGAAGCTGGAAAGAAGCAAAGGACTTAGCTCAAAATAGGAAAGAATGGATAAAATTCGTGAAGGAGCATCACGAAGGGCTTTAAGATTATATTTATATATTACAAGTTAAAGAAAATTTTAAATTTCAAGCTTTTTTAAATGTCGGGGTTTTCAATTTGGCAATTTTCAAGTTTTGACATAAATGACAGTACAAAAAAAGGTGAACAAATACAAATGAAGTAGAACACAAGGTGTCACTTCATCTTTAATTCCTAAATTTTAGGCCTTTATTGAAAAAAACACTCCAGCCATGCTTAATAACAACCATCCAATCAACATCCAGCTAAACTGGAATGGGTTAGAAACATGCAGTAAGGATGGAACTTTGGTATGGTACACTGACGGATCTAAGACTGATAAAGGAGCAGGAGCTGGTGCTAAGCACAGGTGCTATGTTTACGCACCGTTGGGAAATTTTTCATCCGTATTCCAGGCGGAAATCCACGCGTGCCATCAGATTAGATCTAGACTGGTCTGGAACTACCTACAAAAACTCTTGACCTTGGCAAAACACAATAGCAAAAAAGGGGTCTGAACGGCATTTATTGGTACTGAACTAGCATTTGCGATATCCAAAATTTCAGGACGGAATGTATATCTCGGATTAAAAAAAACGTCATACGTACTGGAGCAACCTCTCTAAGCAGGCGGCAAACACCTGGTAAAAAACCTTCGGAGGATAATGATTGGTATATATAGGGATGAGCCTATTTGTCGGTTTTGCATGGAAAATGAAGAAATAGCCTCAAACATTACTTCGAAGGTGGAGCACTGGCTCATTGGAGATAAAAACTCCTGGGATTAGAGAGCTCAAAGTAGAATTTCTCCAAGAAAGATCTAGTGAAAATACTGTTAACAAATAGTCTCTTCGCATCAACGGTACAACCAAGAGCACAATAAGCCCAAAGGCTGAGGTATCGAGGACTTGATCAACTTGATCAACGTTAAATGATGAGGTTCTTTTAATTTTTGTTGTTCTATAAAAAGTCAATTTGATAAATAGTTCTAAATAAAACAGAAATGAAAACTAAAAATATTTTCACATCTTGTATTCAATTCATTACATCTTGAGTTTCTTTGTTTTTAGTATAAATTTTGTAAATTATTTAATTCTTTGTAAATAATTTAGCTATTGCAAATTTTTCAAATCAATTAAGTATCCCTTAATATCAGTTCTTAACAGAATAACAATCAGTATTGGACATTCAAGAGACTTTCTCAATTCATAAAAAGCATCATCGTTACACAGTCGCACAAACTTCAAATATAATTTTCAAGTGACAAGACCAACATAAAATAATTAACCTAGATAAAGTTTTTCAAAAAATGCCAAAGTAAATTGAAATTTTTAATATTTTTGTTTGTATTATTAACTATATTATGTACAGAATAAATTTTTCAATCCAGAATAAAATAATTGAAAAAGCTGACTTGGTTAATTTTCCGTAGACGAAAAAAGAAGAGCGGATTTAACGAGTAGAGAAATACCAGAACAATAGACAAAGATAAAGAAATAATGGGATTTCAGCAAGAGAAAATTGATTGTAGTATTGGTCAGTATATAATATGAAGCGTTACATCATCTGGCGGAAACCGGGCGTACTTATGTCATGTGATCAACAAGTGTGATCGAACATATATTTATATGGAACGTAAATGTTTTCTCGTTTTTGAGTATTGAATATTTCTATCCCTATTAAATATGAGAAGAAAAAAGTGCTTGTAGGTTATAGCATCTATAATAGCACTTTGAGTAAAAGACTATCATTGTTGATAGAATGACAGCGAGAGAAAATAAAAGTCAATTTCATAAGAGTAGTGGACGTCATAGTTGTCAAATTGACAGCGAGGGAAAATGAATGTCAATTGCAAAGAACTGAAAGGCATAAAACGTGACACATACGAGAATAATTCAAAACGAATTTTATTTTATGTCAAAAGTCATACTTCAGATGTCATTGTTGATATATTGACAGCGAGGGGAAATGAATGTCAATTGTATAAGAACTGAAAGGTATTAAAAGTGACCCCTACGAGATTAATTCGAACAAATATCTTCTTAAATTTAAAAATAACTCATATGAAACTATTTACTTGACCAGTTTAAAAACAATTCAAGAAAATATGATGATATACTTGATCTAAAGTGGCTCAAACACCACATTTATATCATTCTACTAATATAATTTTTAAAAACACCAATATTAGAGCGCTTTCACAATGACAGGATGTTCGTCCGTCAGTGTTTCCGACAATCAACTGAACAAGTAACAACACACAATACTTATCCTGCAGACTGACGGTAACTCGTACGGACGAACGATCTGAATATGTGAAAGCGACATCACTACCAATTAAACAGTATTTATTGAAATTGTAGGATGTGTAGAGTGTTCATTCAAAAATATAGACTCAATATATTCGAATTAGAGTACTGGTGAATATGTATGTCACTTAAAAGTTTGACCATTATTAACCCAGTTGGTTTTTATGGACTACCCTGTAAATAGATACGAAGTTTTTGCAGATTGCCAGACTTTTGTGCCAAAGCACAGTGTAATTACCACATTATAAAAAACACCCGCAAAATAACAAATTCTAGCAGATACTTTTTTATACTCAAAAATATTCCTCTACTGCTTGAAAACACCCGCTAGTGAAAAGACAGTGGTCTGCACTTACTCTTTCTTATCTAGCTACAGCCCCGTAAAGCTCGTTTCAATTTATAAACCTAAATTCGTTTTTACTGGAAGAAGATAATAAGTGCGTTAAAATCTGTCGAAGTAAGCGATTTGGCTTTAGTAAAATCTCCGAAATGTGAAAGGCAAATTTCACTTTGGCAAGATATGAGCCGGCGTAAGCACCTGAATGTCAATACTGATTGTTAAAATTAATTTATTTTTAAATTATCCACGATTCATATGAAGCCGTCCAATAATTAATTGCCGTCCATGATGGAAATTGATTAATTAGGTGTTTAAATTCTTTCGACGCTTTGCCTGGGCCGAACAAGTAGTGGGATGTTACCGCCAAATCCATTGTAGGTCGTTTATGATTTTTCGGCGTCTGAAAAAGACAATAATCAATATAACCAATCGTTGTATATAGATATTTTCAGCGTTTTTAAGCACAACCATATGAAGTGAGTTATAAACAGTGACGAAGTTGCTCGGTGCAGTTGGCAATGTAGGTCCCTCACTCTCACAATCCGTGCTGTCTAAAGGTCGGGACACACGTAACCGCACTTATTAATAACAAACTTTTGATATAAGTCTCATATATGAAGGTAACAAAGAGAGATGGAATAAAGGTTTTATTCGAAGGTGCAATTCAGAACCAGTTCAGGGACTATTCGCATGCGCATTCTAAAAAGTGCCGTTCGCGGTTAAATAATTCTAAATTTTTATTTTTAATAATAGTTCGATGTTCGCGGATCTTATCGGATTGGTTCGTAATCGATTCGAAATCAGTCCTAGCGGTTCTCTGATTTGGGTAAGGCCTGAAAGTTCGGTTCGACTGCTCATGCGCAAATGATCGATATGTTAGTTGTTTTTTTATTTTAGCTGTTTATGGTTGTTTCTTTTTTCGTTTGTTGTGTTGCACTTTGTAGGCAAATATCAAACAGCTAAAGTAACTTGTTTTGTTTTCGTTCAGGTTCTGAGAGATGATCTGTCGTTCTCAGATCGATCGTGGTATAATCAAACTCAAAGTTAATTCCGAACTGGTTCGGAATCGGTTTGGATTCTCACCCGCGAACATGGCTATGGAAAAAACGTGTATATTATTTCGGTAACGGATCAAAAACGCTGAAAAGAACTATACTAATAAAAATGAACAACTAATAGATGTCCAAATGGAAATTCCCAATTTTTTCTGATAGTAACTTTTAATATTATTAATTTAACTAAAATCTGATCTAAAATGTAAGTCCTACGCGTGAAAAAACATATTGAGGTCGCACTTAGCTACGATGAAAAGTTGATTTAAAAATAACTCACTGTAAAATCTATTGAAAAAACCAACGGTACAGGTTCCAAACCATAAGCATAATAAATAAAGTAAGTTTTTCGTCCGTTCCATAACGGTCCCGCTAAAGGTTCATCTGTCGGTAAACTCCAACTTTTAATTTCAACTCCAGGTACTGGAGATATCATAACACCAATATGCGTAGGACCTAAATATAAAAAATTAAATAAATATTCCTTGTTTTACAAAATAATTAGGTGTCATAGAGGTAATGGAAAAAATCCTTTATTTAGTTATTTATTAGAGTCTAGCGTAGTAAACTAATGGCAGAAACTAACCAGGGACGAGTTTACCCTTAGTGTCGCCCTGGGGCAGTGTAAAAAATGCCGTCCTATTTCCCGTATCATACATAATAAATGAAATAATTTTTTTTAATATACCACGTTTTTAAAACAAACTAGAAAGTAAAAAATAATAATAATAATAAACGTGGGGCAGTTCTATAAAAATGTAGAAAGTAGTTGTGTCGTATGCGCCCCACGTTTATTATTATTATTTACTTTTTAGTTCGTTTTTTCCAAATCCCGTATTTTGTCGCCACTGGGAATTTGATATCCAGTACTGAAAATATTGATTAACTAAACTTTTTTCAATTTAAAAACAATTCACCAAGAATAAATAGTTTTATAACTTACCATCAATCTTGATCACAATTTTTTCTCCAACAGCAGTGGCTGTTCTATTTAAAATGTTCATGGAAACGTGTTTTAAAATAACGGGAGGTGGACCTGGTAACCAATGTGTTTTCCATATCATTGTCAACACAGGTACGAGGTATGGCAACCCACAGTATAGGTAGCTTTCACAGTCTTTGGTAACTAATTCTGCATTTTGCATATCAGGAACGTGTCTATCCACAGAATGCGGACTGTTGGGGTCCATGTTGGCCAACCAATAACCAGTTGATTCGTTTAGAACTTTTCCTGATATATCGTGAAATGTCCTATGTGTATGCTGAAATTATAAAGATTGAATTTCGAAATTAATTGTTTTGCAACTGAACATTGTTTAAATTCTTCTTTCCAGATTCACGATAAAGTGAATTATGTTTACGTCAAAAGTGTTATTTAAATTTGTCAACGAAATTTGTGTTATTTTAACAAGAATAAAATCGGTTTTGTGTGTCGTTTCATAAGTATGGATGGGACTTGGATTTACCAACATGATCCTAAATTCAAACAAGAACGATTACAGTGGAAGTTGGTTATTCAGGAAAGAAGCGGGTGAACAACACACGATCAACAAATAAGGTTATGGGAAACTATTTAATAGACATATTTTATTTCTCTACTTCCGCTTAAATCTTTTATCAACTGTAAAGTGAATATCGCAAGGATTCATGTTTTCAAAAGAAGTGGCTATGTATAGTTACAGAACATAATTATAATCCATAATAAGACAATGAAACAGCTTTTTACTGTTCCAAAACTCGATTTAATCTATTATTAAAATTCCTAGTATGACTTTCTAAAAATTTAATAAATGAAAGAAAGCTTAAATGCGAATGAATTTATTTCGGTGTGACAACCATAAACAGACCTAGTATTATATCGGTATTTTATCAACTGACTTATTATCATGACACCTTCATACCTTTCTGACATTTCTATTTGATTTGACCAATGAGCGCGAGCAGAGGTGAATTTCGCCGTAAGATGGTAGCAACGAATTTACCGAGAGGTAGGTATTGTCAGCCAATAGTGTATGCGTGCACTCAAGCTACAGTGTTGTGTATAAAGTTTGTTGTTATATGAACTAATTTATATGCGTAAATTATTTTAATAATTTCATTTACTATTGTTAATAAGTGTTTGAAAAAAGTGCAGATCATTAAAAAAAATGCTTATTTAGCTTTATTAAATTTTGAGTTTAATTTCAGTCACTGTTTATTGGAGAATATTCCGTATTTTTTTAAATGATGAACTCAAGCTTGAAATGTGGCGTCGACCTAGCAATGTAGTGGAACGCCTCTGATGAGATAATTACGGTGAAGCAGTGTCGAGCGCGGTTAATACTTGGATGGGTGACCACTGGGGAAAAACCGTCGTAGAGCCCGTACTGCATGCAGGGTGAGTAGCATATCACAACTCGCAGGCATGTTACACATTATATGCGACAACTGTAAGGCTCGCTCGCTTTTTTATTCTTTTTATTTAACCGGAAACGAGAAAAAACTTTTGACGAGTCCAATCCAAACTTGTATCATTTTGAAATATTTTAATAAAAATCGAAAGTATCTGTCTTTATTGGTTTAAAAATCAACAAATCTGGTCTTTGGCCAATATTTTCAATAGGGTCCATAATATTTTGAATTTTTGAATGCGATATTAATGCTCCTTAAAATAGGAAAGTTTTATCCCACTCAACTGGCTTTGTATTTTTATTGTTTTCGAAATCCCAATAATAAGACCATTTGAAATGGCTATCCTGTATATTTAAATAAAATCAATGATTATTAGTGCTAGAAAAATTTACATAGGTTATAAATTTCAAATAACATACCGCTATCATGAATCTTTGTGGCGCCAGTGCTCCAGGTTCTCCCGAATACGGAAATCCCAACGGAGTTAATATTAGTAACGCTAGAGACAACAGAAACAATCCTGTCAAAAGGCTAAAAATCCTCTCGATTCCTCTCACTAATATTCCCAATGGTACGACGAAAGTGAATAAATTTGCGAATATAGAAGTCACAAAAACCGAAAGAAGGAATTCGGCGTGACTTCCAGATCCTGCTCGACCCATTATTGGAATGAAGAGATAGAGAGCTCCTATAATTAAGTAAAAGCATTGCACGAATGGAAGGCCAAATACGGATATGTGGAGAAGAAGCCATTTCGAATCTGCAAAACAAAAATGTTAATATTAAACCATAAGTACCGCATTTGAAGTAGTACCACAGAATACACCACTCACACAGAAGAGTTATCTTTTAACATTTCCGTTCCAATTTAATAAATTGTACTGATATAACAGAATGACACACCACTCATGAATAAATTTTGTAGGAATTGGAAGTCAAATTTACAAAATGTTAGGTTTAGGGTTTCTAACAATGTAATGATAATAATATAAAATTACTCACCTCTCCATTTACCAAATAATACGGACTTCAATACATTTCCTAATGCCGCCGAAAACACCCAAAGAAGTGCTATGAAACTTGAACGTAACCTTAAAGCTACTCCTAATAACAATACTAACGTCCAAAGTAGTTGATATGCATCATAATATAATTGAAATAATGTCCATGGAGAAGTTTCAATGTCCTAAAACATATTCTATTTCAATGTATTGTAAACTTAAAACAATAGATGCTTCATGAAAAAATATCCTTAAGCAAGACATAAATATTAAGTCATAAAAGTCCTCCGAGTATTACACATACCTTGTTAAATCTTTTGGCGTGCAGAAGTACCGTGGCCATGGATATGACTAGAGTAGGTATCACATATAAAAAGAAAATCCACAAAGGACGGGCGTACCAGCTCATCGTACGACCTAAACAAGTTAGAAGTGCTGCTATTCCTAATGTTGATATGACAGATATTACCCAAGAGAAAAACGCAATTATCATACAACCTATAAGCTTTTTGGAATATTGTTTATTCTTTAGACCTAAAAATAATTAAAATCGGTTTTATAATTATACAAAATAGTAAGTTCTAATTATTTTTGTTCTTTTTTGGTAAATTAAACCACAACCTTGTTTTCTATTTACTTAAACATAACAAAAATAATAATGAATATAGGAACATACAGAGATAGTAAGTTTTATACTCTACTTGAAAAAGGCAGAGAGCAATAAACCCTTGTAAAATGACCATTCCAAGGGCGTACCTGCTTGTGATTCTACAAATCTCAATAATTGTGAATTTTATATTCAAGCAATATCCTAAAATCATGTGTTCTTTTCACGAAAGATGGCTTCAATAATTGCTTATTTGGAATTGGAAAGTCAACCATCTTCAGACTCATACGCGAGAAAAAGTGTGGTACCGTAAAACCTCCAAAGCAATCCACAGGAATGCATAAAATAACTATCGTTATAAGTTGGAAAGTACATTAATTCTACTTTAATAATGAAATTCCGACTTTAGATAAAATTTTATGTACATTGAGAGAAGATAAAACTATTTCTGAAATCTGAAGAGATAAATTCTGGAAAATTCTGTGAATGATGAATTTTAGATGGGAAAAAGTAAACAGAAAGTCGCTTTTAATCGAAAAAGATGAAATTGTATGTTTGATACGGAATTATCTGCGATCAATAAGGGATTTTCGCATAGAAAATAGAAAAATCTGCTATTTGGACGAGACATGGATAAACGAAGGTTACACCGTCGGAAAAATATGGGAAGATAAAAAATGTAACCTCCCCCGTCAAGCACCTAGTGGAAAAGGAAAATGACTAATAATTACGCATATTGAAGGTACAGATGGGTTTTTGAAAGAAGGTTTATTAGCATTTTTGAGTCAATTCACAGCGGAGACTATCACGAAGAAATAAATGCTGAAGTTTTTGAGGACTATTTTTCACAAATGATAACTCTAATTCCTCCCAACTCGGTAATTGTTTTGGACAAAGCACAACTTGGTAATAATTATTGTTTTGGACAAATCACCTTATCATTCAAGGAGATGTGACAAATTGCATACCACCGCTTGGAAAAAGCGGAAATCATTCAGTGGCTTTTAAATAAAGAAGTTTCATTTGAAGAGGATATGTTAAAAAAAGAACTGCTGACAATTGTAAATATACATAAACATCGTTTCCTAAGATAAACTATATTGACGAAATGGCAAAAAACCGAAATATTATAATACTTCGACTTCCTCCTTACCATTGCGAGCTAAACCCTATAAAGTTAATATGGGCTCAGGTGAAAGGATTGGTGACAAGGAAAAATACCACATATAAAACGAAAGATGTCCGTGCACATTTTGAAGAAGCACCGGAACAAGTTAATGCAAAGAGATGGAGAATATGCAAATAGAACATGTAATCAAAGAAGAGCAGCAAATGTGGAAATTAGACAATTTAATGGAACAAACCATAGAGCCAGTTATAAAATTATAAAGTTCAGACCAGATGAAAATTCATCAGATTTTTCATTTTCCGATAGCTAATATTTCATGTTCGAATAATATTAATAACTCAGTGTTGTAAATAAGTTCTATAGTTCTAGAAAATCATAATATAAAAATAATTGATTATTATAAATATTATTATAATTGACTCTGTAATGAACATATTATTATTAATTGATATTGTATTATATGGCTAGTCTTTGTCGCAATCATGTTTTTCATTTAATTTCATACCTACTGACAGCCCTACCTAAAGGTACGGCTATGCCTGCAATTAGAAGCGACCCGAAGATGGGATTTCTATTGTATACCGGCGTTGTACAGGGTTGGGTAGGCAAATAAAAGAATAAAGATATGAATTATAATATAAATCCTTTTAAAATTCTGGAATTTTAGTTTCCCACCCGGTAAAGGTTGTGCATGTTAAATTAGGTTTTATTACTCTCTGCCTATTTCAAACAAACTGTAGTATTTATAATAGTGACAACAGTGAAGTAAATTGCTTGGGAGTTAATTGAATTCGTCTTGGGATCTAGAAACTTTTTGAAAAATTGTTGTTCTCGAAAAAATTGCAAAAGTTAAAAGAAATTTAATAAAAATAAATAAAACGGGCTAATTTATTTGTAAACATTTTTAAATTATAGGTGCAGTATGAAAATTTTGAAGGGTGTTAATTTATATTTTTTTAATTTCCATCTGCCATGGGCGTACGCTAAAATGTTCAAAACGGAATCATTTATTATCAAAAATTTCAATCTACCAAGGGAATGCGATAAAATTTTAATAAGAGGTTAGTTTATTTGTAAAAAGTTCCTTCTATCATATGCGCACGATAAAAATTTCAAAGGGTGTTAATTAATCTTTTAAATTTCCATCATATGCTAACATTTTCAAAACGGATTCATTTATTAGTAAACTGAAACTTTTTTTCGGATTGTAGGCAATTAACTGAACATTTTCGGAAAATTGTTCTATTTAGGGTATTAAAATCGCGTTTTTAATATTAACTCAATAATTGGAAAATGGGAATGATAATGGGAATGATAATGGGAAATCAATAGTAGACAAGAGAAGAATCTGCTGCACTTTCTGAATACTTGAGAGAAGTATTTAATCTTGAAATGAAAAAAGATTGAAATATACCAACTACGAGATATGGTACTACAACTACACGATCGATGCGGTTTTTTCTAGATACACATTGAAAAAATAAGATGTGTCATTGTTTACTTATTTTAGTTACCATAAAATATTAGTTACATTTACAGACTGTGATACTCAAGGAGAAGGTGAAGTTATTGATAGAATAATTGAAGTTCAAAATGATTCAATGGTTTAAATAAATATTGTTCTTAGTTTTTAAGATGCGTCTATCATTTGAATGATTGTATTTATTATGTATTCCGCAGATTGATATTAAAATTTATGTTGTCAACTATTGATTTCCCATTATCATTCCCATTTTCCAATTATTAAGTTAATATTAAAAACGCGATTTTAATACCCTAAAAAGAAAAAATAATTTTACGAAAATTTTCAGTTAATTGCCTACAATCCTGTTAATATATACAGATTGCTATTTGTATTACCCTGTATAATCACTTTATATTTAATTTAACAATGTATATTGCTCATCATTTTTGGAATGGAAGTAAACAAAAAGTCGTTCTTTTACTTTTATATGTGTTCTATTGTACCACTCCTTATTTTTAACAGTAGTTAATAAATCTCTGAAATGAGAAGTCTAGTAATTCCTAGATATCAACTTTATGCGATATATACCCATCATATTATGGTCAATATATTGCAAATCAAAAAAAAAAGTTTCACTTGCATCTTGGTTTCATAAAACCACACAATGATTTTTTCGTTTTTTTTTTTCGGGATATTCGCGAAAAACAAAGCCCCTTGTTTATTTTTACTCAATTGTTTAAATCTTTTGCATTTTTTTCAACCGGGTCCAGTCTAATAACAAACATGGAATAAAAAGTTTAAAAGTTTCATTTGTTATTTCAAATATCCTAAAAAAATTATTTGCAGAAAATAAATTATTACATACCGTCGGTAATTTCAGCCTTCTTGAAGTTTCCATAAATAGAATATAACGAAAATATCACAGACGATAAATTAACTATATCAGCCACCAGCATGGGCCATCGAATAACAAAAGCTCCTAAGAAATCAAAAAATACTAAATTACCCGGCTGGTATTTTTCAATATCGGATATTTGATGACCCTGTGCCATACCCTTAGCCAGTGCTAGGATATTATCTCCTGTTCTCTGAAGTGATCCAAGCGGTACTTGTTCCACTGAATCGAATTTTGTGTGGTATACATATCCATTCGCTGACCAAGCGAAGTCCAAACCTGAAAACACTCCATTTAATAATAATAAATAATAACTATACCGATGAAATCGGATGACATTACACCCATACTTCAAAGGAACGCTAGAACATCACCGATTACTAAGAAAGTGTACAGGAGAACCCGAATAGGTCAATTCCTTTCGAAGACTTCAACTTGGATAATGTAACGGGACTTTGGTCTACACCAGTACAAGATCCCAGACCCAGTAGCTCAAAGATAAGTTCCATGTATGTATATATTCACTGAGACCTAAGAGATCTATTTTGTCCCCTCCTTCTTCTTCTCAGTTCCTGAGGAAAGTCTCAGAAGCTGCTAGTCCCTTTAGACCTCTTCATGGGAGGAAATTTAGGATATCCGCAAGTTTTCTTCTTCTATCCAGCAGTTTTCCAAGTGTTGTCCGAGTTGTGCCCTACGAATCTGTAGAGTAATGCAATGCGCAAGTATATGAACCTTCATCTTCCACTCCACATAATCTGCATTCTTCTTGTTACATTAGTTTTAACTTTTTGAAGTGTCCATTCAGGCGAAAACTCGACTAATTACAGTATTACTCTGGGATATACATTCTTTTGATCTCGCTTGGTTGTAGACCCTCAGCCCTTCTGGGTCATGTCAATAGGCCGATCTTCTCGATTTTAGAGATACTGAAACCGCAGAAGGGTTCTTCCGGTCCTCAAAAGGATGTTTCTGCGGCTTTGTATCCTTCTATTCCAGTGTTTCCTGGAACCCACAGTAATGTGATTTTTTCTAGGAATTCCCATACTATTTAGAACTGAGTACACGAGAACTCCGTGCTTTAATGACTGCTTGACTATCGGTCATGTTGATAATCATTTGCCTCAAGTTAAGTACCATATAAAACGCGTTTGTTCGCTGGCTGGGCTTCGGAGTGTTTGGAAGAGAAAGAACCTCAATTTTGGCCGAAAAATCATCTTTATGCAGCAGAATCATTTCAACATCGATCCGCCCTTATTGGAAAAACCTTTACAAAGAGACTTGACAGAAATGAAAATATTAATAATGACACCTGGTCACACACACTGGCATATATACAAAAAAATTTCACAAAAGAAATCAAAGACTAGTGAGATTGAAGAAAATAAGGAGATAATGAAGCCAGCAAGTGACAAGTATGAAGGATAAGTCAAAATAGTGAGAAACAGCAACAAACTTCGCGAAAGTAGTTCATATGAAGATCTTCACATATATATTAAATTGTTGGTAGTTTAGGTCAAAATTAATTGATTAATATCAACGTCATCCGTTTTCTGCGTTATATTAACAACAATGCTTTACCTGAGAGGTTGCCAAAATCTCTAAAAATTCTGTAATCGGTATCTCCTGGAATAACACCGCTCTGAAAAATTTCTTGGGCTAAGGAAGAAGCATAAGGATAAGGTACTTCTTCGGAGTAGGTTTCCAGGATCCACGGATGGTTTGGACCTGCTTGAAATAATACTTCTCTTCCACCCGCTCCGCATGCTTCCAAATTTATAAATGCTCGAACCTGGAAATAAAAAATTACAAAACTATGGATTACGAAAATGTGGTGGTTTGGTGAGAGCCTTATATCACATAACAATTGCATTTTGCTGGGATTTCTGTTTCCAATTGAAATACATACATTTTTCAGCTAGTTATAATATTTTAATCATGATGTCACTATCATCCCTAGTAAGCTTGGATTCTTGGATGCGATGCAAATGCACACCACACTCCATGGGGAAGCACAGACATCAACGCAAGAGGTGAGTCTTTATTAAATTTCATACTAACAAAAGGGTTATTGATAGCTAACGTGGGTAATAAACCAACTTTCGTCACTGCATAACATAACCAATTGGCACGTGTCCCGAGGAGCCCTTATGCTCCGACCACAGACAGATCAGATTCAATATAGTTACCCCTCCTCGAATTGAAGCTACCTATAGAAAACCCAGAGAGACAAACTGGGATAGATATCTATTGTCAGTCAGTGATGCTCTCGAAGGAGATAAGATTGAAATAGAGGATTACAAAAGCCTTTCACAGTCAGTAAACCTAGTAAGCATGGCAATATTTGCAGCTTACGAGGCAAACTGCCCTGAATAAACAAGGCAACGAAATAACAAAACAGTCTGGTGGAATAAACATTTAGAAATACTCAGAAGGGAAGCTTTTTAATAAAGCAAAAATCAATCAAGACTGGGCCGAATATAAGGCTGCGCTTACGAGGTACAACAAAGAGATTAGAAAGGCAAAAAGGCAATCGTGGAAGAAGTTCTGTGAGGAGACACATGTTCTAGAAGCCACAAAGTGCTGGCAAAGGAGGGTACTGTATATAAAGAAGGTTTCCTGAAAAAGGTCGACGATACCTTCAAAACAATATTTGAGGAAAGTATAAATCAAGGCACACTTTTCGGCCGCAACAATTCTGAATGACCATGTAGCCGAGGACAGTTCGCAAAGCAAGCCAAAAAGGCCACATGCCTTGGACTGAAGACTGGCTACAGAGATAACAAGAATAAGGTGAGATATAAACAAATTTCAACCATTTAAATCCCAAGTGAGGATGGAATATACCCCATCCTACTCCAAAAGGGACAGGAAATATTAATTGCACATCTATGTAGGATATTCAAGGCTTGTATAGCTATGCTATACATACCTATGGAGTGGTAAAAGGGGATAATCATTTATATACCCAAGGTAGGGAGACTAAATGGCAGATGAGTAGGCAAATGGTAGATGAGGTTTTATCCGAGTTTACCAACAAACCCCCTCAACGAGCGACAATACGCGTATCAGCAAGGCAAATCAACAGAATTAGCACTGGGTGATCTCCACAGGCTACTAACAAAATCCCTAGAGGACAAAGAGATAGCCATGACAACTTTTGTAGACATTGAGGGTGCTTTCAATAATGCATCTACAATGTCAATTACCAAAGCTCTAGAAAGAAAAGGTTTACCATATCATCCATAATAGATTGTTCTTAGCCTCCGATCAGAAGGGCAATGAAGAGGCAGACTCACTAGCCCGAGAAGGGACATGATGTGCTCCCATTGGCACAGAACCTTTCTGTGGTATAGCGAAAGCGCTGCAAAAAACAAATAGCAGTACTTGGATAGAAAAGCAGTCTAGAGAATGGTAGAACAAGAATGAGGCAGGCCACACAACCCTCGCCAAAATTCACGGAGAACCTACTGAGCCAGAATAGGAGAACAATCAGGATCCTGGTTGAGCTCCTGACGGGGCATTGTAGACTTAACAAACACGTTAATAACATCGGATTGGCAGACAGAACCATATGCAGGTTTTGTCAAGAAGATGAGGAAACCTCAGCACACATACAGTATTACTGCGAAGGCCTAAATAGGCTGAGGTTTTCGACGATATAGGAGGAAAAACCACAACACTCCCAATATATGAAGGACCTGAGGTTTGGCATTCGAAGTCGAAGTCTAGTAATAAGGACGGGTCTAGTCAATGAGCTCTAGAATAACAGCAGGACATACATAATAGATCTCTGCGATAACATTGAAAATTGAAAGTTTAATTTTCAACATTCAATAATTCATAAATTTGATAAAATAAATCTTAAAATAAACCTTTATCTACAAATCTACTACTATCAATCAAAATAAACTTATACTTTCAATGTTATCACAGAGAAAATGTTTAATAAAAATTTTATTGTAAATAAACAATATTTAATATTTGGAAATCATTCTTAATCCTTAACATCTTTTCTTAACAAAAATTTTCCATATCGCACCTTTGGAAAAGCAGAGATCCAATTGCAAAAATTTTCAAAAATGAGTTAATAATGTCAAATTATTCCTAAAGCTCAACTCTATCCGGTACAACAAAGACAGAATTGTAACTGGTCCCATATACGCTAGATGGCGGATATATCTTATGGGATGATCGCCCACAGCTGTTACTTACAATTACAAAACTAATTATAGTGGCGAAATGATGTCAGTAAAAATAAAATTTGGCTGCTCAATCAATAAGAAAAAATCCCACAACTGATGCAAGCGTACACTTCCAAATTTCTTATTTCTGGGAGAAAAAAACAAGACCTACTTAGGTTAATTAACACTAATATTATGTCCCTTTTATAAAACTTTGTTTTGAAATTTTAGGTTATTATGAATTTGTTTTGAATTTATTTTCCATGAAGTACAAATTCAACCATAAATTTGCCTTCTACTTTCAAAATTTCTTGGATTTAAGAACGGTTATTTCGAAAGAAAAACAATAATTTCAATTTTTCGTATAATATACATATCAACTAACAATATGCATAATTTTTAATATAACTTCTCATAACCATTTCCCATTTACTGACAAAAAACAAAAATAAATTTAAAAAACTTTAAATGTGTTTACTGAACAATTAATGAATTTGCATTTGTGTCAGTGTTTCTCCAAAAGTGCGAATAAGGTCAAAAATAAAGGTACTTTACTCTTGATTTTTTTTTAACAATTCTCGTAAATAGACACACATGGTGGAAACCTATGGAGAATTAGTCTAGTGGCCAAAAACCGATCGAAGGAAAGTTGAGCTTTCCCGTCAATGCATTACGGGTGCGATGAGTAGTAATCCGACCGCGGCAATGGAAGCCATACTCAATTTTCCGCCATTCCGCCTCTTGCTCCAGCCATACAATATCCAGCTTAACTGGAATAAGTTGGAAACATGCAGTCAGTATGGAAAGTTGCTGTGGTACACTGACGGAACTGAGACTGGTAGAGGGGCTGGAATCTACGCTATCGACTTGTGTTTGCAAATAAACATCGGAAGGGGGTAGAGATGCCAAAAGATGCAGACTGGTCTGGGACTGCCTTCAAAAACTCTTAACCCTGGCAAACCACAATAGGGTATTGTAGGTAATGAAACGGCAGATACCCTAGCAAAGAAAGGGTCTGAAACAACATTCACTTGACTTGACTAATGAAATGTCAAACCTCATCAAGTGCCAAATAAGGAAAGTGACGGGATTACTCACCAGTCACTAAGGAAGCACATGGATACATGTGGCTGGCATCTACAGGGATGAACCTAACTGTCGGTTGTGCATGGAAGAGGAAGAAACAGCCTCACACATTGTCTTCGAATGTGAAGCACTGACCCATTGGAGATATAAACTCCTAGAACTAGAGAGCCCAAGGGAGGAATTATTCAAGAAAGACCTAGTAAAGAGACTGTTAAGCTTAAAACGGACAACTAGTCTTTTCACATAAACGGTACAACCAAGAGCACAAAAAGTCCAAGGCTGAGGTGCCGAGGACTCGAAACATCTGTCCGGTGGTATTATACCAATTAATCAATCAATCAAGTAAGTGACAATTAAAAATTAAAACATAAAAATCTACAAACAATATATTCTAATTCTTACTTCCTTAGCCCATTTATGTTGAGTAATAAATCCATGTGAGGCAGGCATGAAGTTTTCTTCTCCCCCATTAAAAAGAAATATTATATTATGCCTCAACATTTTTGTTGATTTAGACAAAACTCTCAATATCTCGAGCATTACTGCACAACTAGCTCCATCGTCACTAGCTCCTGAAAGTAAAGAATTTTTGTTAAATCAGTCTTCTTCGGGCTACGTACAATCAATTTTTTTTGTTATGTTGATACACATATATCGGGTCCGGTGAACAATACGGAGCCACGTGTTTTTAACTGATTTTGCAAAAAATCGATATTACTCTACTTATTTTGAAAATTATCCGTCGAAAAATTTGCGGGTTATTCAGAATTTTCAGAGAAAAATCGAAAAAAAAGATTTTTTCTATATTTCAACTATTACTTTTTGGCACTGTATCGGAAACTATTTAAAAAGATATTTTCTCCTAAAAAATTCGATTATTTTCCTTACAATATCATTAAAAGTACCACTTTTCCAAGTAGGTATTTACATGTTTATAACTTGGAAAATAATAAGCTAGAGGTGGGCACATTTTTAGTTCCGTTATTTTAAATATTTTGATTTATAGATTGATATAATTCTGGAAGACTAACGTTAATACGATTTTAAATTTTGTATATTATCTCGACAATAAAAAAACGTAATGTTTGTTATAAATTATTGGATATTTTTCACAAAGGGGAAGGGAAAATAATTTTCTCATTCACCCTTCCCATTCTCAAAAAATATCCACACACTAAGTTTTTCATGAAGGGGAAGGGTGAATGGAATTATTATTTTCTGTCATAAACTCATAAACGAAAACTGATTTTTGGGGTCTATGAGAACTAAAAATCGACCCTTATTAATTAACACAAGTTCTTATTTGACGAGGAGCCTAAGCAGAAGTTCAACCAAGACTATCATAAGTTCTGGTTGCAGCGCAACATTGAAATACAGTATCCTGCATTGTGGAACATTGCTGAAAAATAACTTATCGCTTTTCCATCATCATACCTAGTCGAAAAAGGCTTCAGTGTGGCTACAAATATTTTGACAAAACAAATAAACCGTTTGAAAATAAATGAACGCGGAGATTTAAGGTACTCAGCAAATATTGAACCAGTTTTAGCTAGAAGAAAGTCATCAGGTTCATCCATCACACTGAATTTTTTATTTGTTTTATCTCTACTTGGCGACTTTAATGGAAATCACTGCCCTAATCGGTTGTAAAAAGCCTATCGTGTATTTGATAATACGATTATTATTTTTAGTTTTTTTTTAAATTAGGCTTTTATATTGAATTACGCCCTCTAGAGGGGGACCTACAAGTCTGTAAATAATTTCCAGGGTTTTCTCGAGGCCGCTTTTCTCACAGAATGTTTTTTAAAGCTTTACACAATCCGATCCCAAGATATCGACGAAGGCCATTTTTTGCCCACCCTGTACTACGTATGAGTTATACTTGTAGTTGGGATAATTTTTAGTTGTATAAGATCGAGTCCGTGAAAATAGTTTTAATGGAGAAAAGCACAATTTAACAGAAGATAAGAAGAAATTTATCGAAATATTTTTTATCAGTTGCTGATAAGTAGGATAATAAAATAATAGTTACTGATATGGTTTGGAAATAATAAAAGACAAAAATCTAATTAATAGTTTAATACAATAAATTGCAATCAACAAAAGAATAAATAGAGAAGTTTATTATACAATATTCAACACTTTACATAATTTGAATTTTTTTTTCGAATCAATAACCGTTTAATTAAAAATAAACAACTACTTTCCTGTCAAAAAATTGAATTACACTTAAAAAAACGGGATGGTATGATCTTCTAGATTTAACCAACACTTTTAGTTTGCAGACCGGTTTTCGGCGTAGTTGCGAAGAAAACATTCTTGTAGTATATACCGATTTGGTCATTTTTTAACTGACCATTTTCGTGACGAATACACGCATGGCGGTTTGTTAGATACAATCCTTTCTTTCGTGTCTTTCAGTTCATGTCGATGTGCCTTGAGGTAACTTAGAGATGGTAACGTGTTATATCGGCACGGCGATGCCTATATGCATTTCCAGATTTATGGTTGGTTAAAAAGCGTTGAGCACTTGAAGTGATACTATGGCTTTGAATCGTCCAACGTGCTTAATTACACCACAGTGCCAAGAAAGTGCATTCACCATGGTATTTTTCCTTCTTCTTCTCGAAAAATATCCAATAACCTTAAGATGCGCAGTGGTTTTAGAAGGTCTTTCTTTTTTAAAATGAAACTTTTATTACATCGCCTCAAAATTTTTCGTCCATCTATCGCATGTCGCGTTTCAGCGTTACAGCCGGCCGCGGAGTGGGGGTAGGGTGAAAGGCGCAAGGCCACCGTACATAGGCAATGAATAGTAGGTTCACTTGATATACAGATACATTCAAACAAAAACGGAACATAGGGATTTTAAGCATTGTATCAGAACTGCTTTTGAACTAGTCGACAAACATCCAGCTTCAACAGATTAAAAACACGATTATTACAATCGTTTATTTGGACACTTATAACATATCGTACAATTCCCACCACTCCGTATTCTCAACTGTGGGCGGTCCTTAATTAGCGTCAGACAGTCAATCGATCGGTGAGAGTGTCCAAGCCCATAACTTTGTTTCAATTTAAAGAATCCTATTTTGTTTTATTTACGAATTTATTTTTATTTTGCAAGCCGTTATGGCCAAAAGAAATCAAAACATATTATCTTAACTCGAAACATTAATTGTTAAAGAGAATTTAACAATTAATTTTCGATTTTAACAACATAAAACGTAAGCATGTTGTTTCCATATGTTGCGTTTACTAACCCCATCAAATAATTATTCAATACTAAATCGCAGTTCGCACTTCGGACGCACCTCGCACATTACTAACAAATTTGGAAGGAGAAAGGGCGGGCTTTGTCGCAGTGATTCTGAATCCAGCTGTCCAGATCAATACTTGATATTCATTGAAGTGAACTTATAGAAATGTTTTATTGGTGGACTATTTAGATCGGCGAATACACTAAACCCCTATGTTCCGTTTTTATTTGAATGTATCTGTATATATGGAGTGTTTGGTGCGGGGGCTGATAAAAAAGTCCGTTGTTAGAAAACTATTTCAAAAAACAATGTTGTTTTGCTATGTACGGTACGTTCTATTATTTAATTGGAAACATCAAATTATATGAAATAATAATGAGCTGGAATCATTGATTAGAATAGCTTTTACTACATTATATAAATAAAATATCTGTAATTCGTCAAAAATGTACAAATATATACAAAAAGCATTTTGTGGTTTTTTGAAACCACGGAGCAAGTGGAATTTTTTTTCGGATTGTAGTCAATTAGCTGAAAATTTTCGGAAAATTATTCTATTTAGTGAATTAAAATCGCGTTTTCAATCTTAACTTAATAATTGCTCCACTTACTGAATACTTGAGAGAAGTATTTAATCTTGAAATGAAAAATGAGAAATATACCAACCACGAGATAGGGTACTAAGATCGAAGCGGGTCCACATTGAAAAAAATAAGAGGTAGGTCATTGTTTACTTATTTTAGTTACCATTTTTATTAGTATTGCCGCTTAAATAAACAAAATTGCAAATTGTTTAACAATTTTAGAAAAATTGAGGGTTGAAAAAAAACTTTCATCATATAGGGCAAAAGATTTCCTACTATTTTTATGTTTACAGTTTGTTTCAGCAAAAATGAAAGAAATATCGGTGTAAAAGACTCCAATTTCGAGTGCTCTACGCTGTGTTTGCAAGCTCTAGCGGAATTTATTCGAGAATTTATTTGATCTCAATTTATTCGATCTCAAAAAAATTTGATGTTTGTGTCCTAACTTCCCCGAACTATTAGGTATAACGGAAAAACCAATTAATTTGTTTGAAATTAGATAACTTAAAAGTGATAAGATATTGATAGGACTTTTAAAAGAAAATGGGCCTAAAATTATATGCGAAATCTAAAAATATAGTCTTTCATTCGAAAAAATTGACACAATTGAAATAAAAATTCAGAACACCCTGTTTGGCGCTTAATGAAAATAAATATTTTTGATGAATTCTCCTACATCTGACAAACAAATTAGCTAACAAATGTTTTTAATTATAAATTTAACTGAGCATAATTCACTCATGATTATTTTTTTTAATATCATAAAAAGCTAAATATCTCGAAAACGATGAAATATTGAAATAGGACTTATCAGAGAAAACTTGTCTAATCGTCGCCTCGAAGTCAAAACCTCGTATCTCAAATTTTGCTCGTTTTGAGTTACGGGTATATTTTTATTTAAGAAAAAATTTAAATTTACTTCATTCAGGATTTTACTTTTACTCGGCCTTCAGTATGGCAATACCCTGTATCAAAATTATTATAACAGAAAATTATATTGCGTTTTTGTGTTTCCTGAAAAGTTGCTAATTTTGAGATACGAGGTTTTGACTTCGAGGCGACGTAATATTAAGCGCAAAGTCAAAAGAATGAAAATATACAGGGTGTTACATTTAAAATATCAAATTTAATATGAACTTCCGGTATAACCGGGAGTGCTGTAAAAATAATAATATTTTAGATACACTCGTAATGTCGAAAAAGCCCCAAATACGAAATTTCATAATTTTATCTTATGTAATTTTTCGTCGTGAAAAGTCTCGTATGCACCGTGTCCCAAGTTATCGTTTACAGGCAATATCTCGCTTAATTTAAAAGATCAACCAATACTGTAAAAACTGTTTTGAATGGCATCAAAATTCCTTCCTAATGACGTAACAGAAACTTTATTTCACTCAACAGTCCTTTGGCAGCCACCCCTCACTTTCTATTTTCAAATATTTTCATTTAAAATTGCTCTATTTGGAATACAACGATGTAACATACTTGTTGGTTTTTTATTATTAGCACTAAAATAATTAACATTTTATGATATTTAACTTTACCTAATTATCCTTATTGCTTCCGCCACTGTTTTTAAAAACTTCACGAGATAGAAGTAGATTAATCTTTTGTTTAAAAAAACTGATGCTTTTTATGTCAAAAAATTAATGACAGTTAGTAATAATAAGTGTAGAACAACAATAATTTGCGAATAGTACCTAGGGTGTTGTAGTTAATCGACGAATTAAATTTTTATACTATCCACAAATTTGAATTTAAAATTATAAATCTTGTTATCAGCACAATGTCATTTACATTCAGTCCAGACGAGTACATTGATATGCTATTGGCTTATGGTGAATGCAGGAAAAATTCTCGGCCCGTTTATACCAAGAACGTTTTCCTCAACGTCCTCAGGTATCACACATGGTGTTTCCTAAATGGGAACGCAAGATGTGCAGCGGTTCGTTCCCAAACAAAAACAGTGCACCGCACCGATATCCAGTGAGAACTGATGATAATGTAATTATGTTCGTATCAATC
Organism: Lochmaea crataegi; assembly: GCA_947563755.1. Taxonomy (NCBI): domain Eukaryota; kingdom Metazoa; phylum Arthropoda; class Insecta; order Coleoptera; family Chrysomelidae; genus Lochmaea; species Lochmaea crataegi. Next base: position 16,144,733 of record OX387428.1, read on the forward strand.
CTCATACTTCTGCTAGAAACATATCTGAAGAACGGGGAATAAGCAAGAGCATGATACAGAGCATTTTTAAGCAACACAAATCTCACCCATTTAAACTAAATTTAGTTCAAGCACTGAGGCCTACTGATTTCGACAGAAGATTAGAATTCATATCTCTAATCGATGTTATGATTGCCGACAATCCCTTACTATTAAATCAAATATTTTGGAATGATGAAAGCCGCTCCACAATAATGGTGTACTTAATACACACAATGCCCATTATTGGTCGAACGAAAATCATCACTGGGTTCGTTCAACTCGTTTTCAAACACTTTGGGGTATAAATGTATGGTGTGATTGGGCCATACTTTTACGAGATACAGGTATTTAGATTTTCTTGAAAACAAATTACCTGAACTTGTGGAAGACATTCCTTTGGCAGAGCGAAATACAATGATCTGGCAGCCCGGATGATGCTCCACCTCATAATGCAGGCATTGTTGCGGAGTATCTCAATCAATCTTTTCACAACAGATAGATAGGTACTTACGGACCTACAGCTTGGCCTCTCCGCTCGCCCGATCTAACGCCAATGGACTTTTTTTGGTGGGGTTATCTTAAAGAATTAGTATATCAAACACAGCCTGTAGATTTAGATGATCTTAAAGAGCGCATTCGTGAGGCATGTCGTAGTATTACACCAGCTATGATTCAGGCTGCGAGCACAAGAGCGCTTTTAAGACGTTTTGAAGCTTGTATGGAATCTGTGGGAAATAACTTACTGTAACTTTTTCTTCATTATTTGTATTCTATTTTAATAAGGAAATTTAGAAATTACAAAATGTTAATTTTTTGGTGCTAATAATAAAAAACCCAACAAGTATGTTACATGGTTGTATTCCAAATAGAGTGACAAGCAATTTTCAACGAAAATATACTGGGGATGCCATTTGAAAACAGTGAAATAAAGTTTCTGATACGTCATTAGGAAGGAATTTTGATGCCATTCACAACAGTTTTTGCAGTATTGGATTATCTTTCAAATTAAGCGAGATATTGCCTGTAAACGATAACTTTGTACAATCTGTACATATATAAAACTCACCTGGACTATCCACAACTGAATCAAAATGGCAATTGATGAGCAAACTGTGCGAAGAATTAATTCTAGATCCTATCTTGACGACTACATTTTGTACATCTTGATAGACGTTGGTCATTCCGTCGAGAAATTCCAAATTAAAAGCACCCGATGCTTTTTGAATGTCTAATTCTATCACATGATTATTATTGGCATCTTTTATTATACTATCTATTTCGCTTTTTAGGACTTGAACGGCGAACACTTCGTTTTCGTAACTGCCCGCTATTCGCGGACCGATTTTAGTTAAATTTTTCAATACGTTATAGGCCCTTTCAGCTATAAAAGTAGTTTCCGGATATTTGTGCTCGTCTTCTATTTTTAAAGCAACTGGCAATTGTTTTTCTATAAAAATCACTAGTGAAAATACTATGAGGATTAAACAAAGTAATCCTAAAAAATGGACGTAGGGCATGGGTCGATGAAATTTTGACTTTTCGTATTTGTCGTCTTTGAAGAGGTCCCATCCATTTTCTGCTCTTCTTTTCAACGAATTCTGAAAAATAGAATACCACATTTAGTACTCAGTATAGTTTAGTTAACTTCTACTGCCATATATAACTATCAACTTAAGCTTCTTTATATAGGACGATAATATTTAAAAAGCAATAAATGGTTACAGGGTCGAATTTTTTTTTATTAAATTAACGCGCTCAGCTACAATGGCCACTTGCACAGGTACAGTTTATTAATGTTAATAGTACGTAACAGTGTTATAGTTGTTCTAAAGTCAGTGTAATGACATTAAAATAGAGCAAGGTTGTCAGATATATGTTCTAAAATTGTTATGCTCACTCTACAAATGTTCTCCTTACTTCAGTAATCTGTTAGTTCGTGATGTTCTTAGAAATCTAGTTTGGAAATATTTTTAAAAAATACATTAGTTATTAGTCAGCATTAAATAAGTCGCTGAAAATTGGTGGAAAAGGAAAAATTAATTAAAACCACTTTATGTATGTTGCTATATTTAAGAAAATGTTGAATAGCTGGCAACGTAGCAACAGTGCAATGGGAATCGAATAATCCAACTCCAGTATTTGGCATAATATAACGAAGTAACCAGTCAGTTATTAATGCGGTCCACTGTCAAAAAATTTTTAACGTCTTCACGAAACTTCATCCAGGGGTGTGCGTGAATTGTGTTGTAGAGAACAGATAGATATTATATTAATAATACTTGGTTGAGTGAATTGGGTTCTTCCACTGGCGTTAATGAATTGTGTTGTAGACGTTAGGGTAAATTTTACCAATATAATTTATTAGTAATTAATTAGAATGGCATTTCGGAGACCACTTGTAACGACAGTTCAAGATGATGTATCGCGGGAATGTAATAATTTGGCGACACAGACAAATGACTTAGCAATAAATGATACTGATGATAGGGCCGAATTTAAAAACAAAGACGTTCCTGTCACTAATATACCAGACGATATGAAATATAGAATAATAAGGCAGACTTTTCAAAATGTTAATGTGCAAAAGCTTAGAGATGTAAGTCGATCTTTTGAAGACCGTCTTCAAGCCAGCATCGATGAAGAGTATGGTAGTGATGAGCATATTTTATAACTTTATTGTTAATTTTTTTTATAAATTTCAGTATATTTATAAGTTTATTGATGTAAATAAATTTTGTACTGTTGGATTTTTTAAACCATAAAATGGAAATATCACAAGAACTATTCAGTTTGGGTATAGGGAATACTTATTCAAATTTAAAGTATAGTGAAGTAACTTTTATGTACCGATATAAAATACAGGATGATCCATTTAAAAAAATTGTGAAACCGATGTATTTATGTTTACGTAAAATATGCTGTGTTTTTGGTTGTTTTACCCCCTGTTTCTTCTTCAATTTTTATGCACGAATTTTTCAAATTCGTCCTATATCTTCGAAGCTAAAAAAGTTTTAAAAATATTTTGACAGCATTAAACGTTTAACAAAAAAGTAGCAATGGTTCTATCTTTATTAATAGCCGAGAAACCCTGAAGTACCACCCAAATGGGACACGCTGAACATCGAAAATGTTAATTACGCAGTACTTTATAGACGCACTTTGTTTTATAAAATAACTATTTATTTAATTAAATTTCATTGGTGCATATATGTTTACTCAATTTAAATAGACGCAGGCTATCTAGAAAATAACCTCTCACAAATTCGTATATAATAAGAAAACATGCAATAGCAATTTAAAATATAATTGAAAGTCCTTGTCGCGTTTGTCTGTATCTGAGCACGATAAACTCAAAAACTACTGAACTAATTTTAAAAATTCTTACACCTCAAGAAGAAATCTACATTATCAGCAAATATAATGAGCTGTATTTTATTTTAAAAAAAATTGGGATCCCAACAAAAATTACAATAATGTAATATAAGGTATCAAAAATTTGCCTATAAACGTTTGTTGAAAGTAAGAAAAATACAAAGTAGGTGTCACCAAGGGAAGACATGGCGGGGTGGGTGGCTATTAGTAAATACCTAAAACTGGTACGCTCGTCCCTATCCGACAGAAAAAATTCGAAAACTAGACAATCAATGAAAATATTTTGAAATTTAAGTCTGAAAAAAATTGTTCTCTAATTGTTGAAGGACCATTTTTTGAGGGCCAGATTGGGAAAGTGACGGGATTACTCACCAGTCACTGTACCCTAAGGAAGCACATGCATACAATTGGCATATATACAGTATCTGTATACTCCATGTTCATTTGAAAAGGACCCACTCTTAATATTTCAGAAATGCGACATATTAGAAAGAAATGCTTTTAACTTGAGTGGGATACTTTTAGCGCCAATGACATAAACGTCAGATTCACTCCCTCCCTACTGGAGCATTAGTACCTAAGTGTGAGTAAATTACCAATAAAAGTAATTTTTTAAATTAGTTTTTTTCCACAATATTATCTGCCAGGGGGGTCCGTGGCATTTTAAAAATTCTGAAAGTATTTTTTTGTAATATCATTCTGATCTTCAATCATTATACAGATGTAACCAACATCTAAATCAATTCTTCAACTCCAAAACAAGTATAGCAATACACACAGCAAAGGTCACCGCCTCCAACAACAGTGCCGTGCTGTGTGAGGAAGGGTTTAAATTGACTGAATAATCATATTAAAATGTTTAAGTAATAATAGAAATACATCTTAAATTTATTTATTACTCGAGGAATGAATTTTAGTTGCCTTTGACCAGATTGGTTACAGACTCTGCTCCTGCTCTAAGACATTTTTTCTCCTGTCCCAACCATTATATCACTTGATATGGAATGGCATTTTTCCAACCTTGAAGCTACATCTCGTGGAACCCAAATATTTACTCAAATTAACAGCAACAATTATACAGAGCTTATTGTATTGTTATTGGATTGGGTAAATAGTATAGTAAACATCACTATTTATGCTTTTTTTGCATACTACACAACAATTCACCATTTTGTAAATATAATTTAACTAATAAATAGAGTACTCTTAATTTGTATACAACAAACTTTAACATTCAATATAAGCAGTGTAACATTTATTTCAATTATGTAATAAGTATTGAGGAACCTTAAAAAGATTGTCATTGAATGAATATTACTTTTAAATAATATGACATGGCAACATCTGTGGATTCCAACAAAATAAATAAATAAACTTTGACAATATTCATGTTGGTTTCAGATAATATGACTGTTCACTCTTCCAGTATGTTCATTGTTTGGAGATTCAGATAGTATGATAGCCTACTAGGAATAGTACCTGTGGGGATCTGTAAAGTGCGCTTCCAGGAAAGTGTAAAGATATTTTGAGATGTTTTGCTTATTTTAGAAATGTTAATAAAATGTCTTTGTTGTTATTGTTTGATTATTTTTGTTTCAAAATAATGAGTTACCTAATCAATTTGGTGGTTTTGTGCATTTGAGTGTGTATTGGTTAACAACAATTCCAACAATAAACCATAAGAAAACTTATGATACTGATAACAAATGTAATTGATTATTGGAAATTTCTATCAACATAATTTTAATTAGTTATTAATAGAAAAATCATTTCTGACCAAATTTCTTTAAATTCTGTTTTGTTATAGAAAAACAAGGACATGGTCAATAACAAAAATTATGAACATTTTACTGTAGTATGTGATAAAGACTGTAAAAAGGTCAAAATGTGATCAAATCATAAGAAAAAAGTTTAGAAATTAAGTACAGGATATTGTCAAGGAAAGTAAAAATATGGATATTTAGCAGTGTTAATATTTTTTATTTTGACTCAAAGTTATTAAATGAAATAAGCACTGCCCCCAAAGTTTTAAAATACATTTCACAGGATTGGCCTCCTCAATTTGCCAGACTTTTAAAATCTACAAGAAAGCAACAACAACTCTAAACCTAAATATTTCCCCGAGTATTTCCCCAATGTTGGCTGTTTTCTGAACAGAAGCAAATAATAATTTTAACATGACTTTGTAATCTTTTTGGTGTGATTTATTTGATGTTATTATATAGTGAGAGCATTGATTTTATTACATTATTTTTTGATGTATTAAATGATCTGAAAAATAAGTAATCACTAAAAAATAATGTTCCACAATTAAGTCAAAGCAAATTGTCGATTACCAAATGAACATTTTTTGCTGTTTGCAATAAAGGATTTAAATATAATAAGTATATACTTTAGGTAAATATAGAATAATTGTAATAAAGTAATCTACTGAGCATGTAAAAGTATGTGTCATATTATAATTTGTTTGTAATATTATCTATTCCAATGGAACAAAGAAATTAAAACTTTATAAATGTTTGAAAACCATGTGATTAATTTAATTTCTGCAAAAATAACATGTAGATGTGAGGAACCAGAGAAATGTAATAAAAATTAAATTTTACACTGAACTTCACTCAAAATGCAAAACTTAGACCTTTTAAAGAGTAAACTCATTTAATTATTGTGATGACAATAAAAATTATAATAGGAATTTGGAAAATACATAGACAAAGTACAAAGAAGAATTGCGAGCTGCTTTGTTACATTATAATTATTTTGCACTTGAAATGTACACAAACAGTAAACAGGAAAAATAATGCAAGACCTTTCTAATAAAAAAACATTTCAAACTGCTTAAATCACTATGTATTTAATTTTATTAACTGTTTACTTACCCTAGACATTTTTGCTACACCAAACTGTACACTGAAGAATTTACAATTTTTAAATGAACTTTATCACTGATTTTGATAACATTATAATTCAACTTCCTTTTAATGTTTAACAAATAATTTGTTGCTTAAAACACATTTGTCTATAAAACCTCGTTACACATTTACACATTGTTACAATAATTTACAATCAGATTTCAACCGCATTGGATTTTGACGCTGACAGTTATCACAAAAATATTGTACGGCGCAAAACATATGACTTTTCCGCATAGTTGCCGATACTATAGTTGTTCTGTGTCAGTTACAGAACAAGTTAATATCAGATGCAAACTTGGTTGCATAACTAATAGTTTCATTTAAAAAAGTAATATGAATAGATTCCACAAAGTAAGGGTCCAAACAGTAAATTCAATTAATAGACATCAACCTCTTGTTTTGAAATGGAGTATATAATATCAATTTTATTTTGAAATGAACACTTGAGATGTATAGCTACAGGTTTTGCATTTAATTAAAATTGAATTTTATTTATATCGATGTTATAAATGAAACTAACTGTTTCTAATTAATTCCACTATTTAATGAAAAAATTATGAAAATTATGAAAGGATATTGATAATTATTTCGATATTGACATATCATCGTCAGATAATTTTTTCATTAAATAGTGGAATTAATTAGAAACAGTTAGTTTCATTTATAACATAAATATGAGTAGTTTCCACAAAGTAAGGGTCCAAACAGTAAATTCAACTATTTATATCGGTTAGTAATGGTAATAAAATCACAAAAAATATAGTGAAGTCTCAGTAAACAATAAAGTACCATGTATCTTGGTAACGGGGAATCCACCAACAAGGAGCGCATCTTCAGATAAAGTAGGTATACCTTCAAAGGAAGTATCTTCAAAAAGGTAACGTCAGTTAAGTCAGAGAGATCCACTGGTGAGGGTATATAAATGGAGCAATCACATGGAAGTAATCCACTAAGGAGCAATATCACCAAGAAACTGTATAATGGGGAGCGATTCAGCTCCAAGGAACTATTTAATGGGAAGCAATTCAGTTCCAAGGAAATTGTCGTCAACTGTAATTAGGCAGCAAGATACCTACTATACCTCCAAGGAAACTATTTTTCTATTTAAAAGCCTACCATGAACAGCGCGCCGTATATGTATGTACATATACACTAGCCGTCAAAAAAATCCGGCCACTAAAAATTTGACACATTTTAGAAAGTGGTTATCTCTGGAACTAGTTATTTGATTTTGAAGTAGATTCTAATTTGAAAATATACGAGGTACATGAATGTGAAGGTGTTTTTTACCCTGTATAGAAAGCAGCAGCTGCAGCGCGGGGGGCATCAACTGGTGTCAAAATGTAGCGCCATTTTTATGAACATTTTGATTCATCTCGGTTATTAAAGAAGATTCATTGTTTTCAAGCCAACGCAACGGTATAAAAACAAATTTGAAACGTACTTTAAAAAGTTGATTGAAATATCATAATTTGAAAAAATCATCAACTGTAATGCGCTAATATCGAGAGTGTGTCCTCCTCTTGCTCAAATAACCTCATTGATTCGACATGACATCTAATCACTAATGTTAGTGAAGAAAGGATGATGATTTGCATCGAATTGTTCTTGTAGTGCAACTCGAAGATCTTGGAGGATGTCAGGCAAAAAGGACCGGCAACGAATGTGTCTCTGCAGTTGAACCCATAGATGCTCAATAGGATTGAGATCAGAGCTGCAAGCTTGCCGAACCATTCGTTGAGAATTTTTGCAAGATGCAACTGCGTTTGAAGGATTTCCTTGTAACTTCTTTAATAAGAGATCATAAAAAATAGCTGTTACGGCTGATTGGTACATATCGATTTGTTTGCCGGGAGTAATTGCTGAGTTTCGAAAAACCAACCCCCAACAACAACAATGATCCTTCACTAAGACAATGCAAGTTCCCACACAGCTCGAAAAACAATTGAGTTTTTAAAGCAAGAAAACATCGCATTGTTGGACCATCCTCCATACATTCCCGATCACCCGATCTAAGTCCAAGCGACTTTTTTACTTTTACAAAGGTGGTCAAAAGTTCAATTCCTAAGAAGATGCAAAAACTATATTTTGAATGTACCAACAAGCCAGTGGAATAACTGCTTCCAGAACTGATTACAAAATATGCAAAAAGGCATTTCTCTTTGTGGAGAATACTTTGAAAAACAATATTATTTAAAAATTATCTACAGTGTTTGTCTAGCTCTATATTTTAGGTATATTTCAGTGTATTTGTGTATAATCGAGTCATCTTGTGTGCTTCTTGGTGAAATTAGGAGTTTTTGAGTGATATCGTATTTCATTGAACTGTAAAAAGTATCGGGTTGTTGTTGAAAGAAACTGTTCTTGAAAGTAACTTGTATATTATACCTTCATAATATTTTCACATACTTCGGCCAAGCATCTGACCTTATTGGAGTTCAAGCTATAATTAATTCTTCATTCTAATAATAATGTGTCATGTAATATCTTAAATATCAATACTAAATATACAGGCTGTTTCACGAAGAACTCACACTAGATATCTATATATTGGCTGACTCAAGGAATTTGAAGACTACTGACACGATTCCTATAAAAATTGGCATAGATGGAGATCAAGTTATAGCGAATTTATGGAAAATATTTTGACATACATGTCACTTCCGGTTATACCGAAAGTGAACAGCTTTGTTATTTTAAATGTAACACCCTGTATATTATTAACTTTTCGGATTCTACATTAAATTTTATGTCACTTTCTATAGATAACTAAAATTTATACTTATCCAGATATTATTTTTTTAAATTAAAATTGACAGGTGCAGATCTTCATATTGAAAATTCTGTGTCAACATCCCCAATACCAAAGATTGTTGTAATCTTTGCCAATACCAAATAAAAAACATCTTGTCGGATTGATTAGTAGGACGATCAAGGTAATTGGTGACATGTCGAAAACTTCTTTTTTTTATAGGTACAGGGTTCGTGAAAAGTGATGAAAAGTTCAACTTCACAAATGTCAAATATCTCACTTTTTTTAAATGAAATAACCATAGTTTTATTCTTTTACTTAATTCTAAGGCCGAAAATAAGGGCAGTTTATGTTCACTTCCCTATACCCAATATAATATCTCAAAAACGCTTAAGATTGGGATTGGGAAGTATAGGGAAGTGAACATAAACTGTTAGAATTGAGTAAAAGAATAAAAATATGATTGTTTCATTTAAAAAAATTAAGGTATTTAACATTTTTGAAGCTGAAGTTGAAATTAATATCTCGATAAGTATAAATTTTAGATATAGGATATTCTACACAAAATTTAATGTACAATCCGAAAAGTTAATAATATACTGGGTGTTACATTTAAAATAACAAAGTTGTCGTTCACTTTCGGTATAACCGGAAGTGACATGTATGTCAAAATATTTTCCATAATTCGCCATAACTTGTTCTCCATCTATGCCAATTTTTATAGAAATCGTGTGTCTCCAATCTTTGCCAATATGTAGGTAGTGTAAGCTCGTGAATATATTATATGCTTACGAATACTTTTATATGTTTGTTGATAAACATATTTATCCAATATTATAAAAGTATTCCATAAGTAATTGCTGACTTAGTATACATTATTTTGTAATCTTTGACCTACATTTACTTTAACTATACGAGGGGAACTACAAAACGTTTCGTTGTGTTGTAACGTGTAATTGTGCGTTATTGGATGAAAATTAATACTCAGTTCATACATTTTGTACTGAATTTAGTGATATAGATCATTGTTATCGCCATTTAACGTATTTTATTTTTAATTTCAACAAAAAAGTCGCATCAACCATAATCGGTTATTAGCGACGGTACAGAAGGTAATTACACTGAATTGAATACATTAATCAATTTTAAAAATATTATTAGTTTATGATAATTATTATCTTGAAATAAGGTTTCAAGTGTGTTGGGTAGTTCACAGTTTTTTCTTTGAGTATGGTATTTAGGACATTCTACGAGGATATGTAGAATCACCATATTGGGGTTTCTTCACGTTTTATCAGGTAACTACTATAAGTTAGTCTAGTATGTCCCAAACGTAGACGTGAAATAATCACTTGGTGTTGTCTGTCATTAGAAAAGGGGAACCACTTTTTATATAGTGGTTTAATTTCACGAAGTTTTGACTCACTTTCAGTCCTCTGGAGATTGCCACTAAGCGATCGTTTTCTTATTTAAAACGCATTTTAGATCCGAACTATCCACTTCTGAAATCGATACGGCACTTTCATCTGTAATGACATTACGAGCACATCTGTCAGATTCTTCGTTTCCACTAATACCTATATGGGATCCATATAAAGATGATATCGTTGTCTCGTTCTTTGGCAACGTAGAGTTCTTTCTTAATATGATGTACCAAAGGGTGTTTGGAATTAATCGTTTGTTTAGAGTGTAGGGAACTGAGGGAGTCTGTAAGGACAAGGAGACGGTTTTGTTGGCTGCTTTCGTTAATATGTGTTAAAGCTTGATATATAGCAAATAGTTCTGCTGAGATGCTTGTGTAGGATGGAAATTTATACAGAAGTTTCTGCGAATCAGTTACTACAGCTGCTCCTACTCGTTTTTGAGGCATCCGTATATATCTTTTGGTACTTTGGATACTTTTCCAAAATCTCGATGAACTTGGCTTTTATAAAAGTTGGGTTCGTATTTTGTTTATCATAGTTAGTTAGGCTTTTGTCGCAATTTGGTATCTTTACCAGGGTTCTATGTTATAGGTGGCAATCGGGTAAACTGTTGCTAGACAGAAGCCAATATCTCGAAAGTATGTTATAATTCTATCGTAAAACGGTTTTGGTGTCCTCGATTTTCCAGTAAGAAATCCTTCTAATTTATTTGAATGTGTGTACTGAAATGTTGGATTTGACTTATTGGCAAGAATAGTAACTGCATAATTACTGCTAAGAAATTTTCGCCTTAGGCTTAAGGCTGACTCTCCTAATTCCAACTGTAGGCTTTTCACCGGCGTAGTTCTAAAAGCTCCAAGTATAATCCTGAAAGCGAAATTTTGGATTATTTCGAGTTGGTCGGTGTCGGTTTTGCTTGCCGAGTCATATGCTATAGAACCATAGTCTAATACTGATCTAATAAGGGATTTATATAGTAACAATAAAGTTGGTCCGTCAGCACCCCCCCACTTCTGGTTAGCTACCACCTTTAGAATATTTAATCTCTTTTGGCATTATAAGGCTAGATTATTGATGTGTATTTTCCAATTTAATTTGCTGTCTAACGTATTTAACTACCTCACTTTCAAATTTTACTTTAAAGCGGATGATAAAATGCTGTTTCGACAATCATCGACGAATTCCATCCCACCTTATTCACCACTAAGAAGAGAAGATGTTCAGAAATAATTTGAAGAACATTTGAAAATGTCAAATGAAAGTGTTAAATAATTGTTATAGTTAGTATAGTTGCGATACCTATGTATTCAAATATTTTATTTATCATATTTTCTAGTGAAAATGTCGAGAAAGAATTGCAATAACAATAATAGTCTCATATTGTGTATCTCATTATCTAGAACCGTTTGGTTCGATATAAGACTATAAAAACAGTCGGAATATAATAATGAGACACCCTGTATAATAGCTTTGCTAGGCAACACATTACGGTATTAGAAACAGAAATGTTCGATTTACCACGCTCAAACAATTTCGGGTTCTATTCATTTACCGGACAGTTTTAAATCAAAGTTTTATATTTAATCGTCGAATTTGAAAACTTGTTCGTTTTAAATGTATCAAACAACACTCCAAATATAAAAGAAAACACCAACGTGGTAACTGCGCTTTTCTTTTCCACATTCGTCACCACAGGTATAGTTTATACAACTTCGGATGGAAAACCATAACAGAATTTTAAATTAAACAGGTATTTCTGTAATTCAATTTATTATTACAAATTTATTTTTAAAAAATTACATTGATTCTTTAACATTATTCAAACTATTTTCGCCATGTCCAACCAAACTCCACCAATTACTTGAGGGACTATACTATTTACATCTGTTTCCAGTGGCGTTTTCGTCATTTTGTTTAGACTTACTCTAAAGTTTTTGAGAACATTGAGTAAACCAACTTTAGTCTGCATAATACCAAACCGCATTCCTGAAAAAAAAGAAAAGAGATAACGACAAAAAATAGAAGTCGATTCAAAAATGTGGATAGGTTAATTTTTCCAATATTCAAATATTGATTGATGGGTTCAGCACCACCAGTCAGAGGCTTAGAGACCTCGGCACCTCAGCCTTTAGGCTTTTTGTGCTCTTGGTTATACCGTTTATGTGAAGAGACCAAGAGCCCTTATCAGGCTCAACAGCCTTTTCACTAGGTCCTTCTTGGAGAAATCCTCCTTTGGATACTCTAGTTCTAGGAGTCTATATCTCCAATTAGACAGTGCTTCACAATTGAAGATAATGTGAAAGGCTGATTCCTCTTCTTCCATGCACAACCGACAGATAGGTTCCTCCCTATATATGCCAATTGCAGACAGCGACTCCAAGGGTTTTTTGACAACCACGTGCACCAGATTTTGATATTCCAAATACTGGTTCAAAACCAGTGAATGCAGTTTCAGTTTCCAGTTTCAAGATGTACATGAAGATGATTTCGACCGGCGTCTACAGTTTTGTGAATTGATGAGTGAACGACTGCACGACACTTCAGCTTTATTCTACAATATCTGCTTTTCCGACTAATGTTCATTTGCATTGAATGGTAGAGTAAACATACATAATTGTAGATATTGGGCAGAAAATAACCCACACGTAATGCGAGAGTTTCATAGTCAAACACAAAAAAAATTGAACGTCTGGTGTGGCATTTTTGGTGACCATATTGTTGGACCATATTTTATTGAGGGAAACTTAAATGGTGAGTCTACAATTACTCAGAGAAGCTATTGATCCCGAAATAACACGAATACTTTAAAATGATGATACCACGTCAGAAGCTTTGCTAGCATTTCAACAAAATGGAGCACCTCCACATTACGCTCTCGATGTAAGACGGTTTTTAAACGAATCCAAAATTTATGCCACTCAGCCAGCATCTATAGATGATTTATGTCAGCGAATTATTCCAGAATGTCGACAAATAACCCCAGAAATGTTACATAATGTTCGAAATGCATTTGATGCTCAATTGTATCATTGTAAGGAAACCACAATGGAAATCAATGAGCACCTTATAAAATAATTTAGTATTGTTTTGCTGATTTGTTAAGAATCAAAATGTTACTATTAGTAAATTGGATTGGGGTGGATAGTTTTCATTGAAATGCTCTGTATAATGAAATATTCAATTTTCTATATTGACATTATTTGTTTTTATTAATAGAGGAAAGCGTTCACTTTCCTTGCATTGGACCAACCGTAATGCTACTGTCATAAAAAAAAGCGTTCAGATATGACATCGGAAAATTTCATGTAGCCTTAGGACGTCATAAAGTCATAAATGCTTTTAGAATTAAACACGGCAATGTTACCCGGGAATATTCCCAGCATCCCAGCCCAATGGTAGGTTCTTCTTTACCCTCCTCCATCTCCTCATTTAAAAATCATTTCAAAGAATATAAAAAATAATGCATTCCATTAGAGAGTTTTTTAAAATGAGAGACATGCTTTATCAAATTATCAGAATTAGTTCCTTAATCCCATAATGTATTAACTAGTTAACCAATCAATATTATCTTAAGTTATTACCTATGCACATTCTTGGTCCCTCCCCGAATGGTATAAAAGCATATTGATTTCTGTCACGTTTGTTTTCTTCGGAAAACCTGTCAGGATCAAATACGTGCGAATTTGGGTAAAATTCTTCATCATAATGTATTCCTTTTATTGGAATCCAAACTCTTATACCTACTTTAAGTTCCAAATTGGTGTCAGGAATGGTATAATCTTCCACGCACTTCCTCGTAATGAACGGAACAGCTGGATACAATCTAAGAGTTTCTAAAATATAAAATACAATTTTACTGTTAAATCGGCAACAATGTTAGTATATCCATGTTAAAATTATTTTTTCTGTTGACCTAGCATTTTTGAGCTATATTAATGTACCCAAAATAATTCATTAATGACCTTATATTTTTCACTCAACTTTAATGACTCTTATCACCGCGATTTTGGTATAGGCAACCAAACATACAGTATAAAAGATGAAATAAGCACCTTTTTATATTTTTACACCGTTCAGTCGACGGAAAAGTTTGGTAAGTTAACTCGTTTACTGAAGAGAAAAATAACAATCTCAAAATACACTTGGTTAAATAACTATCATTTACCGTCAATAACTTGTGACATGTACTTCATTTCGTTCAGAGCATCGTAAGTAACTTCGCCATTATGTTTCTTAAGAACATGGTTGATTTCATCTCGTACTTTTTGATGGGTATCTGGGTTTCTAGCAAGTTCGTATAATGCAAAAGTCATAGTTGTAGAACTAGTTTCAAATCCTGCTGCGAAAAAGACAAAAGATTGTGCTACTATCTCGTTTAAGGTTAACGTAGAACCATCTCCTAAAATTGAAAAAATATTTATACACCGTGTCCCAAGTTATCGTTTACAGGCAATATCTCGCTTAATTTAAAAGATCAACCAATACTGTAAAAGCTGTTGAGAATGGCATCAAAATTCCTTCCGAATGACGTATCAGAAACTTTATTTCACTTTAACAGTCCTTTGGCAGCCACCCCTCATTTTCTAATCTCAATGACATCCCCTGTATATTTTCGTTGAAAATTGCTTGTCACTCTATTTGGAATACAACGATGTAACATACTTTCAATTTTTAACGTAAGTTTGACATTACATTAGTTTGGTAAAATAATCAAAATTTAAACGTGTTTTTTATGAAAATGAAATTATTTATGAGATTTTTGATATTATTGTTTAATCACAAATTTTGTTCCGTTGAAGTTGACGAAGTGTAACGAAAGCTTAACAAAATAAAGTGTGTACTTTAAAAATAAGTATTTTTCTCTAAAAAATCCACAATATATAATCAGGGATATTATATGAAAATCTATATTCTTAAGAGCTGCTGTAATGAAATTTTATTTTTCAATTACAAGACCCATAAAGCAGGGTGGACAACTCGAAGGATGAGTTGTATATCAGTATATCTACTTGCAATTTTTAAAAATTTCGTAATTCATTTAGTCCTTCAGTGTAAGATGGCACTTGAACATCTGAGATGCGCGGTAGAACCGCTGCGAGACTCACTGAAATGGAGGACCCCAGCAATGGAGTTTAAAAGTAAATTAAAAAATAAACCTTCAAGTGGTCAATGCCGTAAACTAGTTCATTAGCTAAAAATAGATTTCTTCAGAAATGTAATCCTGAGCTTCAATAACTAAGATAATTTATTTAATTATATTTTAATGAAACGTATAGCTATTGAGGGGTGCAGGTAAATTATTCGAATTCAATTGTTTGAAAATCAATTTTTAGGAAGAGCAGGTGCACCATCGTTTCTCTGTCTAATGTTTTGAATTGTTCTTTTTATATTGTGAATTATGAATCTCTGAAACATATTTCGAACAATTCACTCCGCTATTGAGCTGAAATAGTTACTAATAAATATATAAATGTATATTTTAGATCTCAGTGAATGTTTACCCCAAATATACTTAGGTGATCAATAAAATTATCTAAATAAGCATAAGCATAAGCAAAACATTACTTCTTATATGCGAACCCACTCTAATTCGTTTATTATTACATATTCGAACTTGGTGCAAAAATTCATCGTATTTTCCATAAAATTGACTATAAAATGAAGCAGGTTTCGAAAAACTTGAATTTTATCTCATTTCATGGGGTTTCAGAAGAAGCAAAACGTTTTATCAAGAATGACATTTTTCACTAGAACTACAAATAAAAAAGTTTCTCCTTTTGGGCACCCCATCCGTGGACACACTGTAGAGGGCTCATTCCATGTCAAAACAACCAATTGTTGGAATCGACCCCTTTTGATTTGGATTAATTTTGGTGAGAAGTTTCCTTTCATCATAAAACAAAGTTTAATCAAAGGAGAAAAATTTTAAAATTCTTTTTCAAAAAATATTCAACTTCACTATTTTTCCAAGTTTATTTCTTGAATTTTTCGAAAACTATTAACTTTACAAAAATATCTAAGAATTCTTTTCGAGCTGCAATAAAATGTATATAAATTTTTTTTTTCTCGAAACAGCGAGAAATTTTCAAAATTGAATCATATATACCATATGTTGGCAAATGCGGCTCCCATTTTCCCTTGAACTGTTTATTATGGTTATGTGCGCGTGCTGGAACCGTATTATCCAGCCCAGAGGGCAAATGTTGCACAAAGTTTCTTCTATGATTGAATTTTGGAAACTCGTGCCTGAATCAAAATATTCAAACTTAAAGAAAGCTGCTTGTCGTCTATTTTCGTTATTTGGTACAACATATTGCTGTGAATCTTTATACCTACTCCACCATGAAATCAAAACATCGTTCACAGTTGACCAATCAACATCTTACAGAATTACTGTGGACAGCTTTAACTAATTTAAAACCAAATTTTAAAAATTTGACCAAAGATTGTCGTTAGTTGCTAGTATACTCTATTTTATCAATAAATATATTTTTATTATATTTGATTTTTATTGTGGTTAAAAAAATTTTTTTACATAATTATGTTTTTTGTGTTCTTGTGTTCTTATGGAAAATATCTAATTACATTAAATAAAAAAATTTGAATGTGCATCTACGTGTGGATCTATATAAAATATAAAAAACCTGGCTCTCTTTGGCCCCATGTGTACCCACCCCTGATATATACCCTTCTAAAATAAAAATTAAATCTTACCTGCTTGTCCTGTCTGATCTTTGTCGTTTTTTATATCAATCAACAATTGCAAAAAGTCGTTTCGAATTACTTCGTTTTTCTCTCTATAGTTTATAGTATCCGCAACCACTTTAGTGAAAAACTCAGATATTTCTGGATTTATAAGACGCATGTCCAAAAATTTAGCAATTTTTGGAAAATTAAAGGCAAATGCAAATTTTAAGTTTTCAATGCGAGTTCGTGAAAATATTTTTTTTCCCATTTGTCTAAATGGATTGTCAGGATTTTTAAGACTATTGCAATCCAAACCAAAAGCACATGATCCGATAATATCAGTTGAAAAATTTCCTAAAAATTAAAGTTAAACTTATAACTTACCAATAAAAGTGTTGAGGGTCAGGAGAACTACCCGGTACGACGGGTCGCTCAAAACAATTTGGTAGACCCTGTTCATATTTATAGTGAAGTGACCTGCTCAGTCATATTTCAAATTCACAACTTGCACGGGTTTTTCTCAACAGAGCTCGCGTTATTCACCTTACTGTAAGTATGAACAGACTTTACCAGATAGTTTATGGGACCCACTATTATCTATAAAATAATGTACTGGATAGAAACAAAACAGTTATTAACATTATTGTTCAAAGTATTTTGCTTAAATAAAATTTTCTAACCTAAAATATTTTTAATATCAATAGGTTTATTTCGAGAGACTTCTTCTACCAAATATTTGTTGAGTTGGTCTCCGCAATCAGTGATAGTTTTGAACATTATTCTCATTTTTCCAGATGTGAATGTGGGTGTAAACTTTGTCCTTAAATTTCTCCATTTTTTTCCACCAATAGCAAACAAATGAGCGGCTAAAATATAAAAGCAACTTCTCAAAAATTTGCATAAAATATTAAATAATACCTACGTTTATTAAAAACAAACAATAACAATGGTAAATTAAACAGATAATAATTCACTCCTGACGATGCAAATGTAATTTGTGAATCCGATCTAGTAATATATTATGTTGTATTGTGCAATGTGCTACTTATTGATTTTATTTGATAATAAATAAATATTTAATATCGTTATTTGCGAAAATGCGTCAGATATTTAGCGGTGCAGTCCCAACCTGCAAAGTTATTTTATAATTTCATAGTTCATCTGCAACTGTTTTGTTTTATTGGTATTTAATTATTACTTCCAAAATCCTAATACCATTGTTTATATACAATGCTAATACGTTATATTAGACTTGCAACGTACACTATTTTTTGTCCACGACTATAAGTTTTCGACATGACACCAATTACCTTGATCGTCCTACCAATCAACCCGACAAGATACTTTTTATTTGGTATTGGGGATGTTCACACAGAATTTTCAATATGAAGGTCTGCACCTGTCAATTTTTTCCATCCACAGAATGGATAAGAGGAGACAGGTAAAACGGATATGTGAGGCAATAACACAAACAAAGAAAAGAAGAGGAAGGCCAAGACAGACATGGAACAAAATGGTCGGTAAAATATTACAAGAGAGAGACAAATCCTAGGAAGAAGCAAAAACATTAGCAAAATATAGAAGAGAATAGAGGAATTTCATATATACAGAATGAAATGTAAATCCAACACCTATAGGTATACAAGGAATACTATAGATCGAGATGATCTATCGCAGGAATCTAATAATTTATAAAATATATATGTACGCCATACGTTTGCCATCATTGGGATTCAAAATCTTTCTTTCTATATTGACTTTAGAAGTAGTATACTATAAAACACACTTGGGTCATTATTCTTTTCAAAACACAAATTATGAAACACTAACGTACTCACTTATAGGTTCACTTTTCTCGTTTATAAAAAATCCTCTATCCACAAAGTGGTTGAAATCTTTTGTAAGAAGAAGCTTCGTAATATCTAAATCTATCGGCATGTATACAGGTTGAGTCATACTATAAAGCCCAAGCTGTCTCCAACCTAATAACCAAAATAAGATTTGTTTTAATAAAGGAATCAATACGGAAGATATGAAATAACATTTAGAAAAATTAAATAAAAATACTCACCATTCTGCTTAGCTTTGGTATAAAGTTCCGCTATTTCATCTCCAAGAGCAAGTGTTCTTTTATGTGGAGCGCGAAGATTTCCCCATATTAGATTTGGTTCTAAATAAGTTACGCCCCTGTCTTTCCAAAATTGAAAAGACCACTTACAATAAACAATAATTACTGTTATAATACCAATAATAATCGCTATGAAATCTAGTAGGATATCTCCAGTTATAATAGACATATTTTATGGATTAATCTGAAATAGAATATATATCATTTTTGTGGAAAAATCATTAAATAATTATTGTTCTTAATAACTTAATAGTTGAATATTTAAATTATGTAAAGAAAAATAAAAAATTCGATTGTATTAAAATTTGTGATTGAAAAACGAAAAACAATGTGGGGATTCCCTCATGCCTGAAGAAGGTGTTAAAGCTATCCCCGTGCAATACACATTTCATGAAATTTTGTCATTGTCATTCGCGAAATTGCCAAGCAACAAACTTTTATACCTTCAACATGACTATTTCACGAAAAAAAGACAAAAAACAATAAAATTAGAGAACTTTTATTTAACAATGGAGCATAAACAAAAAAATGACTTATTTATTTATATAAAAGTTACAGTTATGATTATTTTTTTCACTTGTCAAAATGTGACATTTTTTGTGGTTTTAACCAATAGCAATACATTATTCTAGCCAATCATTCGGTATTATACTGATAAAACTGCTTCCTCATCGATAATACCTTGTTTACATTGAAACGTCAAAATTTTACTTTGAATTTGTCATTATTGACAACTAAAAGTGCTTCGAAGTTTATTGAAAAATGAACACAAACCGATTCAGTGCCATCACCCAAGAGAATATTGAACATTTAATACAAAATCCTTTTAAATTGTTGAAAAAAATAATCTTCCTAAATACAACTCGTTCTTCAAATTTTATCACATAATTTTTTATTTTCATCACTCAAACTTGTTTATTTGAGGCAAAAACATTCAAACAAACCGAATTTAGATAAAATCACTCGTCCTAACGGACTCGTGATTTTATCAATCGGTTTGTTTTCATATTTTTGCCAAATAAACAAGTTTTCGTGGAAAAGAAAAAATTATCGATAAAATTTGAAGCACTCGTGGTATTACCTTTGATAATTAAACGTTTGTGCATTAATATTATCGTTATGATGTGATCGTAGAATGTTTGGACTCGTAATTATTTTCCCTTCCCCTTCGTGAAAAATATCCAATAATTTATAACACACATTACGTTTTTTTATTGTCGAGAAAAAATACAAAATTTAAAATCGTATTCACGTTAGTCTTCCAGAATTATATTGATCTATAAATTTAAATATTTAAAATAACGGAACTGAAAATGTGCCCACCTCTAGTTTATTCTTTTCCTGGCATTTGTTATTTAAATACACAAAGTTATAAATACGTACTTGGAAAAGTGGTAATTTTAATGATATTTATTGTAAGGAAAATAATCGAAATCACCAAATTGCAAGTGTTAATTTCAACTTATTCTTGTAAATATCTTTTACAATATTGATAAATGCTTGTTTTTTTTGACATCTATCAAATATTAAGACACCCCATTATTTAAAAAAGTGTTCTAACCACGGTACGTTCTAACAATACAAAAGTATTCATTCGTAAAAAATAAATCGGTATAAGCGTTAAAGAATAAAAATTAAATATTTTTTATCATATCGAGTGTCCCAAATTAAAGCAAAACCAGTAAAACTACTTTTGTATTGTTATATCGCAGTATGAATCTTAAACCAATAAATCGTTATTAACAAACAGATATCTAATTGAGATTAAAGCAAAGTGTGATATATTTTTGAGTTCTGCTTTTCAAATCCTTTCCAACGCAGTATTGCATGACCCCCTTGCTATTTAAAAAATCTGAGTGGGTAGCTGTCAAGTTTGGTGGTAAAAGGGGTGATAATTTTTTATATGTTATAAAACACCTCGATTAAAATAAAAATTGACGGGTTCGAGGTGTTTGTCGGTGTTTCCTGGGGGGGGGGTAATATCTAATATCCGCTCCGTATGTAAGACATAATAGGGCGCACCTGCTCTAGCGGTAACAATAAATAATGTTTGATGTCACATCACGAATTAAACCATTATCCATTATTAGTTCTTATTTCCATTTTTTGTAGTAATATATATAGTGACTATATACCCCAAGAGGGGGTTTAGTCGCCGGGGCGGCTTTTTAGATCCAGATTTTTTGGGGGGGATCGGGCCCCTTTTCCAAGTTTTTAAATCAATTTAATTAGGTTCCTCCACTGTTTCCTGTCGGTTGTTTTCGCCTTCCAGTTTCGGATACCTAGACAGTTTATGTCATCTATAACCTCCTGTAACCACGTTGATTTTGGCCTCCCTCTTTTTCTTTTGCCACTTGGCTTCCACTCAGTCATCGCATAAATTGTGCTGTTTGGGCCTGCTCTCAACACATGTCCCAACCATTTTAACCTTTGCTCTTTTATTACACTTATGATGTCCCTCTGGATGTCTTTTTTCAGTTCTTCATTTGTTCTTTTCCTATATTCATTTTGAGTTATTTTCTTGGGTCCTAATATGACTCTTAGTATTTTTCGTTCAAAAATTTTTAGGTCTTCTTGTTGTTTCTTGGTCATTATCATAACTTCAGCTCCATACCAAAGATTACAAAAAATATATAAGATTGTTCACTCGTACGAATTCTATCGATCAAAGGATTCATACCGCTGGTTACTGTCTGGTGACTTAGCGGTTGGCGCCATGCTACAGTATGTCGCTAAATCCTTACTTGCATTTAATTTTGCATATTATACGGGTAGTCGCCTATAGAGCGCTGGTATTTTAGAATTCGTTGTTCGTGTTTTATGTTTATGTTGTATAGATATTTTAAATTTATTAATTAATTATTGCAATAAGGAAAAAATAATATTAATATTTTTCTCTTCAATAGCAAAACTTATAAAATAAATATTTTGTTATATTTGTTAATAGTCTTAGTTGTATACATAATAAATCGTAGAGTTTATCACTTTCCCACGAATTCTGAATGCAGCCTTGGTATTAAGTTCTTATAATGTAAACAAAGATAAAAATATAGAGAAGCAATTAAGGGCCAGAAATGTGCCTACAATCTCTAGGATTTCATTTAGTCTTTCGGGAAACGTTCCGGAAGTAAAATTTCTTGTTCGCATTATTTTAACTCCTGTCTTCCAAAAGTAACATTAATAATATTATAATTGTGGTTTTAAAATGCCTGTGTGTTGTGCTGTGATGGGTTGTTCCAGCAAGGTGGGAAAACCAGAAATATCCTTTTATCGTTGTCCCAAAGACGTTGAGAGGTGGGTATTAAATTAGTTATTATCAAATACGGAATTCAACTTTTTCAAAAGATATTTGATAATAAAAAATTAGTTACTTATTTAGTACTTATAGGTACTGGGTATTCATAGAAATTTGAAAATTAACATATCTAATTTATTAATAAATATATCCTGCAGCTGCATAATATGTTTTAACCTTGTGAATCCAAAAAATGGGTGTCCAATTTAAAGATCAAAATTGTTTTAGTGGTCCTATTATTCTGGTGGCCAATAAGTATGTATAATTGAATTTGTGATATTCTGTATAAATAACCGCTAGATCATCTATTACTAAAATGTTGAATAAAATCTGTCAATTGATTCATTTTAAAAATTTTGATGTATTTTTTACTTATACCTAAACTTTCCTTTTCAAATTCATATCCTGAACATTTTTCGAAATAATTAACATTTAAAAACATTATATAAAAAAAACCTTCAATATATCATCCTATTACTTTGAATATATATTTCTCAAGTTACCCCTGTATAGCTTGGAATAAAATATACTTTTCTAATGCCCTGGTACCTAGCGGTGTCGTTATTTACAACAAAAGCGAGCCGTAAATATGATTTATGAGTGCGGCGATCGTTTAAAACACTAAGAAGAATCAGACCGCCTTCAAGTGAACTATCTTATATTTATTTTGTAATCTTTGTCCATACGTTATTGTTGGTCTAATTATTGTTTTATAAATTTTCATTTTGGTGTTTTTGCCTAGAAATTTACTTCTTAATAAATGTTTATTTGCCTGGAAGACTCTGTTTGCTGCCAATATTTTCTCCTTAATTTCCATTTCTCCATCCCTATTGTTGGTTATTGTAACTCCTAAATATTTTATTTTATCAACTTCTTCAAATTTGAAGTCACCGATGCTATTATTATTGTTCATTAGGTGTTTGTTCTCAGTCATTATTTTTGTTTTTGTTTCATTTATTTTAAGGCCCATTTTTTTACCTTCTTCCACAATTTCTTGAAATTTTTTTTCATAATTTCTCTGTTTTTTGCTACCAAGACTAAATCGTCCGCATAAGCTATCAATTGGCCGCCCCTTGTCCTTATGTTTCCTTTGTCTACTTTTCTGACTACATGTTCCAGCGCCAGATTAAATAGAGTTGTCTGACTCCTTTGTTAATCTCGAATATGCCCTTTTCACCTTTTTGTGTTTTTACCGTAGCTGTTGATTGTTTCATAGTAATCCAGATTAATTTTCTCAGTTTTTTGTTTATCTCCATAGTTTGAAGTGCTCTCATTAGTTGTTGTCTTTTTATTGAATCAAAGGCTTGTTCAAAATCAAAAAATAGCATTTGATGTTCGTGAGATTTTTCCAATATTTGCTTCAGTATATGAACTGCGTCTATGGTTGATTTGCCTTTATTAAATCCGTATTGATACTGTCCTAATATTGTGCTTATACTACTTGCCAGTCTCTTTTGGATGAGTGTAGACAGTATTTTATAGGTCGTGTTAAGTAGCGTAATTCCTCTATAATTTGTGCACTTTCGTTGACCTGATCTCCACTCTTCCGGCATCTTTTCATCCCCCCATATGCACCTTACTAATTCGTATATCTGTTCTGTCAGTTTTTCTCCTCCATATTTAATCAATTCAATATTTATTCCGTCACTTCCTGGTGCTTTCCCGTTTTGCTTTTACTAATGATTTCTTTTATTTCTTCTAGCGTTGGTTCCGGTATTTGCTCTACTTTTAATTCTTCGGCTTCCGAAAATTCTTCCAGTATTTCCGTCTCTGTTTTTAAAATGTTCCAACCATGTTGTTTTATATTCTATTTCGTCTTCTACCACTTTACCATTTTTGTCTTTTATTCCAATTTGTTTGGGCTTGAATACTCTATTTTGCTCTTTAATTTTTTGGTAGAATAATTTCGAGTGCTTATTATTATTTTCGGCATCTATTTTTTCTAGCATGCTATCCACCCAATCTCTTTCAATTTTCCTTACTGCATTGTCATATTCGTTCTTTTCTACGTCTTTGTTCGTTCTAAGCCATTGGCTCCAAGCATCCCTTTTTGTTTCCACTATTTTTCTGCACTCCTCATTATACCATCCTTTTTTGTACTGTTCTTTTTAATGCCTATTTTTTCTTTTGCCGCTGTATTAATACATTCTTCAATTTTTCTCCATTTACCTTGAACTTCATCGATTTGTATTTCTTTTCCTTTATCATCCAGTAATTTTTCTATGCGCTTTCCATATTCTTCTCTAATTTTCATATCTTCTAATTTTTGTATATCCCATTTATTGATTATATGTCTGCTTTTAAATTTCTTTTTTATTTTTTGTTTTAAAATTGCCGTGACCATGTAGTGATCTGAGTCGGCGCATGCTGCTCTATATGACCTTACATTTCTGATCGATGATTGATTTCGTCTTGAAATCAGAACATGATCAATTTGGGAATATGATTTTTGGTCGGGGGATCTCCAGGTATATTTATGGTATTTTTTGTGTTGGAATTTTGTGCTACTTATCACCATGTCTGCGTACGTTGCGAAATTACAAAGCATTTTTCCATTATTATTGGTTTTTTCATGTACGGTATGTTTGCCAGCTATAGTCTTTATATGATCTTCTTTACCAATCTGGGCATTAAAATCTCCCAAAACCACTATTGTATCTTCTTTATGCATTTTCATCATCTCTTCTTCAAGCTTCTCGTAAAATATTTCTTTTTCTTCATCCTTTGCAGTTTCTGTTGGTGCATATACGTTGAAGACTGATAAGTTAAGAGGTTTTGCTTCAATTCTCAAGAAGGCTATTCTCTCATTTACGGCTCTAAATTCCAAGATATTTTCTCTCAGTTTTTCCCTCACAATAAATGCTACTCCCCGTTGCCCTTGTTTTACTCCTCCCGAAAATAGTAGTTTGTAATCTTTTTTTTTCAATTATTCCCTCTCCTCTCCACCTGATTTCTTGTAAGGCCGCTACATCAATATTGTACCTTCGTACTTCATTTGCAATTTCTTCCATCTTTCCGGCTTCTAGCATTGTTCTTATATTCCAAGTGCATATTCTTAGTAATTTTTTTTCATCTTTATTTTTTATTCTATATTTTTTCCTATTGCATTGTCCTATTACATCGCCTTTGTCATCATTATTACATCCTGATCGATTGTCTATCTTCAATAGTTTTTTGAGGAGACACCTGATGTTTTTTTTGATCGTTCTTTTCCATCATCATTCAGTGGGGATCTGTCTGCTAACGTTCTTTTTATGGTACCCGTTCTTTGCTGTTTATTACCAATCTATTGAATTTTAAAAACGCTCTTTCACCTTTTCCCCTTGCTTCTTTTAAATGTTTTATCAGTTTCTTTCTCTCTTCTTGTACATTTTTGGTGTAGTCATTGTTAATCCAAATGTTTGTTCCCTTAAGTTTGTTTGTTTGGTTAAATATATCAATCTTTTTCTCGAATCTTGTTAATTTTACTAATATTGGTCTGTTTTTCCCTACTTGATAGTTAGAGAAGTCTGGCAATTTCTTCTATATCCGCTTTCTCATTAATAGTCACCTCCATTTTTCCTAATATTTTTCGCAGTTTTATTCTTGTTTCTTCCATTTTTTCATCTATTTCATCCGTTATTCCTTGTATTACAATATTTTTCTTTTTCATTTCTTTTTCCAGACTTTCTATTCTTACTTCTTGTTCTGATATTGTTATTCTCATTTCATCGTTTTCTTGGCGTAACAGTTTTATCTCGTTTGTGTTTTCATCCAGTTTGTTTTGTATGTCTTTTAATTTGTCTGTTATCGCTTTAAACATTTCCTTGATTTCATCCATGTCTTCCTTCTTATTTCTTATGATTTTATGTCTCTTTGTCAATTGATGTCCGCGTTGCGCCCGCAGTTAATGCTAGAGACTTACTTCAATTCAGCCTCTAACCCACACTCGCACTGGCTTTCACCTTTGACCCAAGAAGCTATTTTCAACTTTCACTTGGAATATATTTTAAAATTATCTACGTTTACGCCTATTTATCTAAATTGTTCGCTCTTATCAGTAGTAAAACCTGTTTTTGATAAATCTAACTACTACTTAATTTGAAGAAATCAAGAATTTATTTTGATTTACGTCTCAAATTATATAATTTCTTAAGATTTAATTCAGTTTTTCATATTATTTAATCTAAACTTAACTCTAAATACTTATCTTGTGCAGCCTGATACAGTTTCAAGTCAAAAAAACCGTTTTAGACCACTTAATTTCTCACTTTCACTGGGAGCAATATTAATGCGTATTTCACCTATAGAACCAGCGGCGGAACTATATTTATGATTTCAAAGTGCACCAATTAAAAAAATAACTACTACACATTATGTAAAATTTTCAATTTACTTAAGTATAAAACTTAGAAAATAGTTATTGAGATGCCGTTTCTATCATTTTTTTCTTAAATTATATCCTGTTTCAAGTAAATGATAAAAAAATGTAGCATCGCATTCGAAAAAACATCATAGTTGATTATCGTTTCTCAACCAGGGGGTCGCGACCCTTGGGGGGGTCGAGTTTGTTTGTAAAGGGGGTCGCAGTCTGTTGAAAACTACATTTATAGGTACAAAATATTCGTTTATTAAAGGAGTGTTATAAAAGTAAATATTAAAATGTAATAAATAACATGAAAAAATAAACTTATAGCTTACTTTATTTCAATAAAATGATTAATCATGAACATTAATTAATTAATGCGATATTTGGCATTGGTTCTCACTTAAAAGTTTTTCTATGCGTGGGTCATCTTTGCAAACACTCATAAGTAAATTATTTTCGAGTGATAACAGTAAATACCTTGTCAAAAATTCAGTAGATTTATTTTATGCCATACAAATTTCAGGAAAGTTTCATGAAATAAATCTATGACTTCAAAAAAATATGAATTTTTATTAAAAAAATTAACCTATTTCCAACAAAATAGTGACGGGGTCGCAATACTTTTTACTTAACTTTTTGGCTTTTTCTTGGGTCGCGACATAAAAATGGTTGAGAAACGATGGATTAGAGTATCAATAGAGAAATTTGTATTAAATAAATTCAATAAAGAACAAATTCCACAAAAGAAATATATTATTACTCTACTGGTTTGACCGTTTTTTTTTCGAGATATGCAAAAAAACTGACAGAGTCATCTTCAAAGAGAAATAACTTTTGGATAAAGTTAAGGTAAGGTTAGATGGACATAAAATCACATCTAGTATCTATAGTTTGGGTTTGGCAGGAGAGTTTCTGGACACCTTGTATTTATTCATTAAATCCTGAACTAATAACAAAATTTGGATGAAAAAATCTGTACTTACAGAGGTTCTTACAGTTTGTTGTTGTTTTCCTTACCCTAAATCTATATCGCATTTCAATTGCACATACTTTTTGTTTTAAAATAATATATTATTCAACGCCTTGACATCTACAAATAAGACGCACTCTTGAAATGATAAACACAAACAGATTACCGGATACTATAAAATTTATTTTTGTTTACCAAATACAAAGACGGTGATAAGAGGGCAATCATTTAACAGATTATAGACCAAGAGGACCAAGAAGGTCGTAGATCAATCTAAGCCGACGACCCTCATTATAACCTATTGTTGGAAATATAGATAAGAAATAAAAGTGTGTGTCCCTTAAAAGAATCCCAGATCCAGATCAAAAATCTATTGAAATAGTTTGGCATTTTAATAATATACATACATTATTTTTGGCTTTTGTTGACAGTTGTGTATTTAAATTTATTTGATAATAAAAAACAAAAGGTTGATTTAGAACACTTGGTAAGAATATGTTTGAATGTGTGTTAATAATAAAATTTACTTACCTGGCCACCAAACTTTCAGTACTAATGGGCTATTAACGAAATTATAGCGATAATGGTCTATTTACCGTTACAAAATAAATTACCTACCAGCTTTGGAAAACAAGACTGTTTTAAGAACTGACCGCTTTCCAATTTCTGAAATAATAGGGGGAAAGTTAAACAACATTTAGTCATTAGACCTACCTAATATTCCGTTGTGTCTATTCTAAAGTGTCTATTCGATTTTTGTGTAGTGAAAAATGTGGCGTCCAAGGACATCCTCAAGCTACTACTTCAACTGGTGGTCGTAGTACCACTAGTCGACAAATTTTACACCCTCATGGGAAACAAATTTTATTAAATGTTTATACCTCCCCTCTGGACGGTGGAATGTCCAAGGATCAAGCTGTGCAAGAAAGTGCTTCTTTAACAAAAACACCGTATTCCACAGTGTTTAAAATAGTAAATAACCCCATTTTAAAAAGAAATAAACTAAAAGACTCTTGTGGCTCGAGGAAACTAGATGGCTGTGATGAAGATATAATTCGAAGAACAGTATATGCCTTGAATAAAGAGCAAATTGTGCCCACATTATATATTTTAATGCAACGGCTAAAAAAGAATGAAACTGGTATCCAGTGTTGCAGAAGTATCTTTTACAAAACGGATTTAAATTTAAGAAACTCACTAGGAGTAGCAGAAAAATCATAATGGAATCTGTACATTGACTATTTATTGACTTGTGCCAAACTAATGCGCCGTCTAATAAAGGAAACCGCATTATAATAATTCACGCAGGAACCGAAAATGGTTTTATACCAAATGTGTTGTTCTTATTCTCAAAGAATATTAAGGACACTTTAGTCGATTATCATGATGATACTACAGCCGAATTATTTGAAGACTGGTTCCAAAATAAACTCATACCAAATATTCCACCCAGTATTATCGTCATGGAAGACACAGTCGAAGACTAGATAAAGCACCGTGTTCAAATGACACCAAAGCCACTATTCAAGAATATATGTTGAATAATGATTTGTACTATGAGTAAAAGTACACAAAAAAACAGTTACTAGAAGTTTTACGCAGTTATTCGATAAAGAAGAAATATTTTTGTGATTCATTGGCTGAAAGCTTGAGACAAGCGTTGCTCTGACTTTCTCCTTATCACTGTATGTTCAACCCAATTGAACATATATGGCATCAGCTTAAGCTAGCAGTTCGAAAAAATAATACTTCTCCAGCCTTAAATTCAACTGTGGTAACTATTATTCAAACATTCCTAATAGCAGCTGGGCCAAATGTGTTTCCCATATTAAAAGGGTGGAAAAGTCATAATATGGATGTAGAAAAAATTCCCAAATAAAAGTTTATTATCAATTTGGATGACGACAGTGAAAGTGAAATTGATATTCGTGAGTAATTTTGTTTATAAATACCTTCAACTTATATGCAAAAAACAGCAACTTCACAAGTGTGTGTATATTAAATATAATTCTAAACAACTTAAATATTATAAACTTTCTGAACTATAATCGCATTCATTATCGTGATGTTTATAAATGTTTTTGTGCTGAATATCATATATTATATATACATAAACAATTCTCAATTATTATCTTAACCCAATATCATTATACCTACCTATAAAACAAAATTTAATGGCTAGGGCAGGTTCAACTCTGCGTAGACTCGACCGCCTGCTGTTAACTAAGTGCTAGGTGATTCATGAACTTCTTAGATCTCTGGTCGTACTTTACACATCTTTTTCTTGGCAATTGGCATTGTAGAAATAGGATATAAGCTAAATATTCTGAACATTGGAAAAGCGAAACCATCGGGACTCGAAGCCGGGACCCCTCGGTTAGAAAGCACTTACTTAACCCTACCCAGCAATGGTCTGTTCGGTACTATAAGCTACCATTAGTAGTAGTAGTAATTAGTAATAATTAGTGGTACAGTAGTAATTAGAACAAATTTGTCTATTAATACGTGCGATACACAGACGTATTGGAATCTACAGGTCCGGTTTCCAACAAATTCATTAAAATACAAATTCGCCGTTTTTTGTTTTTTTAACCAGTGTTTATTTCTGAAAATATTAGAAAAAGTTATTTAAACAATTTGTTTCAAATTAAATGCAGTTGAAGGTGTCATACTTAAATTTTCAGTGCAGCATTCCATTTCTTAAAAACCGTCATCAATTTTCATTTTTAGATACGGACCTATACATCATGATATGCTTTTTTGAAATAATATCAAATAGTGCAGATCGGTATTAAAAAAAAAAACCTAAATAGAAATGGGAACATTTTGTTACTCATGACTTTTATTGAAGATGGAAGTCATAAATGGTCAACTATATTACATCGTTGTATATGTCTTTCGCTTTCGAAATATTGCACAAAATTTAGATGAAAAATACAAGTTGGTACCATTTTTTGATTATTTTCAAAAATAAACGTTTTTTTTGTTTCCCTCGTATAACTCTGAAAATGACAAACATTTGACATGTTTTGGTACCATTATTGGTCTATTAAAAAGGCAACTTTACTCTCATTTAACCTATCTCGTAATTTTTACGGTTACCGAAATTGTAATGTTGATACCATTTAAAATGATCAGCCTGTATAAATGTTTACTACTTTAAATTATTCTCTTTTGAATTATCTTCCAATAAAATACTATTAAATAATTTTTAATAAGCAAATGTAAATTAGAAGTTATGTCGTCCTCCGTAATTTAGATGATTCAGAGGTAGTACCAAACAAAATTATTTAAAAATTCCGGTTTGTAAATAAATAAATAAATATTACAAACTAACTCTGTTTTTATAAACTTTGGGTATAGGGAATGCTCAAGAAAAATAAAAGTTACATAACCGAAGATTCTATTTGTACTATAAAATACAGGGTGTTCCATTTGAAAGAAGAAAGAAAATGAATGGCTTCAGTTTCCGTCCACCCAGTATACAAAAGAGAAAATAATTAAAATGTTATCGAATTATACAATTATAGCTACGTTTACCTACGATTTTCACATAAAAGTGTTCGTACCTTTTAAAGGACTTTATACAATGGTATAACGTAGTAAAACCTTATATCAAAAGCTTCAAAAAAATGTGGGCAGAGCGAATTCAGTATAATATACAAGGGATCCCATTTAAAAAATCAAATGTTTGTTTTGTAACGGTATACTCTCTGCTAATTTTTTCAATAACATTTTTTGATATCTCTTAAAATAACCCATATACCGAACTTTGTCGTAAGATTGGTACACCCTGTATAATTTATAAGACTAGTGTTCTGTAAATAATCTCTGTACATTAAACATTAGATTTCATAACCTTGTAACATGATAGCCAACCTTTGTACGATTGTATACCTATGTACCTACTTATTAAATATTTCATTATATAATTTGAATATAATAATATTTGATTATTGATACACATTACCTATAAATAAATTATAGTTTAAAGATAAAACTAAAAAACATACTTTATAGGTAATCGAACTAAAACCTAAAAAATTGATTCTCAATTTAAGAATAAAATGATTAACGAGAAAATTAATATCATTGAGGTAATAGCGTGGGGTTTGTTTTAATTTCTTACTAGTTCTATTCCGAAATGGAGTTAGTGTATAAATGTAGAACAAAGCGCCCCACGCTTTTTCCAAAATGACATCAATTTTCTCGATAATCAATTTATTCTTAAAACAAGAATTATTTTCTACTTTTTAGTTCGATTACCCTATAAAGCGTGTTTTTAATTTTTTTTAAACTATAATTTATTTTTTAATTTTTAGTTCGATTTAGTATAAGGTGTGTTTTTTTGTTTTTTTCAAACTAATATCATTTTTTGGGAAGTTCATGAATATTACAGAAGCTTCCTCGTTGCCGGATGTGACTATTTCATTTGATGATCCAAACTTGAACAATTATGCTTGTACTCCGCTTTAAAAATGTATTAACGCAGTGTTGTGTGGCGAGTTTCGTTTTTTACAAGACCATTAAGTTGCATGGTTTATAGTGTAGCCAGTCTAAAGAGAATTTCACAGCACTCAATCATTCATTCGTTTGCGTTGAGATAGTTTTACAAATCCCACTTTTTTTATAATACAATATTAGGGTGATTGATTAGTGTGATAAAGCTCAATAGGTCTGTTATCATAGAAGATACCGAAAGAAGTAATATATGAAAATTGTAGATAGCTTTATGCTTCATAGTTCCATAACTCGATGCCAGATCAAAGATATGTTTTTTAAATGGAACACCCTGTATTTTACTACTAGGTATATTGTATTGTCAAGTGCCAAAAAAAATAATAGAATTTATGATATTCCTCATCAAAATACTGGCTGCTTTAAATTTTGGATATAAATATACGGGGCTACACAAAAGTCTGTAGTATAAGGTGTGACATATATTATTCAATAATGACACTGACAACTTATTAAAAACTTGATCAAAGCTAATACACTTATTTCAAATTATTTACAACACCCTCCCCATTTGAAATAGGTCCCTGACTTTTGATACAATTCAAAAACTTTACTCTATTCAAAGTCTTTGTAAAAGAGTCAGCTACCATAGACTGTGTAGGAACGTATTTCAGCCGCAAAAGTCCTAAACTAATTTTCTCCTTCAAAAAATGATGACGAACGTCAATATGTTTGGTTCGCGCCTGATATGCTCCATTCATCGCTAGGTGTTGAGCTCCCTGGTTGTCAACATTCAGGAGGACTGGATCCGAGCTTAATGACAGTTCTTGGCTCAATCCTCGTAGCCATAGAGCTTCTTGAGCCGCTGCTGACATAGCCATATACTCGGCTTCCGTAGTCGACAGAGCAACTGTGGGCTGCTTCTTACTATTCCATGAAATCGGGGAACTGTTCTTAAAGAAGATGTAGCCAGTAACGGAGCGCCTATCATCTTGATCACTCGCCACAGTAACCAACGACATCAGCTTCAGGAATCTTCTTTCCATTGAACTCGAGCTTCCAATCCATGGTTCCTCGCAAGTATCTGAAGATGCGCTTTACGGCTGCCCAATGTGTAGGTCCATTTTTCAGCTTACTGAGACTAGCTAAGTTCACATGAGCCAAGCGTTCATGCCACAAGTCAAATTTATTTTCCGTAGATACACCGAGCATTGCTGTGCCATTTTTAGCGGAAGGCACTGAATCTAAGATGAATAAGTTATTCTCATGACTAGCAGTAGCAATCAGTTCTTTACAAGCGTTGAAAATCTTGGCACCATGGGAATTAAAAATAATAGAATTCCCTTTCTTAACAATCTGGCTAGCTGACAGTAAATTGACCTTAAGCTGAGGTACAAAATAAACGTTATTTACAGTTACGTCTTCTTGGTTTTTGTTCACGGACAATGAAAGACGTCACCAATCGAATCTGTACTCATCTCTTCGCTATTCGCTGTGGTGATGGTCAACTTGGAGGTCTTCTTCTCACCTTGTAGAACGTCTGGGATGCCTGTCATGTGTGCGGAACAAGCTGAATCCAAAAACCACGGTTTACTGTCCTGCGCTTGTACTGAGAACGCGGAAAACATAGCGGATTTACTGCTGTCTTTTTTCTTGTCGCAGTTATTAGCAAAATGTCCATATTTGTTGCACCGATAACAACGAACACCTTTATTTTTATTTGCACTGTTAGTGTCCAGGTTTTTGTAGTCCTTTCGGTCCTTATTTTTGTTAAAACGGGAGTTGAAGCTTTTACCCGAGCCACTAGCACTGCGATATTTGACTGTCCTGAGTCGCTTTTAACCACGGAAATGTCCTGTAGCAGCTTCGTCTTGATCGAATCAGCGGTCACTGGGGTACCTGAGCTTTCTATTCCCATAATCATAGGTTTGTAGCTTTCTGCCAACAATTTGGTACCTATCCATTCGTCGCTTACTTTCAGACCAATGTTTGATAGCTTCTGAGCAGTGGTAATAATCGTGTTAACGTAATCTTCTACTGAATCACTGTCCTGGAAAGCACTAGCAAGGTTTTTCCATGCTTCCTTTGCAGTTTTGGTGGACTGAACATGAACGTAGTTCAACGGATCAACCAAAAGAATAATTTTGGACCGTGCCTTTACGTCTTTTTTTGCATCTACTGCAGTACCTGTTACCTAATCCCATAACTCTTCATGCTCCAGGTATGTTTGAACTGCGAACTTCCAAGTATCGTAGTTTTCTCTTCCTCGAAGCTTTTCTATCGGCGGCAGCTATGATATCCTGACATCGTGCAGTAAAGAAAAAATTACAGTTCCTTCAAACCGGTACCTCTGGCACTACTCAAAAATACCCAAAATGATTCTCAGAGACTTCAGAAGCGTCTGGAACGTCTGGGCCCATAACCTATTGTAAAACTTGTGGGATTTATAATAAAAAGACGAAAGTTAAGGCAAAAAACTGTGTGACATTTATTATTCAATAATGACACTGACAACTTATTAAAAACTAGATCAAAGCTAATACACTTATTTCAAATTATTTACAACATCCAGCTGCTAAGTAATGATGCACATACAACAATATGGAAAAATGGTAATTCAAGGTTTAAAGTATTTCTGAAATCCAAGGAAAATCATGATTGAGTTACGTCACAAAAAGCCAAATATCGAAATAATAATTACGTATCAATAATATTTTAGAATTTTCATTAGTTTTTTCATTAAATAGTGGAATTAATTAGAAACAGTTAGTTTAATTTAAAAAAAAGTAATATGAGTAGATTCCACAAAGTAAAGTTCCAAACAGTAAATTCAAATAAAACTTGTGAAATGAAAAATACGAACAATTTTTCGAAAAACGTAATTATCATATTCAAAACATCCATTATCTGGGAAAATTAAGCTTTTTTAATTTTTAGTATTTAATTACGCCCTCTAGCGGTGGACCTACAAGTTTATAAATAATTTCCAGGTTTTTATCGATACCAC
This sequence comes from Lochmaea crataegi, assembly GCA_947563755.1. Taxonomy (NCBI): domain Eukaryota; kingdom Metazoa; phylum Arthropoda; class Insecta; order Coleoptera; family Chrysomelidae; genus Lochmaea; species Lochmaea crataegi. Next base: position 16,180,110 of record OX387428.1, read on the forward strand.
TTTTATTATATTAATTTTTTTCTCGAAGCTGTGCTTAAATGGGTTCCTGAGATATGGCCGACAGCCATTCTTATTGAAACACCCGGTACATAGCGATAAAGTATAGTTTTCATGTAAAAAATTAATAACTCAAGAACGGTTGAAGATGGATACAGGAAACTATTAACAAAAATTGTTCAAAATAACGGGTATATTAACAAAATAAAAAACATACGGTTCACTCTTAGAATCCCCACCATAACCAAATTTTCACTTTTCAGACACTTTTAATTCACGAGATCTTTCTTATCGATGGTTTATCTACTGCACACTGTATATAGGATAAATAAAGATGAGAAAAATATTTCCAAAATCGCTGTTAATTTGCTCTCCATAAATTAATAGCCAAAATTTTTTTTATGATATTAGTAATTATTGTACTTACCTCAAAAATGCCTTTTTAACGATTGTGCACTTTTCAATTACCAAAAAGCATCCAATAAACACCATGTAAACACCGTCATATATATCTATTTATATACCTGCTCATGAACATCTACTGCGATGTATTAAATTTAGATAAATTATATATTGGAAATAAAATTAGCCTTGATATGGAACTTTTATGTTGTGATACGTGATCACGCATCATGTGTATACAGGAAGTTTTTTCTTTTTTTACCAAAGATTTTTCTGGGATTTATTTGCAGGTTATTAAGGGGGCGTCCATTAATAGGGCATGTCCACCAACTGACAAGTTGACCCTAATGACAGTCGTCCTGATTATAAACAATCATTTTGATAGATTTTAGATTTGGTTATTTTGTATTGATTTAATGATCATTTTTATTATAAACAGTCAGATATAGCTTTCAAAATACCTAATAAGCAATTAAAACAATGTCGAAGAAAGCACCAAATCAATAAATCAATACAAAACAACCAAATCTAAAATCTAAAATCTAAAATCTATCCAAATAATTGTTACATGAGATTTTTCAAAATTTGTGTTTTGGGTGTAAAAGCGTTGGATTTATTTAAAAAAAAACAATTTGCTTAATTACTTTCATTTAAGACTAGCAAAGACTAATTTTTGGGAATATTACCGTAATGTAAAATCACTGTGATAAAATTAGATAATAAATACCTACAAGACGCATTTTTATTTTAATTTAACTTAACTTTGACGCAATTTTACATCGTTTTCTGCTAGAAAAAAATTACGTTATATTGGTCAAGACCCCCCCTCTCCCCCAAGTGAGATTTGATAAGATTTGGCTCGATCAACACCCCCCCCCCCCTGAACACCTTACGTAATTAACGGACGCCCCTTAACACAAAGCAATGAATTTTTCAAATTTTGTTGTAGTGCATATACAGGGTAATGCGTAACTATTGGGACATATGCTAAGGGCTAATTATTTGGACCAACATATGGCGATAGGACCAAATATTCCTTATCTTATGTTATTTTGAGTCAATTTTTGCAGAAAACTGCTTAAAATGACTGTAGAATGTATTTTCAGCCAGCGCACCTAAACTCATCTTGTTATTTGGTATTAAATTATATTTTTCAATGAAAAAATTAAAAATTCGTAGGGTAACCTCAAAATACGAAGAGAGAAAAGTATTAGAAATAAGATTAACCTGACAATCTGACAACATCGAAATTATAATACGACGTTTTAAAACAGATCATTGGTTAATTTATCGAGAAGAGCTAGGAAAATGTATTCAAAGAAAATGATTGAAGAAGGTATACAATGTTGAAAAAAGGGCCGCGTATATTGAAAAACTGCATCTTTAAATGCCAATAGCAAAGTAACGAGAAGTGTGCGCCAACGAATCTGAAAAGTTAATAATATACAGGGTGTTACATTTAAAATAACAAAGTTGTCGTTCACTTTCGTTATAACCGAAAGTGACATGTAGGTACTTATGTCAAAATATTTTCCATAAATTCGCCATAACTTGTTCTCCATCTATGCCAATTTTTATAGAAATCGTGTTAGTATCTCCAATATATAGATAGTGTAAGCTCGTAGTGAAACAGCCTGTATATACAATTAAGTTTTTTAAATTCTGGTCCCTATGTGTGACACTAACGAAAAAATTCGACTAGACAATGAATAATATTTTGAAGTTTCAGACTGCAAAAAATGTGTCGTCAAATTTTTAGGAATATACCAAGGACGAAAAACTGTCTATTATATAGTCGAGTCTGCAAATTGATAGTCGAGGCGTATCCAGGACTAGCAAGAAGGCGAGACAATAGACAGTTATTCGCCGAGGTGCATATTACATTTTTTCGTCGGTCTTTACAAAAAATTACTAATTTCCGAATGAATATTCACACCACGGTTTTAGTCACTCGTAAAGTTTAGCGGATTTCGTAAATACTTAATTTGACAATAGCAAATGACAGTTATTGTCACAGCCATTCTAGCACCGTGCCATATCATAGCGACCGCAGCGGACTAAAAGTGTTTGCGGACGAAAAGTAAAGTGTTTGCAGACGAAAAGTACTTGATGTCAAAATTTTATACGTAAAATGTCATTTTTTGTAAAGGTCGACGAAATAGTTATTTATACCATAAGGGGAGTAAGTAACATCATTGTCTAAGTAACATTCAGGTACACTAGTGAAAATTCATCATTTAAAAAAATGTGAACATTGCTCATTGTAACTTGTATTTTATTCTATTCCATTTTAATAGGCGTTAGCCTGTGAATAAATAAACAATAATAATAATAATAAATTCATTCTGATGCCTTTTATCGCCCTTATGGAGAAGTTGAACATACCTACATTTTTTTCACTTTATCTTTATGGGCACCACCCATTCAATGACAGCAGCTGATTGCTTTCATAATAAACAAGATTTTTGCGGTCAGTTGCATCCGAAATGTCTTGATAAATTAGTATGTTATCGTCGTATAGCGGTTTTGATAATGAAAGGCGAGTTTATTTGTTATATAACTAATAACAGATAAATAGATAATATTTAATTACGGATTGCATGCAATACTTAGAATTATTAAATAAGAAACACGGTGAAAACGTTATGAACCTGTTCATTTAGTAAAAAAAAACTATTAAAAACTAAAATATTACATCATGCATATGAATCACTTCAAAGAAATTTTATATAGGTATACCTATGCAAAAAGCATAGGTTGCAACCGCAAACTTCATCAAATTTGTATTAATTGCAACATTCATTGTTTTAGACCTATACTACGGTCAGAAACTAGGTATGTTAAAAATCAGATTTAATAGGAATATAAAATAAATAATAAAAAAAATTAAAGTTTTATTTCAAATGTATATTTTCATATTCACCATAGATATTTATACAAAATTAACTTTAAAGTCGTTAATTTTGTGTATATTATACATGTGCTTGTAGATACAGGTTCTGCCCATAACTTTTCCACATACTTCACATTGCACACGTTTTCGATCATAGCTCCATTGCCATTTTTTGAAGTCTTCGTAAGTACTCCAAGAAGTCTCATTAAACGGAATCCAGTTACCTTCATTTTTACCTTCCTTAATGTAGCACTTGTCACATAAATTTCGTTCTGTATTAGAACACAATTCATTACAACGTTGACACACAATTTGATGTTTACTGTCGGACATCTTGATCGCAAATAAGTAACTCTTTACAAATCCAACCTGGTTTGGTTGTCTCTGACCTGGTGATAGTATAATTATGGAACTAGAAATAATGGCGGGAAGTACATGGCGGGAAATTGGGCTAATGTGATTGGCGAGTAAGTGATTTGCATAATATGCAAATTTTGTCTGCATTCCATTTTTAGATACTATACCTACTAGTTGAATTTACTGTTTGGACCCTTACTTTGTGGAATCTACTGATATTACTTTTTTAAATGAAACTAAGTGTTTCTAATTAATTCCACTATTTAATGTAAAAATTATGAAAATTTAAAATACTTATTGATAATTGATAAATTAAATTTTCATAATTTTTACATTAAATAGTGGAATTAATTAGAAACACTTAGTTTCATTTAAAAAAGTAATACCTACTAGTGGTTTTTCGATTGAAAATTTCATAAATTTATATTTTCAACCAATTAGAATAAGGCTCCTTTTTGTTTACGTTGCTTACAGCAACGGGAGATTATCGGAAGTAATTACACAAGTGCATCAAAATTACCGATAATTTTTCATGAAAGCATGTTGTCTAAAAACTGCATGAGTTTATTTTCATATTTACTGACAACAAGCTTGAATGAAAAATTATCAGGTTTATTTTGATGCACGAGTGTAATTCGGTAGAATATTTCTCGAGTAGAAGAAATAAAAGTACGTTAGTTTGAACTTTTTATTTAAACAACATGAACATGAACAAACTAACACTGGTTCAGTATTGTATTTTTGGGTTTACTTTCGGTCAGTTTTTCTTGAATAGAACTTAAAGCATCTTGTCTAAATCGTGACATTTCAACGAATTTTAAAATTTGGCATATGTCAAAATGACAAATGCGCAATTTTAACACTCGTTACTGTAGTTACGGACCTGCACTTTTCGCCGAAAACTTCCCGCTTCATATGGGATTTTTAATACATGAGGGAAATATTAAGTAATATCATAAGGGCATCTAATTTTTCCGAAAAAAATCGAAAAAACCCGTTGCTAAGTAATATTTTAACAAGAAGCATGAGAGTGCTGGTGGCAACAAAAATCCGAGTCGAAGACGCAATTTACTAACAAAAATATGTTACTAAACGTCAAAGTAAAATTCTTTTGTGAAAATACAATATAGTAGTTTACCTAAAAAGTACTGAAAGTAATACTTTTCCGCACGCAATTGCTAACGCGTCGTTCGACCAGCTATCGCGTGCGGAAAAGTCACTTTACGCACGTGTTAGGTACACTATTTCTTCTACTAGCGTACGGAAAAAACCCAAAAGTTAAAATAAAGAAACATTTATTATTAAATACATATCAACAAATTAATTATTATTAATATTAATATTGAACGTGCAATTTGTAGCTTTCTGCAAATTAATTGCAGAAGCTAAAATGTTTTCCAATGAAGTCAGAATTCTAATAAATTTATTAATTTTTCAGTCATTTTGTAAACTACAGCCATACAAATATATATTTTAGATATTCAAATGTGAGTATACTCCCCAAAAACTTAACAAATTTACTTTTCCGCACTAAGTGACTAGTGCGGAAAAGTGACTCTTTCAACACTAAAATGAGTGTATTTTTTCTAAAATCATCGGAAATAATTGTTTTAAGCTTCAGTTGAAACTATGTAGACATGTAATATCTGATGTTATGGTTGAAAACGAATTAATGTTCCTGAAATTTTAGTAATAAACCTTAGTTACTAACAAGTAAAATCAACAATTAAATTCAATTTTGGAGTCAAGTATTGGTAAATGTATTGTGATTGAGTTATTGCTAGGTTTATGACAATTTTAAAACAAATTAGGTATAGTAAATTTTATACCCATTTAGAATAAGACCATCCTTATTTATTATTAATAAATCGGTTGAAACAAAAAATTACCAACAAAAATGAACGTCGTAACTAATTTATTAGATGTCACGTTTTTGAAGTTACGTCAAATTTTGATTTCATGTTAATGTCAGATGGTTCAAGAAGCCGCATACGTTAAGTTACTAAAACGGCTGGTACCTCTAAATAGGTATTAATTTTACTATACCTACCTAACCAATGCCTATATAACAACTATGATTAGGGAACTGCTAGTTTAGCTCCAAAGTGGTACCATTTTAAATTAATTGGTATTGGGGACCTTGTAAATTGAAGATACTCCAAGAAAAGAATCAAAATCAAATAGGAAATAATTTCATTGGTATTGTACCTTGGTAGATACACCAAGAAACCAATGAAAAGTTTTTGACAATTCCAGACTAGATAAGTAACTAACTATGATCAGGAGCGTACTAGTATAGCTCTGAGGTAGTCCTATTTTAATTTCACTGGTATTGGACTTCAAGAGTACAAGAAAACAATCAAAATCATATAGAAAGTGTATATTGATTGAGCCTTTAGGGTAATGACAATTCCAAGTATGTTCTTAACTATGATCAGGAACATACTAGGTCTACCCATCAGTCGAAATTGACTTCAAAAAACCTAGTTCAACAAACACAGTTATAGGTAAAATGCAAGAAATGAATGTTTTATAGAATTTAATAGGTAGGTACGTATTTGTTGCTTTATTTAATGTTACTAAAAAATTATTGTTTTCCTTTGTAGTTTTGAATTGATTTATATTTTTTGAAGTTGGTGACAAGTGATCCATGAAAATGATATAAAATTGCTCCAAGTATAATAGCAATCTTGAAACAAGTTTACATTTAAAATTAATAATAAAAATAAAACCACTTTTCATATCCAAAGTAAATATAATTAACTGTAAACCTCTTCTATTTATGCACATTATGACCAATAATTGATGCTCTCTTCAATAATGTTCTGATCATCTATTAATTTTCATGGAACCATTCAGTTTGTTTTATATAAGATATATCTCTTAGATTTATATCTATGCTTCGCCACAACTGCTAATAACTCCTTTTTACTGTAACTTTGTTCAAATGTTAAGTTATGTACAGTTAGAAAATTTCTTATTTCTTGTCTACTAGAAAATTTCTGAGGAACTATAGCATATTTGTACCCAAGTTTTTTCATCCACAGCCGCAATATTGATGGACTGGCATTTATTTCTGGCAACTTTTTTCTTACAAGTTGACAAATAGTTTTGTTTGAAGGGCATTTGCCAGATGCTCGTAATTCACTTATCGCATTTTCAATTACTGCAGCAATCGCAGGACTAACTGATAGTGGACGAAGTTTTTTACTTGGTATACCTCCCTTGATTAATTTGTAAATAGAAGGGATATCGATGTTAGTTAAATCTGAAGTTTTCTTAACAGCTGTTGATTGTTGGTTAGTTTTTATTAGATTGTGAAACACATTTAAAATTATTTTTTGGGAAGTAGCTGTCAGGCACAAAGGTTTCGAAGAATCATCCGTTCTTTTACTTGAATCGTTACCACTACCTTCTTCATCTAATTTAATCCCTTTTTCATTTTGACATATTCCATTATTGGGAATGTTGTTGGTTGTAGTAGACATTACGACTACAAGTAAAAAATTATATTTTCACAATATACAGTTTTCGGTTTAGCATATTATAAATAAACAAATATATACAAGTTAATCAGGATACATATGTCAACTGTCAAGATGTGGAGCCATATTTTTGCGATATAGCGTCTTTAAGCGAATAAGTAATGACGTCACGCTTAAAAACGCTTGAAGCGGAATCTGGCGTGGTCGAGAGTGCGCCAGAAAACTTTGAAGCGGTTCACCTGTTGTGCGTCATTCAATTGACAGCATTGACAGAATAAATTAATAGGGAGTGGACCAATGGTGAGGAGCGGCTAATTGTAGGACCACCGAAAAAGGTGTATCCTCACTGAGCAACACCATTAAGTATCTCCTCCTTTTCATTCTAAATTCTAAGATCACAAATTTTAACAAAAGCAATATTATTTTATTTAGGTATATTAATATTATTTTGCTTACTACAGATTCAGAATCTCAGAAAGAAAAAAATAAACAAAGTAAAGTATGTATGTGTCGTGAGAGAAATGTCGTTGTGATATGTCAGAATATCACTAGATATTTCCATTTTTGCGAGGTTAAGCGCGACGTCACCGTTATGACGTCACGCTTAAGCTACACTGTTAATCCGCTTAAAGACGCTAGATCGCAAAAATATGGCTGTGGATTCGTATCGTACTAATCGTACTATGATGATAAATCGATTCTAAAAAAATATATTTCTGTGATCTGTTGATTTTTATTTATGCAACACTTTTAACAATAATGCAATGTCTGTATGCGGAAGGTAAGCATAAATTAGATTAGGTGTTTCAAGTGTATAGATGTTTTTTTTATTGTACATTTAACAGCAATCAGAAATACAGGGTTTCTATGAGCTATTCTGTTGGCTATTAGACCAATAGGTTGGTTTTAAGATTGTCCTGATGATAATTATTCTCCTTACGCTTTATTTGAGGTCAATTGGCCAGCTACGTTTCAATCTTGTTGTTTGGTTCTTGGGTTAGAGGCTGCAGTAGTAGATTAGGATGGGTGTCTAGCTTTAGGTAGTGGTTATGGCTTCTTTCTTGTACTGTTGGGATACTGAGGTCTTGATGGATCAATTTGTTTGTGACGTACCATGGTGCATCAACTAGTGTTTGAAGGATTTTAGATTGTTCTCGATGTATGAGAGCGATACTAGATTTGCTGGCGCATCCCCATAATTCTATTCCGAAGGTCCAGAAGGGTATTTTGTAGTGAGACGGGCGATCTTCTTCAAAGTAGCCAGTGTAGTTCTTGGAAGTGTAGGTTGATCTGCTTTCGTTTCTTGGCTAAGTGTTTCCTCCAATTGAGTTTTGAGTCTAGATGTGATCCCCAGGTATTTGACACAAGAAGTTACAGGTATCACTATGTTGTTAATAGTAACTGGAGGACATTTTCTTTTTCTTAGTGTAAATGTTATGTGCTGGGATTTGTTTTCGTTGATTTTTATTCTCCATCGGTCGAGCCATTCTTCGATCTGGAATAAGTGGTCTTGGAGATTGGCAGAAGCTATTATTGGATCTTTATATATATAGCCATTATCACAGTTTCATCAGCAAATCACAGTATAGTCTGAGGTTGGGATGTCAGACGTATATATCAGGTACAGGACTAGCCCTAGGACAACTCCAGCTTTAATGGGTTAGAATTCAGAAGTCTCATCACTAACTTTTGTTCTGAAGGTTCTCTTTGTTAGATATGACTTGAGTAGAGTGAAATATGAATTTGGTAGACACAGTGTTCGATTTTATTTTCAATAGACCTACATGCCAGACTTTATCGAAAGCTCACGTCCAAGAAGGCTGCAGAGCAGTATTTTTTTCCTCTATACTTGCGTTGATGGCATGCACTACTCGATGACACTGTTGAATTGTACAGTGTTTGTGGCGAAATCCGAATTGGTGATCTGGAATCACACCAGCTTGGAGAAGGTTGATAGCAGGCTGATTGGTCTGAATGATGCGACTTCCTGTAGCTGTTTCCCTGGTTTTGGAATGAGGACTATTTCAGATATTTTAAGTTCCTTCGGCCATGCAGTAGTGTATTCTGAATATGGCATTAAATATGTATGTTAACATTACTAAAGCTTTATTGGGTAGATCTTTTAGCATTATCGGAGTTATCATATCATAAGTGTATAGATATATCACAAATTTTGTAATACTCTCTGGTATTTTTCCGATTAGAGCGCATAATGCGAGTCAATGGTGCATAATGCCGAGGTGTGCTAATGCTTTAATAGATAATCACCTAATAATATAATATTTAAGTAGAGAAGTCGAATATCAGCAAAAAAATCACGTCTTGGTAGGAGTATAAAATATACCAGCTTCGTTTTGGCTGAGACCACAAAGCACATTGGCACACTCTTTATAAAAGCAAGGAAATTCAAAGCAATTAAAACAACGTCGAAAAAATAACTAAATCAAAACCAAATGGACTCAAACACGATCAAAATAACTATTAATAACCACGTGTTGTGCAAAGAATAAGGCTTGTTTATCCTCGGGACGACATCGACATCGTACAAAAGGGTCTGAACTATACAAATAGCTGGTGTGGGCAAGTGGGACCCATCAACCCCACCAAAACCATCTTAATAGCCTTCTCAACCTCAAAACCATTAAACTTGATGGGAGCGAGGTTTAATGGAGACAAGAAGTCAAAAGTATCTAGGTTTGACAGTAAACTCCTGTGGAACAAACACGAAAAGGAGATTATATACAAAGCAAAAATGGCTCTAATGGTGTGCAGGAATCTGTCAGGGAGAAATTGGGGTTGTAACCCAAAAATCATCAGCTGGATGTATACTGCCCTGGTGAGACCAATTATCACTTATGGAGCTAGTGCGTGGAGTAGTACAACTAGCCTATTGACGACGAGAAAACCTCTCCAAAATTCATGTATGTGCATTACAGGAGCAATGAGAACATGTGATTCTCAACCCCACACCACTACATATGATGGTGGAAAGTGTTGCAGAAAGAACAAGATACGGACTAAGTAGAGAGGGAATCATTGAAAAAAAATCCACCTCCTTACTTCTTAGAAATCAGTAAACGTGGGACATGCCACAAGATGGTATGATGAAAAACTATAACTTTTCAACTAAATTAAGCAACAAGAAGGAATGGGATCCAAATACCATTACCAGACATGGAAATAATGCCATTCAATGGTATATAGACAGCTCAAAAGCAATAGAAGGAGCTGGGATAGGAGTGTATGGGCCACGAACCAAACACTCTGAATGCTTGGGAAAACCCCCAAGTATCTTTCAAGAGGAAATGCATGCCATAATAAAGGATGCCCAGTTCAATATTAATAAAGGATATAGAAGGCAAGGCATAATGTCGGATAGTCAAGCAGCCATTAAAGCACTGAGCTCTTGAGTAATCAGTTCCAAAATGGTGTGCCTAGGCAAACTCAATGAACTAGGCGAGAACAATATAGACACTTTACTGTAGATTCCAGGACACACTGGAATAGAAGGAAGTTAAATAGCAGATGAACTAGCAAAAATAGGGAGACTGAAACACCGTTTTGGGGGCCGGAACCCTTTTGCGGTATCAGTGTCAATGTAATATTGGAAGAAAAATAGGTAAATCCGAAAAAAAGAGATCTGACCATTGGAAAAATCTAGTAGGACTTAGACAATCAAATATTCTTCTGGGTGACTACAACCTGTTGAGATCAAATTAATGCATAAGTCAAAGTAAAACTGCACTAAGAGTTTCTACAGGGAACCTAACGGGACATTCTCGCCTGAATGGGCACCTGGAAAAGCTGAAAATAGTGGAGGAAGAAACCTCCATCCACATATATACTACTCAGAATCCTAGGGCACAACACCTAGGAGATTACTGGATAGAAGAGGGACATTTACCCAAGTTAAAGCCTGTAGATATCCTAAAATTCCTCTGGGAAATAGGACTAAGGGAGCTGCTAGTCTCTGACACTTTCCTCAGGAACTAAGTAGAAGTTTAAGGGGACACAATAGATCTTTTTGGTCTCAGTGAATGTCACCCCAATATACATACATTCTCAGGACGACTGTCACGTGGGCGTCAGCATATCCACCAACTGACAAGTTGACACTAATTACAGTCGCCCTGAGGATAAACAGTAATTTGGATATTTTTTAAGATTTGTAAATTAGTTATTTTGTATTTATTTAATGATCCTTTTTATTATAAACAGTCAGAAAGAGCTTTTAAAACCCTAAGTAACTAAAACAACGTCGAAAAAAGCACTTAATCAAAATCAAATATTATAAGAACCACGTGTTGTGCAGAAAACGCTTGTTTATCTCAGGGCGACTGTCAGATGACGTACTTGTCCTATGGTTTTCACAGTATAATCGTATGTATGTGAAGATCATTTTGATGTAGGAAGTACCCAAGTCTACAAAACCTACAGCCCAAGCCAAAAGTAAAGGAACAAAATATATCTAAATATTTAGCTAATAGGCGCTATTTATTATGACAGTAAATTTAAAAACTTTCAGCGTAATTATATATAATCTTCATTTAAGACGTAATATCTATGTATTATATTGAAATTTATCTAAATCAAATTGACTACAGAACCGGAGCGGTCAAATATATCTCAGCAACGGCTTGACATAACGTTCTGAAATTTGGTATGCGGTGATTATCAATAGTGCCGAATTTAAAAATAATGTTCACAAACATTACCGCTAGCTTTTTAAAAAATTTCCGGTAAAGCAAGAAAACGGGCGAAGGCTGATGAAGATTTATAATCGTGCATGCAGGACGGTTTTGTTGAATATGCAGGTAGTTTTTAAAAGTAACCGAAAAACCGGCGACTATCATCTACCATGATAATGTGAACTGCGAAAACTTTGAAAAATGGTTAGAACCAAATTTATACCCAACCTAGAGAAACCCAGTTTATCTTGGATATCGCCGCAGTTACCATTCACGATTGATAGAACCAATTCCATATTCTAGTTGGTCTAAAATAAAATTACTAGATTGGGTCGAGTCTAAAAATATCAATATTCAATGGAGATTTATGAAGTACCATATATGGGAAATTAAAAAACAAAGAAGCCAAAAAGAGAGTATTATTTGGACTGTTATGCAGAATCAATGGGTTACAAAGTTTTACTTTTACCGACAGAAAGTAAACGAATTTACGATCAAGGCATTAATAAAACTAATGGTTCTCCAAATGATGTAATTCGGACTTGGAATGAAACAAAGCCCATTTGTAACATTACATTGAACATTGCAACAAACTAATTTAAAATAATGGGAAATTGAAAAATTTGTAGACGCTTCCGATATCGATCCTCTCGTAATAACCGACGGTGGCAGTTCATCAGAAGATTTTTTAGATGATGAAGACAACTGATATTTGTTGGATCTTTCGTTTTATCCCGTTTTCCCCGACTATACATGGTTATTCAGTGTAAAAACAGCCTCTTTTTTAGCTCTACTGGTACGCCTTCTAGCGGTTAATGCGGTAAATTAAAAACAGTCGACGTTTCTTAACATCAAATCAAATCACGATAATTGGAATTATAGATCAATAACAGTATCCATTCCAGTCGATATTGATTAATATTTATTTACCAAATCGTAATATTGTACTGTTAATGATTAGTGTTGTCACGCAATTAATAATTTTCAAGAATCAATTTTACAAAACGGGTAATAAATCTATTTAAACAGAGTGCATTTTGATTTAATAGTATACATATTCAATTCAATACAATATAAAATAAATTACCTAAGTCACAATTTTCATTATGCAATTCGTATAAACAATAATCTAATATTAAATGACATAAATAGCATGTTATACATTTTGCTGCGAATTACACAAGGTACTTCAAGACAAAGAGGGACAATGGAAAATGTTACTATAAACTAAACCCTGTTTCATATAAATATACGAAAAATTGTAAGAAAATCACTCTGAAGGGTCTGTACAGACAAACTACTGGGTATAGACCAAGTACCTCGCCTGGACAGTTCCTGATCCGACAACTGCAGTGAAAACAATCAGACGAACGGCTCGGTGGCGCTTCAAAGACGAGTATACATACCACTGAGTGGCGTCTACTTGTAATTCATGTAAACATGCTAGCTGCAGAGTCATGTGGGAAGGTAGGTAATTAAAATTTGCCAGAGTTATTATGGACTCGGAAGTACTCCTATTCAACGTTTCTCGTTTGCGTAATGAAGTCAAGTATAATATAATAAGTACCAGTCTTTAATCTTTCGAACTGCTGCTCCTACTTCGAGGATGAATCGATCTGCATCAAATGCCAAAATGCTCAATACAAAAGTGGTTCATATGAACGATTCCAGCGGATGAGTGACGCCACTTCGTCGTGAAAACTCGCAGATCTCGTGGCGCATAATGAGCCACTCAGTTTCGTCACAGCGTAGCGAGCTATTGTCATTCGTATGGACGTGCTGGCAGCAGAGCATCTTAACTACATGGTAGGGTTATGTTGAAGGTAATTAAACTTTGACAGTGTCATTTTGGAATCAGTTGAGGAAGTAATTAATCCTTCTAACGCTTCTCGTAAAATGCCCAGCGACATCTGTAGTTGTCATGAGTTATGACGATGTTTTCTTAAATAACTAAAATTTTACGTTGATAGTTGTTAGCACAGATGAAATGGTGAGATTTTCTCAGCCATTGTCCGTTTTTGGTATGTGTATTGTCCTGGCGTTGTTTGTGTATGTAAACACGTGTTTGTTTATACTCAGTTGTGTTATTTTGCTCTTGTGTTTTCGACTATAATTGGAAGCTGGGATTTGTTCGTTGTTGTGTTTCCCATTGTACTAACAGAAAAGCCCGAAGGTTAGTTATGTTTAAAGTTTCACTATATTTATTTTTATAATAAACTAAATCAAAATTAGTATCTTAATGTCTTATTACTTTATGTTTTATTTGTTAAATAAAATGTGTTCTTTTTAATATCTCGTTTTATTTATAAACCAAAGGGCTCTTAAAATTTTTTCAAGCCAGAAACAACAATTTTGGGTTATTGGCATTTTACCATTTTTAAAATAGTTTCTGCATTAAAAAGGCATTGAAGGCAAAAAACCTAAAATTGTTATTTTGGTCATGAGGATTTTAAAATAAATTGGTACAAACTTTAAATTTACCGCCAATAAAATTGATACATTTCTGCTAAACTATCTTAACATATCATGACAACTACAGATGGCAACACATTTGGCGAAGCCAATTTTTAATTAGAGTGGGCAGTATTTTGATTGTATTTGGTCTGTGGTAGAAGTCATCGGCAAAAGTGTTCCATGTGGAAGGTTCCAGTGGGTGAACGTCATCACGTCGTCGTGGGTACTTGCCACAGTCGCTCGTCTGGATATTAGCCTCATTTCAACATGAAATAAAATACCAAATGTTTGCGCGAGATAGAGTGGCACCACAACCACAAAATCGCATTTTAGTGAAACAACTTATGGAAGCACTTTTCAGCGGTATCACTTCAAAAATACAATTTTTATGTGATTCTTTTGAGGATAACACTATAATGATCAGGGGTGCTAATAAGAACATACAAATGGAAAAAAATCGAAACTAAACGTGTCGATGTTTCAGTTTCTGTGAGAAGTGCTTTTTTCAGACAAAATTTACAAACAACCTAATTGTATTTTCTAATTGGTTATTATTCCAAAAACTTGAAACTTGGAGTGTCACTGTATGTTTACAAGTTCATTGAAACTTTGATCGTTAATATTCTATATCTGAACCTCCAGATTCCTTAAACTAGAATTTTTTTAAATTTGGCAATACCCATTTGAATACAAATAATATTAATTGCTGATGTCAACAGTTTTGTCAAAAACATATCATTTCATCTATTCCAATCTTAAACTAAAATCCCTCTTTGCAAGAATATACTATAATGTGATAAACAATTCTATTAAACGAATATTAATTAGTAGCACATTGTACCCGTTGTCCTTGTCCGTGCATTTCATCGTCTTCATCGTATGCATTCTTGGCTGATCTTCGTCTAGCTTCAGTTTCTGGATCAAAATCAACAAGCAATACTTCTTCAGCATTATCAGATATCATGGTTTCGTCTCTGGGTGGCAAGGCGTTTTCTAAAGCTGGTATAACCTCTGGTGGAATGGTTTTTGGAAACTGTACCATAAATTGAATTATAAGACGGCCTTTCTCAAATGGATTTTTGTATTGTGGCATACCTTTAAAAAAATGGTAACATATACTAGATGAGTAGTTGGTAGTTTCTTCAAAAAAATGTATAAATACAATAGAAATGACCAGTGATGTAAAATGACGGTCATTTTAAACATTGTGACAAATGACCGTCATTTTGGTCATTTTCATAATCATTGACAATTCATATATACCTATAAATTCAAAAACACGTGAAATGCAGATATGTGAATCATTATCTTGAAATGAAAAAAAGGATATAGGATATAAGAAATATTATTAACATAAATAAAAAAGAACACCAATATCACACTAAAAATTTTAAAGGTACTATGGACTATGGTACTAAATGTATAAATTATACAACAATAACTGTTGTATAAAATATACTTAGGTAACTTAAGTAATAAGAATATCTATAAATAATATAATTAATATAAATATATTATTAACATTCAGAATAATCTGAATAATCAATAATATAACGGAAACAAAAATAAAACTATCAATATTAAACAAAAACCAAAAACGAATGAACTCTTACTTCTAACTAGAAAACTAGAAATAAAAAAACAAAAACACATTCTCATATCACATTAACAAAGATAAATAAGGTAAGGAATAAGGAAACGAGGCAATTGAGAGGTACCTACATAATAAAATAAAAATATTCTAGATTCAGATTCAGTCTAATTCTATCAGTCTACTTCTGTTTCCGAAAAGTCTTTTTTTAATCTGAAATATCTTCTGGTTCTGGATCAGATGATTCTCGAAATTCGAAATTTCTTTCCTCTTCGTCTTCTTCACTTTCGGTTTCTGTTTCCGATCCTAATTCATCTCTTCTGATGAAACGCCAGCACGTGTTTATTTTAAGATAAGGTTATGTGCAAAATGACCTGGCGGTCATTTTCGAATGTGACATGACCGTGACCGACGTCATGACCACCAAAATGACGCGGTCATATGACCGACTCACAACACTGGAAATGACCCCCATAAAGATAGCAGAATCATTTTGAAAATTTATATTTCTAATTATGCCATAATTTTTCACCAATTTATTACATTAATTAAAAATTGCGAAGTGTAAACCGCAAGTGGAAGTAGGTGTAAACCGCAGGTGGAAATATGTGGAAGTTGTACTACCACTGGGACAGTACGTTGCTTCGGCAACACATCTCAAACTTTTGGTCCAAGATTACTCCAAAGATAAACATAAGTTGACGATGTCCGATTTAAATCCAGAAGACAAGATGAATTTTGCCTCTGCAGAAAAAATGTGTTCTTCAGCTGTATTGGCTCTTATTGCGAATATTCCAAGTAGTGAAGGCACTGCAGCTTTTTTAAAAGTAATGAGCTGTATTATTGAATCATTCTTGTCGAAGAACGTAGGCGTAGAATGCCGTATTTATTGCATTTGGTATGCCGTATTTTTTCTTCGAATTTGGAAATCATGGGTGAGAAGAAAGAAGTCGCTCTACACAGAAAAAGAAAACTTTTTATCATCAAACTGCTATGTGCGTGGAATTGAATGCGCATGCTTTAATAAAGCTATTAGAACGATTCATGACTGTTGTCAACTTCAGTATGCAGGATATCCTATATCGTCTAAACCGAATAGAAATTCTCAACAACTTAACCCACGAATTAAGCGATACAGTAAAATTCCCAAGAGAAAAGAAAAGGAAACTTGTAAATCAAGATCTGAACCAATTTCTAGCAATAGATTCCAAGGTCGATTTCAAAAACAAAATTGCAACTCTTGTGAATTCTGCTTTAGAAACAGCAATTTTAGATACGAGAAAACTTGGAATGAAGGTCAAGGAGGGATCGTGTGACAGAGTGTCTATTTCAAAAAAGAATGCAAAAAATAATGGGAAGAAAAGGCAGAAGCCCGGACCGAAGAGCAAGAACTTCACACAAGAAAGTGCACCAAATAAGAAACGTGACGCGACACATGCAAGTTCAAGTCAAGCATACGACGAAGAAATAATTGAAGAAGATGAAGAGTATATCGACGATGAACATGCAATAATAAATGAAGAAAGTAACCAGAAGTTGACCCTTGACAGAATCGATGACACAAGCATAGCTATGGACACATATGAGGATATATTCGAAATTTCTATTTTAAAAAACGCTGGAGAATCTTTATTATTAAGACTTTACTTACAAAGATAAAGGAGACAAATTTTATGGCAAAGGACCTTTTGTGCGTATTTTAATCAAAGACAAAATATCTGTTGTCAAAAAAAGTTCCTTGTGCTGGTTATTAGGCACAGAAAACCAAAGATTCAGCTCTGATAGGTTAAGAAGATTCATTTGTGATGGTAAGTCTGCTATGGAAACGTCGACGAATCGCACAGTTGACCCCGTAGTCAGAGTAGGTAAAAGAGAGCACTTGAGAATTGGTGATTGGTGCTTATTCTACGATAATAGTCCCAAAAATACTAGAAGCAAAACTGTCAACCGAGAGACAAATTAAAATAAATCGAAATTTGAAGATTACATTTGTGGTTGAATTCTATACTTCAAAAGTCCTTCGAAAAAAAAAAAAAAACCCAATTCGATAAAATCGACAGACGAGGAAACAGAATGCCTTTGTACTTGGTATACCGTTCAAAACGACGGCAAATTAATTCAGTCAGCATCATTTCGACATGAATTTTACGACGTCTCACATTATAGATTATCGATGCCAAATCCCTCTACCGAATGAAAAAAAAAGATCGTATAGATTTGGTGCTGGAAGAACAAACATTAAGAGAAATTGAGGACCTCGTTGAGGACTGTTCTGAAGAACCAAGTTCCATTTCTAAACGCGAAAATGTCACAATAGACTATGAAACAACTTTTACAGACAATAGTGATACTGACCAGGATGAGGACCCCTGGATAGCCGATGATTCTTCCGACAACGATTATGTGGAAGATTTCAATTCTTCCGGGGACATTCCAGTGGTTGAGCTGGCCGATTCTCAAGCATACTCAAACTCGAGCATAAATGTAAAAAAATCAGAAAAAAATGTTGATATCAAAGTAGAAAACTACTATGCCGTATTTTACGATGATTCATGGTATATTGGCCGAGTTATCGAGATCATCAATGAGTCTACTAGCAAAGTTAAGTTTTTGAAAGAAAACTTGCATCAGTTTATTTGGCCGAAGCACGATGACTTCCAGGAAGTTGAAAATGGTCCGATAATTTTACAGGGAGCTGGCCCATTTACTTCATTAGAATCTGTGAGAGCGGCAGTGGTAAATATTTTCAAAGACATTAAACGAAAATATAAGCAGCATGTTATTTGTATTTACTAGAAAAATCAATTGAAAAAGTTAAGAATAGTTGTTATTTTAAAGTAAGCCAGAATTTAATTTTTTTGTTTGGTATTGTTCGAGATATTACCTTATATATTTCTTAGGTGAAACCTAAGTAGTTTATTTTTTTGTGTTTACTATTGATATAGTTTAGAATATTTGGTATTTTATTAATTTTATATTAACAATTTTTTTTGTTCTCGTTATGTATTGTTTTTTTCCGAGTTTTTTTTTCAGTCAATTTATACTATTCTATCAATTAAAATATCAATTTTTTATCAATAAAACCCGTTTTTAGCATAACTGAAGAATTCTAATGATTTAGTTAAGAATATTTGTTATTTTGTTAATTTTATATTAGTCAATTTTTTTTATTAATTGTTATTTTTCTATCAATTTATAATAAAACCTTTTTATATTTTGCATAAATGAAGTATTTTATTTAAATTAATAACTATTCCCTATCATCAAATATAAAAATGTAAGAACTGGAAATCAGATGAAAGTATGTGGAAGTCGAGGTGGAAGTATGTGGAAGTTTCGTGGAAGTATGTGGAAGTTTTTTCAAATGTGGAAGTAGGTGTACAAGATTTTTGCCGGCGGTTTACCCCTCGAAAAATTGTTTGCATGTTGTTTAAAAAAAAAACAAGGTTATGCGTTCTTGGACATAGAAGGAGCTTTTGACAACACTCCACATCCATTCAATGGTATATAGATGGCTCAAGAGCAATAAAATGGACTGGAATAGGAATGTACAGGACAGGAACTAAATACTCCAAAAGCTTGCGAAAAAAAAAAACCAAACAAGAGGAAATTTGAGCCATAGGAAAGTGTGTCCAGTTCAATATTAATAAAAGATATAGAAGGCAGAGGGTTATCATTATATCGGATAGTCAAGCAGAAGTTAAAGCACTGAGTTCTTGTATACTCAATTATCAAATGGTATTAGGGGACACACTGGAATAGAAAGAAATTTATTAGCAGATGAACTAACAAAGAAAGGGGCTGAAACTTGTAGTATAGGAAATGCTGAAAAAAAGATAAGTTCTACCCATTGGGATAAAGTGCGGGTCAATCTGGTACCCACAGTTAAAACCAAATTTTCAAATTAACTTGTTAACATCTGGTAAAAAACTTACTACCACTACAGTTAAATATATTCACATTAATATTTTCTAACTATCTGAAGATCTGAATCTTTTTTAATTCAACTTCAAAACAAATACTTTAAAAATTCAAAATATATCAAACAAAAGAAAAACTAACCTTCATTCAAAATGCATTTGTAATCGCCATGTTTGACGACTTCGCCAGGAAGAGAAGTTATCACAAGTTCTCTTCCATCCAAAGTACGAATACTTTTCTGAAAACCACACAAAGATTCTATAAGCTGAATCTCCATTCTCATAACCAAGTCATTCACATTATGCCTCCTAAATATGGGGTGTTCTTTTTCATCAAGAACGATTATAATATCACCAGGTTCCAGTTCAGGTTCTTGATCACCTTCACCATTAAATATAATTTTCTGACCATCAATCATACCTTTATCAATATGTACTTCTAATACTTTGCGTTCACGTATTACCTTTTTACCATTACAGTGTTTACAGCGATCTTTTGGATTGATTCTTTCACCTTGTCCTCGGCAATCAGGACAAATGGATTGAATTTGTTGAAGCATTCCTGAAAAATATATAAATTATATGAGAAAAAATTAGCTTGTACCTCAATTTTTTCCACATTGTGGAATTCAATGATGACTGTCAAAATAACCAACCAAATTTACATACCTACTCCTAGTTGTTGAACTTGTACATGCATTCCAGTACCTCTACAGGTGGGGCACTGTTCAACAGCCCCTTTTTTTCCACCTCGACCTTCACATTTATCACAAATAACATTTTTTTGTAATGCTAATTTCCTAACTGTTCCTTTGTAAAGTTCCTCTAAAGTAACAGTTAGTTGATGAACTACATCTTTACCCCTCCGTTCTTTTCTTCGACGACCACCTCCTCCAAATCCACCACTAAAATTATCAAATAAAAATTAATGTTATTCTCATTTAAAATTAAATTAACCTACCTGAAGAACATGTCAAATAGATCCATTGGACTCGAGAAGCCTCCTCCAACTCCACCTTCTTTAAGTGCCTGTTCCCCACCTTGATCATAGATTTTCTTTTTTTCGGGGTCTGAAAGAACTTCATAAGCTTGTGATATTTGTTTAAATTTTTCCCCTTCATTTGGATTTTTGTCAGGATGATATTTCAAAGCCAATTTTCTGTATGCCTTCTTTAAATCTTCTGGAGTACATCCTGGTGAAACACCAAGAATATCGTAAAATTTCGTTTCCTTAACCATGCCTGCAAGGTGTTTGTTATACTTTATGTAACTGCTTGACAAACTTCTCTTTTGAACAAATCGGACATAAACGATAATTAATCAAAGCGATTTTTATCTGTTGTATGTCACACAAATTCTGGAATATTCCAACACGAGCTCTAAGTTAGAAATGCTTCTACAACGAGGAACGAACAAAAAAGAACGATTCTATTCTATTCTAGAATCATCGATGCAAACGTCACTATGACGTTCAGGGTCAAGTCAATTTCGTATAAATGTATTTTTGTTTACGATTATAATCCATACAATTTTACATTCATTTATTGTTACAAAATCTGCCCTGCCAAAATTAGTTCATATTAAAATCTACATTTTATTATTAATGCATTATATTAATTCCCAATAAATATTCCATAAATGGATTTTCTATTTGATATCTAAAGACCTCAACCGTTTTAAAAGCAGCTGATCTCGAAAAAAAGACTGAGGATTTTTGGCGAAACTATACCTTGATAAATATATTCTAAGATTTTGATTTCCTTTATTTTGTTGGCGTAAATGCCTGAAATTTACAGTCGTTACGCCAAAAATTCAATAATTTATGGTTTTATAAGCTCGGGTTAGGTGATCTGTGCTCGGGATACCCACCGAGAGTTAACCGTTAACCGGTGGGTGAAGTGCCAAGTCTTTTGACGGCACTTTTGCACTGTGGCCGTGCGCTTTAGCTAATAAGTTATCGTTCTGTGAGTTCAAAGTAGAAAGTAGGGCAAAATACAGAATTTATTTATTTCTGTGGTTTACAGTCCATGTCAAAATAATGTCAAAATCAAAATAATTAAAAACCAAAAAAAAACTAATAGCTGTTTAATTTATTCATTCCGTAGCTTTTTTATATTGGAATAATTTGTTAGTTTAGTAAAAACGAAATCAATTCAATGATGGAACCAACAATGTACTGCGGAGCAATGGGATGTCACGTACACTGTGAAAATTACGACTTTAAAATAAATGAAATACTTTTGCCATTTAAAAGAAACGAAGTTGATGAACGTACTACTTGGTTAGATGTTAAAAATGCCTCAGGTACAGTGCTGCAATTATATTAGTGTCCAAGAACACAAAATTCGGAAATGATAAATTTTTTATGGTGCCCCAGGTTGGCCCTAAGGGTAACTATACTGGCCTGCTCTGGCCACAATTTATATTCAGTCTCATAAATATTTTATATTCTTATTGTGTTTACTCTTCTTTTGTAACATTTTTTTGTTAAAAGTGGCATTAATCTTAAACTTTGTCGGCTTTCAACTGAGATACATTTTTGTTACAGGAGTTATAACATCAGATACATTCACACTATTTCCAAATTTGAAGGTTCTCAATTTCACAAATTGTACCCTAGAATTTTCACCAAAAGTTTTTGCCTCATTGAAAAAATTAACGTCACTTTCTATAAGAAATTGTAATATTTCAATTGGAAAAGAAATGTTTGAAGGCAGTGAAAAATTGGAGCATTTAAGTTTGAATACCATTAAAATTCCAGATAAAGAATGCTTTACATATTTGAAGAATTTGGAAAATTTGCTTATAGAGGATTGTGATTTTGAAAATAGTATGGGAGATACTTTTAAAAACCTACAAAATTTAAAATATTTTATACTAGAAAATAATCGTTTGAATGGGTTGAAAGATATTTTTAAAGACATGCAAAACTTGGAGCAAATATGTATTATAAGCAATAAAATTGGAGAATTTGATTATAAAAGTATTCCCAAATTACAAAAACTGCAAAATCTTAATATTTTTAATAATGAAATTTCTACAGTTATTAATTATAAAGTATTTGAAAACATGTTGCCTCTTGAAAATATTATGTTCAATACTAGTGTATTTAGAGATATTGATTTTCACGCATTTCCTAGTTTGAAATGTGTTAAAATTGGAACTTTAACTGACATCGTTACTGATATAGAACAGGAACTCATGGACAAACTGTTGTCCATAAAGATAAACTACCAGTATACATTTTGTGGAAAAATTGAAGTTGACATGAGTAAAGTTCAAATTTGTGGTTAATTTAAGCCATTAAAACTTTTGAATACCAATTAAATTGTTCTCAATTAAATACTACACTATAACTATGCAAATACTGGTTCAAATGCCTTCGTAGCCTTTTGTATCATTAACAAATGGTAATATTATGGTGGAGGAAGCCATCAAACTCCATAAAAATAATTAAAAAAAACTTACCATAACAAATAATGCAGATATATAGTACATGCGATGAGTGAGAGACATGATCAAGTTACTTTGTCAGTATTTTAATTTTCATGCTGCTGCTGAAAATGCATGAAATATTTTTATGTTAAAAAATTTGGTCCAGTTTTGAGCTACATCCCATTTCTACATATTTATCCAAAATAATTAAGGATAAAAATTCTAATCAGAGTTCATCATATATATTTTTGAACATATTAAAATCTGTTCAAGTGGATGACTAAATTTATTTTGAAAGCTTTATGTGAAATAATGGTCTCTGGAGCAACTATATAATATTGTAGATGAATAATTTTAGGTGTATAATACTCAATTCAGCGAATAATGAAAATTTAACGCATAATTATTTTTTTTTTGCAACTTGAATAAATATCTTTTATAACTGTTACTATTTTTTTTATTGGCGATCTTCAGTTTAAATCACGGTAGATGCTCTTGCGGTTTCGGTTTCCTACTAATCATAAAGACGGAAGCAAAATCTCTAGGAGGTTGAAAAGGACTGTAGAAAAAGAACAATTTTTGATTTAGAAAGAATATAGGGTCAAGAAAAGCAATCATAACGCATAAAAATTTGTATAAATGGGAAAAAAGTTGCTTAATTGAGGAGTCAACAAAATGGTTGCAAAAATTCCCTGATATTATTTAATAATATTCGAAGAAAAAAATTCCCTGAAGTTATCAGCTTCAGTGGAAAAGTGACACCTTACTTTACAAAGTTATCAAATAAAATCAATTTATAACATTACAAACCGTACTTTTTTCGACTTCAAACAAGAGTACGTTTTTATTAGTAAATCGATTGAACCGTATTTCAGGCGGAAATTCACGCCATTGGAGCAAACCAATCTCGCACATAAATCAATAAAAATTTTCTCGGACAGCCAAGCGGCATTGAAACCACTTAGCTCTTACAGTGTAACGTCGAAATTGGTATTAGACTGCCAAAAAAGACTCCTCAATAGAGTATCACTGGTCTGGAACCCTGGCCATTCTGGCACGGATGGCAATGAGAAGGCGGACGCTCTTGCAAGGGAGGCTGCCGCACGCGTTTTTATCGGACCAGAACCTACAATTGGCATCGCAATAAGCTTTGCCAAACTAACACTAAATACCTGGACAGCAAGAAGAGCTTTTGACTTCTGGCATAATGTACAAAGTCTTTTATACATCCTTCGAAGAATGTCTCCAAGCAAATGTTAGACTATAGCAGGCATGACTTACGTTGTCCAACAGGCCACTGTCATCTGAATGATCATATGCTAAGACTTGGACTGTCGGAATATACGACTTGTCGTCTTTGTCTGGAAAATGATGAAACAGCAGAACATATAATTTGTGCCTGCCCCGCCGAGACTCGAATCAGGTATCTGATATTTGGAAGGGTCTCTCTCGCCCTCTGACCTGAAATATAATTCATCAAACAAACTAATCGCCTTTATTAAGAAGCTGAATTTGTTTGGTGAGATCTGAATAGGTATGAGCCACAATAGACTCTTGCGAGTCGGAGTGGAGGACCTTATAGACCCACTCACCACTAAGCTAACCTTGTAAAAATTACGGATTCTTAACCACTGGGCACAATCCACCAATGAATTTATTTGCGTGATGTAAATTCATTTATTCCGTTAAACACAGTACATGGATGTACGTAATCAATCACCAACATTTTATATAATTTCAATGTATAGTTTAGAAATTATGTATAAACATAAGTTTTTATTTCTAAACTTTAGAGACCTATAACTTGGAAACCTAGCCTATGCCCTATAATAGTTATGAATCACCCTGTATGTTAATTTGTTTGACAAATCAGTTAGCTCTATATTCAGCAATATGGAACTGATGTACTTCTGTGTGATCGAATCTTTGGCTTTTGTATATAGTAAATCAAACGATATAAAAGTTTCTAGTTGTATTTTTTACACAAAGTACCTACACTAAAAATCTCAAACACAATTATAAATTAATAGACAACGAACGAAAACTTTCAATACAAAACGAGATCAAATTGTTCTTTAAATTCCTTAATAATTTTTTCCGCGTCTTCTAATTGCTGTGATAACTTTTTAACTTCATTTCTCTTATTCTCGTAAGCTTCAGAAATATGCTGCAAAGCTATTTCGGTATCTATCGATACTCTTTTCGCCCTATTGGCTTCGTTCATTTCTTCTATCATGTCTTTCTTTATTCGTATCTTCTCGTTTTCTAAATCGGAAATGACTTCTTTTAATTGATCCTTTTCATCTTCGAGCGCGTAGCATTTTTTTGCGGTAACTTTCGCTTCTTCAACCGCTTCGTTTAACTGCTTTTTATAATTATCCACATCTTCTGCTAATTGTTCGTTTTCGTATTTTAATTTTGTGTTTTCAACTTCTATGTCGGTCAAGAGCTGCTTCATATCGGATATTTTTTCACGTAATATGTATTTTTCGTCGTCTTCTCGTAACTTTCTTAACGCTTCTTTGGAATCTTCGTTAGTTTTCTGCTCTTCTTCTAGTTTTTTTGTGAGGGAATCAATTACGCCTGCGGCGTGATTTTCCTGCGGCTTCATTTCGAATTTGTCATTCAGTCTAACTTTCTCTATTAATCTGTCTAATTCGTGTATAGTATCGCGTAGTTCACTTTTTGATTTATTTTCTTTATCCTTGTTGTCTAAATGTTTAATTTTTGTTGGTGATTTTATCTGCCGGAGTTTACTCTTCAAAGCGTCATTAAGATATAGCAAATTCTTTTTTTCTTTTTCAAAACAGTTCAGTAATTCGCGATTTAATTTTGATGAACTGATTCCCTCTAATTGTTTGGTTAATCTCGCCACGTCGTCTTGTAATTTCTGATTTTCGTTGTAAAGAAACGACTGATTTTGCAGCAATTGACGATTAATTTTGTCAGAATCTTCAGATTTGATAATACAATGTTGATTTCCCTGTTCAGACATGGCCACTACACTGAAATTTTAATTGAAATATTTTGTAACAATTAATATTACGCCAATGTCATTTTTTCATATCGATCATCTAATAAACCTATACTTGTCAAGGAAACAGTATTGCATAAAAATCTGTCACTTTGGCGATGCCGAATGGCCGTATGCACCGTTTATAGTAGTAAACCCGCTTAACTGGACTGGTGTAATTAGTTGAACGCTATTAATGTTGCCTTGGTAGACCCCGTTTCACGTAAGAAGAACCCACTTGAAGTTGCAGTCGTATGCGCGAACTTGTTGTCAAAACCAGCGCCATATTGTAAAATTGACATTCGACTTCAAATCAGCAGCGTAACGTTTTCACATTTTGTAGGTTAACACAAAATTAGAATAATGTGGATAATTTTTCCTTTAACACCAACAAGTTTTTTAGAAGGAATGGTTTTAGATCAAATGAAACACACAACACTCGCAAATAAACTAGCTAAGCGTCTTAAAATATTCGACAGTAAATGATTGCTTCAAGCACAACCTCAATGGCATGGAACCGATTTTGGTTTCTGCGCAAGTCAGTTGGCAAACTTCAAGTGGCTTCTTCTTATGTGAAACAGAGTCTATCTACCGAACTAAGTTTAGTTAAACCTAAATTATTATATTCTTGACATAAATAGTTTAATTCCACCAAACATCGGACATCAATGCGAACTATTCTTCAATAAAACAAAACTTAGCAGAATATTTATCAAATTTCACGAACGAAGGCAAAGATTTCTTATTGTCTCTATTAAATACCGAGTTGGAGATTTGGTTTAAAAAATGAGATGGTGCCACTGATCCTATAATAAAATACTCACCAAAAGTAGGATAGAAAATCGATAAATATGTTTTAAATTCGGATATATGTCAAAAAAACAAACATACATGGCTGATTCTGAAAAAAAGTTGAAAATGGCTTTATCGAGTTGATCAGTTTTTTTTTAACTCGTGATCGAAATTTTTGTTTGCTCAGGTCGTAGTATATATCTTGTTTGAGGAAAATATTATAGTAGTCCCCAACTGTTTTGAGTTTGAATTGAATATAAAAATTTTAAAAAAATTTGAAAATGAGGGAATGACAAATTCGTGAGGGAATGATTCTTAATATGATTCTACAATAATTAAAAACTTTATAATGCACCAATCATTTGTTTTATTGAAAAACTATAATAATTAAATAATTTTATTGCAAAAATATAATAATTAAATCCATACTGTAACAATTTAATTGTTACAAACAAAACACGTTGACTCATAAAAGTAATATTAAATATTAATTTAGTTGAAACAATTTAAGGAACGAAATTAAGAAGTAATCAGTCTAAAATTTGACTCACGTTTTTAACATACATAAATACATAATGAATTAAAATAATGAAAAGAGAAAATAAATTGTAATTTTACTAATCTAATATTATTTATCAGTTATCAGTCTCTCTGCAATCTAATCGCAGTTGTCATTAGTTATTTTCACCTTCCTAAAGTTTTTATTTTATCTCATCGACTTCTTTAACAAAATAACAACCTCGACTGAGTAACTTTGGGGATTTAATCATTCGAAGAACGTCAGGCCAAGCATAAAGTTCTTCATCTTTAACTGTCGGCCACATCCAGCATTTTGATCCTTTCTTCATACACCGTACTAAAGCCCCATCATCAGATAATGAAATAATTTTACCAGGATAGACTTCGTTATTCCATGTTATAAGGACATGGTCACCAGCTTTATATCCATAGGTATTTTTTTCAGAAGGAGTAATCTTCGATATCTTCACATTACTTTCTACTTTAACTTCTTTTCTTTTACGTCGCGTTGATACTGCAGGTGTGTCCTTATCCGATACTTCAAAAGTTTTATAGTAACCAAGATGAAAATGTTGGCATTTTCCAACGCAGTCAAAACAAGATAGAGTTCTAAATTCAAGCACATCATTTGAGAACACAAATTGTCTGATTTTTTGAGTACCAGGAAAAGTTGAAATAGACTTAGATTTTTTGATCAAGTTATCCGTATTATTGATTTCCGCTGTACTTACCTCAATAAGCATTATTGAGGGACACTTTGAACTCAGAATATTTTTCAACTCATTTAAATCTGTCACATCTTTCCCTTCAGCCACGGCTTGGTCGGCTGACCTCTTTAAGGTGCCACCAACACCATCTGGTGCTCCTTTACCATGACCAGGTTCAGAATAGTTCCAAGTAAAATTGTTTATACCTGGCAAAAAATATTTCAAATGATGAGAAACAATGTGAAAAACAAATTTGTTTTTGTACTGGTTAACTGGGCTGTCACTTAGAATGTGAACAGTATGGATGTTCGGTCTTTGATTTTTAAGCCAATCGAATATTGGTTTAAGATGAGCCCACACTGCTATTGAGTCATGTCGACTATTATCAGAGAGTACAGAAAGATTGCATTTTTACAGTATCATCAGGATTTTTCAAATATAACACGCTAGTATGGAGCGTAACTTGCTGCCGACCACCACCAAAGTGAACTGCTTGAATTTCTTCCCAGTATTTTCAACAATAATTTTCGCTAAAATCAATGTGGATGAGCACTTCATTTGTTGACAATTTTTTTTTTAACTGTGTCATCATTTGATACTGGTGTGCAATATTTCCTGCATGTAGTAAGAATGATTTTAATGTCTCTTCTAATACTAAAACAAGTTCCTTCAAAGTAACAGTTATTTCCTTCTTCAAAGGTTTACGCACTGTTTTTGTCTCTCCATTTTTTTCATACGTTGAATTTTCGTACATCCATTGTCGGTAGGTAACAGTTTTAGTAGCTTGGGAAAGGTTGTATTCTAGAGCCTTGTTTCTACAATTTACACATTCTCTAAATAAACATTTAGTACAGTAAATATCACATGTTATATCAGATAACAAACTTGGAATATTATTGTGTAAGATGACTTTATTTTCATGTAATTTTGAAATGATTAGTTCCATGTTTGTGTGAACGACGCATTTACACGTGTCTCGTTCTTTAAGATTTGCCCAAGTTACCCAAAAAGGCCTGTACTTACAAAATGTTGACAAACTTATTTTGTAAGTAACAGAGTTTAAAATTTTTTTATGCAAATTGCACATATTATCAGTTAACAGACGCTTTTGTTTTAGTAATTTTCCAGATCTAACAAAATCCCTCTTTCCCGGACACATTCGAGAGTTTTCATCTTTCTCCAAGAAATCAATAATATCGTGTTTCACTTTTAAAATTTTTGATTTAAGTTTTTTGTTTCTACCTGTTTTGTAATTTTGATTTTTGAAAAAGGTTTTAGAATAATGCAAAAGTTTGTGTTTTTTTAAAGGATCTAAATTAAAAATTTTATAGTATGCTTGTTTATTTTTTTGAGTCTTTAGGTTTGCATAAGATTGTGCTAATTGTTTAGTGGTGATTTCAGAAAATATAAGTTTTTTTTAACCGTCTTGGGTAACTTTGTATTCTTTATCTGGGTTTTGACCTTTGCCTCAGGTGAAGATGTGTTTATTCGATCATTTAACCGCGTGTACTTTTTTCTATATTTTTCGCTCTTCTTAACCCCTTCTTTTAAATTTTTTTCTAACTTTGCTATTCTTCCATACAATATTGCTCGTCGATTTCTTAGTTGACGCCTTCGTCGTAAAGCAACAGTTTCGTTTTTAACAGCATTTACTCGTGAACTAGGTTCTGCTGGTGAAACTGGGCTGGCAGGTGGTGTCTCATTCATCAATCTTTCTAGATTTTTACGCACATTTTGATTCTTCTCCCTGTATTTTGAACTGTTTAATCGCCATTGTTTCTGTTTCTGCCTTCTTTCTCTTGAACTCCTAGCACTTACAGACTTGACCTGACCTTTTCCCTTCTTCTTTGAATACTTGAGTCTTTCTTTCTCTCTAAGTTTCTCCAAACTTTCAGGACAATTTTTTAATTTTTCTCTTCGCTTTCTGTCATACTCCTTTTTCTTTAGCTTTGCTTCTGCAGCGGTTGATTTTCTACTTCTCGACATTATAGACGTTCAGGGTACTGAAACCAATCAAACAAACATAAGTATTCTATATTTATTAGAAAATAAATCATTCCCTCACCGATATCATTCCGTAATTAAAATATTTTATGAGGGAATGACGATGAGGGAATGACAAAACGAAACAAAATTGCAACAAAATTAGGAACATAACCTTACTTTCTTACGAATTGTAAACGGTACTTTATTACTACCGAAAACATATAAAAATATGCTATGATTATTAAATAAAAGAATGCTTACCTTTTAATAACATTACACGAGGAAATGACATTAAAAAATGTAATATTCACAAAACTTATTGTCAAATTGATGTTAAGAAAACGTCATTTCTTCAATTGTCCACTCTAGTGTATGTGTATGTTCTCAAGGGCAATGTTGCCAACTACAAAAAAAATTAAAGTGGGAGTTGGTAGGCCCTACAGTATTGCTCCAATCACACTGTTACAAAACGGTGAGGGAATGATACTTTTTTCAAGGACAAATTTTGAATTATATTTAAAAATATTTCCATTCGCATTTATGAAACTATGAACTCATATAGGTATAGTCAATACTATCCTATATAAGTAAAATATATGATAATAAACAATTTGTTAGGAATTTTACGTTTTAAGTAAATGATTATCTTCAAATTTAGCGCTTGGGACATAGTGAGGGAATGATTTTCATGGTACTTTCTTGGACAAATCTTTGTTGTTTATCATATAAAAAATAAATTTGTTTCATACATTCGTAGATCTACTACAGTCGTTTTATTAAAAAAAAAAACTCGTCATAATTGCATGAACACCTACATTATATTACACAGTTCTATGTTCTAAGTTTTAAATTAATTTAAGTTTTAATTTTTGCTTGAATGAATCCACCCATGGGAATCCACCTTAAAGTCAAACATACCCCAGAAATAACATCACAGATCACCGCGAATAGCACCATATATATACTTATCTACGTCACCATCACACAAAGAGGTCATAGAATAATCCTCCTATAGGCTCCTATATGTATAAGCGCTCTTCAGATTCTGACAAGTCTGAACAATTCAGTAGATCTTTTTAACTTCCTAAAGAGAAAGCAATCAAATACTCAAATTGAAATAGGTACTTAAATAGATAATAAACTAGAAAAACACAAAAAGGTTATTACACGTTTTTTATATCATTTGTGAATTTCATTTTCAATCTTCAGTAATGAAAGAAATTTCTTCTGAATCAAAAATTGCAATAAATAATGGTAACAAAATTATACTTTCATTAACATTAATAAATAATATGACAAGCGTAAAGTAAAATTGCCGCTTTCAAAAGATCGCCGCGCTCCGCTACGCGTCGCGTGGCAACATTCTTTCTCAAGTGGCAATCTGTTACTTTACGCTCTAAATACACAAATAACTATTTCAGAATACTTTTTGCGAGCAGTATATAATGACGACATATAGGTTGGATTCAATTCAAAATATCCTAAACGATCAATCGTCAACGACAGGAAAAATTCTTTTGTTCTGCTGGTAAATTTAGAAAATAAACTAAAAAAAGTCGTAAACAGAAAATATTCCTAAAACATTTAGGGGAAATGAAAATGTTCCTAAAATATCTTGAAACATTTTTAGAATGAGTAGTAATCCAAATGCGAAATGTTGATAAAACCCGACAACGGACGAACTGATAGCAAGGGATACACGAAATAGCTTTTTCATTATACCCTAACGAAAACCCTATCTTAAGATGCCTATTAAGAGTTCCGAAAATGACCTTTTTCTACGACCGTGCGTTTTAACCCATTTTCCCGCACGCATTTTAGTTTTGAAAGTGTCACTTTCCCGCACTAGTGCGGGAAAGTAACATTATACAAATTTTGACCTTATTAGATAGTTTTTTACTCGGATGTTATAACTATTGTTACAACAGGTAAATAAATATTTACGAAATAGTCTATCAAATAAAATCTACATCTTTTCTAGCTTTTTGTTGCATTTTTAATTTTTTTTGAAAATATAAAATAATGAAGATATTTTTATATAACCCTGTACATCGACGTCATCTACTTACCAGTTAACACCAGATAACTCCGCGACCGGCAATTTTAAGTAATTTACAGAATGCAACAAATTGTGTTTTTAATATTAATATTTATAATAATTAGTAGGTTTTAGTTAAATTTTTCTATATGTATGTTGAAATAAAATAATTTTTGAAAAATGGGTTGGTATACTTTTTTGTATACCTATACGGTCGTAGAAAGAATAATGTTCCTAACTCATGCGTACCCTTGACCACCGCTTGCCCGAACTCCGCTCCGCGTCGTTCGGGTCAACTGCAGTCGCGTGCGGAAAAGTATCACTTTCCGCACTTGTTAGGAAAATAACTATTTCCCGCACGGGAAAAGTTTTCCTGTGCGCTATTATGCGTTATTGTTCAGTTCCCTTAGCAACACTTAACAACAATTGTATTATGACAGCCGATGTCAGTGTTTTGAATTATAGTATAGTATAGTAAATACTTGCTAGTTTTTGTATTAAGAAAGGTATAATGAAAAGTATCGTTCATTACACATCCATAAATGCTTTTCTCGTGTTTGCACGACTTCCTCACACGGGAACCCGTAGTGAGCACACGGGAAAAGCCTATTTTCTGGACTCGTAATGAAATATATTATTTTGCGACACCTTGATTCTACATGTCGAAATCAACAGTGGAATTCTACATGTAGAAAACGATAGTACACGGAATCCCAGTCCAGTTGACAGTTAAGCGATGTCGGTTACGCCACGAATCCATGAGTTTTACTATGGTTTTACCCTTACCAGAAATTGCTCAGCCTAATAATTTATCAACTTTTTCAACAAATTCTGCAGGGTATTTTACAAGTGAGATTTCTATGGTTTAGAAATGTCAAATGTAAAGTCACAGAGCATATACAAATGTCAAATTGAAGTTGTCAGACTGGTCAATGGCACGAAACATTGTTTTATGTTCCGTGTCAGTGGTCAATTGTCAACAGTAAATGTCAATGGAGGATTTGTCTTGATTATTTATTTTATAGAACTTTTAAGGTAAACAGTAATTTAGCTCTTTTTACTATTTTCCTTGTTCATGGTAAACTTCCAGCATAAAAAAATATTTTAATAGTGTGTAATTGTTATAATAAACCTTCAACATGATGAATCCACAGTCAACTTATGCTATCCAAAGTACTGCAGGAGCTGTGCCTATTAGAAATGAAAAAGGTTAGTGTAAAATGTACATTATTACTGTATTTCTTCAATTAAATTTGTTTTACAGGTGAAATTTCTATGCAAAAAGTTAAAGTCCATCGTTACATATCTGGAAAACGGCCAGATTATGCTCAAGAAGCACATTCCGATAGTGATTCGGGAGAAGAGGATTTTTTGGAAAAAAGGAATACCTTAATTTTACCTCCTTCTCCCGAACCTATAAAAGATGATCAAGAATTGAATGACCCTCGATTGAGAAGATTAAAGATTGCAGAAGCAGAGACAGAAGTAAGGCCTGAAAGACGAAGACATATTCTTGAACCAGAAGTACTTGAATCATCTGAAGAAGAAGAAGAAGAAATGGAAGAAGTTCACTTATCGGGTAAATAGTTAATATTATAAATAGCTTCCATTTAATAATTTTATAAATCACTAAAACATCTTTACATATATTTGTAGAACACAAACACACTCTTGAAGCTGGTCCAGATGATGATGAATCTGAGGCTGAACTTAGTGATAGTGAAATTGAAAAAAAGAGAGTATCAATGAAACAAAAAATGATAAATAAGCAAGAAGTAGAGTTTATGGTTAAAGAAGATGAAATTAAAGATGACTCTTCAGAAGAATCTTCTGAATATGAGGAATATTCTGAATCGGAAGAGGAAACAGGTAATTAATTTTCAATTGGTTGAAAATATTTATATTTACATGATTATTTCAGGTCCAAGATTGAAACCAGTTTTTGTTAGGAAAAAAGAAAGGATAACAATAATAGAAAAAGAGAAAGAGGTACTAAAGCAGAAAAAACTGGAGGAAGATGCACAAAAAATTGCTGAAGAAAGAAGAAGACAGACCCTCAGAATGGTCGAAGATTCCATTCGTAAAGAACAAATAAAGGATAAGTCACATGAACCTCACATCAATGATGTTTGTACAGATGATGAAAATGATGAAGTTGAATATGAAGCGTGGAAATTAAGGGAATTGAAGAGAATAAAACGAGAT
The DNA here is from genome assembly GCA_947563755.1 of Lochmaea crataegi. NCBI lineage: Eukaryota > Metazoa > Arthropoda > Insecta > Coleoptera > Chrysomelidae > Lochmaea > Lochmaea crataegi. The sequence continues at coordinate 16,214,592 of OX387428.1, forward strand.
AGAGAGGAAAGAGAAACATTAGAAAAAGAAAAAATAGAAATTGATAAATTAAGAACAATGACAGAGGAAGAAAGAAGAATGCATCTGAGATTAATACCCAAAGCTGTGACAAATAAAGCAGTCAAAGGAAAATACAAATTTTTGCAAAAGTATTATCACAGAGGAGCATTTTATTTGGATAAAGAAGATGATGTGTACAAAAGAGATTTTGCCCAAGCTACATTGGAAGATCATTTTGATAAAACTATTCTTCCCAAAGTTATGCAAGTTAAAAACTTTGGAAGGTCTGGTAGAACTAAGTATACACATTTAGTGGATCAAGATACTACAAAGTTTGACTCTCCTTGGTCAGTGGAAAATTCACAAAATATTAAATTTCATTCTCAACAGGCAGGAGGAATTAAGCCAATGTTTGATAAACCATCGCTCAAGAAAAGGAAAACACAGTAAGATAAAATTGGTAGTGTACATAAATATATTAAATGGTTCGGTAAAGGTATTTGTTTTTATTTAATAGAATTTTCCATAAATTCTCTCGTTTCAAGTTACCCTACCCTTTAAACAGACATGCGATTCAAGTATACACTTGAAAATTGTTTCTTCTCGAATATGTTAAGATCGGGACGCACTTGTCATACACCCCTCCGATCAGACTCCGTTTCTATGTTGCCCCAAGAAACGGATCGGCATGGGTGCGCACACATTGTAGATGCTTCCGACTCTGGCTCAATAAACTCGTCGACTTTCGAACAATACCGTAAAAAGTCCTGTACACAAAAGGTACCAAAAATTTCTTCAACTACGGTGGCTCCTTGTTTAGAAAAGCAAATCGGAGAGTTTTCACGAAAAACGCAGATTTTGAGTACATGCTGCTTGGAAAAGATCTGCAGAAGATTATTCCACACTATGTATATGCTCGACGACGAAAATAAATTTAATTAATATTTTAGATTGTCGATGTCGACGTTCAGTCTGTAGTAACTTGAACATCAAGAAAATTTGGCCTGGCAAGAGACATTGAATTCATTTGTAACTTCCAGGCCCAGTCTTTTTAGTCCGAATTTCGGTACTGCTCTTTCATCCAGACCACCTCGTTTTTGTTCTAAGGGGGACACATTTTTACGATGCAGTCATTTGTCAATCCCCTCCCTTCCACTTCACCAACCCCTTATTTTTAAATAGGGAATATACCATGTGCGGCACATCATTTGAAAGACATTTAGATGGAGTATTCAGACATAATGATCGTCCACGATTTTTTTCGATATTTATACCATCTTTGCAAAAAAAGTTTTAATTAATTTAAAGTATAACACCTCTTAAAAATGAAATGCAACGCCTATGGTTTGCTAATGTATCATTTTTTCTGTCACATCAAAAGTAAATTAAAACAAATATTGCAAAAAATTAGTATATAATTTGATACCAAGACAGTTTGTTTAACATTGTTATATTAGTTAGTTTTTGAATACTTCCAAAATGGTATATTCTATTGCAGAACGAGTGATAGAAAAAATGACACATTATTAGCAAACCATAGACGTTGCATTTCATTTTTAAGAGGTGTTGTACTTATTTAAATTAATTAAGACGGTATAAATATCGAAAAAAATCGTGGACGATCATTATGTCTGAATACTCCATCTAAATGCCTTTCTAATGATGTGCCGCACATGGTATATTCCCTATTTAAAAATAAGGGGTTGGTGATGAAGTGGAAGAGATGAGGGGGTTGACAAATGACAGGTGCCTGTATCGTAAAAATGTTTCCCCCTTAGAACAAAAATCGAGGTGTTTCCTAATTTCCTTAAAATCTAATGAATACTGCCAAATATCGGGGTGGACTGTTTTCTGTGGCCCACGCTGTATAAGGGGAAAAAATCTACAACCACTTTTTCCATGCCATACTATTGTAGTATCATCCGCAAAAAATGGTAAATGATTCTTCAATACTCGAATGTAGGTTAGGTAAGTTATTCATAATATGAAATAGAAAGTATAGTGGGCCTAGAGCTGATCCCTGGGGAACACCTGAGTCTATATGTTTAAAAGCTCAGATAATTCACCAACTTCATTTCTGGTATCTATTTGAGAGATTAGTATGAAGCCAATCACCAACAATTCCCCCAGGGTCGCAAATTTTTTAAAAATAAGTTTCGGCTAAATATTTTAGGTACAATAACTGGTTCGAAACCAGTTGTAGTATTAAGTACAACTGGTTCGAAGCCAGTTGCAGTATTCAATGTACATACAAGTCAAATTGAATGAAAGCTTTTGTTTAAAAATATGGCGACATACCTATACTTTCAAATTGGATTATAGTTTGATTGTACGCTGGAACTGTTTTTTTTAATGATGGACATCACATCCATATTGTCAACAAAAAGTGCAGAAATAATTACAGAAATATAAATAGATACCTAATAATACCTACATTTGATAAAATACAACTTCATGCTGACATACTTTTTCTCAGTGTGACTCGAGGAAAGCTATAAGAGTTTATTATATTTCTCAGTGTATGTCAGTTAGCTGTCACGTTCAACATCAAAGGACTTTTCGCCGGGCTTCGCTTCTTGTTAGTTGGTGTATACTGTAAATGTCTGTAAATGAAGCATGTTTTAAATTTTACACCAAATTATGGAGTGGATCTCGGACAAACGAATAATATTTTTGGGTGAACTTTTTTTAGCTGAAACCAGTTTCAAAAAAAGTCATCATTATATAGATGCCTCCCCAAATACAAAATCACAAAAAACTTTCTGCGGAAATGCATCATTTTCCCGAATTTAGAATATCTGAAACTAATAAATAAACTATAATAAATAATATAAACAATGTAAAAATTGAGTTTAATCCTCTTCCCGACCTTTAACACAGATCAATGAATAATATCTATTCTTATCAGCTTAATATCGCTTCAAAAATCTCAAGAGATCAATAAATGAGAATGGTATATTTCCACAAGAAGTTGTTTGCATGTTTATGTTTAGAAAATTGTCTAAAATGTAAAAAAGAAACGTATTTTCTTGTAACTGGTTTCAGCTATTCTGAAGTCGAAAAAATGAAAATTATGCATTTCCGCAAAAAAAAATTCGAGTCTTTCTGTTTGGAAAAGGTTCTAAATAGTAAATAAACGAATATTTCTTACATAACTGGTTTCAGCTAAACGAAAGTTGATCCATATTTTTTATCTGAGAGATGGATTTTTCGACCTAGTAATGAAACGTTATTCGTTTTTGAATATATCTAGTTTTTTAAGAAAAAAATTTAATTTATTTATTATTAATATATTTATAATTTTATATTTTTATATTAATAATATAAAATATTTTTAGGGATGAGCTTAAAAATAAATTTTTATTAGAAATTTAAAATAATTAAATATTAGGATTAAAAATTTTCAAATTTTAAAGTATGTTATAATTTATTTTATTTACATATAATTTTTATTTTCTATAAATTTTTTATTAAAATATAAATTTAAATTAAAAAAATTTAGTAATAATGATACTGGGTCACCCAGTATAACAAACTGCAGTAATATCTTACAGACTGGTTTTCGGCCTAACGATAATAAAATGTAAACCATTTGGCTTATAATATTGTATAAAATGGATTAATTATAATTTTTTATGGTTTATTATATAATATTAGGTACAAATATATGAACATTATTATTATTAATTTATATTACCTTGTTATCTGATAATGTTAAATAAGTGCAAAATCCCTAATAAATATTACTGCATTATATGTTCCTCACTTTAGTATTCTTCGCGTTTTCATGTTAATACTAATAGTAGGTAAGTAATTTAACAAATTAGTATATTCAGTGATGTTAGTTAATTTTAGTCTAGGAAAAACTTTCGATAATATCGGGTAAACTGTAAGAACTAACAATTTTTGTTATAGGTCGCAAATATGATTTCTCTTATAGCTATTTTCCTATTCATTTCATTGATTGGTTTAAATAATTAGAATCGACAACTTTTTCTTGACAGTCACCTCATCAAATCTAACCAACCTTTCGTGAGTCATTGACATAAGTTACTCAAGTGTCATTCGTTCATTCATATATTTGGGTTGCGCTCATCAGCCTAGGCACTTGAACTGAATCTTTGTACCATTTCCCATGTTGTCTACTTCCATTCCAGAAGCTTCGAGTCATCTATAAAGGCCACTAGTTTGACTGGAGGGATTTTCAGTAGTTGTGATGGTTGTATTAATTGCTCTCCAAAGTGCTTCCGTCTAAGTACTAGTAAGTTCTCGCAGAAGCAGAGTATGTGAGTAGGTGTTTCATCATTAAGTTCACATTTCCTGCACATAGGTTTACTAACTTTGCCCATTTTGTACAGATGTTTCCTCAGGGTGCAGTATCCAGTCACCAGGTCGGTAACTGTCTTCAAATGTTTCTTACCCAGTTTCAGTAGCCTTGTTGAGAGTTCCTTGTCTACCTTGTTCAGTAAACTCTTTGTATGAAGGTGCCCTTGTGTCAACCTCCATTTAAATTGGTGTTCCCTATCTAGCCAGTTCCCGATTTCCCCTCTTATGCAATCTTTTGTGATTCCACAAAACGGTTGAGAACCTATGAAGTCTTTAGAGCCTTCTTTAGCTAACTGGTCCGCCATTTCATTACCTGTTAAGGGATTATTTGATGTTTTTTACCAGTCTAGACCTAGTTGTTGGATTACTGATAGCTTTAAGCAGAGCCTGGCTGTCAGTGAATGTTTTAATTTTTTATCCGGTATTTCCTCTTCTGATGTTTTCATCAATACATGCTATAGCGGCAATCGTCTCTGTTTGAAACACAGTCGTATATCGACCAATGCTAAAGAACATTCTCTTTCTAGGTCCTTTTATACCAGCCCCAGTGCCATGGTTTGTTTTTGAGCCATCGGTGAACCAGATCTCTGCTTCAGTATTTGAAAATTTTCCGCTCGGCAACTGAATAGAACCAAGTTTGTTAGAAGTATCCCTTTTGAGAATCCTGTTGATTCTGACGCTGTCAGGGACACCTTGCATGATCTCACAGAATTCTCTCCAGGACTTCTCCTTGGATTTTTTATTTTTGTATTATATTCACCTAGTTTAGCTTTATAAGCTTCCCAGTTACCTGTTTTTTCGCTTTATTGAAAAAGCGTCTTGTTTCTTTCCTTAGCGATGTCAGCTCTTTATTCCACCAGATGGCTTGTCTAGAAGAGCGACTCCCTCTTATCGGATAGTTGTTGTGATAAGAGGTCAGTGTACACTGTTGCAGCCATGCGGCTGCTCCCTATAAATCCTCAGCAGTTTTTGGTCTGCCAAGGTGTGAACGGATTTTAGAAAGCAGGTTCTCTTTATAAGGTACCCAGGCGGTGCTCTTAGGATCCCTGTATGTTCTAATAACCGATTTTTCTACGTTAATTTCATAGTACCTATATTTGGGCATGATCGGATAAAGTTGGTCATCCGATACATGCCACTTACGAATCATCTCCCTGACCCGTAAAGTGCAAAGAGTAACATCTATCAATGATTCCCCCCTTTATGTTCTAAATGTAGGCGTATTACCCACCTTCGCAATATCAAGTTCAGTAGTACATAAATAGTCAAATAGTTTCTTACCTATGGTGTTGTTGTCTTTGCGCCCCCAACTGCTATGGTGTGCGTCGGTATCAGCCCCTACAATGACATCCAGATTATGTCTCCTTGAGTATTCCATCAGATTCTCCAATGCTAGTCCCCGGTAGTGGTACTTCTGAATCGATGGGAAGATACAGAGACACTATTATTGTCCCTAGTACTACCTCATCTTTTTCGAGTTTAATCTTTGCTGCCACCATGTCACCAGTGCATAGGTCCATAATTGGCATCTATAGCAAATACAAGCTCTTATTTTAGTACAATCAGTACCCATTATCAGTCCCATTCTCCTAATATTATGCCCCAGTATCTTACCTTTGTTTATCCAAGGTTCTTGAATTAAAATGATGTCTATGTTTTCAGCCACCACTCTTTGTTGTAGGACAGTGGTGGCTGTCTTTTTGTGCTGCAAGTTAACTTGTAGCACCTTGAAGATTTCTATATATTGATGGTTCTTACAGGTAGTCGATCAGTACCTGTTTCCTCCTCGGTCGAGTTGTCCAGCAGGGTCTTAAAGCTGGCCCGCTGAAATAGATAGTACGGTCTCCACTGAGCCCGCACCAGTCCTTTCATGGACTCCTCGTCAATCCGGAGACTCACATGCAGTCCCCTGTCGGATGACTTGGAGCCGAGGATCATCCAGCGATCAACCTTCAGATTATGTTTCTCGAGCCTCCTCAACCCCACTTTCAGATCCCCATTTTAAGTCTCAGGAAATAGGGCGAGGACTCGTTGCTGCTTTGGAAGTTCATCACTCTTGATGATCTTCCAGTTGGTTTTTTGTGACAAATAGTCCCTCGTTATAATGAAGGACTCCTCATTGTCACAGATTAGCCCATAGTAGCCGTCCATGTATCGACTGGCTTCAAACCTAGGCGCCTTCTGCACCTCGTCGATCATGTCAGTTGTTTCTTTTTGATAGACACCCTACCTGATCTTCAGAGACAACTGTCTCTGGGAAATTTTTTGGGACCACAGCTGCCTTTGAAGGGCCACGCTGTTTTTAATACCAAGTGTCAAAAAGAACAGTTTAAAATTAAACCTCCAATATTGGGCGTTTAAGTTTAAATTGGTTCAACTTTCATAGAATCGATGGTTGATACCAACTCAAAAGTATAAATGCTTAAACGAGTTTCAGTGAAAACGGTGCATACGGCCATAAATCAATTTTTTTGTGTCCTCGTTATATTGTATTTTTTTTAAATTTGGTGTTTATTTGGTTCTATAATAGTTATAGTAGGTAATTTTCCTATACTTATTGTTTCATTTTGCTTCAGAAAATTCCATTTAGACGTCTATATACCTATCTGTCGCTCGGTACTAGGAGTGACCTGACCAAGCCATATATTATGACTTTTCACAAAGGAGCGATCATTTGCAACATGTTAAACACATGCTCATTGTACTTGCCGCCATTTTTCTTTGACGTTTAAGCTTTTGCAATTTATTTTGGTCAAACTATACACTATTCGTTACATATAGGTAAAGTACGACCAGAGATCTAAGAAGGTCGGAAATCAATATAGGCCGACGACCCTCATTATCACATATTGTTCAAAATATAGATAAGCAATAAAAGTGTGTGTCCCTTAAAAGATTCACAGGTCCGGATTAAAATATCTCATGAAATAGTTTGGCATTTAATGCAACGGCTTAAAAAGAATGAAACTGGTATCCAGTGTTGCAAAGAGACTTCAAGGATTTAAATAGAATAGAGTTCACATTGGAATTATCCGTAACTTCCAACTGATTGACTTTTCACTTATGTATTATACATTTTTGTAATCCTCTTGTAGAGGAGAATCCAACAATGCAATAATATATAGGGTGTTCCGTTTAAAAAATTGGGAATGGTGACCATAGTCCCCCTTTATATGATTTTTGACGTGTTTTTTTATTTTTTCATAAAAGTGACGCCTTGAGAATTATGTGGGATGGACAGTTTTCATTGAAATGCTCTGAATTTCAAAAATGAAAAAAATATTGCGAGTAGAGATGGCGGGAAAGTATTGAAACAAAAAAATGTACACGCTTACCTCATCCTCATATACTATAAGGGTCGAGGTGAGGGTGAGTTTGGATATTAGGGTTGGGCGTAATTTTGAGTACGTGATTAAATTCTACACTATTTTCAAGGTATTTTCACTAATTTTCATATTTTTTTCTCTCAAATCAGCCCAAAAATATATCCATGGGAATTTTTTTTAGGTAACTTATTTTGTAAGAGCCCTACTCCAACATACAATAATTTGAAAAATCACATCAACAAAATAAGTATGTATAACTATACCCTATATAAGTACACTATAATGTTTCAATTCCAAATAATACAATGTAAATAAATTTTATTAAGCATAAAACAAATTTCCCAAGGCTGTTGTTACTTTCAGATCCGGCAACGCTGTATAGAGTTTTCCACGAAAAATCTTCAGCCCTTGCGTGTAGCCGTCTTTTCACGTCCGTTTTCGCGTTTTCCCTAGTTTAGTGGCGTCTGTCGTCTGCCGAGATCGAAAACGTTCGGCGTCGAGGTGTCGGAGGTTGCTACCCGCAACCCCGAGGGCTCATTGATGAGCCCTAGTTGGGGACATGGGGCAGGCCGAAAGCAGAGACGATGAAGACGATCCCGAAAAATATGGTGGTGAATCCAGGAGAGAGTCCGATCATCTAGTAAGTTTAATAAATATTATATTTGTATGTTGTTGAAAATTGTTTATAATTTCATTATAGTAACATTTTCCTTAAATTTTTAATTTTCTGTCTTCGATTGAATTATTTTTGTTTCAAAATATTCAAAGCCCAGATTTGTATATGCGAATAAATGTATATAAAAAGAAAGCTAAACATGACGCAATGTTAGATATATCTATCAAAGAGTTATAAATACCAACTATTATTTGTAAAAATATACGTTTTTGGATCCTTCTTAAACCATGTACTAATAACCAGAAGTGATAATTTGGCAAAAAAATCTCATGTTATGTTATTGTTAGTAGGACGTGGACATTTATTTTAATTTGCCAACGTGAAGGTAGACCAATAATCGCTGCAGATATTTGCTATTTTTAGATTATTTTTAATATTGATTTTCTAGGCTGTGCCGTTTTTCTTTTTCGAATAGATTTTTTCGAGTGTGTCCTTGTCCCACAGGTATATGTTAAATCTATAATTCTAGTACGTTCGATGGTAGATTGACTACAAACTACAAACAGAACAACTACTTTGTACCTACATTATTATTCATGGTCAATCCACGTGCAATACTTAATAATTTATGATTACAAACCGTATTTTTTGTATCAATTCTATTAATATGTGAGAGTTCTTATATGTGTATAAAAAAAACCTGTTGAGTTTTATAAAAGAATCTTATTATTGAACTCAATACTTAATTACTGGGGAACTTGGAACACTTCTTATTAAATAAATCGTTGGACAAAAAATATATACGCATGGGCGTGTAGAGAAAAATTTTTGGACAATAAGTTAGCACCAAGTTTCACGCCCCCTACATACAACCTCTTGTTCTATAAAGGCTGATTATTTTAAATTGTACAAAGATAAGTTAAATGAGAGTAAAGTTGCCTTTTTAAGGAAACAATGTAATGGTATCAAAATATGTCTGAAATGTCATATTTAGTTGGCAAAACTGGTAGTGTGCCGATAGTATAAAAGTATACATTTGCTTATATTATGGAGGTATCAAATATACTAAAAGTTTGAGTTTAAGAAGAGAGATTTTTTCGTGGTACTGAGTGCATTTAGTATCTATAGGTAATGTACAGATGAGCTATAGGGCAAGAGTTTGAGGAAAAGACCATTGCTATACAAAGGTTAGGCAGTCAACATAGACTGTCCTTAGCTTGGGTACCAGGCCACTCAGATCACAAGTGCAATGAAGAGAAAGCTAACTAGCCCGAAAAGGAACCTTTCTTTGATATAGCGAAAGCGCTGCAAGAAACAAATAGCCCTACTTGGATAAAAAAGCAGTCTCGAGAATGGTGGAACAAGGCATCTGGCATGAGACATGTCAAAGAGTTCAATGTGGAACCATCGCCAAAATTCATGGAGTACCTACTGAGCCAGATAGGCGAACCACCAGGATCCTCATTGGGCTCCTGACAGGGCACTGTAGACTCAATAAAACATGAACAACTTCGGATTGACACAACCATATTCTAGTTTTGCTCTCTCAGATTATTATGAGGTAAGTTCGGTAGATCACACCCAAAAACACTTCTGCATACATACAAAATATTCATACGGCCCGTAATCGTCTACAAACACCTGGTATACTCTACATTACACCCACGCTTGATGAGACTTTGTTGATACAAATACTTCCGCTCACTTTGTAACGAGGTATACACACACAAACATTACACCAATTTCAGAAAGATTATGAAAACTCCAAGCTGGCTACATCACTCGAACACTCACATCAAACAACATAAACGCCAAAAATACTCTAAAAACTCCATGAAAACCCGACTTCGTCGCCCACTACAGTATTCGCCAGCTAACTTGATGTCCCAGAAATTACCAACTAAGAGAGACAGAGTAATAGTGCCCTGCCTACTCGGCTGCTATTGGTGGTAAAATTTTGGCAAACGCCAATTGCATCGAACCTTATCAGGTGTTAAGATTTTTAGTAGCGTAGCGTCACACAGTTATTGTTTATGTACTCAGAATTCAGGTATAAAGCAGATCCGTTTCTATTAAAATCAATATACCAATAATTATAACAAAGAATTAAATATTAGTGATTAAGTTAGGATCATATATTTCCGGACGGACTTTACTTTATTAATTGTACAAGTTGTGTTAATTTGTAACAGAAAGCGTATCCTCAGAACTTGCACGGACCTGTTTACAGTTATCGGATGGGCGGCGTCAATAGCTCCCTAGAAAGCATTTAGGACATCAAGTTAGCTGGCGAATACTGTATCTTGATACCCCAAAAACAAACCTACACTTACGACTTCTTCGAACCATCCCATGTGACGGACTACCCCCGGACTATCAAGACTTCTTGGACACTTCACCTCTATCGATTCGATAGAGTTGGCACAAAAGTGACCAAAGTCTAAAAAAGTGCACCGAAAACAAGATACGATGACTGCAAAAGTGCACCGAAAGCGGTCGACGCAAAGACTTCAAAAGTGTACAGAAAGCAGGCGACGCAACGATTTCAAAAGTTCACAGAACGTGGTCGACGCGATGACTTCAGAAAGCAGTTGGATCAAAGAATACACCAACTAACAAGAAGTGAAGCCCGACGCATTTTCTTTGATGTTTTGGTAACCAAAATTTATGACCTTGAGAGACCGTTGTTGACAGATAACTTAGTAAATACACTGAGAAAATGATAAAATTAATCGATTTATGTCCGATATTCGGGAATCGAGTTTCTATGAGATCAGATGTTTTATAGTCCTAGGAATACATCTCGACTTATAATTTTATGTAAAACTAGCTTTTGCCGTCGAAAATGGGATTTTAAATTAGTTTTTCACGTTATTAATTTTGTTATAACATATAAATTATTATGTCAAAATGTTGAGGTGAGTTTTTCATTCAAATATCCAAGAACAAATAAAATTGAAATTTCGAATTCTAATTCGATTTAAATATTCTTTTATATTTGACATTCCAATTTTAAAGAGTATTGCATTGTACCAAGCTTTTAAGTGAGCTCAACGTTTTTGGAATAAAATCGGATTGAGTGTTCAAACGTATCAAAATAAAATGTAATTTATATCAAAATCATTAAGGAGTATTGTTATCAACTTCGATGCAAATCATCCCCAAAATAACTTTCTACCCCTTTTAACCCCGTTAGGCGATGAGTTTCAATAAAATACGAAACACATCTTCCATCAATTCTGTTAAAGAATGTTTATGCAAAATTTGAAGTAGATTGGACCAAGGAATCACGTTGTCCCATACAAACGTTGCCCCTGTTTTTCACCCCCTTAGGGGTAGAATTTCGGAAAATCCTTTCTTATCGGAAGCCTACGTCATACAAAGAACACACCCTCCCAAGTTTCAGGTCTCTACGATCACGGTTTAGGCTGTGTGTTATTCATTCAGGACAAAGCATTTTATATGTATAGATTTCAGTGATGGGACGGAAGTTTCTACGATGGCCAAGAGCGTTGCTAAGGCTAAATCCGGCCATGTCGACTGGGACTTGTTCGAAAATGATTTTACACACTTGTGGGATTATCGCACTCGGCTCTCTCGCCTCGTGCTATAATATTATTTCTCACTCGTGTGAAAAATGTCACTTTCCCCACCCTTGATGTAATATTCTATTTTCTCCGATCGTGGGAAAAGTGACACCATTTAGACCTGTTTTCTGTGCGCAAAGCAAAGTGGGCAGTTGCTAAGCAATTAGAAAATAACAGTGCGGTAATATTCTTACCGCACTGCTGTAGCGTGCGGTAATGTTACAAATGGATTATTACAATAAAATGAAACAAACTATGGTTTTAAATAATCACTATCAGTGTTCATGTTTACTAATTCTTTTTTAATTCCTTATAAAATACAACGAATCAAACAAAACCGGCTTGAAAATTATTTTACTTTTGTCATAACAAAGTAATTTCCATGCATGGTTACCACTTCTATATTTCAATATGAACAAAGAGAAACCTATCTAGACTTACTTGATTACATCTTGAATGAAATATTTTTTAATTAATTTTTTAAATGTAAATCAACGATCGAAGAAAAAATAGTATATATAATTCGTGGGAAAAGCATATTCCCACTAATTATATAATATACTAATTTTATATATAATTATATTTTTCTCAAAAACCTAATTTTTACTGAAACTTTGGTTGTATTTAATTTTTTCAACGATTTTTTCCTTTGCCTAAATTTTTAAAAGCTTATTCAAGATACAAATTATGTTTGATGTTTTTTTGGAATGTGGCCAAAATTAATGAGATATTTGTGTTTTTTTAAGGTTAGTTTACGTTGGAAATATGGATTCAATGGCAACTCTTTCTATTATTGATTGATTAGTTTATTTACTAGGTGTAGTGGGTACTCAATAGATGTAAAGAGCGTTTCACAATATTTCGTTGACTCGGCAGTTTATAAAAGCCTCATTGCACAGTAAACAGTAACAGATCCGTAATCGGTAAAATTTAGATACTAAAGCATAAATTAAATTTATTTTGTGAAAAAACTCACTGAATTTAAAAAAAAATTAAATTTTTTTATTAATTGGAACTGAACGAATTAAAATGTTGAAACATACAAGGTGGCCCACCGTATACGCTTCGATTTATTTCATCTAATTGGCAGATGTTATCAAAACATGTTTCGAATAAAAAAGGTGAACTTTAATAATGGCCACATTTTAAAAACATTTTGTACTATACAGGGTATCTGCAAAACAGTGGAAGGTATCTAAGTTACATTTTTTAAATAATAATTTATATGAAATTGAAATAAATCGAAGCGAGAGTAGTACATGAACTATGTCTGTAAATAAAACAAAAAAGCTGGCAGTAAATAGAGCAAAAAAATTCTCGTTTTGTCTTTAATTAACCACTTTTTTATACAATCTAGGGTTGGTATAATTTGTTATTAGTATAGTTCATATATCGTTCTTCGGATTATATCCTTTTGCATTTGGTTAACACATTTGGTTTTATTAGCGTTACTTCGTATTTTTCGTTCATGTATTGACTTATTGATAATGTCTTTTACTGTGGATATTGGGGTTTTGGTCAACTTACATGTTTCTTTTGCTGCATAGGTTTTACTATAACCTCGATGTTTCAATGATTCAAATACATTTTTCAAAATTCACTTCGCATCCGGCGATAAATGCACTTTCTTGTCCCAGTACGCTACATACTTAGTTTTAAACACAAGATTACTTTCGGTGTGAAATGTTTATTACAAACTGACACAATATTAAAAATGAAATCCCCACTTTCTATTTTATCTATAAATATTTTAATCCCATTTTTGTAAATATAAAAAGGGCATTGGAAATGAAGTTAGTCTATTTCAGAAAGGCATAGAGTAATAAAATGGGAAATTCCGTCCAGTTCGGCTCAATTTCGGTGTCGGCCATAGGCGTAGGTCTTGAAATAGTATTGTTTGTAATATTAAAATTTCAAGTAATTGCGTAAGAGAATTAGGAAAAGTATGTTTTCTGGCCTGAAGTGTCAATATCGAAATATTGTGTAGGGATTACTTAGATTATACTTTGCGTTTAACAGGTACCGTTTAACCTTCTATTAGTGCCTCTGCCTAATTCCAACCCTGTTTCAGATTCGGCTCAACCATGCGCCGCAAGGTGCCTTACCCAAAATTTTTAGACCTTTATAAGTATATTTGTTTAGTTTAACGCATCAGTATTTGCTGTTAAGCAGTAAATAGTGTTCACAGTATTATAAGATTAGTAATAAAATGGCGACATTTACACCAACGAAAGGATGTTCCAATAATTATCCACTATCAGTGAATGAAAAACTTATTATTTTAAATGTACACGATTGCATAAAATACGATTACCCGAAATTTACTGTACAAGAAACTGTCGACCGATGTTCCCGAATGACTGGAGTTGGAAAGTCCACCGTTTTTAAATTATTGCGGGGGAGAAAGATAGCAGGCCAAGTGGAGCCTCCCAAGAAAAGTCCAGACAGACCAGTAAAAGTCCTTGATGAAGACACCAAAAGTGTAATTCGAAGAAAAGTTCACTCTTTTTATTTTAAAAAAGAAATACCCACCCTAGATAAGATTTTCATGGAGCTTGGCCAGGATGACAGTATTCCGTTGATAACTAAAAAACTTTTATGGACCACTTTGAAAAATATGGATTTTGCCTGGGAAAAGCATAACCGTAAAGCACTTTTACTGGAAAGCGATGAAATTGTTTGCTGGCGATGAAAATAATTTTTTATAATTTAATTACTGTATAATGTATTTCTTGTATAATGTTCAATACAAAATAAGTGTACCTAATACTATGTACATAATGCCTAATTTTTATTCTGTTAAAATAAAATTCTTTCCTTTTTACGAGTATCCTACCGGCACGCCTTTGGCACACTATTTTCAGTGTTTGTGAGTGGATAACAATAGGCTAAACCCATATATTGACCCCAACCCGGGTGGTACTACCTGCACTTGATAAAAAGAAAGAATTTTACAATGAAATCAATGCCAAACTATGAAAGTGGCTTAAATATTCGTTGGGTCACTCTGTGCTCCCTTTGCATACCTAATGAGGTTTTATTACTCTATACCTTTCTGAAATAAACTATAGGTGCAGTACAGGTCAGACAAAGGAAAACAAGCAATGACTCTTTTTGTATTTACACAATCAGATTAAAATATTTATGATAAGGTGGGTTAAAAATACTTTTAACTTGAAAAATTAAAATTCGGAAATATATCTTTCGAAGCATAAATAAATAATAGAATAATTAAATAAATTTAAAAATTAGTCTCAAATATTATTTTACCAGCCAAACATTTCAGTTGTAAAATAATCATACTTATCATTATCTTTTCGCTTTTCGAAGTCTGTGCTATTGTTATCGGATTAACGACTACTTGCTGTGGGTTTTGGTCTTGAATCATCAAGTCAAAACGGAATATGTTGGAACGAACGACTATTAATCATATTTTGGTCTGTTGGAACCAAAAAATTTCTATTTATGATTAAAGTGTACGTCGAATCTAAAATCAAACAATGGAAATTTTATGGCATAGAAAGTAAGGTTATAAGACAATACGACAAAGTGGTTCAGTTGTCGTCACCACGGCACTACGATCTCAACTTGTATATCTAATAGACACTGTTGTCTGTTGTTTTATTATGTCGGGTCCAGACCAAGCGAACAAAACAACGACAAGACAGAAACATTGATGCTTCGAAACAAAGTGACGACAAAAAATACATTTCTGCGACTTTTTTGTCTCATTTTTGTTTTGTTTCCAAATCCGGAGTCCCGTCTCGAGTCAGTAAAGATCAAAAAGTCTCTGTTTTGTCTGTGTTTTTTGTGACAAGGTGTCGGCGCAGTGTGGATAGCGTGTGTTGACAAAAGTAGGAGACCAGTAAAATCAGGAAGTCAGTTCTGCTGTTGTTGTGATAAGTATCTCGTGTTTGTTAAAAATGCCGGGAGAAAAAAAGTGAAGCATTGAAAATACATGCAAATGAATAGATTTGGACATAGAGCATCCAATATTATGGGACCCTAAAAATAAGGAGTACAATAATCGTTATAAGAAAGCTGATGCATTAAGAGAGATTTGTACTGCATTAAATATAAACTCTGTAGATGATGTTTAGAAAAAAATAAGAAATATTAACAGCCAGTATACGAGAGAAAGATGAAACTATAAGAAAATGAAAAAATCGGGGGCAGGTAAACATTTTACTTCCAAATGGTTTGGATATGAACAGCTAAGTTTTTGCGAGACAAAAATAAGCCTCGAAAGCCTCCAAAAACATTTGCGTTTTCTTTTTGCAGCATTGGATGACAAAAAGATAAAACAACTAGCTGCCAGTAATAAATCTTCATCTTCATCTTGGTGGAAACGCCACATGGTTAAAATACTGATTCCTAAACAAAACTGATATTTCTAGTTGCACTTTTGTCTTTCTGGTATAGACAGTTTTTCTCAATATTGCATTGTCTTTGTTTTGTCTTTTTTGAGACAATTTTGTCGTGTGGTAGTCTCAAAATCGTGTTCACTTTTTGTCTTCTTGGTCTGGACCCGGCATTACCTTTTATCTATTGAAGACAAAATTAAGTAGTTCAAATGTATATTTTTTATTAATATTACTTTCACTTAATAATAGTTATTAGACTTAAAGTTAATAACTTTCATTAACACGACCCATTTTTCATCATCTCCAGTGTTGTTCGATATTTTCGCATAACATCGTAAAGAAGTTCCATTATGATTTTATGTATTATCTATAACGATTGTTATAAATCAGATTACATTATTGGAATCCATCATCGTAAAAATGCTTCAACATGTGATGATAAAAGCACACAATCAAATTATAAGTATCACGTTTATCCAAACAATAATATATTAATCAAGATGAATAGTACAGTGGTGTCCAGTGTTCGGAAATATTAGTAAATTAATATTATAACAAAAAAAATACCAAAAATATCATCCCACTATCTGTGTCCAGTATTTTACTTCAACGTATATTCTTTGATAAGACCTGTGTAAAATCATTTAATAGTAATTTTATTTTTTATATTTTTGAAAACGTAAACTTTACAATTAATATTTTCAAGTTATTATTTAAACAAGTGGCTGTATTTGCTTTTGCTAAACCAAACATTTTACAAACAATTACTAAGAAACAAAATAGTTCACAATGAATTCTGCATTCCACTGGCGTTCCATTTTTGAATAAACTTTAAGGCTCGTTTACATCTATCCAGTAGCTGGCTGATCATTGGCTTATTGTTTATTATGTTATTGGCTTATTGTGTTTTTTTCATAAAATGGCGCGTAAACTGAAAAAGAAACTTTTAAGGTTTATTATAACTCTGATATCACTGATCCATTTTCTCACCCAAAGTCGCTTCTCCTTTTGTCTTTCTGTTTTCTTATCAGTCAGTCCATTACAAGATTCCATGTTAAAGGAAATAGGACTCTCCCTGAGGACCCACCTCTTGAAACCCGGGCTGATAATGTTTCACACATCAAGGTTGATCGCCCTGATGATCACTTCACTGGATACTCCCAGTCTGTATGCATATTGATCTAAATCGCTCAGACTTGCTGACAACAGTCATCATCTAATGTGCATATCTACCAGTTTCTCCAATGTCTTCAGAATAAATAAAATTAGACTTATGAGTCTTGGGGACTTTGCTTTGTTGTCACCTGTTTTCCCAGGCTTAGGAATAAAGACCACCCTCACTTTTCTCAAGACGTTTGGTACATACTCCAGTCTCATGCTTTCTCTAAGGATCATACACATATAGATATAGTTTAACAAACCTATCTGAAGCTATGAAAGGAATGCGGTCGAAAATATTCGATATTGCCATGTTTAACCATAATAAAGCCAAAGTG
The DNA here is from genome assembly GCA_947563755.1 of Lochmaea crataegi. Taxonomy (NCBI): domain Eukaryota; kingdom Metazoa; phylum Arthropoda; class Insecta; order Coleoptera; family Chrysomelidae; genus Lochmaea; species Lochmaea crataegi. The sequence continues at coordinate 16,232,307 of OX387428.1, forward strand.
CTTTCAAATACTGAATGTTAAAAGGTAAACATTTTTCCAAAGATGTTATGGGTTTCTTTCAATTCTGCAACGCCGTGAGAAATTCATGTTACCGCGTACTCCGAACGAACTCAATTGGTGAAGATCGGCCCGCTGCTATGCATCTACCTGACTTGCTATTGGCAAGCACGTGCGTGTGTTCTTCCTTATCACTTCGACTATTGACTGATATTGATTATCGTCCTTGTTTCCTCACCCCTTACCGACACCGCGTAGCTTCAGATAGGTTTGTCAAACTATAGGTAGGTATGGATAGTAGCAGCAATAGAAACAGTGACACATACGGTGTCGTCAAAGGATCAACTCTGAAAGGAGTAAAGCCATAGAGACAGGAAGCGGGTACCCGTCCAAGAAATAGCACCCGGAAAGAAAAAAAATAAGGCTACCTACAAGTCTTGCCGGATCTACGTATGGGCGGGTTCCAGGGGCCCCGAATAACAAAATAATTAACCAGTAAAAAAATACAAATCAAAAATATATGTTTAATTTCCCCGCATAATCCTTTTTTGAGAAAATGGCAAATATTTTAATTATTTCGTGGGGCCCCGGGATATCGTTAGCCCAGGGTCCCCAAAGGTCGCGGTCCGGCCCTGAGTCTCGCATTGCAGTTCTACCGCAAAAAGTTGTGTTGTGTTTATTAAGTATCCATGTATATGTTTTTTGGGCCGAAAAATCAACTAGAACAATCAGTTTTATTGCCAGGGATTAAGGGAGTTAGAAAAAAACAATTTGTATCGCAAAATATTTCCATACCTACCCCTTTGTTCTAAATTTTCGACAAAAAAAAATAAAAAATGCTGAAAATTCGTTAAGAGGGGTTTTTTGGTCCGAAAAATCAACTAGAACAATCAGTTTTTTGATAAAATCATTATTTCGCCTTCAAATAAAGTCATGAAATTTTCGAAAATCCACTTTTCAAAACAAAAAATACTCATAACTCGACTAATAAGAAAGATAGAACGTTCTAGTCTTCACCAATCGATAGAGGGGACAATTTTACATATTTAAGTGAATTTTCAGTCGATATTGCCAAGGATTAAGGGAGTTAGAAAAAAGCAATTTGTATCGCAAAATATTTCCATACCTACCCCTTTGTTCTAAATTTTCGACAAAAAAATATTAAAAAATGCTAAAAATTCGTAAAGAGGGGTTTTTTGGGCCGAAAAATCAACTAGAACAATCAGTTTTTTGATAAAATCATTATTTCGCCTTCAAATAGAGTCATGAAATTTTCGAAAATCCACTTTTCAAAACAAAAAATACTCATAACCCGACTAATAGGAAGGATAGAACGTTCTAGTCTTCACCAATCGATAGAGGGGGCAATTTTACATATTTGAGTGAATTTTCAGTCGATATTGCCAGGGATTAAGGGAGTTAGAAAAAAACAATTTGTATCGCAAAATATTTCCATACCTACCCCTTTGTTCTAAATTTTCGACAAAAAAAAATAAAAAATGCTGAAAATTCGTTAAGAGGGGTTTTTTGGTCCGAAAAATCAACTAGAACAATCAGTTTTTTGATAAAATCATTATTTCGCCTTCAAATAAAGTCATGAAATTTTCGAAAATCCACTTTTCAAAACAAAAAATACTCATAACTCGACTAATAAGAAAGATAGAACGTTCTAGTCTTCACCAATCGATAGAGGGGACAATTTTACATATTTGAGTGAATTTTCAGTCGATATTTCCAAGGATTAAGGGAGTTAGAAAAAAGCAATTTGTATCGCAAAATATTTCCATACCTACCCTTTGTTCTAAATTTTCGACAAAAAAAAAAAAAATGCTGAAAATTCGTAAAGAGGGGTTTTTTGGGCCGAAAAATCAACTAGAACAATCAGTTTTTTGATAAAATCATTATTTCGCCTTCAAATAAAGTCATGAAATTTTCGAAAATCCACTTTTCAAAACAAAAAATACTCATAACTCGACTAATAAGAAAGATAGAACGTTCTAGTCTTCACCAATCGATAGAGGGGACAATTTTACATATTTAAGTGAATTTTCAGTCGATATTGCCAAGGATTAAGGGAGTTAGAAAAAAGCAATTTGTATCGCAAAATATATCCATACCTACCCCTTATTTGTTCTAAATTTTCGACAAAAAAATATTAAAAAATGCTAAAAATTCGTAAAGAGGGGTTTTTTGGGCCGAAAAATCAACTAGAACAATCAGTTTTTTGATAAAATCATTATTTCGCCTTCAAATAGAGTCATGAAATTTTCGAAAATCCACTTTTCAAAACAAAAAATACTCATAACTCGACTAATAAGAAAGATAGAACGTTCTAGTCTTCACCAATCGATAGAGGGGACAATTTTACATATTTAAGTGAATTTTCAGTCGATATTGCCAAGGATTAAGGGAGTTAGAAAAAAGCAATTTGTATCGCAAAATATTTCCATACCTACCCCTTTGTTCTAAATTTTCGACAAAAAAATATTAAAAAATGCTAAAAATTCGTAAAGAGGGGTTTTTTGGGCCGAAAAATCAACTAGAACAATCAGTTTTTTGATAAAATCATTATTTCGCCTTCAAATAGAGTCATGAAATTTTCGAAAATCCACTTTTCAAAACAAAAAATACTCATAACCCGACTAATAGGAAGGATAGAACGTTCTAGTTTTCACCAATCGATAGAGGGGACAATTTTACATATTTAAGTGAATTTTCAGTCGATATTGCCAAGGATTAAGAGAGTTAGAAAAAAGCAATTTGTATCGCAAAATATTTCCATACCTACCCCTTTGTTCTAAATTTTCGACAAAAAAATATTAAAAAATGCTAAAAATTCGTAAAGAGGGGTTTTTTGGGCCGAAAAATCAACTAGAACAATCAGTTTTTTGATAAAATCATTATTTCGCCTTCAAATAGAGTCATGAAATTTTCGAAAATCCACTTTTCAAAACAAAAAATACTCATAACCCGACTAATAGGAAGGATAGAACGTTCTAGTCTTCACCAATCGATAGAGGGGGCAATTTTACATATTTGAGTGAATTTTCAGTCGATATTGCCAGGGATTAAGGGAGTTAGAAAAAAACAATTTGTATCGCAAAATATTTCCATACCTACCCCTTTGTTCTAAATTTTCGACAAAAAAAAATAAAAAATGCTGAAAATTCGTTAAGAGGGGTTTTTTGGTCCGAAAAATCAACTAGAACAATCAGTTTTTTGATAAAATCATTATTTCGCCTTCAAATAAAGTCATGAAATTTTCGAAAATCCACTTTTCAAAACAAAAAATACTCATAACTCGACTAATAAGAAAGATAGAACGTTCTAGTCTTCACCAATCGATAGAGGGGACAATTTTACATATTTGAGTGAATTTTCAGTCGATATTTCCAAGGATTAAGGGAGTTAGAAAAAAGCAATTTGTATCGCAAAATATTTCCATACCTACCCTTTGTTCTAAATTTTCGACAAAAAAAAAAAAAATGCTGAAAATTCGTAAAGAGGGGTTTTTTGGGCCGAAAAATCAACTAGAACAATCAGTTTTTTGATAAAATCATTATTTCGCCTTCAAATAAAGTCATGAAATTTTCGAAAATCCACTTTTCAAAACAAAAAATACTCATAACTCGACTAATAAGAAAGATAGAACGTTCTAGTCTTCACCAATCGATAGAGGGGACAATTTTACATATTTAAGTGAATTTTCAGTCGATATTGCCAAGGATTAAGGGAGTTAGAAAAAAGCAATTTGTATCGCAAAATATTTCCATACCTACCCCTTTGTTCTAAATTTTCGACAAAAAAATATTAAAAAATGCTAAAAATTCGTAAAGAGGGGTTTTTTGGGCCGAAAAATCAACTAGAACAATCAGTTTTTTGATAAAATCATTATTTCGCCTTCAAATAGAGTCATGAAATTTTCGAAAATCCACTTTTCAAAACAAAAAATACTCATAACCCGACTAATAGGAAGGATAGAACGTTCTAGTCTTCACCAATCGATAGAGGGGACAATTTTACATATTTGAGTGAATTTTCAGTCGATATTTCCAAGGATTAAGGGAGTTAGAAAAAAGCAATTTGTATCGCAAAATATTTCCATACCTACCCTTTGTTCTAAATTTTCGACAAAAAAAAAAAATGCTGAAAATTCGTAAAGAGGGGTTTTTTGGGCCGAAAAATCAACTAGAACAATCAGTTTTTTGATAAAATCATTATTTCGCCTTCAAATAAAGTCATGAAATTTTCGAAAATCCACTTTTCAAAACAAAAAATACTCATAACTCGACTAATAAGAAAGATAGAACGTTCTAGTCTTCACCAATCGATAGAGGGGACAATTTTACATATTTAAGTGAATTTTCAGTCGATATTGCCAAGGATTAAGAGAGTTAGAAAAAAGCAATTTGTATCGCAAAATATTTCCATACCTACCCCTTTGTTCTAAATTTTCGACAAAAAAATATTAAAAAATGCTAAAAATTCGTAAAGAGGGGTTTTTTGGGCCGAAAAATCAACTAGAACAATCAGTTTTTTGATAAAATCATTATTTCGCCTTCAAATAGAGTCATGAAATTTTCGAAAATCCACTTTTCAAAACAAAAAATACTCATAACCCGACTAATAGGAAGGATAGAACGTTCTAGTCTTCACCAATCGATAGAGGGGGCAATTTTACATATTTGAGTGAATTTTCAGTCGATATTGCCAGGGATTAAGGGAGTTAGAAAAAAACAATTTGTATCGCAAAATATTTCCATACCTACCCTTTGTTCTAAATTTTCGACAAAAAAAAATAAAAAATGCTGAAAATTCGTTAAGAGGGGTTTTTTGGTCCGAAAAATCAACTAGAACAATCAGTTTTTTGATAAAATCATTATTTCGCCTTCAAATAAAGTCATGAAATTTTCGAAAATCCACTTTTCAAAACAAAAAATACTCATAACTCGACTAATAAGAAAGATAGAACGTTCTAGTCTTCACCAATCGATAGAGGGGACAATTTTACATATTTGAGTGAATTTTCAGTCGATATTTCCAAGGATTAAGGGAGTTAGAAAAAAGCAATTTGTATCGCAAAATATTTCCATACCTACCCTTTGTTCTAAATTTTCGACAAAAAAAAAAAAAATGCTGAAAATTCGTAAAGAGGGGTTTTTTGGGCCGAAAAATCAACTAGAACAATCAGTTTTTTGATAAAATCATTATTTCGCCTTCAAATAAAGTCATGAAATTTTCGAAAATCCACTTTTCAAAACAAAAAATACTCATAACTCGACTAATAAGAAAGATAGAACGTTCTAGTCGTCACCAATCGATAGAGGGGACAATTTTACATATTTAAGTGAATTTTCAGTCGATATTGCCAAGGATTAAGGGAGTTAGAAAAAAGCAATTTGTATCGCAAAATATATCCATACCTACCCCTTATTTGTTCTAAATTTTCGACAAAAAAATATTAAAAAATGCTAAAAATTCGTAAAGAGGGGTTTTTTGGGCCGAAAAATCAACTAGAACAATCAGTTTTTCGATAAAATCATTATTTCGCCTTCAAATAGAGTCATGAAATTTTCGAAAATCCACTTTTCAAAACAAAAAATACTCATAACCCGACTAATAGGAAGGATAGAACGTTCTAGTCTTCACCAATCGATAGAGGGGACAATTTTACATATTTGTGTGAATTTTCAGTCGATATTTCCAAGGATTAAGGGAGTTAGAAAAAAGCAATTTGTATCGCAAAATATTTCCATACCTACCCCTTTGTTCTAAATTTTCGACAAAAAAATATTAAAAAATGCTAAAAATTCGTAAAGAGGGGTTTTTTGGGCCGAAAAATCAACTAGAACAATCAGTTTTTTGATAAAATCATTATTTCGCCTTCAAATAGAGTCATGAAATTTTCGAAAATCCACTTTTCAAAACAAAAAATACTCATAACCCGACTAATAGGAAGGATAGAACGTTCTAGTCTTCACCAATCGATAGAGGGGGCAATTTTACATATTTGAGTGAATTTTCAGTCGATATTGCCAGGGATTAAGGGAGTTAGAAAAAAACAATTTGTATCGCAAAATATTTCCATACCTACCCCTTTGTTCTAAATTTTCGACAAAAAAAAATAAAAAATGCTGAAAATTCGTTAAGAGGGGTTTTTTGGTCCGAAAAATCAACTAGAACAATCAGTTTTTTGATAAAATCATTATTTCGCCTTCAAATAAAGTCATGAAATTTTCGAAAATCCACTTTTCAAAACAAAAAATACTCATAACTCGACTAATAAGAAAGATAGAACGTTCTAGTCTTCACCAATCGATAGAGGGGACAATTTTACATATTTGAGTGAATTTTCAGTCGATATTTCCAAGGATTAAGGGAGTTAGAAAAAAGCAATTTGTATCGCAAAATATTTCCATACCTACCCTTTGTTCTAAATTTTCGACAAAAAAAAATAAAAAATGCTGAAAATTCGTAAAGAGGGGTTTTTTGGGCCGAAAAATCAACTAGAACAATCAGTTTTTTGATAAAATCATTATTTCGCCTTCAAATAAAGTCATGAAATTTTCGAAAATCCACTTTTCAAAACAAAAAATACTCATAACTCGACTAATAAGAAAGATAGAACGTTCTAGTCTTCACCAATCGATAGAGGGGACAATTTTACATATTTAAGTGAATTTTCAGTCGATATTGCCAAGGATTAAGGGAGTTAGAAAAAAGCAATTTGTATCGCAAAATATTTCCATACCTACCCCTTATTTGTTCTAAATTTTCGACAAAAAAATATTAAAAAATGCTAAAAATTCGTAAAGAGGGGTTTTTTGGTCCGAAAAATCAACTAGAACAATCAGTTTTTTGATAAAATCATTATTTCGCCTTCAAATAGAGTCATGAAATTTTCGAAAATCCACTTTTCAAAACAAAAAATACTCATAACCCGACTAATAGGAAGGATAGAACGTTCTAGTCTTCACCAATCGATACAGGGGGCAATTTTACATATTTGAGTGAATTTTCAGTCGATATTGCCAGGGATTAAGGGAGTTAGAAAAAAACAATTTGTATCGCAAAATATTTCCATACCTACCCCTTTGTTCTAAATTTTCGACAAAAAAAATAAAAAATGCTGAAAATTCGTTAAGAGGGGTTTTTTGGTCCGAAAAATCAACTAGAACAATCAGTTTTTTGATAAAATCATTATTTCGCCGTCAAATAGAGTCATGAAATTTTCGAAAATCCACTTTTCAAAACAAAAAATACTCATAACCCGACTAATAGGAAGGATAGAACGTTCTAGTCTTCACCAATCGATAGAGGGGACAATTTTACATATTTAAGTGAATTTTCAGTCGATATTGCCAAGGATTAAGGGAGTTAGAAAAAAGCAATTTGTATCGCAAAATATTTCCATACCTACCCCTTTGTTCTAAATTTTCGACAAAAAAATTTGAAAAATGCTAAAAATTCGTAAAGAGGGGTTTTTTGGACCGGAAAATCGACTGGCAAATCTTGACAATTTTTTTAAGTCTTAAACTTCAAAATATTTTCGTAAGTTCCAAATTGTCAATCTTTTTAAAGGCGTGAGTTAGGGAAAAAATTAGTTAAATATAATAGTTCTTGATCACGATGTTTGTTGAAACTCTATTTTTAAAGTTTCGGTAGCGGTCCAGCTGCCGTTGTCAAGAATAATGAAAAATAATAAATTTTCGAATCATCGAAAATTGATGATTTTCGATTAATCGATTATTTTCGATTAATCGATTATTTTCGATTATTCGATTATTTTCGATTAATAGATTATTTTCGATTAATAGATTATTTTCGATTAATCGATTTTTTTCGATTGATCAATTAATCGATTATCATCGTTTAATCGATTAATCGAAAATAATCGATTATTTTATATAATCGATAATCGATTATGTTTTTTGATAATTGCCCAGCCCTAATTTTGAGTCGATATTGCCAAGGATTAAGGGAGTTAGAAAAAAGCATGTTGATTTAGGTGGTAGACTTCTCTTTTCAACGTCTTTAAATTTGGACTGCACTACATAATGGTTACTGCCGATTTCTGGTAAAGCCTGTTCATAGTTATAAGAAAGTAAATTAAGCGGATTATTGAAGGGTAGCTATTAACTAACAATGACATGAAATTTATTACCCGATTTTCGTAGTTTTAGAGCAGGTAGGCTATGGTCCGTACCCATTTAAAATCTTTATCCTATACTTTATCAAAGGGTACTTCCTAATAGGATTCAGTCAGTCACTTTCTTATATCTATGAACAGGCATTACCCTTTTTATTGTTGTGCCTTTTTTATATCTTGATAATACTGTCTTTTCATTTCTACTCTTTACTTTACTACATTAAAGAGATAAATATGTCTAATGTTGATTTGTTGTTAGTTAACTAATTTTTGACAAAGTTGTTGGATACATGCTCTCATAGATAGGCACAATATTTTGTGCGCTTATTAGGAGTTAGCTTATTAAGATATATTTCAGTTCTTATCAGTGAAAATACCATTCCTATGCGCCGCCACTGGATAATAGTCGACGACAACTTGATCGACTTGTCAGAGCACACGATGTGACGTCACATATTTAATGAATTTATATTTACAACTTCAAGGCGAGTAGCGAACGAACACAGTAACAACGAATTATTTTCCCAAGTATACACTCTCGTATTGTATCGCGGATTTGATGATGGGTGGATTTATTCGCGATTCATTATTTTTTTGTGTTCGTTGCCCTTCGAAAGGGACCCTCTCGGAGGAAGTGTGAGTGACGTCACTGTGTTGATTTGTGAAAAAATTTTAGTTGTGAAATCGCCGAGAGTGCGGCACACGGCAAGCTTTTGTGTTTCGAAAATAGTTTTTTTTTAGTATTTAGAATTTTGAAAAATGAGTTCGTCTGCGGAAAGCAAAGTTACAAATAGAAGAATAAATAGGGTAAGGTTGCCTATTTTTTTATTGGTACAACTTACACGTTTTTCTAATATAAACAAAAATATTTCGCAACGAACCGAAATCAGATGTTATATAAAAATTTATTGAATAGAATATCGACTTCATATAATAGATCCACAGGTTCTACTAATTATTGGATGTATGAATAAAAATAAAAATTTTACAAGGTCGATTTTTATTTATTTTAATGTACGTTTACTGAATTGATGAATTAGGTGGGAAAAGGTTTTTATTTCTGGTTTTATTACAAATACTTAATCATTTTTTTAAAACAATTTCAGAAAATTAAAGAAGTGTCACGTGTTATTTCTTCTATGTAAAATCATATGGTATTTTATCGAAATTCTTAGAATTGTTGGAAATTTTTGTAACCGCAGGATATATTCGACACCGAACAATGTCATATTATCACAACACCAACACAAATACTTATCTACATTGCAAATCATATTCAGAAGCATGTTTAGAAATATCTACTTTATTTTTTTGCATGTCAATGCTGCAAATTGAGCTTTAAATATACCTCTTTCGAAGGAAATTAGAAAACACGACAAATTGATTTCACTACCTTGATTGATAGCCCTTTTTAATAGAGCGCGGTTTAACTTATCCACATTTGACATTTCTTAGGTAATTCAAACGATAACGTTAGAATAGAAAAATGTAGGCTTTCATGGTCGGAATTATGATTAACAATATTTTTGTCTATTAATGTCCCTTTAGAAGATGCATTTATCACATAACAATGAATTATTTACTGAAGACATCTCCTCTTTATTTCATTTTTCGTTACCACCAGACCTCGGCACCTCAGCCTTTATGCTTTTTGTGCTCTTGGTTGTATCGTTTATGTATTATCAGGCTCAACACTCTTTTCACTAGGTCCTTCTTGGAGAAATCCTCCTTTGGGTGCTCTAATTCTAGGAGTCAATATCCAATGAGACAGTGCTTCACATTCGATGATAATGTGGAAGGCTGTTTCCTTCTCTTCCATGCATAGCCGTCACTTTCCTAATCTGGCCTCTGCTGACGTTTAATATTTCGTCAGTGAGTCCGAGGTTTTTTTGACCAGGAGTTTGCTGTGGTCCTGCTTGGGCACGTGGCTCCAGTACGTCTGATGCTTTGTTTGAATCCACCGAAATGTACAACCACGTGCAGCAGTTTTAATTTTTCAATGGGATAATAAAAGGTATGAACAAAAAGATGGAGTAGCATTGTGAAGTCCTTTGAGTTTGGTTATTAGCAAATTTTTATATGGAAACAGCTCTACAGACTGCGTCAAAATTTCCAAGCCATTGGATCCGATTTTGTTATCTGGATCCATGGTGAAAAAAAACTGGATATTTTCCTTCAATACAGCATTAACCTAAAATACAATTTACTATAGAAAAAGATGTTAACAAACAATTATCGTTTTTAGGTGTCTACCAACTGACAAGTTGACACTAATGACAGTCACCCTGAGGATAAACAATTATTTGGATAGATTTTAGATTTGTGATTTGGTTGTTTTGTATTGATTTATTGTCATGTGACAGTCACCCTGATGAATCTGATGATAAACAAGCTTTCTTTGCACAACACTAGTTATTTTGATCGTGTTTGAGTTAATTTAATTTTGATTTGGTGCTTTCTTCGTGTAATTGCTCAGGTATTTTAAAAGCTAATCTGACTATTTATAATAAAAAGGTAATGACCCTTAAACCCCTTAAATTAACTCAAACACGATCAAAATAACTAGTGTTGTGCAAAGAAAGCTTGTTTATCATCAGATTCATCAGGGTGACTGTCACATGACAATAAATCAATACAAAACATCCAAATTACAAATCTAAAATCTATCCAAATAATTGCTTATCCTCAGGGCGACTGTCATTAGTGTCGAATTGTCAGTTGGTGGACATGCCCTATTGGTGGTCACTTACATATAGATACCTTCATAAATCTTCTAACCACCACCCAAGCCAAAAAAGGGGTGTTATAAAAAGTCTTGTTAACAGGGGTTCACGAATCTACGAAACAGAATATCTAGAAGAAGAGATAAATTCATCAACCAATCTCTACAGCAAATGGTTATCCTGAAAGAGATATGAGACTACATAGAGAAAAACAAGATAAAACAGCAGTAGCCAATAGCCTAGATTTCAGTACGTTTTCTTCTATTTTTTCAAATAAAACGTGGGGATATTTAACAAATTTTACCAGGAGTATCTATTCTAAACCAAGATTAGATATTCCTTCTGTATGTTCCTTGTGGTTTAATTTCCCAAAATAATTAACAAAAACAAGATTAGATACGACACTGACTCCGAAAATCTGGTCCGAGTTGATGGTCAATTCTAAGTATAAAAGTTTGAAAGGTCTATTGAAAAACAAACCGGATGTAGACCATAAATATGCACCGCTTGCTAAAATAGAGAAACAATCTAAAACCAGGTAGTTAGAACCTCAACTCTGAGTTTGCCGGCGAGAACCTACCTATCCGACTCAGTTCGTTTTCATTGTATGTCATTTTGAACCAATCAAACGATATTACACTTTATTTAACAAGCCTTAAGGGTGGAGGTTAATGCGACCCCTGCTTAATTGACACATGGTAATCTTGATTAATTTTTAATTTAAAACCTCTTGCTTAACAGAATAGTTAAAGTACGACCAGAAATATAAGAAGGTCATAAATCAACAACCACTTGAGTTATCACCAGGCGGTCGATTCTACGCAGAGTTGTACCTGCTCTAGCCATTAAATTTTGTTTTATTTTAATGATATTGGGATAAGATAATTATTAAGAAAAATCGCTTAAATATAATTGAGAATTGTTTATGTATATATAATATATGATATGTAACACAAAAACATTTATAAACATCACGATAAAGAATGCGATTATAGTTCAGAAAATTTATAATATTTAAGTTGTTTAGAATTAAATTTAATATACACACATTCGTGAAGTTGCTGTTTTTTGCATATAAGTATACATTATGTATATAAGTTGAAGGAATTTATAAACAAAATTACTCACGAAGATCAGTTTCACTTTCACTATCGTCATCCAAATTGATAATAAACTATTCTTTGGGAATTTTTTTCATATCCATATAAGGCGTGGGCCACAGAAAACAGTCCACCCCGATATTTGGCATTATTCCTTAGATTTTAAGGAAATTAGGAAACACGTCGATTTTTGTTCTAAGGGGGACACATTTTTACGATACAGACATCTGTCATTTGTCAACCCCCTCCCTTCCACTTCACCAACCCCTTATTTTTAAATAGGGAATTTACCATGTGCGATATTTATACCATCTTTGCAAAAAAAGTCTTAATTAATTTAAAGTACAACACCTTTTAAAAATGAAACGCAACGCCTATGGTTTGCTAATGTGTCATTTTTTCTGTCACATCAAAAGTAAATTAAAACAAATTATTGCAAAAACAATAATATGATAATTAATTGTAATACTGTATCTAACAAAAATTAACTAAATTAGAAGTTATGATATAATAATATTGAATTAATGAATTAGATGTTGAAAATGAAAATAAAAATGACACATTAGCAAACCATAGGCGTTGCGTTTCATTTTTAAGAGGTGTTGTACTTTAAATTAATTAAGACTTTTTTTGCAAAGATGGTATACTTAAATATCGAAAAAAATCATGGACGATCATTATGTCTGAATACTCCATCTAAATGCCTTTCTAATGATGTGCCGCACATTGTATATTCCCTATTCAAAAATAAGGGGTTGGTGGAGTGGAAGGGAGGGGGTGGACAAATGACAGATGCCTGTATCGTAAAAATGTGTCCCCCTTAGAACAAAAATCGACGTGTTTCCTAATTTCCTTAAAATCTAAGGAATAATGCCAAATATCGGGGTGGACTGTTTTCTGTGGCCCACGCTGTATAATCCTGTCAGGAGGTAAATTGTAGGCTAATTAATTCGAAAATAATGGCAGCCACTTAAAGTAAATTGAATTTTGTTAAGGATGGTGTGTCAAATCCTATAATACAACTTTGGAAGTGTGAACCTGAAAAGGTAGTGGGGGGGCGAAAATATACCAAAATAAACCTACCTATTGGAAAAATTGCAGGATTTTGAAACGGAAAGTTGTTTTTCAGTTTTTCATGAGATACACCCCTTCCGAGATATTGGGCATGGCTTTTTTTACCCAAAAAATCCTCATTTTTAAGCGATTTTTTAAATTTTACGAAAAATCTGTTTTTGCTTAAAAAAGCATATAGGCTTAATTGAAGCCCGTTGAGATGACAATTTAAAATCATTTTTTGTACGATTGTTGCAATGGGAGGTATGGCCATTTAAAATAGGCACATTTACTGAATAGATTGTAAAAGAGGAATATTGCATCTTAAATATCTGGAAAATAATGAGAAACATTGACTTGGCACAAATTACTAACAATTTGAGACCCATAAGAACCTTTTAGCATAAGACCAAAAAAAATATGGACAAATAAACTTTTTTTTGTATTTTTGTTTTTGGGCCAAAAAATGGTTGCTATTTAGCATGGAGTGTCGGAAAAACAAATCTTATCGTAAAAAGTGGTACATATACCCCTACTGATCCTCAATAAGTTCACGCCCTATTGGACACTTAATGAAAAAACGGCGAAGTTTTGAAAATTGGCAAAATTAATTGTTTTAAAAAAACATTACCCTTTTTGGCCCGTTTTGGAAAAAGTATTGATTTTTTAAGCCCTAAGGTGGGCATTCAATTTTTAGCCGCTGTTTTTCCCCAATAATTTCCATTTTATTTTTTTACGATACGTTTTAAACGAAATATGACCATTTTAAATTTACTATTTAGCTTCATTGTCCTTAAATTGCCTGTTTTAACCTGAAATATTTCAAACAATTTTTTTCTGACGTAATTGTAGGTGAATTAAATTTGTGGCAATTATTCATAGCTTTTAAATGAGTCGTTAAAAATCTGGATATTATTAGCCAAAAAAAAATTACAGTTCGAATTACGTTAGTGCTAAACTGTCAACTAGCTGACAAATGACCAATGAAAAATAAATAAGCTAAAAGAAGTACATATTCTTATGTATTTGATGTTTCAATTTGATGTCAAATATTTAATCCCGACACTTGACAGCTGTCAACTAGCTGTCAAATCAAAAATGGAAAATGAATATGCTAAAAAAGTGCATATTCTACTGTATTTTATGTCGCTTATTTGAAATTTCATGCACAATTTCTAATTTTGGCACATGACAGCTGCCAACTAGCTGTGAAATTTGTTCTCTCCTTTCTCTTTTGTATAAATACATCTTTTTACCTGGTTCGATGAGCAACAGGTGTGCGCATACTGATTACATCCCCATTCGTGTATTTTCGGAGTTTTAACAATAGGTATTACAAGGGGACTTATGAGGATCTGGTTCACACACTGTAAAAATATTTTGAAATTTTGGCTCCAAAAAAGGTGTGCCTGTATAATGATTATCTTTTGATATTAAGACCATAACTTCCGTGAAAATTGTGAAAACCCGCAGTTTTCCATCCGTCATTTTGGTTTTTCATTTTCCGAGGCTGGAATCGTAATCACCTACCTATCAATTTTGGTGAAAATTGATTAAGTATTTCTCTAGTTATTCAATTTGTTTATTTATTGTTTATAACTAATTACCTACCACACAACCAAACTTGTATTATCGGGCAATCAACCACTTTCTTAACAATTTGCAAAAAGTTTCAAGGTCGATCCAAGCATTTTCGAATTATTTTTCGATATCATCGAAATTTTTACTTCATTGATTGGATTAATATGACTTTTCCACCATTTTGATATGGGAAACACACTTGGCCCATCTGCCATCAGAAATGATGAGGGTCGTCGGCTTATATTGATTTACGACCTTCTTAGATCTTTGGTCGTACTTTACCTAACTTACTCTTTTACTTTTACTAATATTTTTAAAATGACTCTGATCAAGTGTTTTTAGTTTATTGTAAACCTTTGAGCTCATAATAAAATAATAAAATGATGATTTAATATGGAATACCCTATTTTCAAAACGATCAATCATCAATGGATATTTTTAAGGCGCGTTTAGACGCGAATAGCTGCGTCTCGGTGGATTAATTTTTGAAATGGATTGGAACACCAAAGTTTTATTGCTGTTGCAAGAGTTTGAAAAGCTTTCAATTTTGTGCAATGTTAAGCACAAGGAATGTTATTCGAAAGTAAAAAAACATGATGTTTGGTAAGAAAATTAAAAATAATGTAAATATTGAAAATTTAGACTGTGCAGAAGCACAAAAAATATAAAAAGCCCCATGGGATAGTTTATCTGCTAAAAAAGCAAAATTAGGTCCAGCGTTGTAACTAGAAGATGTATATATGTTATTACCAGTGCGTCCCACATTTTACATTTTGTAAGTGAGCCGTTTTTTAAAAAATTTACATTCTCATGTCATAAAAAAAATCACTTTATGCCATAAAATTTTCAAAACCGACAGACGTCAATTTAAATGAATATTAAAATGACAGTTTCTATCTATTTGATTACAGCGATTGAGTTGCTGACTCAGCGGTTGCGTTCAAGACCCCCATTAACCTAGCAGAACCATTTCGTAAATTTGAATTTTTGATTATGCCATAATTTGTCGCTAATTTATCGCTAATTTATTACCATAATTAAAAATTTGTCGCTCGCCGTTTAAAAAAAAAACCCATGGTTCTGCTAGGTTGATATTAAGCTAGCAGAACCACTTTTTATCTATCAACTTTTAGAAATAACTGATATTACCATAATTTGTCGCTAATTTATCGCTCTTTTATTACCATAATTAAAATTTTTTCGCTCGTCGCTTTTTCAAAAAAATCCAAGAATTTGCTAAGCTTATACGAGTTTACATCTGCCGATGCACTTCATATTAATCTTTTGGTCAAAAATACTAATACTACCATAACTTGTTGCTAATTTATCATCATAATTAAAAATTGGTCGCTCGTTGTTTTTTTTAATCCATAAGTTTATTCATAAATCTGGCATTCGTTAAACTTGCCTCCACACTGTATTGTAGTTGGTTACGCGTTTGTTTTTTTGTTTCGAAAATAAACATGGATTCAAAACCTGGACCTTCTGGTCAGCATAAAAGAAAATTCTAACAGATGAAGAATTATTTCAATATTTACAAGATAGTAGCGGTGAGGAATATTTGCTAGATTCCGAAGATGAAGACTCTACTTCCGAATCAGAAGCAGTAACTGATTCAGAGACATATGTTGAGGATCAGTTGTTAGAAAACGTTCCTGATTTGCCTGTTAATATCCATCCAGCTCCGATTAATGTTCAAGACAATTTCCAGTAGGCAAATACAGAGATATTGAAACAATTTACGTTCAAGAGAGATCAAGAGCTTTTGGTACCGGTTCCTATAGATTTTTTCAACCTTATAATTGACGACACTTTACTAGAGCAGATTGTAGACCAAATAAATGATTATGCTATTGCAATTTTTTTAAGCAGTGAAACATCAATAAAGTCGCGTATTACAAATTGGAACCACCAGAGTTGAAAATTTTCATAGATCTGCTCTTTCATACAGGCACTATTCAACTAACACGAATAAATGATTACTGGAAAACGGATCCTCTTTTCAATATACCTACCACTTTTTCGAAAATATATGTCGAGAAATAGATTTCTTCTCATCTTGGGGTGTCTACATTTTACATCTAAAAACACTAATCCTCGTTTAGGTAAAATAACGTCTGTAGTAGACTTTTTCAACACCAAGATGAATAGCATCTATTACCATGGAAAAGAGTTGCCATTAGACGAATCTATGGAGCTGTGGCGGGGGCGGTTACAGTTCAAACAATACATACAAAATAAACGTCACAAGTACGAAATAAAGCTTTCTCCACGATCATCACAGAATTTGAAATTCTGAAATCAAATTTGATTACAGAATGCTGGAATTCTCTCTCTTGAGATTGAAGAAATATTCTGCAACACCTCTGCTCCCATGCAATTTAAATGTATTTACATTCTCTCTCTAGTGATAGAATAATATTCTCTTACTGGTTAGCAATAATAACATTAGCCTTGACGCAGTTGATTGTCATTGTAGTGTCAAAAGTGTCAAAATTATTGTTGTCACGTAACCTAACATAACCACACAATTGTTGAAAATACCCCCAATAATGCACCAGTTTTTTATTTCGAGAACTGTACAAATATAACAATTAATACAAAGTAGAATGTTCCTTGGATTATTGAGTGTTTACCTAATATAATAATTGTGATTCAGTTCAGTAATATAAATTAACTTTTGTTCATTTCAACTTAAAAATATATATTTTTAAATCTTTGATCGTGGAGAAAGTATAGTCTGCTACTCGGTTAGAATGAAAATTCGATGCGAGTGGAAAGTTCCGAGCGCTAGCCGAAGGCGAGCGTGAGGAACCACGAGCTGTTACAGAATATACTATTATATACTTCCAGAACCTGATGGATTGGTGCTAAAATTTCGCGAATACGAAGGTTCATCAGATGAATATGGCGGTCTTGGACATACAACCAAATTAGTTCTGCATTTACTTGAAGAAAAGTTAAGGTTAAGGACACTCGGTATACCTCGACAACTTCTACAACAGTGTTGTCTTAGCCACAAAGCTGCTAGAAAATGACACTTATTGTACCGGAACCCTGAGAAGTGACCGTAAGCACAACCTACAAGAAATCATGAAGGCAATATTGAAACGAGGAGAAAACGAATCCAGATTCTCTAATGGTATTCACATTGGAAAATGGAAGGAGAAACGCGATGTCACTTATATAAGCACTGAATTTGGAAATGAAACAAGAATAAAAGGGGGAAAGAAATTGAAAAACCTAAAGCGATTCTAAACTACAACAGCTACATGTCAGGAATTGATCGTCAAGAGCAAATGTTGTCATATTACCCTTCCAATAAGAAAACGATACAGTAGTACAAAAAACTTTTTATTCATGTTTTACAAATAAGTTTGATAAATGCACACTATCTGTATAAAAAGTATTCTGGTGGCCAAAGTCTCCACTTTTATGACTATCGACTGGAAGTGAGAACTGTTAGCCACACAGGATGATGTACTCGTCCGTCCTCCTAGACAAAAAAAGAAACCAAATGCATTTTCTTACAAAAATAATTAAAAAACCGCCAAAAAAATGAAGGAAGGGAGTACTGAAACCAAGAGAGTGTGTAGAAAGGAATGCAAAACATGCAGGGAATACAGAATAAGAAAACAGACGTTTGAATGCAAACAATGCCCCGAAAAACCTGGTTTTTGTGTCAAATGCTTTGAGGACTTTCATAAAAAACTTTAGTCTGTGGTCAGTATTTTTGATGTATATTTTAATTTTTGTTTTGAGCGAAATTATTTGTTTTTGGTGTTTTCTTTGTCTATGGTATTTATCCTTAAACCAAATGTGTTCCTTTATTTTTGTTTCATAAAATAAAAATACTTGTTATTTGCATCATAATTGTGGCATTTTCCTTTCATTATATGGTAACAATGTATAACTCCGATCGGAGTGTTCGGCGTCTCGTGAAAATATTATTGGCTGATGCCGACCACTCCGATAGGAGTGCTATTTTGAAACAGTTATATATATTTTTCTACAATAAAACGATAATTTACATGATCTCTGGCATAAATAAAGACAAAAAAAAACTACGGCATGCATGAAACATCGTTTGTAACGCCAATGGCATGAAACGGTCGTTACGAGGCGACATAGATAAACAAGACCGATTTTGGTTTCTGCGCAAGTCAGTTGGCAAACTTCAAGTGGCTTCTTCTTATGTGAAACGGAGTCTATCTTTGTTCGTTTGTTTTGGATTTCTTTAATTTTATTGAGTTAGTGGAGTTAACACTGTTTTAGTAGTTTTAGTCCAGAATTAAATTACGTAGTCTACTAATGGAAAGTTGTAGCGATAGCGAAAGTGCCCCACTGACACCCACTAAAAAGAGGAAAATACAAAAAAAGTCTCCAAAAATATAAACCTGAGTGGGACAGAGTGTATGACTGGGTTACTAAAGATCCAGAAAGCGTTTATAATGTTGAATATGCATCATGTACGTAACATTTTCTATTGGCAAAAGTGGCAAAAAATGATCGAAGAATGCAAGAAGTGCAAAAAAATAGTTATTATAAAAAAATAAATGAGTAAAGACTTAGTATAATTTTTAATTTTCCCCACTAAAATACTATATTTTTTGGAGCGTACTATATTTTTTATAGCTTTTTTTAAAAAAATACTAGGTATGTTCAGTTCAGACCAAAAAATGTTGGCAACCCTAGTCACACCAAGAAATTGTATTATTTTTTGTTTGTTGCCGCACTTATTTGCGCTATTATAATCTCGTCGTGCTTTTTATGATGAGTATTATTTAATTATTTACTTTTATTTAACAATTTTTTAGTTAGTATAGACAAAAACAAAATAATTTTAGTCAAGTAGGTATTAAAAAAAAGACTAAATATAAAATAATCTTATTTAAATAACGCTTCATGTTCATACAATTTTGGAGTGATAAAATCAGGATATAATCATGTGGTTAATCATGTGATGGGAGAATGAGAATGGGAGACAGAGATGGGAGATCTCGTTTGTAAAATATCGCTTCCGTTTTCGGTTCAATGTTCAATTCCAGTTTGATCACTCAGTGTCCCTGACAAAATAATTAGTAAAAAAGATTTCCAAAGAGCTATTAATTTTGATAGCGATATAATTTATGCGGTTATCCAAACCAGCTGTAACTGAAAAACAATCGCGAAAATATGAACCGAATCACATGTTGAAATGTCAATATTGTCAATGTCAAGGGTGTCTAAATTTGTTTGTTTGTTAGGTTTAAAAAATAAAGTTTTAAGCAAATAAAATTGTTTACTAATTATAGTATGTGACAGTGCCTGGTAAAATATATCTAGAATTTTAATATAAAAAAAAGGTAATAAAAGTAAATTAAATGATTTCTGTATTTTGTATGAAACTTTCCATAAAAGTTATGATTATCAAACTCATGATTATAAACTCAAGAATCTGTGGTTAAGATGTAGTACCTAGTTCTATTAATGAAGAAATACAAACTTAACAGTTATTAGTTTTAGTAGGCTACTCTAATTTAGTATCAGTGTGGACTATTTTGTTATATATTACATTATATACACTGCCTTTAATTGTATGTTGTATACCCAATTGTATTTATGCACATTTAACTAGTTTCAAATAACTAAATAATATTATAATATAAATAACTTTATTAGTTTTACAATACATATAAATGTCATGTTTAAGTAGGTATCTACTGTATTTTATAATTAGTAAAGTAAATCAGGTTAATCATTGTTTGCTTGATCAACTTAGCTTATTGATTACTACTGTAAACACAATGCTCAACTATGAATTACAAACATTTGTAAAAAAAATTGTTCTCTTATGTTGTTCAGGGATGTTATTATAAACATTACATAACTAATACTGGAATAGTTACAGGTAGTCCAGCGGGCAGGTACTTTGTATCTAGAAAGTATTCAATAGTTAATGACATTCTGGTGTGTACTTTCTGGATAGTCTGCGTTGTAGAATCTGGCTTTTGAGCTTGTGGGTCTAAGCTAGATTATTAACTTTTGAATAGTTCCAGGTATCTCTCTTTATTTATTACCTGCCTGTTGGACTAAATCAAAGCATTTTTGTTGTTGTTCAATTGAAATCATATAAACTATAATTAACCTTGGAAGATGGCAAATAAGACATGTTGTGTTGAGGCTCATATTTTAGGTTGAAAATTTAAGAAGTACCTATTTAATTTTTCTGTTCAAATTAACAATGTACTTGCTAAATGTGCAACTCAGTATACTTTTTATTCATTTAACATGATATATTGGAAGTGGGAAGGTTTATAAATGATAAATGTTTTATAACCTGTGCGTTTTTTGTATATCGATACTTGGTTGCTTCTCTTATTTCAGACTTCTTTGTCGATTCATTTTTAAACATGAAAACACTCATTTAATTAACATCAATCAGCTCTAAAACACTTTGTCATATTTTCATCCTAGTGAAGAAGATTTGTTGATCTCTTCCATGGCAGTCTAAAGACTAATAGAATAAATACCTAAAATTACAAATTTGTTTTCATTTCTTCGGATATTTTTTAACCTTAGTATACATAATAAACTAATACAATTTTTATTTTTTGGGTATATCGGATACCCGAAACTAATTTTTATTGGAAAGTTGAATACAAAATATGGGATTCTATTCGCTTAAGTTACATTTCTGTATCTGACTGGAATCAATTTATTAGATAATTAAAAAAAACCATTTTTCTGTATACATTAACAAAAACATTGTTTCTTTAATTTTTACATCCATCCAAAATAAGTTAGATACGTGTCGATACTTTAATGTTAGTGAAAATTAAACTTTCTTATATAAAATCATCTTGTTCTTGCTATATACAATGTGGAAAAAGCAGATGGAATAAATTTATCATTTCAGTTTCTCTACATATTTGTAGAAAATCCCGAAACATGTCAAATTTAAATTATAAATTAACATACTTTAATGTGATACCTACCTTCAATCTCCATTTTTTTAAATGGGAAGTATGGGTTTGTGATATATATTATTTGGAAGGTCAAAAATTGCCACTACTGGTTAATGGAAAACTCTCAAAACGTTATTGTCTGGGCAAGGATTGTTAGAAATCATATTATTGGTCGCTTTTTCATTGCCATAATTATTTAGCATTACTTCAAAATATTGTCACACCAATTTTGGCAAATTTATATCTTGATCCAGGAAATCTTCAAGTTATATTTCCATTCCATTTGTCTTTTCCACACTGTATATTATAATAATTTTGAACCTATACTTTGTAAAAACATTCACAATATAGTCGATTGTAAGTTTTAAAATTGACACACTACAGATACATAATTATATGATTTAAAACCCAACAAATATTTTTGGATATTTTAACCTAAAATCTACACTTTCCAGGAAGTATCTATCCTCCATTATAAAATGGATGTTCACTTGACACATGCAACTAGACAGTAGCAGACTTATATCATATTATTTATGTTTTACTAAGAAAAATGATTGACAAAGGTGTTCAATCAATCAGGATTAGAGTAAGTAAATACTAAGTATTTGTAAATGTTAACTCGGGTTTTTGTCTGATTATTGAATTCTAAGTTTATCCATCAAAAAAATTGCTGTCAATCCAGCTTTGAAAAAAATTATAAAAATACTGCCATTTAAATACCAAAGTCTTGAAGAAAGAACAAGATACAGAATCAGTTCAATATTGATAAAAGATATAGAAGGCAAAGGATTATCATCATGTCTGATAGTCAAGTAGCCATTAAAGTGCTGAGCTCTTGAGTTCCAAAATGGTATGGGAATGTCTAGGGAAACTCAATGAACTAGGCGAGGACAACATTATCACCTTACTGTGGATTCCAGGACACACTGGAATAGATGGAAATGAAATATCAGATGAACTAGCAAAGAGGAGGGCTGCAACATACTTTTTGTGGTATCAGAAATAATAAGTAATATTGGAAGAAGATCTGACCATTGGAAAGATCTAGTAGGGCTTAGACAGTCAAAGATACTCGTGTGAAACTACAACCAAGTGAGAACACATGAATGCCTAAACCAGGGAAAGACTGCAATCACTGGACATTGCCACCTGAATGGGCACCTTAATATGCTCAAAAAAGTGAAGCAAGAAGAATGTTGATTCTGTGGAATGGAAGAAGAAACCTCCATCCACATACTTGCGGATTGCATAGCATTTCAGTATCCTAGGAGATTACTGGATAGAAGAGGGACCTACCTAAACTAAAGGCTGCAGATATCCCAAAATTCCTCTAGGAAATAGGTCTGAAGGAGCTACTAGTCTCTGAGACTAAGTAGACACAATAGATCTTTTACATATGTTATTTGATTTGATGTGAAAAGAAATTGTACAGGGATGAATTGTCGATAAAGGAGTTATTTCTGTTGTTGCAATTTCTGAAATTAGGAGTACCGGTTTGTACCAATTTGATTTTAAATTTGACTTTTTTTAACAGTTGACTGATCTACATACTTCCGATTGTGCGAGCGCCAACCACCATGTTTCTTTAATGTTAAAATGTCTCCTCCCACATATGCTAAGAGAGACGCAGATGTTCTTTTCAAACTATCTTCGGGATATTGTTCTGGATTATGAAACTTAAAATATTTGGCTACGTTAAATGGAATTTTTTTTGCAAACTGTACTGAGCACTTTGATTTTATATAACTAGAAAAGAAAGACCTTTTTATCCACTTATACTGATTTTTCAAATTTCCATCTACATATTTTGATTGAAAAATAATTGTTGGTGGATGGCATTGGATCTATATTTGTTTCACTAGACTTACAGAAATATTAATCATGAATGTTTAATTAAATTCATACTATTGATTGATTGATTAGCTCGGCACCACCAGTCAGAGGCTTTGAGACCTCAGCCTTTAGGCTTATTGTGCTCTTGGTTGTACCGTTTATGTGAAGAGACCAGTAGCCCTTATAAGGCTCAACAGTCTTTTCACTAAGTCCTTCTTGGAGAAATCCTTCCTTGGGTACTCTAGTCCTAGGAGTCTATATCTCCAATGAGGCAGTGCTTCACATTCGAAGATAATGTGTGAGGCTGTTTCCTCCTCTTCCATGCACAACCGACAGATAGGTTCCTCCCTATATATGCCAATTGTTTGCATGTGCTTCCTTAGGGTACAGTCACCAGTGAGTAATGCCATCACTTTCCTTATCTGGCCCCTCCTGATATTTTTTTTGTAATCTTTGGCTGAGGTTTAATATTTCGTTAGTCAACAATTAGTCTAACAATAACTGTAATTATCAGTTGATATTTTCAATTGCATTGTCATAATTATAAATTAATATTGCCTATTTTGAATTCGAAATTATATTTACTAAAACATTTCATTGTAACATGTTATAGATAAGGCGTAGTTATTTTGAATATTGAATATCAACCTTTTTACATTTCCTGTATAGTCAGCATAAACTTTGATATTTCTACATTGAAATTTAAAACTAGAAATAAATATTACATGAAAAATATTTGTAAATTATATAGTAAGTATACAGGCTGTTTCACGACGAACTTACACTATCTATATATTGGAGACTACTCACACGATTGCTATAAAAATTGGCATAGATGGAGTTATGACAAGTTATGGCGAATTTATGGAAACTATTTTGACATACATGTCACTTCCGGTTATACCGACAACTTTAATATTTTAAATGTAACACCCTGCATATTATCAACATTTCGGATGTCTCTTTGTGTAGAATACTCTATATCTAAAATTTATACTTATCCAGATATTAATTTTGACAATAAAAAATTGACAGGTGCAAACCTTCATATTGAAAATTTTGTGTGAACATCCCCTATACAAAATGAAAAACATCTTGTCTGGTTGATTAGTAGGACAATCAAGGTAATTCGTGAGATGTATAAAACTTCTTTTTTGTATACAGGGCTGTTAAAAAAATGATGAAAAGTTCAAGTTAAAAAATGTTAAATATCTTAATTTTTTTTACGAAACAACCCTATTTTATTCTTTCACTTAATTCTAAGGCCGAAAATAAGGGCAGTTTATGATCACTTCCCTATACTCAATCTTAAGCGTTTTTGAGATAGTAACCTATTCAATAATATTAATTATTTCAGCCTTATTATTGCGTGGGCACGAGGAAGCGAGTTTCAACAACAAATTATTTTTTAGACAGAGGGAGTGAGTTACTCGAAAAGGAACCATGTGCCATTGTTCAAATTTACAGAAAAACGATTTAAAGTATCTATTTGTTTATAAAATAATCTTGAACTCTTTCTGAACAATTTTTGTCATGTATTTTGGGTTAGTAATTATTATTCTATATACAACACTTCCAAATTTTCAAAAATGAACTATGATTTTGAAGTTTTGGCGCTTGGTTCCTTTTCGATTTAAATAAAAAAGCAGGTTGGTTCTTTTTAAAGGAATATGTATTTTCTGAAAACATTTTTTTTTCTTAACCCATTTGTTACCAGAAATTTCAACGTTGGAATTTTTTAATGAAATTTTCAGTTTCTCTTATTTAACCTAATAAAATATCCTTGCAAAAAATAAAAAATTTCTGACAAACAGTTTACAGGAAAATTGCCGCGTGCTTGATCACACGCTGTTACTGGTAGGTCAGCGTTTTAAAATATTTTGTTCGGTACAAATGTTTTTACTTATTTTGGTTGTTTATGCTAGGTAATTATGACAGCAAGTAATGATTTAAGGTAGTTGAGGGTGAAACAAGGTAAAGGTAAATAAAAAAAGGGTATTTTTGAATTTCAAGTATTTATTTGAGTAAAAAAATTACATGAAAAGAAAGTGGAAGGTAAGTGAATTATTCAAGTCTTTGCTTTTTTTTTGGTGGCTTTGTACGTATGGCGTCGTGTTCTAAATAAAATTGTTTGTTCTCGTGGAACAATTTGAAGCAATTCTCTGAGTGTAGGTGGACGTTGCACTTCTCACATTTTAATACGGTGGCTTTTGGTGTGCACACAATGCAACGACGACCATTATTGGTTTTTAATGGAACGTGCAAGCCGTTTACTCTCGGTAGGTTGGGTTGCACATAATCGGTGTCAGAATCGTCTGCCGTTGCATCCTCAGCTTCGGCCATGACATCTTCAGCCGCAAGCAGAAGAGACTTCGTCACCGCATTTTTGAAGTGAAGCTGTGAGATATGATAATTGGCGACTCCATTGTCGTGTAGTTCTACGCCGCCCATATGCTTGTTGTAATTATTGAAGGTGAGGGGCTGTTGAATACCAACTTTTCTTTGCTGTAACGTTGCACTGTTACCATTTGATCGATTGCATCGTAATTTGTTGCGATGGTAACTTCAGAGTTATCCATCCAACGAATAACCATCACGTAATTTACCTTGTCGTATGCATAGTCGATTTCGAGCTTTTTCTAGTCTTTCTTCCCAATTTTCAAAGGTGCGCCGGCAATACGATTGGAACGAAATTGTCAAAGGACCGTGTGTTGTACTTGATGCTCACAATGGCTCAATAGTTCCATTACTACGGATGCATCGAGTCCCAAACTCCTATTGTAAATGCTGGACGCACCGGTATATGGGATGAACTGAAACATATAACCAGTGTGCGAACTGACGCACTCGAGACGAATAAGTTGTTTATTCAAAAAGAACCAAACGACTTGGATCCCTTTCTAGAAAATACGAATCTGTTTCTAACGCTCTGTCGGTTGGTTCTATTACCAACAGAGGGAGCTAGACTATTTTTAACACTTGGATCTTTTTGTAGTAGCTAAATACGTTGTTTGGGAGTCGTTTGGTACCCATAAGTGAAAAATGAGGTTTTGGCGCTTGGTTCCTTTCCGAGTAACTCACTCCAGAGGTGTGTCGAAAGTTCATGTACCTACCTATTTTTGCGGATTGTCTTATCTATTATTTGCCAATTACTTTGATATTTATAAAGTTCTAGTTTGAGGTTACAGCAATATTAATTTAATTGATTAAATAAATCGATCTGATAAGAAATTGTCTGGAGACATTCTGAGGGTCACAGCAGACATCATTGCCAAAAAATAGATTGTACGATAATAATTAATTATTATTCAAAAAATAATTTACTTATCTCTTCCCCAGCAATTAAAACTTTTTGATTTATTTAATTACATATTTATTATACCTACCATCGTAGTATTTTTATACCGAGTGTTCGTATACAGAGTGAGTTTTAGGTATGGAACGTGGACGGATTAATCTTAGCGATGATCCAAGAACAGGTCCACCAACAACAGCAGTCACCCAGGAAAACGTCGATGCTGTACGTGAGCAGATCCAAGAAGATCGACATGTCACATATCGTGAAATTGGAGCATCATTGGTCATTTCAAAGACCACAATTCAAAAAATTGTACATAAAGAATTATCTGTAAAAAAATAGTTTCTCGTTGGATACCGCATTTGTTGACGGAATAACAGAAAGCAATTAGAGTCAATTGGTGTCAAAAAACTAAACCGGTTTAACGCAGGAAACTCGAAAAATATAACAGTATTGTCAGTGGTGATGAATCCTGGATTTACTCTTATGACCCCGTAATTGAACGTCAGTCGGCTGTTTGGGTGTTCCAAGATGAACCAAAACCAACGAAAGTTATCCGTTGCCAAAGTGTTTCCAACAAGATGGTGGCGACATTTGTCGCGAAAGCGGGTCATGTAGCAACAATTCCTCTGCAAGATCAAAGAACTGTTACTGCTGATTGGTACATATCCATTTTTTTGCCGGAAGTAATTGCTTCACCAAGACAATGCAAGTTTCCACACAGCTCGAAAAACAATTGAATTTCTAAAGCAAGAAAACATCTTCCAAACAGTCCCGACCTAAGACTTTTTTACTTTTCCAAAAAGTAAGAATGAACTGCGTGGTCGTAGGTTCCAGTCCCCAGAAGATGCCGTCAAAGCCTACAAAACTCTATTTTGAATATACGAACAAGCGAGTGAAGTAACTACTTCCAGAATTGGTTCCAAAGGATGCATAAATGAATTTCTCTTCGTGGAGAATAGTGTTTAAAAGTTATCTAATGTTTTTTCTAGCTCTATATGCAAAATATACAAGACAACCATCGTATATATCCCCAGTTCGTCTCATTTTGGCAGAAACCTCCGATCAATACATGGGCGTTCATATCCCTTGTTTGATAAAATCTACGTTAAATGGCAATCAAAATCTTCAGTATTAAGTACAGTCCTTGCGATATCCATCACCATCAGGCAGTAGACGGTTATAATCTGTCGAAGACGTCGACAACATCCTCAGATTATAATTGCAAATTTGGTTTATTGCGGTATCTGCAAGTGAAATAGAATTATCATTAAAAAATATTACGATGGTTACTTAATAGAAAAAAATCTGCATCTGATGCAAATTCACTTTAATGATTTATTTAACAAGGTGACTGTTTGCAGTCGACACTATTCGATGGATGAATCATGGCAAGAACTGCTGCTTGGTTGTATTATTCTATAGACACAATACTCCAATAGACAAAACATTTTGTTGATAGAAATAAAATAAGAAAAAAAAGTCTTTGCCGGTAGACAACTGATGAGTTTGTTAGATTTTATCACAAGTGATACACAATTTGGAATCAGCTATACATTTTTTTTGCAGTGGAGAATTTCATGCGGTGATACAAAATGAAAATTTATTGGAAGAATTAAACCACAAAGTTTATTTTTTATATTATTATTTTCAACATTTCGGTAGCGTTCCGAACAATACTGTTAACACGCCAAACTGACTTAAAAATACTTATCCCTATACAGGGTGTCCAGAAACCTGTTGTAAACTCAATCTATAGATACTAGATGTGATCTTATGTCCATCCAACCGTACCTAGATAATGAATAAGTAGGTTCATTCTAAGGTTCCCAACGCAATGTCTATCTCACTCGGTCTCCGATGCTACTCTTTTTCGATATTTTTAAGTTCCAACCGAGCGATAGAGAGATAGAATACCGTGTATCTTTTGTACTTTAATGGTACGAGCGGAGTTAATAATACACTGTCTTTACTGTGAACCATTTAATTATTACTACGGGATATTTACTTAATTACAGTTTCCTGTAAAAATTGTCATATTTTAGTAAAGCGTGTTATCAATAGATGTCAAAGATAATAGTTTAATACTATTATAACGCCTTACAAAGTTTTTGAAAAATAATTTTAAAAGAACCGACTTCTAAGTTAAACGGGGTTGGTATAGGGAACATTACATGAAAAATATTCAGTACATCTTAAGGATTTCAAAAGGCAAAAAATATACAGGGTGATCCATTTGAAATAACAAAGTTCATTATTATTCCAGAAAAAGGAAAGGTCTGTAAACAATGTTAATACCACCGTAATATTGGCCATATCACCAAAATCTATAAAAATGGTGCGATCCGTTTCCGAGATAATTGAGGCGTTCTATACTTGAAACAACTCGCTCTGTATTTGTAGATAACTCTAATAAGTTAGCATCTGAAAAATTTTATCGGAACATTTAAAATCTTTTTAAAAACGTATCAATTACGCATCCTTGTAAAAATGCTGCATTCATATTAATATTACAAAATTAAGTTCGCAAATCGCGACATAAAAATTTAAATATCTTGTAAACCTCCAAAATTACAAATATTAGAAATGTCTATACCGTGTTTGATATTTATAGTTGACTTCAGCATTGAATAAATTGGCCATATGGTGGAGGCTTTTCTAGTGTTAGATCAGCCTTCTATATACATCATTACATTTTCAGAGAAAGACTACGTTTTTTGTTGACTTCTCCATTCCATGAAATTTCTGTAAGCAGCTTCATATTTTCCTCTTAAAGTAGCAGGCAATAAATTTTTTGCTAAATGTTCTTCAACTTTCGGGGTTGTATTTTCAAAATCAGAAACATCAGAATCCATTATAAAAATCACCGGCACGAAAAATAAAGGAAAGCTGTTAAAACTTTAAAAGTATAATGCGGCTAAGATGGCGCCTTTAGCTCGACAGTTTGACAGTAAATAAATAAACAGCAGTTGCCTAGCAACGAATTAGAAGTCGGACTGTTTTGCAGGTTTATTGTTTAGATATCACAGACTACAGATAAGCAGAATGACAATTTTCTGAAGGTAATTATTTTGGGTATGCCTAATGTCACTTCGACTATGTTTTATAGCCCGTTCAGTATAAAAACCGTTGTACATGACGTCTGTCATAACTAGACTAGGTTGCCAAGCCCTTGAAATAGTATGAGAATCTAGTATATGACATGTAGTTTCTCAAATATTCTTCTTTTTATTTGGCTATAGGTTACGTTTAGTTATTGATGGTTATTGTGTGCAAACAAACTTCGACTTATTTCAGTTACATATAAAACTTTTATTTGTATGTTAACAGTACAGCACTAACTAAGAAATTCTTATTTTAAAAACTGGAATTATTTCTAGCACTAAAAAGGTATGTATGGAATAGTTAAGAGGAAATTACGGAATTATTTAAGTATTTGAAATGTATATATAAATATGGAATAGTATCAAGGAAAAAACATAAAGTGGTCAATTATTTGTCCTAAAATGTTTTATTAACATCAAATATTAATTATCTAATATAATTTTTAGGTTACAATAGCAATTACCTACATGTTGGCTTCTAGAATGTGTCACTACAATATGAAAGGCTGATGTAAGGTTTGCAGACATCTTAAGTATAAATAAAAAAGTTCCGATAACCTGGATCACTTTTTTAAGGTTTATTTTTGTTGAAAGTTCCTTTCTCTGGATGTGTATCATATTTTAGTAAACTACTCAGGAACATTCTACATTGAATAATTTTTCATCCTACAATTGTTGCAGTAACATTCCTAAAGTGACATGATTATCTGTAAATAAATGTCCATGTATAATGTAACAGAATATATAATAAATACTGTTGATTGGGTATAATATTAAGCTTATACTTATTTGCTTCATACACGATGTGAATAGTATCATGAGTAAATGCATTAACTATTGCAGTATTATTAAGTTTCATTTATACGTTTTTTTGGATGTGACTTTAACTTTGATAACTCATCACTGCTAGTGAAAAATTACCCACGGTTCTTTGCTTTTTATATATAAATAACACGCAGATAGAAGAATTGAAAAATTAAATGAGCATTATGAAATTGTCACAACATAACCCCAAAAATGTCAAGACGTCAACTGAACCAAATAAATTGTTAATTGTTGTTATGAGAAATTGTTAATTTTAAGTATTATAATCGATGTGCAAAATAGTTTGGATGGTGGTCGTAGGAAAAACTATTTTTTATTTATTTACTTTTACTAGCCACGACAAACTATAAATACATAGATATAATTTAAAATGGCAGTGAAATATACATCTGGTGATGAAGAATTGTTACTGCAGATTCTTGGGAGATATCCTATAATTGAAAATAAAATCGCAATGTAAACAAAACACCAATTAATACAGGAACAGAGCCCCCTGTTGGTAACTGATTCTTTATCAACGAACATTGGCAATAGTGTATTGCGTTAAACATTTTATCTAAATCTGTATCATGATTTAAATTCAATTTCATCATATTTTTCCAATGTGTTTTCCATATCATGGATATATATTAATTTATTATTATTTATACTTGATTTAAGCTTTATCATTTAAAATACCTAGGGACGGAGTATGTGTACTTCTAAATCCCAAATATCTCTATTCGCATTATTTCGGCAAATATTAATATTCCATATGAAGAATCTCATACAGGAGCAACAGTGAGCACTATAAATTAAATCATATATGTCCAAGAGAGAACAACATACTTCCCCTCCACAAAACGCCCACTTCTCTAGACATTGTCTCTCTGTTATTCTATAGCTTCCTCTCTTCCACTCAGAGAGGCTATGTATGGCTGGTTCAGTAAAATATGGTTAAAAATTTTGCCGGAGATTCTGCTTATCTCCAGCCGATCGCCACCGCTTCGCCAAAATATAAAACACTGCGCTTTTTCTGCCGATTGACCATGCACTAAATATTGAATAGCGAGCGGCGAAACTATGGCGAGTCGTTCGCGATCGACTATGCATACAACTTAAAATTATTGATGGATACTTCCTCTCCGGCGATTTATTTCAAATAAAATATAGAAGTGTAGCGTTATCACTCTCAATGTTATTCGCCTATTGTATATTTTGCTGTTACCGATATATTAAACACTTTTAGTTGGATGGTGCAATGAAATTTACTATCATATTGAAACTTATCAGTGTCACATCCATATGTTGTTTACTCATAGGTTCGTTTGAAAATTAGATATTCCAATTTCAACCATAATACATTAGTCATAGCACGTGGGAATTTTAAACCTTGAACTTTCAATTAGCATTATTTCAGAAATAAGTGATAGTGTCATATTATTATTG
Source organism: Lochmaea crataegi (assembly GCA_947563755.1). NCBI lineage: Eukaryota > Metazoa > Arthropoda > Insecta > Coleoptera > Chrysomelidae > Lochmaea > Lochmaea crataegi. The sequence goes on from OX387428.1 coordinate 16,264,348, forward strand.
ATACAGTTTCATTAATACAAGTAAAAGATAATTTAAATAGAAGGCTCCACTTGCCATCTCGTGCACTGAGCTCGTTTTCAAGACTCAATATATAATGAGTACATAGGCGCTAAATTTTTTTTCTAGTCTCTAAAAAGCGAAACAATATAAGACGAGAATTTATTGAAAATATTCCACACGTCTAGGCGATACTTCTTCTTCTTCTCTTCTCCTTCTACCTTTTCAGGTGTCGGACGAGGATTCCGGTTCCTCTTGTACCCAATGCTTCCACTCTTTCCTGTCTCTTGGTAATCTTTTCATTTCATCTAGAGTTTTTCCTTTCTTATTCCCTATCTCCTTTATTCGGTCTATCCACTTTCTTCTCGGTCTACTCCTTCTTCTGTGAATAGTACTTCCAGCTTCCATCACTTTTCTTGTAGTTCTATCTGTTTTCATTCTAACAATATGACCATACCAATTTAATTGGTTTCTCTTTATTTTTCTTATTATTGATTCTTGTTTTGTTATTTCTCTAATCTCTTCATATCCACATTTTGTCCCACTTTGTTTTCCCTGCTATTCTTCTTGTTACATATTTTCATCTGTTTACCAGTTGATTTTATTATCAGAAATAATGCACGTGACGCCCCCTGTAACAAAATGTTAAATCATAGATAAAATAATATTCCTTCTCCAAAGTTATGCCTCTGGATCCAAGTTGATAACAATTGATAAATATACAGAGATAATTATCTGCAAAAAATATTTCAAATTTATCGCCCTGTTTTTTTTTACCTCGGCGATATTGTATTAAGTCATATTTGGTCCTATCGCTATATTTTAGTCCAAATAATCCTGATGGAGTATTCAGACATAATGATCGTCCACGATTTTTTTCGATATTCACACCATCTTTGCAAAGAAAGTCTTAATTAATTTAAAGTACACCTCTTGAAAATGAAACGCAACGCCTATGGTTGGATAATGTGTCATTTTTTCTGTCACATCAAAACTCATGTTCGAATGGGTCCCAAAAAGTGTTGAACTCATCCCCAAGGGGATGCCTACCAACCAAACCCACCTGAACTCGCCGTTACCCCCGCCTCGGAATCACTACCCTAGCATACAGAGCATACTTCGAGAAACTTGGAATAACCTTACAAAAATAACAGTTCCCTCCAAAGCCCTGGCACTGCAACTTCATGTGTCGGTTTTCTCCTTGATACCAGGCTAGAAATAACGAAATTACCACGAGTGTAATTTGAATTTGCTCGACATTTCTAAAAATCTTAAATTCCAGCTTTTTACCTTCTAAAGTATTTTTGCAGAAAACGCAGGCAAAGTGAGGTGCCCAATTTTCATCTTGATATCTGATTTTTAGGTTAAAATAGCTTCATAGGCTTCGCAAAGCATAGCATATGAAACAGAATGAATCAACATCATGTTTACTCTGTCTTGATGCCATTTTATAACTGAGTAATACACACAAAGTATCGGGTTAATCAAAGTGCTGCCCTCTTTTGTTTATAAAATAAATTAAAATAAACTTATCGACGTAAATCAGACAAAAGCAAACTTTAAAAACTAAAAATGAAAATTCAAGTGTTTTTTAATGTTTAGAAACAGAATTTAAGCATGAGAACACAAACCAAAAAAAATCTTTTTGTTGACTGGTGTAAGTTATTCAAAAATTAAAAATAATAAAAGTCGCCACAACGCCAAATATTAAGAAGAATAAATACAAAAAAGAACAAAGTTTTTATTAGACTATGCAGCTCCAAAACTCTATTATGGAGGTATAAAAATACACTGTAGATATGACTGCAACTTATAGTCTATGTAACTTGCATGAGACAAAAACTTATGCACTTATTTATAGAATGTCCAATATCTGTTGAGGAGAGTGCATATGCTCAGAATTGACGAATTAATACGTATTCTTAACACCATTGACTTTATTAAATTAACTAAAGTTGTGAATTATCTTCTCAATATTTTGAAGCTGAGTGCCTTTGTACTAGAAGAATGAGATATTTATTGTGTTTCCACTTTTTTCTTGTTAAATTAAGTTTGTTTTAATTATTGTTTTCCTACTTTATTATTGTTTTTGTTTCGTTTTCGCATTTTGGTATGTAAAGACCGAACTTCTTGCAATCAGAATTGTATATTATTTTTAATGCAATAAATTTATCTATCTATCTATCTAACAAAGTTTTTATAAAATTAAAATAATTAAGTACTAAATGTAATTGACGAAATCATCACCACGACGTTGAAGTCTATAAGATTGTTTTGCCAATTCATTAGAATTCAATCTGTAGAATAGCGAAAACAATAAATTATACGTGTATTCGCTTCAACCTTAGATTAGACAACCTTGACATCAAAATTTCTTTAAAATACGAAATTTATTCAAAATTGGCTTAGGATTAGCCAACCGAAAGCGCCACAACACAAACACTTGTCTGTGATCTTTAAAGATGATATAAAATACATTTTGTTCCATTTAAAATCAGCGAAAAAATTATATTTTGGGTCATCCTGTATACAAAGGGAGAGCTATCCAAAATGTAATAAATAGCAATAAAATTAGACCAGCATGGAAATCCTTTTCACTCAAAATATTAACACTTGTTGATATTGAATAATACAGGGTGGCGATATCATTGAGATTTTCACATAAAAGTACCCAGTAACACCCTATATTGCCAGAATGGGGAAAATAAACTAATTGAAATTCAATATAATATATAGGATGCTCCATTTAAAAACCCATAACTTTGATATGCCTATGTCTTGGTTGGCTATTTTCCTCCATTCTCTTTTGGTTTTTTCCACCTCTTCTCATCTGCATATGTTTAACAGGTCTAGGTCCTTTTCTACTGCCCCTATCCACTTCTTTTTGATCCAATTCCTCTACTGAGTTATAGCTCTGTTATTTTCTTGTCTATGTATCTTATATGTTGCGACCTTACTACCATTGATATTTGGGGAATTCCATGAGCACCTGATTTCTCTTCTGATCCAAATATCTTCTACACAGCTCAGTTATGTGAACAGTTTGTTTCACATTGGATGCAGATGAAGGGGCTGTACTTAAATTTCCAGTCCATATTTTTAAAGTACTATTAACTACTACTAACTAAGTACTATTAATGTCACTGTTTTCGTTTTTTAATAGTAATTTATGCAACAAGTACATTATGCTTATGGAATCCGAGCCATCTCTAGAGAAAATAGAAAAAAGCATAACAGCTGCAAATGCTTTGATATGGATAGTGGCAGCTTGGAGAAAAGTTACGGCAAAAATAATAGTAAACTGTTTTTCAGAGGCTGGATTTAAAAAAGCTGGAGACGCAACTGATGATGTCCAAGAAGAATTTGAAAATGAAATTACCGACCTATCCACTTTAATACCAACTGAAATGGTTTCGGATTTCAACGGATATTCTTCTATAGATGAAGCAATAACCACTGAAGATTCCGAATTTTCCATTTCTAAATGTGTTGAGTACTTCTTAGCGACAGTGATGAACAATCTGATATTGAAGAAATAAGTGACGAACTTCCTTTATATTAAAATTAGTAAACCTCTTAATAACGGACAAACAAAAATCCCCCTTAGCTCTCCGCTATTAACAGATTTTACTGTATTTTGTTTCATCCCACCTTTTCTTGAACCCATTGTGAGTACATTCGAGCACTAGACTTGCTTCTACTGAAACTGTTACATTGGCGGAGCAGGCAGGTATAAACATTTTTTGAGCTGATACCTTTTTAGACTTACCATGGTCTTTGGTCCACGACAGTGTGACTACAATGTTATTTGTCGCTTCAACCAAGGCACGGTGACATTCTAGTACTCTTCTGGGCTAGTGTCACATATTGTTGAATTCGGAGAAACATTTTTTTAATTAAACGTCAGTCTACGATAAAGTTTTTTGTTACATTTTCCTATTTTTTGGTTTATTCGGTAGCCGAAAAACATTTGTGTGTCACATATGCAGGAAACGCTTTAGCAGTCCTCAACTATCAGCTGCTCAAGCTTCGCTACGCTCGCTCGTGCATATAATAGTCTCGGGCTGCTAAAGCTCATTTTCTGCCCTTGTGACACAATATACTATTTTTCTTTTTCCTCCTGGATTCTAAAATAACTCTCTAAAATGTCTTTTAGCATTAGCTAAAATGATTCAGTCATTATTGACAGTTGAATTTTCAAATACGCTCTCCCTTTGTTGTTAAACGTGGCATAAATGAAATTGTCTCATTAGTCATATCTGTCAATATAAGCTGTCAACGCTTTATGAAAGAAAATGTGGAAAATATTGGAACAGAGTTTTATTGGCAAATAGTAACTCTTTATGGAGAACCTGCTTCATTTAGAAATGTGAGTCTATTATTATATCGCTATCATTTTTTACAAATTGTTACTGGAACGGTGGTTTATTTTTTGTCCTATTATGTAAAGTCGAATTTCAATTACCCATTTCTGATTTAGTTTAAAAGTTGTAGAGATTACTATAATAAATACCGGGTGAGCAAATAAGAACGGAAAAATAAATGGAAGTATGGATCATGAAAGTAAACTAAATTATCAACAGACAGGCGAAAACCGCAAGTCGATATCTTTATCCTATCCCGAAACGTGTAAGTTTTAAGAATTTTTCTTTGAAGATTAGATCTGGTTTTACTGAACAGAATTTAACAATGTTGGACTCCTTTATTGACTTTCCTTATAATTTTAATGATTTCAATATTAGCGTTACTGTCACCAGTAAACGGCGTTTAGCTGATAAATTTGAGCCCAGAATCAGACGCGCTGTGTCTCTAACTAACTGGGGTAAAGAACCAGTTCTCGAACTATTACATTTAGCAAATCTTTTGAGAAGAGGTCAACTGCATCAATCATATGATATCTTTTGGTAATAATTGCAAAATTATTATGAACTAGCTGACCCGACAGACGTTGTCCTGTCTTAACTATTAATTTGCTTTGTTGCAACACTTTGACCATCGCAGAATTTATCGAAAGGTTGCAAGTTGGAGTTTCATTTTTCATGTTTCATTTATTTGTTCGACCGCCTTCTAACAACGTAGCTGCAATACCTGACGAAGCAAGAGCAAGTGCCATACTATTTTGCGATCTTATCGTTGCCAAAATCCATGATATCAAAAACGTTTTCCCAGTTCCACCAGGAGCATCTAAAAAAAATCCGCCAGTTCCATCGTTTACTTCTTAGGCATATTTTTGTTGTTCATTTAAAATGGGAACGTTTCTTGAAAAGGTTTCTTTTAATGCTTCGGAAACATATTGTGTTTCACGTCTCAACTATTGATTAAATTCGTCGTGCATTGGTCGATTAGGAGTTGTCAATCCCAAATTGGTAAGCATTAAGCACATGTGTTCAAATAAAATTAAAGCTTCGTTAATTTGCAAATCTGGATTCGATGAGTGTCATTCTCTTGCAATCCCAAACGATGACAGTGAAACGTTATCTTTGCGGATAACATTTCAAATATAAAAATATTCCAATATTTCTTAAAATGTCTTTTGGTGGAATAGACAATAAGTGTATTGGGACTAAATGTCAATAATGATAGTTTCTGGTTATTAACTTTACCGCGAAATTTAAAATATTTAAATTTTACATAAATATGAACGGAGAGGTTTCCGATAAAGTAATAGAGATTTATTGCAACTTTCGTTTTGTAGTTCCCTTAATAAACTCTCTTTTATTTTGACATATACGTATGCTCAGTGAGTTCAACTTTAAGGATATTCCCAATCTAAAATACAGGATTCCCGTACTTCAGTTAAATAAAGGCAAATAATTTTTTAATTAAGTTCCTTTATTTTGACGGATCTGTCACCATAAACTGGATGTTTTGTGCCATAAATACAAAACTGTTTGTCGTTGTGTCACTTGTTATATTCAAATAACGTAAATAAATAACATATTGTTGCGAGGTCACCAACTCAAAGCCGGCCCTGTCTCTCTACTGTAAATTTTGGTGGCTGCGCTCCTTTCGAGAACACTCAGAAAAGACGCTTTACTTACGCATAGGACGAGCGCGGAAAAGACTAGAATTTTCGAGAGTTGAGAAAGACTATATACGCGGGTTTTTGAGTGAGTGGAGGAATTAGTGAAACGAAGACAAAGAGTTAGTACACAGACAGTTTACAGAAGTTCTTAGTAATCGGACAGTGAATTAAATAGTGAAGATAAATAGTGTAATATTCAAGTGGTAAAAATAAATTAGAACTATTATACCGAGTGTTAATAAATTAGTAGTCGTTAAGTAGAGTGTGTACATAAATTGAGATTAATAAATAAATCAATAGATAGTAATTAGTATAATTTTATACCACAAGTAAAAACTATTTAAATGAATAACGAAAAACATTACAATATTAACAAAACACAAATTCTTCAAGGTTCGAGATCTGTCACTTTCACAGGACATATACTTTATTCAGTTCTGTGGTTACTTTCGATTTCACTTAAAGCGCTCTGCAATAGAGCACTTTTGGTATCGCCTTAGAGGATACTTTAATTATTATTAAAGTCGTCGTTTTTTCCCATTTCCCATTTGCAATAACTCTCTATCAAGGAACTGTGCAGTAGTTATTTCACATTTTTTCATCTCCATCGCTTGTACTATTAAGTATTAAGTTATTGTTTTTCTGTCTAACGAATAGCGTGCTGCACCTAGTTAGTAAAATAAGAAGGAAAACATTCTGTTGCTGTGTTTGGAATGGGTTGTACCATTCCACTCAAACTAATTGGACTAAGATAAAGTATAATTACATTAAAAGTAAGATCATTCGCTTCGTAATGAGAACCTAACAAATATGGCGTATTAACCTATTATTTTGACAACCCCAAATAAAATATTCATAAACCTACATTCGGCGGCGCGTTACAGTGCGTCCATAAAATAATACAAAATAGTAAAGAACATTTCACAATATTTCGTTGACTCGGCATCTGGCGGATTTAATAATAAGTTTAGAAATCCCTCATTGTACAGAAAACAGTAATAGATCCGTAGTCGGTAAAATTTAGATACTAAAACAAATTAAATTTATTTTGTAAAAAAAAAGGTGAGCGGTCGTCAGACCGCCGACAGAAGCTTGCTTCTTATGCACAATAGAATGCGAGGTTGGGAAAACCATCAATAAAAATATGCGCAATAGAATGCGATGTTTGGAATTACATTAGGCCCAGTACGTTCTACTAAGTTTTATTTTATATAATATTGACCATTTTTTCAAAATTTTGACAATTTTTGATAATTATTGACCATTTTCTCAAAATTTTAACAATTATTGACAATTTTGACAGTTTTGACAATGATTGATAATTTTTGACAATTTTTCAAAAATGTTGACCATTTTTCCAAATTTTAACTATTATTGACCACTTTTGACAGGTTCTGACATTTTTCAAAAATGTTGACTATTTTTAACAATTATTGACCATTTTCGACAGTTTTTATAATTATCGACCATTTTACAAAACATTTGATAATTATTGACCATTTTTTCAAAATTTTAACAATTATTGACAATTTTGACAGTTTTGACAATGATTGATAATTTTTGACAATTTTTCAAAAATGTTGACCATTTTTCCAAATTTTAACTATTATTGACCATTTTTGACAGGTTCTGACATTTTTCAAAAATGTTGACTATTTTTAACAATTATTGACCATTTTCGACAGTTTTTATAATTATCGACCATTTTACAAAACATTTGATAATTATTGACCATTCTTGATAATTTTTCAAAAATTTTAACCATTTTTCAAAATTTTAACAATTATTGACCATTTTTGACAGTTCCTGACAATTATTGACTATTTTTGACAATTTTTCAAAAATTTTGACTATTTTTCAAAAATTTCGACAATTTTAAACAATTATTGACCATTTTTGACAGTCTTTTATAATTATTGACCATTTTTTCAAAATTTTAACAATTTTTGACCATTTTTCAAAATTCTAACAATTATTGACCATTTTTGATAATTTTTCAAAAATGGTCAATAATTGTTAAAATTTTGAAAAATCATTGACCAATTTTTTAAATATTTAACAATTTTTGACCATTTTTCAAAATTTTTACAATTTTTGACTATTTTTCAAAATTTTAACAATTTTTGACAGTTTTTGACAATTATGGACCGTCTTTGACAATTATTGACCATTTTTGATAATTTTTCAAAAATTTTATCCATTTTTCAAAAAATTTGTTACAAATATTGACCATTTTTGACAGTTTTTGACAATTATCGACCATTTTTCCAAATTTTTGAAAATATTTGGCAATTATTAACCATTTTTTCAATATTTTGACAATTTTTGACCATTTTCCAAATTTTTGACAATTATTGACCATTTTTCCAAATTTTTGACTATACTAGTCAGTATCGAAATTTGAAATAGCGCATTTAGGAAGCATCACAAATGTGTTTACCGAAGCTCAAGAATTGGAAATAGTCCTGACTGGATGGAGCATTTTCTTCGAAAACACCCCACCATAACCCTAAGAAAACCGGAGGCTACATCAGGAGCTAGAGCTATGGGCTTCAACAAGGTTGCTGTTAATCGGTTTTTTGGCTTGCTTCTAAGTATAATCGATAAATATCAGTTATCTCCAGATAAAATTTATAATTGTGACGAGACAGGAATTACTGTCAATCCAAAGGGACATTCGAAAATACTAGCCCTTAAAGGAAAACGCCAAGTAGGTGTTCTGACTTCTGCAGAACGAGGTGAAACAGTTACTGTAGAAATTTGTTGCTCAGCTGCGGGAAGTTATTTTCCTCCTTGCCTCATTTTTCCGAGAAAAAGGAAACGTCCTGGATTTGAACTTCGTTTGCCACCCGGAAACAAGTGATTCCGGTTGGGTGACAGGAGATATTTTTTTCAGATGGTTCAAAAAATTTGTGCAATATTCTAGAGCTTCAAAAGATAACACCGTACTTTTAATTTTTGATGGCCACGCTAGTCATACAAAAAACCTTGACCTTATTAATTATGCCAGAGAAAATGGAGTGGTTCTACTTTGTTTACCATCACATTGCTCGCATAAGCCTCAACTTCTGGACGTCGGATTCATGAAGCCTCTCAGCAATTAGTACGAAAATGAAGCAATCCCGGAAAAGTCGTGACACTTTGGCAAATATCGTCTCTTTTTGGAGCAGCCTATGTTAACGCAGCAACAATGAAAACTGCTATGAGTGCCTTTGAAAAAACCGGAATTTCGTCCCCAAATCAAAACGTTTTTGAAGAAAATGACTTTTTACCAGCGTCTACAACTGATATTCCTTTATACAATGGAGGCAATAATAACGTTTTCACTCAAAGTAGTCAACGAAATGAAAAGCAACCCTCAAGAGAATATACCCACCAGACACCAGAAAAAACTGCGAGTCATAGAAATAGAGCGCCTCCACATGTGCCCAACAGAAACATCAACAATGGTTCGTGGATGCCTGATTTACCTCATGGTTATGAAAAATCACCGAATAAGGAAGTTCTGGAAAAGTCAAATATTTTTCCACTTGCATCGCCTCAAGATTTGCAGCCAATTCCCAATTTAACTTCTATCGCAAAACGCACTCAACGAAAACGGGGAAAACGGCAATATTAACATCCACTCCTTATAAAATGGAATTGGAAACTTCTGTTAAAAATAAAAATGTAAAAGCTACTACAGTCAAGAGAAAGATAGGAAGTAGTGAGACAAAAAATATTAAGAAAACAAAATCTGTTAAATTAACAAAAAAAGCACGAGAAGAAAAAAATGATAACGATTCCTCAGGTGACGAGGCCGAAGCAATATGGTACTGCGATGAATTTTATAGTACTTCCATTGAAGGATGGATTTCATGTTGTCTCTGTCATAAATGGGCTCATAATTCATGCGCAGGAATTGACAGCGATGACGATGAGACTGTATTCCAATGTTAATTTTGTACCTGAACAAATGTTGATGTTTGCTTTAAATTTGGGCAATAATCATCCATTTTTGTATAACTTGAATAAATCTTTGAATAAGGGTTTTTGTGTTAATAAATTAATCCCCTTCATCTTACATACAGGTAATGGGTGATATGAAGTAAATGCTTCTACTTAAATTTCATCAAACACATTTATATATTTCAAAAATAACCAGCAAAAATATAGTATCCACTAGTAAAAGCATTATGGTCTCTTATTCACCCGTTCATAATGGCCATTATTGTATTTAAATTGTATACCCCATTTTACCCCGTGTACGGGACAAAACGGGGAAGTGCATGATTCATAAAAAATGATAAAATACTTCCGGAAGAACTCTAAGTTGGTCAGGTAATTGATTGAAGTTTAAAGATAACATATTTAACTAACTAAATTCAAAATGGTAAAGGTAGGTTAATTTGTTTTACAAAACTATGTTGCATAAACTACACCACGCGTGTAAGTACTTGAGATACATTTTAGGGTGCGTGCAGTTAAAGGTTAATGCCTACAACATGATTTGTTTTACAAGAAATATCTATTTACCAAAAAAATTAAATTTGTCCCATTACAAAATAGCCGAAGCCAAATAATTTGACCGTTTGGGTTCTGTCACTGTAATTCTTAAACTATAGTTTTATCTTTTGTTTCAGACTGACAGTGAAGTGGCATGTGAAGAAGCAGCTCGATTGACTGCCGAACAACAAGAAGATGATTACGAAGACGAGTACTGTTACTATCACGATCTCCCACCCCCTCCAGACGGAGGATACGGTTGGGTCATCGTATTTGCTTCGTTTATGTGTAATATGGTTGTCGACGGGATAGCCTACACGTTCGGTATCTTCCTTTCAGACATAGTATTCTTCTACGGCGAAACCAAAGGAAGAACCGCATGGGTGGGCTCTCTTCTTTCGGGAATGTATTTAAGCGCCGGTCCTTTAGTTAGTGCGTTAACGAATAAATTCGGGTGTCGAGCTGTGTGTATATCGGGTAGTATAATTTCAACTATTGCCTTCGTTCTATCAGTATTTAGTCCAACGGTGAACTGGTTAATGTTAACATACGGATTTATCGGAGGTATTGGCTTCGGTTTAATTTACCTACCAGCAGTGGTATGCGTAGGATATTACTTTGAAACGAAAAGATCACTGGCTACAGGTATAGCGGTATGTGGATCGGGTGTGGGTACTTTTACGTTCGCTCCTCTAGCTACAATGCTTTTAGAAGAATACGGTTGGAGAGGAGCTAATTTAATATTAGCCGGTTTAATACTTAATTGTATTCTCTTCGGTGCTTTAATGAGACCTCTAGAGTACCCAAAAGATAACGGCGAGAAACCTTTATTACAGAGAATGGCTGAAGAACGTAAACTAGCCATGGAACGAGGAAGCATTGGTGGTTCGTACTTTATGGTACAACTTCCCGATGGATCTATGGAAAAAAGACAGAAACAACCACTCAATAGAGATCCTGGTGTGCATTCCAGCTTGGCTTTGGATCAGTTAGCAGCGGGTAGCAATTTACCTCCTATTCCAACAGTACCTACACTTCCAACAATTACTGAAGCTAAAGTAACCGAACATAGCGGTAGCTCTGGTACTCCTAGTCCAAGAGAAAGTATTACTGAAATTAAAGGAAATAAAGTTAAAATAGAAAGTCCCACCGTAGAACCTCCACAAAGAATACGTAGAGATTCCGATAATATCGAAGTACCTAGGAATCCTAAAATTATGCCCAGAAATGCTAGTCAGCCCGCTTTTAGTACCCACGTTCAAGGATTACCTAAGAACGGATCGGTGCCTACTTTTGATAGGATGCGGAAAACTTCGTTTGGAGAGAAATTTAAACCGACTCTAGTTCCAATTAAATCTTCATCACGAAATGCTGTTAATAGTTCCAATGGGGATATGAGAAGAAAGAGGAATGATTCCACTGGATCTTTCATCAGGAACAATGCTAGCGAGGTGAGTTTTTTTATTTGTTATGGGGATTATTTTTATTTTAGTTCGTAATTTATAATTATTGCACATGAGGTTTGTATTTTACCGGAAAAATTTGGATTTTTTAATGAGCTTAGATTGGCAGTTTTTTGGGCCAAATTGAAAACAGGTTAGAATGTTTTATTTAATGTCGCCCGAACCGCTGAGGTTATAAGCGTCGACGTTACTAAACAAGTCACATTACACAGTGTGTAAACGTGTTATCGTTTTCAAGTTTATTGCAACAATTAAGATAGAATAAAATAAAATCAAGTGGTTACCGAAATTCGCTACAATACAATCAAAAACTAAAATGTAATGCAAAACGCAATAAAATGTAAAACACTAAAAAGAACTATGAATGTCAATGAAGTAGATGTTTAAAATGTTCACCGCGAGTGCATTGCTGGAACAATCATAACCCCTAACGAGTATTGTTCTTAAGAATCTTTTTTGAACTATTTCTAGAGGGGATAGATATCCTTTTGCTAAACCACCCCATCCTATAATACCGTAATTCAAGTGAGATTCAACTAGATTCTTATAAACTATTATTTTTTGTTTAAAGTTGAGTATACTACATATTCGCTTGAATTTAAATAGTATAACGTATAACCCTTAACTTCCTTAGAAGATACACAATATGTTGATCCCATCTTAAATTCGAATCTAATATTATACCAAGATATTTTACACTAGTTTGGGCTGAAACAGTAAATCGAGTTCCTACTTGAAGGTTAAAATTCGGAAGAGTGGTACTATATGAACTAAATGGGAGATAAACAGTCTTTTTGAAGTTTATTGAAAGAAATCTGTTATCAAACCATTCTTTAATGCTTTGCAAGTCTTGTTTTAGTTTTTGTTTTAAATTAAACCAGCTACTGTCTTCACAAAAGAGTACGGTGTCAGCAAAACTAATAATTTTGTTTCTAATAAAAATAAATCGTTTAGGTAAACATTAAAAAGTATAGATCCTAATACCGTGCCTTGAGGTACACCACATATTATGAGTCAGTTCGTTCATTACTCAACGTATTTTCTATTTTGACCTTTTGTTGCCTATTTGATAGGTAGCTTCTTAAGAGTTGGAGGGGTATACCACGTATGCCTAGATCTTCCAAAGTACTTATAAGTATACCATGATCAACTGTATCAAAGGCCTTAGCTAGATCGACAAAGACACCAACAGCAAGCATTTTTCAAGACTATTATATATGTTATTAGTTAGTATCTTAATGGCTTCTTGGGTAGAACAGTTTTTTTTGAATCCGTACTGTGATGAAGAAAGTAATTTATTTGATTCAGTCGGTTTTTGGATAACTTTTTCAAGAATTTTGGCCAAACTGCTAATTATAATTGGATTTATCTGTTTTATCACCTTGTAAATGGGAGTTATTATTGAAATCTTAAAAGCAGATGGAAAATGTCCTTCAGATAATGATTTGTTGATCAGATACGCCATTGGTATAGAAATGTAGTCTTTCACTTTTTATAACATTTCAGATTTGAGTCCATCGGCACCTGGTGCCCTATTATATTTTAGTTGCATTATAATTTCTTTTATTTCATTGTCATCAGTAGGGTGTAAACATATTGAATGATTACAGATTTTCTTTTTTTCATTATAGTGTTTTTTATTTTTTACCAACAGACACAAATTAATCGTTGAATATGTTGGCTACTTTAAAAAATTCAGTAATTATTTCATTATTGTCATTTTTTTATTTGTTTTGTTGCTGTTTGTATCAATAAACTTGAAAACGATAACATTTTTGAATAGAGAATGAAGAGACCTTTCAAACGATATATCACAAGTCCGCAATGTCACATTGAAGAATGTCAATTTATAATTTAAATTTGACGTGTTTCGGGATTTTTTATAAATATGTACAGTAAACGGAATAATGAATTTATTCCGTTTGGCTTTTACACACTGTAGAATAATTGGACTAAAAATTTAAATACCTATTAGTGTATATATATTATATATATGTTTGTCAAAAAATAAATCAAAGATCCTAAATTATAAGGCCATGCTGCGAAAATGTCAACTATATATTTCTACCAGACAATGGGTTTTAATTGTTGATTACTTACTATTTCTGCTTTAAAATGTTCCATGTAAATATTGGATCAAATTGGTGAGAGGTAAAAGGCAATGGCAAGACCAAAATTCTATTCATAAAAAACATTATTGAATTGAAAACATTTTTTTGTTATATATCATTTTAAAAACTCTATTATTACTGCTACACTTAATTTGGTTCTTTCTATAAGAGTCTAATTTTGTTTTTACGAGTTGTTTTATTTGTTTGGATGGATACATTGGTAAAAAGACTAACTAAATCAAAATATACTAAATAATGGTTTTTATTAAAGTTTAAATATGATAGCTTTCCTAAAAATTGATAATTTTCATTAACTTCAGGTGAGCAGAAGGATTTAGCTCTATTTTTCAAAATTGCAATTCCTAGTTTTTGTTCCTAAAATTTTGTATTTTTTGTATTTTCTCCATTTATCATACAAACTTCTACCTATTGCCTATAATTTAACTAATTAAGAGTTCTTGAAATACACGAGTTAATTTTAAAACTTCACTGTTTAGAGATACGCCGACGCCAATCATAAATTCCTCGAAGAAAAACCAAATTAAAACACCTTACTTGCACAAAGAAACTCGAATAACCTTTGTATGTGTGTGAAGGTCTAAAAACATACCAGACGAAAATATATCAGATAATATTTACGGATACGTTGTTGTCTAATTTATTGATGTCAGTAAATGTAAAGTACATTTCACAATATTTCGTTGACTCGGTATATGGTCTTAAAGATTTAATAATAAAAGTTTATAAATCCATCATTGTACAGTAAACAGTAACAGATCCGTAGTCGTAAAATTTAGATGATAAAACTAAATATTATTTTACCAGACTAAAATTCTTCCGGGAAATAGGACTAAGGGAACTGCTAGTCTCTGAGACTTTCCTCAGGAACTAAGTGGAAGTAAGGGAGCACAATAGATCTTCTGGATCTCAGTGAATGTCACCCCAATATACATACATACATACCAGCCAAATATTCGAGTTGTAAAATAATCATACTATTATTAGGCATTATCTTTTCGATACGATACTGTATTGTAATTAAAACAAGGTATCACACAGGCTATTTATTGTAAATGGTTCTCTACATCTGGTGTGGCAAATGGGCTCAATTCCAACAGTCACGAAATTGAAGCAAACAAACCATGCATCACAAGAAAATATGACTGTATTTAAATATTGAGACACACCAAATAATTTGTAGCGTATTTAAAAATCTACGTGAGAAGTTTGTTTTCCGAATAAAAAAAAATAGAGTCAATCCAAACAATTTCGTCTTTAATAGAAATTCCTGTGTCAACTGTCTATAAGACAGTCGAAAATTGACCTTATAAAATTAATCAGCGTCAGCATATCTATCGACCTGTTTCGACTTTTAAATTGATATTGCAAATCCTTAATTCTTTAATTCCCGCTAGTTGTCTCATTAGCCACTTCCAATCCCCAACCCTGACCATAAGACAATTGACATCTGCCAACGACCGCCTCCATTTTTAACACGCCACGAGCAAAGCCCCTTTTCGCTATCGACTGTCTTCAAGGAAAGACATACACTTTTGAATTGCCCTTTATCTTTTATTACTTATCTTCTATATCTTTTTTACTTAAATTGCTGTGGTAGACACCACTGCCTCAAAGATACCGTTGAAATATCAAGACACCAACTAGGACATCCCCTAGTATATCTCAGGAATACCTCCAAATTTACTGAAGACCCACCACTGGGATACCTTCAAGCTAGGTTTCCATCCACCCTTCCCGGAGAAAACAACTTCAAAGATAAGTACAGTACAGTACTTAAAAAGTACAGGCCTCATTTTTTTTTGTTCTTTACTGGCGGAAATAAAATTAGCCACCCGGCAATAAGAGCTGTAGGGGATGGTGACCGGCCAAACGACCCGCGTGACGGCAGCACCCCCAAGTTCGAATTTTGCAAAAATCCTTACGCCGTTGGATTGCCCAAGTTTTGCCCACATTTGCCCAACCAATAAATTATTTTGCCCACCCTCCAAAAAAAAGTTATAGGCAAAACTAATTTTTCTAAAAAAATTACTTCCAGCACCCCCGTCTTTGAATTTGGCAAAAAGCTTGATGCAGTTGGATTGCCCAAGTTTTGCCCCCATTTGCCCATCCAATAAATTTTTTTGCCCACCCCCCCAAAAAAAGTTATGAACAAAACAAATTTTTCGAAAAAATTTTTTTTTCCGAATTCCACAGAAAACTGCACGCAGTTGGATTGCCCAATGTTAGTTCATATTTGCCAACAAATAACTTTTTTTGCACACCCTCCAAGAAAGAAGTTATGGGCAAAATAAATTTTTCAGAATTGGATTTTTCTTGGTACGCCATCAAATTTTAATTTTACGGAAAATTATACGCAGTTGGATTGCCCAACTTTTTCAAATCTAACTAGGGTTGGGGTTAGGTTTTGTTAGGTTAGATTTAACCTTTAATTTGTGAATTAATGTGAAAGGTCAAGAGCAACATTTTTTTGGTCTCCGATTCCGTTGAAACTTTGCATAAAGGGGTTTTCGGGTACGGCCATTCCGAAAATGCAATCAGTTCCCGAAAAGGAAAACTCCTTCCCCGAGAAACTCGAAAAGAAGATGAAGAAGATGAAGAAGAAGAAGAGGAGGAGGAGGAAGAAAAAGAAAAAGAAGAGGAAGAGGAAGAAGAAGAAGAAGAAGAGGAAGAAAAAAGAGGAAAAATTACGTAAAAAGTTTCTTTTTTTTTTTTTTTATAATTCCTTTCATATCGTTTTTTTCGCGTTTTAACCACTTTTTTACATGTTTCAGACGATTACAACATTTTCGATTTCCTCAGTAATTTTCGGCACAAATTAAAGGATAAATCTAACCTAACAAAACCTAACCCCAACCCTAGTTAGATTTGAAAAAGTTGGGTAATCCAACTGCGTATAATTTTCCGTAAAATTAAAATTTGATGGCGTACCAAGAAAAATCCAAGCCCATAACTTCTTTCTTGGAGGGTGTGCAAAAAAAGTTATTTGTTGGCAAATATGGACTAACATTGGGCAATCCAACTGCGTGCAGTTTTCTGTGGAATTCGTAAAAAAAAATTTTTTTCGAAAAATTTGTTTTGTTCATAACTTTTTTTGGGGGGGTGGACAAAATAATTTATTGGTTGGGCAAAACTTGGGCAATCCAACTGCATCAAGCTTTTTGCCAAATTCAAAGACGGGGGTGCTGGAAGTAATTTTTTTAGAAAAATTAGTTTTGCCTATAACTTTTTTTTGGAGGGTGGACAAAATAATTTATTGGTTGGGCAAATGTGGGCTAACGTTGGGCAATCCAACGGCATAAGGTTTTTTGCAAAATTCGAATTTGGGGGTGCTGCCGTCACGCAGGTGGCCAAACGTAAGTTTTTAACTTTTTTTAAATAAATATATTAATTAAATTCTACAAGATGTTTCTAACTTTTTCACCTTAGTTTTCTTCTTATTCAAATTCATTTTTGTTCTTTCGTCGACGTCTAAAAGGTAGTGGCGCCCTAAAGCTTCTTATAGTCTGACATACCTAGTGCAGCACTAACATGGAGTAGAACCACCCTTGAGAAAAGTCTCGTGCTAGCATCTTTCTCGAGTGTTGGGTGAACTTTTTGAAAACAACAATATATTACTGTTATAAAAGCGATAAGATAAATTGGAAAGTGCTGGTCTAGTCATGATATAAATTGTTGTGATAAAATTCAGAATAGGATGAAGAAAATGGGTTTTAAATTAAAAATTATTCATAAACGTGAAAAATGTATGACCCAATTATGAAAATTGGAAGGATGGATCAAGGAAAGACTTACACCAAGAGGAGGAGGAGGAGGAGGAGGAGGAGATGCCAACTTCGTCCACAAAAAAGGATATGCCAGATTGGTTGAAAAAAAGAAATATTGTATTCAATAATGATTTTTGTAAGCCAGAATTATATGCGATAATCAAAGATCATAAACCAAAATATCAACTACTTATATGCCATCGATGACATTTTAATTTCCAATGGTTTTGAGGTTGTAAGATTACCTCCTTATCATCCCGAACTGAATCCAGTATAATTAGTTTGGGGTAAAATGAAAAAATATGTTGCTAACAGGAATGTAACATTTAAATTTGACAAGGCTGTAGAATTTTGTAATTAATTCTTCCAAAACTTTTCTGTAGAGGATTGGAGGTCCAGATGCAAGCAGGCTTTGTCGTTTGAAAATGAGTATATGAAGAAAGAGCCTATGATTGATCAGATCGTCGAAACATGTATAATACATTTTGCATATGATTCCAGCAAAGGAAACGATCATTCGGATTCGGAGGAGAAATATGACAATCAGCATTACGAAACCACCAAAAGAATTTTACATTTTGAAGAAATTGAGGGTTTCAGATAACCTGAAAAATATTGAAGATCAGATATAAACTACACAGATTTGTAAATATATAAAATAAAACTTTTGATTATTTAAAAGTGTTACTTATTATTTCATTTTATAATAAATATTTCACATTTAAATAAATTATTGATTATATTTAGTTTAGTTGCATTATCAGTATTATCCGATTGTATGAAACATTTCTTTCTATTTAAATAACATTAGGCCGTCGAAAAGATTAACATTTGCATTTATAACTATTTTTCAGAATTAGTAATCCTCATTTTATTAATTAAAATTTCAATGTATAGAGAGGGTATATGTACCTACTGTTTATATTTGATTGTTTTGTTGGTACGCTACTGTTGCAGCGAGCAAACGCGTTAATGTTCTATCTTTCATTTCTGCATCTTTCTTCTGTCTCCTCTTTCTTTCACTCTAGCTGTTCTAGACGTAATATACTATAATTGATGCTCATTAGATGAAATGACGCTAAAATAGTGGTGTATGTGCGAACCGAACAACCCACCCACCCGCATAGAAAAGAATTTTTAAAATAAAATCATCGTTGATCAGGTAATATCAAAGTATGTATTAGTTTATAGCGTATATTTGACAGAAAAACTGGTCACGTATGTATGTATATTGGGGTGACATTCACTGAGACCTAAAAGATCTATTGTGCCCCCTTACTTTTACTTAGTTCCTGAGGAAAGTCTCAGAGACTAGTAGCTTCTTTAGACCTATTTCTCGCAGGAATTTTAGGATATCTGCAGGCTATAACTGTCCTTCTTCTATCCAGTAATCTCCTAGGATTCTGAATTGCTGTGCAATTTGCAACTATGTGGATGGAGGTTTCTTCTTCCATGCCACAGGTGACAATGTCCCATTAGGATCCCTGTAAAAATTCTTAGTGCAGTTTTACTTTGACTTATGCATTCATTTGATCTCAACAGGTTGTAATCACCCAGAAGAATCTTTGATTGTCTAAGTCCTACTAGAACTTTCCAATGGTCAGATCTTCTCTTTTTTTTCGGCTTCTGCCTATTTCTTCCAATATTACTTTGGAGCTGATACCGCAAAAGGGTTCCGGCCCCCAGAAGGGTGTTTCAGTTCCCCTCTTTGCTAGTTCATCTGCTATTTAATTTCCTTCTATCCCAGTGTGTCCTGGAATCCAAAGTAAAGTGACTATATTGTTCTCGCCTAGTTCATTGAGTTTGCCTAGGCATTCCCACACCATTTTGTAACTGATTGCACAAGAGCTCAGTGCTTTAATGGCTGCTTGACTATCCGACATGATGATAATCCTTTGCTTTCTATAATCCTTTATCAATAATGAACTGGTCACACTTTCTTATGGCGTGAATTTCCGCTTGAAAAATACTCGGGGTTTTTCCCAAGTTTTCAGAGTGTTTGGTTCCTGACCCGTACACTCCTATCCCAGTTCCTTCTATTGCTTTTGAGCCGTCTGTGTACCTTCATTGAATGGCATTCTTTCCACGTCTGGTAATGGTATGGTAATGGATCCCTTTCCTTCTTGTTGCTTAATTCCGTAACTAATTTCTTTGAAAAGTTATACTTTTTCAGCAAACTATCTTGTGGCAAGTCCAAGGTTTTCTGATTTCTATGAAGTGAGGAGGTGTTTTTTTTAATGATTCCTTCTCTACTTAGTCTGTATCTTGTTCTTTCTGCAACACTTTCCACCACCATATGTAGTGGGGTGAGGTTGAGAATCACTTCCATGGCAGCCGTTGGGCATGTTCTCATTGCTCCTGTAATGCACATACAGGCTAGGTAGAATTTTGGAGAAGTTTTCTCTCGTCGTCAATGGACTAGTTCTACTACTCCACGCAATGACTCGTGGAAAGGGCTGACCGTGAGAAAGTTGAAAAAAAATTCAAGGCATAGAATATTAAAATGATGTTTTAGAAAATTCAATTGAAATTTAACGAAAATCGAATGACATTTTCAAAATTAAATTTTAATAAATGCGTTTTGTTTGAAACTATCCATTATTTTTATTTTAAATGCTGTAATATAAAATATTTCATTAAAATTTTGAAAAAAAATTTTCTAACGATTTTCAAGATCGCTGCTTAATTAATGACGATGCTAACTGGCAACATTCAATGATTCATTTCCCGCAATGAAATGGCGTTTTGCCAGTTTAAACTGAAAGACAATGAAAAGTAATGAATAAATAATTCTAGGAAATGTGTTATTAACTGCATAATATGTCGTTTATGGAAACTGTAAACATAAAAGTAATAATGATGAAATAAAACAATTTAATTTGTTTAAATCTTCATTTTTATTGATGAAATAAAACAAATTAATTTGTTTCTTGAAAAAGCTACTGTGTAGCGAAACGCGTCACTAATTTTAATTTGAACGTCAGTTCAAAATAAATAATGAAGATTTAAACAAATTAATTTGTTTTATTTCATCAGTAGTATGGATCTTCATCAAGTAAAAGCCTCATCTATTCAATTCTTCATTTTTATTTTGAACTAACGTTCAAATTAAAATTAGTGACGCGTTTCGCTTCACAGTAGCCTTTTCAAAATAAAAATGAAGATTTAAACAAATTAAATTGTTTTATTTCATCATTAGATAGATAAATAGATAGATAGATTTATTTGACTACATTACATGTTTTACAATGTTTGTAGCAAGTCAAACATTTAACATATAAAAATATTAGGTAGGTACTTAAAATACAAACAATAAAAATATATTCTAAAAACTGGAAGGTGTAGATATTTGGGCGTAAAATTAAAATTACAATAGGTAAAAACAAACAAAACAAAAGAAAGAAAAATGAATGTCGAATGAGCATAAATACATTTTTGAAAATCCTAGATATTCTGACAGTTTTCAATGTACTCGTTGACAGAGTAAAAACAAAATCTAAGTAAATACATTTTTAAACTCCTCTTAAACTTATTCAAACTCAAAACTTTCATTTCTGCTGGTAAGATATTATAATGAGAATAGTTGAGTGAATTCTTCTGTGACCTTGTCAGACGAAAACTATTTGTATGAATATTACATGCTTGTCTAGTATTATAATTATGGAAGTCTGAATTTTTTGTTAAGGAATCAAGATTTTTGTGGATCTCAATAAGGGTATTAAAAATAAATAAGGTCGGGAGAGGCATTATCCGTAGATGAACAAATAACGCCCTACAGTGTTCACGGAAACTGACATTACTCAAAATCCTAATTGCTCTCTTTTGAATTACAAAGATATCTTTGGCCGACGACGAATTTCCCCAAAGCACAATTCCATAGTTAATATGGGAATTTACAAGGGAAAAGTAAGCCGTTTTTAAAGTTTGAAAGCTAACAACTCGTTTAAGTTGTCGAAGTAAAAAAACTGAGCTTGACAATTTGTTTCTTAAATAGTCTACGAGGAAATGCCACGACAGAGATCTATCTAAAAAATTCCCAACAATTTTACACTTTCAGTTTTTTGGTTAGAAGAAGAAGAAAAAAAAGTAGAGATTTTGTGTCTTCTCCGAATTTAATTTAAGTTTATTGGACAAAAACCAAAGTTCAGATTTGTTTTCAATATCATCCGAAATTAACTTGAAGTTTTCATAGTTTTTATCGGAATAAATAAAAGTGGTGTCATCGGCAAATAAAACAGATTTATAAGGAAACATGAATTTGGGTAAGTCATTTATATAAATGATAAATAGCAAAGGTCCAAGAACTGACCCTTGAGGAACGCCATGAACAACCGGTTTAAAATCGGATAAAGAATTATTACATGATACAGCCTGATAACGATTACTTAGACACGACTCAATTAGCTGGAGTTGCACACCTCTAATGCCATAGTAATTAAGTTTACGAAGCAATATACTGTGAGAAACACAGTCAAACGCCTTAGAAAGATCACATAGTGTAATAGCCGTATGCTTTCCGCTAGTATGGATCTTCATCAAGTAAAAGCCTCATCTATTCAATAAAAGTAATATTTGTAAATAGAATGGGATCTCGACAAAGTCGATATTTGGTTTGTTTATATCTATACTAATTCATAGAGGGTTGAGAGTTCAATATCTGAAAACTGTTCATGACAAGTATAAAATTTGGAAGCTTTGAACAGTTGAAACTGATGCTTATCCAGAAACTCTCCTATCAAACGCAAACTACAGATCCATCTAACCTAATTTACCTTTATCCAAAAGTTCCTTCTCTTGCCTTTTAAAGATGACGTTGTTAAGTGAGTTTTTTGAGCATATCCCAAAACAACCGCCACCTACAAACTTCAAACTTGGTACATTGTATAACTCTGCAGTGATAAATTGTTTAATACAAACCCGCGCATTTTTTTGCCATCACAAGCGGTTAACGTTTGAGGGGTAACGAGTAAATTTGGTTAAATTTTATGTCTTTCATTTTTTTTACAAATCTTACATTGAATTGAAAAACTACGAGGCATTCCTACTCTGCAGCAGTATCCAAATCATTTTTCCATCTAAAGAACAAGGAATTTTATTGATGAAGACTTTATATCTTCTGATGCTTCTATAACCATAAATAATCATAACATCTCAGGTAGAAGATTAGTTACCCCGGCAAGTCGATTAACATTATCCAACGTCTGCCCAAGCGTTCCTCACGATGTCATTGTAGGAAAATTGGCAAAAATGGACTTTAATCTCGTCTCACTATTAACATGCATCAGAATAGGTATTTCAAATCCCAATTACGATCACATCCTAAGTTTTCGGCGTCAGGTCTTCACCTCTCCCATCCCAGCACACACCAAAGTTCCAGAATCTTTCCTAATAAACTTCGAAGATAATTCATATCGGTCGATGAAATGTCTTGCTTTAAATGTAAGCAACCAGGTCACATTGCTGCAAAGTGTCCCATTCCTACTTCGGTAGACAGACAAAATTATCGGAAGATATCACATAAGATATCATTCAATGGTTGTTGATAGATAGATTTTGACAGGAGGAAAAAAAGGAGAGTAAAAATAAAAATAACCGATTAAATTTTTAAAAGTACATTTAACTAAAAAATAGAAAGGAGTCATATAAAATTGGAGATATAAATTATAACACAAAGGACATATTTGGCGATTATATAACTCATGTTCTAATGAACCAATACAATCCCTGAATTTCCCTTAGTTACGACGTATTGATAAGTGAATATACCCCTTGACGACGTGATATAATCGTTTTGGTGTTTCGCCTCCTGCCATATTGTAATCATTTCCATAGTAACGGGAAAGCTCAATGAAATGTCAGTTAATTCTACTACAAATTCCAAAAACAACAATACATCAAATATGTATTATAATAATTGCACCTTCAATATTAATATTAATCAATAAAAAAAATTAGAATATTATTCGTTATATAATCGTAACGAATACCAACTCGAGCATAGACAATATTTTTCGATTATTTACCTCTTCACTCGACGTATTTCGCGAAACACCACTCGAGCTGCGCTCTCGTGATGTTTCGCCAAATACGTCTCGTGACTCGGTGAATAATCGAATATTGTCTATGCTCTTGTGATATTATAACTGATTATACTAAATTAAAGAATTGACAGGATTCAGCACAGGGACGTAATAGTACAATTATTTCAATAATAAGTGAATTTGAATACATAATCATATTGGCATTTGGAAATACTAAGAATAGAATATATTTGAAGACTGAAGAAACATAAAAATACATTATAAATTTTAGAACATTAGAAAATTTGATATTGGATACTTAGAAAATTAATTAAGTGATTCGAACATAAAATCAATGCTTTAAAGTAAAAATTATAATTAATTCATAAATTTAAAAATTATAAATTAAATTGTTAATAAATAAGTATTTTTGAAACAGGATATTATTTAAAAAAAATAATAATTAAGTATTGAACCCAACCCTGAGAAAGAGATTTTTGAAATAAATTAACAACTAAATTAAATAATAATAATATATAATTAATTACATAAAATTTAATAAAACAAAAATTTAAAATATAATAGTAAAATAGGATAAATTTAAATATCATTATAGTATATGTTTTACATGACGACAATTTGCTGCAAGACATAAATCCAATCGTTTCTGTAAAGATTATCCCAATTCTTGAAAACATTCTGGGATCGTTTTGAAATTATGAAATAACCGTTTTTCCCTCATTTCCGGTAGTGTGACTGCAGCAAAAAATTTTTTAATCGGACATCCGGAATATTATTAAATTTTTGAGTCACCAGACTTTAAACATAGTATAGTTACTTGTACCAATTGATTTTTTAATAATAAGTTTTTGCTGTCTAATAAATATTAATGTATTTAAATAATTTAAAAATTTTCGAAAATGTTTCTTTCCTGGTTATCGACGTTTCTTTATTTCTAGAAGGTTTTTCAATAACTGTTGGTAGCGACAATAAGTCTGGCAGTGAATTTTAACAAACACGTTTTCAGTTTATAAATAGCAAAAATCTCATTTTGCTTATTTTAAGTGAACCTTCAAACGTTCTCAAATCATGAAATAAACAACTTGAACGTTCTATACCTTCCCACAACATTTCAAAGTGTTTTATTTATAGAATTTATTCTAGTTTAAGTTTTATATAATACATCTAGAGACTCAGTTCATTTTTCACCAATAATTGTATTTCTACTTCGTTTTCAAAAACGTTTATAACATTTACATTAATTATAGGTGGATTGAAAAGTTCAAATGTTCCATTTGTCATAGTAATCTGGCCCAATCAGAATTTTTTGCGTTTATCATCGATATACCTCTACTAATGAATTCAGCCGCTGTCCATTGCGCACTATTGGCGTGGCCATATTTAAAAACTCCCGTCTCTTCCTACGTTTGACCATGGTATACAGGGTGTCACAGAATAACTATTCTATTCCTAGTTTTCAGAAATGACAGAGGGCACTTAAATAAACATTTTTTAATAATAAACTAGTGTCCGGAAATTCTTCAATATCGAGATAAAATGTATATAATATTTTTTGGTCGGTCTTGCAAAATGTAAAATGGGCAGCTGATCTGTATTTTAGCCATTTGACAATTTTAAACAAATCTATCGTCTGTAAAAATGTACTTCTCTTGTTATAGGTGGATGTGGAAAGTTTGGCTTATACATCCAAATTGTCTATAAATAGTAGAAAGGAACGTCAAATGGTTAGACCAATGTCAAGAAAGGACATCTTCTACTCAGGATCTGTGCTCAACTTACCGGAATATAAATCTCAGAAATCTTTGACGAACTACAGGCAGAGCATTTTGAGCATCCCTCAAATAAAAGGAGATGATGATGATGGCACACGTAGGTATTCATTTTT
Organism: Lochmaea crataegi; assembly: GCA_947563755.1. Taxonomy (NCBI): domain Eukaryota; kingdom Metazoa; phylum Arthropoda; class Insecta; order Coleoptera; family Chrysomelidae; genus Lochmaea; species Lochmaea crataegi. Next base: position 16,290,140 of record OX387428.1, read on the forward strand.
TATATTAATTTTTATTTAAGTGGTACAATTATTTAATTAAATGAAAAAATATTAACGCAAAAGTATAAAAAAATTTCTAAAAATTAATAGAAATATTTCAACGTTTTCCAATGTATGAATCCGAAATGTCTGAAACTTTTTCATGTGGCGGCTCAGTCTCAGAATACGTACCAGAACAAAGTGAGTATGATTTTGAAGATCACAAAATAAGAGGAAAAAAATATCTGTTTATACAGCAAAAGGAAACAACAAGAAAAAGAAATATGCAGATTTATTTTATGTCGTGGCAGGCGATTCGAAATCAATGAAAACTGCAAAGTGTAAATTATGTAAAAATAAAGAAACAACAGTATTAAATGTCCAATAGTGGTACTGGTTGATGAAGAACTACAAAAATGTGTACGAAAAAGAATTTTCGCGGGAAACAAGAACAAGTAGTGCTTGTGGTAGTAACAGTTGGAAACTCCCATGTTAACTTTCGCCACTAGAACCTATTAATTTTTGCCAACATCAGTCGCATGCTGTCATTATTAAATAATTGTTCAATATTTGAATCAAAATCAAATTTAAAAGAATTTATTTTTACTTTTGTATTGTTTAATTCAATAGAGAATTTTTTGCATTACTTTTTAAAGCTTGAACTGGTCGAAAACATTTTTCTAAGCTTTCGAATATTACCAAACCCGGCTTCGTCTCGTTCTTAAACTGTTCTCTCGCTTGAAAAAAAAAGTATAGTTCTAAAAAACACGCTTTTAAATAATATCGGACTAAAAAATGCAAAATAATTTTTAAAATAAGCTTAAAGCAATAATGAACGAAAAATACTAGTATTATTGTGAAAAAAGCATCGGGCGCTCGATATACGAAAAATATGGCACAAAGCGCCCACGCTTTATTCACAATAATTCATTATTACTTTAAGCTTATTTTAAAAATTATTTTGAACTTTCTAGTCCGATATTATTTAAACTATATTTATTTTTCACTTTTTAGTTTAATATGCTACATACATACATACATACATACATACAAGTGAACCTTATATAAAAAAATGTAAATTTTAGCCGTGGACGGGATTAGAACCCACAACCGGTGAATCCGACGTCATCGAAGACCCGCGCCTTACCCCGCTCGGCCAACGAACGTACTTAAATTGTTTGGATATACTAACAGTAATAATAAGCCACTTGCTAGGAGAGTTACAAACAAGCTCACACACATACGGGTAAAGCTATTAAAAGCGTGTTAAAAAATGTAACTTTCGTCACTCGTTGAACAATATACTATGTCGAACTCCTTCAAACTAGTTTGACAAATAGTTTGAATTTTCAATGATTAGGCCCAGTTTCGTTTGTTATAAGGATTGATTTCAGGTCAAACTCTAATCAATCTCCAACATTCAAGTCAAACTTGTGCAACTCTACTAGTAAGTAGTTATATATTTTTCATGTATGTTCGGGCGTAACTTCTTTATTTATGAACCGATTCCTAAGCTCAAAGGTGGGTCCATTTTAATTACATAGGTGTGTTTGACCCTGGACTTCGAAGATACACAAAGAAATCAATCAAATACGAAATATATAGTGATTGAGGTATCAAACAAATCGACAAATAAGTATTCAAGATTTTTAAAGTTGTCTTTATTTAAAGTGCTTTTTATTATTTTATGTCTTGTTTTTGATTGTACGGTATCACTAAGTGCCGCCCAATGGCGTGCATATAAATTTTTTATAAATTCGAGTATTGTTTTTCAGTCAAATTAATATAGTAGATTAAAATTAACCTGCATACAAAACTCATAAAATTTGTAATATAATTTTCTGTAAATAATGCCCATTTAGCCAGACAATCTGAAAAAATTGTCTGCCCCGCAATTTAGCACAAATCTGTTATAAAGTTGGTACTATATTGTCCTTGTAAAACCCGTAAACAATCCGTTGAATAACATTTTTCTTAGCATTGTCAACTTTAATTAGTTTATGATTTTGTCGTTTTCGCTTTAAAGAATGATCCGATATAAATCGTTGTAAACCCGATTTTCGTTCATTCGTGAATTCTCGCGATAACCGCATTATCAGAAATTTCAGAATTTTCCTTTTCCAAACACGCGTACATATTTAAAACAACGCGTTGACACTGAACATGTAAATCTTTGTTCTGAAATTCGGCCCTATCATTTATTGCTAAGTCATTTGTATGTGGCGCCAAATTATTAGATTCCCGCGATACATCATCTTGATCAGCCCTTTCAAATGGTCTCCAAAATGCCATTCTAATTAATTACTTACTTACCCTAACGTATACGAACAAATAAATATTATGTTAATAACAATTCACTCACGCCACTTAATCAACTAACCTTACTAAACCAACAAATAATATATATTATACTATTATTACTTTTCTACTATGGATTAACTACACTTTTCTACAACTAAGAACTAAACTCACTCAAGTATATTGATATTTCTCTACAACACAATTCTCGCACACCCCTGGATGTTCTAACCCAGGTCAGGCCAGATGTTCGGTAAACTGATAATATTATTTATGTCCCAGTTAGCCGAGTTAAAACTGTCCGGTTACTTCGTTATATTATGCCAAATACTGGACTGGATGTATTAGCTGTTGAATGAGAGGCTGCTACGTTGCCAGCTATTCAAAATTTTCTTAAATATAGTAACATACATAAAAATTTTTTCAATTAATTATTCTTTTTCCAGCAATTTTAAGCGACTTATTTTATTGCTTACTAATAAATTTATGTATAATATTTTAAATATTTCCAAGCTAGCTTTCTAAGAACATCACGAACTAACTGAAGTAAGGAGAACATTTGTGTAGAGAGCCTAACAATTCTAGAAAATGTAGCTGACAACATTGTTTTATTTTATTGTCGTTACACTGAGTTTGGATCCACTATAGCATGAAGCGATTATTAATCTATATTTGGTAAAGTGTCTCTCGTAATTTATCGATAAGGGCAAGGAAAATGATTGAAGAAGGTAAGAAGCTCTCGTAATTTATCGAGAAGGACAAGGAAAATTATTGAAGAAGGTATACCTACTTACACAGCAAAAGATTTATTCAGGTAGGTGTACGCAAATAGCACTCTGCCGAAATTTCTTTTGCTACCTGGTGTCAAACCGCCGACCCTTGTACGCAAATAGCACGTACGCAAATTTCACGACACCGTCATAGTGACATTAACAGTGACTAACTGAATTAAAGCTTTGAAGGTATTTATTTGTAAAATGTCGTGTGAACCAGTGGTGAAAAGGAAAAAGGGCTCAGTTTTTATTATTGATGATCAACTTACGTTGTTAGAATTTCTGGAAAAAGAAACAGGCATTATTGAATGCATAGAATCTTAGGGTTAACAATAATTGCTCCATTGGTTGTATGGCTCCACCCCTACAATGTTTATCACTTTTTTATTAATTTGTAACTTTTAATATTGTTACTCCTTACGACTTCTTAAACTTTCTTTATTTATTCGACTTTAACTTTCACAATTGAATACAAATAACGTCTTACTATCAGAACATAGAACTAAAATTTTTAAAACTTCAAAATTAACTAACTAATGTCAATTGTCCCGCCTTTTATAATTTGACCTGTTCCAGGCAGTTCTCGACTTTTCGATGACATTTCTAGACTTTTCGATGACAGTTCTAGATGTATGTCTTCTTCTTTTTCTTCGTGGACCTCTACATATCCTCAGTACAGGTCCGACGTAACAATATGTGAGCTTTGTTAACCGAAATATGTCGAAAAAAGACATATCGTCGTACTCTTCAAAATATCGATGACTTGTTCTATATATTTTAGCCGTCTTCTTATTTTATCATCAGGGGAGCTACTTGAGTCCCAAAGTAGATTAATATTGAAATAATTGCGTTTAGATTCTGACAAGTCAATTTGATTTGTTGCATGTTGTTTGAAGTTAGGTAGCGTTATAAAGTAGACTTTTCCACCATAAAGGGCAGAATTCGGCACTTTACGGTGTAAGTCGACTTTACACTGGTTTGACCACTATGAAACCCGATTATTACTTAAAGGATGCTTTTCGACTTGTTTTCGGCTCCTTTAAAAATTATTATGAAATTCCAAAGCTAGGAAAAGTTCGAGTGTGCGGTTTCTTGTACTAGGCGATGAGAAGCCACCGGCAAGAAATTATATGGAAGCTTCTGTATCGAGGCTGATTGGCTACAAAAAGAGTCGGACTGGAGGATGTAATCTAGATTCAGAGGACCACAATAGATCTGAAAAGGTCGCAGTGGAATAGGCCGATTAGCCACCCCATCAAATCTAAACTAATATTAGGTATTTCCTACCACTCTTGGATATTAATTAGCGCATGGTGAAACGAAAATTAGACTTAGGAATTCCTAAATTCGATTTAGGTATTACCTAACTTTAGGAAATGGCAGGTGACATCGGGCATGTTTCATTGTTCTGCTTTTGTTGATATTTTCTCTAACTTGTTTTCTCTATTGCCTTCTTGTTGAACACCACTCCCAATAATTTACAAGTTTATAGGTAAAGTTTGTCCAAAATCAACTGTAAAAGTTGAAGCACCTGTTCGTCTCCATTGCCAACTTTTTCCTTTAATAAGCCATATACAGATCAAAGAAAAAAGTCGGCAAGGGAGACGAACACGTGCTTAAGGTTTTACAATTGATTTTGGATAAACTTCACCTCTTCAATTTTTCTATTTTCTATGGCTAATTCCGGTGTTTTTTCTTTTCCTACTATCAAGTATTCACACTTTCCCATGTTCGTAGTTAGACCTGGCCTTTCGTTTGTAAAATTTTCCATTGACAAAAGTGTCCAAATTAAAATCGCAAACAAATCAAGTCTACTTGCTTTTCAATGCCATTAATCAAGTTTTAAATTGGTATGGATATAAATAACACATACTCACACACAACTAACTGTGGAATTTTTTGTTATTTGATATAAAAGTTAATAAACATTTACTAAATATGTTTACCCATTTTACTGAAGCTAATTACATAATTGAACTAACCCTTTAAGATGATAATTTTGTGATTATATTTGTACTTATTATTATTATTATACTTTTATATTAGTATCTCATATTCTCTTGCAACTCAAATTATTAGCGTTTTAATACAAAGTTCAGTTAAAAATAATAACTATAGGCTATTTCACGAATATACAAATATTTAGCTGGGTACACAAACGCATTTAGAGAGTACGAAAGTAAATTCCTCTAAACGTTTATTCCTTAGAAATTCCAAATCCCTTCATAATTATTTTGTTTATTGTAAATAATAATTCATGGCTAATAAAAGTGCGAGTTTCATACTGTACTTTTTCTACGACAATACGACGGTTGTATTTTAAGTGTTGCATATAACAACATAGTTGGCGCCTGTCAACAAATATAAAATGTCAAAATTAACTGTCATGTTTTGTTAACTTAACACCAAGGTTTCAGCCCGCTTCGTTTAAAGCTGTACCTTCACTGAATTTTTAAAGTTAATGAGTCAGTCAGTCAGTCGCGCAATAATTTTTTACAATTTTCGAAGACAGTTGTCTCTTCAAGAATGCATTGCCGAGTTGGTTTCTGTTTTCGGCAATGAAGCACCACATCAGTCGACAATTTCTTATTGGTATGAAGAATTTAAACGTGGACGGATTAAGCTTAGCGACGATCCAAGAACACCACCAACAAAGGGAGTAATCCAGGAAAACGTCGATGCAATACGTAAGCTGATCCAATAAAATCGACATGTCAAATATCGTGAAATTGGAGCATCATTGAGTATTTCAAAGACCACAATTCAAAATATTTTACATGAAGAATTATCTGTAAAAAAATTAGTTTATCGTTGGATACCGCATCTGTTGACGGATGAGCAGAAAGCAATTTTAAAAACGCATTTGTTCCCTAGTAACTTACCTATTATAGAAATTGTGTACAAAATATGATGGTTTATGATTTAATTTACGCCTGGTTTTTCCAGGTAGTCGTAGAAAAGCATTTCTCCACGATCATCACAGAATTTGCCAATTCTGAAATCAAATTTGATTACAGAATGCTGGAATTCTCTCTCTTGAGATTGAAGAAATATTCTGCAACATCTCTGTCCCCATGCAATTTAAATGTATTTACATTCTCTCTCTTGTGATAGAATAATATTCTCACACTGGTTAGCAATAATAGCATTAGCCTTGACGCAGTTGATTGTCATCGTAGTGGCAAAACAAGAGGAAGTGTCAAAATTATTGTTGTCACTTAACCGTAACCTAACCTAACCATGCAATTGTAGAAAATGTCTCCAATAATGCACCAGTTTTTCAATTGGAAAACTGAACAAATATAACAATTAATACAAAGTAGAATGTTTCTTGGATTATTGAGTGTTTAACTAATATAATAATTGTGATTGAGTTCTGTAATATGAATTATCTTTTGTTCATTTCCATTTGAAAATATATATTTAAAATCTTCGATCGTGGAGAAAGTATAGTCTGCTACTCGGTTAGAATGAAAATTCGTGATGCTCGTGGTTCCTCACGCTCACCTTCGGCTCGCGCTCGGAACTTTCCACTCGCATCGAATTTTCATTCTAATCTTGTTACAGAATATACTATTATCAAATTCCTACCGAAAATCTATTTTAATTGCATTTCCCTTTTGAGTATCATTATACGAGAAAGTTCTAAGTAAAAAAATGGATTTTTGTTTATAAAAAAGCAATAAATAAAATCATAATATTAACAAATTATTTTCGGGTTTAATATTGGCGAAATTTACAAGTGTACCTCTCAACACAGTCGTACTATTCAGTCGATGTCATCGCGTATATTTGTGAAATAGGGTATATTTATGTAACAATCTAATTGGAAAAAGGTGTAACTAATAAAATTCAATCACAGCTGCGCTACAACATTGAAGATGACATATATATTGTTCATCATTTTGTTTTTCTTTACTATATCGAAACGAGACCACCGAAAATTATTAACAAGAGTACAATGTTAATTTAAAACACGAGGAACACTTTGTTCCGACTTTGACTTTCAATTTAATGTAAATTAAACGGTCAAGGGCGTATTAACGTGATTCAGTTGTTGATTTAAAAAACTTTTATTTCTAGTCTATAAAAACTAGCTATAATAGAGTTATTTATTAGTCAGGTTTTGCGGAATACAATTTAATGTATGTATGTATGTATTTTGGGGTGACATTCATTGAGACCTAAAATATCTATTGTGCCCCCTTACTTCTATTAGTTTCTGTGGAAAGTCTCACAGACTATAGTAGTTCCCTTAGACCTATTTCCCGAAATAATTTCAGGAAATCTGCAGGCTTTAGTTTAGATAAGTGTCCCTCTTCTATCCGGTAATCTCCTAGGTGTTGTGCCCTAGGATGGAGGTTTCTTCTTCCATTCCACAAAATCTATATTCTTTTTTTCCACTATTTTAAGCTTTTTAAGGTGCTCATTTAGACGACAGTGTCCAATCAGGACACATGTTAAAACTCTTAGTGCAGTTTTACTCTTGCTTAGACATTCATTTGATCTCATCTGGGTGTAGTCTCCCAGGAGTATATTTGATTGTCTAAGTATATTTGATTGTCTAAGCCCTACTTTCCATGATCAGATCTTCTCCTCTTTTCGGCGTTGCCTATTTCTTCCAACACTACATTGGAGCTGCTATTTTATTTCCTTCCACTCCAGTGTGTCCTGGAATCAAATGAAAATACACTTTTAACATATTATTATAAGCTTCGCTATTTGTGCAAGGCATTACGTATTTTTAAATTACTAACCGTTATAGGTTCATAAATTCACTACATTAATTTTATATTTAAGTTGTCAACAATTTATGACATCTGGACGCCTACTACATTGTTAAATTTTCAATTTAGTTAAGTATAAAACTTGATCCCCTAGTATACCTATTTTTTCTCTTATCTTCGCTTAGAAAATAGATATTGAGATTTTTTTTAAATTCCATCCTCTTTCAACATCGCATTTGAAGATTCCCAAAAAAGTTGAAAACAAAAAAAATTGTTCATTCAGACACCCGGTATATCCAGCTCAGGATCCTTGGGTTACAACCCCAATTTTTCCCTGCCAAGTTCCTGCACACCATTTTTGCTTCACATATAATCTCCATTTCGTGTTTGTTCCACAGGAGTTTGCTGTCTAGAGTCAGACCTAGAAATGTTAGAAATGATTTTAGATATCGCGGAATTTTAAACTATGTTTACCGAGTTATTATTGTAATTAAAATAAACAAAAATTTGGAGTTCAGGTTTTTTAGACGCAACTTAATGAATTTATTGTTTAAAAAACTTTGAAAAATTTCTTATCGGTGGTCTATTGCACCAATATATGAATAAAAAATTAACTATGTTGAATAGGCGTTTTAGAATAAAAGTATTTGTTTTGTATATGCTTTTTTTTTTGAATAAATAAGCAATGTTAAAAGGCATTGAAAACGGAGGAAAAGTTTTGAAGGTCAGTAAACAAACCTATTAAAGTATTGTTTTACTGCTGTTGTAGTCCAAAACACTTTAATATTAATAAAAATTGAGTTAGGTAAATTATAGTTATAAAAAACAAAATTCATCACAGTGAAACCCGCACATATAACGTTATTTATCTAGCATTTTATTGGCAATAAAAAAGAATGACAAGCGTTCTTGGAGCTCAGAAATTTGTCCCGACTTCGCTGTATTATTGTTTGAAAATGTCAACTGTGTTAAATGTGGTAATACTTTTTCTCTCACATCACTGGAATGCCCAATAAATCTAAAAGTTACTTCTAGGGATTGACTTCAATTTTTTAACTTTTGCCACCATTTAAATGATAGCTGTCTAAATACAAGTCGCTTTTGAAAAATTGGTGGTTGGTGTAAGTATCAGTTTTTTTCTTTAACATAGTATATGTTTCATATTTTCTTTGGAAATCGATAGTACTTGCATCCAAACAATGCACTGAAGGTTATTATTGTTGTTTGTGATTAAATATTCTGACTCCCAACATTATAAACTCGGATATTCGTTCGTTATTTTTTACTGATTATATAATTCATGATAAAATTAGCCAATAGAAATTAAGAATTGATCATAGTTATGGCGTATAGATAACCGATTATACGCTTTACGCCGTGGTTTAATCCCTTCGGTTTTTCGGTGGGTCCAACAATGTGTGTTGCGATAGTAACCACCTTTTGAAGTTTCTCAAAAAGTCAGAAAACGTCTTAATATCGCAATGAATAGCTTCAAGTTTAGAAATAAGCCGATCAATTGGATCTTTAACGCCACTGAACACGCTACATCACGATACATCTTCAAAGTCTTGGACTGATGATACTACAAAGGGGCTGTGGAATTTTTTAAAATATAGTTTGAATTTTTATATATCTTATTACTAAACTATAATGGAACAATTTCATAGAGTACTATTGAAACTATAAATGTAATTATACAGTTAATCACAAGAATTCTTATTTTGTATATTTGTTTTGTTAGTATAATAATTAATGAACGACTTGCACAGACGCCACTGCCTATCATAATTTATTCGTCTGACGAATGGTTGTCGATTGGTCGGAGTCCTAATCTCCCTAGGCTCATTTTAGTACATCTGAGTAATTGGCGTCTACTGTATTTCAGGGTAATTTATAAATTTAGAGCCCTGTTGTAAACAATGGAAATGTCACGTTGAAAATACCGTACATTACAGGGCTAGATTTAACCACTGCGGCGTTGTAGTCTAAGATTGTTTCGCCACGGTACGTTACACTAGTGGTTTTTTATAAAACTACCTAAAACTGTAAATTAAAAATAATCAACATTTGGTTTCGGTTTGCATTCTCCATCTTGATCTTGCAAAATCGCAAGGCCTAAACTAATTTCTCTATAAAACTAAAAAATGCCTTTGACAACTTAATCCGAAAACTTCTAAAGAAGATGAACATCAAATAAAATATAACCATCTGTCAAAATTTTCATTGCATTCAGCTTTTATTGTTTTGATTTCAGCTGGAGATATATGCCCTTGTTTGGTACTACCTGATAGTTTCAAGTCTGCACTGGCACAGATGTTGGATACAAGCTTGTTGAGGAATCCTGTCTTCGTGCTCATAGGAATATCTAATTTATTCGGAATGGCAGGATTGTACATACCATTCGTTTACCTTGTTGAATGTGCAAAACTAGATGTAAGTAGTATATTTTATATTAACACTCATGTCCTAGAATTTAATGAAAGTTTCTCCAAAATCAATTGCAGAAGCTAAAACACGTGTTCCTCGCCCTTGCCTACTTTTTTCCTCTGAATAGCATAGGCGGAGATATTATTTTATTATTTAAAAAATATGTCATACGACAGAAAGTATAATGTTGATTGTGATCAGGGTGGGGCAAAAAATTATTTTATTTTTTTGATTTTTTAAATTTGAATATAAAATTTGAAGATTTTGATTCTTTGAAATTATTGTTAATTATTTTAATGTATAAGTCTAAAAATTATAATACAAAAAGCATAGAAAAAGGAGGAAAACTCGTGTTTTTGTTTAAATTGTATAACGAAAATGAATAGACTGAAAATATACAGTAATAAAATTTAGGTGTTACGTTTAGTTTAAGAATTTGGAATTATGTACTTCTTTTTTGTTGTTTCTGCTAAAAGCAGATGATTCTTTTGATTTTTGAGAAAACTTTTATATTATGTTGTTATCTGGTTCTGAATAAAAAAGAAAAAAATTGATTTAAATCATGATTTTAATCACTTGATTTTAATCAGCCCAACCCTGATTGTGATAATGATGATAATGAAATCCTTAGAAAGACAATGATTTGAAAGTTATAATAGAATGACTTAAAAATGGAGTCAGACCTACTTGGCATGCCATCATATAAAATACATTACGTAGTATAATTTTGATATGTTTTGGACACGCAAATGCTTTTCAGTAATTTGTTGTAAACATTTAAAACGAAAAAAACCTAACCGCGCTCGACACTGCTTCGCCGTAATTATCGCATCAGACGCCCATCCACATGACTTCAATAATTATTTCCGATATCAATTTAGTTCAATAGTTCCTACTGGTGTTCCTGCTTTTTCAAGATACAAATGTCTAAAATGCTAAAATATTTTATGTCATTTTATATGTTTATAAACATGATATTTGGCATAAATGACAGTTAATGCATCATTGATCGGTAGCGTAGCGTATTTTACTTACTGGCTTAGGATGTCAAAATCGTTATTGAAACAACGAGCAGGTAATTTTTGCCGTTGTCAAAGTGACAATTGTACTGTAGTATATGCGATTTTTTAAACATAAATTAAATTGTGATTGGAAAAAATGTAAGTTCTGTTTTTAATATATATTCTCTTTTAGGGAATTGAGGCTTCAAAAGCTTCATTTTTGCTGTCGATTATCGGCATAACGAACACAATTGGGCGTCTGGTATGCGGTTACATTGCCGATTTTCCACAAGTTAACGCACTCTTTGTTAATAATTGTTGTCTAATTGTATCTACGATAACTGTAGCGGTAACGCCATTTTGCCATACGTACCCCATGTACGTCACTGTTGCTATATTTTTTGGGATCGCCATCTGTAAGTATTTTTTTGAGTTAATTTTTACATTAAAACTTTAAATAAATTGTTCATTCTTTGCAGCCGGTTATATTTCTCTAACTTCCATCATTTTGGTGGATCTTCTCGGATTGGAGAAACTAACCAATGCTTTCGGTCTTCTCATATTATTCCGAGGGGCTGCGGCCATAGTGGGCTCACCACTAGCTGGTGCCTTATATGACGCAACTCAATCCTATGATGTACCTTTTTTTGTCGGAGGTGGTCTTTTTGCTCTTTCAGCCATTACTAGCTTTATAGGTAAGTTTTTTATACCCTTAAAATAGTTTTAATATTTTCGTTTTATGATTGTATTCTGTTTTATAATTAATAGATAAAGGATTCGTAGAGTTTTTCCTTCACCTCCATCTTAAGCGACAGTAATTTTGAATGAATTAATTAATTAATTAAGTGAGATGTTGCAGCACATCGACCAAATTAGGTATATTGTACTCAGCTAAAGCACACCCCTAATCATATTCCTTTTTTAAAGTGCAGGATCTGTTGGAGTTTCAAAGAGGAGATATCACTATTCTCCTTGTTGTTTACCCAAATAGAAAAGACTCTTCAATGAGAGAGGATCGTTTTTTGAGAGAAATTCAAGGATGTTTCCCCTTTTTTCTGGCGGCAACTCATTAAGCTTCATGTTACACAGGTGTTTATTGAGTTTACAATTCCATCTGAGACAACTACTAAGGGTACTGAGTTTTTTTGCTAAGACTTGACAGTGGCTTTGATCGGTTTTGGTTGTAGTTCCCCAGATATATTTTGAGCTGGTTGTCCTGGAAGACCGTTCCAGAGGTATGCTCTGTCATTGTTTTTCCTCCTTTACAGCCTCCGAACATTAATGGAATAACTCTCTCTTTTTCAGAAAAGGTTAGGTACCTAGGAGTTATCCTTGACAGGAGACTCGCGTAGAATGCACACCTCGCATATATTACCTCAAAAGCAACAAGGCTCTGTGGACGAGCTACAGCCTTTTTGGGAATACGTGGGGTCTGAAATGGAAAATGATCTACTGGTCATATCTAACGGTTGTCAGACCAATTATTACCTAAGCTGCGATGGTCTGGTGTAACGAAACAAAGAGCAAAAACTGAGTTGCAAAAAGTGCAATGACTCACATGCATGGGAATCACAGGTGCAATGAGATCGTCCCCAGCGCAGACCTTCCTCCACTACATCTACAAGTACGGAGGATCGCTCTGGAAAATGCCTACAGGCTAACTCACGATAAATCTTTTAAACTCGGCAATCTAACGGGACATCTTGAGATACTAAGAGTTGGAATAACCCAACTGATGAAGATGTCCACGGACTTTATGTCTGCGAAATTGGATGTCGAACTCACGTTGTTTTCAACGAGCGAGAGATATCAAAAAAAGAAATCGTTCTAATTACGGGAATTACCCATCAGTATAGTAAGTGGGGGGCCCCACTTACTATACTGATGGGTCAAAAACCTTCCTTTTAACTTCCGCCCTGAAGGCAATTAGGACCAAGCCAAATCGCAAATGGAGCTCTGTTTTTCTGGATAACTCATCCGTTGTTTCATTTCAAATGGACCTATATCGTCTACTCGACTGTACGGAGGTTACTGGTTAGATGGACCAAATGTGGAGGTAGAGTACAATAAGCCAACAGGCTTCAGTGCTCCCGACATGAAGGCAGCTCCTAAAAAAATCCTAAAATCCTACCTGTCCTTGCATTTTTTTGGTTCATTACAAACCTCTTCACCATTTCCAGTTTGCCAAGTCCTATTTTCTTTTTGTCAAAGAACAATTTGATTGGTCTACTAATGAAATTGATATCCAACACCCCAAGTTTTTTATAACAAATTAAAAATTATCTATTGTGTGTTCTTTCTGGTTTTTAAACTATTATTTATTTCCAATAGTTACTTATTTGTATGATTTTCCTTTATAGCACCTTGCCTAAAGGGCTTCGTTCCTTCTGATGAACCTTTACCAGGGGATGCAGATGCGCTTACGCCTATCGATGAAGATGAGGAGGAGGAAGAAGATGATGAACCTATCACCATGGGAGGCGGAGGACAGAAGAGTATTCCAAAAATAATCGAAACAACCTCATCAACGCCCGAAGAAAAAGAAATACAGTTAAAAGAGTCCGTTTTATAAGTATGTTGAAATTGAATTCAAGCGGAACTAATTTTTCCCGGAAAAATGTTTATTAATGAATTTTTTGAAAGTCTGCAAACTGATTTTTCTTATATTTTTTTAACTAATAAAATGAAAAATCAGTGAGCCCTTCGACTATTAAACTGTGATAAGAGAAACTATAAACGTCTAACACTTATTCCATTACAAGTACGAACGATAAGAGCTGTTAGACGGTGACAATTTCTTTTTTTTTTTTTAATACAAATCGTACATTCATAAGTATAAGACAAATATAATAATTAATTAAATAAAATCGTGCCAAAAAAGAATTGGTACATCAACTTCAAGAGTACAAAAATTAATTGTTATGCATCTATACTAAATGACAAGTACATTGTTTTTAATAAATATTTTTCCAGGTGCTAACAAATTATCGATGCCATTGTTTGCAAAAATGATATTTATATATAACGCTAGATGGATTTGAAAACATCCATCCATCTAATGCTATAAGTTTACATGCCGAGGGCCAAGAATTTATTTAATAAAGACTCGAAAACAAATAGAAACATATTTTAATAACACACACGTCATTCTTGCTGCACACGCAACCGAAAGCTCGTCACAATGTCGGCGGAATTCAGCAAAAAGTAGCGGCTGCGATTGGTGGCCGCGTCTAGTGGCTTGTCTGACCCCCCCAGTGATCGCGTTTATTGGTCTCCACTAGTGGTTCAATGTGCGGGCGCCGTTAAAGTAAATCGCGCAAAGTCAATCATACTCAAAACTTTTAGTGTTCTTACTAATATTAAAATGCAGTACGTGTGTTTAGGTTGATGTTCTTGATATAAGATTTATTAGCCATCTCTAACTTTACCTCATTCTCTCATTGAACTAGCTAGTGTTTCTTCACTCTGCGATTTTTCTTGTTAATTCTGATAACGAACGAGACTCTAGCCAGCTAACTAGGCGTATTACTACATACCAAAGACCCGTCGGTTCGGAGTTTCGGCTCCTGTCGTTCGCGGCGTCTTAAACAGGACTTGACTGTTACGGATAGTATGGACGCACACATACAGTTCACACTATTTTACCAGACTGAGAACGAACTGTGATCGGGATTATAGTGTAGATCCGTCCTTACTGTCCGCACCAATTAAACATTCATTTATCGGTATGGCACAACTCTGTAGTGACGCATACCGTAGCCTCACGCCGCAACATACAGTGCTCCCCCCTCTTATCTTTGGAACGATTATACATAGACTAGTGAAATTTGGAAACTCAATATTGATGGTTATAAAGTTCCCTACTAGTGATGATAGATGACGTATTCGTCAAAGATGGTCATTGTGGCCAATAATTTCAAATGGAGCCCTATGGCTAGCAACACCGTTTTTCAAACTTATCGAAAAAATCTTTTCAATGATACTAATCTTGTTTGTGTTTATAGCTATTTTAATGGCTTATTTGTAAGGGTGTTGGTAATTTCGCCAAAGAAGGTCATAAACTCATTTTATTATAGGTAATTTCGCCAAGAAACCCTTTCAGGTATAAAATTCAACATGTAATCTAACCAAAACTCACCCTTTTCGGATTATTTATTAGGGCCTCCCTGTATGAAGAAAGAATTAAAGGTCAAAGTTGATCTTCGATCATCATAAAGTATTCCTTGTACTACATTTGATGTAAGGATCATCTACAAATTAAAATGATCGTCTGTTAGCGAGCGATCAAGCCGAGTTCAAGAATTTCAAGCTTTTGCAATTGAGGTTAGGAATAGAAACTGACATTTATAATTTATTTGTCTAAATGATATTTTCTTGTGCTGTTGATATCAGATTGTATTGAATTATTAGCATGGATAATTATTTTGAAGAACTGTCTAACGATGAAGATTTTTTACTACTACTAGTTCAAATAGAATTGAATAGGCGAGTACCTAGAGTATTTCTAACTACATCCTTTGATTCAGCATTGAATGGATTACATATCTTCGCCCATGCTTTATTTTTAATTTTATTGATATCAGTATCACACTCTATTTCACTCGCCCTGTCTTTCACAAGTGCCATCAAAAGAGCCTCTTCGGTTGCCGTGAAATTGGTTGCACGTTTAGTGTACTTTTTCTCCATTATTTTATTATATACCACAACAAAACTTCTAAAATAATAACAAATATAACAATAAAACAGGATGTAAGTAATCACTTGATGTCCACAAATGTCATCTCTTCTTCTAAAATATGACATTGCTAGGAACTTTTTAATTACTCACAAGCACAAGTTAATCAAGGATCAGTTAACTGAATAGTTCAACAAGGCTTTTAAAAATGAACGTGGATCAATTTTGATCTATATATCACCTGAACCTTGGATCAACAGACTTTAGTACGACGATGCAAGGTAATTCTGTTTTATACCCTCAGGAACACTAAACATAACTCCATTGTTGGCGCAAACTTCTTGTTACTTTGCTATTGGCATTTAAAGTTGCAGTTTTTCAATTTACGCGGCCATTTTTTCAACACTGTCCTTCTTACAATCATTTTCCTTGCCCTTATCGATCAATTAACCAATGATCCGTTTTAAAACGTCATATTCCTTACCTTACCTTAATATTTTCGTCTCTACAACAAATTGTTTTGACATAGTCTCCCGTTGGTTAATTTTACTTTCCATATTTTCACAAAATTCCAGTCTTCGGTCATGGTCGTCGTGTGAGAGTTGGTGAATCATTTTTAATTTGTATGGGTGAAATTTGTTTTTTTTTCAACATCCTGTGTATTGTACTTTGACAGACTTCACAGATTGTGAAGAAGTAGGACTTGCTATTACTTCTGCCAGTATATCAATTTTTTTCTCATCAGAAATTTGTGGTCTGCCAGATCGTTTTGCATCATTAATACTACCGGTTGTTTCAAAGTTACGAAGAAGCTCCCTTAATTAAGTCCTCGAAATGGAGCGATCGGCAAACTTCTCATTAAAAATGCGTTCTGTTGCATGAATATTTTGTCTAGTTTCACCAATTATTCGGATCGCTGCTACTTTATCACCTAAAGCTCTTACCATTTCGCTTCTTGAATCACTTAAACGTTCGATCAACAATTAGAGAGACTTACAAAAACGTTAAATTATTTGACAACTATCCAGAGGCGGAGGTTGGATTTTTGAATTTTAGTATTAACTGATTTAATTCATCACAACTTTGCTTTTTTTAGAGCCAGCTGTCAAAACTGCCATAAACAAACAAGTTTAGTCCAATTGAATAGATTTTTTGATACCTTTGAAAAGAAGTGTCGCTTGCCAAATTTCCCTAGTTTATGTATAATCGTTCCTTAAGATAGGAGGGGGGACGGTACTTTTGAATACACAGTATATACATACGGAGCAGTGCACACATTCGTCAACATCAAAATTTCAAGACTAGTACACAGCGTCTTCGAAGCGAGAAAAAACGTGAATTTCCGCGGCTGTACCGAAGCGGTAAGACCGGTATGCGTCCACAGGGGCTAAGTATGAAATTGTCTGGTTTGTAATGGTTCAACAGGCCTTGAAATAGTTATTGGTTTTGGTCTTGTTTTTAATTCTTTGGTAATTGTTGAGAATTACTTCAATTCGCTGACAATTTCTCACTATTTTTTTGAATTAAAAGTGAATCCCGCTCAGATATTTTTTATTGTTACTAAACTAATGTTTCTACTAATTTTGAATGGATTTTCTCGTCAAATGTGCACCAAGTACTTTAGCTTTGTACATTTATACATACTCTTTTTAAAGTCGTACTTATGGACAACCTAATGTGATATCAATTTACCATTAATTATAAAAAAAAGAGTATATTTATTTAAAAACTGCTTAAACAGTCAATTGATTTAAAAAGAGGATGTACTTAAAGTATTAAATTGTACTTACTATTTTTTTAAGAATCTTGAAACTATGGCATGTTAACTTCACGCAATCAAATTAGAATAAACAATTCTGTATACCTTTTTATCGGCTGCCATTTACTTTGCGGCTTTATATTTTGTAATTCTTTATACATAATTATATAGTAATTTTTTCTTAGTTAATAGAATTATTTATAGACGATTCTTAACTTATAGCTAAATTGTTACCAATTATTTTTATTATTATTAATTCATGTACATTTTAAAGGAAAACCATGTTAACTACAAATAAATTTTTAATTGTTTGTAAAAAAACATATTTATTCCATAACAGTCTATATATTTTCAAAGTAGTAATCATCATAAATCTATTGAATCGTGGTTCAAAATTCCTTCAGTTGTCTTTTGTTTCTGCATTTTTATTTCCAATCTTCTCCCAAATTTAATCTTTGGTTTTTCTAATTATGTCTATTTTTCTTCATCGCTTAGGCATCATAGTGTTCAATGAGTTTTTCTCATCAAAATTTCTCTGTTGTTATTTTCATTAAACGTTTCCATGCCAATTTCGGTCTTTGTTTCTTCATATCTTTCTCTCAGTTTTGCGATTTCCAGTGTTTTGCTTAGTAGGTAAAATAAGTGGTTGGTTTGGTTCCTGCAAATTTTGGTCATTGTTTCTTTATTTATTTCTCTCCATTTTTTGATTTCCAGTCTTTCGAACAGCTTAGTAGGTAAAATAAGTGGTAGGTTTGGTTCCTCCCAACTTTAGTCTTGCTTTCTTTATTTCTTGTTATCCGTTTTTTGATTTCCAGTATTTCGCAGTTCTTGGTAGGTTCCTCCCAATTATGGTCATTGTTTCTTCATTTCTTTCGTCCCATTTTGTGATTTCCAGTCTTTCCATTAGCTTGGTCGGTGAAATAAGTGGTTGTTTGGTTTCTCCCAATTTTGGACTTGATTTTTTATTTATTTTTCTCCAGTCTTTCGCAATGCTTGGAAGGTGAAATAAGTGGTTCGTGTGGTTCCGTCCAATGCTGAATAATAATAATAGCTGGATGTGTTGACAGCTGACACTAGTATTTTTTGTCAACTGTAAGATGTAACGGCACTCGAAATATACAGGAAACCACAAAAATTAAACAAAAAAACAACAACTTCATTTTTGATCTATTAGGTTGGCTACATTTGCCTTTGTCACCCTTATATAATACCGATTGGCGAGATTTATAAACCTACTAGACTTATGTAATGTCTTACGTGATTGGTTCTTGACAACTGATCCTGGTATTTTTCCTTTTCTTTCTCGAAATATGTCCAATACAGTATTGGATAGTTATGTGGAATCTAAGAGAATTTTGGCGATGATTCTTCAATAAACTCTGGCCTGTCTTGTTCCACCATTCTCGAGAATGTTTTTGTTCGGACCTCTTCTCGGTGTAGTGAATCTGCTTTTCATTGCCCTTAAGATCTGAATGACATGGTATACAGGTTAAGGACAGTCTTTTTTTTACTGCCTAGCTCTTGTAGGGTGTTCAAGCAATCTCAAACGAGCATGGAACTGATTGCTTTCCTAGTCACTTGGCTGTCAGAGTATATGACAATGTTCTTTTCCTGAATCTCTCAGTGCTGCAATGCTTGCCTGGAATATCGTCATGTGTTTGTCTAAGCACAGTGAGACCCTTTTCTGCTGCTTGGCTCCTACATCTTTCTCGGTTTTTGAGACAGCTGTGTGACATTGATTTAAAAACTAAAAATTATACCTATGAGAAGTAAAATCTTTATTATTGTTTCAGCGTTTTTCCTTATTATAACACTCGCTGGAAACGGCACCAGCACTACATGTGGAATTCATTTATTCTTTACATTTCCATATTCAATAGAAGTTAACATCCAAATTCGCCTTTTTATCTACTTGAAAATATTTGGACCAGAAATTGGTAAATACTTGCCACAAATAGCACCGTAAGTGAAAACTGTGTAGCATATTTTTTTTTTGTTTTGAATAGATAAGAGCAATTAAAATGGATATCCTTGTAACTGAAACGATCTACACTGGACATAATGAACCTGACATGTAACAAATCTAAATATCAGTGCATTAAACCAATGTCTGTATGATATTATTATACTGTCTGATGAATTCTGTATTAGTGTTCTATCGAAAAATTACCTAACTTCGGCGATCAAAGCTCGTTACGTTCATATTCGAGTGTCAGACAGTTGCAATAAACTAAATCATTTGGAACTTTGTTGAACCACAAAGGTTATTTTGTAGATGTGATATATTTGACAACTTTGATTAGATATTCAATATGGTGGACAATTGGTATATATTTGAATTCAGTCTTCAATATTCATTCTACTATTACATATTTTCAGTAATATCAACAAATAGTAAATCTATCTTGGACTCTGTCTATATCCAATAGCATTTACCTTTGTTAAAAACAAGACTAAATATACTTAGAATCACCATTGTATGTGTCAATCGTCTGCCATATTGAAATGATTTGACAGGTCACTAGGGGCATCTTATATAAGAAAAGAGGTGGATGCGTAATAGCGGTTAAGTCAGACGACATTTAGCGGTTAAGCAAGCGTTCACGCACCTCACACTGCGTTTAGCGGTCGATACTATGGTACAATGCTAAGTGCGGTAAAAGGTGTGTAGCATCGCGATCTTCAACATTTCACCTTCAGTTTGTAGTAGCGAAATATACAATTTCCAATCAGAAATATTGATATAAATACGCCGAAAGGTACACTGCAAACACACAAGACACTTTTCTCTCAAGCGGAGATCGGCTATTGCGGATACACATTTTTTTCTTATCTAAGAGGGACACACACACATAGAACTCGGATTGGCCAAAATGTACTACTCAAAACCGTTGTCAATTATGGCTGGCAACATACAAATGCTTTCAAAAAACAAAGGAATTTACCTATAACTTGCAAACTTTGAAGGTTGACAGTGTTCAGAAAAATTGCAGCATTATAAATAGGAATGGTTTAACATTTTTTGAACGTCGAAGCGATAATATTCTTCATTAAATGGAAGATGTAAATGCCAGTGAAATCAAATACGATAAATTCACGGTGGCTAAATAAACTGTAATTCATCTACAGGTAGATACAACTTGTCAAACGTGGAAATGTAACGGGCTGCCTACAAGAAATAAAGAAAAAGTTTTCAGGGGAAGAGATATAGGCTGATGTATGCGTTGCGGAAATGTATATTCAGCATTTTTGCTTTCAGTTTATTGGAGTATACCGTGCGATGCATGCAAGTTGAATGTAAATGTGGTGAAATTTTACCTAAAATTTTATTAGACCTTCCAGGACATTTTTGATAAAGCCACTATATACCAGTGCAATAGCTTCTAAAAATATTCAGTAATTATATCTAATTTAGTAATAAAAAGTCAAACAACTCAGTGAAATTAAATTCAAATACATTTTAAAGTGGCTCAATCCCGAAAGGTCGCTTTCAAAGTTTGAAATATTATCTGTGCTAGAATTCTCAGAATCACTGTCACCACTTATGTTTATTATTATTTCATCAATTATTGTAGTTCATTTCACTATGATATGTTTTTGCATTTGATTTAAACTTCAGAAATGCGTTTTCTACAAAACCATTCTCACGTCCCATGTGTACCATAATTAATCTTCGTCCTTTCGACACAGGCTTATATCAGCCTTTGTTAGTATTGTTACTTCTTAAATGTGTATGTGAAAAGTGGATATACGTTTTATCCACATAAATTATTGGACGATTTTATGCTCGGTAGTATCTGATGTTTCTAAGAAAGTTTCTTCTGGGGTGCTGATTCTCGGGTTTTCCCATAACCAATTTTTGATTAGTTTTTGTTTTCCTTCAATAAATCCCAGTGATTTTATTCCTTTCCTTACATTTTCTTGAGATCCCTTGTAATCATAATCTTGAACAAATTTCCTGTGTATGCGGCTTAAAGCAGGGATTTTTTTCTGTTATGTAAAAATGTATTATAATTAAATAGCCGTAAATTCCTTTGTCGCACACGTTTAAGTGATATTTGGATGCCGTTATCTGTATATTTCTATTAGGCGTTGAAAAACTTGTGGAGGCTTCAACATATTTCATTTCACAAGATACTCTTTTAATTGTGGACAAACTTACACCAGTTGCCATGACTGCACGTTGTTGCTATTTTTGCCTAACGTTACATAAATCTATAACTTTTGCAACCACTTCCCTACTTTGGCTTGTTAAAATTTTGCCTTTTACTTTAAAATTAAAAGCCATTATTAATATGTATTGACCTAATATATATAAAACACAGTTTAACTTTATACTTTCACTGACTGTACTTTACTCGTCGATATACCTTTGACAACTGATTAATTCAGCTACTGTCCATTGCTTACTAGGGCTGCGTGGTCATATTTTAAATCTCACGTTTCTTCCTACTACCTTTGTCAAGCTTTAAACCTGCAGGTATAACAATATTGAAATGGAAAACAATGAATAAGCGAAAGTTGTACAAAGTGATTCGTTAGGGGTGGACACCAGAGATATGCTAGAAATCAGTTACCATAAAAATACCTAATATTTACCAAAACGATCATTTATCTATAATAACATTAATGAAAACTTACCCAGATGTGTTGCTTTTTTTATTTGTTTCTACTTGATAATTTTACAGGCTGAGCCAATAGTTACCAAAAATATTAATAAAATTTGAAGTTATGTCATTTAATTTCTTTTTTTAAATACTATTGGAAATTCCTCAGACGGAACACTCTATTTTATTGATTTGCTTACAAATATTTCCAAACGCATTCTTTTGGCCCTAAGCTTTAAGACCACTGACTTCTGAATTATTTCCGGTAGCCACCATGCTTCATATGCTGCCCTAAACCAATGACAGTGTCATTGAAGGACTTAAGAGAGAGACAATTCTAATGTTGATAGTCCCAAACCTTTAGGGTTGCTTGTACTTTCCATGCAACCAGTCAATGTTATCAATTCATATACAGTATCTGATAAGCTGAAAGATAAAATAGCGATTAAGTAAACAGGATTAAGTAAACGGTATGTAAGTACGGTGGAATTAGATATGTATTTTTTTGTTTTATTAAATTTTTTGTATATGTCAACGTCATAAAAGGTGTCTATATAACGGCTTAAAAATTTTAGAAATATTTTATTAATTTTATTTTATCCTTTTTGTAAATTGTTTATATTTTTGCGTATTTGTATTTTTTGATAGAACACCCTTTACTTTGCCGATCAAAAATGTGACTGGTAAATAATGTTTGTTTATAATGAATTAATAATTTGTGATTAGTGATACTTAGTATTTTTGTGAATATTAGTCTGTAAATTTTAAGTAGGCCATGTACATTAAGAAATGATAGTATTTATGAATGTATAAAAATATTTCTTCGACAATAATATTGTTGTTTTATTTTCCTATCTATTTTGACAAATACTCTCATTCAACAATTATTTCTAAGTTCCAGATCGGTAATTGTTATTTTGGTTCATCATATACTCGCAGAAGGAGTATTTGCAGATGATGTGGTGCTAATGGCAGGAAGTGAAAACCGATTACAAGAAAACCTGAACATATGGAAAGATGTTATGGAAGAAGAAGGCATGAAAATCAACAAAAATAAAACCAAAATACTTGTAATAGGAAAACAGAAGATCAACACAGAAATTAAAATAGATAATGTACAAATAGAACAAGTAAAAGAATTCAAATACTTAGGAATAACTTTTGAGGAAACAGGAAAACAAGATGCAGAGATAAATGAAAGAATAGAGAAAACAATTAAGCTATACTATGCCATGAACCAAAAATTTATAAACAAAAAAGAAATCACCAAAGAGACAAAAGTAAAAGTGTATAATACAATATATCGACCAGTTTTAACTTATGGATGCGAATCTTGGACTCTTACAAGTAAACAAAAAAGCAAAATACAGGCAGCAGAAATGAAATATTTGAGAAGAACATTTGGAGCAACAAGAAATGACAAAATCAGAAACACAAAAATAAGAGATGAATTAGGTGTCCAACCCGTACTAACATTCATAGAACAAAGACAACTCAGCTGGTGGGGACATATTCAGAGAATGAATAACAATAGACAAGTTAAAAGGACATATGAGGCAAAAATACAAATAAAAAGAAAAAAAGGAAGACCAAGACAAACATGGAATACAATAGTGGGTAATATACTAAGAGAGAGAGGTAAATCATGGGAAGAGGCGAGAACATTGACAAGAAACAGGAAAGAATGGAAAAAATTTATATACGAGAATTAAATGCAAACCCGACACCTAAGGGTATATGATTATATATATATATATATATATACTCGCAGAATTCAGTTCTTCGGTCAAAGTCGTCTTCAGCCAATTCATGGATAAGACGTACTTTACAAGGATGGTATTTTACCTTTTTAAAAATGTTTGATACTGAAGACTTTCCAATACCAAAATCCCTAGATAATCCTCGCACTGTACAGTCTGGATTTTCTACTGCCGACAAAATTATGTCTTGTTGAAAGTTTTCATTAATTTTTTGGTCTACCTTGCTTTGCTGCATCCCTCGTATATGTCCTAATTCTCTGCATTTTCGCTCTATTCTGCTCACCGTAGATTGTGAAATAGTTTCACGAACTGGGTGCATTTCATGGAAAATTAGAAGGAAATGAAATAGCAGATGAACTAGAAAAGAGGGGGACTGGAACACCCTTTTGGGGGCCGGAACCCTTTTGCGGTATCAGCTCCAATGTAATATGGGAAGAAATAGGCAAAGACGAAGAAAAGAGATCTGACCATTGGAAAGATCTAGTAGGACTTAGGCAATCAAATATTCTTCTGGGTGATTACAACCTGTTGAGATCAAATGAATGCATAAGTCAAAGTAAAACTGCACTAAGGCTACATTCGTAATCAATTCGCTGGCCAAGTGGCACTTTGGCACGAAATTTGCCATTCACAATAACTTCAAAGTCGACTTTAACGCAAGCGCGTTCGTACCTAAATAATTGTCAGGATTCCTTCAACATACCTATGGTCGAAGCATGATTCTGTCAGTATTTAGTTCAGTCTGAGGTTATAATATATAATTTGGATTTATTTTTTATAGCAGTAGGTATTTATTGGAGTTTAGTAGTGCAAGTAAAGTAGAAGTAGTGTCCTCCTCCTCCATTTTATTTTTTTAATCAATCAGACGTACGGAAAAATCAAGAAAAACAAACCAAAAACACACAATTCGATGAAAATGTCAAACTATTAGACAGATGTCAGATATATCAAAAAACAAATAACAAAAATTAATGCGCATGTCCCATAGCCGGCACGAATAGCAAGTGGAAGTGAAATTTTGCAGCTTGCAAGAAATTTCGACGACTTCAACTCTGACGCCAAATTGCGTTGTGAACGATCACACTGAAATAGATTTGCTTAGCTTGCGTGCCAAAGTGCCACTTGGCCAGCGAATTGATTACGAGTGTAGCCTAAGAGTTTTAACAGGCATCCTTACGGGACATTGTCGCCTGTATGGGCACCTGAAAAAGCTCAAAATAGTGGAGGAAGAAGAATGTAGATTCTGTGGCATGGAAGAAGAGCCTCCCTCCACATACTTGCGAATTGCACAGCAATTCAGAATCCTAGTTCACAACACCTAGGAGATTACTGGATTTTTTTTTTTTTTTTTTTTCGGGCCGAGATGGGAAACTCATGTTCGAATGGGTCCAGGACCCAAACAGTGTTGGACTCATCCCCAAGGAGATGCCTACCAACCAAACCCACCTCAAACTCGCCGTTACCCCCGCCTCGGAATCACTACCCTAGCATACTTCGAGACAGGCGGCAGGAGATTACTGGATGGAAGAGGGACATTTACCTAAGTTAAAGCCTGCAGATATCCTAAAATTCCTCCGGGAAATAGGACTAAAGGAGCTACTAGTCTCCGAGACTTTCCTCAGGAACTAAGTAGAAGTAAGGGGGCACAATAGATCTTTTAGGTCTCAGTGAATGTCACCCCAATTTATATACATACTGCAACGGCTACTCAGTTTAGAGAGCATCTCAGGTGTAGATTCTGAGACCAAACTAGTACAAATTCAGAGAGTAGTCTTACCGGTTCTCGGGTAATCCTACTTGAAATTTATTTTAATTAAGTACTGAAGGAAGTTAATAATTAATAATAATATGAAAGTTAAGAAAGGTAAGTGGGCGCCACCCTGAATAGTACTAGTTTATTTGTTACCCACATCAGCATTAGAGCGGCAAATCCTGTAATATTGGAAGGGAAAATAAACTTTATGAACAACGTTATTAAATTTACAAGTTGTATATTGACTTTTTAAACAAATTAAACAGAAAAAAAATAAAATGACTAGTTTTTTTGTTGAGTTGTTCTATGTTTCTATGTTGAAGAAGCAATCTCGGTAATATAGATATTTTACTTTCCTGGAGTGGAGTCCTGGTTCCAGATCAAGTCCTGGATATTATTCTCGATAGAGGTAAAGATGAAGTTCTGGATCCTGTCCTGGTTTCAGATGGGGTCCCCAGGTAAAGTATCGAGTCCAGGTAAAGTTTCGGGTCCAGGTGAAGTGCTAAGGAACAATAATTGTATCAGGAACAAATTAACCCCATTTTACAAAATCCAGGATGTCTGAAGTATGAATTTGATATATTACATTGTTAAAGAAAATCATTTAAAAACGTGGTTCATACATCCTGTATTTTAATTTAAAAAAATAATCAAAGAAAGCAAATAAAAAAACACAATAAAATCGAATAACCGATTCTATACCGGTAAATACATACATATTTTAAATATCTATATAATTTAAAACGGTTTGAAATATATTCAAAGATAATATTAAAGATATATGAAAGAACAAAAAAAAACAAAATCAGATTGATATAATATTCCACTGGAACGATATTGCTACATAATAAAGATAGGAAAGTGGAAAACTGCTAAGAAGGAATAGTTAACAATATTTAAGCGAAATAACTTACCATTCACATGAATGCACTTTTTAAAGACAAGATAAGATAAAATAAAATTTTTACTAACACATGTCCACAGGAAAGAAGAATGAATCCTCTTTGCCACTGTTTAAATACACGAAATCATGTGAAAGATAACAGACTTACGTCTCATGTTCATGTCAAACTCAGACGCCTTGACCAGGAAAGGAATTTACATTTCAATAGTGAATTCTTAATTCATATTTAATTAATAAGTGGTAGAAGAAGAGATAAGAACGAGGTCGAAATGGGAATAGCAAATAGCAGTGGATATTTTCACGACAGACGGAACTCGTTTGGCCAGTATGAAAACGTGGATTTCGACTCTTGTCGACAGTCGACATTTCTCGGTGTTGGGAATTAGAAAGGACTGGCTATTCGCCGCCCACACGATAATTTATGATTAAATAGAAGAAAATAAAATGAACGAAATTGACGTTACAATACATACATGGAATAATCGGCATACCTCTTGTCGAGTCCGCATCTTATCGCCAATACCAATCATCCTAACGCTTTCGGTTATAAAGGCATTTTGTCAAAAAGGTGCAAATGATAAATTGCTTGGATAGTTTTCACGTAAACGTACCTTCTCTAAAGCGTTAACAATACAGAAATTGTACTTTGAGGTTTCTGACAGTTTTTAACGTTAAATGAAAAAAATGGTAAAAAATACTGTCAAGCAAAAATATTTTTATGGTTCAGGGGCTTGGATCACTAATAAAAGCTGTTAGATAGAATGTTAAAAATAATGCAGGGTGCTTCAATAGTTTATTAAAGTAGCTGTATACCAATATACTTAATTTCATTTAACGTGTTATTACGTGTTTATTCATTATTTATACCTTTCTGAAACCAAAAACTGGTATTTACTATACTATAATTCAAGACACTGACATCTGCTTTCAAAACACTGACATCTGCTTTCAAAACACTGACATCTGCTGTCATAATACAATTGTTGTATAGTGTTGCCAAGGGAACTGGACAATAACGCATCTTAGCGCACAGGAAAAATTTTTCCCGTGCGCCCGCTCGGAAAATAGTACCTATTGTGCAACAAGGGAGAAAAGTGTGTGTGTGACATGTTGCAAACTATACTTTTTCTACAACTGCACAAATTTAAAAAATACAAGTAAAGTAACTTAATATGGTTAGTAAAACAAAAATAACACTAAAGTATCCCATCGCTATACTGTTAAATAATTTAATTTAAAATTATAGTTGATGGTGAAATTTGTACAATTTTGTATGGTGATGGTCAAATCCGGAACGGCATTTCTATTCACTAAATTCTCCGTTATATTAATTAATCTGACAGTTTTGTGACAACTATATAAGTAGGTATTTAAAGATGACAGAAAGCCTACT
This sequence comes from Lochmaea crataegi, assembly GCA_947563755.1. NCBI lineage: Eukaryota > Metazoa > Arthropoda > Insecta > Coleoptera > Chrysomelidae > Lochmaea > Lochmaea crataegi. The sequence goes on from OX387428.1 coordinate 16,318,196, forward strand.
AAGTTTTTGTCCATTTTATTTGATTCTCCATATAAATGTATGTGGCATGGGCAAAGTGCCGTGAGAAATAATATTTCTCACAGTATGAGCAATATTTGGTTTTGAAATTAAGTAAGGTATGAGAAATACGTCACTTTTCATAGCAGTTGTAGTAAAAGGTCATTTTCGGTACTCTTAATAGGCATGTTAAGATAGCGTTTTCGGTGAGGTATAATGAAAATAAAATAATTATAAACTATATAAAATTCAAATTTTAAAATTATGTTGCATTCAGCTCAAAACGTTTTAATTTTGTTTCATATTTTTTTGTAGCCAAACATGTTATTGGATCCTGAATGGCTCTCCTTAAATCTTTGCCAGACAAAATCTTGTTAACTGTTTTCAAATACATAAAAAAATAACATTGATAGACATGTTTAAAAATGTTTCCACACTGTTTGTATGATTGTCACAAAACAGTGTAGAAATATCTTCTAAACATGTTCTTCGAACATGAGAAGATAATTTGGATTTTATCCCATATACTGTAATTATAGTTGGCAAATCGTTCAAAACAACTTCTGTAACTGTTTTGAGCACAAAACAGAAAATACTAGAATGCCGAATCAATTTACTGCATTCATATTATCTGCCCTGTATTAAAATGTTTTGAGGAATGTTGTCTGTACATACTTTACTATAATATATATATGACAGTTACTGGGTAAAACTTTTTTTGCCACATACCCAGCAACGTAGGCAGATGCATAATCTTGCACAAAACTTAATTTTACTTTATTAAATTTAGGCAGAACAGGTAGAGAAAAACAAGTGGAGTTTCCGACTGAATAATTATTCCCTTCTTGCTGGATAAAATCTTTCAAAGTATCAAGGATGCCACTTGACTCATATCCTCCTCACAATTCGAGCCAACCGAATGTGTATCAACAAAGTTGTTAACTAAAAAGGGATTTCATAGAGGAAACAAATGATGAACAATTAGGATGTATGTTCCTTACTCCATGGCGTCTCAATGAGGAAAACAAATTCTCAACTGGATCCTGATTAAAACATCTTGGCTTCTTGCTTAAAATATGTTTTTAAAAGTTTCTCCATGATATATTTTAATCATTTCAATGAAAAGATCCAATTATTTAAGGATGGGGCATATGATTATTTTTCAGGATCAGTTGAGGAAACGAAGCACATGGATTCTAAAACAGGGATGCATGAATCCCAATATGTAAGGTGGCAAGACTTTTTTGTTGCTGCACAACGTTATTGCTTTCCAGGAGGATGAAGGGAAGAGCCAATAATACTGTGAAACAATTTATCAAAAAATAAAAATAAGTCGGCAGTATCAACAGCTTTGGGGTCAAGATAGAATTTGGAAACCTTAGTGAGACTTTGGCTGGCTTCAGCCATAATATACATTGCTCCTCCTACAGTGTGACTCATCACTTGCGTGCAATTTTTGACCTTCATTTTTTGTAATTTTTTCGGTATAACGTGCTCGTCTGTTAATTTATAGATTGACTATGAAGTCCCCGTTTTTTTGGTTTCACCATATGTGACCAAGTCTTTTGAAACACCAGACATTGTAAATTTTAATGTTTTTGGAACTAAATTGTTTCTGATACATTTCATCAGATAAAATCATACAAATGTACAATTTCCTAACCATCCACAAGGTTTCCTTGATAACGATTTTCTACATTATTTCTTAACAGGAAATCATGTGATTCCCGCAATAATTCATTTATAGCAGATCTGTTTGTAGCACACCTTGGTCAGATATACTTGCAACTATATATAAAGTCCTAAATCTCTTACTTGCCTGGCCACATTCTTTAGACTTCTCACTAACTGCGCCGTCGGTGTTGTAACTTTTATCTAAATCAAGTTTGTTCGTATCTCTCACGGCAAGTGAGTAATTGGACTTCCTCGCACTAATGCCGCACCCTGTATAATAACTTTTTCTGTTGGTATGCCAAACCTATAAATAAATGCTTATTAGAACTCATTGGTAGGAACAAAAGTGTCTAGAACAAAGATAATCTCGTTAAAGGTAATTACCTTCTCGAAGTTTTACCAGTATACCTCGGAACACAAAACGTTCGTAGTCTTTTAGCCATTTTGATTTCAAATGTTCACAATGTTTCGATATAGCAAATCCATAGTGATTGTCAAGAAGTCGTTATGTACCTACACGATATTGTTTTGATGAAAACCCAAATTGGATGCAAGAATGAAAAGACGACAAAAAATCAACACATGGGCTAGTATTGCGAGAAATACAATTATTGGTCTATATTATTTAATAGAATTAGATATGAATTTTCTGCAAAATAGAATTTCTGATATACATTACCAACACTTTAGACCGCAGATTATGGTATCAACACGATGGCGCACCGCCACAATTTCGTTGTAGCTGTTGTGCACAAATTTTGGTCAAAACATTTCCAGATCGATGGATCGGAAGAAGAGGAACAGTGGAATGGCCCCTTAGATCACTCGATCTTACCCCTATCAGACTTTTTTTTGACACTAACTGACCTGACACCATCAGTGACCTAAACGCCTTAATCAGGCAGAAAATGCTGAGCGAACACCTGCTATGCTCCCAAATGTTAAAGGCGAATTTATTACCATTGTTTATAAGTCAAAGGAGAACAATTCAACATTTAGGTACTGTATATTTTCTTTGGTTTGTCTTTGTTAGAATGTACGTTTATGCTTCCTTAATTATTTTGTAACTAATGAATTGACATAGGACAACTTTTGCATTATTGTCCACCCTATACCTACCAATTTAAATCAACGTATGATACATTCTTGAAATCAGCTCAGCAAGGAAAATCCGCAAATTGAAAAAAGAGGGGTGTTTCCTTTAAAAACTGGTGCCGACTTTATCACTCAACCCTGGGGGTACCCCTGTATGATTATTTTAAAAAATATGAAACTATTATGAAAAATCGACCTGTTTTGGGATTTTTTCATATTATTATTTATTCAGCTAATAATTTGTAAGAATTTTAAAAAAATATAAATTAGTTCTCAACTATCCAAACCTAAAATTATTGATAAAGGACAATGTACAATTTTAGTTTTGCTTGATTTCAGTAGGGCTTTTGATACTATCAATTTAATGCTCAACACTTTACACTACTTAGGCTTTTCGGATGGTGATGTTGGTCTTATACAAAGTTACTTGGATAACCGCCAACAATGTGTAAAGATAAATTCGGATCAATCTGAGTATTTATTTTTAAAATCGGGTGTTCCACAAGGAACTATTTTAGGGCCGCTACTTTTTTCAATATATACTATTTATTTGATAAAATCTCTAGATCGATGTAAGATTCATGTTTACGCTGATGATACCCAAATTTACTAGTTTTCCTCCTCAACATGTGATTGGTGTTTGTAACAATAAACCAAGAAATAAATAAAGTTGTTAACTTTTAGCTTCTCAACCTATTGCTTATTAATTAATTGCTCCAAATCTAATTTAATGTTATTCGGTTCTACGTACAATCGTGCTCATTTAAAGTGTCCTGCCAATGTCATTAACATTAATAATGAGCCGTTAAAGTTCATCAGTAGTGCCAGGAATTTAGGTGTTATCGTAGATGATGATTTACGATTTGAAAAACATGTTAATCATCTCATTCAACGGGCATATTGTTCTTTAAAACTAATTTATGGCAACCGTCAATTTTTACCTAAAAAAATTAAAATAACTATGCGAGACATTGGTTTTATCCCATTTCAACTTTGCCAACACAGTAATGGTCCCAATTTAACTACTTTGTATAAAAACAAAATTCGTGCCCAAGATTGATTTACGGCATAAAAAACGTCAAAGAATATCACATAAGTTGAAGGAAACTGGGTGGTTAAGTATGGAAAATAGGAGAACACATCAAGCAGCTACCTCTGCTACAAAGTAACATTTAGAACGGATGTGTATAATTTAAATTCAAGGTTCAAAGGAATATTATCTCCTCCAAAATTTAAAACAGAAATATTTAGACGTTCTTTTACTTACCAAATATTTCAATTATACAATTCCGCTCCGCAAGACTTTAAATATCTGTTTTTGATATGAGTGATTAATTTTAATATTATACTCCTGATAATTTACTTCTCCTACTATTTTATTCTTTATTTCAATTTATTTGATGGGCTTTTGTTATTTGTGATGTGTTATATGTAAGGTTAGGGTTAAATGGAAGAGCATTTCTGTAATGAAACTTTGGATTCATTAATGGAAATGAATTTCGCCCTTTATTTCCATATTAGTTGGTAATTAATTTTGATTTAGTTGATGTAATATCATTGGAAATAATTAAGACTATTATTATTATTAGGTATTAAAAAACATTGCTTAAACAAATTCTGTTGGGAAAAAAAATGCATAAGCTTTTTTCCGTTTGAACTATGCAAACATCTTCCATAGGGCCCGTTTTCAAATGTTAGTGCCTACAAAGTTACTTCAAAATTGGTTTTGCCGTTTCGGAAATTAGCCCGAACAGTAGAAGTCACTCCAATTTCATATACAGTGGTCACCAATTACTTAGATGTACTAAAATGATCCTAGGAAGATTAGGACTTCGCCCGACCGACGAATAAATTATGATGGCGCCGGTTCAAGTCGTTTATTAATTAGGTATAAAACTAACAAAATAAGATTTCTTTTGCTAATGTACCAAGATCCATCTGCAAAAGATATACCTTACACTATTTAGAATTGCTTAGACACCATTGTTTTCCATTATTTTCGATAGCAAGTGAACGTAATTGTTATATTTAATACGTACTCTATGAAATTGTTCCATTATAGTTAAGTAATAAGATATCAAAAATAGCAAACTATATTTAGAAAAAGTCCAATATATAGTGGCATTTTTAAAAAGTACCTAGTTTGCTATTATTTATACCTAATGTAATTGCATGTTTAGGGAAAACAAGTAAATTTGATGTTTTTCTTCTACCAATTTCCTGTAATTCATCTCGTCGTGATAATCTCCAAACTTGCTTCCCGATTCAAGTAACAATAGGCTGTTTTTAATAAATCCCAGTATCATCAATCAAAGACTTTGAAGGTGTACTGTGGACGTAAGTCTACTTTGATCACATAACACGACTAGATTGCACGCTACTGAGTGTTTTACACTGGTTGGGCGTTTACTCAAATATACTCAACCAATAGCCGTCGATATCGCTATCTCAATTGTCAAGTACATCCAAGTAATTAGCGACTACAGTATTAGTATAGAACTATAGATTATCTCCTTGTCATTGTCAACCCTAACAATGAAAACAAGTTCTGTGAAACAAAATTTTAATCTAATCTTTTTGTTTATAAGAGACAAATTCACCTTTAAAAAAAACAATAACATTGTGAGCGAAGACAGGAAGTTACATTACAGAATGACTCTTCAGTTAATAACATTCTGAAAATCTTCCGACACTTTTTTTCAATATAACCACTCTAAAAATGGCTCATAGGTTACACATATCATTATGGTTTGTATTCAACATCAATACATAAAATTTTTAAAGTTTGGTTACTTTTTCTCAAAGTTTGGGCGGTATCTCCAACTTTTTAGTACTTTCAGTGGTTAGAAAATCTTAGATAATCTTTTTAAGAAATAATTTTATTAAATGAACACAAAGTACATTATTTTCTAAATGTATGATCAACTATATGCTAAAATTAAAAAGAATAAGAAAAAACTAAATTTAAATTACAAGGCACATCAACGGAAACTTCTTTAGTTACAATTAAAAAAAAATTGAAACTGCTGATTTTGGGATAGCAGTCATGATATTCAAAAATTTATTTAGTATATTTCTGCATTGCCTTGCATACAGTGACATACGTGTCGAATAATATTAAAACACATCATTGACACATGTTCAAGTCTTGATATTACTATAATATGTGTATTAAATACAAATTTAAGCTTAAGCAGGTTGAGAATGTGCACCCTTCTTTCCAATAAGGGATTTGTGAATGTGAGGGATTACACCACCACCTGCAATCGTAGCTTTGATTAAACTGTCCAATTCTTCGTCACCTCTAATGGCTAATTGCAAGTGACGGGGAGTTATTCTCTTTACTTTTAAATCTTTACTGGCATTTCCTGCCAATTCAAGTACCTGCAACAAATATTTATAAGTAAGTACACAGCACTATGTATTTCCAAAATAAAAGGCACAAGCAACTTTGGTCATTAAACATACTAGAAGAATTACCCACAATGCTGAAAACATGCTTTGTTTATAGCCCACATATCGGAGTTCAGAACTTGTTTACCTATGTACCAAACTGCATTTCATTTTTCACACTTCACATCCAAACACCATTTTCTAAATAGAATTTAGACAAATAAACAAAGTATCCATAATATCCTAGGATGTCATATCAAGATATTCTAGGATCTAATATATAATGACACTTTCTAAAGGACAATCTTAAGAGTGTGGAGAATGAAGTCTATCTATTTGTTCATTTATAAGGGGGCGTCCATAAATTACGTGAGACATTTTTTAGGATTTTTCGACTCCCCAACCCCCCCGGGTGAGATTTCGTAAGATTTTCCTTTACTCCCCCCCCCTCCTCAAATCTCACGTGAGATTTTTTTTAAATGTGTTTTGGCTGTAAACCCGTTGGATTAAAAAAAAATACAAAAAAAAAACAATTTGTTCTATTTCTTTAATTTAAGACTAGCAAAGACAGTATACAATTGTAATTTGAGAATATTGCCGTAGTTTAAAATCACTGAGATAAAATTATCTAAATAATAAATACTTCAACTTAAATTAATGAAAGATTATTCTAATTCAGTCGAATTTCGCCATATTTTTACACTAGAAAATTTTTTTACTATAATTTAACTTTAGTTTCACGCAATTTTACATGGTTTTCTATTGAAAAAAGAAAAACGTGATATTTGTTAAAACCCCACCTCTCCCCCAAGTGAGATTTGGAAAGATTTTACTTGACCCCCCCCCCCCCCCCTTGAACACCACACGTAATTTATGGACGCCCCCTAAGAGTAGATTGAACATCTTTTTAATATTTTCTAATCTTTAATGATTTAAATCAGAAATCTCGCACTCAAGACTAGTTCAACTATATTAGTTGCAGCTCGCCACTCCAACTTAATCACTTATTTGTAAAATATGTGAATAATAACAAGTACAAGATTTCAGTTTTACGAGTGTATACATGACATCACACATAGTGGTGTTGATATGTTCAACTCGAACACTAGTATTGCAATTAATTTCTGATTTTGGTGACCAAGTCACAGTCCCAGGTTGGAACAGTGACTGAAAAATCACACTTTTTCTCAGTCCTACTGAAACCAATAGTTTTTTACTAGCGAATTGAACTTTTTTTTGGCTATTTTGATATATGATACTACTGTTCTAATAAGTTTATTTTGTTTGAGTAATTTTATCATATCGTATAGATTTCGTGATTGTATGTTCATTTCTTCAAGTGTTAGTTTTTCAGAGCTTGAAAATGAAGAATTTTATCAATATAATCTTGATGAGTTAAAATGTCAGTAACATTACCTCTATCAAATTTTGTATTGGGTCTCAACTTATGTTGATTTTGCGAAGCAATTTGAAATGATTCATTTACTTGATTACAGTTACCTGTAAAAAATTGTCATATTTTAGTAAAGCATGATCAATAGATGTCAAAGATAATAGTTTAATACTATTATAACTCTTTACAAAATTTGAAAAATATTTTTCACTAAGAAGCAAAAACTACTTCTTGGGCTATATGCCCCAACAGACATTGAATTACACTTATAAGTTAAACGGGGTTGGTATATCTGCAAGATAGAACCAACCATTCTGGTTTGCGATTAGAAGGAGCAACATCACTTGTAGACCGGTTTCGGCGTTTTGCGCCTCATCAGTACAAGGTAGATGCTATTCGTCCAGAATCCCTGAGAGCATAATCCTGGACTGGAGACTACTTTGATACTACACCAACACATTAACCTGAGGAAATGCTAAGAGTGCGATATCAGCGACATCCCCACATCTAATCACAAACCAAAATTCTATATCGACAAAAAACTTGTGTAATTCAATGTCTGCCGGGGCATATAGCCCGAGAAGTAGTTGTTGCTTCAAATTTTGTAAAGCATTATAATAGTATTAAACTATTATCTTTGACGTGAAATGATTCAAATAATGAAATTTTGATTTTGTTTAAATCGTGAAGTGTGCAAAAGAAATTGCAAAAGTGGCGTTTACAAAGCATCGTTTTAGAGGTAAACAAGTTCTAAGCTCCCAAGATGTTAGCTTCAAAACAAGAGTGTTGTAATTCATCTAGTCTGTTTAATGATTAAAGATAATAAACCAGCATTTAACTGATTAGTGTTAAGTACCAAGTAAAAAATTCCCAGATCTGATATTCCTAAACATGTATCAACAGAACATTAGCAAATAATATCAATTAGTATTATCAACATAAAAACAGCTGTTGTTCGTTAAAAAAAACTGATCATTTACTTACTTCAGCTGTAAGGTACTCTAAAATGGCAGCAGAGTACACAGCGGCAGTTGCACCAACACGTCCATGACTTGTAGTTCTATTTTTCAGATGTCTATGAATTCTACCAACTGGAAACTAAAACAAGTGTAAATCGGCCAAGTTTTACCAATAACGTTCTGACAGCAACCAGCAAATGGAAATATATACAAGCACAAATAATAAAAGTAAATAAAGATGATTGTAAAAAAGGTTGAATCATATTTTTGAAAACATGCATTAGAAATTTAACTTTATATTTATGTTACATTAGTTAGTTCGCTATGAACATTGTTTTTGCATTCCCAATTTTAGTGAAATTATGTTTCTCAACACCAAACAAAAATTTCGAAAAGTTGAATAAGTTTCTATATACTCTTGAATTATTTTGACTATGTACATAGAAAAATTAATCTTAGATGGAAATGATCTTGTAAATTAAATTTTTTGTTTCAACTGGAAACTAATCTGTTCGGACACTAGAGCGTCTAGACACTACCAGAAAAGACCCGCTAAAACTGATAGCAGGTATCCTGATTGATAATGTTCTAGAAAACCGTTGATGCAAATAAAAACATTATTCATTTTAATATTTTCAAACCTTTTTCTAGGTAACGACCATGAAACATTTAGAAGTAAAATAGGTCATAAATGCCTACAAACAGAAACAGTAACAAACATAAATTTTACGAAAAGGGGGTTATGATAAACTAACCTAAATTTTCAATTACAAAAAATAACTTACCTGCAAACCAGCTCGGGCTGATCGGGAGACTGCTTTAGCTTTAGCCTTTCCGCTATCTTTTCCAGCTTTGCCACCAGCCTAAAACAAAGTATATTTACACTCAAGTTAACATTGCAGGTTAATTTTTATATCCTCATTTTAATTCACTAATTCTACAAACTTATGAAATTATCACATATCATAATTTAATGTAAAAACTTACCATTTTACCAGTAAATAATGGACTTTAAAACACAAGCGATTAGTCTTGACAGCTTTTAACAAAATGTAGCATACGCAACGATAATGGCGCCAAACGAATAATGTGAGCAAATGACAAAAATCCTAAAGATACACGTGACCAAGCACAACCAATGAAGTTATGAAAACAAAGCGGGAAGTGACTTTATTGATTGAAGTATGATGCTTATGATGGCTTGGCTTGGATTTTGTAACGTACGTTCCGTAGCCTCTTATGCACGAAGTGCGTTCCGTATTGTTAAAATAACGTCTTTTATATGGCCTCTATTACTATGAGTATTACAACCAATAAAGGATTATAATGTTTTATTATCTCTTATTAATGCATAATAAGATAAAAGGTATGCGACTCTGGTTTTTCGCTAACTTTTCAGAGATAAAACAACATAATCTCTGTGGGAATGATAACTGTGTAGGATCATGAACAACACAATGACGGATAATGTCGCTTGACAAGGAGCCGTCGTTTGGGATGTAATAATAAAATAGTTATTTGTGTATTTAGAGCGTAAAATAACAGATTGCCGCTTGAGAAAGAATGTTGTCGCGCGATCTTTTGAATGCGGCAATTTTACTTTACGCTCGAAAAACACACAATTTTTTCTACAGTCGCACTTTTAATAATTAAAACAGTTTTTTTATATTATCTTAGATTCATTTGAATATAGTAATTAGTCATTGTACGCGCGACTGTAGGAAAAAAAATTGGTAAGAGCGGAGCCAGATCATCTTCAGGGTGGAATTTGCCACTTGATTATGTAATATGTAAATAGTACTCGTGACTCCAAATTTCAAATATAAAAACCAAATTTTTGACTAATAAAGATACTTTTACCAGATAAGAGGAGTTTATTTAGTGTGTAATATATTATACTATTTAAAAATAGACCTGGTTATCAAATAAATGTAGTATTATGTTTGTTTTTGATCATTTGAATTTTTTGTTGAAGGTTAAGAGTATAAAAAATCAACCTAATTACAAATTTTAATTTCATATTATTAAATTGTATCCGCAGCCAAGGGAAACCAAATCACACACACACGCACACATATTAAATTTATCATATTTATTGTTTGTTGAGAGTGTTCAAAATAGTAATAGTAGTTAATTTCGTTTGTCCTATTGGAACAGAATTTAACAAAATAAAAAATGAAAAAATCAATTTGGTTTGTTCCATAGCATTGAAATTTTGTCATATGGACTTTTAACTCATACATTATGAAAAGTGAAGCCAGACGGTCATTTGTAAATAGGATAAACATTAAAATGTATAACTCACCCAGTCTATAAGTTGCCACTTGGACTTTGGACTTCTAAGATGCGCGGTAGAACATCCGATCGCTCGAGACTCACTGAAATTGAGGATCCCAGTCTCTATTTTGACCGCAAACGGTTAATATCGCAGTAATTCCAGTGGCGTAGTAGTATTATAGTAGTTTTTAGTAACGGTAATTATTATCAGTAGTTAGTTTATAGAAGGTGTGGTTTTAGCCTATAGTTTAGTTATAATTATTAGAATGGAGTTTAAAAGTAAATTAAAAAATAAACATTCAAGTGGTCAATGCCGTGAACTGGTGTCCAATCCAAAGAATATTTCATTTGACGACAATTTAAAAAACCACAATTATATGCAATTATCAAAACTTATAAACCCAAATACAAACGTTATTGTAACGATGAATTAATAATGTCGCATGGGTTTGATGTTCTACGATTTCCTCCATATCACCCCGAATTAGTCTGTAGTGCAATGAAACACTATGTTGTTAAAAAAAACGTAGGTTTCAATTTTAACAAAGTTGCGACGAATTCTTTAAGAATTTTTCGGTGGGAATGTGGAAATCAAGGTGTGACCATATGCACAAAAATTTGAAAGGGAATACATGGAAAAGGAACCTCTACTAGATCAAGACATAGATGAGTTTATCATCGACATAGAAGATGATTCTAGTGAGGATGGTGACTCTGATTTTGATTTTTCTGATGACAGTCATGCTGAAGAAGGTAGTTTAACCAGAATTTTGAATTTTGAAGACATCGAAGGACCTTAACTAATTAGCTTAGTGAATAAGCTTTTGTTTTTATCTTTTAGGGATTTTTAATTTTCTTTTATTTAGTAATTTATTGTAAGCGTTAATATCTTAAAAATATTTAAGTAAAGTACGTCCGGAAATATAAGATCCTAACTTTGTAATCTCCTAGTAAGATAAATAAATATTTGTAAACATCCTATTGTTTTATGAACCCACAATTCAGGTAATATACCAATAATTATAACAAAGAATTAATTATTATTATAAATATTTCTCAGCAGCCGGCATGTACCTACGACTATGTTGAAGCAAAGTGCGAGGGTCGTACGAGAGTAGTCCGCTCAATATATCTATCTTTATTTAAGCAGTGTCTGTTACTTTTTGTTCGCGCATATCTCAAGTGCCAAACTTACACTGGGCGAGTTATACATATTTTCTTATGCTACTGTCTGATTTGCGCTCATGACCGGTCTCGAAACATTGACTGTATGTACCTACTGTAATAATCAATCCAACAATAAATACCACATTTTTGAGATATCCCCATAAAAATAAGCAAATGGCGAAAAATCCGGTGATCTTGCTGGTCACTAACGTAGGCCAATTTTTCCTATCCCACTGCTTTCATTTAAATAATTTCGGACATTAATGTTAAATTATAAGGTGCCAAGGAATCGAAGCCTCTGATTGGACATACTGTACAATAGACTGTTTCAAAAAATCGTTGTTTTCCTTAAATAACGATATTTTCAGTATATTAAAGGAATAGTACGTTGTTTACCGAGTAGGAAAAGCCTAATATTCCTGAACGACTGTGAAGATTTCTATTTAGATTACACATTTATTTATTTTTTAGGTGGCTTTAATATTTGGTGTTTATGGGGCCTGTAGAATGGATGAGTTAGTCTACACGATGTAGACCTAGAATCTAAGCTTTTATAACTAGCATACCTGATTCGAAGACCATCAACAAACCAAGATCATTTGTAATTAATCAGATGTACTTGAATGTTTATCGAAAGTATGTATCGTTAAGACCAGAAAATATGAACAGTGACCGATTTTTCTTCAAATATCAAAGCAGAAAGGGTTGTAGACAAGTGGTAGGAATTCATCAATTTAGAAAAATGCCTAAAATAGTTGCTACTTATTTGAACTTGGTAAATCCGACAGAATATACTGGTCACTGCTTTCGTAGGTCTTCTCTGCAACAATATTGGTTGACTCTGGTGCCGACATAACTAGTTTAAAGAGGCATGGTGGATGGAAGTCATCAAACGTTGCTGAAGGATATATATCGAAGAATCTCTTAAAAATAATGTGGCAAATAAAATTTTCACAGTACCAAATATTTAACAAAATAACCCTACCACCCAAAATGTTTCTCACAGGTTCTAATAATGTTCCTCCAATGTTCAATAATTGTACTAACTGTCAAATAACTGTAAATATAACAAATTAATTTCAAAATGTATTCTGCAATGTACTGACGTTTTCAAAATATAAATTAATTCCTTATAAACAATGTGTTTTCAATCATTTATGTAGAACACTAACAACTGTAAGGAAATATCATTTGCTTAGAGTAAGGAAATCTCATTTCCTTACTGTGAGGAAATCTTTTCTTTTCTTTTCTTCAAGAAATTTTGTCTGGAATGTCAAAATTTCCTAGCGATTTGCGGAAAAAAAAGTAATCGATTTTTTTTAAACAGTCTACTGTACAATCAATCAATATATAGGTGTTAAGAAATTTACCCAAGATCTTGGTATTCCAAATTGGTCTATAAACATTACACAGTGAAAATATTATCTCGCAAGTTGGTGATTCGCTCTTTGAAACAGTAAAAACCTTGGTAAAGTTAAGCATTGAAAATTTTAAAATCATTTGAATAAACAAACAATGTCTGGTGCGAAATTTATTGAAGTTCCATTATACATACACCTATTAAAACTCAATGATAAAATTGCATTGTATCCTCCAAACCGCATGTTTTTCAGAGCGACCCTTAGGACACTTTGCAGCAGTCTTTTTCAGACTATTCTACAGTAGTAAATTTAATGTATGTATTTTCATTTCCTTAACGGTAGTGATCTGCTCTTCAGCTTTGACTGGTTTAGTTAAATTAGAAAATCTTTTCGGCATTTTCTTGTACCTTAATTAATGATTAAATCGAGTCGACCATGCTCGCAATCGTGATCATCTGATTAAAACGAATTAACTGCAATTTCTTTGATATTATAACAATGAGGATGATGAAACTAATAAATATTCTGCATCATAACAACGTTATTTAACCCGGTAATGTTTTTTTTATTGTATCAAATTGTTATTAAGCTTGTATATCGCTAACAGGTCACACTTCAATTGCATTTTTAATTTCCTAGTTTTTATTTCTTATAATATTGTAAGGGAGGGTATTTTTATTACTGCAATTAAAATAACTGTGGTCGACTATCCTTCAAAACAAAAAGTAAATCAAGGCTATAAAGACACAAAACCGTTGTTATAGTTACATAATGGTAGAAAACCTATTTTTTTATTGGTACCTCAGCGTGCGTCTTAGCAGCATATATTGTTTTAAAAGAAAAGTTAAAGGAAAAAAGCGAAGATTTTGGATTGTACCTTACTTCAATAAGCGTGAAAGTTTAGAAATAAGTCTTGTTAATAAGGTGTTTAAAAATTTTCAAGAATATCATAAAGTGAATTCGATTTCTTTTAAATACAATTGGACCAAAAATTGAAAGAAATGATACAAATATGAGAAATGCGAAAAATGGCGATAGCTCTACGGTTCCTAGCGACTGGAGATTCATATAAAAGTTTGAAGTATCTGTTCAGAGTATCAGATTTTTCGATATATGTATTGTTCTGACGTTTAGCATCCTTACGTTATTCATGTGTTCTGAGCAAGCGTTTAGGACACTCATCGTGTTTTCCAGTCTATACTTAGTCTTTTCTCTCCCTGCATTACAAGGTATAAGGGACGTATGTCTAATAGTACTTCCATTGCTGCTGTAGGAGTATTTCGCATGGCTTTCGTGATGCCCAGACATGCAAGTTTTCGTACCTTGCTCAGTCTCCTTGCTGAGTCTTCGGCCTCCATACCGAAGAAGCGTTATGGTGGTGTAGTACAGTATGTCAGATTAAAGCCCCCATTTTTTCCCAAAGGAGCGTCTTGCCATTACAAGTGTGATCATCGCTTTCCTTATAACTTTGTCCAAATGTTAGTGCCATGTAAACTTTGAGTCAATTAATACCCAACACTCTTAGTGTCTTCCTTACTTTCTACAATTTCTCCTCGTAGTCTTAGAACTCCTCCCTTTTTCCTAAATGGAATGCTTGGCTTGGTAGTTGAGATCTGCTAATTGCTTAGATTTATGCCTGAAGCAACTTTTCTCAAGTGGAAGATCTCTTCTCTTGGTAGTTCTCTTCCGAATATCTTTTCCTTCATCAGTCTTCGATTTTTCTACTCTTACAGACTTGTTGGATACTCGACTTTGAAGGGTGAATGAAAGAACCAACTTGGTGTCTTGAGATCCGACTTTTTTCCTAATATTTTATCCTCACAGGTCCTTGATGTTTTTATCCAACTCAATCGACCTCTAGTTTCAAACCGCATTCTTCTGGTTTCTTGCTCTATTTTAGGCACCTACTTCGTGTAAATAACTTAACACCTCAAACATTTGCAATGAGTCTTTCGTTTCTCTTCTTCCTTGCTGATTATTATTTCAATATTACATTTTTTTCCATCCTCATCTCTTACATATATTACACTATTATTTTTTTCATGGTTATTCACATTCAACCCTATGGTTTTCTTTGATATGTTTTTCGATTCTCATTGATCTTAAGCGAGGCTAGTCAGTTCTTCACCGACCTTGGATTTTATTATAGTGCATTTATTTAGTCCATGTTTTATTCACTTTGTTTATACAAAAGTGAGATATATGTCATCGTCAAAGATGGCCTAATGAATAAACCATTCATTTATTAAATTGTTTTATTGAATTCACTCTAGATAATTTTTATCGAAGGAGTGAACTTGACATTTATAATTTTAAATTCATTGCTCTTCAGAAATGAACTTTATTTACTTTAGATTTACTAAATTTCAGTATTATTTCAAATAAGTATAGTTTAATTTCATTGAAAAATTGATGCCTACAAATGCGTACAAATAATGACATTTATTATTATTTATGCTTTTTTGAGAGAATCTTAGACCGTGCTTGAGGCAAAATTTAGATACATGTATAATAAATATTTTCTTTGCTTTTTTTCTGTCTATATTTATCTTATCTATAAATAAGGTGCGTACATAATTAGCGCATAAATTCAGTAATATGAAAAAATCTCGACACAGGTAGATTTTTTATTTGAATCTACTATTTTTTTAAAGAATAATCTATCATACAGGGTGAATAACTTTTGAGTGGTGTCATCAGCACCGGTTTTTCTAAATTCTTAAATTTGCGGATTTCCCTTGCTTGATTTCAATAATGTATCACAAGCTGATTCAAATTGGTACATGGTGGACAAAAACGCAAAAGTTGTTTGTTATTTTAACTTCTATCCACTTTCCTAACTAATTCTAGCATCTCGACTAAGCGGAAGAAGTTAAAAGTATGTCTAGCCAATTGTTTTTTAATCTGACGACAATTCCGTTTGTTGATCTAATTTATCATATCGTATTTAACAAACTGTTTTGTTGAAATGCTTCTAATAAAAGTAAGAGTGAAGTCAACAAAAATTATGCACATTAATTCATGAAATGCACCCAGATCGTGAACGTGTCTCTCAATCTATGGTAAGCAGAATAGAAAGAAACAGATAATTAGAACTAGTTAAGGAGCGTACTTGACAATCCACGGAAAACGTTCAGCGTGTTCTGATTTGTTATGATTGGCAACCAGTACTCACTTCCACAAATTCAGAGGTGCACCCTCGCTTCGTTTTGTACGTTCGGAGTAAAATGCTCTAGTGAATAGGTACGTTCAGGTAAGTACCGAAGCAAGATATACTTACAGTTAAAGCAAATATTCAACAAGATGTAATTTTGCCGGCAGTAGACGATGCAAACTGCACACTGCGAGGATTATCTAGTGATTTGGAAACTGGAGAGTCTTCGGTATAATTTTTTTTAAATCGAAATAACATCTTTATAATGATTCAGCTAAAGATGATTGTGATCGCAGAACGGAGTTAAGTGCGAGTATACATGATAAAGGTCTGATAGAAATCCAAATTGAATGCTAGTATGCCATACACAAAGACGACCGAAAATTATTTGTAAAATACAATAATTCCTGATTTGATCCAGTTCCTTCCTGACATCCAAAACTTTTGAGTGCTGTATATGGTTTCAACAGAATGGCACATTTCGCTGTAGCTGTGCTCCAGATTTTATACAGAACATTTCCACATCGATGGATCGGAAGAAGGGGACCACTGAAATCTCTCGATCTTTCTCCATTAGACTTCTTTTTATGAAGTTATTTGAAATCTAAACTAGACATTAGATTAGATTATATTAGAATTGGAGTGGCTCTTTGTCCTATCCCACTGCGACCTTTGCAGATCTATTGTGGTCCTCCGCCATATTTAGAGCTCGATATCTAGCTTTATTCTTTTTATTAGACCTATTAGCCTGGATACCGCCTCCTTTGCGTAGCTCTCTGCCCTCGGTTTTTCTTCTCCGAATAGGTGAAACCGCACCCTTGTTAGGCCTTCGCACTCACAGAGTAAGTGCTCCGCGGTTTCGTCTTCTTCCTGGCATAACCTACATAGGCTGTCATCTGCTAGGCCAATTGTGTGCATATGCTTCCTTAGCCTACAATGCCCTGTCAGCATTCCCACCATCTTCCTTGTCGTTTCTCGACTTTGACATAGTAGGTCGCGTGACAGTCTGACCGAAGGGCTTTTAAGGAATAGCTTAGCGTGCCTTTGCCCCGGAGTTTCATGCCACCAGCGCAACGCCTGGTTGTTTATCCATTGGTGGATGCTCTCCTTGGTGAGGCATTTAGCAATTCCGCAGGAAGGTTCTGGCCCTATCATGACCTCCGTCGCTCCCTGCTTGGCTAATTCATCGGCCTTTTCATTGCCTTTTATTCCTAGACATTAACGGACCTGACAATATCCGTGACCTGAAAGGCCAATTCAGACAGGAAATGCACCCGCTATACTACAAAATTTCAAAGACGAATTTATTACCAGGTTAAGTCATTGATTAGTGGTCAATGGAAAAAAATGGACTTTTACTGTCATTTTTGTTTGTTTTTGTTAGAGTATACGTTTATTTTTCACCAATAATTATTTTGTACCTAAATTAAATACATTGCCGTAAACAACTGTTACATTTTTGTCCACCCTGTACCAATTGGAATCAGCTCAAAAAGGGAAATCCGCAAATAGAAAAAAGGGGGCAGCTTTATTTAAAATAACTGGTGCTGTCGTTATCACTCAAAGATTAGTAAATGTCTCGGCATAATTTTGGCATTAATAATCAAAGATTAAATCCCTCGGGCTTTAACCATATTATTGATGTCAATATTACGTCTCAAAGAATTGATTCTAAAATACACTTTTGTTATGTTACGGTCATTTAAAAAATACGTCACGCAAAATTTTACCTTCATCACGCTATGTCACATTTTCTGCGACCCTCCACTCAATAATGCGTCACGAATGATTCACCCCCCTTCTGTTATGTACATGACAATTATTGATACACAAATTTTGATATTTTTAAATATTTATTATTTGCAAATATGAAACTTAATAATATTATTGTATTGAAAAATAGAATTAAAGAAAACGGGAAGAAAATTAGCAAAATTGTTCTGTGAACGTCACGTTTCCTTAGTGGCACGACCCCCTGCCACATCGCCTCCTCCTCCCCTATAAGTGCGAAGGTATATTACGAACGACCCCTTTGAATATTTGCTAAAAAATTCAAGTGTACGCCATTGGATTTTATATGATAGTAAGCGTTTAAAAAGTACTTCGTAATTTAATATGTCATTGGTACAAATAAAACGGAATTATCTGCTGAAATGTCCGAAAAAACATTATGAAATAAAAAGAATCGTAATGATGCAGAAGATAACACAATTTCATCATCCTTTATTTATCGGATTTAATTGATAAAACTGGTTTGATCCGGGACTTACCGAAGTATTTCGTGTCGTGAATCATAACAATAGATTTCTGATGAACTAGGCGATGTGAAATTCTGTTGGGATATCAGCTTGTGGGTTTTCTTTTCATTTTAATAGAATAACAGTAATAACCTTAAACATGCGGTAGTGTGTCTAAAAATATAATTTTTATTGTGACTAACTTTTACTTAACTTTTACCATTGAATTTAATATTTTCACTAACGTTTAGTTTAGTTTAAAAAAATCGTTGGCTTATATTACCATAAATAACCTATACACTTAAGCCTCATTTTGTAAGCTCAATAATCTTTAAAAAGCAAAAAATGCCCTTCAAGACATAATTAAAAATTTTGAGCCTAATTCTTTTTCACCTACACTAAATTTACTTCTTTGTCAATATCACAATCTCATCTAAATCTATTCAACATTAGTACCTATTACACATTAAAGAATTTTCCACCTTGATGAGATATCCCATACTGTTTTTGTAACTGTCTGCAGAAATATTACTCACTTTTTCAAGAATTCTTTACAACAGATGAGCTTAAAGTGGGAATAGTAGTATTTCTTCTAGCATTAGATTTAACCTGGTGCCATGTTAGCTCAATAATAGTTATTTAACCAACAAGTGTATTAATAAGGGCTATTAACATTAACAATCGAGATATTTTAATGCTTGAATCGCCCTTTTAATACTTGTGTTAGTTACAGAGCTTTTCCATAGACTGAAAGAACGCTTCACAATATTTCGTTGACTCGACATCTGGCCTTATGGATTTAATAATAAAAGTTTATAAATCCCTCATTGTACAGTAAACAGTAATATATACGCAGTTGGTAAAATTTAGATACTAAAACATAAATAAAATTTATTTTATGAAAAAAATCACTGAATTTTTGAAAACAAATTCAACTTTTATTTATTAATTGGAATTGAACGAATTAAACTGTTGAAATATAAAGGGTGGCCCACCGTATAAATGTTTCATATAAAAAAGACGTAGTTTAATAATGGCCACATTTTGAAAACAATTTGTACTATACAAGGTATCAGCATATATATCGTTCTTCGGATTATATCCTTTTGCATTTGGTCAACACATTTGATTTTATTAGCGTCACTTCGTATTTTTCGTTTATGTATTGGGGTTTTGGTCAACTTACATGTTTCTTTTGCTGCATCGGTTATACTATAACCTCGATGTTTCAATGATTCACATTTTTCACAATTCGCTTCGCATCTGGCGATACATGCACTTTTTGCCTTTGAACGCCACATACTTAGTTTTAAACACAACCCCCACTTTCTATTTTATCTTTAAATATTTTAATCCCATTATATGTAGATATAAAAAGGGCATTGGAAATAAAGTAGGTGCAGTACAGGTCAGACAAAGGAAAACAAGCAATGAAAGCTCTTTTTATATTTACACAAACAGATTAAAATATTTATATATAAGGTGGTCAACCATTTGTCGTGAAAAATACTTTTAACGAGTCCGATACTGTGCTATTGTTATCGGATTAACGACTACCTGCTGTGGATTTTGATCTTAAATCAATTATGTTGGCATAAGTCAAAACGAAATATCTTGGAACGAAGTATACAAGTTGTACTCTTTTTTTACAATATCTACTAATTTATTTACACTCGGTATAATAGTTCTAATTTATTTTTACCACTTGAATTATACACTATTTATCTTCACTATTTCATTCATGCACTGGCTGATTACTAAGAACTTCTGTAAACTGTCTGTGAACTAACTCTTCATTAATTTTGTTTACTAACTTTTTACTAATTGTCAACTCACTCAAAAACTCGCGTAGGTATATATGTAGACTTTATCAATTCTCGAAAATTCTTCAATTTTCCACGCTCCTCCTATGCGCAAACAAAACGACCTTCCTAGAATGTTAGAGAAAGCGCTTTCACCAAAATTTATAGTTTAGTGACAGGGCCGGCTTTGAGTTGGTGACTTCGTATCAATATTTAAAAACTAAGATTATTTATTTGATTCATAGGCACAATCAAAAATAAATCATGACATTGAAACGACACAGTGAAGGTCGCCTGTTCAAATGTCACTGTTTCCCTTAAATTCTATTTTGGATGTTTTAACACTAATGCTGCAATTCCGTATTACGTTCTCGTACGATCGTTAAATCGTAAGACTTAAGAGTGAACCGTAAGTAAGTGGCCTACAGATTTACAAAAACTGCAATTCTATGACGACCCCTGTACCGGCCTACCTTACGATACATCGAAAGTGCATCCGTTTCACATAAGAAGAGCCACGTGAAGTTAGTCAACTGACTTGCGCAGAAACCGAAATCGCTCTTATTTTAATATGTCGCCTGGTAACATGCCATTGGCGTTACAAACGATTTTCATGCCGATAGCCATTTTATTATTGACATTTGAGGTTGTGTTTGAAGCAATTATTTACTGTCGAATATTTTTGATTTTTGAATATTTCAAGACGTTTAGCTAGTTTATCTGTGAGTGTCGTGTGTTTCATTTGATCTAAAAAACGAGCAACTTATCGTAGTTACAGCGCCATCTTTAAAGAGCTCTAGCTCCTTTAGGAAGCATTCTTGGATAAGGTGATTTAAAATAAAGTAAAATCGACATGCAATGAGCTCTGGATTAGGCAGTTTTTCTTTGAAGGCCGTTATTAAGGTTAATGCACTAAGTTTGTTTTATTTAAACAATTGTAATAAGCAACTATTTTGCATAATTTAATAAGTAAAGTACCAGAATTGCGAATTTCGACCGAATTATGCTTTTTTTATTTCATTTCGACAATTATATCTTTAATTCTCAAAATTTAACATAAACGGGCAATAATTTATAAAATTCTTTGAATGAAAACAAATTATTATTACCTGTAAAAAAGGATGTGACGTCTTTAATAATTCCATGTAAAATTTTATGTTGGAAATGATTAAAAATATACGAAGTAAAACTAAAAAATATTCTACAGCAAGCATTAATTACACTTTTTGTTAATTATTTTGGGAAATCAAACCACAATCTTTTTTATATTTATCAATTCAACGTTTCGGGAGCGTTTCAGCTACCGTTATCAAGAACAATTAAGTTTTTATAAAATTCTGGTCCCTATCTGACACTAACGAAAAAATTCGACAACTAGACAATCAACAATATTTTGAAGTTTAAGATTGCAAAAAATTTGTTGTCAAATTCTTAAGGTCCATTCACAGTAGATCATATCCTTGATAAAATGTGAAATTACATGACATTCTAACAATATTATAGTCTACTAGGAATGGGATCCAGTGAACTTCAAAATATTATTGATTGTCTAGTTGTCGAATTTTTTCGTTAGTGTCAAATAGGGACCAGCATTTAAAAAACTTAATTGTTCTTGAAACGTGGAATTAAAAAAAATATAAAAAAGATTGTGGTTTGATTTTCCAAAATAATTATCAAAAAGAATCCTGAATACATCACAAGGAACATACAGAAGATAAGCATTAATTACACTTCAACGTAAAATCATCCCTTTTGTTTACAATTAAAAGAGATGATTGCATCGTTTGCAGACTGAGAATGAAGAAGATGAACTAATGGTTCGCGTTGAAGAGGTTTCTCAGACTGGTACAGGAAGTTTATATTCTGCTTTAAAATCGGTAAAACTTCAATTTTAAAAACACACTACTTCTAAATTGTAATTTTTTCCACCGCAATATTTCATTGAGGTACATTTGGTACTATCGCCATATTTTGGTCCAAATAATCCGCACTTGGCCTAGTCTCAATAATTATGAATCCTTGTACCTACTGATATTTTTTTAGAATCACAGCGACAGCATTATTCATATTCTCTTAACCACATCATGAAGTTTCCAGCTCTTTTTGAAGAATATCAGCATGACTTTGTGACACTACAAATTTCCAATTTCCAATTTTTAGTAAAAGAATAAAATTCCCATTTCAAACACTTAATTACAAACAAAAATTTTTAAGAAAATAACAACGCATTTGCCCCCCACCTATATGTTGAAAATAGTTCAATAATTTCCTAATTACTAAACAAACGATAAAAGAATCAATCAATCACGGTAAAAATTACCTACCTACATAATATTATACAATAACCTAATTCCTAATATGATAAAAAAAAACAAAAGTATTGATATATTTAAAGACAACTTTATGGGAATCCTTGAATGCCTTCAAAAACTATCAGAAGACGGCAATTCTGTAACTAGAAAGATGGCATTTCAGCTTTATAGTGCTTCAACAAGACCGGTATTTATTATTTCGCTGTGACTGATAGCAAAGTATTCTGCGCTTTTGGAACATGTGGCCAATATCTTGCCATCTAAATGTTTAGATTTATTGCAATGTTCAAATCATATTAAAAGAGTATTAGATGTAATTAAACATCATCGCGAATCTGCAGAAGAAGTCGTGAACACTATCTTAGCTGAAGCCAACACGTCTTAGCTGACGAAAACCTTGGAATAGAATTACAGGTGCCAAGGATAGATAGTAGGGCGACAGCAAAATCGTACGAACAGTCCAGTTAACAACCCGCCAGAATAATGGAGAAGATATTTGTTAATACCTTATATGGACTCTCTGATAATATCTTTGGAGCAACGGTTTTCCGATTGAAACCTACCAGATTTCGAACTATTGTCACTACATCCGTTCGTTATGCTGAACTTGTCATTGAGTGAATTTAAAATGCGCATTAAACAATTTTCAGAATTCTATCATTTAAACGGGCTTGACGATGAAGCCGAATTATGGTACAACTTATGGAAGGACAAAAAACTTAATGAAGAGGAGTTAAAAAGTTTGGAAGTAGTGAAGGAAGCAAATTTTTTTTCCATCAACAAAAACTGCTCTACATATTTTGTTAGCATTGCCATGTACAACAAGTACCGTGTAGTACTCTACGCAGAGTTAAAACTTGGTTATGGTCCACAATGACAGGCAATAGATTAGGCGGTTTGTGTATGCTGAGTGTACACCGGAAATTAGTTTCACAAAAAAGAAGCACATAGAAGTTTTGAGCAGATTTGCTGTAGATCCCAGACGTTTAGTTTTGCTATAATACTTGGATTAAGATACAAAATAATATGTATAAATGTTTGTTTTCTCGTTTTCGTTTTTTTTTTGTTTATTTCAAAAAACACCTATTTTATTTCTAGCTTTTACTTTTTACATTTGCCCCCCCTTAAATTTAATGCTGCCTACGCCCATGAAAGACCAAAATACCATTTTAGCTAATTATTATCTATTTAACATGATTGAATGAATCTGAATCCCTTTCATATTTTTGGAATATAATGACGATCATTATGGTATATATACTTGCTGATTATTACAGCCGAGTCTGATAACACGGCGTGTACTTACCATAATTATTGCTTATGATCCGAAATTTCATACAAAATTTTATATTCCAACGATTTCTTTCAGTAAGTGATGGAAACGTAGCTTAATTTCATTGTCAAAGAAACATTTATTGAAAAAATCATCAAGCGTTGTAAAATGGAGAAAAATCATTATCGGATATTTGACCGATTGTCTTCTCTGCACAACAAACTGAAAAGTTATAAATAAACAATGGAACAATTTCGTCGCCTATGTCCAAAATAAATTCAACAAATTGCAATAATATAGTATATATATAATAGTATTTAATCTTAATAGTTAAGTTTTGTTGTTATCAATAAATTTTCATATTTTTGCCTAGACCTCGATAATTTTTCCTCGGTAAGTATATATATATATATATATATATATATATATATATATATATATATATATATATATGGCTTAACACCTCATGTGAGGTTGCGCCGCTTTCGCTTTCTAAATCCGTTTATCGGGGTGGATCAGTCCCCATCCTCGGTTTATTATTGTATCCGTTCGCTTATTTGCCGCCATTTCTTCCGGTCTCTTGTTTCTTGCTTCCATCTTGTCACACCTGCCCTGATCAAGTCGTCCTCCACCTCTGCCAACCATTTAGATCTGGGTCTTCCACGCCTTCTCTTCCCTCCCGGCTGCCATTGTAGCATAGCCTTTGTTACTGCTTCCTTCCTTTGCCTCCATATATGTCCCAGCCATTTGACTCTTTGAGTTTTAATTTTCTTTATTATGTCTTCTCCATTCAGTTCTTCTAATATTTCTTGGTTCGTTCTCCTTCTATATTCTTGTTCTCCTATCTTCACTGGACCCAGAATTGATCTTAATATCTTGCGTTCGTTTATCCTTAGTTTGTCTTCTTCTGTTTTCGTCATAGTTATAGTTTCTGCTGCGTACATTGTTATGGGCCTTATTATTGTTTAGTATATGTTCAACTTTGTTTGCCTAGTCAATATTTTACTTTTTAACAAATTTTTGTTAGCTTGGTACGCTCGATTTGTTGCCATTATTTTTTCTTCGACCTCCGTTCTCCTTTCCCCTTTATTGTCTATCATTACACCCAGGTATTTAAATTTTTGTACTTCTTCGAATTTTTTATTTCCTATTCGTATTTCCCCATTTTGTCCTGTTTTTCCAAATCTCATTATCTTCGTTTTCTTCACATTAATTTTCAGTCCCAACTTCATCCCTTCCTCCTCAATCTCCCTTAGCAATTTTTCCATGATTTTCCTTTTTTTTGTCACTAGTACTATGTCATCAGCATATTGCATCAGCATATGAATTGACTTCCTGTTGTTCTAAGATTTCCCTTTTGTAACTTTCTCAAAACAAATTCTAGAGACAGATTGAACAGCGTAGCTGACAGTGAGTCTCCTTGTCTTACACCTTTGTTTATTTCAAATTCTTCCGTTTCTCCTTTTTGTGTCAGGATACTAACCTTTGAATGTCTCATTGTCATCTCTATTAGGTTTCTTAGTTTTTTACTTACCCCTTGTTCTTTTAAAGCTTTCATAATTTCGTTCAAAGTCTAAAAATAACATTTCTATTTCATATTTATGTTCGTATGCTTTTTCCATAATTTGGTTAATAGTGTGTATTGCATCTGTTGTTGATCTGCCTCTTATGAATCCACATTGATATTGTCCTATAATATTTTGAGTTTCAGTTATTAGTCGTCTTTGTATTAGTGATGATAATATTTTATAGGCTACGTTTAATAGTGTAATGCCTCTATAGTTCTTACATTCTTGCTGGTCTCCTTTTTTGTGTATCGTTATGATTTGTCCAGTTTCCCATTCGTTCGGCATTTTTTCCTCTTCCCATATTTTCTTAACCAATCTATATATTCTTTCATGTAACATGTCTTCTCGATGTTTTATCAGTTCTAAATTAATTCCATCCTTCCCAGGTGCTTTCCCATTACTTCCTCTCTTGATAATATCTCTTACTTCCTCTAATGTTGGTACTTGTGTAATAATTTCTTCTTCTGTTTCTTCTCCTATTTCATCTTCTATCACTGGTTCATTTAGTAATTCCTTAAAGAACGTTGTCCATATTTCTTTGTATTGTTTTTCCTCTTCCACAATTTTTCCTTGTTTGTTCTTTATTCCTTTTAATTTGTTTTTGAAAGTCCTATTATTTTCTTTTATTTTTTTATAAAAATTTTTTGAATTTCTGTTCCATTTCTCGTTCTCTATTTCCTGTATCCTTAAGTCCATCCATTGCCTTTTTCTTTTCCTGATTATTTTCTTGATATCTTTCCTTAGTGTTTGATATTTTTCTCTATCTTCTGGTTTATTTGTTCTTATCCATTTTAGCCTAGCTTCTGCTTTTGCTTCAGCTATTTTTTGGCATTCGGTATTGTACCATTCTTTTTTGCTCTCCTTCTTCTTTTTACCTATCACTTTTTCCGCTACTACTTGTATTCCGTTTTTTATATTGCACCATTCTTCTTTCATATCATTGCGTTCTTGCCTCCCATCTTTTGTTAAATAATTTTCTAGTTGTTCTACGTATTTCTTTTTTACTAGATTATCCTTTAATTTTTCAATGCCCCATTTTTTTTGTTCACTCTTGAGGTTGTGTCTTCTTGTTTTTAGTTTTATTTTTGCCATTACCATGAAGTGGTCTGAGTCTGCGCAGGCTCCTCTATAAGATCTTACATCTTTAATTGAGGATTGCCTTCTTTTGTTTATTAGAATGTGGTCTATTTGAGATTGTGTTCGCTGATCTGGTGATAACCATGTTATTTTGTGCTTGTCGGGATGTGGAAACTTTGTGCTGCTTATGGTCATATCCGCTCGTGTTGCTAAGTTACATAATCGCTGTCCGTTGTCATTGGTCCTCTCATTAATTGTATATTTTCCTGCGACGAGTTCGATATATTGTTCTTTTCCTATTTGTGCATTGAAATCCCCTATTATCATGATCGTGTCTTCCTTGGGACTATTTTCTATTTCTTCCTCTATTTCTTCACACCATCTGTCTTTTTCTTCTCTGTTCGCAGTTTCCGTCGGTGCATATACATTTAGTAACGATAGGTTGGACGGTTTTGCTTCTATCCTCATGTATGCAAGTCTGTCACTTATCGGCCGAAATTCTAGAATATTTTTCCTTACGTCTCCGAAAATCATAAAGGCTACTCCATAT
Organism: Lochmaea crataegi; assembly: GCA_947563755.1. NCBI lineage: Eukaryota > Metazoa > Arthropoda > Insecta > Coleoptera > Chrysomelidae > Lochmaea > Lochmaea crataegi. The sequence continues at coordinate 16,345,485 of OX387428.1, forward strand.
TGTCCTTGTCTCTCGCCCCCTGAGTATCTGAGACTGAAATTTTTTGTTTCTATTTCCCCTTTTCCCTTCCATCTATGCTCTTGTATGGCAGCTATGTTTATTCCATATCTTCGCAATTCCGCTCCTATCTCTTGCATTTTTCCTGCAGTTAGCATCGTCCTAATATTCCATGTGCTTATTTTCATTGGTAAGTACTCTAATGAAATCATTATAGTAGGTACTCATATTAGTGTCATTATGACACGTCGGAACAAAAATATCTATTATGCTATCACATAAACTTGAGAATATATTATGTAATGTACGATAGCATTAGTTACTTTTCGATTGCTAAAAAAATATTTTTCTAAAATGTTCAATGAATTCTATAACGAAATTAACATTAGGTAAACAAAAAGTGTAAAAACAGCTCTAATACTGGGTTAAAATAATGCTATTGCACTGAATACATTGATTTAGCATACTTTAATTACATAAAACATTTCCCCTTATAATTTTAACTTTCAACGATAGAAACTCTATGTATTAACACAACAGACGAACTATGAATTTATTCATTTGTGGTGAAAGTACATATTTTAAATGCACTTATAAATAAATGAAATAGGTAAAAAAAAATTTTTTAAGTTAAACGGTTTTCTTTAAAAAATGATGATGTGGATGATGTGGATAATGTACTTAATGTACTTAAAATAATTTGGTAGTTTCTAGGTATCATCCATCACACTCCTCTCCTCATCTCATCATGGATCAAACGCTAAAAAAACGTTTGGTGTAGGGTAACCTGAGTAAATATTTAAATAGCATTTATTTATTTATTTAAATAAATTTAATTATATGAGCGGTTGACTGTTGATAGAAAATTCACGCGCCCCATAATTCTATTTTTGCGTCTGTTTTTACCTTTAGTACATTATCCACATCATCATTATCTTTTTTTTAATAAAACCGTTAACCTTACATAAAATTTTTACCTATTTTATTTTCAAGTTCTTAATTCGTTATTAATATTTCTCATTTTATTTAGATCTTTTAGAGCCTCATCAGTGGCGTAGCGTGGATGGGGCAGCAGGGGCCATTGCGCCACGATTTTTTCAATTGGAAATAAAAAAATTAAGCCCAAATCGCTCCCGCAATGTTATTTGCCAAGCGAAACCGCAAGGGTGCGAAAGAGATGAGGCGAAATGAAATCATGCTGCCGAAGTGATTTTTTCTGAACGCTAAAAGACTAACAAGCGACAGCGAGTACTCAAGTTATTCTATCAAACAAAATAACACTTCTTATTTTCTATACATCTTATTTCAGAATGTAATTGAATGATTTAAAAGATTAAGTTCCTGTGGGTTCCTTACTCCATTTCTTCTCCTCCCATAGATGTATGTTCCTTCCAAAGCAGTGGTAGTTTATCTTGACTTCCAATATCTTGTACATTAGATCCGTTGAATGAAATATTTAAACTTTGAACTAATAATTAAAATAAGGTGGGCGGCCAAAACCCATGATACGCCACTGTGCCTCATTGTTGCAAGGTTTATTTCCTATCAATTTGTTGCAGTCTAACTCCTCAATACATAATCTTTCCGAAGACTTGTCATTCCTCAAATTTCGAGCCTAAATATATACAACTGTGTGGTCGGTCTACTGTGCTGCCTTACTGCATTCTTCAGGGTGTTTCAAATTTAGGTTAAAAAACATCATCAAATCTATGCACCTCGTATATTGATCTACGATCTACAATTCACAAAAAAAGTCATCAAGATCAAATGAGTGGTTCAAGAGATAACCACTATTGAAAATGTAAAATTTTTGGTTTTTTTGACGGTCAGTGTATATGTGAATAATAAATTATGGCTAAATATTTCGACAGACAAACTATTTGTGTTAAAACCGGAAGTAGACAGCAGTTTTATAATTCAAAATAAAAGACCCTGTCTATTATTACATTTTAAAATCCTACGCTATTAATTTTCAATAACAGCCACATACAAGGCCCATTAAAATCAAACTATTAACCTAGCCAATAACAACACGGAATAATTAATATATTGCAAAAACGATTAAACTTATTATAGCAAAACGGACTTGATTTTAGGAAAGCAATAAACATATTGTAGTTCCTATTTAAATAACTATAATACAGTCAAGAAGTTTTTAACTTTATAACACTAATAATCTTTGATCTTCCCTATAACTATTGCAGAAAGTACTTCCGGTATGAACGATTCAAAATATATCGCTTAATTTGGGACCGTATTATCGATAAGTGAACGTCCATTGAAAAGTTACATTTCAGATGACATTTGTCAGAGGACGCAATTTTATTTTTTAGATATCAAGGAGGGGAGAGTGTAAAGTTAAATTCAAGTTTGTGGGGTCGCAACTCTTGTCCCACGGCCGCCATCTTCGAAAAGGGGGCGGAAATGGTTTTTATGGTTTATCTCACAAACTATAGGTCTCACAAAAATTTATTTTAACATTTTTTGTTGCAAATATGATTATCTACAACTTTGGTCCAGTAACTTTTTATCGTGGAACCAAAAATAACTGTTACAAAGCCGGCTCTGTCAATCAACTATAAATTTTGGCGAATGCGCTTCCTAAAACATTCTAGGAAGCTCGTTTTGTTTACGCATATGAAGAGTGTAGACAATTCAAGAATTTTCGAGAATTGATGAAGACTATATATATGCGAGTTTTTGAGTGAGTTAACAGTTAAAGTCAAAAGTTAGTTAACAGTACAGTACAGAGACAGTTTACAGGTGTTCTAAGTAATCAGAGAGTGAATGAAATAGTGACGATAAATAGTGTAATATTCAAGTGGTAAAAATAAATTAGAACTATTACACCGAGTGTAAATAAATTAGTTCAATGCAGTGTGTCTTTCTATAAATAAATCAATAGTTATTAGCCATAGAAGTGTGTATAATTTTATTCCACTATTTAAATAAATAAGAAAAACATCACATTGGTGTCAGGTTTGAAGTAATATAAATAAATAATTACGTAAAAATGGCTAAAAGACTAAGTGACCTGAAAGTGATGGAACTAAAAGCGGAATTGGAAAACCGCGAGTTGGGAACGTCCGGAAAGAAGAGATTAAAAATAGCACTGGAAAGTGACGGCTTGGATCCGGAAACATTTTTATTCAACGACGAGGGTTCCATCTTAATTTCGTCAATTTCTGCTACCATTTCCGCTAATATGGACGAGAAGATTTCTGCTAATATGAAGAACGAGATTTCTGATATGAAAAACGATATTTCTGCTAACATTTCCGCTATGGACGAGAATATTTCTACTATGAAGAACGTTCGAAAGCCATATATTCCAGGAAATTTGTGACAAGCTGGGAATGAAGAAGACCAGGACAACGGCATCCACAGTCAGATGGAATGGTCGAGAGAATGAACAGGACCTTTGAAAAATACCTGTCCAAAGTAGTTTCTAGCCACCAGAGGGATTGGGACCAGTATATTTCCCTTTTTGCATTGGCTTATCGATCTGCTATCAAATCAGTGACTCCACAGTTCAAACACCTGTGAAAATTCTATTTGGACGCGAAATGAGGCTTCCTTGTGACATGGAATTTGGTTGTCGATCTGGAGAAGATCTAGCGGGAGAAGAGTACGTGATTCAGTTGAGAAAAAGGATGGACGATGTGCACGAATTGGTCCGAACGAATCTTCAAGTTGCCAGCGACAAAATGAAAAAACGGTACGACACGCAGGCCACAGAAGGCAGTTTTTATTGAGGGGACAAAGTGTGGTTACACAACCCAACGAGGAGAAAAGGCTTTTCTCCAAAATTGCAGAAAATCCTGGGAGGTTCCGTTTTTAATCAAGACGTCATCTATCGCATAAGTAATATCCCCAATGGAAAACCGAAAGTAGTCCACCAAAACCGTTTAGCGCCTTTCGAAGGAGACCATGACAAAGAGGAAGGACTGAACCATATCCGGGAAGATCCCGACCCTGCCTTCGAAGAATTTATGGGCGCAAATGTAGGTACCGGTAAAGCTAGATTTGGAGTCACTACAGATCCCAACCTCTGGCAAGACACTGAGACTCAAACACAATTCACGGTACGTCTTCTACCTGGTAACAAAGAACGAATTTCAAGATTGATCCAACTACCGGAATGTGAGGGAAGCGCTACGAAGCCTTCGAGATCATGTGCTGGAATCCAACGTGAAGAACCTAGCTATGCCCAAGATAGAGATCAGCTAGTTGGATTGGCGAGTCATCGAAATATGGTGGAAGTGATCTTCGAAGATACTGGTGTCCACATATTAATCTGCAGCCATACGTCCCGTTATCAGTATCCGATGAAGACAGTGCCCTGTTATTTCCATACGACCTGAAAGTGTAGAAATGGGTCCAGATGCCGATTTAAACATCCAGTCCTGGCTACACAGGAGTTCCAAGAGGAACTTCCTATTAAGGAGGGGGCAATGTAGTCACCTACTCAAAGCCGGCCCTGTCACTCAATTATAAATTTTGACGAATGCGCTTTCTAGAACATGAAAGACTGAAGATAAATAGTGTAATTCAAGTGGTAAAAATAAATTAGAACTATTATACCGATTGTAAATAAATTAGTAGACATTAAATAAAGTGTATATTATTAAGTTCAATACAGTGTGCGTTTCTATAAATAAATCAATAGTAATTAGCCATAGAAGTGTGTATAATTTTATCCCACAAGTAAAAACCATTTAAATAAATAAGAAAAACATTACATCACAAAGTTATAAGCGAAAATCTATGAAAATTTGAGAATACATTTTCTATTGGTCGCTATACCTTTTTTTCTAATCATTTTACAACAAAAATATATCAGACTATTTTTATAGAGGGGTTCTTAAAGTATAACTTTTATCAATCTTGTTTTGGAATTGTCATAAATCTAAAAATACCACAATCACTAAACATTTTACATTTGATTTTGATTGGTTTTCTGGTGTATCTTCGAAGTCCAGGGTCCAATAGGAACATGTGAAATTAAAATAGGACCATCTTGAAACTATACTAGATTTGATACAAAAAATATAGTTGAAATCGGTTAATAAACAAAGATGTTACGCCCGAGCATACATAAAAAAAATAGGTGCTTCAAATTAAGAACCTCATTTTTTAGAAAGCGGTTACTAGAACCATTACTAGAACCGGCTCTCATATTAGCAGACCAATCTAAAGTTTATTGTCAGAGTTTGTTATTAGATAACTAACAACATTTTATGGCGACCGTATCAATATTAGACTCAATATTGAAAAAAGTTATTGAAGGCAAAGGATTATCATCATATCAGATAGTCAATCAGCCATTAAATCAGTAAGTTCTTGCGTAATCAGTTCTGGAATGGCATGGTGAAGCAAAATGTCAACTCAATGAACTAGACAAGAACAATATAGACACCTTACTGTGGATTCCAGGACACACTGGAATAGAAGGAAATAAAATAGCAGATGAAATAGCAAAGAGGGGGACTGAAACACCCTTTTGGGGGCCTGAAGCCTGTTTGCGGTACCTAATATTGGAAGAAATAAGCAAAGCCTAAAATAAGAGAAGATCTAACCATTGGAAAGATGTAGTATGGCTAAGATACTCCTGGGAAACTACAACTAGGTGAGAATCAGAGTAAAACTGCGTAAGAGCTTTGACAGGTGTCCTGATAGGAGTTTTCGCCTGAATTGGCACCTCAAAAAGCTCAAACTTGTGGATCAGGTAAAATGTAGATTCTGTGACATGAAAGAAGCAACCTCCATTCACATAGCAATTAAAAATCCTAGTGCTCAGCACCTAGGAGCCTACTGGATAGAAGAGGGTCACTCACCTAAACTGTGCCTGTGGATATCCTAACATTTCTTCAGGAAATAGGTCTGGAGGAACATCTTGTTTCTGAGGCTTTCCTCAGGAACTAAGTAGAGGAAAGGGGACATAATAGATCTTTTAGGTCTTAGTGAATTCCACCCCAGTTTACATACATACATCCATCAATATTAGGCTTCTTCATTTTCTGAACACAAGAAATCTATTCTATTTGTTTGGAAATAAAATCCGCATCTCACCAGCGAAATGGTTTTCATTTTTTCATCTTTCTGATAAGTCTGTTGATGAACTACATTCAATGCTTTTCGATAAATGTAGTTCAAGGAGTAGTTGCTTCTAAATAGGAAATAATGAACAGACGTAATGTCACTTTGATATATTGGTTAACCAAGGAGATAGCTCTAAAAAATCAGAGACCAGAAGCAAAATAAATACTCCTAAACTTGAATTCAGGCAGTATGGAGGTGACATAAAAGGTTGGCTCGGTTTCTGGAACCAGTTTAGTAGAATTGATGAAGATTCTGTTGTAGAAGAAGAAGATAAACTGCAGTAACTTGTTCAAGCTACAGCTCCAGGCTCTCGAGCAAGACAAATAGTTGATAGTTATCCTGCAACTAAAGGAAACTATGTGAAGGCAGTTCTTAGCTTGAAAGAAAGATTTGGAAGAGAAGATAATAATAATAGGTTTATGTAAGAGAACTTCTGAAGTTGGTTTTGACTTATCTCAATGCCAAAAATAAACTGTCCACATTTTTTGATAAAATTGAATCACAGTTGAGAGCCCTTGAAAGTTTGGGTGTGAAATCTGATACTTGTGCTGCAATGCTGTACCCTTTAGTCGAATCTTGTATAGGCGAGGATTTGATAAGAGCTTGGCATCGTATCCAATTATATTCATGGGAGTCCAGTTGATGCTCTTATTAATTTTCTCAGACAAGAAGCGATGAACGAAGACAGAATCAATCTTGCTGTATCCCGTTTCAAGCACACTAAATCCTGAAGAAAGAAATGCACCTAATAGTTCAAATGTACCCACTGCATCCGAACTATTTAATAAAGGAGTTCCACGATGTGTATTTTGCAAAGGTTCACACACTTCTGAACAATGTAAGGAAGCATTGAAATTGCAGTTCTAACATTTTGGCAAAAGAGCTAGAAGCATCATGAAAATTGATCATTCGTTATCACAAGAAGAGAGTTTTGACTCAGATCAAGATCCCAAACTTTTATCCTTGTGCACTTTCATAGATGACGAAAGATTAATCAGATTGCGGACCAAAATAGCAGATAGAGACGATACAGAACATTTCCGCATGCCATATGTTTTACCCTCAAATAATGAAGTTGTGAAACGTTTGATTTTCGAAGAACACTTTAGAAATAACCATGTTGGAGTTCAAGGTTTGATGAATATACTTAGAGAAAATTACTGGATTCTTCAATGTACACGGTAGGGTATGGATATACCGTTGATAAATAAACGACCAAATCTACTTCCAAAGGATTAACTTATATTCAAATTTCGCATGTGATATGTTTACAAAATTATTTAAACTTAAACGTCAATATTAAATTATTTTTTCTAATGTCAAAAAATATATTTTTCCACAAGGTGTTTTTCAACAGACGTATTACTGAAGAATTTGTTTTTGGACATTTTAAAAAATTTAATGAAGAATAATTTATATAGTGTTTAGTATAAAGTAGATTGTTTTCTTCAAAACGACGAAAGGTTATCAAGTAAAAAATTATGATAGGTTCCAATACATTTTATTACCCCATCATTTTGTGTCGCAATATTATATAAATCAGTTTACGTATAGTAATAATTATTTTAATAATATGCGTCAGATAAACGAAGTTTTTTGCCACAATTACGTAATGTCATCTCGTAAATTATTTTTACCAAATGGCTTTTGCAAGTCGTGGGAAAATATTAGAAGTTTTCATACTAACCAGCTGCATTAGATCGTAGGTAACGATATAATTAAAATAACTTAATAATGACGTGTTCCTGAACTTGATTAAAAATAATAAGTTCGGTTTATTATCGGAAATTTAAATACCTATTTCTCCTTGTGTAAAAAGGTGCTTACAATTCCGGTTCCTGATGTGGGCGGTTCCTCGAAACGTAATTAATTTATTATAAACGTTTTAATAACAAGTCCGATTTAGATACGATCTACAGCTATTAACAAATAGTGAATGAAGTGAATTATTTTTCTTACGACATTGTTAGCGGTTATTTACGAGGACTACCGTCAATATTTAGGGAATTTGCAATTTATATATTACCAGAAAGGATAGCTTTAACCTTTTTATTATATACTAACCCCAGGTGGGCGCAACCGTGTTGAACTAACTACCTGTTATTTTCCTCACGGGTGACATGAGAAATACTCATACAGCAGTACTATTTGAGCTTGTAATATAGGAAGAGGCCACACTAGGTATCCACAGACTGGAAAATATGATGGGCAGTCTAAACGCTAAATCAGGTCATATGAATATCGTAAGACTTTGGGCAAAGATTTTGGGTACAAATAAATATGAGAACAGACTACACAACCTTACACAACCTTTAATAGTCCAACCGAGGAAATTCGTTCAATTTCAAAAAGCATGGTAGATAACCATCTCCACGTTAGCTCTAATTTTTGCGGATTTGGAATAGTAACAGACCGTGCATTATTGAATTTGGCGTTAAGCACACTGGTGATTTTTATTATATTGCATTGCCAAACTCCTGGACTGGAAGATGAGGATCCATTGAATGACCAACAAGATCTGTGGATTATACAACTATATTATTTATTTTGGGATGTTTAAAAACAATTGGGATTTCAAATTGAGATTGTAGCGCTACCGGCGGCGGATAGATGAAGTACTTTCTACCACACTAGATACAGATTGCGAAAGTCCCTTTCGTACGCTGCGGCTTATACAAGTACGACAAGGAAAATATGAGCAAAACTACGTGAAAGAGAGAGAAGACTTGTTAGCCCAACGATCATTCGTCCCCTCTACCAAAACAGTTGGGCGTGTATTCGGTCACCTCCTATTTATTTTAACTGTTGTGTTGCCAAATGTACTTATCTGTAAAAATTATTCCTAATTTTTGTCTATCGTTGTTTTAAAATTTTCAACGGCATTTCAAGCGGCAACAATGTTAAATGCCAATAATTTTTAAATCGAAAGCAGTGTACGGAATTTATTTATTGCAGATTGTAATTTGTCCAAATTTTTTCTTGAACTCCATTATTTTATTCTTATTTGTGTTGGTCTCACTTATTTTTCAAAAGTCAATATTACCAATCTCGATTTTCTCCCACTAAATACACCGTTATCCGGAGTTAAAAGTCAAATGCAAAATAAGTTATTTATTACTTAGAAAGTACCAAACATTCTAAACTGGCAACGCTGCAGCAGAGACTGACTCTCCACTCTGTGAGTACGTTCACTCTGGTTCAGTAGTTTCCCAACATGGAAGGGGTGAGGTTGTAAAAGAAATAAAAAAATACACTCGTTATTACGTAACCTGTACATCTTAAAATTCATTTTTGTCAACTTGATCGTTTCTGACCAAGCTGACAATTAATTTCTAACTACAATAAGATATTATTTTAGCCATTGTAACTTGAAAATAAAACATTTATTCTTGAGATAAAAATAATAAAGTAATTGGGTATAAAAAACTAAAGATCGATTCCATTAATAAATTGAATTGAAAAAATAAAATAAGTAGGTACTTCTTCTAAACATAAAATATGAACTTCTTGAAAAAATTAAACTAAAAATCCGTTCTAAAGGTAAACATAATTTTAATGAATAAAGTGCTCAAATAAACCACCTTGCTGTGCCAGGCAATAACCAAATCTGTCATTAAGATTTGATAGATATATATCTAATAATTATTGGTGTAAGGATTAGTGTTAAGGTGTGTTAGAACAAAGCTAATGATAAAATACTTTAATCGTCTTCCTATAAACAAAGAGAAATGGCCCAATTAAAATTAAGTTTATTGGAATTTATGAGGTATGTTGAAGGGACCGAAAGTTCTCGGTGTGTAGAAGAAGATGAAGAAATCCTCAAAGCAGACCATATAGTATAAAACGGAATGGGACTCTTCAGTGACAAAAGTGTGCTCTCTGCCTCGAGACAAGCACTCTGCAATCCGAGCCTCATCAAGTGAGTGGAGAACTCAAAATTATAGATGGGCAGTCTAAACGCTAAATCAGATCATATGAATATCGTAAGACTTTGGGCAAAGATTTTGGGTCCAAATAAAAATGAGAACAGACTACACAATCATACGAAATTCCTTTAATAGTCCAATCGAGAAAATTCGTTCAATTTCAAAAAGCATGGTAGATAACCATCTCCACGTGAGCTCTAATTTTTAGGGATTTGGAATAGTAACAGACCGTGCATTATTGAATTTGGCGTTAAGCACACTGGTGATGAGGATCCATTGAATGACCAACAAGATCTGTGGATTATACCACTATATTATTTATTTTGAGATGTTTAAAAACAATTGGGATTTCAAATTGAGATTGTAGCGCTACCGGCGACGGATAGATGAAGTACTTTCTACCACATTAGATACAGATTGCGAAAGTCCCTTTCGTACGCTGCGGCTTATACAAGTACGACAAGGAAAATATGAGCAAAACTACGTGAAAGAGAAAGAAGACTTGTTAGCCCAACGATCATTCGTCCCCTCTACCAAAACAGTTGGGCGTGTATTCGGTCACCTCCTATTTATTTTAACTGTTGTGTTGCCAAATGTACTTATCTGTAAAAATTATTCCTAATTTTTGTCTATCGTTGTTTTAAAATTTTCAACGGCATTTCAAGCGGCAACAATGTTAAATGCCAATAATTTTTAAATCGAAAGCAGTGTACGGAATTTATTTATTGCAGATTGTAATTTGTCCAAATTTTTTCTTGAACTCCATTATTTTATTCTTATTTGTGTTGGTCTCACTTATTTTTCAAAAGTCAATATTACCAATCTCGATTTTCTCCCACTAAATACACCGTTATCCGGAGTTAAAAGTCAAATGCAAAATAAGTTATTTATTACTTAGAAAGTACCAAACATTCTAAACTGGCAACGCTGCAGCAGAGACTGACTCTCCACTCTGTGAGTACGTTCACTCTGGTTCAGTAGTTTCCCAACATGGAAGGGGTGAGGTTGTAAAAGAAATAAAAAAATACACTCGTTATTACGTAACCTGTACATCTTAAAATTCATTTTTGTCAACTTGATCGTTTCTGACCAAGCTGACAATTAATTTCTAACTACAATAAGATATTATTTTAGCCATTGTAACTTGAAAATAAAACATTTATTCTTGAGATAAAAATAATAAAGTAATTGGGTATAAAAAACTAAAGATCGATTCCATTAATAAATTGAATTGAAAAAATAAAATAAGTAGGTACTTCTTCTAAACATAAAATATGAACTTCTTGAAAAAATTAAACTAAAAATCCGTTCTAAAGGTAAACATAATTTTAATGAATAAAGTGCTCAAATAAACCACCTTGCTGTGCCAGGCAATAACCAAATCTGTCATAAATATTTGATAGATATATATCTAATAATTATTGGTGTAAGGATTAGTGTTAAGGTGTGTTAGAACAAAGCTAGTGATAAAATACTTTAATCGTCTTCCTATAAACAAAGACAAATGGCCCAATTTTAATTAAGTTTATTGGAATTTATGAGGTATGTTGAAGGGACCGAAAGTTCTCGGTGTGTAGTAGAACATGAAGAGATCCTCAAAGCAGACCATATAATATAAGACGGATTGGAACTGTGCAGTGACAAAAGTGTGTGCTTCTGCCTCGAGACAAGCACTCTGCAATCCGAGCCTCATCAAGTGAGTGGAGAACTCAAAATTATAGACGGTTACATTAAAATTATGCAAATGTTTTGTTCTAACAAAGCAGAAGCTGGTAGCCGATGTAAACTCGTTTCAGCTTTTCTAATCCTTTTAACCAGGTAGGTTATTGTGAAATTACTAATTAACTTTATACAATTTTAAAAATAATTTTAGAAAATAGTTGTTAGAGTTGGAACATGTTTCCAAAATTGAGTTGAAATGTGCCTGGTCATTGACAAAAGGCGCAGGCAATTTCTTAACACTAAAATTGCAAAGAACAACAAGTAAAATATAACAATAACAAATGATAAAATAAGATCAAATAAAAACAGTTTTAAGAAAGGCACTATGTTAGTGAAAATCAATGGTAAACAAACGATACGAAAGTGAGGTTAGAAATCAATGTGGCAGAAACTAGTTTACATTAGAGCCACTAGAGTGCGTATCGCTTCTCTTGAAATGCCAATAGGTACAAACAAAAAATATAAAACAAGCAACATAGGCTAAGCAAATTTGAAAAATATTCTTTTTAAGTGGAACCAGGGACGCAGATGGATTAGGGCGGGGGGGGGGGGGGTGCTCGCCTTCTTTGGCACCCGTGTGGATGCGCCACTGCCAATTAAAACGAATTTTTCACATTTCTTTCGTATTTGTAGAAGTTGTCACATGACAATAAACTGATTTTTAGTGGAAATAAACAATTTTGCGGTTGACGTATTGACGTATTATTTTCTACCCACATTTGAATAATAACAAAAACAGGGAGTTACACATTATTTTATGTTTGGTTTCATTCAGAAAAACCCGACCCGAGTATTCAACAGTGTCACCACCGCCAGTTCAAGTATGCGTAAAATACAGGTGCGGCGCATTGAAGGGGATTGGATTTGAATTTAAAATATAATATTAACTTGAATTATACTGTCATTGGTGAGTGGCACACTTTTAATGTTATCTCGGGATTAATAGATTTTTGAAAATTTTAGTATGGTAGGTATTTAGCAGGTGAACGTTAGTATTTTTTACCATCACACCAAACTGGGTATAGCAGAAAACGGGGTCGATCCAATGTATATGCTATGGTGTTTCATGTATGATTAAAAATACTTTTTTTCTATGATAGCGATAAATCTGCAAATAAATTGTTTCACGTATCTACAAATAATATAATTTGGTGACACAATCATCATTTATTTTATTCTATGTTATATTTTTGACCTTCATATAATCCTGAATGTATAATTATGTCAATTTTAATTAATAAAAAAGTGAGGTTTATAAAGTTCTCCAGATGAAAAAAATATTTTAATTTGTTAAATGTGACTGAATGATAAGGTCATGTATACATAACAAATCATTTGATCGGCATGTTTTCCTCATTCTGAACACTGGGTACACTACCACTATACCAACATTAACACTTTACACTATTTCACGCTAAGATAGTGTAAAGTGTTAGTGTTGGTGTACTGATAGTGTAAACAGTGTTATAAACCAATTCAGTTTTCTTCATTCTTAGCGTATCCCAAAAACCATACGATAATAGCGAACAAAATATTTGTTAACGTTCCAATGAAAAAAAACAGTTAGAAATGTATGGAGAGATCCAGCCACTGAATCTAAAGATTTGAGTTCTAGATAATGTCTTAACTACTAATTTATGCAATATTCACATAAAAGTTTCAACATTTCTAAATTCAGCTGAACAAAAGTCATTATCAGGAGAAAAAAATACTCCCAGCATCTATAAGTTGATTCTTAGCAAATTTGAACTATTTGTCTTCATAAAACCTTGTTCCATAGCAAACGTTTCTTTGTTGTAATTTTGGTAATACAAAACTGAGATTCTTAATAGTTTATAACGAATAAATATCACATAAACGATGCAAAACCAGCAAATACAATGAAAGAACAATCGATATACAAAATGTCAAATTATGTTTACAAACCGTGACGTCACGCGCTTCTGATCCCCGTTAAAGGTAAGATGGCGGATTGTTATTTTCTTGTAAATATATTTTTATTAAAATAAAAATAATCGCACATGTGATGAGATAATAAGTGTTTTCTTTAAAATCTCTATATTTATTTCACTGATTCTTAGTGACTCTCAACTCAACATACCTATTGTTCTAACCCTTGAAGATCTTCTGATATGCGAGCGATTTTTGGTATTGCCTCCAGCTTTTCCATCTAGGTGGTCTTTATATCCTCAATCGTTACAAATCTCCGTCCTTTCATTATGAATTCAACTAAGTTAAAAATTCTGGAATCGTTGGCGATACTCGCTACTGTAGTGTACACTGTATACGTTTTCAGTTTTCAGAACAAAAAAAAGTCGCAAGGGACTAGATCTGAATACGGTGACTGACACATGATTACGTTGTTGTTTTTTGGTCAAAAAAAATTACGACCAAACAACGATGTGTAGTCTTGACTCTTCAGGCCGATTCCATTGGGATGATAAGGCGTTGGTTTCGACGCGACGTCTTAACCATGTATTCATGTTTCTTCACCAGTTATGATCAACAAGCTCCTGAACGATGTTGATGCGGCAGTTTTTTTGGGTCAAAATTTCGCTGACACATGTTTAATGTCCAAATAACCCGGGTAAATGAGCCAACGTTATATACTGCTTCAACGTTTTCATCGATTGTTGACGAGCTGGGATATTTCTGGTGCGTTTCAACACTTGTAAAGGTTCTTTGTTCTCAGTGCCGTAAATAGCCTTTTCTGCGCCCTGTGCGAGCTTCTATAAAAGCGCCCTTGTTTTTTTTTTAGATATAGGTTCCCTAGAGCGATGCTATGTATAGGTCTACTTTATTTCATTCAGGGTGATAAAATAAAGCACAAGGAACTTGGTGTTGGTGGACCAATTATCTAATATTTTGGAAGAAAAAAAATTTTTTTAAAGAACTGCTGTGAGCAAACAAGCAGACGAGCCATCTGATGTTAAGAATCTCACTCACTAAAACTCAAACGCAAGTTAAGTAATTGGTATGGTAGAGTTTTGAATAAGGAAGGTAGCATAATATAATTTATTCATTTTTTCACCAATTCATACTTAAAATTGGTGAAAAAATGAATGAGACCACAAATGAATGAGTTCAGATAGTAAAGATTTATTAAAGTAAGCCATAAACGTATTTAAAGATTTACTTTTCGCGCTTTCTTTATTGCGAAATCGTTGATAACCTTTTCATACGACAGGCACCGTACTATGTCGCGTTCAATCGACAAAATTGCTAGGCCGGTCAACCTTTCTTGGCCAATCGTCGAGCGCAAGTAAGTTTTTATTAATTTGATCTTACTGAATGATTTTTCGCAGGAAGCTACAGTCACTGGCATTGTTAAAAAAATCTTTATAGCGACTACTACATTGGGAAACATCTCTTTTAAATCTAGTTTGACTATAGCTTTAAGAAGACCTAGACTTGAACTACGGTCACATTTATCAAATAGCATAGTCGTTTCAACTCTTTAAAGTGTCTAATTCAGCCCAAAATTCAGTAGCATTAATATCTGCTGAATATTTGATACTCAAATCAGCAGCATGTTTTTTAGTTCTTCAGCTGGATAATTAGCAATCTGTTCTATTGTCAAAAAATTTAAATGGTGGTGAATGTTGTGAAGTTTCTCGAATTGCCATGTGAATTCAGAAATCATTTTAGGAATTGCTTCATACATATTAATTTCAAAATTTTGATCTGGTGTAATATCGTAGCTGACGTCTGAGCTTTCTCTTAGGTCGTGTCTTTTTACTCGGAAAATCGTCTTCAATTTCACATTCTTCACAAACTTTTTTTGCTTTTTCGAAAACGTTATCTACAATCTCGCGAATATTCTGAATCTGCCTTGTTAATCCCTTGATTAATTCAGAGGCTTTGTCGATAGCAATAGTTTTCGACTGTAAAGTTACGGTCACTCTATCAACAGACTCCAAAACTTGATCCCAAATTTGCAGAGTACATATAAATTTATAGTTTATTAGACCCATACCATAATGCTTTTAGCTGTAGCTATTGTTTCTGCATTGTAATCGTTGGTAGTTAAAATCTTAAGTACGCACCAGATTTGGGGAAATTGCATATTTAAAGCTTTAACGGCTCTAGCTTTAGAAGCCCATCTAGTGTCGGCGTGTTTCTTTAAATAAATTTTTAAATGTTTCATTAAAGTTTCCCATCTGATGGTAGAACTCGGAAAAAACACAAATATCTTCTGAATTGTTCCAAAAAATGTGATCATGTCGGGTGTTACACTAGCGGCATGTACGCCAGACAAATTCAAAGAATGTACTGCACAAGGTAGGTATTCAACATTTACATTAATTTGTTTTATTTTGGCTTGAACTCCGTTATATTTACCAGCCATGTTACTGCCATTGTCGTACCCTTGGCCACGAACATCATCAATTTTCAATCCGTCAGCTTCTAATTTTGTTAAAATTTCTTTTGACAGTCCTTCGCCCGCTTTTTCATGAGATAGAAAAAAATATATGAAACGTTCTTCTATGGTAACTGTCTGGTCTGGCCATTCTTGCGCCCTTCAGAGTCTACGCCCTGTGCCTGGGCACTGGTGGCACCGCCCTATTTACGGCACTGTTTGTTCTATGAATTGAAATCTGTAACTCTCATCTCTATATAATTTGTAACACGTCTATCGACCTGTTTCGATTTTACAGAATAAATCCTTTTAATTAGCGCTCGCCGTCACTAGCCACATTCAATTATAGTTCTGTGATCCCAAACTCTTCTACCCTGACCGTAAGACAATTGACGTCTGCCAACGGACGCTTCCATTTTTTGCACAACGCCACGTTAAACACCCCTTTTTGTTAACGACCGCCTAAGAGGGCACATCATCTTTCGCTATCTTTCATATCTTAAGTACCTATCTTAGGAATTTTGCTGTGGTAAGTTCAAAATCATAATTTATAATTAATAAGCTTCTTCTAAAGTACTGTCTGATATAATTTTCGTATGCATTCTTTATTTTTTTACAGAGATAGACGAAATTAAATTCAACACGTGGTCATAAACTGTTCTTTTATACTAATATGGTAGTTTTAAGCCAAATATTCTTTTATAATTCACTGTTTTACTTTCATACAAACATTTTCAAGCTTTTTCAGTTGCGAAATAACTCTTTTAATTATAAAATAACACTTTTATAAACCGTTAACCTATAAAATATTCTTTCGTAACGCCAGTGCCGGTTTCATATATTTTCTAAGCACGATATTTTTTCATATAACTAAATAAATAACTTTTTATCATGATTAGTTTTTTTCGGATCATTAGTATATTTTTTTAATTTAGCCGATAATTGCTATTTTTACTGTTTTAACATGGAACATATAATGTTGGAAAGCTTTCAGTAAATTAAATCAATTTTTTGACTTTCAAGTAACTGCCTTCCTTTTTTTTAACCTGAAAAGCTGACCAACATAATGTGCCCATTACATTCAAGTTCCTACATATCCCTGATCCACTTGTACTTCTAGGTAAGCACAGCCCCTAGGCTAGGATAGAACCCAAGAATATAACCCTAGGCGAGAATATAAGCCAAGAATATAACCATAGGCGAGAATATAAGCCAAGAATATAACCCTAGGCGAGAATATAACCCTAGGCTAGAATATAACGCCGAGGATATAAACCGAAGAATTTAACCGGAGAATATAACCCCAAGGATACAGCCCTAGCTCAAAATACCGTCCTAGAACAGAACTCATCAGTTCAGATCAAGACCTGACTTCTTCTTCAGGAAACAACTCCATATAAGCTAAGTACCTATAAAAGTACAAATTCCTGTTCATTTCCTGTGGCAGAATAAATTGTAAATTTGTGTTAATTCTATTTTTATTTTTTTCTAAATCCTCAACTATAAAAGTTGAGGGAGATATCGCCCGGGTGATTTTTAGTAATTTTTTTATTTTTTAACTTTCATTTAAACTTTACAAGGCGTTTCTACCTTTTCCGCCTTAGTTTTCTTAGTCCTTTTCATCGTTAAAAAGGTAGTGGCGCCCTCAACTTTTACAACCTTCCTGTAGCACTTGTGCAGCATAAACTTGGAGTCGAATCACCCTTAAGAGGAGTCTCTAGCCGGAGCCCTTCGAGCTGGTGCCCTGTGAGGTACAGCATATACCGTTACAAATTGGCGCCCAACTAAAAGCACACATTTACCGGTACAAACTGGCGCCTTTACCGTTACAAATTTCATGAAAATCCAGCATTTGAATCAATCTTTTGGGTGACATATAATTAAAAAAATACATCTTTCGTGCACTAGGACCGGTAGAAGGGATTTTCACCCCATTCCACTAGCACGTCCATGCTCGACTTCTCGGAGGCCGTAAACTTGTCCTTTTTCCTTATTTCAAGCTATTTGCTATTTACAGAAATTGCCTCTTCATTTAAGCCAACAATAGAAGAAAAAATAAAAAAGGAAAAGATATCTTTCCTCTCGTGGTTTAAAATCTATAAGAGGGGATACAAATCTATTAACACTGAGTAACACTACGCGCACTTGAGTTTTAGTTCAGTCTCGAGTTTGCGGTAGGATATACAGGAGTTAAACGTGGACACGCGCTTTTTAATCATTTACAACCACTTGCGGGAAATTATAAATAATATAATTTTAGTAAACAGTGTAAGAGTGATTTTTATGAAAGTGTTAATGTGACAGACGATTCTTTGTGGATTCAGGTATGTTTTAATTCAAAAAAAAACTTCTGTTATTTTTCTATTTTACCGGCATCTGCAACGATTATGGAAAGTCCAATCGTTAGGTAATTTTAATAATTTAATTTGGAAAATAATACCTGTATCAGAGTTCATTTAGTTATTCATTTTCTAAATTAATTGGAAAATATTTTTATCCGAAACTTTTTAAAAAGTATAAAACTCTGAAAGTAGTTTTTGTTATTATAATTTTAATCCATATAGGTACTTCACACATTTAATCGTATTTATTTTTTTTTCAATTATGACAACGTGCAGCGAAATTTTATTTTAATAAATTGATTAACCGAAATTATTTGAAGTCACATACATATTTTTCTAAATATTTTTCTTCCATGTAGTGAAAAGTAAATAAAGGAGTACCTACACCTTTTAATTCTAAATAACTTTTTTGTTTTTAGGGCGATTCATTTCCTTTTTAACGGTGCAATTAAGCTGTTTTAGATAAATTTGAACTGATACCTATGACCCTTTGGTAGGTGAACTATCCAGAATACTCAGAGTTCTCCGAATTTCTTCTAGTTGTCAAATATTATTTTTACCTATATACTTTACGCGCGCTACGGAGTGAGTAAAGTTTTACTTTTTTCACTAGTGAAAAAAAGTAAAATTTCTTAAAAATTGTACATCAACAAAATATAACTCTTTATTGTATATTACCATTTTATGCCATCTCCTTCTAAAAGAAATAAATTATTTTTGCTTATATTTAGTGTCCAACAAATAATCAATAGTTGAAGAAAATATATATAAATCTTCTGTTTTTTATTAAAAAAAAATATTGTATGCAATTCGTGTGTAAAGTCCCTTTTTGATTCATGCGATCGTCGCATTCGCCTTATTCGTCAAAAAAGGGTTACTTTAAACACTGGTTGCATAATTAACTATTTTCTACAATCATTAATAAAAGTGACATTTTTTTAATCGATTTTCGTACATAAAATATGTATTTGTTAAACAGTTTAAAAAAGTGACATTAGAGTGAGATAAAGTGACATTAGGGTGAGATAAAGTAGTTTTTTTAACACTAATTTTAAATATTTCCGCTAATGGCTCTGCAGATTGCGCTCATATGACATTTTACTTAGCGTTTTGTCATCATGACAAACATAAACATTCAAATCGACGCTATTTTTAGTCCATTTAAAGCAACCTAAATAACACATTTTTTGGTGTTTGCTTGATTGTAGAAAAAATAGTGCATGCAACATATGCATAAAGTGTCTTTTTTTCACTCATGGAATTGACTTTTTCGTCTTTTCTATTCGAGAAAAAAAGCACTACTTTATGCACTTGTTGCATAAATAACCATTTTCTATGAGCGTGGGGAAAAGTAAACTTTTCCGCGTGCATTTTAGTCCAGAAAGTTTTACTTTTCCATACGCAAGGTATTTTTGCAAGGAAATTATTGAAATTTTGTTGAGTATTGCGTTAATAACTATTAATGATTACATCAATAACCAGATGAAGGTAACTAATAAACCTGTTAGTTTGTATTTAGTTATTTGATGTTTAATTAAATGATATTTTTTCCATTTTCCGTCCGCACTAGTTATGAAAATTACTATTTTTATTTAAATAATACCAGCTATTCAACTAGCTTTTGTCAAAAAGCAACAAAAAATTAAATTTGATATATTTTTTTAAACATCCTTGTCTTATTAATTGGTATTTTCCACATGGATACTGCCACATTCATCATTAATTAAATTAAATTTCTGCCCTAAATTGTACGTCAGCGTACCTATCCTGTATATTATTTTTTCTGATATTGGTTTTCGCTTGCATGTAGAAAAATAGTGTATGCAACATATGCAGAAAGTGTTTTTTTTTTCACTCATGGTATTGACGCATTCGCCTGCGGCTCATGCGTCAATTTTTCCATTCGTGAAAAAAAGTACCACTTTATGCATTTGTTGCATAAATAACTATTGTGTATTTTGGCGGATTAAATAATATTTTTTTCATCTGAAAACCATATTTTTCTAATATTTTCTCTCTTACGTTGGCTGTAAGTTTTGAATAGTGGACTTTTTAATAGTTATTTACCTAACGTGCTTCGGAAGTAGAATTTTTCGCATGAGCACTTTGTTTGCAGCACTCCCTTCGGTCTTGCAAACAAAGTACTCATGCGAAAAATTCCTTCCCAAAAAAGTGAGGTACAATGTTTTTTGTAACGAACAATTTAAAATAAAATTTAATTTTAATTTAATCTTTCTATTGACAGTTGGTAACATGATATATGATACATGTACAAATGTCAAATTTAAATTATTTGACACTTTCCACAAATAAAATTCATCAAAATGATTGAGAGTGTTAGCAGTGTAATGAAGCTAATAATACACCTCCAAGATTCTCAAAAAATGTCTTCTGCTTCTGCGCTTTCTGATGTTTCAGGTGTAGAAATTAAATCCTGTATTAATTGCCCTATAAATGTTCGTGTTTTTAATAACTGGGGCCGTATTCTCGACAAGTGAGCTTTTTGACGTATACGCATCAAAACGAATGGTTCATGTGCGAGTACTTTTTTGAAGTGGTATTCTTGACGACCATTCGTTTTTTGGAACGTATACGCTTGATGATGTGCGATCATAACATCCGGCAACACTGCAACATCTCACTAATTACAGAAATTGGTTCGTAAATTTACGTTTTGTGAATTTAAATTCAAAAACTGACAACTGGCAAAGTGAAAGATTGTCAACATTTGTGATTTACAGAAAATTGAGGAAAAATAAATTTTATGTAGGATGTCTCATCGAGATAAAAAAACTCAAATGACGCCAGAAAAATCTCCTTATTGAGTATCTGAAAAAAAAACTCGGATCTTCAATCCGGTAAATTTTCTAATAGTTTTACATTCAAAGATGCCGAAAGGAAGTGGACTGAAATAAGTTTGATACTAAATAGTATGCCGGGTGCATCCAGAGATTGAAAGAATTGGAGAAAGGTGAGATTAAGTCGCACGTGTAAGGAGGGAAAAACTAACTTGACTTGAGGAGAATGAGTGATTTGTAAAGATTGATATATTTAATTAGAATTTAACTTTTAAATACTTACTGTGTACTTACATTATATTTTTTTTTATAATATAGATAATAAAACAAATCTAAATGTTGAAAATAACTATTTACAAGACACTGGACGTGATGCCTGGATTTAATTGAACAGTCCATGTGGACATGGTCCAAGTAGGTTGAACAACCGAGATGACGTACCTGGAATTAGATAGAAAAACACTCTGAGTATTCAATTTGCCATAAATAATGATAAATTATTTAACTAACGATTAGTGTAGTTGAAATCCCCAAAATTAATAAAAGTATCAATAATATACAAGGTGCATCTTATGTGTTTGAACTGTGATTTTGCATATCAGTACTAAAGTAAAATTAAAACTTCACTTGATCAAAAATAAATGCCTAATAGTAAATATTTAGGGTTATTAGGAAAGGTGCAAGGGGCGCAAACTCTCCCCAATGCATGTAAGGAATATGTGGCACAAACTCTCCACAAACAATATTATAACTACTGTAAGTGGCACAAACTCTCCACAGTACAGCAAAATAATAATACACTGCAAGTGGCACAAGCTCTCCACAATACAGGGGGGTGGAAGGAGATATAGGTGACGTGAGAAGTCACCCTGTATCAGGAATGGACAAACCGCAAGTGGCGCAAACTCTCCACAGTACAGTATAGGTATGTGAGTTAAACTGCAAGTGGCGCAAACTCTCCACAGTACAGTAGGATTGGATGAATAGGAAATGCAACAACAAATTAATGTTCTTAATAACGTTGAATATTAAAGAACTTTAAACAAAAATATTATTAAAAATAATTAGCAAATATATATACTCTATGTGATAAAATATCTTTTAAATTCAAATATCAAATAACTGGCAAAACTGAATTACTCTGTGAGATAGACTCACCTCCTGATATGCACCACAATACACACTATATTTTAATAGATTTATTTGGCTCAAGTGAACACTAGTTATTTTCTAGAAACTAAAACTCAAATCGTTCTGAATATTTTCTTTCCCCTTTCGTGGCCTCGAAGACTACGTGACATTATTGTACTTTACTTATCTGTTTCAGACAATTGGTTGTTTTTCGAGAAATGGATTTCTGAAATATTAGGGTATACCCATGATTTAATTCATTTTACTTGGAACGAAAACTATTTTAAGAATAACAGGGTGAGAAAAAAAATTGTCTTACACACGAATCTATTTTGTACAATAATATATTCAAAAATACTTGTCTTCGAAGTTGACAACAAATTAGTATAATTTTATAAATAGACGTCAACAAAACTATAAAACGAACGATACAAAGCGCTCGCTGTAATCACTCGTTTTGAAAACGTATACGCATCAATGTTCACGAGTCAAGAATACCAAAACGGTCGAATCTCTCGAAATGCGCATACGCATCAAAAGTTCACTTGTCGAGAATACGGCCCCTGTTCGTTTTCTGCGATTCCTTAAACTAATTGTTAGAAATTGTTGAAAATAAAATTTATCAATACTTTGTGTGTAACATAACCTATGTTTGTTTGACACTTTTGTTGCCAACTGTTTAAGCAAATTATGGAAAAGTAAAAAAGATCCGGATGCGTAAAATACACTTTACCGCACTCCTGCGATAACTGTAAAATATGCATTTAAAAGCAATGAGTACAAAAAATATTTAAGATTCTTTGAACTGACGTACGCGAAATTCTAGTTATTTGAGCGATTTTCATTGTTCCGACATCTTGGTTGGCCAGGTTGCTTAAGAATCTTGCTACAGTTCCAATGTGCCAATTTTTCTAAGGAAATTTTTTCACATTTCCTGCAACATAATTAAATTCTGCATGGCATTCTGTCTCTCTTGCTTAAAACTTAAAACATTATCCAATTTGCCAATTTAACTTAAAAACGTCAAACAAATTACAACCAGAGAAGTCATATTTACTTAATTACCGTTTCCTGTAAAAATTGTCATATTTTAGTAAAGCGTGTTATGGTTTGTAACAACATCTACCTTGTACTGATGAGGCGCAGGTTACAAACCAGAATGGTTGGTTATTACCAACCCCGTTTAACTTAGAAGTGTAATTCAATGTCTGTCGGGGCATATAGCCCGAGAAGTAGTTGTTGCTTCTTAGTGAACGGACTCTGTTCTTTGAAAAATATTTTTCAAAAACTTTGTAAGGCGTTATAATAGTATTAAACTATTATCTTTGACATTTATTAAGTAGTAAGAGTAATATTCACATTTTCACTTATATCCGTTAAAAATATTTTTACCATTTATTGCTAAGAAGGTTCGTTCTCGTGAAGATATTAGCAAAATATGACTCTCAAATTTCAAACGAAAAAAGGTTTTATATAAAAATAGAGTATGTCAGCGTACCAATTCAAAACATTTTCTGGATTTTCACCAATCTTTTTTAACTTTATGACAAATGAGTATTATTTAAAATAAAAAATCATATTGCGCGAATCCAAGAGATTCAGGTGAATATTGTTTTTACTGAAGTATTCTGGAAAATTCATCTACCAAAAGGGCACATCAGATCAAAGCTTTCATTTTCAACGAGCTGCACCATTAAATAAAAAGATCCGGTCATGTAAACCTACGTTATTATTCCTGTAAAAAGGAAATAAATTGCAAATTTCACTAAAAAAGAAAAAGTTATTTTGAATTAAAAAATGTACTCATTTTTCTTTGACCACACTGTACATTTATGTCCATGAATTTATTTAATATCCACACAAGTCCACTCACTAGAGTTTAAAGAAATAACTTACTCTTTTCTACTGAGCAATAATAATAAAAAATACGTAGGTATCTACTCAAATTTAAATAGGTACCTAAATAAAAATTATCCTTGACATAAATTAAACTCTAACTTTGTTTATGTCAATAATTTATATATTTAAAATGGATCAAATTATATATTTTTGGATTTTATATATTTCTACTGTTCCACTTTCTGTTCATTATTTTTGTTTGATTTCTGCTACCCCTTCTATAGCCAAATATATTAATTCACATTTTAGAATGCTTCGATATATATTTATTTCAGTATTTATCAGCTATAAGAATTGTTGGCTTTCTGCAAATATGATAATGTTGTCAGCCTGACAACTAATGATAAATAATATTTTTTGTATTTCTCCGTAAATTACTTCTTATCAATCAATGCTTAACCTTAATGCCCTCTTTGCGGTCTTCAACTGCTATCCTATATTAATAAATTAAACATAATATTTTTTTTCTACTCCTGTTTTATAAATATTTTTATTTTATTTTTATATATTAAAAGACTAAAATCTGTATCATAATGATATTCATTATGATACAAATTTTCATTATGATACAGATTTTTAAGCCAATAGGAATGCGACATTCGCACAATATTTAATATAGCCATGGATACCTGGTTGACATTTCTGAAATTAATTATATTAGGTGACACTTAATTTGACAGCTGTCAAATAATTTTGATTTTCAAAAGTAACTATATTTAAAATTAATTAAACTAAATAATTGAATTGTCTTAAAATAATGAGTGATAACGAAGAATTTTCTCTGACGCCTCCAGAAATTAGAGAAAGAGCCGAAAATGCAGTTGACAACATATTATCAGAAAAATCCAAGAAAACTTATGAAAAATTATACAAACAATTTATGGATTGGAGAAACACAGAAAATATAACATCGTTTTTTTTTATTTGTTGTACAATTTGTAAAATTTATTTGTTGAAGTTCCTTTCATTGTTCTTGTTTTTTATAATAAATGATAATTATTAATTAAATAATTCTTATTAATCGGAGTAGAAAAAATATTGTATGCAACTTTCATGTAATGGCCATTAATACACTCGCATATTATATACGAAACTCGCCTGCGGCTCGTTTCATATCCTACAACATGCTCGTGTCTTAATGGCTATCATTACATGATCGTTGCATAAAATACTATTATTATAATACTATAAACCAAATACGCGTTGCTGTAGCTAAGTTAGCTCCGCGATAAATCTCTTCATGAAACAATTAACACGCTTGTCGATTTATTGAATAAATAGAAAACTGTTTGCGCTGGAAAATTTCTATAAGCATATAGGTATAATTTACCTTGATCGGCATCGATAATAATAATTTGGTATTATTCGGGATTAAAGTAATGGAGAGCGGAAGAGACGCTCATAACATTTAATCGTTTATTCTTCGCCTTTGTATATTGTTTAAATAATAGGTATAATTTTTTCCTGGACCTTTTTGACATTTAAAAGTTTTTGCCGAAAATTTTATTTGTCGTGTTATTTTTTGTATGTTACTTTAATCTCGATGGTAAATATCGTTGTCTATTTATAATTCTATTATAAACACAAATGTTGTTTCAATTAAAAATAACATTTTATACTAATAAGATTAACATTTTATATAAGAAATATAATAATATAGAACAGCTTTACCTTTTTTTTTAATTAAATTTAATAATAATGTATTTGTAGTAAATGACCTTCCTACTGGTTAACTAACAACACAACAAATTCAAATTGAAACAATTAAATGTATAATCTAAAAGTTGTTATTATGAGGTTTGTTTAATTGACTTACAATTTAATTTTACTAAGTATTCAGATCTGGACAAGATGTCGGGTTATTTTTAAATTTTAATTGGTATTTAAAGGATATTTACGAAATTTAATCATGTCCAAGAAAAAACCTCTTTACGGGTTAAAAATTCTCAGTGACCAAACCAAAATAAGAAACATAAAATTACTGGTAGGTACCTATTGTATAAAAAAAAAAGTATATCCATCGCTTCTTAAACTGTAGGTATGTGTGTTTGTTCCAAAGATTACAAAATAAATATAAGATAGTTCACTTGAAGGCGGTCTGATTCTTCTTAGTGTTTTAAACGATCGCCGCACTCATAAATCATATTTACGGCTCCCTTTTGTTGTAAATAACGACACCGCTAGGTACCAGGGAATTAGAAGAGTATATTTTATTCCAAGCTATACAGGGGTAACTTGAGAAATATATATTCAAATAGGATGATTTATTAAAGGTTTTTTTTATATAATGTTTTTAAATGTTAATTATTTCGAAAAATGTTCAGGATATGAATTTGAAAAGGAAAGTTTAGGTATAAGTAAAAAATACATTAAAATTTTTAAAATGAATCAATTGACAGATTTTATTCAACATTTTAGTAATTTTGTGATGCTTATTGATGATCTAGCGGTTATTTATACAGAATATCACAAATTAAATTATACATACATATTGGCCACCAGTATAATAGGACCACTAAAACAATTTTGATCTTTAAATTAGACACTCCGTATTTTTTAGATTCACAAGGTTGAAACAGTAAAAACATATTATGCAGCTGCAGGATATATTTATTAATAAATTAGATATGTGAATTTTCAAATTTCTATGAATACCCAGTATCTATAAGTACTAAATAAATAACTAATTTATTATTATCAAATATCTTTGTTACGATAGTTTAAAAAAGTTGAATTCCGTATTTGATAATAACTAATTTAATACCCACCTCTCAACGTCTTTGGGGACAACGATAAAAGGATATTTCTGGTTTTCCCACCTTGCTGGAACAACCGATCACAGCACAACACTCAGGCATTTTAAAACCACAATTATAATATTATTAATGTTACTTTTGGAAGACAGGAGTTAAAATAATGCGAAGAAGAAATTTTACTTCCGGAACGTTTCCCGAAAAACTAAATGAAATACTTCTACAAAGTTTCTAGAGATTGTAGGCACATTTCTGGCCCTTAATTGCTTCTCTATATTTTTATCATTGTTTACATTATAAGTACTTAAAATCAAGACTGCATTCAGAATTCGTGGGAAAGTGATAAACTACCATTTATTATGTATACAACTAAGACTATTAACAAATATCACAAAATATTTATTTTATAAGTTTTGCTATTGAAGAGGAAAATATGAATATTATTTTTTCCTTATTACAATAATTAATTAATAAATTTAAAATATCTATAAAACATAAACACGAACAACGAATTCTAAAATACCAGCGCTCGATAGGCGACAACCCGTATAATATGCAAAATTAAATGCAAGTAAGGATTTAGCGACATACTGTAGCATGGCGCCAACCGATAAGTCACCAGACAGTAACCAGCGGTATGAATCCTTTGATCGATAGAATTCGTACAAGTGAACAATCTTATATTTATTTATTTTGTAATCTTTGGTTTGTTCTTTCGTCTTTTGTCCTTAAAAATACGAAATTCCGCAACATTTCATATGAATGAAGGTATATTTACTTTTGTTTACAAATACGGACAAATATTTCATTTTGTGCTTTTGTTTGGTCACTGGGAATTTTTTTGGTATATATTTTGGATTCATATAGCAAATTGAACAATATTTTTATTGTGTTTTTTTACTTTCTATCCTTAACAGTGGTTTGTGAAATTCACAATCATATGGCAGTACAGGGGTATAGAATAACTGCTTTGCTAATCAAAGTGTCATAATTTCTACTATACTTTTATCATAGAATAACCCACTCACACAGAAGCGACACATACGGTTTCATTCAAAAAAAATCCTTTATCACAATTAGGTGCTGATACTGTCATTTCATTGTTTATGGGTGACCACCGTTAACATTCAGGAATAAAAGTTGAAAAAGAGCCAATTTTAAACAACGATTAAATTACAATGGAAGGCTGGTATCAAAGGCAAAACAAAAAGATTGGATAGAGATTTACCAGACCTTTTAAATGAGGTGTGACTTGATACCTAATGCCATTTGAAAAAATGTAAGGGGTGTCTCCAGTAGGGAGGGGCTGAATCTGACGTTTATGACATTAGCGCCAAAAAGTGTCCCCCTCAAGTTAAAAGTTGGCGTGTTTCGGCATTTCTTTCTAATATGTCCCATTTTTGAAATATGAAGGGTGGGTCCTTTTCAAATGAACACAGTGTATAATATATAACTTTTAAGTTTAGTTATTCAAACCGCTTAACTCTTTTTCGTTTTTTTCAGTGCGTGATAGTCATTATTCTCTTTGCACCAACGTCTAATTGTTATTCAAACAGTTAATTATAATAACTATAATAATTTGAAACGGAACAGTGTGTTAAAAGTAAAGCAATCAATATATTGTGATATAGGTAATAAAAAATATTTAGATAGACATGTGTTAATTTTTAAACTACGATAATGTTTCAATATTGAGATTACTAATAAAATAAGTGTAAACATATGTATAGAATCGCAAAGGATATAGATAAAATATCGATATTGTATGTTACATAACAACAGATGTTGATATTACGTGAATTATTGATATAACTTATACGGTGTCAGTTAAAAGTCCCCTGCCTCTTTTACTATCTTTAAAAGGGTGATATAGTTTGTCCAAAATCAATTGCAGAAGCGACAAACACGTATTCATCGTGTTTGACCCTCAGAAGACGATCAGAAGACCTCAGAAGTAGATTTGATGAAAGTTTAGGGAGAGGAAAGAATGAAATTTTAACACTTTTGTCCATCTGAAATACTTCACACTAATGATTCCACAAAGGGAGCAGTTCATACATTTGACCATGACCGTGATCATGCGTGATTTTCCCTCTTACAATCGCTGCATTTAGTCCAGCGCAACGAGGCATACGGTACGGTTCGATTTAAGTCCCGCGATGCGGGACTTGTTTCCGTGTATTTTGTTGACAATTATTATATAAACTGTGAACTATGGAGGTGGTCTTCTTAATTAATGTAAAGAGATTTTTTAAATATTCATATGAAGGAAAGATAGAATTAAAAGAAAAATATTTTCCAATATTTCAACACGGAAGGTGGAGAAAGGACGAAAAAATCGATGGGAAACAACCCCCTTAGATTTTTTTCAAAAATTGCGGAACACCTTTAAATTTTTACCACGAGCCGCCACTGGTCAACAGTATTATGCGGTACAAAATTCAAAATAACAACAGAATCTGTACGAGAAGTTGAAGAGGAAGAACAAGAAGGAGAACAGGAATTAGTTAAACATATATAAAAAATTAAAATTGATCTAACATTTTCGTAAAATAATTTAACCGAAAACGAAATTATTATTCATTTTCTATTCAACATACATTCTTTTCAATAAATTACTTAAATTCAATTGCGAAAGTCATTATTATATTCATTATCCTAACGAGCTCATAGTATCCTTGTAAACAAAAATAAATAATCACATCCCATTGTATTATCGTTAATCTGCGTTTTCTGTAATTAACGATCCGAGTTTTGTGATCCATAAATTCTTTTCTAAAAAAAAAGAATGAAAAACGGAGCAATCGGTTTTTCGCATTTTACTCGACAAATTTGAGGTTATGTAAAAAGTTTGTTCATACAAAAATAGTAGATTTTTAAATTTAAAGCTCTACGTTTATTACTCCGATCATTGGTACCAATCTTATAAAATACAAAACGCTTTTTGGAATAACTTTTTTTAAATATAAATATATTTTTTAACGAAGCTATACCACCGACTCATTTTTCAGCAACATTTTCCAGAATCATTCTAGTTGGTCGAATATTTTGTCCCCCATTTTCTAGACTACTGGAAGCATTATTAGTTTTCAAATTAATTTGATAGGAATAAAATGGGAAAAAATCGATGTATTCGAAAAAGTTTTTCCATAGAAATCAAAGCACAAACCGTTACATTTTTTAAAAATATTTCTTGACAATAGAGAGTTAATTAACACCATGGATCTCGAAAACATTAACTGATTCCTGAACTAGCTATTCGATATGAATTTATGATATACACGTTTGTTCATGTCTCAATACTATAACGTTTGCTACAAATAATAAAAAAGATAAAAATACCAGAAAAGGTATGCAATTGACAGTTCAACGATTTTTTAAATTTAATATTGTCTTATATGGCCAATATAAGTTTCTTCTCACGGCATTAAAATCGTCAACAAGTTAACATCTACTAACGACCTAGTTTTAAAGAAGTCACTGTTCTTGGTTTTGTGGTAGTAGCGATAAACATTATCAGTGTTATCGAATACTGATAAACAAACAAATAAAAAAAATCGTTGTAAGGTAGTAGCCGTAAACAATGGTTTAAAAAAGTGACTAGTTTATGGTCAAACATAAAAAATAGGGCGTGTCCAATATATCATAAAATAATGGTGAAATTTTATAAATGTTGTGTAAAATTACAGGAATAACAATGTTAAAGATCAGTAATATTTTTAGAATTGGAAAGGTAACCTTTTCAGTAAGGTATTCAATAATTCATTGTTACCTAGGCAACACTTTTCGTCCTAGGCCAAAATAGTTATTTATGCAACAAGTGCATAAAGTGGTGCTTTTTTCCACGAGTGGAAGTGAGCTTAGATTTTATTAGAGTGATCCTGTTGGAGCTCTACCACTCTGTATAAGTGGATATTTATTTTCGCTCAGCTTAAGTTCCTGTTTCCACATCCGTAGGCGAAACCACTTTGAGGCCACACAACTTCTACGGTCTCTTTCTTTTCTTCGTTCTTCTATCTATCTTCTTTCTTTGGTTATTTCTTCATTCTTTGGCTTTATTTTATACATCGATATCTTCATTTCATTCCTGCATCGACATCATCTATAAGGTACATCATCTACACCCAGTCATCATATCGGATACACCTCTACCTACAAGATATAGTAAGCCACCATCAGTTCTTTTGGAGGGACACACCACAGCACCCGATTGTAAACAGGTAACCTTCATACCTTACTCTTAACAAGGAATCCAGGGGTTTGAGTAGAAAACACATTTGGCTGAAATAACAAATATCTTTATGAAAAAGTATTTTGCCATACCTACTGAGGAACTTAGTTTCCTGGTGTCTTTACCCTCTGTTGAGGACAACTTGTATACTATTTAATAACAATTAGCACAATCACTAGAGTTTGTAAGCCAACGTATGCATACAAAGGTAGTTCTTTGATATAATTCTGTACCCCTAAGGTTTGTTTGGATAGTGTAAAACTTTTCTTTTTTAACTATAAATTTGTCCATGTGTTAGTTTAATAAAATAATAACCTAAAATAATCTAAAGCTAACTTCATATAAATCGTGTGGTATAGCGGAAATCCTTCAGGGAGTTTTTGGCGTTACAATTAGTAGGCCTTGGCTGTTTTCTGTAAATTCATATAACAACCAACCGTATTTTATTATATTAAACCAACATTACATCTGAATCGGTTTTTATTTCGAATCCCACCCTGAGATTAACAGGACCTTTTAATCAAGGTAACAAAATAATTGTATTGATTTACTTTATTTATACATTTTAGGGATTTGAAAAAAACAATCGGATAAAAAATATCGATTGTAATATGGACGAAAAATGTTTTTTCGGACTATGTGGGTAATCCCCCACATCGTCCAAAAAACTTAATTTTTCGTCCTTACAACATAATATAATGTTTTTCTTTATACAATTATCACTTCAGTGCCGAGGAGGTGAAATCTACCATTGCGGTGAGGGGTTGCAATTTTTTTTAAATGCCACCAACATTACATGTTGTACTGTATAATATACAGGGGTTCCCATTTAAAAAATCATATTTTTGGTTTGTAACGGAGTAATTCAACATTCTCTATGATACAGTTAGAGATAATTTCAAAATATGGACCTTAAAGACATCTACTAATTTTCTTAATTACATTTTTTGATATCTCTTAAAATAACCCATCTACCGAACTTTGTCGTAAGATTGGTATATATTAAGTCAATCACAAGATGGGTCACTATTTGGTCTAGCCAAAATATTAAACATCAATTAGGCATCAGATGAAATGTAATTTCTGTCATTCTGACGATGATATGCAAATATCGAAATAATTATCAATAATTTCTTATAATTTTCATTAAATAGTGGGATTAATTAAAAACAATTTCATTTAAAATGGTAATATGAGAAGATTCCACAAAGTAAGGGTCCAAACCGTAAATTCCTGTATAATTGTTACTTACACCGTTGGAAATAGTATATTGTGCAACAAGTGAGAAAAGTACTTTCCCCACATGTTGCACACTATACTTTTTCAACAACTGTACAAATTTAAAGAATACAAGTAAAGTAACTCAATATTTATTTTTATGGTTAGTGAAACAAAAAGAAAAGGTGAGCGGTCGTCGGACCGCCGATAGAAGCTTGCTTCTTATGCACATTAGAATGACCATTTTTGACCATTTTTCAAAATTTTTGACAATTATTGGCCATTTTTTCAAAATTTTTGACAATTTTTGACTGTTTTTTTAAATTTTAACAATTATAGACCATTTTTCCAAATTTTAACAATTATTGACCATTTTTGACAATTTTTGACTATTTTTGACAGGTTCTGACAATTATTGACCATTTTTGACAATTTTTAAAAACTTTGACCATTTTTCAAAAATTTTGACAATGTTTTACAATTTTTGATCATTTTTGACAACTTTTCAAAAATTTTGACAATTTTCAACAATTATTGACCATTTTTGACATTTTTTTATAATTATTGGCAATTTTTGACATTTTTTTATAATTATTGGCAATTTTTTCAAAATTTTAACAATTTTCGACCATTTTTCAAAATTTTTACAATTATTGACCATTTTTGACAGTTTCTGACAATTATTGACCATTTTTGACAACTTTCAAAAATTTTGACAGTTTTTGATCATCATTCAAAATTTTAACAATTATTGACTATTTTTGACCATTTTTTAAAATATTTGACAATTTTTGACAGATTCTGACAATTATTGACCATTTTTGACAATTTTTTCAAATCTTTGACAATTTTTAACAATTATCGACCATTTTTGAAAGTCTTTAATTATTGACCATTTCTTAAAAATTTTGACAGTTTTTGACAGTTTTTGACAATTTTTGACAATTATTAACCATTTTCCCAAACTTTTGACAATTTTTGAAAATATTTGGCAATTATTAACCATTTTTTCAAGACTTTGACAGTTTTTGACAATTATTGGCCATTTTTCCAAATTTTTTGACCATATTTCAAAATTTTTGACAATTTTTAAAAATTTTTAACATATTCTCTAATATAATCTGACAGTTTTGTGACAACTAAGTTGGTATTTGAAGATGACAGTAGCCTACTAAGTTTTTGTTGATTTCATTTGATTCTCCATATAAATATATGTGGCGTGGGCAAAGTGCCGTGAGAAATATTATTTCTCACAGTATGAGCAATATTTGGTTTTGAAATTAAGTAAGCTATGAGAAATACGTCACTTTTCATAGCAGTTGTAGAAAAACATATTTTACGGGCTTTTCAACGACGTATCCCAAGTAGGGGGTTGCCATTTAAATTTTTGTAGGAGGTGCGTAGGGGGTTGATTTGGAGTGACTCATCTTCTATGTCATTTTATTTCCTCCTCACTACCATAGAAACGGTTTTGAGATTGTTTTGATATTTATTTTCGATAGTCGATTATAATTGATACCACACGATATATTATGCATTATATAATATAAATTAAGTCAATGTTTTTGCAGATAAATTATAAATAAATATAAGATAAATAAGATTCTGCTCGTTCTAAAATCTGTAAATCCGACCATTAAAAAACTCCCTTTCTTCATAAATTGCGTAATGGATTTTTTTTTGATATTTTTGCATGATTCTCATTATAGCAATTCTTTCATCAGCTTTTTATTTGGAGTAATTTGAATGGCCTCGCATCTTTTACCGTTCGCAATTATAAATTATTGTAAGAACTGCTCGATAAAATCGTTCAACATTTATGAAATTATTGATACGAATACGATGAATTAGCGGAAGTACTCGTTAATTACTAGATGTAGTAATTCGATTACCCTTGAGATCTTATTAAACTACATTGACACATTAGTGATATACGCAAGAACATTGTTGACGGAATCAACAATAACATTTAAATTTTCTTGTTGATATTTTTTTTGTATGAATAAATTCATTCGAGTTATCGATACGTAATAATTCAAATACGCAGGATGTCCCTCAATTATTATAAAATACTAGCTTCGCTCCCGAAGATGTCGTTACAGAAGTAGAACCAGCTGCACTTTTTTATACAGTGCGTCCATAAAGTAACGCATACATTCATTATTAAATAAATGAACAGTATTATGAAAAAATCCCGAAATAGGTCGATTTTTGATTTTCATTTACTATTAAAAAAATAATTAGTCATACAAGGTGAATAACCTTTTAGTCAAGACGTCAGCATAATTGCTACAGGGTGGACAAAAATGCAAAAATGGTTTATGACAAAGGACTATGCTTCCATCTTATGGAAAATAAAAGACCACTCAAATGCGGATATTTTGATACCAACTTATTCGTCTTGAAAAATAGAATATTTGATAACATTGCGCCAATGTTGTGACTTTTATAATTAACTCACAATTAATGATATTATTTTTAAAATCACTTACGGAGATTGTATGAGTAAGACAGAGAAAAAATACGTAAATAGACATGTATTACAGATTCCACGAAGTAAGGATATCAGCGGTGATAAGAAATGAATAAATAAAACCAGACAGGGTTGAACTGACCTAATTTGATCAGTTAATTTTTATATTTTGTTTTTTCTTTGTAGTATTTTGTAGTGTATTTGTTGGCATCGGTAACTCTTTAAAAAAAAATAGGATAGGGATGCGGAAAAGATTTTTTTATATGGAAGATGTTAAATGTCCATTAACTGTTAATACAAAAATGCTTGTGAAATGTGTGTAGGTAATGAACCCGACGTAAAGGGTGATACTAAAAGATAATGTATAATTCTTAGAGTATCCCCTTTTACGCGCTCCACCTTCCCCCCACAGGCAGTGCCTGAGGACCTCATTACCTTCTATCCGCGAAGTGTAGCTGAAAAAAAATTTTTATTGGCCTAAGCCGGTTTTTCTATTTTTTTGGTAGCTAAAGTCGCCTTTTTGCTTTATTAAATTTTTTGTTTAATTTTTGTATTTTTTTGATAGCCGAAGCCGGGTTTTGTTTAATTTTTGTATTTTTTTGATAGCCGAAGCCGGTTTTTGTGTTATATATATTTTGATGGCGATGAGTGTTTTCCCTTGCGTGACATAAAAAGCACTGTTAACTGAAATCTAATTTGCATCATTATATTTCTTCATGATTAGGTATAGTTCGATCAGCAGCGTCAACTACAGTCAACCAGTCTACCTGTTCCATAAATAGGATACGTTAAGCCGTCACTCGAGTTCCCGTCAGGGTGAAAACTGACCTGTCTAAAAGGTGTTTATGGTAATTACGGTAAATTCTCTGAATCATCTGATATCTAGCTATGTATTCATTGCAAATTGTAATAAGTGAACAGTAAAAGTTTTAAGGGAGGTCCGTTTTCAGATGTATGAAATAAGAAATAGTTATAAATGTCTTATGTTTGGCAATATTACACGATATTATTTTATATGATATCATTATTGGAATAAAATACGGAATTTTTTATTACTACTGAACTGAGTCATAAATACATACATGTAAAGAAGCTAACCTAACATATAACCTAACCAGAAAGGGTTTACCCTTTTCACTTAGTATTACTTCAAACATTTTGTGCATCACTATAGCGTACGACAACAAACGTTCGGAAATATGTATATTAATAAACTGCCGTTTCGAAAATGACAACTTAATATAATAGAAAATATAATAGAAAAATATATTCATAGCAATTAGTACTGACAGACCCCCTAGCCACCCCAATAGGTTATTCAACTTTTTCATTAGAATTCAGGATTACGAATAGGTATTACGATTTACTGGAATGTTCAAAACTATTTAGTTTACCTGTAAGCGGATTAAATAAACTGGACGGCAATTCGAGTGCGGGATTAAGATACCTGCAAGTGTCGGACGGGAACTCATGTGTATTTTATAGTCATTTAAGAATCCTGACGGGAATTCGTTTGCACCGGAATTGTTTACGAAATACGTGTCGGTCAGTTATTAAATGTACCTATTATAATTTTACTATTATAATATAGAAAACGTTATAATAAACTGCTATTACAAAATGACAAACTTATGTAAAGATGTTAGATTGTCAATTGAGAGATGTACCTTTTTTACATAATTTGATTGCAATCTATCATATCTTTATACAACTGAAAAATATAATCCTATTATTTTGTTTCAACGAAACTGGTATTCATCGTATGCACAACTATATTCACAAGTCCGACTCTGTTTCACCGCAGCAGGTGGAGTCCTATTGAATGGTTAGATTTTGTAATCGAATCGAAAATTTCTGACAAATGAACTGATTTTGTGGGTTTATTAATTAAATTACAACATTGGCGCAATGTTATCAAATGTTCTATTTTTCAAGACGAATAAGTTGGTATCAAAATATCCGCATTTGAGTGGTCTTTTATTTTCCATAAGATGGAAGCATAGTCCATTTATTTTTTACAAAAACATACCCAGAAAAATTTACAGTAAATGTAAATCGTAAGTCGTTCTTTATTGACCACTTATCAATGACAAACTGGTAAAGTTTGTCCAAAATCAATTGCAGAAGTTAAAGCACGTGTTTATCTCCCTTGCCAACTTTTTCCTTCGATTAGTCATATGCCGGCATAAACCGGTCAAAGTCACTTGAGATTGTAAATAATGAGGTTAGATCGGGTAATCTAGAACTGCATTCCACTGTTTCCCTTTTTTCGATTTGGAAATTTTCTGCCTAATAACTGGCGCACAGCTATAGCGAAGTGTGAAATCCTGTTGAAACCATATTCTGTTTTAGTTCTTCCTTCAAAGCTAACAGACAAGGAAGATCTTCTTTATATACTTCAGCACCTTGCAAGTATCTTCGTTCCTTAACCTTAAGCTTTTGCAACTGTCCGATGCTTTGCATGGGAGCGCTAGGTGGAACCAGAAAGACATTTCATTTAACAAATACTCTAAAAAAGTAATATAAACTGGAAGTCGGTAATAGTCTTCAACTGACTGAGTCTGAATATTCGGCTGATTTGTTTAACTATCGGTGATTCTGCGAACCGTGATTTCTGTACCAATTTCATTTGCGAGGGCATGAAAAATTTTGAAAAGTTTTTGGATGAGTATGTGCCGGTTTTGCGTTCCCTCTGCAGACTAGCTTGATCGCGATTCCTAAAATATCGGAGATAGTTACCAAGCAACAATTTGGCCTCACACATTTTTTAAAATAAATTTTGTTTATGGCTATTTCATTTGCAAGTGCGTGAAAGGTATGTAACGAAAAAAATGCAATGCCAGCCAGAGACGGACAACGAGTTTTACTCATGCTTTTTCTGTTATTTTATTGGTGTCTTTTTCAATTTGATTTATCTATAATAAGAACGTAATGTGATGGAAACTTCACAGCAAAATATCCCTTCAATCCGCCCCTAAATTGTACCTTTAATAATTAAAAATATGCGAGTCTAAAACATTTATTTCTTGTTAATTAAATGATTCGGGAAATAATCAAATAAAACGCGACCATCAATTATTAAATCGAATTAATCTCCGATTTTATCTAGTTAGGTTTTCAGACAAAACTATTTGCGGGAAAATCGAAAAATGTATTCGCCCATAAATGAGGTTATATTACCCCCGAATATCAAACATGTAATTGGCACTAAAAAAAATGAAAACGGCAAGCTTAATTAAATTTTATCCACAATCACATTATAATTGGAGTTTTGTCCACACTTATGAAGCATATAAAGTACCACTAGTGTAATAATGAAAAATACAATCTTAAATCACTAGCAACCATTCAACATCTCCCAAAATTGTTTAAATTCATTTCAATAATTTTTGACGTTACAGCTGCTGTCAGAGCGAAATGTCAAATCAATTTTTGATGAAATCTGATTCTAAATGACTGTGATTGTATTGCATTTCTGTTTTACTTGCGTTTTATCCACTTGAGAAAATTAAACCCTCGAGCTTTCTTGCGTGGATAAAACACTATCTAAATCACTTATACAATAAATAACTATTAATTTAATATATTAATTAATACAAATACAATAACAAATTTATGGCTATTTAAAAAACGAATGATTTGTTTTTTATTTAAATAAAAAATGTATTTTATAACGCTCATTTATTTTATTAAAATAACCTTGCCTTTGAATATACATAATATAAATAAATTGTTTGGAAAGCTGTCTAAACTGTTATACTTCTTTTACGAATAGTATTAAACATTCTTCGGATGGTTTCAATAAATTACACTCTATTTTATATCTTTGATTAATTACATTTTAATAGTCATTCAGTATAATATGCAAATTCATATTAACGAGTTCCTACTTCGTTAAAAATTCAATAAGTGAAATCTTGTATCGTATTCACCATTTTGGAAAAGATTACCTGCATTATACACTGTGTTCATTTGAAAAGGACCCACCCTTAATATTTCAAAAATGGGACATATTAGAAAGAAATGCCGAAACACGTCAACTTTTAACTTGAGGGGGACACTTTTTGGCGCTAATGTCATAAACGTCAGATTCACCCCACCTTACATTTTTTCAAATGGCATTAGGTATCAAGTCATACCTCATTTAAAAGGTCTGGTAAATCTCTATTCAATCATTTTGTTTTGTCTTTGATACCAGCCTTCCATTGTTATTTAATCGTTGTTCAAAATTGGCTCTTTTTCAACTTTTCGTATGCCCCCGTATTGTGTTTTGATTGAAAGACTCTTTAAAGAATAAAAAATTCACAAATAGTAAAAAGACAACTGTCAACAAGAAAAAACTGCTATTTAATGATGTGTCAAAGTGACCACCGTTAACATTCAGGCAATAAAAGCTGTCAAATTTTTTTTCAATTCTATTAGTTCAAGCCTTGGACTAAATAAACAAGATACCAAATTGTTCAAATTTTCAGGGTTAACCACATTGTAGTCATATTTAAACAACATTATGACAAAATCTCTATACATGCCCATATCCAATAAAAAAATATATTTGAATTCTTTTAATTTACGTAATATTTTGTATGATTGTACTACTGAATGACTCATTATAAAAATACAAAACAAAATTTTCTCTTAGTAAAATATCAGCACTAGCAACATTGTTTACAACTTTACGCATAATATTCGTCCTTATTCATTCTGATGAATGAATTAATTACTCGCGACGTTGTCGGAAAGTAAATATCGTTTTGTGGGTTATGGTAGTTTTGACAGTTTGTAATGATATTTGTCAAACTTTGTTTTCCAAATATTAGAAAATACGAGCTTTGATCGAAGTAATAATTAGGCTGCGATTAAAAGCTTATAGTCATTGAACAATGAACAATGTGATTGGAGTTAGTTCTTAGTATTTTGAACCAAGGATTCTACACATGGAGACTATATAAAGAGATCGAACTCCTTGCTCCATGTATTCCAATTTGGTACCAGACTAGAGGGCGCTAGTTTAAAACTAGTACTCAAAACATCTGACAGCGGAACAATAACATCCAATCATAATCACTTTCAGTTTATGGTGATTTATTGGTTGCTCCAGCTCATTTGACAGTATGTGAGGTTGGGAAACAGAAATGAAAAATCATGTAGATAAGAAATTCGTTTTTGTCCTCTTTTCAAAAATATGGTAAAATATGAATGTATCATGTCTTGCCAAAAGCACTTGTCTTCGGCATGGGATTTTAAAAGATATTTAAAGGTCCAGCTCGGTTATAATGAGTATAATAAGTCTTTGAAAGAAAAATGTGAAAATGTCACCCAAGTAAGAATTTTAAAGTTTTTCAGAATATGATTTCATACATAGTAAAATATTAGCTACTCGAAAAGATGAAAAAACGGGGAATAAAAAGAAAGAATCAATTGAAATGCTTCTGGTTCTCTTAAATTCAATACACGTTTTCTTTTTAAATCACACCAACCACTATTGCAATAATTTTCAACAATTTTCAAAAATTTTAATCTTTCTAGTTCACTATAACAAGTAATGTTTACTACTTAACCACTGCCATAT
This sequence comes from Lochmaea crataegi, assembly GCA_947563755.1. Taxonomy (NCBI): domain Eukaryota; kingdom Metazoa; phylum Arthropoda; class Insecta; order Coleoptera; family Chrysomelidae; genus Lochmaea; species Lochmaea crataegi. The sequence goes on from OX387428.1 coordinate 16,386,006, forward strand.
ACAGATACATTCAAACACAAACGGAACATAGGGATTTTAAGCATTGTATCAGAACTGCTTTTGAACTAGTCGACCAACATCCAGCTTCAACAGATTAAAAACACGATTATTACAATCGTTTATTTGGACACCTATAACATATCGTACAATTCCCACCACTCCGTATTCTCAACGGTGGGCGGTCCTTAATTAGCGTCAGTCAGTCGATCGGTGAGATTGTTCAAGCCCATAACTTTGTTTCAATTTAAAGAATCCTATTTTGTTTTATTTACGAATTTAGTTTTAAAGCCGTTATGGCCAAAAGAAATCAAAACATATTATCTTAACTCGAAACATTAATTGTTAAAGAGAATTTAACAATTAATTTTCGATTTTAACAACATAAAACGTAAGCATATTGTTTCAATATGTAGCGATGTTTACTACCCCAATACTAAATCGCAGTTCGCACTTCGCACACACCTCGCACATAACTAACAAATTTTGGAAGGAGAAGGGGCGGGCTTTTTTACAGTGATTCTGAATCCAGCTGTCCAGATCAATACTTGATATTCATTGAAGTGAACTTACAGAAATGTTTTGTTGGTGGACTATTTAGATCGGTGAATACACTATAGTTTATTTCAGAAAGGTATAGAGTAATAAAACCTCATTAGGTATGCAAAGGGGGCACAGAGTGACCCAACGAATATTTAAGCCACTTTCATAGTTTGGCATTGATTTCATTGTAAAATTCTTTCTTTTTATCAAGTGCAGGTAGTACCACCCTGGTTGGGGTCAATATATGGGTTTAGCCTATTGTTATCCATTCACAAACACTGAAAATAGTGTGCCAAAGGTGTGCCGGTAGGATACCCGTAAAAAGGAAAGAATTTTATTTTAACAGAATAAAAATTAGGCATTATGTACATAGTATTAGGTACACTTATTTTTGATTGAACATTACACAAAAAATACATTATACAGAAATTAAATTATAAAAAATCATAATATTCTTCGTCATCTGAGGAACTGTCATCTCCTCTAGACGTTATAATTAACGGGTCGACGGTCCGATCGATCAAGTAGTCAAGATCCCACATTTTCTCCTCTTCTTTAATGACATGCTGGACTGCTTTTCGCCAGTTCTCTGGTGTCACCTCCTTAATGGCTTGATCAAACAGTAGCTTAACGTCTTTCGTGTTGTGTCTTGCTACAAATCCTTTCACTTGCGCCCATATAAGTTCTATAGGATTTAGTTCGCAATGATATGGCGGTGTGCGCAGCACAGTTACACTATGTTTTCTGCTATATTTTCCACGGCGTATTTCATAAAACGATGTTTGTGCAAATTTGCTATAGCTAATAGTTCTTTTTTTATCAAATTATCTTCAAATTCAATACTTTTGGTGGTTAACCTGTCAATAATTTCTTGTTTTCTTCAAGATGAAGTTGGAGTCTTCTCTATGCGTCGAGAATGATAACTCGCGTTATCCATAACTACTACTGAATCAGCCGGAAGATATTTTATCATTTCACCAAAATAGTCTTCAAAATCCGAATCCATGGTAATCTCCCGTATGGCACGACTCAAAGGTTAGCAAACCTTCTTTTAAAAATCCCTCTTCGCTTCCAATACGGACGATTATTAGTCTTTTCCTTTTACCTGAAGGCACCTTAATACCCGTTGACAGGCCTTCCATAAAAGCTTGGCGAGCTCTGGTTTTATTTTTGTCTTGCCACATTTTTGGTACCGTATAACCTTCATTGATCTACGTCTCATCAAGATAAAAGATTTTCTTCTGCTCTGTTCTGTACTGCTTTATACTTCTTTAGTATTTTCGTCGCCAGCAAACAATTTCATCGCTTTCCAGTAAAAGTGCTTTGCGGTTATGCTTTTACCAGGCAAAATCCATATTTCTCAAACTGGTCCATAAAATTTTTTTAGTTATCAACGGAATACTGTCATCCTGGCCATGCTCCATTAAAATCTTATCTAGGGTGGGTATTTCTTTTTTAAAATAAAAAGAATGAACTTTTCTTCGAATTACACTTTTGGTGTCTTCATCACTTTTCTTGGGAGGTTCCACTTGGCCTGCTATCTTTCTCCCCCGCAATAATTTAAAAACGGTGGACTTTCCAACTCAAGTCATTCGGGAACATCGGTCGACAGTTTCTTGTACAGTAAATTTCGGGTAATCGTATTTTATGCAATCGTATACATTTAAAATAATAAGTTTTTCATTCACTGATAGTGGAGAATTATTGGAACATCTTTTCGTTGGTGTAAATGTCGCCATTTTATTACTAATCTTATAATACTGTGAACACTATTTACGGCTTAACAGCAAATACTGATGCGTTAAACTAAACAAATATACTTATAAAGGTCTAAAAATTTTGTGTAAGGACCTTGCGGCGCATGGTTGAGCTGAATCTGAAACAGGGTTGGAATTAGGCAGAGGCACTAATAGAAGGTTAAACGGTACCTGTTAAACGCAAAACGTAACTGTATAATCTACTACCTAAGTAATCCCTACACAATATTTCGATATTGACACTTCAGGCCAGAAAACATACTTTTCCTAATTCTATTACGCAATTACTTGAAATTTTAATATTACAAACAATACTATTTCAAGACCTACGCCTATGGCCGACACCGAAATTGAGCCGAACTGGACGAAATTCCCCATTTTATTACTCTATACCTTTCTGAAATAGACTATAAATCCCTATGTTCCGTCTTTATTTGAAAGTATCTGTACAAAATCTAAAATTTTTAGCCGCGGTGGAAAAGCAAACTGCTTAGATAGACGAAAGATGGACAGGATGACATATTTCGTCAATTTTTTCCCGTATGAGTTCGTTCTCTTCATCTAGTCTCCATGATTCTACATTTAAAATATTTCCAATTATTAATGAAACATTCTGTATATCCTAGATTTCTTTATTTACTAATTATGTTGGTGTATGCGCTACCTGACGTTGCTGTTAACAATATGAATCAACTATAAATTACCCGGATAGTTGTTACCTTCCAGTAGTTTATTGACCATGAAGGTCGTCAATGTCGCGTGCTATCGAAAGTAGGATTTTTGGATTTACCTCGAGAATTTGTCCCAGAAAACGACGTCAAAAAAATACAAATTTATTATTTTTTTCTTTATTGTTATTATGTGTACAGTGCTTTACCTTCCCATGTTGGAAGGTTTGAGATATTCAAAGTACAGAGCTGGTTGTAACTAAACATTACTAGTAATTTCGTTACTTCTTGAAACGGGCGCAAAGTAACGATAACAGTGTTAATTTCAAAGTTTATGAAAATCCGATTTCAAAAATTTAATGGATTTCATCGAAATATCGAACTTTGATACCGTTAGAAACTAGAACAAGTATAAAAATCGACCTGTCAGTCACTGGTTTACTTATCATTGTTAAAAACTAATAAAATTATGCAATCCATTAACATTGAAGTACAGAAGCAGATAATTATTGGAAAATGTAGGTTAATTAGTGTGGAAACATATTCTTATACTGCAAATTGCATAGGTAACTACAAAAGAAAGATAGGCAGCTTAATAATGTAATTTAAAATCATGTTTCATGTCATTCGCCATCTACTTAAAGCTTGATGCACTTTCTCAGTTTTAACAACTAATTTCTTGCTACAAAGAGTACCACATATCTGATAGAAATTAAGTCCTTATACGAATGTTAAATCGTTGGTGCTGGAAGACTAATTTTACGGGAGAATGAAATAATTGTATACAGTGTGGAACAGCCAAATGGAATAAATTCGATAACGAATAAATGAGGGCGTGTTGGGAAAAACGCTTGGACACGTCGATTTGTATTATTAAATGCGCATTTTTTTTTTATTAAATAGGGTGTGTTATGTGACAGTGTTTTAAATGCAACCCCCTGTATATTATTTATTTTTTGGATTCTTCAGAAAATTCTAGAGACAATTCATGTACAATGTCCTATACCTATCTGCAACTGTTTCGGAAGTATTAAGTGTTTTCAGATTTATTACAAAAATTAACATTAAAAAATGAAAATTATTTTATTTCACAAATTCGCTACATTACACTCAATACTTATTTCCCATTCAGCTCTTGATATTGAGAAAGTAAGCAAAAACCATTCCTGCGTTCCTTTTTACTGATATGAAATAAAAAAATACAAAAGTCAACAGAGAACTTGAGCACCCCTCGAATTCAAAATTGGACTAACGATATGTACAGATACATTCAAACAAAAACGGAACATAGGGATTTTAAGCATTGTATCAGAACTGCTTTTGAACTAGTCGACCAACATCCAGCTTCAACAGATTAAAAACACGATTATTACAATCGTTTATTTGGACACCTATAACATATCGTACAATTCCCACCACTCCGTATTCTCAACTGTGGGCGGTCCTTAATTAGCGTCAGACAGTCAGTCGATCGGTGAGAGTGTTCAAGCCCATAACTTTGTTTCAATTTAAAGAATCCTATTTTGTTTTATTTACGAATTTATTTTTATTTTGCAAGCCGTTATGGCCAAAAGAAATCAAAACATACTATCTTAACTCGAAACATTAATTGTTAAAGAGAATTTAACAATTAATTTTCGATTTTAACAACATAAAACGTAAGCATATTGTTTCCATATGTAGCGATGTTTACTAACCCCATCAAATAATTATTCAATACTAAATCGCAGGTCGCACTTCGGACACACCTCGCTCATAACTAACAAATTTTGGTAGGAGAAGGGGCGGCCTTTTCTACAGTGATTCTGAATCCAGCTGTCCCGATCAATACTTGATATTCATTGAAGTGAACTTATAGAAATGTTTTGTTGGTGGACTATTTAGATCGGCGAATACACTAAACCCCTATGTTCCGTTTTTATTTGAATGTATCTGTATATGGACGTGTAGGGAAAATGTTTTTGAAAACAAAGTCAAGACATGGATTTTTACGCCCCCCAACGTACATTCTCGGACTACATAGCTTTCTCTGAAACTATCAAACCTGCAATATTGAGGCCCCGAAATGAAATTCGTACAAGTTTTTCGGCTGTCAAAAAAAATACGCCCCCCACCCTACCACCCCCCCCCCCCGCGATCAGAGATCTAGGGACCCGGCGGTACAAGCTCTTTTATTATTTGAGCTATCGAGTTGAAACAAAAACCATTCGATTCGCAAAAATCGTACGAGTCTATAGAACCCATAAAAAGGGGGGGGTCAACCTGAAAATATATACCGGTATAGTCAAAAATATGTGAGACTCGAAAAAAAAATTTTCAGAAATTTGTTTTAATACCTCCAGGTGGAAGAGGGTATCGAACTCTCTTTGCCCCTAAATTTTTACCCCCATACCCCCCCTTTTTTTGGGGTACAAGACCCGCCAAAATATCAACTTGGTACGACAATATTCGGGGAATCTTCCTCATTTGGGGTGCTTATAATGCAAAAATTTTCTGCAACGTCAAACACAAACGGGAGCGGGGACGGTAATGGCGACGGCAACTGCAAGACTCAAGTTTATAAATTGACCTGGGGATTGGTGGAACGCAGGAGGTTGAGCGAATTGGCAAAAGAAGGAAAAAATTAGGTAAATACAATATAATAGTATATTGATTCAGTTAGTTATGTTTTACGTCAAGTATAAAAAATTTCATGTTGTATTAGAGTGAATTGTTTATGTGTTACATCAAATTCATCCTAGAGTCATAAATATCAACAATATTCTGAGAGAATATATCTGTAGGTACTCATATCCTTAGCAACTCGTTGTCTGCCTGCATGACCGTAGTGATCAGTGTCAGTGCTATTGTCGTTTGAATTTCTTTAACTGTACGTAATAATATCAGAAATATGATTCATTTAACAGAAATGCACAATCATTTGTAGAACACACGGACACAAATGGAAGTTTCTCGCTTAGTTCACGGAAAATTTCCAAATTTGCCGCCTTTATCCCAAGGAACAATTAGCAAAATAGAAAAGCAGTTTCGCGAGCTTGGACATGTAAGAAAGATGAAAAAAAGTAGCTGCCAATGCAGTAAGTCATGATACGAAATTGGATATTAGGCTTGAGTTTCAAGAAAACCCACATAATTCTGGTCGAAAAGCAGCCCCACTGTTCAACGTTAGCCACACATCAATTTTTCGAATATTAAAGGAAAATAAAATGCATCTCTATAAAATGATACCAACTCATGAGCTCATTGAAGACGAGTTCGATAGGAGATCGTATTTTGTGAACAAATTATGGTAATGTTAGATAACAATGTGATCCAATTAGAAGATGTTTTGTTTTCTGATGAGAGCACATTTACACTTCACGGTCATGTTAATCGTCAAAATTGCCAATATTATAGGTATAGGACATTGTACATGAATTATGTCTAAAATTTTCTGAAGAATTCAAAAAATAAATAATATACAGGGGTTTGCATTTAAAATAAAAAAGTTGGTATTGGCCACTGTCACATGACACACCCTATATAATTTTTTTTGAAAAAAATGCGCATTTAAAAATACAAATCGATGTGTCCAAGCGTTTTTCGCAACACGCCCTCATTTATTCGTTATCGAATTTATTCCATTTGGCTGTTCCACACTGTATATTACAAATAATCTGAAGCAATCACTTATTTTTACATTTGTAAGGAGGGAAAAACTTGACTTGAGGAGAATGAGTGATTTGTAAAGATTGATATATTTAATTAGAATTTAACTTTTAATTACTTACTGTGTACTTACATTCAATTGTTTATAATATAGATAATAAAACAAATCTAAATGTTGAAAATAACTATTTACAAGACACTGGACGTGATGCCTGGATTTAATTGAACAGTCACTATGGACCTGGTCCAAGTAGATTGAACAACCGAGATGACGTACCTGGAATTAGATAGAAAAACACTCTGAGTATTCAATTTGCCATAAATAATGATTAATTATTGACTAACGATTAGTATAGTTGAAATCTCCAAAATTAATGAAAGTATCAATAATATACAAGGTGCATCTTATGTGTTTGAACTGTGATTATGCATATCAGTACTAAAGTAAAGTTAAAACTTCACTTGATCAAAAATAAATGCCTAATAGTAAATATTTAGGGTTATTAGGAAAGGTGCAAGGGGCGCAAACTCTCCCCAGTGCATGTAAGGAATATGTGGCACAAACTCTCCACAAACAATATTATAACTACTGTAAGTGGCGCAAACTCTCCACAGTACAGCAAAATAATATTACACTGCAAGTGGCACAAACTCTCCACAGTACAGCAAAATAATAATACACTGCAAGTGGCACAAACTCTCCACAGTACAGCAAAATAATATTACACTCCAAGTGGCACAAACTCTCCACAGTACAGCAAAATAATAATACACTGCAAGTGGCACAAACTCTCCACAGTACAGCAAAATAAGGTTACACTGCAAGTGGCTCAAACTCTCCACAATACAGGGGGGTGGAAGGAGATATGGGTGACGTGAGAAGTCACCCAGTATCAGGAATGGACAAACCGCAAGTGGCGCAAACTCTCCACAATACAGTATAGGTACGTGAGTTAAACTGCAAGTGGCACAAACTCTCCACAGTACAGCTAAATAAGGTTACACTGCAAGTGGCTCAAGCTCTCCACAGTACAGCAAAATAATAATACACTGCAAGTGGCACAAACTCTCCACAGTACAGCAAAATAATATTACACTCCAAGTGGCACAAACTCTCCACAGTACAGCAAAATAATAATACACTGCAAGTGGCACAAACTCTCCACAGTACAGCAAAATAAGGTTACACTGCAAGTGGCTCAAACTCTCCACAATACAGGGGAGTGGAAGGAGATATCGGTGACGTGAGAAGTCACCCAGTATCAGGAATGGACAAACCGCAAGTGGCGCAAACTCTCCACAATACAGTATAGGTACGTGAGTTAAACTGCAAGTGGCACAAACTCTCCACAGTACAGCTAAATAAGGTTACACTACAAGTGGCTCAAACTCTCCACAATACAGGGGGGTGGAAGGAGATATGGGTGACGTGAGAAGTCACCCTGTATCAGGAATGGACAAACCGCAAGTGGTGCAAACTCTCCACAATACAGTATAGGTATGTGAGTTAAACTGCAAGTGTCACAAACTCTCCACAGTACAGTAGGATTGGATGAATAGGAAATGCAACAACAAATTAATGTTCTTAATAACGTTGAATATTAAAGAACTTTAAACAAAGTAATTATTAAAAATAATTAGCAAATATATATACTCTATGTGATAAAATATCTTTTAAAATCAAATATCAAAAAACAGGCAAAACTGAATTACTCTGTGAGATAGACTCACCTATTTAACTCCTGATATGCACCACAATACACACTATATTTTAATAGATTTATTTGGCTCAAGTGAACACTTGAGTTATTTTCTAGAAACTAAAACTCAAATCGTTCTTAAAACTTTCTTTCCCCTTTCGCGGCCTCGAAGACGTTATCGCCGACGTGACATTATAAGACTTTACTTATCTGTTTCAGACAATTGGTTGTTTTGTCGAGAAATGCATTTCTGAAATATTAGGGTATACCCATGATTTAATTTATTTTACTTGAAACGAAAACTATTTTAAGAATAACAGGGTGAGAAAAAAAAATTGTCTTACACATTACAATTGTGATTATATTTATTTTAGTAAAAATATAACAATCCGCCATCTTAGCTAAAATACCGATCACAAACGTGTGACGTCAACCTTTTGTATATCGTTCGAACTTTTATCGCATTGTCTGGTTTTGCATCGTTTAAATTTTAAATGATATTTACTCGTTATAGAATTCATGACTATCACACAAAATAATTCAAATTAGTAATCAAAATAAATTTTTTATTTGCAAACTGTGAAATATTTGAAGTATTTACAGATGTGTGATGTCAGAGACGCGATTACTATTCTAGCAGTTTGGTGCGAAATTTGAATTGTATTTTAAAAACGTAAATGTCTCCGTTAAAACCTTTAATTTTCAAGAAACAACATTTTTGGTTATTCGTACAAACATCGTGGAGCAGTTTTTGAAAATCAGTCATCATGCCTATTATGCTTTTAGGAAAAGGTGCAAATCATAATCAACAATACTAATGAGGTTTTTTATTCTGAAATTAGCAATCTAATACTTTGCTTGTTAAGGCGACAAGATATTTACATGTAAGCCAAAGACAAATGATATCATTAATAAAATAATTCAATGTTTTGACTGGTTTCAAGTGCAATTTTATTCCAAACCTGAGTCAGATCCCCGAAAATTATGATTCAATTCGAATATTTAAAAAAATGTCTAACTGGAAAATTGGGGCTGGCATAAATTGCAAAAGTTGTAAGCAATTAAGTATAAAAAATTGTTCGATTTTTTACATATATCTCAAAAACTATTTGAAATATCCGGCATTTGAAAAAAGATCCTTGAAGATCAGGAAATTTCCTATAAAAAATCGCACCTCCTGGTACTGTACTGATAATATTTATAATTTTAATGTAGAAGTGAAAATTTCCTACTCTTCGATTTATTTATTTTAATTCCTTATAACTTTTGCAATTTGCCGGTCCCAACATTCTTCTTAGATGCCAATTCGAATCGAATGCGCCCTAAATCATAATTTTCAGGGGTGGGTCAGGTTTGGAATAAAATGGCACTTGTGAATCAGTCTATGTTGTTGATTTATATGAAATGGTAGGTCAGATCTGAAAGATCTCGTTACTCTGGTTAATAGAAATAGAACATTCATTTTAAAAATATTCTTGTAAATTTCAATCATACAGAAAATCATTTGCTGATTTGTTAAAATTATTTAATCATAAAACAATCAACAGATGTAAAAACACAAAATAAATTTTTCTACGAGCGCGCGGAAAAGTATACTTTTTGGCACACATTTTAGTTCAGAAATTTCCACTTTTCCGCACGTTAAATAGGTACATTTTATATTATTTTATTGAAATTTTGTTGAATACTGCGTTAATAACAAGTAATGATTACATCAATATCCAGAAGGTTTGTTAGTTTGTATTCTATGTCTAATTAAATAATACTTTTCTCATTTCCGTCCACTCGTACAAAAAATGTTGTTCTTAACACATGCGTAAAGTGTATTTTCTACGGTCGCGTGCGGAAAATTATTACTTTCCGCACTAAAAAATAACTATGTTAGTTATTAATTTAAAAAAAAATTGACAAAAAACAAAAAATAATTGGCAAAGTTTGTGCATCCATTGAAAAAAATATATATATCTCTTCACCTTATCTTCGTTAGAAAAATTTCCTGAGATGTACTTTTACATTTTTCACATTGAATTTTTTAACGTGCCCAATCAGGAAGATAAATATTATGTTTATTTAATGATCGATATCAACTAGCGATGTAAAACACGAAACACTCGTCGTTCATTGATAAAATAAAAATTACTTAATCTCTTTACCTAACGCGATATACATTAGACACTTTTCAGCAAATAAATGATCTTTTTTTAAAACTGTTATACAAAATTGGTGTTTCTTAACACTTTTTGAATATTGGTGATTCAATATAAGCGCTACTCTACCTGTCAGCAGAAAATGGAACTAGTTTGTTCTACATTGTTTTATAACCTCACTTTCTTGACCATAAGATTTCCATTGTTTGATTTTAGTTTAGGGGTTACCTTTGGATTTTTTTCGTTCATATACTAGATCGAACTATATACACATAGTAACTATAGTGCGACCGAGATACAGTGCTTCAAAGTAACAAATAAATTATCAACTTTTTCCGGTCCGTCCCCAACCATAGGATAAAACTTATCATTAAACAGACTAGACTTTTCAAGTCACATATAATTTGGCAAACTTAGCTGAAGCTGTGAAAGGAATGCGGCCGAAAACATTCAAATTTGCCACGTTTAACTATGAAATGGCTAAAGTGCTAAGTATGTAGTGATAACATTAGAAAATGGACTTTTTATTTGATCAACAATCTATCAATAATGATTAAACGTTAGTTTGCTTGTGCTTGTTTCATTGGATTTTGTCAATTAACACTATTTTTTCAATTTTTGAATATTAAAAGGTAAACGCTTTTCCAAATATGTTATGGGTTTCCTTCAACCCGGCAACCTCGTGCGAAATAGTAGTTTGTGCAACTAGTGTGGATATGATGGCCATATCGCACGAGGACGAAGTTTGAGCACGACGCCGTAGGCGGAGTGCTCAATCGTCCGAGAGCGATATGGACAATCCACACGAGTCGAACAGTATATTTTTTCTACGACCCACTTAAGAAAAAATCTAGAAAATAAACATTTTATTAAACTATAATATAACTTCAAATTAAAAATTTTTAATAATTTTACTATTATTATTTTATTATTATTTAGAAATAAAATTAAAATTTATAATCGCGTACTCCGAACGAACTCAATTGGTGATTTATCGCTGCTATGCAACCACCTGACTTCCTATTGGAAAGATCGTGCGTGTGTTCTTCCCTCTCACTTCGACTATTGACTGATCTTGATTATCCAGTGGCGTTGGTATTGTCAGTGTTTATCATCGTATTTTCAGTTTTATTTGGCATCTTAAACATTTGTATTTAGTATTAATGAACTTTTTTGTGATTTTAAATAGTGTACTTTTTGTTCATTTTTCAAAAATGAATCAATATACTCGTAGAAAGACACTTCATAGCCAAACTAGAAATGTGATTGCTAATGTTTATAGGTGAGTAAGTAAGTAGTAAGTCACTGGTACGTTTATGACAGATATCGACCATGCTTCCTCGCCCTTTACTGATGCCGCGTAGCTTCAGATAGGTTTGCCAAACTATACTCATGTGTTGAAGGAGAAGGAGGGTGAATATGGTATAACTATTGTCTGGTTTGCTCAGACAGGAGAAGAGCTAAGGGTGAATAGTACCCTAAGGATGAATTATCTGAAGAAATGCAATAGGCCTTAAAAGGATGGTAGCTGTAATAAGTGAAGGAAATCGCATTTGGTTTGCCGGAAAAACTTGAATTGCGTGGTACGTACCGCTATGCAAGTGAGTTGATCAACTGCTGGAGTATTTACGATGCCTACGGAGAGAGTGAGAGAGGATTGGAGATAGAAGCCAGTGATTGGTTGGCGTGATAGAATTTCAGTTAGTTTGGAGTTGTTTTTCAAGACGGCATATTAAGCTAATGTTGTTTTTGCGGTATTCTTTGGCGGTACTGGAAGGATGAAGACGTGGCTACATAATTATGAATATACCACTAGGAATATACAAAAATTACCTACTTTCCAGGTACAAAGTACTTGCCTGCTGGACTATTGAGTTGAAAAAATAAAAAAATATTTTTGCATAATACAAATAACAAAATCATATCTGTTCGGGCCACCGCCGAATGTCCGTTGCTTGAGAACGTTTCCTTTGTTTTTTTTCCTTTCAAATCACTATTGTTAAAAAAATAAGTACACAAAAGCTAAGCGACTCGCAAAAAATGAAAGATAATCAACTAATTTATTTTAGTAAAGAGGATCCCCGCGAAGTGAGTCATTCCTCTTGATCTTGTACTTCCTTAATTAAGTGTATGCGATATTCGTTGAAAAGTAATTTGGTAATAAGGTAATGGAAGTACGTACTTGTAATTATTATCTTAAGTGCTTGAATCGAGCTTTTGATTCGATTAGTACCCACACGACATTCAGAAAAATAGTCATCAAGTTTGTCATACAAAATTTTAATGAACAATATTTGTAGGATAAAAGAAAATACCAATTAAATTATACAGAGTGATTAATTGGAATAGATTCTTGTGATTGAACACCACAAATTTTTTATTCTAGTTTTGTTTATAACACCTGTATTCAAAATGATAGGTTAGCCTCTGAAAAATCAACATACTAGAAGACTAAACAGATGTATTATGTTATGCCAACATAAACAATGGCAAAGTTTGTTTATTAATTTTATTGGAATTCATTGCTATGTCGTATTATTTAAAAGTAATAATCATTCCATGAATTCAATTTTTTGTGGTTCCTCAATATATTGTAACATGTCTATCGACCTGTTTCGATTTTACAGAATAAATCCTTTTAATTAGCGCTCGTCGTCACTAGCCACATCCAATTATAGTTCTGTGATCCCAAACTCTTCAACCCTGACCGTAAGACAATTGACGTCTGCCAACGGACGCTTCCATTTTTTTGCTCAACGCCACGTGAAACACCCCTTTCTGTTATTGACCGCCTAAGGGGACAGATCATCTTTCGCTATCTTTCATATCTTAAGTACCTATCTTATAAATTTTGCTGTGGTAAGCTCAGCCCCTAGGCTAGGATATAACCCAAGAATTTAACCCGAGAATATAACCCTAGGCTAGAATATAACGCCGAGGATATAAACCCAAGAATATAACCCTAGGCTAGAATATAACCCCAAGAATATAGCCTAGGATACAACCCGAGGATATCAAGCCAAGGATAGAACCCCAAAATACCGCCCTAGAACAGAACACATCAGTTCAGATCAAGACCTGACTTCTTCTCCAGGAAACCACTTCATCTAAGCTAAGTACCTATAAAAGTACAAATTCCTCTATTAAATTCCGTTGTTCATTTCCTGTGGCAGAATAAATTTGTTTTAACTCGTATCTTTCATTTTTTTAAATCCTCAACTATAAAAGTTGAGGGAGATATCGCCCGGGGTAATTTTTAGTATCTTTTTTATTTTTAACTTTTATTCAAATTTTACAAGGCGTTTCTACCTTTTCCGCCTTAGTTTTTAGTACTTTTTATCGTTAAAAAGGTAGTGGCGCCCTCAACTTTTACAACCCTTCTGTTATCCTTGTGCAGCATAAACTTGGGGTCGAATCACCCTTGAGAGGAGTCTCTAGCCGGAGCCCTTCGAGCTGGTGCCCTGTGGGGTACAGGCATTTACCGTTACAATATACTCTATATAATTGAGATAAAAGTATAAAAAGCGATTTATTTAATCTTTGATAATATACAAATCTTCATTTAGAAATAAGTGAATGCTTATAAACAGGATGTCAATCTGAAGGACTCTGTAATTCTGAATTTTTCAGTAAATGTGACAACACCCTTTATATTCAATGTTTACGTTTTTTGACAGGTGTTTGGATTCTGACTGAATCTTTTATGGCTTAGGTTAGGTTCAACTGTGGTAGATATCGTGAAGAAATTTGAATGCAAATCAATTAAGAATACTTCATTTATTTGTTGAATTATATTTACAAAATGATGAATAGTTGTGTAGTATGCAAAAAAAATGTATAAGTTGTGAGGTTTACAAAACATCATTTAACAGGTAAGCAACAAGCTCTGCAGATCTACAGCTCTAAAACTACCATTTGATATATAAATACTATTCACCCATTTTAATGAGAATACAATAAGTTTTGTATGGTATTGTTGCATTATTGGTGTTAATTTAAGTAAAATTTGGGATCCCCAAGATGCAAATCAACTTCAGCGACGACAACTAAAATTTATTCTTTGAGTATTGAAAAAATCTATAAGTATTTCTATTATTCCTCGAAAATTTTGATATGATTATTCAGTCAATTCAATCCCTTCCGCACACAGCACGTCACTGTTGTTGGAATCGGCGACCTTTGATGTGTGTATTGCTATCCTTGTTGTGGAAGGAGATGATCGATATAGATGTTGTTTACAAACAAAGTGTGTTGCCATATTAGCGGGTTATTCATAGAGTCTGTTAAATGATCGAAGGGGTTACCTATATCTCATTCTTATTTGCCCACCTAGTACAAAAGAAAATGCTATTAATAATCGACGGCCCTAACCATGTCTCTCTCAATATCAAAAAATCAAACTTCCTTTTCGTCTTCTAGTGAAGGTAGGGGGTCGTTATCAGTGATTAATGAGTCCTATACTAATTCTTCTTCGCTATCGTGAATATGCAGATATTGTCCATCTCTTCCCTCATGGCGAACATCCCATACATTAATTTGCTCAAAACGCTTTTTTGCTAGCTCCTTCTTCGGTCTTCATAGATTTTATCAAGGATTGTTCTACTACCATGTCACTACAGGTTCTGCAATTGAATTTATTGGACCGTCTAATCCTTCAGTAAAGTTTTTAAATGCTTAAATGGAACACCCTAGATACAAATTCGCTGATTTTTCGTGCAGGAAATGTCTTGCAGCGTGAAAGTAAGAAAGAGGACGATGAGATACACAACTTCTTCATAAACCTCGATCACAAGAGCAGGGAAGAATCACAACAGGACTTAAAATCACTGATGAGAACTTTAATAATGAGTCACTACTTCCTTTAGAACACGATGAGAAAGAGGAAGTTTGATTTTTTGATTTCGAGAGAGACATGAATTGGGCCTTTGGAGGAGACTGCGTAAAAAATTGCATTCTGCCCCAACGGTGATACGGAAACGAATGCATCCACTATATTTCTAACTGGAAAAAGGACGCTCCTACGTAAAAAGTGTAGGTTATCAGTTTTTCCTGCTCTACATTTTCGATTGAGCAAAAATTTTTGTACAACCAATAACAAGCGAGATATAAGATAAAAACTTATTTCGTAGATCCTTGGTTCAGTATAACTTTGTTAGCGGCCACGACATTGGCGGACTCTTTTCACACATTATTTATAACGTCAAAATGAAGATGTATAGCCCGTTCAGTACAAAAACCGTTGCACGTCATCAAAGTGTCGAAAAAGAGACGTTCGTTTATATCATGTCATTCGATTGCTGCTGTCAATCCTCTGTCAATCACTATGTTAAGCCTCTCTAAACTCAATAAATATTGAAATTTGTAGGTCGCATTGTATTAAAGAATATAAATATATGTTTAAAGAAAGGTTTCGTAATTTTTCACAAGTAATGATGAGTTATTAAAGTTAAAGTCACATCCAAAAAAAACGTATAAATGAAACTTAATAATACTGCAATAGTTAATGCATTTACACCTGATACTATTTACAGCGTTTATGAAGCAAGTAAGTATAAGTTTAATATTATACCCAATCAACTGTATTATATTCTGTTACATTATTCTTAATACTTGGCAATTATACATGGACATTTATTTACAGATAATCATGTCACTTTAGGAATGTTACTGCAGTAATTGAAGGAAGAACAATAATTATTCAATGTAGAATGTTCCTGAGTAGTTTACTAAAATATGATACACATCCACAAAGAGAACTTATGGAACTTTCAACAAAAATAAACCACTGTATAAATTTGTTTTTAATAATGAATCCTGAATTTTCCAAAATGGTGCTGTAGGCTGCGTTCATGTCAAAAGGTATGTTACAATGATTATGTAAAATTTTAGAATGCAAAATTGTTTTTATTGTAGATATTTTGTATTACATGCTGAGAATGAAGATGGTTGTATTGATGGAGCAGAAAGTATATTTTTATATGAATCTCAGTTGAGTTATTATCATGGGGAAATGAATGAAGAACATGTTTTTAAATGGTTTGAAAACCAATTACTATTGAATCTTTCTGAACCTTTAATAAATTATGGACAATGCTTTTCGATAATATTAGGCTAATGACACAATATAGAACTCAATCAACAAATGTTGAAGCTAAGCTTATTTATATTGAAGCCTAGTAAGTAGATACAGACTGTATTTGAACAGTGATATAGCAAATTATATGTTAGAATTCAGAAGACTACACAACTAGTTTAATACATTTAAAATTCTCACTTCAAATTATACCTAATAGACAATAAATGCTGTTTTACTTTTATTTTTGCAAAAATAATAATATATTTGAAAGGAAATGAATGTGTTATTTGAATACTGCCCTTTCAATAAATGTTTTTTTCAGAAACAAACCCCCCAACAAAATACATTGTGGATATGATAGAACAGTATAGTCACAATAAAGTATTACCTACCATCTTTTTAAAAATCCTATTGAGTTAATACTGGCTACTGCCAAGCAAGCCGATAGATGCATTCCAGAAGTTGCGGGTTGGAATTGGTTTGTCCGTGAACCTCTCAAATTTGAAAGATTTCTAATTGACAATTATTGTTCTACCTTATTTAAAAAAATAGTATTACAATCTTTTCGGTGTAGTAACTAATTTTTTAACTCACTTGGACAAATGACTGACATTGATTATCCAGTGGCGTTTATATTGTCAGTATTTACCTTCGTATTTTCAGTTTTACTTGGTATCTTACCGACCTTACCTTAATGTTGGAGCAAGCCTTTATTTTTTAATAACCTCGTATCACGACAACAAAGCAAATGATTGTTTGACCGGTAAATAATTCGGTGAGTCTGCTAACCAATAAAATAGCGGCCGATTTTTTACTCTCCGTTCAAAATCGGTGTGTGTGCAAAAGGATGTAGAAGGAACAGGATGAGCAAAATCACATAAAGTCAAGTAATGAGAATTATAAAAACAATTGGAAATATGCATTTCCAAAAATAGAAATGAAATTTGTTATTTTCTAGTTGAACTACTTTGAAAAAGAGAGACCGTTCCTGGAAGGTTCTTATAGAAGAATTACATCATTGCAATAAATCCCCAAATGTTGGAATTACATTTTCCAGTTAGGCAAAACCCACTTTGTTATTAAAGTGATTATTGATGACTGAATCTCACTATTTTTTGGTAAATTTATTATTTCAAATCAAAAAGAATTTGTATGAATTTCCAAACTGGAAACAAAAATAAACTTAGAACATATAAAATTTAAAACGAATCATGAATTGATAAACAAATTAATACTAAATGATGTTCAATCAAAAATAAATTCGTTCAAAAGAAAAGGAGTGGAAAACTTTCGTAACATACGCGCAAATTTTTAATTCTTTTATTTATTGTTTGCACTAATTTCTTGCAATAAGTTGCACTTCTAGAATAATATCAAGGTTGTATTTCTTCTTTATGATAATATGTTTGGCCGTGATAATTACCTTGTGTATTCTGTAAAACAATGTTCAATCGATCTCTTTATTCATATGACTAACCGAATATAAATAAAAACTGGTTATGCGGGAAACGATTAAAAATTGCACTTAATCTAAATTTATTGTTATTAATCAATTTCCATTATAAAACCATATTTTTTATTTGATCGAGTCTAGGTTTTGAATTATAGTTACTACCACTAAAATTTAATAATTTATCATTTACACTTACATTTTCTTGAATTCAGGTTTCTTTATTATTTACTAAAGTAGCTGCGTTCTATGTAATTCTTAAATATTGCCAAGATAGTTAAAAAATTATTATGACAAACTTTGTTACATCCCTATTCCAAAAATTGTTATTTTTGTATATGTTATATACTTTAGATGTAGTTTATGTCGTTATTTATAATCATGTTTAATTAAAATACATAAATGAAGATAGTATTTCAGATTCATGGTTATTTTATGATAATGAAGCCAATTATACAGAATATTTAAACATAATTAACATTTTGTTGTATGTTTTCATATTTATTTTACAAATATATATTATGAATTAAGTAATCATCAAGAAATAAATTATTTAACTTTTATTGTTATTTTTCGAATAGAAATAATATAAATAGAAAAAAGTACCTCGAGGAATAATTCCATAGTAATTTCTCAATGAACCTGTTTTATTTTGTTCTATATAAACATATACCTGTCGCTTAAATAATTTTTAAGCCGTTCAATTAATTCATCTTTATTGACCACATAATCTGAATGGTCCATAAATTTAGATAAAATGTGAAATAATACGCCGAAAACAAACCTCCAAACATCTAGCGGCGATATTTAAAAATATTTCAGTTAAAATATATACCTAATAGGTAAAAGCCATTCAAATGAAAAAAATACATGTTCACTTGTCTACAAATTGTTACTTATTATCAAAGTACACAAAATTTATTAAATATCAAGGTATGTATCTAGATCAATTATACTTTATTGCTTTAATACTCATATACAGGATGTCCCGTAGATCAGAAGAATGGTAGATCGTTAAAAAAAATTAAAATACTCAGATATAATTTGTATCTAACCTTGTTAGTTTGTGAGATACAGGCTGATGAAGGGTGCAGATAAAGTACACATTTTATTGCAAATATTCCTCGGGGGGATAAAAATACAAATTTAAATTTTTTCGTAGGTTATACTCAGTTCAAAACATCAACAGTATCAATTTTTCGTACACTATTATTGTGCCGCGTTGTGTAACGTTAATTTCGTTCACTTTACTTTCCTCTATTTAATTAATTCGAAGTATCGTATGGGCGACGAATAGCCAGTCCTTTCTCATGCCTAGTTCGAATTAAAAAAAACTATCATCTAGAAAAGTCCAAATTTTAGGTGGTTTTGCGAGTCAAGCCGATACCGTCTGTGGGGAAATATAGCCACTCCGGTTTTCAGTAATTATCGATTTTTAATTTTTACTAAAACTGAATTAAGAATACACTATTGGTTCTTTTTGTTGTCAAGACTTGCGGACTGAATAGCAAGCTAGGACGTAGAATTTGATTTAATTCAGAGATCAATGAGACTATTTAAGTCAACGGAATAAAGAATTTCATACTTTCCTTGAGCAAACATGAAGAAATAAGTATTAAACTTAACTCGTGGTTAAAGCCACCATTTTTCTTTTCGTAACAAAGTGCATTCAACATCGAATGCACTTTACCTGGACCAGAACTTTACCTGGACCAGAACTTTACCTGGACCCAGAAACTTTACCTGGACCCAGAAACTTTACCTGGACCTTAGAACTTTACCTGGACCTTAGAACTTTACCTGGACCCAGAAACTTTACCTGGACCTTAGAACTTTACCTGGACCCGTAAGTTTACCTGGGACAAGCCTGGATGTGAAACCAGGACTGACTCCATCTGAAACCAGGACTGACTCCATCTGAAACCAGAACTGACTCCATCTGAAACCAGGACTGACTCCATCTGTAACCAGGACTGACTCCATCTGTAACCAGGACTGACTCCATCTCTATCACTATACCTATATCTGGAATATTACCAGGACTGGAACCATGGAAAGTAACACCAACATATTTTAACGATAGCTTCTTCAACCAAGAACAACCTCTATGAACTAGTCATTTAATTTTTTTTTCGTTTTAAATTGTTTCCAAAGTCAATATACAACTTGTACATTTAATAACGTTGTTCATAAAGTTTATTTTCCCTTCCAATCTTACAGGATTTGTCGTTATAATGCTGATGTGAATAACAAATAAGCTAGTATTATTCAGGGTGGCGCCCACTTACCTTTCTTAACTTTCATAATTTACCTTTATCTAATTTCAGTAATAAATTTCAAGTAGGATTACGGTAAGACTACTCTCTGAATTTGTACTAGTTTGGTCTCAGAATCTACACCTGAGGTGCTCTCTAAACTGAGTAGCCGTTGCAGTTGTTGAAAGTTGAATTTCGAAAATGTTTATCCTGGTTTGTTTCCTGCTTGGCAATTTCTATTTCTTCACTCGACTGCTTTTATTTCTCCATAACTTCACTAAATTGTAACTTATCACTAACTTTTACTTATTTTCACTAACTGCATGGTCGTCATTATTACCTATTTATTCTCTTGTGTTAATTGGTTGTTAAGTACACACATAGTTACATTATTTTAAGTATAACCTATTTTGAATTTACTGTTTGGACCCTTACTTTGTGGATCTACTAATATTACTTTTTTAAACGAAAGTCACTATTTGTAAAGTTAGTGTCTGAAAGATTAACGAATCGTGGTGCAAAGTGTATTGGTAGGTATGTAAGAACGTACAGTTTCATGATTTTTAGTTAGAGTAGAGTAGAGCTATGTTGTATGTATTCAAGTTGTTCTTGTTTCGTATATTTCTTCTGCTTCATAATACTGACACTTTCTCTGATTTTGTCATCTAAACAGTAGAATTCTACTGGATGTAGTTGGAATGTTAGTTCAGAATGTACAACTTTTAACTAGATGTGTAAGGAGTCAAACCATTTTCTATTAGCTTTTTTTGTAGGTAGTTAACGACAATTAGATATATTGTTCAATCATATTAATAATTTACATCCAATAATTAAATTTACGTTAGAAGTTGAAGAAAATAACTCAATCAATTTTCTTGATTTAAAAATTCAGAGTCAATAATGTACTTGATTTTTCAATTTACAGAAAACACATACTGATGTGACTATACCATATAATTCCAATCATCCCAGGTCATATAAATTAGCAGCATATAATAATTCAATGATACATAGAGCATTTTCAGTTCCTATGAACGAAGATACTTTTGATAGAGAAATTAATATAATTAAACAAATAGCCACATCCAACGGTTATCCATCACATGTAATAAATAAATAAATTAATAAAAAAGAGGATAAAGTGGCATTACAATTACTTAATATTTCCTGAAAAAACTAGGGAAATACAAAATTACAAAACCATCACATTTGCTGGTATTCATTCATTTCATTCATTCATATACTTGGGTTGTGCTCATCAGCCCAGGCACTTGAACTGAATCTTTGTACCATTTCCCATGTTATCTACTTCCATTCCAGAAGCTTCGTGTCTTCTATAAAGGCCACTAGTTTGACTAGAGGGATTTTCAGTAGTTGTGATGGTTGTATAAATTCCTCTCCAAAGTGCTTCCGTCTAAGTTCTTGTAAGTCCTCACAGAAGCATAGTATGTGGGTAGGTGTTTCATCATCAAGTTCACATTTTCTGCACATAGGTTCACTAACTTTGCCCATTTTGTACAGATGTTTCCTCAAGGTGCAGTGTCCAGTCACCAGGTCGGTAACTATCTTCAAATGTCTCTTACCCAGTTTCAGTAGCCTGGTTGAGAGTTCCTTGTCTACCTTGTTCAGTAAATTCTTGGTATGAAGGTGCCCTTGTGTCACCCTCCATTTGAATTGGTGTTCCCTATCTAGCCAGTTCCCGATTTCCCCTCTTATGTAATCTTTTGTGATTCCACAAAACGGTTCCGGACCTATGAAGTTTCCTTTAGAGCCTTCTTTAGCTAACTGGTCCGCCATTTCATTACCTGCAATCCCCTCATGTGCCGGCACCCATATTAGAGACACTTTGTTGTCTCTTGCCAGCCTGTTGAGGGATTCTTTGCAGTTTTTCACCAGTCTAGACTTAGTTGTTGGATTACTGACAGCCTTAAGCAGAGCCTGGCTGTCAGTGAGTATTTCAATTTTTTGTCCGGTATATCCTCTTCTGATGTTTTCATCAATACAGGCTATAGCGGCAATCGTCTCTGCTTGAAACACAGTTGTATATCGACCAAGGCTAAAGAACATTCTCTTTCTAGGTCCTTTTATACCAGCCCCGGTGCCATGGTTTGTTTTGGAGCCATCGGTGAACCAGATGATTTCTCCAGAATTACCTGGGTGTATCACCTGTTCCCTAGATGGGATGATGATATTCACTCGCTCAGTGAATATATTCTCTGGTGTCATGCTATCAAAACTCATGTGAAATATGGGTTCGTCTAGTAATGTCCCAATTGTACCAGTGTGTCATTCTCGAACATTGTTCGGGGACCATAAGTCTCCCGATTTCAGCCTAAGAATTGCCATCATTTCCTCCGCCCTTATAAAAAGTTCTAGAGGAGGAAGTCCAATAAGGGCTTCCATTGATGCCGTCCCCGTGCTGTTCATTGCCCCGGTAATACCAAGAAGAGCTTGTCTTTGGATTGCAGTTAACATATTAACTGCAGAGGTCACTTCTGTCCTCCTCCACCAGACTATTGTTCCATAGGTGATCGTTGGCCTTATCACAGTTGTGTATAGCCAGTGAACCACCTCAGGTCGTATTCCCCAGGTTTTGCCCATAACTCTTCTGCATTGCCAGAAAAGCCTAGTCGCCCTGGTAGTAATTTTTTCCAGGTGTGCCTTCCAATTCAGTTTGGAATCAAGGTTCACTCCCAGATATTTGACTTCTTTGGATATTTCTAGTTCTTCTCCGAACAACAGTACGCTACCCTGCGGGAGAACTCTTCTATTCGTGAAAGCAACTAGTTTGGTTTTTTTTGGATTAACTGAAAGGGCCTCTGTAAGGCACCATTCCTCCACAATTCGCAGTGCTTCCTGTAGGACATTCATAACCACCTCCGGAAATTTCCCATTGGTGACAATCACTATGTCGTCCGCAAAACCCTGCGTCCATATGCGTTGATAATTCAACCTACAGATCAAGTCATCCACAACTAGGTTCCACAACAGTGGTGAAAGTACTCCACCTTGAGGACATCCTTTAGTTGTCCTAACGGTGTATGTTTTATCATGCATGTGCTGTTATTCTCCTATGCTCAAGCATGGATCCTATCCATTTGCATGTGGTACTGTTAATCCCTCTGTTTTTAAGGGATCTGTTAATTGATGACATCGATGTGTTGTCAAAAGCACCTTCGATGTCTAGAAATGCTGCAAGGGCTACTTCCTTATGATTCAGGCTCCTTTCGAGACCCGAGACCAAATTATGCAGGGCAGCTTCACCTGATTTCCCTGCTTGATAAGCCCATTGTAGTCTATGTAGAGGGATGCTCTTAAGCGCTCCTTCTTGTAAATACATATGTAATACTTTTTCCATAGTTTTCACCATGAATGATGTCAGACTGATTGGTCGGTAGGATTTAGCCTGGGTGTACGTTTCTTTTCCTGGTTTAGGAATAAACACCACCTTAGACTCTCTCCATGCAATTGGTATATACCCTAGAGCATGGCTGCTTCGAAGTATCAGAACTAAAGGACCCATTATGATGTCTAGTCCCTCTTGCAGAAGCTTGGGGAATATGCCATCCGGTCCTGGAGTTTTGTAGGGGTCAAATGAGTTTACAGCCCATCTGATAAGATGGGGTCTGAATATCTTATTCGTGAGTTCCCAGTCCTCTTTGGTTGCCTTTGTTTTGGCAACCGGCCTGTTGTCATAGCTTGACTCTATCTTTACCGAACCTGGAAAGTGCACACTGAGGAGATGCTCTAGAGCCTCTGCCTCAGTACATATGCTGGTAATATTTCTAATAATATTTTAACAAATACAACAATTTCTTTTAAAACAGGAAGAAAAGAAATGTAAGTAAAAAATTGTTAAATGTAAAAACAAATAAAGTCTGGGATAGGTATATAAACTATATCCACTATTGATTTGAGTCTAAAAGGCAGTTGAAGTAAAAGGAGGTAGAATTCTTGTGAAGTCAGTAGCTAATGAAAGCGTTAAATGTGTCGATTTTCAAATATAATTGGTATAAAGAACTGAATAATCTAATACTATACTATTTTTTTATAAAAATTATACATCTTGTACATGTTTTTTATTTGAAATAGTACTTTTACTTTTATTATTTGCTTCTTGTTAAATACCTACTACACAAATCTTCACATTTTTCATTTTCTAAACAAAAAAATATAAGATACTAGACGCCAGTAGAAAATTAAAATTGTTGGTTATCGTCTGGAATTCTCACAAATCATAATAAAAAAAAAATTAACCGAAATGTAGCTTCCAGTAGGATATGATGTTAAAACTATAGGTATTGCATCATTTTTCTAAACTGGATTTTTAACACGTGAGGTAGGGTAAAGTTGGGCAGAACGGTGCATTGGAAGGCATTCAAGGTTGATATTTTATAGGTACGGGTAGATAAAAAAAATTGAAAATACATGTTAAAACTTGTTTACCTCCCCATATTTAGTTATAAAACAAAAAAGTAATAATAGATAAAAGCTCAACTAACATAAATTACCGGAGTGAACATGGCATAATTACATGTCATCATCATTTGATACATTTACTTTTTGCTCTAAACCTTTTAATTGTTATTACTTAAAATAGACCCTTCACCAACAGACAATTTTTTTGTCAACAGGTAAAACTTTTTTCTTTAGATTTCTCCTTCTAAAACCCCATTTTAATGTGACATTTGCACAGTGTACTCTGACTAAAGAGTTATAACTAGAGCTCCTCGTATTCATTCATACAATTCCATATTTTGTCAAAAGTAGGTATTACTTTATTTGAATAAAGAGAATAAACTTTACGCATTGTAGTCTTAACAGAATCATCAATTTCTATTGGTTTCTTTTCAGTTTGTTTTTTTGGTCCTACACTTCCTCAAATTTTCCTTTTAATTAAACGGTAGATTGCTGCTTTTTGTCATATTTGAACATGTAGCTACAATTTCCTGAACAGTACTGTTTGCAGTTTTATGCACTAACGCATCATGTACATTCAATGTAATAGTTTTTTTCCACAAAGAAACTGTAGTTTTAGTTATTATCTTTCTCGGTTTAAAAATTGACCATCACAAAATAGAAATTCCACCAACGTTCAATAACGATTTCACAAAGTAAATGACTTCAATCAAAGCTTGGAGTATGTTCTACAAACTATATGAAATGATGTGTTCTAAATACTTGCTATTAATCTTGAAAACTACCTTAGTGATAGAACAAGTAAAAGTGAATTACAGCTTTATTCCAAACATTTAAGGACTTCTCCAGTGTTCCTCACTGTCCTATTTGCTCTACAATCTATCTATCTTGTTACAACTATGATTTAGCAACAGAACATTTAAATTTGCATACATATTGCAGTATATAGATGACATCGCTTTGATCAGTCATAATAATCTCAAAATAACAGTAAATAAGCTACAAAAACTTATAACAGAATACTGAAATGGTTTAACATGTGTAGGATGAAGCCCAAAGTCTTAAAACTCAATGCATAATCTTCAAACTCTTCAATAACAATGGAAAATACAATATATTTTCAATCAATAGGTAAAACTTACTAATGACATTAGTTCATGCACAGATTTTCAATGTAAAATATTTTTAAATAATTCCGTATCATACATGAAAATAATTTTTCAAGTATCTACTTTAAAAATACAAAAATTGCAATTTACAAAAGTTTATTTTCCAATGAAGCAAACACTGTGGAAAGTCACAATTAGTAACATACATAAGTACATACACAAAATATATAACTGTGGACGTTCTGCGATTGAACTTGCACAAAACATTCTCTACACTATTTTGAATCCTCTGTTTTATCTATGAATGTTATACTACAAGTGTGCCACACTGGAATTAGGTAGCTGAAGATTGGTAAGAAATAAGTGTCACGGATTAGTTTCAATGTCTTATGGTTTTAGTAATCCCTACATTGGTAAAGTGCACCAATAATTGGCAAACATAAACTTTATTCTATTTGATGTATATATTTGCTTCAATGTATGTTCTCACCTTATTTATATTTTCATTTCGTATTTTTATCTGAATATCAACTGAATTCATATTTTTTTGTATAAAGAACATGCCAGTAATATTTTCAAATTAGTATTACGGCTTATTCCTTATCAACCATCTCTGGTTTTTCTTCAAATCTTTGTTCACCTTTTTTCTTCCAGTTCTCTTTAATTGTACTTGTATAGAACAGAATAATGTCATCAGCAAAAGTAAAGTATTTTGTATGCAATTGTGCTTTTTCTAGACTTCTCACAAGTAAGGTATATAAATTAAGTCTATCATAATAAATATTTCCTTTCCTACTTTATTTATCTTTGAATATTTCTTATTATTTTTGGTAACTGAAAAAACTCTGGTTTACTTAAATTAAATCCAATTCACGTCTTCCTTCTAAATAATCTGCACTACCAAACACTATTGCAATAAATTTCAACAAAATTATTTTTAACAATTTTAATTTTCTAGTTTTTATAATTCACAAGTAATGTTTACTATTTGCCTACTGTCAAATTGGTAAAATATAAAAAGTAAGGTTATTGTCGTGACAGTTTTAAAATGGTATCTTAGGTACAATGCGCGACGCCGCGGTGAAAAAACAAACTGCTTAGATTGACGATTTTGAGGACACTTTTTGTCAATTTTCCCGTATGAGTTCGATCTCCTTGTATAGCCTCTATGAAGATAATATTTAATTTTTAGAACGATACATCGTTGAAAAATTAAATTTGAGTAAATTTATTGAAATTATTCTCACTTTATTGGAATGCTTTTTAAAATAAAAAATGGTGCGCATATGGTTTAGACTGATAACGATAGATTTGTGCAACAATACTGTAATGTTCTTGTTATTTATTTAAATAGTTTTTACGAGTGGGAAATAATAAAAACGAACATTAATAACAATATGAAAAAACATATTCGTCCATTATTCATCCAACATTTATTTACCACTAATGTTTGTTTCTTAAAAAAAAATCCAGAAGATGAATATTGCTGGATTAAATTTACGACTAAAGCACATTACAGAAATATGATTTATATTACTGGTAACGGCATGTCATTGATTAATAACGAGGTAATTCGATTACGGGGTCTACTGCATAAGTTAAACTTGATATAGATAAAATTTACATAATGTATTTTTTATATTTATTTTCTTTTTTTATATTCACTACTCGGATCAGGATTGTAGTAGGTACTAAACTTATATACATATAGAGTGCGGTTTTTTTTTTCAAAGCTGACCTGGATCACCGAAAACTATGATTTAGGGCGAATTCGATTCGATATGGCATCTAAAAAAAATGTAAATTGGAAAATTGGGTCCGGCAAAATTTATACAACTGAGTGAATAAAATATATGGTTTGTTCTTTGCAAATATCTTAAAAAGTATTTGATATATCCGAAATTCCTTGAAGAGCAGGAACTTTCCTAAAAAAAGTCCGACCTGGAACTGTACCGACAATATTTATAATTTTAATGTGGAGGTGACTGCAGCACGATTCACTTAATCAAAAAGTTTGTTTTTAACCAATTGTATATGAATATTAAGGAATACATAAATTTTGGTATTGGTAATAATGTGAATAAACAATAATCCGTCATCCAAAAATTTTTATACCTAATTTTCAATCAACTTTGCTTTTTGTGATTAATTTTTATCTGTTGAAAGTTAACATAAAACCTGTTCATTTGTAAACTAAAAACTTAAAATATTTTTTAATTCTTAGAGCTATTCTCGAAAGGATTTAAAAAAGATCCCCGTTGGAAAAATTGAGAAATTTTGATTTTTTACCTTTTTTTTCAATCATTGAAAAATGAATACCTAAATAAAGCAATGATGAATTAGGAATTAATTATTCTTATTAATTCGTTTTTTTTGTAAATACTCAACTTTCATTGTTTAAATAATTGTTATAAACAAATGCTTTATTTAGTAGATTACAAAAAATTTTTTTGATCAAAATGTTTTTTAAGAAAAAAATTTCTTGAATACATTTTTTTATTGCTAAAAAACACATTTGCTAAATAACAATTTTTTAGAAACATTTCCTCTATATTTCCTTATATTGTCACCTTGACTTTGTCATTTTCATTACACTTGCCGTTTAAATAAACAAAATTTCAAATTATTCAGCACTCTTTGAAAAATTGGGGGTTAAAAAATTTTTATTTCAAGTCTACTTCTATCTTGGCATAGGGCATAAGATTTACTACAATTTTGATATCTACAATTTTTTTGTGCTAGCAAATCTGAAAGTGATCAGCGTAAAAGACTCCAATTTGTGCTTGCAAGCTGCGTCGCAAGCTCCAGCGGAATTTATTCGAGACTTTACTAAAATGATAAGGGGTCGATATGTTTCCGATTAAGGACATAGTATTCCATCTCAGAAAAATTTGATGTTGGGTAGATTTTTCGACCATACCTCCCCGGACTAATTACTTTGTAACTTTGTATATAGTATACAATTTTGTATAGGATCTTCTGTATCAAACTATCAAATGCACAGTAGATTAGAATACCAAATAACTTATGAATAAAATATTCAACGTTATACCACGACGACAGGTTAGGTGAATATTTTTTATAACAATAATATTTTAGGCGCCAAAAAGTAAAGTAGATAAATCAGCGTTATCAAAATCTCATTTGTATAATATCCGTAGGGAGAAGTGGGACTACTTTGATATTTCACTAAAAAAATAAACCGTGATATAAAAGTCTTGTACAAAGTCAGTTGGAACAACACAAAAAAAAATTAAGTGTCGCTTGTCGCTTGCCAAAAGCGGTTGCGGTCGCAGTCCTTTTACATTTTTTTTTGGTTGTCCTACTGAGATCATACAAACTATACCGCACTAGGTATATCTAGCGAATTTTTCAGTTTCGGGGAGGATTTAAAAAAATCGTACACGAGTCAAATTATCGTACAAACGAGTACTATAATAAATTTACAATAGTACTTCGTACGAAGAGTTCAAAAATCGTACGGTTAGCAAGCCTGGTGTGATGAATGTGTAGGAAAATCTGCCGGAAACATGGGAAATGCCAAATTCGGCGCCGTTCTTCACCGGACGGCGCCCTGACGTGCCGTGGCGGGCAAATGAACGACAACCTTAGAAAAAATGTAAAAATTTATTGGAAATCTTGCATAAAAAATTTGAAATGTTACAGCATCCACAACAATCCAGAAGTTTCATTTGACTAAACAGTTAAATTATTTTAAATACTGGGTGTCCCAGAAGTTTCTGACCCATTTTAACTGCAAAAATCTCGGAACTCAAAAACGATAGGGAGGTGCGGTTTTCGATGAACAATTTCCTTTTATATAGTTTTTTCAGTATAAATGTTTATTTAGGGTGTTTAAAAAATTGTTATTTTTAAATGTCTATTTTTTAACTTCCCGCTAAGAAAATCAATGATTCTTCCTAATGATTTTCGAAAAATCCGGAAGTTATTGTTTTTACCCCGTTTTAAAAAATCGAGGTTTCAACAAATCTCGACGTTTTGAAGCCCTAAGAAGCTTTCCTGACTATTTTTACGATGATGTCCGTATGTGTGTATGTAAACCTCTTATAACTTCTGAACGGCTTGACCGATTTGAACGCCGGTGGTGTCATTCGAAAGGGCTTTGCCAAACTTAGATTTCCTGTAAGTTGGAACCAATTCGGACCGGTAGATTCCGAGAAATTGCAAAAAAGTGAAAAAAAAAGTTTTTTTTTTCATTTTCTCAAAATACCTCCGAATTGGCTGAACCGATCGACCTCAAAAACTGATCAGCTCTTAACCTTGAAAACCCGCATCGATCGCCACCAAGTGCGTCAGAATCGGTTGATGCGATCGTGAGATATCGTTGTCGAAAAAAATCGAAAAAAAGTGTTTTTTTGTAATAACTCCGAAATGTTTCATCAGATCAATTTTTTTGTTCCAAATTTTTTATAGAGCTCAAAAAACTACATCGATCGCCGCCAACCTCGTGAAAATCGGTTAATTCATTCAAAAGTTATAGCAGTTTGAAAATTAAAAAAATCGTGTTTCATCGAACTTTGATAAGACTTTTGAGCTCGAAGAGCTCAAAAGCATCGAATTGCTTTATCTTTGAGCTCGGGGAGCTCAAAATAACACAAAAACATCGCAACTAGCGACAAAATCGCATGCGTTTGAAAATTGAATTTAGCGGGAAGTTGCAGGGATGGCTTTTAGGGTCAACCGATTTCCAATTTTTTTTTAATGAAGCACCCTATATATTTTTATTCTATCTGAAAGCTGAACTGTTCCCCTTTCTGAAAATGTATAGTTTGTTGAAGTTTAGATGAAAAATGAATAAGTTATTTGATTTTTAATGTATTCTTTGACTTGACGATTCCAGACTTTTTATTGTGGTTTTTTATCAAAGATAGATGTTCCTATTCTAGAGACTCAGGAATAACTGCGAGGCAACATTGTCCGAACATTTCAAGAAATAACCCCGAAATGTTACGCGATTCTGTTGATCACCTTTCAAGTTTGTTTCGTTATTTTAGTTATTTCTAATTTTAACTCATGCTTCTTTCAAAAACATTCAGTATATTTTTTTGAACGTAGGTATTAGCAAAGATTACAAATTAATCTTTGGTATTGGTTAGCAGGCAAATTTTGTAATTGTTTTTTATTTAAAACGTTTGTGTCAGACACCTTTATCTAATAAACAATAATCATTAAAAACCAAATAACTTACTCATTTCTCATCTAAACTACAAATTATACATTTTCGGATAGGGGAAGATTTCAGCTTTCAGATAGAATGAAAATATATAGGGTGTTTCATTAAAAAATAAATGATATTTTCATTTAAAAAATACCATTTTTTTAAAACACCCTATGTAAGATTTCACTAATTGAACATTTATACTGAAAAAACTTTATATAAAAAGAAACTGTTCATCGAAAACCACACCTCCCTATGTTTTCTGAGTTCCGAGATTTTTGCAGTTAAAATGGGTCAGAAACTTCTGGGACACTCAGTATTTTGAAAATATTTAAAGTGAAAGATATTTTCTATAAATAATGGAATCTAATCGACTGTTTTAAATACGGAGAAATGTAGAAACCTAAAGATATTTAATAAATTATTAGTCTTTATAATGATTTCAAAATTGTTGTATTTAAGTTGAAAATGCGTTGATTAATTATATCAAATAATCAAAGCTAAAAGATCATGACCTACAGTAACTTTGAACTTGACTCTCATTGCATGACTATACACATACACTCCATATACAGGGTGTAAGAAAAATATTGGTCATAAATTCGATTTAACCTGGTAGAGTGTAAAAACCTGCACACAAAATAGTTAAATTTAAAAATGTAAATCAATTTCTTTAACGTTGCTCTTAAGCAGCAAAAAATTTCTAGATGAAATTTTATTATGGCAAGCTAGATTACAATAGGTAATGAAACCTAAGAAGAAGCAATAATATCTTCTCGTTTTTCGTAGGTTTTTGAAGGGGTCGTCACTCTTTTGACCCCCCTTTTTTTAGCATGGAATTTCATCAAAAATAGATTGAAACTTTTTTTTCTGTTTGTATTTGTTTGTAAAATGTTTGGCTTAGACAATACAGCCACTTGTTTAAACGATAACTTAAAAATTGAATACAATAACATTAAATTAAGGTACCTAGTGTAGTTCGATTTCCGACTTCCAGATCACATTGCTCAGCAAATCTGATCTAAATCAGGTAGGGTTTTTCCAAAATGTGACAATTTGAATCCACTTTTTGGGCTACTCGTAATCGGTCTTCCATTATTTTTTATGTCGGTGTTTCACCTAACAAGGAATAGGCCGCTGAGTAGGCAGCCAGCTTTTGCCGCCGAAAAATTGAAAGTAAAAATATCTGTGTTTTTTCATCAGCTAAATATCAAAGGAATTTTAGCGGGCCACGCGGATAAGGCTTATCCAAAATCAATCTACATGTTTGTCGCCCTTTGCGACTTTTTTTTTATGTGCATATCTCCATTTTTGAAGCAGCTTCTGATCGTATCTTTACCATCCATTTTTAATACAGGAAAGTAAAAGTCCACTTCTTCTGTTGATGTTACTATTAAAACTAGATCATTATCGACAAGAACCAAGCAATGAACTGAACTATAAATAGCCAGTTTGGTGTAGGGTTGCGCGATACACTAGAAAGTATCGATACGGATCGGAACGTAAAGTATCGATACAATAGAATATCGAATAATAATTTATCGATACACGAAGTATCGATACGTTAACGATCCGAAATTTTCCTAATTTTGACGTTTTCTCGGTAAAAAACACCTTTTTGGGGGGTGGAACATTATTGCGATTTCCGGCCAAAGTTGAGATCCTAGAATAAAAAGTTGATTATAAAAGTTGTAGATCTCAAGAAAATCTACAACTTTTCAATTGGTGACTTTTCCACATAACTTCAAAATTAGCTCGAAAAACGCAAAATACTGCATTTTTCATTTTTGGTTTCGTTAAAAAATGTTCGATTTTGATGAACATTTAGTAGAAGGTAGCTTTAATAGTCACAAACCATGAAAAAAAATTTCAAATTAAAATATTGGAAATTTTTCGAGATATGACGTTTTTTCGGTAAAAAACCCTTTTTGGGGGGGGTGGAAAAAGACATTATTGCGATTTCCGGCCAAAGTTGAGGTTCTAGAATAAAAAGTTGAGCATAAAAGTTGTAGATCTTGAGAAAATCTACAACTTTTTCATTAGTGACTTTTCCTCATAACTTCAAAATTAGCTCGAAAAACGCAAAATACTGCATTTTTCATTTTTTATTTTTGGTTTCGTTAAAAAATGTTCGATTTTGATGAAAATTTAGTAGAAGGTAGCTTCGATAGTCACAAACCATGAAAAAAAATTTCAAATTAAAATATTTGGAAATTTTTCGAGATATGACGTTTTTTCGGTAAAAAACCCTTTTTTGGGGGGGGTGGAAAAAGACATTATTGCGATTTCCGGCCAAAGTTGAGGTTCTAGAATAAAAAGTTGAGCATAAAAGTTGTAGATCTTGAGAAAATCTACAACTTTTTCATTAGTGACTTTTCCTCATAACTTCAAAATTAGCTCGAAAAACGCAAAATACTGCATTTTTCATTTTTTATTTTTGGTTTCGTTAAAAAATGTTCGATTTTGATGAAAATTTAGTAGAAGGTAGCTTCGATAGTCACAAACCATGAAAAAAAATTTCAAATTAAAATATTGGAAATTTTTTGAGTTATGACGTTTTTTTGGTAAAACACACTTTTTGGGGGGGGGAGGGGGGGGTGGAAAAAGACATTATTGCGATTTCCAGCCAAAGTTGAGTTCCTAGAATAAAAAGTTGTAGATCTTGAGAAAATCTACAACTTTTACATCAGTGACTTTTCCACATAACCTCAAAATTAGCTCGAAAAACGCAAAAAAACTGCATTTTTATTTTTTTATTTTTAGTTTCGTTAAAAAATGTTCGATTTTGATGAAGATTTAGTAGAAGGTTGCTTTGATAGTCACAAACCATGAAAAAAAAATTTCAAATTGAAATATTGGAAATTTTTTGAGTTATAACGTTTTTTCGGTAAATTACTTTTTTTGGGGGGTGGAAAAGGACATTATTGCGATTTCCGGCCAAAGTTGAGTTCGTAGAATAAAAAGTTGAGCATAAAAGTTGTAGATCTTGAGAAAATCTACAACTTTTTCATTAGTGAGTTTTCCACATAACTTCAAAATTAGCTCGAAAAACGCAAAATACTGCATTTTTCATTTTTTATTTTTGGTTTCGTTAAAAAATGTTCGATTTTGATGAAAATTTAGTAGAAGGTAGCTTCGATAGTCACAAACCATGAAAAAAAATTTCAAATTAAAATATTGGAAATTTTTCGAGTTATGACGTTTTTTTGGTAAAACACTTTTTGGGGGGGGGGGGGTGGAAAAATACATTATTGCGATTTCCGGCCAAAGTTGAGTTCCTAGAATAAAAAGTTGATTATAAAAGTTGTAGATCTTGAGAAAATCTACAACTTTTACATCAGTGACTTTTCCACATAACCTCAAAATTAGCTCGAAAAACGCAAAAAACTGCATTTTTAGTTTTTTATTTTTAGTTTCGTTAAAAAAAGCACGATATCATTTCACAACGTGATTAAAAAATCACGATATCGCTCATCACTATAGATAACGCCACTTGCCGCTACCACTAAAAATCCCGTATCGCAAGGTATCGATACACTACAAATTTATCGATACTTGGAATGCATCGAAAATCATAGTATCGATACAAAATATCGAGTATCGGATGTGAAAGTATCGATACACTGAAATATCGGATAGTATCGCGCATCCCTAGTTTGGTGTAGTCGAATTTAGTTACTCGGCAAAGACGCTGCGGGCTGCGATAAGCCGCTGAATTTTATGCAAGGCCCCTAATGCCGCTGTCCTAGCCCCTCCTTTACAGTTTTTCGAGATGTAAAGTACCGGCAATATTACTAGAGCTCCTGACAAATTAATATTTCTATATTTGCTTGCATCTATATTCGACCTTTTTGGAGATGTAAAAACCCGGAAATTACTATTTCGTGATCTAAAAATAAAACACTCGAACCAATTCTTGGGTTTCCAAATAAATAAACTTGTCTACCTTTTAGCGTTTTCGAGATATAAAAAAAGCCGGAAGTTGATCCGGACGTAGGTAACTCCTACTTGGAATGTCCCTGTTTTTTTATATGTTAATGAAGGTCTTTCTTTTATAGTGTTGTTTAATATTAGTTTCATTTAATTATATCTTTCGTGTTATTGATTAATTGACATATATTTCTGGTGTTATTTCCACTCCCTCTGTTCCTATTTCTTTTATTGTTTTCCAATATACTTGATTTTAAAACCAGGAGGATCAATTTGAATTTAAGTTGGCAATTCTATAGACTTCTGATTGGTCAGATTGCAACCAGTTTTACTTTTTACCTTCATAATTGTATGCAAAATAGTATAATTTATAGCTTGTAAAATTACAAAAAAAAACACTTTTTTATACTTTTATCTATTTATTTTGTTTTATTATATTTTAAAAATTAGACGTCAAAAAATAATAGTTCAATACTATTATAACGCTTTACAAATTTGAAAAATAATTTTCAAAGAAGCAACAACTACTTCTCGGGCTATATGCCCCGACAGACATTGAATTACACTTCTAAAGTAAACGGTGTTGGTATATCTTCAAGATAGAACCAACCATTTTAAAAATTGTTTTCCAAGTCAAAAACTTGATAACTTTGTCTATAAGTATTGTAGGATAATTTGTTATGGGAAAAGTTGAGTCTTGGTCTGATGTGATGTCTGACTGTAGCTTTGGCATTTCATGAAGATATGTATTTATGTATATTGAGACCTAAAAGATCTCTTGTACCCCCTTTCTTCTAAGGTATGTCCCTAAAAGTTTTGGCACAACATTCATTGGCTTTAATTTTACCAAAAACAAAATAATATCAAGTTGCCTTTGTTAACATAAGTTTGTTTACTGTCAGTTGAGATTTATTTATTTTGAAGTTTTCGCTTTAAGATGTTGTATAAATTAAAAATAAGAACAAGTATCTACAAGTTGGTTGGGCGGGTACCAAAACTGAAATCTGTCGAATATTCAAGAATTAAAACATTCAACGCATTGCGCGCAGGGAATACCATGTCTGAATTTCCCAAAAAGTGGAAGACCACGTGCATTTACTGCACAGAGATTAGAGAGATTGGTGAGAAGAGCAAAAAACCAGGTTGGAATCTGAACGAGGAGACTGGTTCGTCTATACAGATCTTCTAAGAGTTCGATATCGTTGGAATTGAGGAGGAATGGACTAAAATATCGAAAGTGACGTAAGTGCCCCAAATACTCTCAAGCGCAACTCCTTCGTATTCCATTCTACAGAATCTACATTTTTCGTGCTCCACTATTTTGAGCTTCTTATGATGCCCATTCAGGCAACAGTGTCCCGCCAAGAAACCTTTTAAAACTCTTAGTGTAGTTTTCAGACATTCATTTGTTCTCATCTAGTTGTAGTCTACCAGGAGTATCTTTGATTGTCTAAGCCCTACTAGATTTTTCCAAAGGTCAGATTTTCTCCATTTTTCGGCGTTGCCTATTTCTTCCAATACTATATGGAGCTGATACCGCAAAGGGATTCCGGTCCCCAAAAAGTGTTTCAGACCCTTTCTTTGCTAGTTCTTCTGCTATTTAATTTTCTTATATTCCAGTGTGTCCTGGAATCCACAGTAAGGTGAAGACGTTGGAGTGCATATTCTTAATTTATTGGAGCATTACGACCACTTGTTTTGCCGTGAACTGAGAATCACTAGGTAGTATTTTATTTAGTTGAACACATCGTTATTTGTAATTGCTTATGGGGTCATTTGGTCCACTGGTTCAATTGCTTCAATGCCGATGTAGAAGGAATCCAGATTAAAACAAGGTTATGGATTTCCCCGTCTATATCTTTATGATTTAGGTTATGTAAGTACATGTTTATGATGTCGCAGAGGACTAATTGAGTTCTATTAGTTCTCTTAATATACTTGGGTACTTCGACGAATGTGTATTCTGCGTTGAAAATGCTGCAATTGTTATGTAGTTTAAATTTGGCGATAAAACTAGCAGCCCTCACTATTTGATTTGGTTTTGATGCATATGTATAGATGTTCTTTAAATCTATCCATGATTTACCTTAAGTGGTTAAGTATTGAAGCTGGTGGATTTTCAAGCTTATTGAATTTAGAAAGAGCTGTTAATATTTCCGGTTTATTGATGGAAATTCTCAGTGGGATGGTAGATTGTAGGAAGAGTTATGTAATATGCGGCTTAGCCGATAATAAAAAGGCGGGTTGGATTTAGGGTGCGTTGAGAAGTATGAATTGAAGGGTAATATGTCAGTTGGGCCAATAAATCAGGTAGTTCCTAATCCTACCGTTCAGTTGGGCCTAGAATATGAAATCAAGAGATTAACTACCTGCACCCTTAATAATCTTTTAATGCAATGTTAGGTAGGATAGGTACCTGTTTCAACAAATAGATAACAATAAATATTTCTAGTTTAAGAGTCAGTTTTCATTAATTCAGTCTTTGATTAAGATGGAATCATTCCCAGTGTGTTTAATGTTTAGTGAGAAAGGTTGTAAGTTATTGGTTATGGATAAATTTAAATTTTCTAAAGCAAATACATTAAAGTGCGGTAAGATACGTTGGAGATGTGTGAACCGCAAATGGGTTAGGTTAGGTTAGGTATACCAAAAAAAGGCAAGATTTTATTAATGATACAATTATAAAATTTAAGAGTAACAGTTTGTCTCGTTTTACTTTTATTAAATGTTTATCGAACAAATTTTTACCTACTTCTTTGGAATAAATTACTATTTAGTGGATTTGTATTATTTTTTACCTGTTCAGAAATTGGCCCAATAGACCTATAGGATTATATTGACCCATCTTCAGCAACGGATTATAGCGGATATTTTGGCCCAACTGAACGGTCCCCAATTGAAGCGATTGCTGAGGACATTGTGATTAACTGGGCTTTCTGGGGCTGCTAAAGCTTTGCTGGCAAAGGACAGAGTTCTATTAGGTAGATTTTTTGAAAACATTTTGTAATAAACAACTCATCTATAAAAACGAAAACAATGTACTAATTAAATTCAAAATATATGGAATAGAACAATATACTTACTTGAATTTTAAATGAGTTTAGATTTAAACAAAAACTGCAATATTTGGAAGAAATCTACAATACCTACCTACTTAAATAATACAACCTTTGAACTGGTTGATTGATTCAAACACTTGCAAATACGTGGAATATCTATCCATATTCAACAAGGTCTTCATACCAAAGTTGTTTCATCGAAAATACTCACTTTCTATGCGATTTATACAATAATATGTTTTGTTTTTACCTGCTATTGTAATATATGTAAAAAGCTTTTAATACACCTTTTTGAAAAAAATTTCAAAATGTTCAACGACAAAGTCAAAACAGGATGTTTTGGTCTACTATGTTATGGTTAGAGCAGTGCTCATGTCTATAAAATTGTAGAACATCTTGTATATTTACCATTTCATTGACTACTGTACCAAAGATTACAAAATATATATAAGATTGTTCACTCGTACGAATTCTATCGATCAAAGGATTCATACCGCTGGTTACTGTCTGGTGACTTATCGGTTGGCGCCATGCTACAGTATGTCGCTAAATCCTTACTTGCATTTAATTTTGCATATTATACGGGTTGTCGCCTATCGAGCGCTGGTATTTTAGAATTCGTTGTTCGTGTTTATGTTTTCCTCTTCAATAGCAAAACTTATAAAATAAATATTTTGTGATATTTGTAAATAGTCTTAGTTGTATACATAATAAATGGTAGTTTATCACTTTCCCACGAATTCTGAATGCAGTCTTGATTTTAAGTACTTATAATGTAAACAATGATAAAAATATAGAGAAGCAATTAAGGGCCAGAAATGTGCCTACAATCTCTAGAAACTTTGTAGAAGTATTTCATTTAGTTTTTCGGGAAACGTTCCGGAAGTAAAATTTCTTGTTCGCATTATTTTAACTCCTGTCTTCCAAAAGTAACATTAATAATATTATAATTGTGATTTTAAAATGCCTGTGTGTTGTGCTGTGATCGGTTGTTCCAGCAAGGTGGGAAAACCAGAAATATCTTTTTATCGTTGTCCCAAAGACGTTGAGAGGTGGGTATTAAATTAGTTATTATCAAATACGGAATTCAACTTTTTTAAAACTATTGTAACAAAGATATTTGATAATAATAAATTAGTTAGTTATTTAGTACTTATAGATACTGGGTATTCATAGAAATTTGAAAATTCACATATCTAATTTATTAATAAATATATCCTGCAGCTGCATAATATGTTTTTACTGTTTCAACCTTGTGAATCAAAAAAATACGGAGTGTCTAATTTAAAGATCAAAATTGTTTTAGTGGTCCTATTATTCTGGTGGCCAATAAGTATGTATAATTTAATTTGTGATATTCTGTATAAGTAACCGCTAGATCTTCAATAAGCATCACAAAATTACTTAAATGTTGAATAAAACCTGTCAATTGATTCATTTTAAAAATTTTAATATATTTTTCTACTTATACCTAAAATTTCCTTTTCAAATTCATATCCTGAACTTTTTTCGAAATAATTAACATTTAAAAACATTATATAAAAAAAACCTTTAATAAATCATCCTATTTAAATATATATTTCTCAAGTTACCCCTGTATAGCTTGGAATAAAATATACTTTTCTAATGCCCTGGTACCTAGCGGTGTCGTTATTTAGAACAAAAGCGAGCCGTAAATATGATTTATGAGTGCGGCGATCGTTTAAAACACTAAGAAGAATCAGACCGCCTTCAAGTGAACTATCTTATATATATTTTGTAATCTTTGACTAGTCTCGGAACTAGAGCTGGGAGTAATGAAAAAAAAACGTTACTTTGTGGAATTGGCGAAAAGTAACGGTAACTGCGTTACTTTTATAAAGTAAATAGAAATCGTTACTTCGTTACCTTTTTTGGTCAATGTATAGATAGATTATTGACGTCCATACATGAAGTACACAGTCATAATTTTACAATTTCACATTGGATAATATGATATAAAATCGACAATCCCTGTATAAAAACTTCAAAAATACAAATAATCATATGCGTTGATTTGTTACAAATCTATTACAAATGTATATAAGAAAAATGTAATACACAAACTTAAAAAACATGTTACTCAATTAACAAATCAACGAACTTAATAATAAATAAAACTAATGAACAAGATTGATGAACAAAACTAATGAACAAAAGTAATGAACTCATCTACTCTGTAAAAATAATTAGTCTGAAGAAAATATTTTACAAGCGAATGCGAATGAATACTAACATCTCATATTTACATTTTCATAAAGTGTTGACTCGTTTTTAGAGTAAGATTAAAAAAGCACTAAAATTTCTACTTTTTGTGTAACTTTTTTACCATCAATTTTTTTTTTAAATCAAGTGAGCTTAATTCAACTTATTTTTGTCTGATCATCACCGTCGAGTGGTCAACTCTACGGTTGTGTATGGGCTCACTTAACGCATCGACACGGGATCAGCACCGCCGCGATACCCGACTATAATAGGCTTCATTTTATATTGTCAGAGATATTGTATTGTCACGCCGTCCGCAAATTCTTCTCTCTGAGAAATGTGTTGTGGTTGAGGCGTTGACGTGCCTTGTCGGTGCTGTGCTGATGCTGTTAGGTATGCGCGCTTACTTTTAAATACACATTAAGAAATAAAATCTGCTGGTGATGATCAGTCGCTGTTCCTATGAGGTGCTGATAGGTGTGTTTCTACCTTTGTGTACTCTAATTTATTGCCAAAAGTAACGCGTTTTTAGAATTTCTTTACTTTTAAAGTAACGCGTTACTGAAAATTAAGAGTTAGTTTTCAGTAACACGTTACTTCAGAAAAGTAACGCATAATTCGTTATTTTTAATATTTTAATATGTGTCGCGTTACTTAGAAGCCAAAGTAACGCGTTACTTTTTTTTAGTAACGATCCCAGTTCTGCCCGGAACCCACTAAGTATTACCGCCTTGTGGTTGGTCAGGATTAAGAATTATTGTAGGCATGCTAGGACAAAAACAAACGGAGGAGTAGGAATAGGAGTTACTACTCGTATTTGCAATCAGTGGCGGATTTACCACTAGGCTGAGTAGGCTGGAGCCTGGGGCGGCAGATTTTAGGGGCGGCAAATTTGGAACCAACATTTTCTTTATCTGGTCAAATAGGGGGAAGGGGAAAGCAGTGCGCGGGAAGAAGGAATGTAGTGGATGGATGGAGGGTGTTTCAGATAAATTTAGGGAAATGCGGGATAGCGCATGATATAATGGATGAAGTGATTTTCTGGAGGGAAGTGGATGTGGTGTGTGGATCTGAGGTAAATGCTAGATATGTGGGAAAGCAGGGATGGATTATGGATGATATGGGAGAGGCAGGAATAAGAGTGGTGGGAGATGGACTGAGGGCAGATGAAGTGAGGAAAGGAAACGGATCGCTCGTAGTTCGAATGTGAGACAGGGTGGTGTACAGTGTGTATATAAGCCCAAATGTCAGCCTGGAAGAATATGAGAGGAGATTGACAGGATTGTAGGACGATCTGAGGGTGTCAAAAGGGAAAAGGAGGATAATTAGGAGAATGGTGACAGGGGACTTCAATGGTAAGAATACTGTATGGGGGGGGGGGGGGGGAGAAAACGGGAAAAGCCCCAGGGATAGATGGCCTGAGGGGTGATATGATGAAGATGCTGTTGGATGACAATAGGGAGTACTTCTAGGAGCTATTCAACGGGGTGCTAAGGGAGGAAGAGTTTCCGGAAGGATGGAAGGTGGCCAGGGTGATACTGCTGAAGAAGGCGGGTAGAGAGGGAAAGCGGGCGGGGGACTACAGGCCCATCAGCCTGCTGTGTGGGATGGGTAAATTGATGGAGGGGATAATAAAGGATAGGATTGAGGAGGAAGTTGGTAGGAATGGATGTTTTAGGGTAAACCAGCACGGGGTTGGGAAGGGAAAATCATGTATCTCGGCGTTGGGCAGGGTAATGGGCTTGGTGGAAAGGGCTAGGGAAGGCAGCTGGAGGAACAAGAAATTGGCCCTACTCGTGTTCTTCGACGTCGGGAACGCGTTCAACAGTGTCAGCAAACGGGCAGTGTTGAGCGGGTTGCTGAGGCTTGGAGTGGGGGAGGGTTTGGTTAACCTGATGGATGAATACCTGATGGGACGTATGATATTAGACTCTAGAGGGAGGAGGTATGAGACGGAGCCTGGAGTGCCCCAGGGCTCGGTTCTTGGACCGACGCTATGGAAGTGTGTGTTTGATGAGGTTTGTGGGATAGTATGTGAAGAGGGATGTGAGATTACGGTGTATGCGGACGATGTGTGTCTGGTATGTACGACAAGGGAGAGGCGGAGATAGAAAGAAAGGCGGAGAGAATGTGTAGGAAGATTGTGATGGAGATAGAGCTGTGCGGACTAAAAGTGGCGGAAGATAAGACGGTGGGGTTGCTAGTGAAGGGGCGGAGCAAGACGAGGGAGGTGGTGGTGATGGTGAAGGGAAGGAGAATTCGGATGGAGGAGTCTGTGAAATACCTAGGGGTGTGGTTGGATAGTCAATTATTCTTCAGAATACACATCTTAAAGGCGGCAGAGATGGGGAAAGTGAGGGCAGCATGGCTGGGGAGATTGATGTGTTATGTGAAAGGGCCGGGAGAGTGGAAGAGGTGGGTAATTGGTAGGACGGTAGAGCAGAGTATGCTGTACGGTGCGGAGGTGTGGGGCGGAAG
This sequence comes from Lochmaea crataegi, assembly GCA_947563755.1. Classification (NCBI taxonomy): domain Eukaryota; kingdom Metazoa; phylum Arthropoda; class Insecta; order Coleoptera; family Chrysomelidae; genus Lochmaea; species Lochmaea crataegi. Next base: position 16,428,644 of record OX387428.1, read on the forward strand.
AGCGGGAGTGAATGCGAGGGCTAGGCCACTCCTGCGGGTGCAGAGGGGGATACTGCTTAGGGTGGTGAAGGGGTACAGGACAGTGGGTGGACTGGCAGCAGCGGTGCAGGCAAGAACCTACCCATTGGACGTGATGGCTAGAGCCAGGAATAAACGCTGGAGTGGTGCGACCAGAGAGGAAGAACATTAATGGATGGAGGAGGAAATGGAGAGAAGCTGGGAGGAGTATGAGGGCACGCTAAAAGGAGCGATTGGGAATAGGAGAGATTGGATGGACCGGAAATTCGGGAAGGTGAACTACTTCTTGACACAGGTGTTCACTGGACATGGGTCGAGAGTAGGGTACCTCCACAAGATTGGGAAAAGAGAGACTGGAGTGTGCGAGAGGTGTGAAGTGGAGGATGATGTGGGGCATGTTTTTAGATGCTGGAGGAACGAGGAAGTGCTGAAGAAGTTGGGGAGGAAGCTAGGGGAGGCGGTGTATTGGGGGAAAATGGTGAAAATAATGTTGAGGAAGAGGAGGAATGGATGGAGGTGAGTGGCGTAGTAGAGAGCATGGTTAGGGGGAGTGATAGTTAGGGAGGAGACGACGGTGTGGGCGGAGAGTGTGCGAGGGACCGCCGCCCGTCCCGAAGTATGCTAAGGAAGTGATTCCGAGGCGGGGGTAACGGCGAGTTTGAGGTATCCCCTTGGGGGAGAGTCCAACACTGTTTGGGTCCTGGACCCTTTCAAATATGAATTTCCCATCTCGACCCGAAAAAAAAAGTACAAAAACCAAGTTACAATTTCATTATCAAAAAAATGTGTTATTAATATGGATGCCAACTAGGGTATCGAATTGTAGAGGTCGGTAGGGGCGGCAAAATTTGAATAGCCTACTGGCGGCAAATGTGTAAATCCGCCACTGTTTGCAATAGATTTTTGTGCTAAAAAGTTTTTTTAAAAAACGGATCAACTCAGCCAGAATATTTATTGCGTCTGATAGTCAGGCTGCTTTAAAAGCTCAGAAGTCCTCAAAAAAGTCTGGAACTGAAAACAACTTTTTATTACCCCACCTTCCCCTATGAAGAGAATAACGATGCATTCTTCTACTTACGTATTGGTAAATAATGTTGTGACGACGACGGCACAATTTTCTAAAAATAGCATTTCATCTTCCCAAGACTTTTTAGTGTAGACAGGTTGTAAAGCTACAACTAAAATCAGTGGCGTTACTCGCATTTTTAATTGTTAGATATTACCGCTTAGAGATAATTAATTTAACTACCGATATTAAATCGAAACGATATAATGACCAACCAACAAAATGATTGGTTATCTTTATAAAATCAACAACTATCTTCATTATACCAGTGTATGTGATCTATAAATTATTGGCTGCTAATATCAATCCTTTTATTCTTCATCACTTTTAACTGAATTTTATTAGATAATTAATGTAAAATATGTGCAATACGAGGAGGTACCTACTATAAATAATTATCACATACCCTTGTTTAAGGGTTGTTACTTGCTTCATCTTCTTGCGAATATTTCTCACGGGATCTACACACCTGCTCTATGTCAAAGTACCAAATATTAAAATTAATTACCTTTCAAAACGCATAATTGCAATTTTCCCGCCTTCTCGTTAATTTCTGTCAACACGCTTGAATGTTTTTTGTCGGAGGATATACAGGGTGCCTCAGGAGTTCGTTCCAAAAACTTGGGAGATAATAGAGGGTTTAAAAATAACGATATAATGGAATTAACATTCAGATGGCAATACAAGAGTATAGCCTTGCCAATTCAACTGCAACTGTAACTTTTGCTACTTTTATAAAAGAAGTAGTGCCGTATTAACGAAGCTTCTGGTTAGATTAAGATATGCTAGAGTAGAAAGTTTTAGAATATTATTTATGAATCAAATAAAGAATCAGGATTTCCAAAATAATTTTACAATAATTAAGGTGATTTATTACTATTAAATTATATTAACTGCATTGACAGTCTTAATTACATAGGTACCTTTCGTGAACACATAAATATTTAATAAAAGTGGTCTAAGGGTGTATACTGATTAGAGCATTTTACTCCGAACGAACCGAGCGCGCACAAACGAACCGAACAAACAATTTGTCAATTCCCTCGCGATATTCGCGGTGCTCGCTGTATTCTTCGTGTTCCCGGGACTGTCAGTTCGTTAGTTGTGTTCTTCGAGTTGAATAATGGATTTGGACAATGCTATAGTGGCTGCTGGTTCGTTTTTCTTAATACAAACTATTACCGGAACTACTAAGCAAAAACACATCCTTTTTTTACTTTATTATAGTACAATTCATGTTTTAGGTTAGGATATTCTCAACCACATCAAGCTAATTAAAAAGCAAAAACAAAAAATACTTTCGTCTCCAAACCATCTATGGTGTTTTCGTTACAACCACGAACCATATTTTGAAATTTATCGTACTTAATATTGGCATTTTTCGCATCTGTGGCTGATTTGAACTCAGGGCTCTTTCGCTTTATACAATGCAATTATCGCTGTAATTTTGCAATAATTGCACTCCATTTGATTTTTGACAGGAGGGAAATATTCAATTAATGTGCATTCTGACTTTGAATGGTAAATTCTTCATTTTCATAATCTTATTCATCTTCCGATTCATCGTTATAATAGTTTCAATGTCATCTTGCATGGTGTTCACTTCAAAATATGTATTGTGCCCCCTTTCTTCATCTTAGTTCTTGAGGAAAGTCTCAGAGGCTAGTAGCTTCTTTAGACGCCTCTATTTTCCGAAGGAATTTCAGGACACCCGCAGGCTTCGGTTTCATTAAGTGTTCCACTTCTATCCAGTAGTCTCCTAGGTGTTGAGTCCTAGGATTGGGTATTGCCATGCATTCCTCAAGTATATGAATGGAGATTTCTTCCTCCATTCCAAAAAATCTATATTTTCCTGGCTCCACCAGTTTGAGTTTTTTGAGGTGCCCAGTCAGGAGGCACTGTCTTGTCAGGACACTTGTCAAAACTCTTAGTGCAGTCTTACTCTGGCTTAGGCATTCATTTGTTCTCACTTGGTTGTAGTTTGATTATCTTAGCCCTACTAGATCTTCCGAATGGTTAGATCTTCTCTTCTTTTCGGCGTTGTCTATTTCTTCTAATATTACATTGGAGCTGATACCGCAGAAGGGTTCTGGTCCCAAACGGGTGTTTTACCTCCTTTCTTTGCTAGTTCTTCAATTATGAACGTCGAACTTAACAAACCAAGATTACTTATGCACCTGATTGGAACTCTTAGTTTATTTCTCGTAAACATTTTAAACAAGAACTGCTTTAACGATTAGGACCAGGTAGTAGCTTCGTATTTTACATACTTTTCTTTTTGGTAATAAATAATATTATACGAAGCAGATAAAAATATCCGACTGATATCTTATATAGTCAGTCATGGGTATGTCAGTTACTTATCTATTAGATTTACCCATCCATGTATTGATAAGCCGGGCTTTAATCAAACAAAATTGTTTATTTTAGTAACAACAAACTCGACAACGTAGTCTAAATTTATTGACGAAATTCCGCTGTGCCTGAATTAAATATGGAAGAAAAAAATCGGTACACACAATAGTTTAATTTCTTGCATCAGCTTTTTATGCTCACTGATTATATTTATCGCAGACATGTTTTAGAGAGCACATTACTTTTTTTTCTAGTGTCAAGGTTGTAATAATGATGTTTCATTTGTTTATTATTGGATTTTTTTACAGAACAAGGTCTGTATAGACCACGATCTGTAACGATCACATCTGTCATAATTTGAATAGAAATTGCTAGATATATTTATTTTGATTGTTGTTAAAAAAACAGTCCAAATGGATAATCCAGCCAAAAAAAAATTGATTTTAATAAAATAAGGGAAGTAAGAAATTTAAAGAAACTTACAAAATATATGTCGCAAAAACCATAAAACAAGTTTTAAAATTTAAAATTGAACTGCCTCCCTTTCGGAAACTAACAACTTGACTAGTTATACAGGGCAAAACACAAAATTAATTGCTTTATACACATTTAAATAAACTAAGTTTAAAACTGTCGTAAATTGGGTTTTCAACTAATATTTTGTTTTGTTTCCTCAGTATTAGTCACACTGGGACTATGATTTTAGTTATTCTAGTTTACTATAGTCCTCATCACACTATCTACAGCTAATTGAACCAGCAAAGAAGTTGACCATCGGCGTGGATATTTTCATTTCGTAATAATACAAACACTGATTTAATTTTAGGATGAAACTTTATTGTAAATACTTACTATCACCACCGTATTTAATCGTATTCCGATCGATGGAAAAAGTGCAAGGGCGACGAACACGTGTTTTAACTTCTGCAATTAATTTTGGACAAACTATACCTACTATTAAAGTTTTCTAGTGAGTTTGAATATTTTACTAAAGGACTTCATTAAAATTAACAAAAATTAATTCAATGTGATTGTTTTGCAGTAATAATTGCAGTAGTTTGGGCTAGGGATGGCGATCTGAAATCGATTAATCGAATAATCGATTCCTCGGACCGAATAAATCGATTTTTTAAATCGATATGTTGTACTCAATCGATTCAGTGAATTTTCGGTTTTCAATCAAAAATGTTGATGCGGAGTTTTTTCTTATTTTTTTTTAAATAACTTAGATTTATAGTGAGTTTTAAGGCTGAAAATAATTTTATAGTGTACCTATATTTTGAAAAACTATCAGTAGATTTATTTCACTATATTATAAAAAAAACGCCCGACTGTATTAACTTGTTTTTCGGTTTTCAATCAAAAATGTTGATGCGGAGTTTTTTCTTATTTTTTTTTAAATAACTTAGTTTTTATAGTGAGTTTTAAGGCTGAAAATAATTTTATAGTGTACCTATATTTTGAAAAACTATCAGTAGATTTATTTCACTATATTATAAAAAAAACGCCCGACTGTACTAACTTGTTTTTCGGTTTTCAATCAAAAATGTTGATGCGGAGTTTTTTCTTATTTTTTTTTTAAATACCTTAGTTTTATAGTGAGTTTTAAGGCTGAAAATAATTTTATAGTGTACCTATATTTTGAAAAACTATCAGTAGATTTATTTCACTATATTATAAAAAAAACGCCCGACTGTACTAACTTGTTTTTCGGTTTTCAATCAAAAATGTTGATGCGGAGTTTTTTTTTATTTTTTTTTAAATAACTTAGTTTTATAGTGAGTTTTAAGGCTGAAAATAATTTTATAGTGTACCTATATTTTGAAAAACTATCAGTAGATTTATTTCACTATATTATAAAAAAAACGCCCGACTGTATTAACTTGTTTTCGGTTTTCAATCAAAAATGTTGATGCGGAGTTTTTTCTTATTTTTTTTTAAATAACTTAGTTTTATAGTGAGTTTTAAGGCTGAAAATAATTTTATAGTGTACCTATATTTTAAAAAACTATCAGTAGATTTATTTCACTATATTATAAAAAAAACGCCCGACTGTATTAACTTGTTTTTCGGTTTTCAATCAAAAATGTTGATGCGGAGTTTTTTCTTATTTTTTTTTAAATAACTTAGTTTTTATAGTGAGTTTTAAGGCTGAAAATAATTTTATAGTGTACCTATATTTTGAAAAACTATCAGTAGATTTATTTCACTATATTATAAAAAAAACGCCCGACTGTACTAACTTGTTTTTCGGTTTTCAATCAAAAATGTTGATGCGGAGTTTTTTCTTATTTTTTTTTTAAATAACTTAGTTTTATAGTGAGTTTTAAGGCTGAAAATAATTTTATAGTGTACCTATATTTTAAAAAACTATCAGTAGATTTATTTCACTATATTATAAAAAAAACGCCCGACTGTATTAACTTGTTTTTCGGTTTTCAATCAAAAATGTTGATGCGGAGTTTTTTCTTATTTTTTTTTAAATAACTTAGTTTTATAGTGAGTTTTAAGGCTGAAAATAATTTTATAGTGTACCTATATTTTGAAAAACTATCAGTAGATTTATTTCACTATATTATAAAAAAAACGCCCGACTGTATTAACTTGTTTTTCGGTTTTCAATTAAAAATGTTGATGCGGAGTTTTTTCTTATTTTTTTTAATAATTTAGTTTTATAGTGAGTTTTAAGGCTGAAAATAATTTTATAGTGTACCTATATTTTGAAAAACTATCAGTAGATTTATTTCACTATATTATAAAAAAAACGCCCGACTGTATTAACTTGTTTTTCGGTTTTCAATCAAAAATGTTGATGCGGAGTTTTTTCTTATTTTTTTTTAAATAACTTAGTTTTTATAGTGAGTTTTAAGGCTGAAAATAATTTTATAGTGTACCTATATTTTGAAAAACTATCAGTAGATTTATTTCACTATATTATAAAAAAAACGCCCGACTGTACTAACTTGTTTTTCGGTTTTCAATCAAAAATGTTGATGCGGAGTTTTTTCTTATTTTTTTTTTAAATAACTTAGTTTTATAGTGAGTTTTAAGGCTGAAAATAATTTTATAGTGTACCTATATTTTAAAAAACTATCAGTAGATTTATTTCACTATATTATAAAAAAAACGCCCGACTGTATTAACTTGTTTTTCGGTTTTCAATCAAAAATGTTGATGCGGAGTTTTTTCTTATTTTTTTTTAAATAACTTAGTTTTATAGTGAGTTTTAAGGCTGAAAATAATTTTATAGTGTACCTATATTTTGAAAAACTATCAGTAGATTTATTTCACTATATTATAAAAAAAACGCCCGACTGTATTAACTTGTTTTTCGGTTTTCAATTAAAAATGTTGATGCGGAGTTTTTTCTTATTTTTTTTAATAATTTAGTTTTATAGTGAGTTTTAAGGCTGAAAATAATTTTATAGTGTACCTATATTTTGAAAAACTATCAGTAGATTTATTTCACTATATTATAAAAAAAACGCCCGACTGTATTAACTTGTTTTTCGGTTTTCAATCAAAAATGTTGATGCGGAGTTTTTTCTTATTTTTTTTTAAATAACTTAGTTTTTATAGTGAGTTTTAAGGCTGAAAATAATTTTATAGTGTACCTATATTTTGAAAAACTATCAGTAGATTTATTTCACTATATTATAAAAAAAACGCCCGACTGTATTAACTTGTTTTTCGGTTTTCAATTAAAAATGTTGATGCGGAGTTTTTTCTTATTTTTTTTTTAAATAACTTAGTTTTATAGTGAGTTTTAAGGCTGAAAATAATTTTATAGTGTACCTATATTTTAAAAAACTATCAGTAGATTTATTTCACTATATTATAAAAAAAACGCCCGACCGTATTAACTTGTTTTTCGGTTTTCAATCAAAAATGTTGATGCGGAGTTTTCCTTATTTTTTTTAAATAACTTAGTTTTATAGTGAGTTTTAAGGCTGAAAATAATTTTATAGTGTACCTATATTTTGAAAAACTATCAGTAGATTTATTTCACTATATTATAAAAAAAACGCCCGACTGTATTAACTTGTTTTTCGGTTTTCAATCAAAAATGTTGATGCGGAGTTTTTTCTTATTTTTTTTTAAATAACTTAGTTTTTATAGTGAGTTTTAAGGCTGAAAATAATTTTATAGTGTACCTATATTTTGAAAAACTATCAGTAGATTTATTTCACTATATTATAAAAAAAACGCCCGACTGTACTAACTTGTTTTTCGGTTTTCAATCAAAAATGTTGATGCGGAGTTTTTTCTTATTTTTTTTTTAAATAACTTAGTTTTATAGTGAGTTTTAAGGCTGAAAATAATTTTATAGTGTACCTATATTTTGAAAAACTATCAGTAGATTTATTTCACTATATTATAAAAAAAAACGCCCGACTGTATTAACTTGTTTTTCGGTTTTCAATCAAAAATGTTGATGCGGAGTTTTTTCTTATTTTTTTTTAAATAACTTAGTTTTTATAGTGAGTTTTAAGGCTGAAAATAATTTTATAGTGTACCTATATTTTGAAAAACTATCAGTAGATTTATTTCACTATATTATAAAAAAAACGCCCGACTGTACTAACTTGTTTTTCGGTTTTCAATCAAAAATGTTGATGCGGAGTTTTTTCTTATTTTTTTTTAAATAACTTAGTTTTTATAGTGAGTTTTAAGGCTGAAAATAATTTTATAGTGTACCTATATTTTGAAAAACTATCAGTAGATTTATTTCACTATATTATAAAAAAAACGCCCGACTGTACTAACTTGTTTTTCGGTTTTCAATCAAAAATGTTGATGCGGAGTTTTTTCTTATTTTTTTTTTAAATAACTTAGTTTTATAGTGAGTTTTAAGGCTGAAAATAATTTTATAGTGTACCTATATTTTGAAAAACTATCAGTAGATTTATTTCACTATATTATAAAAAAAACGCCCGACTGTATTAACTTGTTTTTCGGTTTTCAATCAAAAATGTTGATGCGGAGTTTTTTCTTATTTTTTTTTAAATAACTTAGTTTTTATAGTGAGTTTTAAGGCTGAAAATAATTTTATAGTGTACCTATATTTTGAAAAACTATCAGTAGATTTATTTCACTATATTATAAAAAAAACGCCCGACTGTACTAACTTGTTTTTCGGTTTTCAATCAAAAATGTTGATGCGGAGTTTTTTCTTATTTTTTTTTTAAATAACTTAGTTTTTATAGTGAGTTTTAAGGCTGAAAATAATTTTATAGTGTACCTATATTTTGAAAAACTATCTGTAGATTTATTTCACTATAATATAAAAAAAACGCCCGACTGCATTAACTTGTTTTTCGGTTTTCAATCAAAAATGTTGATGCGGAGTTTTTTCTTATTTTTTTTTAAATAACTTAGTTTTTTAAGGCTGAAAATAGTTTTATAGTGTACCTATATTTTGAAAAACTATCAGTAGATTTATTTCACTATATTATAAAAAAAAACGCCCGACTGTATCAACTTGTTTTTCGGTTTTCAATCAAAAATGTTGATGCGGAGTCTTTTCTTATTTTTTTTTTAATATTTTAGTTTTATAGTGAGTTTTAAGGTTGAAAATAATTTTATAGGGTACCTATATTTTGAAAAACTTTCAGTAGATTTATGTCACGATATTTAAACAAAATTGAAATAATAAATAATCCAATCAGAGTTAGGTATTGTCCTCCAAAAGATAAGATTTTCAGATATGTAAATAGAAATATTGCAAGTAACTTACTACTGATGAAATGTCTGTAACATAGTTAAGTACGACCAGAGATCTAAGGAGGACTTAAATCAATAAATATATATATTGAAAACGCATTACGATAATTCACGCAGGAAGCAGGAACCAAAAATGGTTTTATACCAAATGCGATGTCTCTATCGGAAAATAATATTAAGGAATCATTGGTCGATTATCATGATGATACTAGGGCCGAATTATTTGAAGACTGGTTCCAAAATAAACTCATACCAAATATTCCACCCAACAATATTATCGTCATGGATAATGTTAGCTACCACAGTCGAAGACTAGATAAAATGACACCAAAGCCACTTTACAAGAATATATGTTGAATAATGATATGTACTATGAGGAAAAGTACACAAAAAACTGTTACTAGAAGTTTTACGCAGTTATTCGATAAAGAAGAAATAACTTTGTGATTCATTGGCTTTTTTTTGACTGTATACTCTAAATCAGGAATGTCAAAAATGATGAAATAAAACAATTTAATTTGTTTAACCCTTCATTTTTATATGAAGAGTTAAACAAATTAAATTGTTTCATTTTTATATGAAGAGTTAAACAAATTAAATTGTTTTATTTCATCAAGTAAAAGCCCCATCTACTCAATGTCAAAAATATTCTTAAAAACTACAGCAAAGGACCATTTCTGGCAACAAAGATGACATTTAGGTATATCAAAACCACGAGTTCTGGAATGATATATTATTTTTTGTGTTCAGAAATAGTAGGTAATTATTTAAATTATTGGTGATAAGTATTTTTTTTTTGGTGTTGAAGTATAATTGCACTATTTTATCAAATATTTAAAGTCAAATAAGTCAACAAAAGCTATAGACAAAACATAATCAAAATATGATATTTCACACGTATTTATTCTAAATATAATTCGTTACAGTACAATTGTCAAGCCCAAACAAAAAATTCGGGACTATGCATTATGTTTGGTCGGACATGCTAGCTCAAAATATGACCAACTTTTTTAAACTAGGCATTAAACATCTTACCAAAAATTTGGTAAAAATAATACAGAAACAGGTTAAACGACAAGATAGACGTTCTATCTAGAGTAACCTAATGTTCTGCCGCCGGGGGGAGTAGGGAGTATAGGGGAGTAGCAGTTGGCATGATTGGCGAATATTTATATTTTTACTCAAGTATATTTTTGTTACACAGGTCATCTGATAAATTTGAACAGAAAATACTTAATTCATAACTGATAATGCATATAAAATTGTTTTCAATTATTGCAAAAATATTTAATATTTCAAAATATATTCGGTGATATTATTTTATTATGTTTTACGTAGTTAATACCATTAAACCGAACGAATAAATTATATAGATACTACAAAAGTTTCTATTTTCTATTTGTTCTCAATTATATGTTTTTCATTCAATAAAAAAGTATAACAACAATTAGAGAGTTATTGGAAACATGAATTTACTGTCAGCATCAGATAAAATACTTCTCGGCCAAATCTTTTTTTTTTTATTTGACGGAGGGAGGACTACCAGTGACAAATAAGATCAAAACCAGAAAAGTGAGGTTATGTTATGTAAATAATGAATAAGGGATAGCGCACTGCAGTAAGCGCGCCATAATAAATACAAGCAGTAACCTTAACGATGTTTCCCTTATTCAAAACATCAAATGCGCATGAATATATGTCACAATTAAGATGACACTTTTACTGCTTAACCTTATAAAAGTTCCAATAACTCTATATTATTAAACTAAATTGAATTGAAAACAACAATAAACTGTAAAAAATAAATTTGTTTTAACTATTATTACTACGTGGAATCTTTTCATAATTATTAAATAAAACCAATTAATAACGATTTCCACAATAGAAATATGATATTTTTTACTCGGCCGGCTTAACAAATTACATTTGCATCGTCAGGAGTAAATTATCATTTTGATATGTAACCTGAATATATCATGATATAAGATATAATACATTTATGCTATCTAAAATACTATCTAACAATGGAGGATGAAGAATATCTATCTGTTCATTTATAAGAGTATATTGAACATATTTTTTGTATTTTTCATTTACTAATGATTCTAAGATTCTTAAGTCGGTGACAATTTTGACAACTATGTATATGATTAATGGTGTTATTTAATGTGCGGAGGTGATGATTTGATTCAATTAAATGTTTTGCATAATTTGATCTGATCTGGATGTTTATTTCTAAGTATAGCAACTAAGATGTTCACTATATCTATTTCAAGATTTCTTTGTGCTTCACCGATATAAAATTCATTACAATGAGGAACATCTGATCTTATATAAGTAAAGGAAGTTAGCAATTATTTATATTGTTTTTCTTCATTTTCTTTTGGAAAAATTGATTTATTGATAGCCATTTTTTATATCATTTTATTAATCATATTGTGTTCAATTATTTTAATTTCTCTTTCAAAATTCTCTGAACACATTAGAAAAGCTCTGAGTACCATAAAGTGATATGCTGCTAGTTTGTGTGACATAGGGTGGTTTTAGTTGGATGGTATAATAATGTATGTGTGTTTTGGTTTTCTATAAATTGAATATTCAAGTTTGTTTTCAATTCTAGTGATAATTTATTGATTAATTTTCTTCTATTTCTGATGTAAATTCAATATACGGTTTTATGTTACTGATACATTGGAAAAATATGTCTAATGTTCTAGACCAGAAGTAGGTACCTACAAAACTTAAAATATGATCAACATATATCTGTACCAAAATAAAATATGCTTGGCTAAATAAGATTTAAAAATAGTAGTCCCCAAATTACCTATCCATAAAAATAGGTATCTTGCTAAAATTGATTATGATTTGCACTTGGTATCCTCCATCTTGTAAATAAAAAAAATAATTTCGATTAATGCAAACTTCAAATAAATTTAAAATTGCTAACTTATAACGGAAATTAAAAAAAAACGATTATTTTTAAATAAATTTATTAACTAATAACGCAAACGTAATTTATGCAACTGGACTTATTCGACAAATTTGAATGTTGATTGTAACAAAAGTCATAAAAAATATATACGTACAATATTATAGGTATATTATTATGAACTAGATAAAATAATTTACGTCAGACAGTAACGCGTGGAAGTTATTGATAAACAAACCTAACCTTGTCAAAATTGAATTCAAGTCAATTGAATGTTAGTGAAATACATATTTGATGTATTTTGCATTTAATTTAATTCAAAAAGTAACGAGCACCCACAACATAAAAATTGACTAGATGAGGTTTTTATTTGATGAAGATCCATACTGACACGATGAAATAAAACAAAATATAATTTGTTTAAATCTTCATTATTATTTTTGAACCTATGTTCAAATTAAACTTGTGACGCGTTTCGCTTTGGTAGCAAAGTAGCAAAAAAAATAATGAAGGTTTAGACAAATTAAATTGTTTTATTTCATCGTGTAAGCATCTTAACGTTTAGCCAATCTTTAAATAAATATCAAAAACTATAAGGAAGTATTCAAAATTTATAAAAATGATGACTTATAAATATACGTTAATAGTTATTTAACCAACAAGTGTATTAATGAGGGCCATTAACAATCGAGATAATTTGGAGATTGTTAATTGCCCTTTTAATACTCGTGTTAGTTACAAAGCTTTTTCGTCGACTGTATCAGTTTTCGTTTTTCTCATTATTTAAAAACTAAAAATATTTATTTGTTTCATAGGTAAGTACTGTCAAAAATAAATAATGACATTGAAATGTCACAGAGAAGGTCGCCAGTTCAAATGTCACTATTTTCGTTTTTCTGACATTATATTTTGGATGTTTCATTGTTTCAACACTAATATTATTATAATTTTGTAGAATAATAACATAAAAACGATATAAGTCAAAAACTAGAGGTATTCTATACTAGGATTCATTTTTTGAAGACGTTATTGTATGTTTGGTTGCCTACACCACAGGTAACTGTCAATATAAATATAATGTATAAGATGTGCGTTGGGTTGCCTGCAGAAAATCGTTGATTAATGTAGGTAAATCATCATTAATGGGGGTCATTAATGTATGATTTTGTCTAATTGTGAGAACGTTAATAGCATATGTTAATACACGGTCGACGGAAAATATACATTAAATGGTAATAGGGATTTTGATTATATAATAAATATACGTTATGCAACCACCATAACAAATTAAGACAATCTCCATTAATAGGTGTATTTACATTAATTGCCGCTTCTTCCTTGTGCGGCATAAGACAATAGTGCCATAAAATATGCAAAAAATTAACGCAAAAAGTCTGCCTTTAGCCTTTTTTCCAAAACAACCAAATCATTCATCATTTTTAGCGGATTTATCCTACTTCCTTACTAATTTCAGGAGGAGTGCAAACACTCGCAACTTATCATTTTAAAAATACAATTGACATAAGGAAATGTCAATTTAATTTATTATGATTAGGAATGTTGCAAAGAAATAGCTGTTCTGGCCTCCGTCATCGCATGTCCTGGAGGAAATGTGGAGCTTTCAATGTTGTTGCAGACGGTGCATTCCCTCTCTCATTTTTACAACATGTTTGTATACATGGGGTTCGTGCTCCTATATAGTCTCCACGATTTTCAACATTTTTAGCTTTATATCAGTGCCTTCAAGTAGGGAATTAATGTATCCTGTTATAAGGTTTGTTCCACCAAAAATCAGGAACGATCGGAAAATAACTGATCATAGCAAATATCATTATCTGACAGTTTCTGATTGTTGTGATAATAAGAAAATATTATTGCAAAAATCAAATGGAAATATTCCTAAACATGTCTCAATAATAAATCAATTGTAATTTATGATCTTCTTATCCAAACGATTGTGTATAAAATTTATAAATATTCCACTATAATTAATAATAATCTTTTTGTTAACAAATGCAATTGGTAAGAAACTGACTGTTCATAACATATTTTTTCGTGAATAACATCTTGTGTAATGTTATTTCAACATAACCATTATTATAACATTCTAAATATATAATATAATCAAAAAGAAAAAATAACTTCAAATCACTCATTTTTATTGTTTATTATTGTTAATTATTCTCTCGTTCGTCATGGCTTCCAAGAAAAGACAACAACACAACAAAAGGTGTTTACTTATAGTTCCCGAATAACGAAATATTTCATACGCAGGCGGGACTGGTTCTGTATTCCCGAGTTTCGTCCTTACTCAGGACACGGAATTACATTCACCGTTCTTGAACTTGTTCTGGTATAGTCCTATTATTTGTTGGAACGATTTACGGATTAGTTTAGAACTAATTCTCGACGTGTTGGAACGCTACTTTCAATTTACGCAAACTCCGTCCAATTCCGAACTAATTCCCAAGCTTGTTGGAACAAAGCTTATGTTTACTTTTTTCGTCTTCATGAATCTATTCCAAATTCCAATAAGACGATCTTAACTAGTTGATGTGAAAACACCAAGTCATCAATCTTGCTACAGAAACTGGATTAGTAATTACAGTAAATTTTACGCGATGAAATGTCCGTTAAAAAAATTATATTCTACAATAACGTAGTATTTTGTTTGTTTTCAGATAACCTCAAAAATGCCGAATACAATCACGGATACTCCAGAAAAAACAGGCTATCAGAAAATACCCTTGGGGGAATCGAAAGAAACAAAAGACTGCGTCTGTGAAAAAAGTGAGAAAATTGTTAAAACTGTGATAGATAATGATGGAACAGACCCACTGACAACACTCGAAGTTTCTAGTCAACCAGATATAATCATACCTCCAGATGGAGGCTGGGGGTGGGTTATAGTTATTGCTTCTTTTGTATGCAATTTGGTGGTTGATGGTACGATTTTTTCTTTCGGTACATTCATTGAAAAAATTGCCGAAGAGTTTGATGTCGAACGAACAGAGGTCACTCTGGTAAGTACACTATTATATAAACTTTGCTATACTATATCCGCTTCATTCAATTGTGAACAAAGTTGGTAGGTACCTCTGATTTGATCTGATAAGTTGGGAGGGTAGGACAACCTCACAATACCTATGCCTCATTATGCATCCTTCTGAAAGTCCCTCCCAGTTCGTCAACCAGCCTATGATTTTAACATAGTTGTAAACGTCCCCAAGAGGAAATTCTCTTCATGGCATAGCAAAAACTCGCCGAATACGGATTTACGGATGTATGAAAGAGCCGAGCAATCAAAATATGCTCTACCGTCAAATCTTCCTTTTCACACCCTCGACACAAGAATGTGTCTGATAGCCTCATTCTATGAAGATGTTTGCTTAGTTAACCATGTCCAGTCAGAACCCCTGTTGCAAAACGTGGGTTCCGCCGGGTCATCGTCAAGAATATGTTTGCTGCTGCACTGTCAGGATAGTATAGTAATTCCTTGGCTAGTTTGCAGTATTTCGTTTCACCCCACCGTTTTTTGAAGTGAGTATGTTCACATACTAGGCTTGCTACTACCGAAGCTGTTACATTGGCGAAGACATTTTTAAACTTCTGCCGTCCTAGCCAGGATATCGGACGTGCGGTTTACCATGCCCTTTGGTCCACAAAAGTGTGACTACATTGTTGTTTATCGCCTTAACCAAGGCATGGTGACATTCGAGTACTAATCCTGATATAATACTTGGTCTCTTCAGGGCTAGTAGTGCTTGTCTGCTATCTGTATAGATGCACACATTGTTTCCAGAGATGTTTCTACCGGAAATCTCTTTTGCAGCTATGTAGATGTCATTCAGTTCGGTTTGAACTACGTTGGCATATTTTCCCATGTTTCAGTTTCTGAGCCATCAGTGAAGATGTTGTACCTGCTACTAGCGTTTCTCGTATTGGGTAAATACAGTGTGCGGAGTAACGAGACATCATCTGTAGCGGGAATCTCTCACATCGATTTCTATGTTACAGGCGTAGATGAACTCCATTAATCCACGATTTTAAAAAATGGTTCCTACGATGATTTGTCTCAAACCAACTTTGACAACTATTTTACAAATATCATGTCAAAGCTTACAAGCGATCGAACAAAAAAGGATTTATAGAAGACAGCAAGGCAAACCTGGAGAATTTAAACGAGTAAAAATATACAGGGTGATTGATTGACATTTTTATTTTTTATAACATTTCCGGTTAAACTGGAAGTCGACCATATACAACCCACCAAAATATATCTGCCCATTACTCATTCAGATCCGGGTTGCATGAGCTTTAACTCTTCTGTCCTTCTCTTAAATCCACCATTGCTTTCAAAACTCGGGAAATATTTGAAAAATTTAACCATTTGTTTGAATGTTCACAGTTTTACTTTAAATTGTTTTATTTTTTAGATGGGGTCGTTGATGTCTGGTTTTTATTTAATAGTTGGACCCTTTGTAAGCGCTATTGTAAATAGATATGGTTTCCGAATAGTGGTTATATTTGGCAGTTTCCTTAGCGCTATCGCATTTGCTCTTTGTTATTTTGCCACTAGCGTTACTTATCTATGTATTGTCTATGGATTTATAGGAGGTGAGTAAGATTTTTGAATATTTTTATTTTTAAGCTGAAGCAGGGTCCAGTTATATCTCTAATCTTTGAAACGCATAAAGGGAAAGTTATGAAATTCTAGGATGAATGAGACTTTATTTTGCATATTTTAGAGCAAATGCCAAATGTTTTTGACGTCAGGGTTTATCGTACGGCAAATGGCAGCCTAGGTCGAGTTACGTATCACAAAGAAGCTTATTTTTTTTCTTTCCAAAAACAATAGCAATCACTTTACTCGGAAATTAGAAGAAAAATTTAACAGAAATATTAAAATTGTAGTTATAAACAAAACTGGATGATTACAATTCGACCAGTACCGGCAATTATGTCTGTTAACAGAACAGTGATGACACTGAATGCCAAAAAATCTAAGAAATTGTTTTGCAACCTAATTTTATCTGTAATTGCTTCACAAAATTAAAATCGTCTATCAAAATCATCCTCAGTCAATTCCTGGAGATGTTGAACTTTATGCGGATAAAAGTTATTTTTATGCAGAATAGTTTGTATAGACTGTCTACAAATACTATAATTGTAGATGTTTTAGGGTTTTCTTGAACATCTAAAGTTTTATCTTCATTAGTTGTACTTTTCGGTCTACCAGAGCTTGAAATATCCTTTTCCTACAGTCGCGCGTAAAATGACGCTCTAGAGCAAAAAAACGAATCTTTTTCGCTCGCTTATTTCATCAAATTTGGTAATGGAAAAGATAATAATAAAACATTAATAAATAATATGAAAACTAAAACGTCTTAAATCATAATCCACTACTATTATAACCTAAGATAATTTAAAAAACTGTTTTAATTATTAAAAGTGCGACTGTAGAAAAAATTATGTTTTTCGAGCGACAATTTCACTGTCGCTTTCAAAAGATCGCAACATTCTTTCTCAAGCGGCAATCTGTTACTTTACGCTCTAAATACACAAATAACTATTACACTACCAGTTTCATTATAGTATTTTATGCAACGATCAAGTAATGATAGCCATTAAGACACGAGCATGTTGTAGGATACGAAACGAGCCGCAGGCGAGTTTCGTATATAATATGCGAGTGTATTAATGGCCATTACATGAAAGTTGCAAGCAATATTTTTTCTACTCCGATTAATAAGAATTATTTAATTAATAATTATCATATATAGTTACTTTTGAAAATCAAAATTATTTGACAGCTGTCAAATCAAGTGTCACCTAATATAATTAATTTCAGAAATGTCAACCAGGTATCCATGGCTATATTAAATATTGTGCGAATGTCGCATTCCTCTTGGCTTAAAAATCTGTATCATAATGAAAATTTGTTTCATAATGAATATCATTATGATACAGATTTTAGTCTTTTAGTAAGTATATTATAAAACAGGAGTAGAAAAAATTTGTTATTAATCTGGTCACTGTAGATTTACTTATGGGAGGGCATTCAGGATTTAAATAGTTGAAAATATGAGCTGCTTCGTCATGGGAACGTTTGCGATCACCATATCCAAATAACATTAAGATTTCGATTCGTTATTTTTGTGCCATTATTCTCAATTTACTTTTAAACTTCGTGCTAATTTGAAATTGGTAACAGTTTTGACAATTTGTACATAAATAATGATGTGGTTGAAGTTTTTAATGCCTACTATTGTTTTTTGTTTAATTTTAAAAACCTACAATTTGTATTAAAGTGATACATTGCTATTATTTTTGGAAAGATTCAAAGATAATCCCTTGGTGCGAAAATTTAGGCTAATTGTAGCAGATTTCTTTGATATATATAACTTGCTAGATGTTATCCGTCTAGAGTAGATAAAGCCCGAAACTTATTGAAGCTTCCCAGGATGTTAATCCGCATTCGAATATATGAGTCCCACTTCTTGACCCCAGTGTAGGTCGAACCCAAAACCGCTTTTTTCTCGTTTTGTCTTACTCTTGGTAAGGAAAATTTCGCACGCTGCTGCTGCAAGTAATTGGTTTTTTGCATCCATCTTAACTGAACTAAAGTGTGGACGCGACTATGTTTTAAATAAAAGTTTCATAGCAGGGTTTGTGTAGCAAAGATATATAGCAATGTTACTCAGTCTGGATCCGCCTTTATGCAAGAAATTTGAAGAACTATGTAATAATATTAAAACTAATAATATTAGTTAACAAGAAAAGGAAAATACCTATCATCGGTATAATACAAAATATTCATTGAAATAATAGAAGGATTCTGGAAAAACAAAGTTTTTTATATTCAGAAGTTCAAAAAGACTATCAAAGAATACCCACAGTATTTTAACATACAAAGAAAATTACTACAATGAATAAAGTATATCTACTGTATAGAAAATAATTGGAAGCATTGCGAAATACTTGGTTTTCTTCTTCATTCGACGAAAAACGCTTTCCACAAAAAATGGTTTAAAAGATACTAGTTGCTGTAAGCCAAATGTGGGGAATACAGTGATTGCTGCGGCGGATTTGGGGACTGTAGCCCAGGGTGTCAAATATTAGGTGGCGGCAATTAAAACATTAAAACTAAAACCAACTATTTCTCACGAGTATGAAATTTAATCACTGATAAACATTTGTCATGTGAAAAAAAATGTGCCGTAGTATTTTGAATTTCGGATTAATGAAATTTTTAAGTCAAATATTGATGTCAAAAATGAAAATTTAAAATAATTTACTATCATAACAAGTTGTACAACGTTGAATTAAACATCTTCTAAAATTAGTTCGAGGTCTTATCGTAAAAACAAAATACTTATTTTTAATATAGCAGCCGAACTGATACATGTACCAGTATACAGACTAAATGTTACAGTGGCAACTTTTTAAATGTTGATTATTTAATACTTGGATTAATTACTATTAAAATTAAAATAGTCAGGTAAGATGATGAAACAAAAACGTTTCTATTGAAAACACCAGCTAGCGAATACTTATTTACTATCATTTTCTCAAAATCTGCCGAAATTTAACTATAAAAATTGCAAGTCATTCATGGAAAAAAAGCAGAATATGCTCTAAAGTAGATTGCCAATATTGATTTTGTAACAATTGACTTTTTCTCGTGTGTTATATACACCTTATTATACAAACTACTTATATTGTACAAGCCACTGAAGTTCGAATATTCGGTAACTAAGCATTGTATAATTTTTTTAATGTTTTTTGTTAATTCTTAATATTTCACAATAGTATAATGTTTTTCTTATTTACTTAAATAGTGTTTACTGGTGGAATAAAATTATACACACTACTATGGCTAATTACTATTGATTTTTTTATAGAAACACACATTGTATTAAACTTAATTTATATACACACTTTACTTAATGTCTACTAATTTATTTACACTCGGTATAATAGTTCTAATTTATTTTAACCACTTGAATATTACACTATTTATCTTCACTCTTTCATTCACTGTCTTTCTGTGCACTAACTCTTTACTGTATTGTTAACTAACTTTGTTTACTAACAGTTAACTCTCCGAAAAACTCGCGTATATATAGTGTTTCTCAATTCTCGAACAATCTTGAATTTTTCCACACTCCTCATATGCGTAAACACTGCAGTAACCAGAAGATTGTAGAAAGCGCATTCGCCAAAATTTATAGTTTAGTGACAGGGCCGGCTTTGAGTTGGTGCCTTCGTAACAATAGGAATTTATTAGAAGTACCAAAAATAAAATTAATGTGATTGATTTTCGAACCGAGAGGTAGATAACAATAAAAAGTTCAATTAAATCCAAATTACACAACGAATTTTAAAAAAATTAATGCTCAAAATATTTCCCTCCTTCAGCGCGGTAATACATCATAAGTCTGTCGTACATTTGATTCGAGCTCGCAAATTTTCCAAAATAATACGATTAAGTAATTTAGCGGTAATCGAAACGAAGTTTTGAGAAATCCAAGGTAATTTTTGGTAATTCTAAAGGATATTTAGCATGGGGTGGCGTAAATAGGACTTACTTACTCTTTTAGGGTTACAACGAATGTTTTTAAAAATCATTCTTATGAGAAACAGAATGTATTCCAGGAACCAGTTATACAAAGAAGCAGAAGTCTTGGATTGTCGTCAACTATTATTCCTTCAGATTTGTAACTACCAATTTGCAAACCGAACATTTTTTTTCAACTGGCAATCATTCATATAGTAGAAGACAGCGGGATATCTATTTTTTATCTTTAATGTTAAAATCTGTGGGACAAAAAGGGTTCGCTTACCTTGGACCGAAAATTTTAAATTTCTTTTTTTAACAACAAAGCTGTGAAATAAACGATTGAAATATCAGAAAAGAAACTCGAATAGTTACTAACAAAATTATCAAGGCAAAAAATACAAAATTTGATAGAATCATAATTATGATGTATATATAATGGAAAAGTTTCAGGTAATTGTATTAAATATAATCAAAATAACATAAATTTAAAAAAAATGAATAGCATGTCTAGTTAGGTCAGTAATTATATTCTTTTGGAAATTATCATAATATCTGTATATTTTTAATTGTGTTGTGATGGAAAATAATATTTATGTAATTATATTTTATTATATAATTTAATCATAATAATTTATTGTACTTACAGGTAATTTATCTTGTGTTATTTTTCTTAATCACTACATCTGTGCATATCATTTTCTTAATGTTTTTTATTTTATATGGTGAATAAAATTTTTATTATATTCTTAGGTAATCTAAGGGTAATCCAATAATATGTAGCTTATTTTAAGTATTCTTCTAGTAGTCTCACATAATCTGAGGTAGTAATCTTTAATTTTTCACGTCAGTGAACGTCATTGACGGACTTTTTTTTACAATATATATATATTAAGAGTCGACGTAATCCTAGAAAATTTAATGTAATCTTAAATACTCTAAGGTAATCCTTTGGGTAATGTAAGGTACTACTAGATAATCTGGATTAATTTGAAGTAATATTAGGTAATCTTGGGTAGTTTTAGGTAATTTGAGGTAATTTAAAGGTACTCCCGACAACCCCTCGTCATTACCAGTTGAAAATGGTTAATTTGGTAAAATTTTGCTATTTATACAGTTATGTTAAAACTCTGGAAGTTGATAGATAATTAATATTTAATGTTGGTAAAACATTTTAGATCAAATAATTGTAACATTATGTTATATTCATTTCCTTGATACTATTTCAGAATGCCTACTTTCTTAGTACATAAATAAACATTTCTAATTAAATTTATTAAATAAAAGTCTTATAGGTAGGTAACAGAAATAAGTTAGTTTTCCAATAACTAACCTAGCGTAACAATAGGCCTAAATAAAAAAAGAATATTAAATAAACTATATTTGACATTTACTAGATTCTTATACTATTTCAACGGCTTGGTAATTGGTTTTTATATTTTACAACCAATACTCTGATATGAGGTGCATCAAGGTGCATCATAGAACGAAATAGTAAAGTTCATACAAATGTTTGTTTGACTATGGGCACATTATTCACTTGATTCTAGTGCAAAGAATACATTCGCGCCATAACCAAACAAACTGAAAATAAGGCACAAACAAAGTATACTTTCCGACTTGCATAATATATAATTACATACTCCACTACCATTATATAACGCAGAAATTAACTTGGCAAAGTAAACCAAAATCTTGAATTAAATATAAAATAATGCTACTGAAATGGGCAGCATTTATTAAATTATTATCTATATCACAGCTAAACTGAACCAAAGACAAAGAACACTAACGATTCCAGTAGTAGATTAAATTGGATTTGAAGATAACGAATAATTCTAGAGAGGTCTAAATCTCCAGGATCGAAAAGGAAATCACAGAAAACAATTGCTATTCAACGATGATCGTAACGAATTAGTAGAACAACAAGGACAAGAAGCTGACAACATTTGCATTAGCAAAATGAAGGTGTCCTGTATAATAAACATGAGACAAATATTCAAATAAAGAATCAATTTCCTCTTTACTTCTTTACTGGATGTCTAAACAAATTGATATAATTTCTAATTTTCTGCTATGTTCCACTTGCCTCCATTAGTTACACTTTAATTTGACCTGTTTTTTACTGTACTTATCAGATTTTGTTTATTTCAGGAATTGGTTTTGGCTTCATTTACGCCCCATCCGTAGTAATATTGGGATTCTATTTTGAAAGATGGAGGGCATTAGCAACAGGAATCGCAGTATGCGGCTCCGGAATAGGAACCTTCATTTACGCTCCCATGACTGAAATTTTAATCTCGAAGTTTGGATGGAGACACACGCTTTTATTCCATGCGGCTTTAATACTTTTATGCGGAATTTCTGGCACTTTATACAGGTAAACATGCAAAAAGGGATTGTATACATAAATATAAATTGATTTTATAGTTTGCTCCAAAATTTTCGTTGCTAAAAGGGTAACCAGCGCCCAAGGCCAAAAAAAAATTATTTATGGTATAAATAATAAGGGACCAGATAAAAACGAAATTTTGATCAGATAACCTGCTGAAGATTAGCGTTAGGTGATAGACCACTCGTAAGACCAACCTGTTTATAATGTTCATACAATAAGGTAACTTCTTTTCACGAGCTCTTTGACAAAGTACCTATCCGATAACACTGCAACCGAATGGCTTATTGTATTTTTCTTTGTACTTTTCCATAACATCCAGTCCAGCATCTTTGTCTCAAGTTTCTCTGCTCCCAAATATACTCTTTCACTTTGAGAATATGCTGCAGCTGTATTTCGTCAACAATGTCTATAAAAAAATGATTCCAAACTTTAAAGATCCATCGTATTTAACTTCACTTGACAGGCTAAAAGTTGGATTTTCTTAGACTAGAGAATGAGTTAAGTAAGGCAAGTCCAGTAATCTTCCTGCTTGACCTAGGATAGAAATATATACCTGATTGATTCATGTGTGGACCAGACCAGAACCTTCCATCCACATCTCAATCAATTTTGTCAAACAAACATTAAATAGTAGGTACATACTTTGTGCATCCTTCGATAAATGTTACCGAACAATTGTTACATTAAGGGCCGATTCTACAATGCCAGTATAAAAGTCAGTATAGTTATTCCTTTGATATTTTATACCTAGATTTATACCGAGAATAACTGGATGTGGGTTCTACAATGGATTCCTATGACAGGTACTGTTATTCCGAGAATATCTCGCAGGTAGTTCCAATGAACCAACGTTTTGACGTTTGACGCTTTGAAAAGCGGGAAATTCTGACACAGTTATTAATACTAGGGAAGATTAAGGCCTGCAGACAGCATATCTGTTTCTGCAGCCAAAAGCACATAAGAAATTCCAGTTCATCATATTCTTCAAAATAATTCTGCCTGATAACAAATTTTTCAAATTAGAAACCTCATTCAACTTATGCTATACTTTACATAACTTTAAATACTTTAGGATCAGTATAGTCTTATATCTTCAATTTCCTATCTTCTGACACGAGACATTACAGCAATTGTTGTTGGTATTTTCACGCGAAACCAACCAATAGAAATGCAGAATAAGTTTATTCCTCGGTTATTCTCCCAAATTGGAATAGATAACTTATACTCTGGTTTATACTTGGAATAAAGATATACCTCTAATGTAGAACGCAATAGTGACTCGTTATCCTACGTATAGCAAATACCAGGTTTATACTCAAATTGTAGAACCGGCCCTAAAACAGGCATGGTCTACGATATATTATTCTCCTAATAAACTAATCGGCTTTGTAAATAAACTGAATTTGTTTGGTGAAATATGAATAGGCGTGAGTCACGATAGCGCAGTGAATGGCTGAATAGACCCACTCACCACAAACCTAACCTAACTTCCAACTTGCCTTGCTTGAGATATGTCTCAAGTTTTAATCAAAATGGAGGTCAACGTCATGTAATGGCTACAGAAACGGTTAAAAAATAGGGTTAATTTTTAAATATTTTTTAGCTTCATGTTTTGTAATTTTTACAAATCTGCTAACATCCTGTTAACGATGGTAGGTCATTAATCACTTACAGTAACCATCGAACATGTAGGTAATCATTTAAGCTTGCTTCTCACTGTATAGGATATAAACTATTACTGATGAAATAATAATAATGAAAATCCTGTGATAACATTATGTTTTAATCTTATTTATTATCTTTTTAGACCGTTGAAGGCTGCAAAAATAAATTCTGATGTAACGGAAGAATCAAAACCTGAATACGAACTTCCTACAGCTACCCAACAGAAAATGGAAGCTGCCATTAGAATGATGAAAAGAGGCTCAGATGCTTCAGTTTTGGATCACCAAGCATCCATTCCTCGTCTCTTGGGAGTGAATAATAACTCCGTGTATCCCAGAGTATCAGATGTATACCACACTATCTGCGTTCCGAATGGAAACGTAACATCCAGGCGAGCAATACCAAATGTAGCTTGGTCAAGAGAGAGAAGCAAGACTGAAGGAAAGCTGCAACTGACGCAATTACAAAAATTAAGACAGGCTAAAGAGGATAACAAGAGTCATGAAGTAATTCGGCCACTATACAGAGAAGATATTTTCTTCAATGCAAGTCTAAAACGTCTGCCTCAATATACATCACAAAGTTCAGTTCAGTATAACTTATCAGTTACGAGAGCTCCCACTAAAAACGACGTCGAAGAAGAAATAACACACAAACGTATTTTTTGTCCTGAAGCCTTAAGAAGAGTCTTGGGAACTATGTTAGACTTCAGCTTGTTCAATTCACCTTCCTTTATAGTATTAGCTATTGGAGGATTCTTCACGATGATGGGTTTCTTTGTACCATATATGTTTTTAGTTGAACGAGCGAAAAGTGGTAATATTGATAAAATGACTGCTGTATGGTTGGTTTCTACAATGGGAATAGCGAATACAGTTGGAAGAGTTTTTTATGGAGTTATAAGTTCGTTTCCCAAAGCGAATGCCCTTGTTATTACGAACATTGCGTTAACTATTGGAGGACTTGCTACTATACTTAGTGGATTATATTTGACACCGGCGTATCAATTTAGCTACTGCGTGGTATTTGGACTTGCTATTTGTAAGTATATCATTACATTATTTATTTAATTGAGGTTTTAAAAGTATTTCGGTTTTTTTCTGGCAACAGTAATATCCAAAACAACAATATAAGTTTTGTTAAGAACAGTTATTTAATGGCTTCGATCAAGTTTTAAAGACTTGTGGGATTTGAAAATAAAGGAAATGGTCCAAAAAAATGGATCTTAACTCTTTGAGTATATCATGTCCAATGATCTTATTAATACAATAACACTAAAGGCCGAACACATTCTGTGCTACCCTGTGGCTGCTGAACGAGACTACAAATCCTAGGAGCTGCGTTTGTGCGCTCTGAGGAAGTAGAAAGACTTACCCTTTCACAAAATATCAACTCCTTTGAAAAAATTTAACTTACAGGGGTAATCTAATTTGAATTAAGACGCAATAGCTGTTTATTGTCAAGGCGCACGCTTATAAATAAACCACTCACAAAAACCAAACCAAGACTAAAGAAGTTGAAGGCATATATACATAATCTATATACAGGAATACTTCAAAATGATGAGATTTTATTCTTCAACTGAAAAATTATATTAATATTGATGGATACTTGATTGTACATAGTTCAGAATGATAAAGAGCCATCGCTTTGTGTGAGGTACCTAATTAAATGCCACTGATGGAGGATTTTCTTATAAAATCGACTCTATTGATTGATCCATGCTAATTTGCTTCAGACTCGCTAGCAAATCAATAGTATTGTTTCGAAAGCAAATGAAAACCAAATCATTGAATGAATTAAAGGAGTTGAAAACTTATCGACCAAAAATATACAGCAAAACAATATTTTTGCACTTATATATATTTAATAAATCATACTATCGACCCTCCATGAACTAATGAAAACAGTATTTCACATGCTTACAATTTCTTAAATATTCTTATAAAACTTACTTGTTTTAGCTTGCTTCGCATCCATAAGGCCGATCGTAGTAGTGGATCTACTCGGTTTGGAAAAACTCACAAATGCGTTCGGTCTTCTCCTTATGTTCCAAGGAGTAGCAGCGATAATTGGTGCACCCTTAGCAGCGGCTTTTATGAACGCTGCTGGTAGTTTCGACGCTTGCTTCTATTTCTCCGGAGGGCTGATAATCTTCTCGGCAGTTATGTGTTATCCTTTGAACTATATTAACGCTTGGGAGAAGCGAAGAAATCTAGAAAAGAAAACTGTATTAGTATAATTTGTACATATATTTATTTTAGAGTATTTTTTTATTTGTAAGAAATCCTTTCTATTTTACGAAAGAAAAGAGATTAAATTATTTATTTTTTTAAAGATTTGATTGTTTTAATGAGTAATTGAGAACAAAAACAATGACAAATGAATGACAAATACTAAAATCGAAGAGTAAATGTAGAAACTGAAACTGTTTTTCTACTGGTTTTGTTCCTTTATTTTTTTCCCGATGTTCTTTGAAATTTATTTTATGTCCTCACTGGAATAATGTGAGTTTTCTCAGCAATATCAACGCGTTCCAACGTGCCGTTGGCTAGCGTTGGAAATTCGGGCTGTACGCTGTTTAGACTGACTTTTTCGGTGGGACTCTGCAGTAGAAAATATTAAACTGATGACTCGTACAAAAAGTTTGCAAATGCGGATTGAAAAACTGAATTAGAAAAATTTACAGTGTTTGGAAAATGAAAGACTGAATCGAATGAGGTTTTTAATGTGCACACGGTTACTGACAATAAAGGGGTTTAAAAAAATCAGGTTATTATTTCATGCATCAGAATAGTAAAAATACATGTCCAAAACTACTTACTGATTTTGAAAAATAATGACAATTGTCTCCCAAGTAGTCATTAGAATTTTAAATATAATATTCCTACTTTCACTAGGAACACCATTCAATTTATGTTTGTCTGTTGTTTAAAATGGAATGAGGGTTTCAAAAATCGTACATACACCATTTACCGTGTGTATACATTGAAATGTTGCACGATTGTCCACACTCTCCCTTGTAGGTATGTATTTATATTGAGGTGACATTCACTGAGACCTAGAAGAACTATTGTGCTCCCTTTCTTTTACTTAGTTCCAGAGGAAAGTCTCAGAGACTAGTAGATCCTGTAAAATTATTTCCCGAAGGAATTTTAGGATATCCGCATGTTTTAGGTCCCTCTTCTATCCAGTAGTCTCCTAGGTGTAGTGCTCTAGGATTCCGTATTGCTATCAAATCCACAATTATGTGAATGGAGGTTTCTTCTTTAATTCCACAGAATCTATATTCTTCTCTACTAATTTGAGCTTTTTAAGGTGCTCATTCAGGAGACAGTGCCCCATCAAGACACCTGTCAAAACTCTTAGTGCAGTTTTACTATGGCTTAGTAATTCATTTGTTCTCACCTGGTTGTAGTTTCCCAGGAGTATCTTTGATTGTTTAAGCCTTACTAGATCTTTCCAATGTTCAGATCTCGGCTTCGCCTATTTCTTCCAATATTACATTGGAGCTGATACCACAAAATGGTTCTGGTCCCCCAAAAGGGTGTTTCAGCTCCTCTCTTTGCTAGTTCATGTGCTATTTCATTTCCTTCAATTCCAGTGTGACCTGGAACCCACCCTTGAGTCTCTTATTGTATTTTTTATGAAGTATACCTAGGTGAAAATTTTGGTCCAGATGTTTGCGCCGTCAATAAACCAGTAACGAACTAATTTATGGATTTAAAAGCGGTTCACCTAATATTCCTTAGAATAAAGTTATGTAGATGCTGGCTGCTTTAAGAATAATATAATTTACAGCTACCTACTCATACATTTGCCTTGCTCAATGTGTGTATAGTTTATCCAAAGATAGTTTGAAATAAAAAAATCAAAGTCGGTGTTGGTGCTTTTGGCAGCCATCAAGCGGTTTTTTGAATTTTCTTTTGGATATCACAGAATAGAAAAATTATACTCTTTGTCATTATCAAAATAATCTTCGCAATAATACACTCTTGTTGCCGCAAATCATTTTTAATTTCGCTTCTTAGAATCTTTCGGAACCGAAACAAATATTTTTTACGGTGTTGTATGAAACGTAGGCACAATGAGGCACGAAACACAACTTCTAAGGCAATATATTTGTGCCTAACGTAAGTCAGCCACATAATGATTTTTACAGCTTTTGTGATTATCAGTCTCAAAAAATTTAGTAGTTGTGTACTGCTACATAATGTACGTTAAATGTACTGCACATAATTATATACGAATATTACGAATTATTATGTACATTGTATTAAAATGTTTTTTCCTTTTATTAAAATCCATGGTTTATTGTATCCTCTATATACTATAGTTTCATATATTATTCATATTAAATAATAATTCTAAATATATATAGTGTTTGTTGAAAAATATACGTTTCTTGTGTCTACCTGCAGAATGAAATTTTCTCAGTATATCAAACTAAACAATAAAAGTTATATTATCACTAGTAGTACTACTAGAGGTTAAATTATTTCCCGAAATTTTTTCGAGCTCATGAATATTTTGAAAATTTTCTAAAAATATTCATTGAACGAGAAAAAATTTCCGGATTTAATTTGACCTCGTGTGGTATTCGGTAAGAAAATTCCACACCTGTAATATTTAACCAATCAAAACGTGTTTTTTTGACAGATCACCATGGCAACGGATGAATTTTGTGTCAGAATATTTTTTTGACAGTCTGGTTTTTATTTGCAGAAAAGCAATTTTCTACCACTTTTCACCAACTTTTCAATAATTTAAAGGTGCCAAAACATTTTTTTACGTCGTGCCGTTTGACAGCTTCAAAACTGAAATTAGATTAGGGTTTCACTTAGTTGCCATGGTAACTAGATAATCAAGTCGACCAAACTTCAAACGTCAAAAATTGACGTTGTTGGAAATCGAAAAATAAATTTTAATTATTTGATTTTCAAACACAATTTCGTGTGGAATTTTGTTACCGAATACCACACGAGGTCAAATTAAATCCGGAAATTTTTTCTCGCTTATGAATATTCCTCGTCTTCGACTCGGGATAATTTTCAAAATATTCATGAGCTCGAAAACATTTCCGGAAATAATTTGACCTCTAGTGGTATTACTAGTGAACATTCCACACCAAATTGTGTTTGAAATAATTAATAGTTATTTGTTTAACTAGGCAGAGAAGTAACAGATTTAGGTACTGCCGCGGCTAGCATTTCATTGTCAACGCGAAGCCTAGGCAATGAAACTAGCCAAGGCAGTAAATCTGATTCTCTGCCGTGTGAAACATATAATTTTTTCTCCGATTGTTTGTTTAGAAAAATCAAATTAAAATGAAAACTTTTTTATGACGGGTAGATATATCTCACAACTTTTAATATTTTTTCTAATCCTATGTTATAGGTAATAATTAAATCGTATTTTTTAATTATTATTGTCGATTAGACCTTAAATTGTATACATGATAATATTTACCGAAAAATAATAAATATAATGTTAAATATCGGCAATAATAGTTTGCACAGTGAAGCTAGCCTATGTATGCGTGACGTGGAAGTGATTGTTTGATTCCATGGGCCTGCTTAAATCACATTATCATTGCCGTTGCTGAGTAAAGTGTGGGAGATTAAAAAAAAAGGATTTTTTTAATGTCTAGGCATTAAAAATCACTTTTACTGCCTAGGCAATAAAAGTGTTACTTCTATGATCGATAAATGTCACTAAAACTGACGTTTAATGTCAATCGGAGAAAAAATGTATTTTTAGATTTCCAATAACTTCAGTATTTGCCAGTAGATTAAGCAGTTGACACCCGCGAATACTAGGAAATCGAAGTCAAATGTATGGAAGCAGTTTACAAACTTCTACTGATTTTAGTGGCTCAAAAGTGCCATTTTAGGACCTAAAATATTATATTTTATAGTTACTTGGTCTTACTACAAGTGGTAGAAAATAATAATTTAAAAGGTTTTTCGGAACGCTGCATGAACAGATTTACAGCGCGTCACAGTTTTGGCAGCAATTTAGACCTTTAAATTGGTGATTTCTACTCGTTGTAGTGGAACGAAAATACCATCTCAAGACATAATTTTACATAAGTTTTGAGTAACTACAAGTGGTAGAAAATTGCTTTTTTGCAAATAAAAACCAGACTGTCAAACCAATTTTCTGCCATTATAAACGTCAAAAAATTTCCAGTATAATTCGCTGTTGGGTACCTACGAGGAAAAAATTTCCACTAAAATTCATCCGTTGCCATGGTGATCTGTCAAAAAAAACACGTTTTGATTGGTTAAAAATTACAGGTGTGGAATTTTCTATCAAAAATCAATCTATTAACCAAAAAATAAGATTGAAAAATTACGATAACTAGTAATTTTAAATCAAAATCACAAAAAATGCTCATAATTAATTATAAATGAAATCGGTAAGTAATTAACAAATTCCACAACATCTATGACCCGATCGGTTTCACAAATTTCTAGATTTACATAGTTAGAAGTATTAATAATAAAATTTTATTATTTAAAATTTTCAAGATTTTTAACTTTTTATTGCTATAGACACTATTACCACCGTACATCAACTAACGACGCTATTACCTTCTACATTTTTCCAAACATTCATCTCTCAACTACGAAAATAGCGTCCCCTAATGTTTTGTACATCAATACATTTTTTCATGAACTTCTAAAAGATGTAAAATATGTGTATTAAATGTCAAAAAGTATGAATTGTTTAGCTGTATCTTTTTATATTATTGTTTTACTGAAAAATATGTTTTTTAAAGAAACGCGAAATATAAAAATATGTATTGTTATTCAAGAAAAATTCCAATCAATCAAGTATGTGTCAATAAAATTCTCTAAAAATGTCGAACATAAAAGCTAGAGGTTATAAGGTTAAATGAGATATATTATTACAAAAAAAAGGAAGCCATCAAATCAGCCTATATCATATATAAGCAAGATTATACCTATTTATTTATAATACATTATTTGATATGTCAAATAAAATAAATTGATTATTTTGGTTACTGCACATATTGATATAAAATCCCGAAACACGTCAAATTTAAATTATAAATTGACATTTTTCGACGTGAAAATGCGATCCCTACCTTCAACATTCATTCAACGCTTCAACCCCCTTCGAGTGACAGTTACAACCCCCAATATTTTAAATGGAAAGTATGAGCTTGTGATATATCTTTTGAAAAGTATCTTAATTTTCTATTCAAAAAGTTTATGGTTTTCATATTTATTGCAAGAATTAACACCAAAAAAATAAAATAATCTGATTACTGAAATTCGAGACACAAATTATTTCCAGTTTAGGTATTGCAGAAAGTAAGCAAAAATCAAAACAGTGCTCATTTATAGTTTGGCAAGTCTATCTGAAGCTACGGGGCATCGGTAAGGGGCGAGAAAACATGGCCGATATCTGTCATAAACGTATGGTACCTATTTTATAAAAGTATTAAAAATAATAATAATTATTATATAATAATTATATGTAGAAACTGATTTATGCTTTGCTTTAAAGGTAAGGTATTTTTCAAAACACGGTACCTATTTGTTAAAAACAAATAATGTAAAAAATCGTACTTGAATTCAATATGGATACGAAATAATAAGATACCAAGTAAAACTGAAAATACGAACGTAAATATTGACATTATAAACGCCACTGGATAATCAATGTCAATCAATTGTCGAAGTGAGAGGGAAGAACACACGCACGCGCTTGCCAATAGGAAGTCAGGTGGTTACCTAGCAACGGCGGTTCGATAAATATTCACCAATTGAGTTAGTAGGAGGGCGTGGTAATTATGATTTTCGCACGACGTTGCCGACTTGAAGGAACCCCATAACATATTTGGAAAAGTGTTCATCTTTTAATATTCAGAAATTGAAAAAATAATGTTAATAGACAAAGTCCAATGAAACAAGCACATTAAAGAACTAACGTTCAATCATTATTGACATATTGTTGATAATAAAAAGTCCATTTTCTAATTATTATCACTACATACTTAGCACTTTAGCTTTTTCATAGTTAAACGTGGCAATATCAAATGTTTTCGACCGCATTCCTTTCACAGCTTCAGTTATGTTTGCCAAACTATAGGTGGCATCAATTAAAAAGACATAAAGAGTTACCATGTCGTTTGAATTTTGTTAACTGCAATTCAGAAACATGGGTTTCATGGGAGTTGCTAATTGAGCTCCCTCAGGATTTGACACTTCTATTATTGTTGGCAGCGGTACACTTTCTACAGACGCTACTAGTCTTGATCTTCTATTCTCATTTTCTATATAATTTTTTTATAACATTCTTCATCGAGTTGTAAGTACAGTTTGATTGACGCGTGACCAGTTATTTTTATCAACTGTTTTTCAACAACTCCACTCTTTGAAAAGCAGTTACAGCAGAAGCTCTTAAGGAATGGTTTTGTTATTTTCTTTGTTGCTAGATTTATGCCAGCAATTTTTGTTGCTTTCTGGGTCCACGTAGAAATGGTATTCCGACCAGCTGGAATATTTTTGTATGCAGCAACGTTATTGATAGAGTTTAATTTTAAAAAGAAACGTTCACAATTGACGTTTTTTTCGTTTATCCTTATACTTGTGAAACAGTCTAACCGGGAATTTTCGTGTTCGCTCAACACTATAACAAAAGTCTAGGTTCATCATTAATTCTTCCATTCATAATTTCACAATACTGAATTCGTCAGCTTGAATCATCATCGCTCAATTCATGAAGAATTTCCTTCTTATATATTGGTGAAACTTTATGAAGCTTCAGAACTTTTAGTACTGACTTATGTGATAATCCCGTCATTTCACATACTTGACAAGTTGAAACAGTAAGATCTATTCCAAATTGTCCAAGACCTTCAATTTGAGTTGCTTTATCGAGTATTCTTGAAGCAATTCTTTTTTTGATCGCGCTACCTGTATCTCTCAGTTTTGCGACAACATCACAGTTATACAGGATGTTTCACGACGAGCTTACACTATCTATATATTGGAGACTACTAACAGGATTTCTAGAGAAATTGGCATAGATGGAGAACAAGTTTTGGCGAATTTTGACATACATGTCAATTCCGGTTATACCGAAGGTGAACGACAACTTTGTCATTTTAAATGTAACACCCTGTATATTATTAATTTTTCGGATTCTTCATTAAATTTTAATGTCACTGTGTAGAATACCCTATATCTAAAATTTATACTTATAAAGATAAAAGCAGACCTTCATATAGAAAATTTTCTGTGAACATCCCAATACCAAATAAAAAACATCTTGTCGGGTTGATTAGTAGGACGATCAAGGTAATTGGTGAAGTAAGTAATGATGAAAAGTTCAAGTTCAAAAATGTTAAATATCTTAATTTTTTAAATGAAACAACCATATTCTTTTATTTAATTGTAAGGCCGAAAATAAGGGCAGTTTATGTTCACTACCCTAACCCAATATTACAATATTATCCTGAGTTGGGTTAAAGGGCACGACAGGAGTAAAGGTAATCGCATAGCCGATTCTTTAGCCAGGGAAGCGGCTGGACTAAAAATTTTAGGACCCAGTGACACCTACGGCCTGACGACCCATGCTCAATCCCTAAAGAGATGGGTTGGAATCAAAGGATGCAGTCTTGCCAGGATCACCTTGGGCGACCCTCGGAAGCTGGCGCCGAAGAAATATTTGGCGATGACCAGGAAAAACCTACGCTTAACAGTAGGATTTCTGACTGGCCACTGTCAACTAAGGAAACACCTCCATACTATGGGGCTAGTGGACACACCTCTATGCGGAATGTATGAACAAGAAGATGAAACTGTCAGGCATGTCTTATTTGGGTACCTGGAGTTATCGTCAATAAGAGAGTGTGTGTTAGGTGAGTCTTGGCCTACACCTGCCGATGTAAAGCAGATGTCTCCTAGTGACCTGTCCACCTTCCTGAAAAGGACAGGATGGACGATGACCTAGGAGGATGTACAATGGGATGTACAATGGGTCACATGTGGCCTAAGTGCTGTGGGTCTAAACTCACCCTCCCCACTCTACAGATACAGATATCCACACGTTCAGGTATACTGTAAACCATCTTGATCACTGTAGTTAAATTAGAACCAAATGTGCAAATGCTGCCACTAATAACAATGACATTTAGGTAAGTCCCAAATAAAACAATAATTTGACTAAAGAAAGGAAATTTAAAGAAGAAAACCAAAGTTTGTTCTTCATAAACTGCAAAGTAAGTACTTTGATGGGGTCTGTACTTGCACCTTATTTGGAGGTTTTCTATGCGAGGTATCGTTTCACAATTAATTGTCATTTTTGTTTTCGAATTAAATATTTTTCTTTTTTGTTGCACCCTGTATAATTATTACTTATACAGTCAGAAAGCATTGTTACAAGCTTTCCAACGACGTATCACAAGTACGGGGTTGCCAATTAAATTTTAAATTTTTCCAGAGGGGCAGATGAAGTATAGGATGTTGATGAGAGTGCATTATGTCTTGTTATTTAATTTTCCTTTCTCTGCCCTAGAAACGGTTTTAAGTTTATTTTGATATCTCCACTCGTTCATTGTAAGCTTTAAATATTGACACACTGTATATTTAGATCATAGTGTTTTGTTGTTAATTTAAATGTAAGTACCATCTTTCTCAATTTCATTTTGTATCTTTTTTCCTAATTATTTTATCTTCTTTTATTGAAATATTTGGTATATTTTATAGATTTGTTTTAACATTCTCTGTGAATCCTGAAGAAATTTCACATTCCGGTCAAATGTGAAGTTGGTCTTCGACATCTGATATTGTACAAAAGATGTCGTTAACATTCTGAAAAGTTAAGACATACAGTGTGTTGTTAATGCTAATGCATCGACAACAACGTTACGGCTAAAACCCGTATAAGAATCTGCAAGATAGAGAAATACGTTTGCCAAACGAAGATAATGAATCTTTCGCATGCTGAACGAGTTTGAAAATATGGCCCCTCAAGTGTGTGTACCACTTTAAAGTTCTGTTCTAGCGACCAGTTGCAAAGTAGCGGTTGCTCGGGCCTCTGACGTTCATACCATGTGTTTATTTTTATCGTCTTTAGTCTTAAGATCTATTCTTGTTGCATTTTCTTCGACAATGGTTAACAGCACTCGACCGGTATGTATAATACCGACTGGTAATGGTATTTTTGTTATCTAATGATAAATAGCTATAATATTTGCACGAAAACAGTTTTGCGTTGTTCGGCTTTTTTTGAAGTCGGTTTCGAAAAGTGATAAGTGACATTGATTCAAATTATAACACTGACATTGATAGTTGAAAAACGCGCCATCCAGATTTATTTTCTTGGCAGTTCTGACACCTATTCGAAAAGAAATTCAGATTGTACAAAAAAGTAATAAAATGCCTCAATTATTTTGGTAAATATGAGGAATGTTATTTTTTTTTGTAAAATCGGTTAGAAAATAATAATGAGAAAGCTTACATGATGCGAAATAGGAGTATCGCTTACCAATTTGCATCAGAATAACTTTTATTCATAAGAAAAATATTAATTGCAGAATTTAATTTTTGGTGAAACGTTCGAAAAATTGTCACCCTTGAATTTATAACGATTATTTTTAATATAATGTTTTGTAGGGAAATGAAATGTAGTCATTATTTCTAATCGATATAATAAGTATTAAAATAATTTGTCTTCTTCATTCGAAATGCTGATATTTTTAATTAAAATTATAAATTTGTTAACGAAACTAAATAAAAAGTTGGGTTGGGTTGCGCTTTCGAGAACATTTTAGGATGTTCGTTTTTCTTTTACGCATATGAAAAGCGTAGAAAATTCAAGAATGTTCGAGAATTGAGAAAGACTATATATACGCTAGTTTTTGAGTGAGTTAACATTTAGTAAAAAGATAGTACAGTGCAGAGTTAGTTCACAGAAAGACAGTGAATGAAAGAGTGAAGAAAAATAGTGTAATATTCAAGTGGTAAAAATAAATTAGAACTATTATACCGGGTGTAAATAAATTGGTAGACATTAAGTAAAGTGTGTACTTATATAAATTAAGTTTAATACAGTGTGTGTTTCTTTAAATAAATCAATAGTAATTAGCCATAGTAGTGTGTATAATTTTATCCCACCCGTAAAAGTAGTATAGATAGTATTATAGATAGTTTACCTACCAAAAGGTCATATCAGTTTAAATTGAGCTAGAATAGGTTTCATTTGCCGCGAGCTTGAATACACCATTAAGGAAAAGTCCGGTCCTGTAAATCTATACCTTATTTAATTTTGACGCTGTATTGAGGATAGGTTGGGTTATTATTCCTGTGAATAGGAAATAAATCGCCCTAAATATAAAGAAGTCATTTTGAAATAAAAAATACTCCTTTATTTCGGGCCACAGTTTATAAGCAGTTTTTTGAAAATTATTTTTTGGTTCAGTTTTTGTTATGACATATTTTAAGTTATTGGTAGATTTGAAGCTCGTTCGAATATTACAAATTTTCAAAAATTATGTAAGCTGAATTATTATTATTGGCCATCTGGGAGATCAATCTGGAGCTTCAGTCTATTATTATTGTATCCAACTACTGTCATTTCTCACTGAAATATTTTCTTAGCAATTTTTATGTGTCTATTTTAAAATAACATCAGTAGGTAAATCACTTTGCTTGAGTCTTCTGTAGGAGTAAAAAAGTTGTCGTATCTTTTATAAACCCGAGAGTTACGAAAAGTTGTCTCCGAATATATTGCATGTAGGCTTCCGAATTGCATTTACTTTCTGTTATTCTTAGATCTATGCTGCAATATCCATTCAATGTAAACTATAAATAGAATTTTGGTATTTGGGACTGTAAAATAAGAGCAGGTAAATCTAAAAAAAAAACTATTCCCTGTCATCAAACTAGATTTTTCTTTTTGTTTCGGCAAATAAAAAATAAAGAAGTTGTAGATACAAATACGAGGGTAGTTTTAAAGTTCCCGCGCAGTATCTATAAATGCAACATCTACTGCCGCTTATGAATAGACTACTGACCAATTTTTTAACAAGCTAAGTTAGTATTTGAATTTTTTCCACATTCGTTAAAATCCACGAGGATGTCTGCTTTCAATGGCTGTCAAACTAAATGACGCAGCCTGCTTAAAATTTGACAATAGTATGTATGTATGTAAATTGGGGTGAAATTCACTGAGACCTAAAAGATCTAGTGTGTCCCCTTACTTCTACTTAGTTCCTGAGGAAAGTACAATAGTAGGTATATTAATAGATAAAAGTCAACAGGAGCAGTGTTGCATTTAAAGTTACAGCGAGAGAAATTTAAACAATCACTGATTTAACAAAATAAGTAAATAGAATGATAAAAATGGTCTTATCGCTTTTTTAATATTGGTCTAAATATTTTCTTATTCCGCCTGCACTGTTGAAAGAGAAGCTCCGAGGCTAGTAGTTCCTTATGTCATATTCCTGGAATAAATTTAGAATGTCCGCAGACTTCAGTTCAGAAAAGTCCTCTATCCATCAGTTTCTCAGGTGTTGTGACTTAGGATTGTGTATTGTTCTGCATTCCGCAAGTATTTGAATGGAGTTTTCCTCTTCCATTCCACATAATCTTCTCCACTAGTTTCAGCATTTTAGGGTACCTATTCAAGGGGCAGTGTTCAGTCACCTGTCAAAACTTTTGGTGCAGTCCCTCTCTGGATTATACATTTTCTTTATTTAACCTGGTTATAGTTTCCCAGAAGTATCTTTGATTGTCTTAGCCCTACTAGATCTTTCCAATGGTACGATCTCATTTTTTCGGTTTTACGTAATGTCCCAATATTATATTATTCTGGCCCCCAAAAGGATGTTTCAGCCCCTCTCTTTGTTAGTTCATCTACTATTCAATTTGCTTCTATTCCAATGTGTCCTGGAACCAACAGAAAACTGACGATGATGCTCTTGCCCAGTTTATTGATCTTTTCTAGGCATTCCCATACCATTTTAGAACTGATTACATACCTGGGAAATATTCTCTTTATGGGATTACTAAAAAAAATTGAGCATGAGTCATAATATCATAATGTCAAGCAGCCATTAAAGCACTGAGCTCTTGTGTAATCAGTTCCAAAATGGTGTGGGAATGCCTAGGCAAACTCAATGAACTAGGCGAGAACAATATAGTCACCTTACTGTGGATTCCAGGACACACTGGAATAGAAGGAAATGAAATAGCAGATGAACTAGCAAAGAGGGGGACTGAAATGCCCTTTTAGGGGCCGGAACCCTTTGGCGGTATCAGCTCCAATGTAATATTGGAACAAATAGCCGTAAAAAAAAGAGAAGATCTGATGATTGGAAAGATCTAGTAGGGCTTAGACAATCAAAGATTCTTCTGGGTAACTACAACCTGTTGAGATCAAATGAATGCATAAGTCAAAGTAAAACTGCACTAAGAGTTTTAACAGGGATCCTAACGGGAGATGGCCGCCTGAATGGGCACCGGAAATTGCTCAAAATAGTGGAAGAAAAATGTAGATTCTGTGGCATGGAAGAAGAAACCTCCATCCACATACTTGCGAATTGCACAACAATTCAGAATCCTAGGGCACAACACCTAGGAGATTACTGGATAGAAGAGGGACATTTACCTAAGTTAAAGCCTGCAGGTATCCTAAAATTCCTCCGGGAAATAGGACTCTGAGACTCTCCTCGGGATCTAAGTAGAAGTAAGGGGGCACAATAGATCTTTTAGGTCTCAATGAATGTCACCCCAATATACATACATACATACAACGTCCACAGGAGGAGCTTCTCTCAGCATGGCTGGTGTTAGCCAAAACTCGCCGAACACGGATTTACGAATGGATGATAAAGCCGAGTAATCAAACAGGATATGCTCTACCGTCTCATCTTCCTGTTAACCTGATGAAGATGTTTTTTTAGTTGACAACATCCGGTCAGAACCCCTGTTGCAAAACGTAGGTTCCGCTGGGTTTGCAGTATTTTGTTTTATCCCACCTTTTTTCAACTCATTTTGAGTATGATCGCGCACTAAGCTTGTTATCGAGTAACTGTCAAAGGAACTATCTTATGGTCCGCAAGATCACCAGATTTGTCTCCTTTGGATTCTTTTATGGAAGTAATGCCAATCCAGTATTTATGGTTATGACAACAGGCCTACTACTTTAAAAAATTTGCGTGCTCGAATTTCACAAATTATCCAAAATATTACACTTGCAATATTATCAAATACACGACAGTGTAATTGCTACATCCAAAAAAAATGTGATTAAGATCGGCACATGCATTGTCATTGCAGCTATTATCCCAAGCTTGTCAAGATGAGCGGGAAATCTCCCATGAGATCATCCTAAATATACTCGATGAATGAAATTTCGGGATTGTATAGTTTGGAGGGCAGGGTAAACTAGGATGTATTAGGTAATAGGAATTATGTGAAGATCGTACGACGTTTTCCCAGTGTTTTTGCCATTATACAAACATTTTATTATTAATTACGTGAGTTACATCTTTTGCAGTATAAATGTTACAAAGAACTCCATTCATTACTGCATCCTTTGCCAAATGATCAACTTTTTCATTACCGTGTAGTCCAGTGAGCCCTTTAACCCAAATAAATGTTTTATTTAAATTAGCCAACATTGTTTTAATGTAACATAAAATTGAACAGTTTAGCCTCTAGGGGTTGATTTCGTTTATAGCGTACAATGCTGTTCTATAGTCGGATATTATTACTCCCTCATGCTTGTTATTTCATTTCAATAAAAAAGGCCCTGTAGGATAGCATACAGCTCCGCAGTATATATACTACATATATCGGGGTATCAATAAATAAGTGTTTACATTATTGCAAATCATAAATAACCACGCCCATGGTCGACCTTTTTGCTAGTTCAATTTGATGTAGATCGGTTGGTAGTGTAAGGACGATATTCTAGACATACTTACTTACTTACTAAAATCATAGTCCCCGTTTTCGCACTTGAGTGGCTTGTACTTTAAAATACTTCAAACAAAGTAATAATTTTATCGTTTGACTCAATAATGTATCTTAAACTAACCTACTAACCCAACTCAATTATGCTACTCAGATGGATATTAAAACAGCTCTAAAACAAGAGACTATACAAAAATGGAAAGTAAAATGGATTAAACTTGCCCAAAATTCCACAAATCAATATTTTTTTGCTACACCCTTAACTACCATTGCTACAGTCATATATAATTTATTATACTGTCCCTAAATATTATGTATCCACAATTATTGTAGGATTGAAATCCCAACATGGGAAATATCCATATCATCTTGCTAAATTAGGTATTGTTAATGCGGATGCATATAATATTTAATTGTATTAAATATAAAAAAGAAACAAAAAATCTTCTTAATTCCCTTAGAAAATTAAACATACAGTTCCCCGTAAATCTAGCTCATTTATTGGGGCTGAATAATAAAATAGTTTATGACGCTCTGGTGGAGTTTTTTAGACAAACGAAACTTGATCTGTAATGAAGTCTAAATGTAGATATAAGTAACATCTGAACGTAGCTTAGAATAAAAAAAATATAAAAAAAAATAAAAAATCTGTGACTGAAGTATTTATTTCCAAGCCAGTTCCCCCCACAAAAAAAATACTAACCCAACTCGTATTATCCAATTTGATTGATATTTCCCGCTTTATTGATTTACGTATTTTCAAACTATTATTGCCTTTTTTCGCCTACCTAATTAATCTTTTATAATTACTAATTTCTTTTTCTCTTGCATTATCCCACGTAGTTGTTAATCGACCACTCCTTCATAAGTTAGTAACTTCCTACACGACACATCTGTTTATTTTTATCAATCGTCACTCATTCTTTCCACATACTCGCAAAAGTATCGTACCAGGAGCGGATTACGAGTACAAAATTTATTCGATGATATAGGGGGAGTGAGATAGTTAAATCAGAAAGTATCTGTATTGTTTTATAAATTTTTTGAATTTCGTTTTAAAAACCGTGACAGGTTCTAATTATGATTTATACATACATAATAAATACAATGACATAATAACGAACCACCTATTTTAATTTTATAGTTTTGAAATATTATTTTGTTGTCAATTTTTAGATATCTTATTCCGATTTTTGCTTGTTTTCTCTTCAAAAGAATTTTTACCTTTTACTATGTTTAGGGATCTTCCAGCACATTTTGCTTTTCTCCAGATAACTTATTTCCATTTTTTTGGTTATTATTTCTTGATTTCTTCCCGTTTAGTTAGTTTTTTATTCTTCCCATTATTTATTGTTCATGTTCAGATATCTTATTATGTGTTTTGCATGTTCTCTCTTTAAAATATTACTATTCTTACTAATTTTTTGGTTTTATAATCTTCCTATCCTTTTTGTTGATCTTCAGATAATAAGCTTCTTCTTCTTTGCTTATTATTTCTTTAATAAAATCTTTTGTTTTGTTATTTGCTTAATTGGTAATATTCCTATCCCTTTTTGTTGATCCTCAGATATCTTATTTCCTTTTCTGCTAATTATCTTTTCGAAATATTTTATTTCATTTTCATTTACTTGATTTTTTATTCTTTCCATCACTTCCATCTCTAGAATTTTATTTCCTTCTTGACATATTCTCTCTTTGAAATACTTTTTTCTTGCAACTCACTTGATTTTGTAATCTACCACTTTGCTTTCCATTGGTCGTGATTTACCTTATTATCTTCTTTGTTTATCTCTTTGTGGGGTTATGCTAGCAAAAAAAGCTTAGATATAATGCAGCGGTATCATAACGGAGCATTGTTAATGCTCCTTACTATTGCATTACAAAAGCAGTGACCTCCACAGGTAGTTTTAAATGAATACTATCAATGACACTATTAGCAAATTCGTCAGAAGTCACCAACAGCGACTTCTTCATCACGTCAACCTCGCCAGGCCATCCAGCTGCTCAACAATACCCATACACGAGAAAACTCAAGAGGATCAAACCTTACGAGCTTCTAAATTGTATTATATTAGAGCAAACACATATAGTGGTGTCTGTATGTTCCTTGTGGTGTTTCCATTATTCTTTTTGTTATTTATTTTGGGAAATCAAACCAGCTGGAACGCTACTGACACGGTGAATTAAAAAATATAAAAAAGATTGTGGTTTGATTCCCCAAAATAAAGAACAAACAGAGAGTAGTGACTGTGCATTCGTTAGTTCGTTAGTGTAGTAATGCGTTGTTAGAAACTATTGAAGAATACTAGCGAGTAAGATCTTAGATGAAATTTTTCATCATATTAATTTAGGTTATAAAAAGGTTCATCTAACTGATTAGGTTGCACCTATAAAAAACACAATTAGCGCTGCTTTTTACAAAAAGAAGATTCTTAGATATTATAGGCAGTTGAGTGAGCGATCTGACATTGACTACTTTTCATAATTAAAATTTTCTTTAAAAACTATTTTTATTGTAATCTCTCTTCGTCCTTTATTCACATTTACCAGTTCATATTTTATCTTCAAATTAGCTATAGTATGGGCAGTACTTTGTGAGCTCTTGTGTTATACAGAGTGGGTTTTAACTGTAGAACGCCTCAATTATCTCGGAAACGGATAGCACGATTTTTATAGATTTTGGTGTGCAAAGATCTTGTGATATGGCCAATATTATGGTGGTATTTACATTATTGTCAGATTTTTCCTTTTTCCGGAATAATTATGAAATTTGTTATTTCAAATGGATCACCCTGTTTATGTTTTGCCTTTTAAAATCCTTAATAAATACTGAATATTTTTCGTGTTATGTTCCCTATACCTAAATGCAATAATTTCGGAATTATAGCTACATTTACATTATCTCCGCCGTAGTTAATACTCTGTATGTAATCAGTTCCAAAATGAACAGCATCGTCATCTTACTGTGGATTCCAGGACACATTAGAATAGAAGGAAATTAAATAGCAGATGAACTAGCAAAGAGAGGGGCTGAAATACCCTATTGAGAACCGGAACCCTTTTGAGGTATTAGCACCAATGTAATGGAAGAAATAGGTAACGCCGAAAAAAGAAAAGATCCAGTAGGGCTAAGACAATCGAAGAAACTCCTGGGAAACTACAACCAGGTGAGAAGAAAATAATGCCTGAGTAAGAAAGGTGCCTAAACAGGATACTGTCGGCCGAATGAGCACCCGAGGAAGCTGCTCAACTAGTGGAGCAAGAAGAATGTAGATTATGTGGACTGGAATTAGTAATTTCCATTCACATACACTGCAGAATGCATAACTTCACAGAATCCTGGAAACCTGGAGACTGCTAGATAGAAGAAGGACATTCATCTAAACTGAAGCCTGTGGATACTCTATAATTCCTCCTAGGATATTCCTAAAGGAACTACTAGTCTCTGAGACTTTCTTCAGGAACTGATTAGATCTTTTACGTGAATTATTGATATAAAATGTTTTCTTCCCCTTTTTCTCCTCTATACACTCTTCAGGTGACTTTTTTCATTCTTTTGCGTCGATAGTGTGTGTGTCACACCAGTGTTTCAGTGAGTTTTCCAAAAAAAATAAATAATATTTCAATGTGATATTATTTAAAATAAATATAAATAATTTTATCAACCAGTCACTGTATACAGTAAAGTCATTATATCGATCTTTTTCCAATATGAATTATGAAAGTTGCAATTGTTTAAAAGGGGTTCAAAGACCTACAAAGCATAAAAGCGAATTAATTAAATTCGGAATACAATACACTGATAATATTTCATACCTTTTTGTTTTATAGCCATTTGGCGTAGGTAATTTTTGTTGAATGTATATTCAAATGTAGTTAAACAGAAATTTTAAT
The DNA here is from genome assembly GCA_947563755.1 of Lochmaea crataegi. Lineage (NCBI taxonomy): Eukaryota > Metazoa > Arthropoda > Insecta > Coleoptera > Chrysomelidae > Lochmaea > Lochmaea crataegi. The sequence goes on from OX387428.1 coordinate 16,473,209, forward strand.
TTACTTAACTTTAAGGTAAAATTATAATAAATGTGAATTAAAACATTTTAAATATTTACATTAAAACATGAAATAATCCCGAAACAGGTCGATTTTTGATTTTACTTCACTATTTTTTAAAATAATAATCGATCATACACATGAAACATCCCCCTTTCTTTTAATTCGCTCATCTGATTACAAAAATGTATCATAAGCTGTTTCAAATCGTACAGGGTGGACAAAAAAAGACCATAATCATCTCTTTGTAATTCATGTAAAAGTTCACTTTCACTGCAAACGCTCTTATTCAAACTAAGTCATATACAGAACTTGTGCTTATTATGTTATTATTAAAATAAATTTATAATTGTTATAAATGAAAATGTATGTAATATTATGGACTATTGGAGTTATTATAAGTCTTGCAATGTTTTAATTTCAGTCTTAAATCATATCTAAACATTCATCTGGAACATGAACATACATTTGGGGTCAAGATAAGATATAGGTTATATATTATCATTTATACAGATTAGTCGAACACAGAGTAACTGTAAGATGCTGAATCAAACAGATAAAAGTTATTTGCTTATGATTGTACCTTTTCATAGAAGAAATATACAAGTACGGGGTTATCGGTTGAAATACGAGTGTTTCAACTATTATCTTCTATATAAATAAAAAGCAAAAGTAAATGACTGATGTATCAACGCACAGGCCAATCCCTTAGTGCTAGAAAATTGAAATTTCGCACACGTATTCCTCTTAGGCGTACGCACCCACTAGGAAGGATTTTTCAAAATTCAAAAAATTTGCTTTGTATTATACCTACTGGGTGTAAAGAAAAGTAATCTATACATGTAAAATGCTTTGTCCTGAATGACTGACTGACGGATCAACGCACAGCCTAAGCCGCTGATCGTAGAGACCTAAAACTTGGAAGGCGTGTTCTTTGTATGCCATAAGCATCCGATAAGAAAGGATTTTCCGAAATTATACCCCTAAGAGGGTGAAAAACGGGGGCAAAGTTTGTATGGGACAACGTGATTCCTGGGTCCAATCTACTTCAAATTTTGCATAAACATTCTTTAACAAAATTGATGGAAGACATGTATCGTATTTTATTGAAACTGATCGCCTAACGGGGTTAAAAGTCGTGGAAAGTTATTTTTGGGGGATTTGCATCAATATAGTATTGGTATCAATACTCCTTAATGCTTTTGATGTATATTACATTTTATTTTGACACGTTTGAAAACGTAATCCGATTTTATTCAAAAAACGTTGAACTCACCTTAAAAGCTTGGTGCAATGCAATACTCTTTAAAATTGGAATGTCAAATATAAAAGAATATTTAAATCGCATTAGAATTCGAAATTTAAATTTTATTTGTTCTTGGATATTTGAATTAAAAACTTAACATTTTAACATAATAATTTATATGTTATGACAAAATTAATAACGTAAAAAACTAATTAAAAATCCCATTAGAACCATTTTAGACTTCTACGCGAACGAAGTCGCGGGCAAAAGCTATTCATAAGTCGTTTATTTTAAAAGCTTATTTGACATTTTGTTCGGTGTACCTATTGAGAAGAGTATTTTTTTGGCAATTTGACACCAATTTCGACGTTACAGGGTAAAAGCTAACAGTTAAAGCCGCTGGGCTGTACGAGAAATTTTTATTGTTCTGTGTATGTGAATGGCTTCCTCAAATCCAAACATAAATCAATGAAATATATAAGAGGAGGTAGGTCCAGAAGGATTTTCCTGGCTGCTGTCGGTGTGGTGCTAACGGCACCAGTAATTGCCTATCTTTATATACCAGAGACCTTTGTTTGAGTCGTTCGCTGTAAAGCTTTTGACAACCAAGCAATAGCTCCATGTATGATCATTGGTCCAACAATCATCACATAGGTCTATCAAAAAGATTAGTTAGGATCCCAAGCCCGAAGATTTTCCACAAACCTACGACATATCCACAAGGATAGTCTGGCCTTGTGGATAACTTTTCCCAAGTGGGCATTTCACGTGAGTTTTTTTATCTAGGACAATCCCCAAATACTTCACTTCCGCTGCAAATGGAATAACCTCACGCTTGAAGGAAAGTGGAGGAAGTTCCTACAATTTCTTTTTCCCAGTGGAGGGAAGTATTACAGTTTTGTTGGGGTTGACAGACTGCAGATGTTCCCTTTGGCACCAACTGTGAGGTAATGATGCTGGAAGTCTAGATACAGATACAGCAAAAATGTCACGCTAAAGAGTGATAGAGAAAAGACAATAAGGCTGCACCGTGTTGTCGCGTTTTCGTTGTCAAAGAACGTACCAAAACGTGTGTTGAATTTCAAGAACCGAAATAAAAGAAGAAGAAGACGAGGTGATTCAAAATTTAACCTCACATCTCAGGTTTGTGCAGGTCGGTCATATTCCTTAAGGAGAAAAACGAACTAATAATAATACCTATATGATAAATAATTGTATTTTTCATATGATAAATAATAGTATTTTTCATGACATTACTTGAAGACTTCTTCTATTCTCCTTCTACCTTTTCAGATGTAGGACGAGGGTTCCGGTTCCTCTTGTACCCAATGCTTCCACTCTTTCCAGTCTCTTGCTAATTTTTTCATTTCATCTAGAGTTTTTCCTTTCTTATCCCATATTTAATGGATTTGCCTTATTACCGGATTTGACAATTTACTGGACTTGACAATTTACTGGATTTGACAAAAAACTGATTTGTTCATGTTTTACGGACACAAGTAGTAATAAAAACTACTTATGCGACCCAAACTGTTCATTCAATTTAGGCTAACTATTTTCTATGTATCTATTTTTTTTAAATTGAATAAATTATTATTATTATCTCCTTCATTTGGTCTATCCACTTTCTTTTCGGTCTAGCCCTTTTTCTGTGGATAGTACTTCACGCTTCCATCAACTTTCTTGTAATTCTGTCTGTTTTCATTCTGGTCCATATCTACCGATTTTTTCTATTTCTTCGATCCACATATTCACTAGCTTCTGCATCTTATTTCAGGTATTTGCTATCAATACCACATCATCTGAATTCATTTTTACTGGTTTCAGATTTTTGTGGCCAATATCGTGTTCAACTGCTCAGTTTCAGTGCCGTAAATTGCCTTTTCTGCGCCCTCTGCGAGCTTCTATAAATGCGCCCTTGTTTTTTTTTAGATATTATAGTGTAACGTTTATTTCAATTTATATTGACAATTAATTTATATTTACAGATTTATATTTAATACAGTCCTTATTTAATAATTTATCTAATACACTAAACACACTAATTATAATTTATATGAGAGTCACTTAATAAACACTTTATCGAGGCGCGATTACTTTCCTTCGGTATCAACACTGACTGCCTGCAGCGATGCTCGTGGTCTAGTTAGACTCGCGCGCCGTGTAGTTCTAGAAATCCCTCGTCGTTCTGGCGGATGCTCTGGGTATTCTGGATGTTTCGTATTTTGGATGGTTCTCGAAAATTGGGCGGCGGAGTCGTCTCATACGGGGATTTCACTGGGGGCACTAAGTGAGCATATTATTGCAGTAGCTCGCGTAACAATAGGTACCCTAGAGCAATGTTATGTTTATGTCTACTTAATTTCTGTAGGGTGATAAAATAAAGCAAAAGGAACTTGGTGTTGGTGGACCAATTATCTATTATTTTGGAAGAAAAATCTATTTTTTTGAAGAACTGATGTGAACGCTCGTTCGCTGCCAAAAAAATGAGCGCGATGTTTTGTCTAATTTAATAGACGTTTTTTATGATATTGACATGTAGGTACGTATGTGTTGGAATCGAGCACTAGGGGCGCAGTGAGAACTTATCAGGAGCAAACCGAAAAAATAATAGTCCTGCCTGCTCTGGCCATTCTTGCGCCCTCCAGAGTCTACGCCCTGTGCCTGGGCACTGGTGGCACCGCCCTATTTACGGAACTGCTCAGATTTATTTTTTATTCGCTTCGTTATTTGATCCATAATTAATATAAATGAAAGCGGACTTAAGCTATCCCCCCTGTTTTATCCCTTTATTAATTAAAATCAATAAAGCAACAAATTAATTAATGCTATTTGTACTTTAGACCTTACGTTCTCGTATGTGCTTCTGATAGCCCCTTTTAGTCCTCTAGGTATTTCCATCTCATCCAATCATCTCCAGATTTCTGATCGTTCTACTGTGTCCAAGGCTGCTCTTAGGTCAATAAATGTTAGAAACATTTCTTCTAGTTTTATTTCTATTAGGTTTTTTATAATATAATTATAATATAGTATCATTGGTTTGTCTGTCTGGACTTAATGCTGCATGTTCTTCTTGCAATTTATATTCTACATATTCTCTTAGTCTCTTTTCCAGAATTCTGTTTGTGCTAGGCATATGGCTCTATAATGATCACATTGCATCTGGTCCCTTTTTTATATATTGGTATTATCAAGTTATTTTCCCAGTCTCTAGGTATTCTTTGTTCTTTCCATGCCTCTTTGCATATTCTCCAAATCCATTGTTATATGCGGAGCATCCCTTCTCATTTCTATTGCACTTTCCATATATTTTTTGAAAAACAATATTTAAGATAACTTCATTAAAATTATTCACATTCATTTTAATTGAAAAAAACACTAGACAAAACCGCAAACACACACACAAAATCGACAAAACATCATAATGTTGACTTTTGAGGCTAGAAACCCTTGTGGAAGTTCATTTTCTCTTGGGTAAGAGGCAGATAATTTAAAATTCCAGGGAACGTTCATTTCACAGTCACTATTACCGCCTCAATGTGAATCACGATTACTCGTTATTTATGTATTATTTTATTTAATGATTACGGTCTTGGCTCGGCCTAAACGTATCAATTTTATAGCAGAATTGTTAGAAGCGTTGTTGTTAACAGTCTCGTCTGGCACTCAGAGAAATTTAGTGATCTTGCCTTTGGAATGGAGTTGAGCTAACGGTGATTTGACTTTCTGCACAATTTCGTTTTTTGTATAAATGTCTTGAAGTTTTTTTTCAATAACACTGAGTGACTCTGTGATTATTAGGGATATATCTGAAGAGAGAAGAACAGCCAGACTTTTTCCTGTAGAGTAACTGCAGATTTCTGGTAGACGGAGTCCGTGCTTTACCTTGTTTAGACAACTACTGCTCTTACGCCTGTCTTGGAAGCATCTGTATATATTGCGTGGTTAATCGCATTATTACACTGGTTGCATCTTTTTTCACCTGGAATAGTTCCTCTGGTTGCTTGCCTGCATACATTTCGAGATTTAACGTGAAAAATGTTCTAGAGTCGACTATGGCATATATTGTTATGTCATATTTGGCGAGCTTATTGGCTATGTTCTTCCTAAATCGGCATCTACTTCGAAATTCATCAACTGTTACGTAGAGTCCAGGAGTATATAGGTCAATTTTTCACAAATAACTCAAATATTTCTCGATCTGATCGGACTTCCAAAGTTCATCATTATTCAGAAGTAGTCCTTTTTTACACCAACCATAAAAAGTAGTCCTATAAATTACATTTCGTCATAGTCAGTAGGAGCACAATCTCGGGGTCTTTATAAAAAATTCTAATCAAATTTAACTTTTGATTAGTGTATATCACAACGTTATATATCATTTCATCCATAAAAAATAACCTCCAGCAATCTAATTCAGTTTTTCCTCAATTTTTCTCCGGCGGTTGTTATTGTTTGTATCAAGGCGTCTTATATTTTCCATAAAACTTGGAATACCAGATCCAGGATTGGACTATAGGATATATGCAATATCATCTGTCTCATCTCTAGATTGTTCTGTGTAGGTCTGATATTCATCAAAAGCTCGTCACTCAAATCACCACCGGAATCAAATCCTTCTTCATCAGTTTCGACCTCCTCAAACTATTTCAGCAGCTGATTTTCAGTTTTTCCATGCATGTTTGAGGTCCACATTCACGTATAGTCAAACAAAACACCGGAATACAAAAAGAAAATCTATCAAAATTAACATTTTGACACACGCTGTTACTCGAGTCATTAGATTTTTCCTAGCCTCCGTGTATGGAGGGTAGAAGGAAGGAGCACCATCTGAATGTATAAAAAAGTGTCCATCGATAGGAAGCAAATTAAGATGGCGCCATAGTAGCAAGTGGAAAGATTTTAAAAACAGCACCATGAATTATTAGAGTAAGATACAAAATTAAAAAAGGAAATACTACGTAAATAATTGAGATTTTAAACACTGCATATTTCTCAATTACACAAGTCACGAAAAATACTAAATTTTTCAACCCAGCACACTTCACTCGGTTTATAACCCTAAATTTTTTAATTATTGACCATTTTTTCAAAATTTTGACCGTTTTTGACAATTATTAACCATTTTCCAAATTTTTGACAATTTTTGAAAATATTTGGCAATTATTCACCATTTTTTCAAAACTTTGACAGTTTTTGACAATTTTTGACAATTATTGACCATTTTTCCAAATTTTTGACCATATTTGAGAATTTTTGACAATTTTTTTAAATTTTTAACATATTTTCTAATATAATCTGACAGTTTTGTGACAACTAAGTAGATATTTAAAGATGACAGTAGCCTACTAAGTTTTTGTCGATTTTATTTGATTCTCCATATAAATGTATGTGGCGTGGGCAAAGTGCCGTGAGAAATAATATTTCTCACAGTATGAGCAATATTTGGTTTTGAAATTAAGTAAGGTATGAGAAATACGTCACTTTTCATAGCAGTTGTAAAAAAACGTATTTTCCAATGCTCTAACATACTTTTATAGATCATTTTGAATATTGCAGTGTACTTTTTTGAAGGTGAAGTCGTTTGTAAATTTTCCACCTTGAAGTTCCATAAACTCAATTATTATTTTTTGATCAGTCGTTATATTTGGCATTCTTACTTCTTCAATTTTCTCACACATTTGGATATTTTTTACATTTCACTTTTCCTTTTGCAAGGTACGTTTTTTAAGGTTAAGTATGTAACTTTGACAGATGATAATAATAACTATAAGTTCGATAATCTCTGCCCTGGACGAACGTGATCACTCGCGTTAGATTATATATACGAACGATGTAGGATTAAGGAAGTATTGTAGGTCAGAATTTTCATTAACCAAAATGGGTCTTTGAAGGAAATTGATATGGTTAATGTGAAATTTTCAAGGTTAAAACCTGATCTCTTGAGTTTTTCAGAAAGAGGAATATGGTTGTAGTTTTTAATGTCTGAAAGAATATAGCTTGGATGGACTGGGAAAAGAGAGAAGAATGCAGGGTTTGATTTGTTCGTAAGACTCTAGAGGCATAGCATAACATTTGCGTATCGGATCCAGGGGAATTTCTTGGGATACGGCTTTAGGCTATTAAAGGGACTTGTTCAGTAGGCTCCGGTGGCAGCTCCAAGAGCGAGATTTTGGAATCTCAGTAATAAAGGCAATGTAATAAAGTTTACTTCTTCTACTTCTACTTCTTCTTCAATATATTTGAATAATTTAACTAATCTTCAGTACCCAAAAAGGTACAAATTAAAAATTTTAATAGAGATGGGACAAGCAGTATAATATAACATCTCAAAATTATTTATCGTTAAAGATAAAATATACATTACTTCCTGCCTTATGCTGAAAATTGTTCGATATTTGTTAAGACTACATCTGTATATAATTTATTGCGGGGATTTAGTTTTATTTCAATTTTTTGCAAATACATTATCTTTACAATATGTTCCATCGTGAATAATATTACAGTTGTTAAAAATAACCGCTGAAAGCACAAGAATTGTATTAATTAACGAATACAATTTAGTGATAACCTTAAAAACCGCTGCTTTATCTCGGTTTGTCCAATCGCTTATAACGAGCAACCCGATCAGCATATTCACACAAAAACTTTACTTACTATATGTCGCCTTTTTAAAAGTCAAAAAGAGGTGAAGGCTATTCGATAAAATAATAATACTGGAATAATTAAAACGAGATTTTATACAGAGTTACTGTGTGTTGCATAAGTACTGCATAAGGAATTCCATTATTCTTCAAGGCGGAATAGAAAGCAGTTAGCAGTAGCAGCCAGCCCGCGAAGTAGTCCGAAAATTTGAATAAGTTAAAATCAGTTTTAGGAGATACTATCAATGATGAACGTAAGTGTGTATTATGTTTTTTATCTTGACTAAATAAAATCGTATATATATATATAATACTTTTTAATACAATAATATATTTCATATGATATGGTATCGTGAATTGGCTTTGTATATTTATTACAAATAGTGTTTCAGTGAGCACGTGGAGTGCGATTTCCTTGTTGAGTAAAAAATGCGTAGAAAACGATTTTTAGGAAAGTGAACAAATGTTTTGACAAAGTGTTTTTAAATAAAGTTAAAATAGTGAATTGCTGATTTTTTGTATATTGTATGTAACGAGTGTTCTAAAAAAAATGATTGACATACAGTGGTAAGTCAAAACTATGATAATATAAATTACCTTAATTAATTTAGTAGACAACACAAGTATATACACGGTGTAGCAAAAATATTGATCTCAAATTATATCAAAAATAGGTCGATTCAACCTTACTTACCTATGCACATAACAAAAGTTAAAAGGTGTTAAAGTTAAAAATAACCAATTTTTTCAACGTTGCTCTTGTGATATTCACTAAATTCTTTATACATCATTTCCTTAACATTTTATGCTAGAAACATATTTTATGAGTATTGAAAGTTACTGTTATTATGTTTATATCGTCTCCTGTGCACGAATTTAATAAGCTTTGACGTAATATTGGCTAGACATTTTAGAGGTGTATGAACTTTTTCTTCCTTTCACTAATTACATTCATTATTTAAATGACAAAATTAATGAATTGGGACAACAGAGGATCTGTGCAGTCTTACAAAAAAGTACCGGATATTAATATTAATTAAAATATTTAAAATTCTTTTAAAAACTCCTCGCGTATCAATGATCAAGACGGTGTAAAATTTATAAAATGTTTGTCTTGCTACACATAAAAATAACTAAGTTCTCAAACGCCCTATAGATATTTCGATAAATTAATTTAAAATTGTCATGGAAGACAAAGAAGTCAATAATCCTTGCACTTTATAAAATGAAAGTATTTTTGGAAGTATGTAGCCCAACAATAGGCATGATGACTGAGTTTGAAAAACTGCTCCACGATGTTTGTACGCATAAACTTTATCCAAAAAAAATGTTGTTTCTTAAAAGAATAAGGGTTTTAAAGGATAAATCAGTTTACGTTTGTAAAATACAATTCAAATTTCGCACCAAAACGCTAGAATAGTAATGGCGTCTCTATGACATCACAGATCTGTAAATACTTCACAGTTTGCAAATTAAAAATTAATAATTCTATAACCAGTAATCATTTAGACGATGCAAAACCAGAAAATACGATAAAAGTTCGAACCATTTACAAAAGGTTGACGTCACACGTTTAGATCAATGTTATAGCTGAGATGGCGGATATTTTGTATTTATATTTTTACTAAAATAAATATAATCACAATTGTAATGTAAAAATAAGTGATTGCCTTAGAATCTTTGTAATCAGTAGTAATAACCCAAGGACATTGATAATTGTTCGAAAAAAATTTATAACAGATTTCGAAAACTTGTTGCCTATAAGGAACAAGCTTGAGAAAGTTATTAAAAATTTTTTGAGCATTTATCAATGTTCGAGGGTTATTCGAATAAAAAATCATAGAAAAAAATACAGAGCAAAAACAATTTATTTAAAGGTGCAATTAACAAAAGAACAATTAGAAAAGTTAAATGAAGATCAAGACGTATTAGTTTCTATAACTGATGGAGATGTATTTCCTCTAGACATGCTGCTAATAATTTGATTTTGATGTTCTTGTCAATATTCAAGTAGGGTTTTATTGAGTTGGCATTGTTATGACCTGTCATTTTTATAAGCTATTGCTCTTGTACACCACTTTTGGCTAATCGACTGACCGCGGTCGATCTATTGGAGTGATTAGTAATTTTTTTCTTTGGTGTTCAAGCCAATCGCCTCGGCAGACGATTTTATCCAATTTTGAATCGAATTTCTTCCAATAGGCATATTATCATACCAGTGATCATTTTCGGTTCTCCAGTGACGATTTTTTCTTAAGAATAATCTGGTGGTTCTGATATTTGGGCCTTTTTTTGACATCAATTTTTCAACAAACGTATCTGTCGTTGTTTTCTACTAAAAATTTGTTTTCAGTACACATTCTTGAACCACCTTGGCAAGTCTTGCTGAATACAGGGTAATATTAAATTCGATTTGTTACAGAACTATCGTTGTTTGATTCGGTACTAAAAAAGTCAGTCAATCAAGCAGCAGCTTCCCCTCCTCGCCAAGCTAATTCTACCGCGGCTAAGAGATAGAATTTCCGTTGCATCCCTTCGGGGGTGTTTTCATTCCATAAATTTATCATTTTGGTTATTTCTGTTGAATTTAATGCTGCCGAACTTTGTTTTCTTTTACAGGGATCCAATTGCAGTTTTCGTCGTATAAAATTGCAGGCAGCTCGCGCTTGTTGAAATACAACACGTTTGAATGGGTCAATAATAACTTTCATTTCTTTATAATATTTTTCTTGTAACAGCTTACTTGTTAGGTTCCACATGGTTTTGACAGTAGCTTCTTTAAACTCTGTACCATCTTTTCTTCTCATGTTCACAGTCCAATCTTTTAAAATTCTTCCACTGTTCGATTTCCAACTAATTGATACTCACTATCATTACAAAAGTCCATAAATGCTTTCCACACAAACTTTTTACTGTAAACAGTATTTTTTGGTATATTTGCTTCTATAATTTCATTAATATTCTCGTCAGTATTATTACCAAATCGTGACATTTTCAAATATTAGATATTTGAAAATGTATCCATGGCAACGTAATAGAGTGAAAATTGCCCATAGGATCTGTTTTCAGTAGTAATAACCCAAGGACATTGATAATTGTTCGAAAATATTTTATAACAGCTTGAGAAAGTTGTTATAAAATTTTTGAGCATTTATCAATGTTCGAGGGTTATTCGAATAGAAATTTTTTTGCTAATTATAGAAAAAAATACATATAGTAAATTTTATACCCATTTAGAATAAGACCATCCTTATTTATTATTAATAAATCGGTTGAAACAAAAAATTACCAACAAAAATGAACGTCGTAACTAATTTATTAGATGTCACGTTTTTGAAGTTACGTCAAATTTTGATTTCATGTTAATGTCAGATGGTTCAAGAAGCCGCATACGTTAAGTTACTAAAACGGCTGGTACCTCTAAATAGGTATTAATTTTACTATAGTATAATATTTGCTTCTAAAACTTCATTAATGTTCTCGTCAGTATTATGACAAAATCGTGACATTTTGAAATATTAAATATTTGAAACGCCAAAATCGAAATAAATCAAAATGTATCCATGGCAACGAACCTAATAGAGTGAATCCAATGAAATCAGTTAATTTGAGATATAAGCAATACTTACGATCAGTAATATGGTCAAAAATTTGGAAAAATGGTCAATAATTATAAAAAACTGTCAAAAATGTTCAATAATTGTTGAAAATAGTCAAAATTTTTAAAAAATAGTCAAAAATGGTCAATAATTGTCAGAAACTGCAGAAAATGGTAAATAATTGTTAAAATTTTGAAAAATGGTCAAAAATTAGTCAAAATTTTTGAAAAATTGTCAGAACCTGTCAAAATTGGTCAAAAATTGTCAAAAATTTGGAAAAATGGTCAATAATTATAAAAAACTGTCAAAAATGTTCAATAATTGTTGAAAATTGTCAAATTTTTTAAAAAATAGTCAAAAATGGTCAATAATTGTCAGAAACTGCAGAAAATGGTAAATAATTGTTAAACTTTTGAAAAATGGTCAAAAATTAGTCAAAATTTTTGAAAAATTGTCAGAACCTGTCAAAATTGGTCAAAAATTGTCAAAAATCGTCAATAATTGTTAAAATTTGGAAAAATGTTCAAAAATTTCTGAAAAATTGTCAAAAACGATCAGTAATATGGTCAAAAATTGTCAAAAATTTGGAAAAATGGTCAATAATTATAAAAAACTGTCAAAAATGTTCAATAATTGTTGAAAATTGTCAAAATTTTTAAAAAATAGTCAATAATTGTCAGAAACTGCAGAAAATGGTAAATAATTGTTAAAATTTTGAAAAATGTTCAAAAATTAGTCAAAACTTTTGAAAAATTGTCAAAAATGGTCAATAATAGTCAAAATCTGTCAAAATTTTGAAAAAATGGTTGATAATTGCCAAATATTTTCAAAAATTACCAAAAATCTGGAAAAATGGTCAATAATTGTCAAAAACTGTCAAAAATGGTCAATATTTGTAAAAATTCTGAAAAAATGGTCAATAATCCTTAAAATTTTCGAAAAATGGTTAAAATTATTTGAATTATTTGAATTATTTGAAAGTGAAATACTGGGTGTCCTATTTAAAGAAATGTTACTTTCATCTGACACGGCGTTCTGGAACACTCTGTACAATTGCGACTTATTTTAAAATATGGGCATTTAGGCTGGCTACAACCGGTCAAAATTTTATTCGAATATCTTTGAGTACCTATTTACAAGATATTGGACTTGATCGCACTAGTTAATCACCCTGTTTACTATAAAAAGGGATTTTTTGTGATTTGTGTGTCATAAGAATCATAGATCATTATGTAATCTGAACCCTCTAAAGGGTGGCGCCTGTTATTTCACATAGAAGGTGGTGCCGGGCCTCACAGACCCTTCGTAAATCATGTACCAATTAAATCGCTTGAATGAGTTTTTTTTTCATATTATTTATTTATATTTATACACATTTAGATTGTAGAAATAAAATTTACCAAATTTAGCTTCATAAGTATTATTTAAATTATGAATAATTTTATACTTCTGAATACACGCAAAAATAGACAGAAATACGTATAGAGTTTAAGATTGAACAAGAAATAACGAAAAATTAACTTTATGATTTTAAATAAAAGAAATATAATAATTTTCTGGTCTATTGTTGCATTTGACATTAGTTTGCGCAGTTAACTATAAGATTCAAAAAATATAAAGTTATAATAAAACTCCATAATAATACAACTATCTGAATTTACTCTTTTCATTACGACGGCTATGTATACGTTACCGGCAAAGTCCGTTATGCAGTAATACCTAGGTTTGCCTAGGCAAAGTCCGCATTGCCGGAAAACTAATGGTATGTATGGTATATTCCATTTTCCCTTCCCCTTTTCCCTTTTCCTTTTTGAGAAACTTCATGTGGAATACAAATTATTTGATATTTTTCCGAAAAGGAGAAGGGAGTATACCATTAGTTTTCCGGCAATGCGGACTTTCTAGGTATGCCTGCATATCGGACTTTGCCGGTAACATATATACTAAAAAGTTTCATTTAAAAAGTAATATGAGTAGATTCCACAAAGTAAGGGTCCAAACAGTAAATTCAATATATACTAAACATTCCAAAATACTCCCATTCAGGTCACATCTCTTTTCTGGACCCTTAACTTGTCCTGTCTGCATTTTAACCTTGGCCATGTGTATATGTTACGAATCGGTCTTGTCTAATTAATATAATACGCTTATAGAAATATGAAATATAACATAACACATATAATTTTAGCAATTGAATATATGAGACTTTTACTTGATGAAGATCCATACTGACACGATGAAATGAAACAATTTAATTTTTATTTTTGAACCCGTTTGATAAAGCTACTATGTTAGCGAAACGCGTCACAAGTTTAAATTGAACATAGGTTTATTTAAAAATTTAAACAAATTGTTTTATTTCAACGTATAATTTTAGCGTTATAAAGACACTCACAAACGGTGGTGCCGGGTCTCTCAGGCCGAATTGCTAGATTACATCGTTCCTGGGTATTAAAAGAAACTAATTCCGATAACCCACGTTGACGAAACCAAATCTAGGAAGGAATTGAAGGTCTAACAGGCCCGGTGCCACCTCTAGAAGGTTAATCGTTTAGTTAACTGCACTTGCATATATTTACATTTTGAAAACTATGCATAAAACAACAAAAATATACATGCAACACTAGAAAAACAACTAATTGGTTAATTGTTTGGAATTGAGACAATTAAAAATTAATTTTCATCTATGTCCGCGAGGTACTTATGAATACATTTGTACAGAATATATCGCACTTCTATATTAGCGGTAAACTTATATTGAAATATTATGAATAAAAAGATGGAAATAAAAAATAAATATCACGTGTTTTAGTGAATAAAACTTGATTGTCTCATTTTCGTGGTGGGTAGTGTTCAATAATTTTTTAAAACTATAACGCAACGCAAACTACAATTAGTAGATTGTGATTTTATGTCCATATAACCTAATTTACCTTTATCCTGAGGGAGATAGCGCCATTTGAAGATATAGTATCTATATTAAGTATGGAGAACGGTAAGGATGGTTTACCGATCAAAGACAATTGTTTGGAGGAGGAGCGAAACGACGACTGAATCAATTTTGTTTGCTTTTCTTTCTTTTCTTGTTGTAATATATTCTTCTTTATTCATTTCATATGCCATTTCTGTATAAATTTTTTTATTTCTTTTATTACACTTCCCACGTATTTAAAATATGTTGTTTCGATTATCTCAGCTTTGTATTTGATAACTTTTTGATCTCTCATCACTATTAATTTTTGCGTATTGTGTTGTTCGTCCGCATTGTCTGCAAATTACTGAAATCTTTATCAATTGGAAACTTTTATATTCATAAATAAATATTTAAAAACTTGTTATTTATAATCACATTATAATTGGAGTTTTATCCACATTTATGAAGCATATAAAGTACCACTTTATCCACTAGTGGAATCTTGAAAAATACAATCTTGAATCAATAATATCAAATCACTTTTTGAAGAAATCTGATTCTAAGGCCCGGTTGTACAATCAGCGTTCATTCAGAGTTCACGGTTTGAACACGCTGGTTCAACGAAAAATTTTCAATAGTGTTTTTTATGTCTACCAAGTGGTTTCAACCTCATTTTCTTGTTTTGTTGATTTTCATTATAACGATCATGGAAGATTTTTGATGATGATATTACTGATGATGAGGACTTTTTGTAAATGGTGGAAATTATTGCACACCCTCGAGCTCCGAAGGTTTACAGAGAAAGACCAGATCATTTCACCATCTGGAATGATAAGGAATTAAGGAACAGGTTTAGGTTAGAAAAACAGGTTATTAGATTATAGAAAATAATTCATCTGATACAGACATGTAAAATTTCTATCGTTACATAAAGTCTTGGTTTGAAATTTCTTAATTTCTTAGGACTCATGCACCTACTGAAATGGTCTGTATTACTCTGCGTTTTTTTGGCAACTGGGAGTTTTCTGCAAGTTGTTGGAGACTTTGGTGGTATCGACAAATCAACAGTAAGCCGAAAAATTTATATGGTTTTAGAAACTTTGGCTCAATTGGGGAGAGAATTTATAAAAATGTCAAGAAACGAAGATGAATTATGTAGTGTTAGACAAGGTTTTTTCAATATCGCCAGACTACCGAGATGTATTGGAGCATTGGACTGTACCCATGTAAAATTACTGTCTCATAGGGGAGCAGATGCTGAAATTAGAAACGGTAAAGGTTTTTTCCCATTTAACGTACAAGCAATTTGCGATGCCGAACTCAAATATCAGGATATTGTGTGCCGATGACTCCAATATATTTAGAAATAGCAGAGTCAGAAATTATTTTGAAAATAGAGTATATGGTGACAATGAAGCACAAATTAGGACAAGGAACCCATAGAGAGAGCATTTGGAGTTTTAAAAAGAAGATTCCCAATTCTTGCATTAGGAATCCGATTAAAACAAAAAAGTAGAAGCTGTGGTTATGGCAGCAGTTATTCTTCACAATATTGCAATATATATGGGAGATGTGGATCCACCAGAAGTGAATGAAGAAATCATTGCTGCCACTGAATTAACAGAAAATATTTATGACCTTGTGATTGGACATGCACAAGGGGGAATTAATAACAGCGTTCGTTTCACATTAATAAACACTTATTTTCCAAATTTGTTATGGATATCTTTAATTAATGAAGTTATTCAGTATATAAAAAAACTACCTTTTCTACCACTTGATAAGTAAAACAATAACTTAAAACAACTATAGTGTTTATTGAGAAAAAACTAAGTATTGCACAAGTATAATATAGACGCTGTAGGGCAAATTCATTGTACCAAATAAAACCAAACCATGGAGGTAGAGAACTGATGTCCGTAAATGCACCCTTTCCAAAATACAGGGTGTTAAAGTTTAAGAAATAAAATAGTTTATTGTCAAATTGGAAAAAAATGTTGAAATTTTTAAATTATTAAATTCTACCAACTTCCCTAGGAAAAAAGTAATAATTTTTTACGATACTAAAATTGACTACTGTTTTTTTTTCTCCATTAGTAGAACGAGGCAGCATACAAATACAAAATCACCGTTCTTGATAACTTCGGGATCCAAGAACAAAATAAAAAAAAACTATTACATAGGTTAAGTTCTGCTCATACTCTTCTTTTCGTTGTTTGGCAATGGCACAGTGGACCTACTTCTACCGTGGTAATGGTTCAAGAAAACTCATTATTGTACTACGGTCGGTTGAAGAGAACTGACGATGAACGGTTCATTGTACAACCGGGCCTAAATGACTGTGATTCTGGATAAAACGTTGTATTGCATTCGTGTTTTAGTTGCGTTTTATCCACTTAAGAAAATTAAACACTATCTAATACACTTATACAATAAATAACCATTATTTATTTACTTCTTGTGTCATCACAATAATAAATGGAATATATTTTCCATCAATAGAATTACTATTAATTATAATTATTAGAGCAAATTATTTCAAAAAACTTTTCAGATCATTTTAATCAATCTGTTTTTATATGTGATATTAAATCAACTAATTTATTGTCGAGACGTTTTAACAAAAATACCAGAACAAACATGCATATGGCAATTTTTCGGACCGAATTTAAATTTAGCCACACATATGTGACACAATTTCCTGTGTAATGATCGAAAAAAAAAAGGTTGAATGTAATGTAAAAAACTAAGCTGATACTGATAGGGGAACAATCACCTGGTTAAAGTAAAACAATGTTTTCAAAGGTTTTGATAATTTTGGATAATAATATTTGGGTACCTAAATCAATGTATTATGTGGTAATTAAGCATGACTGCACGAATTTGTATGTAAATTATTGTGTGTTGACAGTTCATATTAGTTGAAATAATATTTAAACTAATTTTAAATTTCAGATAACGATGTTTTAAATTGTTGCGCTAGTTTCTCTCTCTCTTTAAACAGTGCGTCCATAAACTAACCCCATAGATTAAACTAACCCATCAATTCATTATTAGCGACAGTAATATAAAAAAATCCCGAATCGGGTCGATTTTAAATTTGTATTTACCGTTTTAGAACAATCTATTATACAGGGTGAATAATCTTTGAGTGATGACGTCAGCACCAGTTGATTCAAATTGGTACAGGGTGGAGAAAAACGCAAAAGTTTTATGTTATGTTATCTATCCACTTCTTTAAGCAATCCTAGCCGCTCGGCTAAACAGAAAAAGTTCGAAAAGTATTTTTTGCCATTTTTTAAAACTGTCTTAAATATCCAATTACAATTCCGTATTGTTAATATTATTTATCATATCGTATTTAACAAACTGTTTCGTTAAAATGCCTTTTAAAGTGAAATAATTGAAGTTTTAATAATGAGGTATGCGCATTATTTAATGAAATTCACCCAGATCGTGAACGTATCTCTCAATCTGCGTAAGCAGAAGAGGAAGGATATACAGAGCTTAAGGACACGTTAGGGATGTATCGAAGTAAAGCTAAGTTCAGACACACTTTTACTTAATAGATGTCGAAGAAAATAGTTTAATACTACCTAATACGCCTTACAAAGTTTTTGAAAAATATTTTTCAAATAACAGAGGCTGTTCACTAAGAAGCAACAACTACTTCTCGGGCTATATACCCCGTCAGACATTGAATTATACTTCTAACTTAAACGGGGTTGGTATATCTGCAAGATATAACCAACCATTCTGGTTTGTAATGAGAAGGGACAACATCACTTTTAGACTGGTTAGATGTCATCCATCCAGAAGCTCTAAGAGCATAATCCTGGACTGGTGACAGCGCTGAAACCACATCAATACATTAACCCCAGTAATGGAAAAGGTAAGAATACGATAACAGCGACATCCCCACATCTAAAACCACAAACCAAAATTCTATATTGACAAAAAAACCATCTCGGTTTTGTAGTTATTTACATAATTACAGTTTCCTGTCAAAATTGTCATATTTTGGTGAAGCGTGTTATCAATAGATGTCGAAAATAATAGTTTAATACTATTATAACGACTAACAGATACCGTTCACTAAGAAGCAACAACTACTTCTCGGGCTATATGCCCCGACTGACATTAAATTACACTTCTTAGTTAAACGGGGTTGGTATATCTGGATTTATTCTTCAGTTATTTGATAATTTATATCCAACCTAGCACAAACTAATTTTAATGTTTGTATACTATTATGATCCTACCTAAATTAATCTATATCCTTCTTATCTATCTCCACACTGGTATATAAAATGCACAAATACACAAGTAAATGTATGCTATTTTATTCGTTAACATATTTTCAAAGCAGTATCTTTGTCTACTAACGTTTCTTTCCTCTCAACAAAACTTTACAAATTCAGGAAAATAATGGAATTAAATACTTTTTGGACTATCACGAACATCCAGCGTCACAATAATACATACTCCGTTATCCTCTGTTGGGATGGTTACAAAATACAGAAAAAAATTAATTGAATCAAACGGACACATGAAAACTACAAACTTGATAAAAATGGATATAAATAGAAAGAGGATTAATATTTTGAAGCCAGGAATTGATCATTATACATTCTTCTTCCTCACTACATGGAAAAAGGGGTATGTAATGGAAGCTTCAAAAGTAATTTTCATTTACTTCAACCAGTCATATAATGGAAACTTTGCACATTATTATGTCATAACGATTATTTGGTAAAATTCTATACACTCTCTGTCCTATTGGTACATTTTTCTTAGAATATAGCATACTGAGCGAAGATTATAAGCTGGACCTGTACGAGGAAGGGATTGAATTTCCACTGCCGATCGATATTATTTTTTTAAGTATGAACACTACTGAATGTGAATTCGCTTTAAGACAAAATATGCGAAAATTAATAATAACTAAAAAGCAAGCTTTTATGGCAGATCGAACTAAAGAGTAAAAAATAATTTTTAATTCATACTAAAAACGTGATATGCTTTGTTTTGCAGTGCAAACCATTCAGGAGTAAATATGAGTATTGAGAATAATAATTAATAATTATAATATTATCAATAGATAAGCTTGGATAATATGGTACAACAAATTCGTGCAATATTTTCAGTGATATTTGATTATTGAACAACGAGGCTGTTTAAGTCCTGTCCTGTCCTGTCCTGTCCGACACAGAAATTGTTGGCGTCCACTTGAGATAGACAGAGAAATACTAGAGAAAATTTTATACCAGTTATCATTATACCAATCAGACGCTTCATCTCGACATTGTTGCTATGGTAACCAGCAAATTATCTGAAATTTTTTCATCCACATGAGCATGTAGACGTAGGTAAAATTAATAAGTGGAAATTTCTCGACACATGACCAGCTATCATCTCCCGCAATACGAATGTATCCACACTGTAACAGTTGCCTTAGACTTTTTGTATTTGATGGAGTTAAATTTTCCACCTTCCTTCTAATTAACTCTGTAGTTTCCTTTCCAAATCGCGACATTTCTTTTCATATATAATATCACAAGAGAAAAAATGTTGTCGCCAAGATATGAAAGTTTGTTGCTTGGCAATTTCGCGAATGTCATTTTTGACAAAATCACGAGCCATGTGGCGAGTGATTTTATCAAAAGTTTCATGAACAAAATTGCAGAAAAGCAATAAACTTGAATAAAACCTTGAGAACAATTTTGCCTACACTATTTTTTCTCGAGTGGTATTCGACATGACTATTTCACGAGAAAAAGTCTAAAAACAATAAAATTGGAGAACTTTAATTTAACAATGGAGCATAAACAAAAAAATAAGGAAAATGACTACAGCTGACTCAGGCTAAATCTTTGAAACCCAGTTATCCAACAGGGTATCTTGAGATAATAAGGGTTGAAGCAACCCAACGAAGATGCTCATGGACGGATGCTTTCGTCTGCGAAACAGGATTTCGAACTCACATTAGCTGTTATTATCAAGGACCGAGAGTTAACACAGAACGACTACAACTTCATTGATTGTTCAAAAACAAACGAATGAATAGGAATAGGGGTTGCAGATCCTAATACCAGGATATCAACAGCTCTGTGAAACACTCCAACAATATTTGAAGGCTCTGAAGTCTACAATTCATAAGTCTAAAACAGTCTGGAACTGCAAACAATCCCTTAAGGAACTGGCTAGACACAACAAAGTAACTTTGTTGTGGATGCCAGGGCATAAAGGAATTGTCGGAAATGAGATTGCAGATGGTCTCACAAAGGAAAGAGCTTGTACTCCTTTTATCGGACCCGAACCATGTTGTGGTATCCCAAAAAGCCTCAATGTGGAAGATGTCCAAAAATGGGAAAAGGAACTTAGTGCAGCCTACTGGAAAAATACTCCAGGCCAGACAGGCAAAAAGGTTAATTAAATTTTCCGCTCACCACGCCAAATTGATCTTGGAGCTTAAGAAATCTGATTTAAGAGTAATCACAGGAATTCTCACTAGAAACTGCTTACTCAGTGGGCAGCGGCACATGCAGATTCTGCTACGATGCAGATGCGATGGCGGAACACATTACCTGCAATTACAGGGTAATCCTCCGCCAATCAGGCTACAAACCTAGCTCCAAATCGGATAATAGGCTTTCTTAGAGGCCTAGATCTCTTGGACTAAAACACAGATGTAGGGTTTACACAAAAGATCTTATAGGTCGCAGTGTGGCAAGGCCAATCGACCCTCTTGTAATCTAATCTAGGCCCTCTACTGCGACTCGCAAGACTCTTTTGTGGCACACACCTCTTCTATTTCGCCAAACAAATTCAGCTTCTTAACAAAGTCGGTAGTGTAACGACTATAATAAATTAGGTTTCAATCAAACTCCTCCTGTTCGCACTTGTACTTGTATATTTTTATACCAACTTAAATTTTAGAAATAGTAGCTATTAATGAAATATCTAAAACTTAATTTTATATTAGTTTTAATACTGTTACTCCTTTCACTTTCTTTATTTCTTTAACATAACTTTAACAATTCAATACTAATAACGTCTCACTATCACTATCACAGAACTCTAATCTCTAATACTTCAAAAACTAAGCTCCTAATGTCAATTGTCCCGCTTTTTATTCTTTTCACCTGTTCCAGACAGTTCTCGACTTTTTTCGGTGACATTTCTAGACTTTTCGATTACGGTTCTAGTTGATTCTAGATGTATGTCTTCTCCTTTTTCTTTGTGGACCTCTACATAACCTCAGTACAGGTCCGACATAACAATACTTTAACTAATTATAAACATGACTACCCATGTAATAAGGTTGTAAAACTTGTTTGGGTTTTCAATAAATAAACAACAATTAAAAATATTTTTATTTTTCAGTCCGATCTGTTATAAAGGCGTATTTTTTAAACAATTATTTTTTATTAATGATAATAAACGACAGTTACTTGAATGTATTTTTCCATTGCATAGATAACAATCAAGTTATCGAGTATTCATATTTTATGTTATTTAACGAAACAATTTCCTGTCAAGTGCCCTTCTTTTACGAAGCCGTTAAACATTGTCTATTTCGCAGCTAATCAAAATATAGAATTCAAATATATTTTTCTCTCCAACATTCAAGGTGTAAGAATCTCAAATATTTAAAGTGACAATATCAATGACCTAAAATGTAAAACTCATTCATTCTTCACAACTCGATTGTGCACTATATTATCGTAGTAAAATATGCACAATTAACCTTTTTTTATCCATTTATCTGCTAAAAGTATTTGGTGAAATAGTAAAACTTTACTGGGCAACTTAAAATGCATTAAGAGGTATTTAAACTGCTACCCGAAGAGAGAAAACGAAAACTCCGCCTAAATGAATCCTGTCGCCGTTGTTTATGTAAGGATTATTGATCTACGAAAATATTTTACTAAAAGATGCATCTTTTAAAACATAATATTCAAGTGACAACAGGAATGCCAAACCAGATTTTTAACTAATTCAGCCATGGTTTGGTATCAAATAAAATCCGTTAATACATTCAGAAAGCATATTTTGAAGGTATCCTGTTAGTATTTCAGGATGCCCCGTTAGATCGCCGAGTTTCAAAGATTTAGCCTGAGCCAACCTGTAGGCATTTTTCAGAACGATCCTCCGTACATGTAGACGACGTTGAGGATGGTCAAGCATTACCTCTAAGGCTGCGCTGGGGCACGATCTCATTGCACCCGTGATTCCCATGCGGGTGAGTCGTTGCATTTTTTGCAAATGCTCAGCTTTGATAAATTTAAATGAAATGCTTTCTGACGGATCTAATGTTTGAAATTGACGTATGAAATAGTCTCAAATCACGTCCACACCAAACTAAATTCAACCAAGCTTTTCCCTTTGATGTAAAAGCCAGCTTAAGCCAACGTTCTCGTTGGAAAGTGTTGGCTTCGATTCACCGCCACCGTACATTATCTCTGACCGTACAGATTAGGGATGGCGATCTGAAATCGATTAATCGAATAATCGATTCCTCGGACCGAATAAATCGATTTTTTAAATCGATATGTTGTACTGAATCGATTCAGTGAATCGATATTTCACCCTTGAAAATCGACTTTCGATTTTTTTTTGTGTTTTCGGTAGAACGGCTTTTTTTTTTCAATTGCCCCGGCAACATCGTAAGTAGTGATGAGAGCGGAACCGCTCGGATCCCAGTAGACTCGACAGACACTGTTGCTTTTTTTTTCAAAAAAGCTTAAAGGGAACTCTATAAGTAGGGATGTTTGAAAAATTAAACGATTTTTATATAAATCGATTAATATTTTGTTATAATCGATTTTTAATGATCGATTTTTCGAGTAATATTCATCGATTTTGTATAAATTACGCGTGTTTAAGGAGTGGATTTTCGAAAACGGCTCTCGTATTATTTATTGACTATTTTTCAAAATTTTGACATCTTTTGACGATTATTGACCATTTTTAAGCAATTATTGACAGTTTTTGAAGAAAATCGTCCATTTTTAACAATTAATTGACAATTATTGACAGTTTTTCAATAATTACTGATCATTCTTTAAAAATTATTGACCAATTTTGGCAGTTTTGCAACAATTACTGATCATTTTTTAAAATATATTGAACATTTTTCAACAATTATTGACCATTTTTCCAAACTTTTTGACAATTTTTGACCATTTTTTTGAAACTATTGACCATTTTTTACAATTATTGACCAATTTTGACAGTTTTTCAACAATTATTGACCAATTTTTAAAAAATATTGACCATTTTTTACAATTATTGACCAATTTTGAAAGTTTTTCAACAATTATTGACCTTTTTTTTTAATTATTGACCAATTTTGACAGTTTTGCCCACTTTTCAGAATTTTTGATAAAAATTGACAATTTTCAGCAGTTTTTGACAATAATTGACAATTAATAACCATTTTTTAACAATTATTGACAGTTTTTGACAAAAATTGTCCATTTTTAACAGTTTTTGACAATTATTGACCAATTTTGACAGATTTTCAACAATTACTGGTCATTTTTTAAAAATTATTGACCAATTTTGTCAGTTTTGCAACAATTACTGACCATTTTTCCAAATTTTTCAACAATTATTGATCTTTTTTTTTAAATTATTGAGCATTTTTCCAAATTTTTTGATCATTTTTGACCATTTTAACAATTATTGACAATTTCAAACAGTTATTGACAATTATTGACCATATTTCAAAATTTTTGACAATTTTCATATAATTTTATTTGATTTTTTTTCAAAATCCGATTAATATCGTTAACGAATAAATGTCTTAGGTTTATTATCGGAATATATACGAAAAGCATGTCCATTTTTAAAACTATAAAAAAATCAACGATCTTTTCGCAGAAATCGATTTATTTTTTATTAAAATCGGTTTTTTCGACAAATCCATTAATTTTGAATAAAGAAAAATCGATTTTTATTTTATCGATGATTCTTTTCCATTAATCTCACACATTCCTAATCCGATACTTTGTGATAATAATATGGCAATAAAAAAATAATTGTTATTATTATCATCGAATTCCCTGAACTTAAAAAAAATCCCCAATTTTACTGAAAGGAGATCCCGGAGAGAGATTGTTTATTTAGGGGTGCCTTTCTTGTTGTTTTTCAATAAAAAAGATCGATTTATATTTACATTGTAAAAAATACAAACTTGAAAATAATCGATTTTTTTGAAATCGATCTTTTAGATCTCGATTTTTTCATGTATCGATTCATCAGGTTACGATTCGAACCGATTTAAAAATCGATCTTTTTAGAAAGAATCGCCATCCCTAGTACACATCAAAACCAACCCGTTCTATTGCCGTTGGCTAGCGCTGGAAATTCGGCCTTTACGCGGCTCAATGCGAGTGTGAATTTTTCAGCAGTACTTTCAATTTGATTTTTTATAGATTGAGGGTCGCAGTAAGCAGTGTTGCTGCTGTCAAGTTGAATTGCGTCAAAAGCATCAACAAGCAGTTCTTTGATTATTTTTGGATTTCACACTCACTTAAGATAAACTATACCTTCTGAAGTACTGTAACTTTTTCTGGGAATAATTCTTGCTGACTTAATAAACATAAATTTCTTTAAATCTGTTCATACCCCGCCTTTCTTTGTTAATTTTCTCAAAATAATACTAAAAAATATAAATGTCATGTTTCCTATTTTAAAATTACTTACCATTTTAATGAATCCAGTTGTAGTAATGAACCGATTTATAAATAGTTATTTATGATACCAGTGCGTGAAGTAATACTTTTGCGCACGAGTTGCGAAAATGAAAGGCACCAGTGCCTTTTTTCGCAACGAATGCGCAAAAGTAATTCACGCATGAGTATCATACAATGTTTTATCTACGACCACATTAAAAATACTTTCCCTTAATTATATATTACATAACCTCTCTTTTTAATAATTGTGTTTGAATTATTGCCTACCTTCATCATAAGAAATTCATTATGTGGTGCTCCATTTATAAAATCCAAAATCTGTTCCCTTGTGAAAATTTTTGATTTTTTTGGTTTTTTGGCTCTCTGATTGTCGTTGTATGAAGGTGAGTTTATGAAATTTACTTATATCAATGTTTAAATTTAAACTTTTCCAAGAAATATGCAATAAGAACATTTTCCGTGTAATTTTTAATTTTTTTAGTGCCACACCAATCCAAAAAAAAGGTGAGCGGTCCGGGCCGCCGACAGAAGCTTGCTTCTTATGCACAATAAAATGACCATTTTTGACCATTTTTCGAAAATTTTGACCATTTTTCAAAAATTTTGACAATTTTTGACCATTTTTGACTATTTTTTCAAATTTTAACAATTATTGACCATTTTTGACAATTATTGACCAATTTTGACAATGATTGATCATTTTTGACAATTTTTCAAATATTTTGACCATTTTTCCAAATCTTAACAATTAATGACCATTTTTGACAATTATTGACCAATTTTTACAATTATTGCTCATTTTTGACAATTTTTCAAAAATTTTGACAATTTTTGACCATTTTCCCCAATTTTAACAAATTTTTGACCATTTTTGACAATTATTGACCAATTTTGACAGTTTTGACAATTATTGATCATTTTTGACAATTTTTCAAAAATTTTGACCATTTTAGACCATTTTTCCAAATTTTAACAATTATTTACAATTTTTCAAAAATTTAGACCATTTTTCAAAAAATTTGAGAATTTTTAACAATTATTGACCATTTTTGACAAGTTTTGACAATTTTTGACAATTTTTGACAATTTTTGACAATTTTTGACAATTTTTGACAATTTTTGACAATTTTTGACAATTTTTGACAATTTTGGACAATTTTGGACAATTTTTGACAATTTTTGACAATTTTTGACAATTTTTGACAATTTTTGACAATTTTTGACAATTTTTGACAATTTTTGACAATTTTTGACAATTTTTGACAATTTTTGACAATTTTTGACAATTTTTGACAATTTTTGACAATTTTTGACAATTTTTGACAATTTTTGACAATTTTTGACACTTTTTGACAATTTTTGACAATTAATGATTATCCCATTTAAAAAGCATTGTACTTTTTCGCACTCTTTTGGGTGTTATAATGAAAGTTCCATTTAAAAATCAGTGTTCTTTTTCGCACGCTTTAGACGTATGTATAAAACGTAATTTCACGTATTTATATGAGTTTGTAAATGCTTAATTTCAATGGTGGACGTAGATAAAGATTTATTATTAACTTATTGGAATTCAAATACGTCAGTTGTGACATTAATGTTTCATTGGCGACATAGGAGGAAATTTTTTTCTGTTATACATGTTATGGTCTTTTTTAGCAAATTTAACTAAATTACCAATAATTTGAAATCGGTATACTCAGGGCGATGCTGACGATTTAGTTATAGTTAGAGGCAATCATGCGTAGACTGCATATTATTTACCTTGCTAAGACTGAATTCGGTTAAAAGACAGACAGGAAGTTATTAGGACGTTCTGCTCGCTACACAAAATTGCTCTTGGAGTTTCAGAAATCTGATCTCAGAGTAATCACAGGAGTTCTCACTTGACACTGCTCACTCAGAAACCATCTCTGTAAGATGGACAAAGTGGACAATGGAACATGCAGATTCTGCGATGATGCAAATGTAATGGCGGAACACATTATTTGCAAATGCGGGGTAATCGTCCGCCAACGCCTCAAATACCTGGAGCAGGTCTACCTAGAGCATAATCAACAAATCTAGCTCCAAATCGGATAATTGGGCTAATACATCTAGGAGCCAGTGACAGATTTACATGGCCAAGTTCCTATCAATCGAAAATTAGTGAAATGCATCAGAGAGTTGTATCATGAAGCTTCGTGAACGTCAGCTACGGTTCCGTGGGGATGGATGAGCGGCGTTAGCCTCCCACACACACAAAAAAATTATTATTTCAATCATTTCCTCTTACCTGAAAATTTGTTAAATCCAATATCTCGAGGAAAGAAAACAATCGGCTGACTATAACATGGTGGATTATACGTCAGCTGGTCGCTCGAAAAAAAAATACTTTCAATGATTTCTTTTCAACTGAAAATAGTATATCTGATGATAGCTTATATGCAAATATAGATAAATATGTATATGTCAGCTGGCTATATCTGGGTGGAAAGACCGTCCAGCTGATACTTTGAAAGTCAAAACGCAGGAGTTAGCACATTTTCAAATGAGAGGAAATGACGTATATTAAATTATTCTCAAAATATTTTCATTAAAAGTTATTTCTAAGGATTGAAGCAACAGTATGAAAAGGTATGCTTGGAGGGGATAAGTTGTACCCATGATCCGGCTGCGAAGTCCCTTTTGTGTAGTATTTGTAAAAGATTTTTGGGAGAAGTAGAAAAGAAGGGGAATAAACTGCGACTAGAATAGAAGGGCAACAACAAACTATTAAATACAAATAAAGGCGCAAATGCAGGATGATTAAAGAAAGTTGGTAGGATATTTAGACCCCAAAAAAGTAATATTTGGGATCTGTACAAAATGTCATTACAATGTTTTTTATACAAATTTATTTTTCAATATATTATATCTTGATTACGGATGCCGTTACGAAAATAAGCAGACCTCACTTATTTTTCACAGTTCTTCTTATCATAGGGCTACCTTTTTTGAAATACCCTGTATACAGATTCGGCAAATTATCTTTCGTATAGCCATGTGAGTGTAAGAGACAAAGTTATAGAATAACATAGAGACAATAGGTACGTTTACACCGTGCGTACCAAATTTTTAGTCCGAGGTCTAAATGACATCGCGTGTACTTTACTTTCGGTGTAACCGCCCAAAGAGTAAAATTTGGTACTCGAATTTGATACATCTCATCTAGGGTAGTTCAAATTCAATTTTTAACGGTGTAAACATAGCACATTAGTATTCGTGGACCAAAGTTAGAGTACTGTACTGCATTATTATCCAATTTTCACTACTTATAGGTTTCATCCATATTCTTTGATTGTTTAACAATCCCATAAAATTACTGCTACTTAAAAGCAAATAAGCTAAATTGCTTCTTAAATATAGAGACTTCGATAACTCTAATTTAAATCTTTTAAGTCTGAATATTTTTTTTCTTTTTCAGAAACTCTATTACCACTGCAACTATTTTTGTATCCATTTTCAAATAAAATCAAAATCTACCATCAAATTACCTAAAGATTTAAGGTTATGTCATTTTAATATGAAAA
Organism: Lochmaea crataegi; assembly: GCA_947563755.1. NCBI lineage: Eukaryota > Metazoa > Arthropoda > Insecta > Coleoptera > Chrysomelidae > Lochmaea > Lochmaea crataegi. The sequence continues at coordinate 16,501,863 of OX387428.1, forward strand.
TGTCCCAGGCTTTAAACAATGTACTATTTTAATCCAGCAAAACAGTCAGTATACACACTTATGTTCTAAGCTAAATAAGTTCACGATTTGATCCACGGACCAAATTGCTCCACACGGTGTAAACCAACCTAATGTCTAGAGAAATGGGCGTTTTGTGGAGGGGAAGTATGTTTTTCTCTCTTGGGCATATTATGTAATTTTATGTATAGTGCTTACTGTTGCTGCTATATGAGATTCTACAAATGGAAGATAAATATCTGCCGAACCTGTATATAATGGTACATTCACACTTTTTAAGACAATAGCTTGGTGATAACTTTTCTTTCATTCTTTTCTGTCTATTGCGTACGCCTTTCTTTTAGATCTTCAGTTATTTCGCGTTCCTTTTATATCTATGAGTACCATATCTATCATTTTTTGTCATTCTCGCTTCCGCTGTATATGTACTAGCCATTCGAGTAGTTACCACTAAGATCATCTCTTGTTCTCAAATTAAATGTTATTTTTTGGTTTGTTCTGCTTCTTTCCTTCTCTCTTTTATTTTCTCTTCTAGTATCCTCCTGGATCGTTTTTTTTCCATTTCTTTACTTTATTTTCCTTCTTATTCAATATCCAATAATAGAGTCATTTATATAATTATATTTTATTCATTTATTTATTTAACCAGTAGTACAATACATTTTTACATAATAAAGTAAAAAAAAATCCTACAGATGTACTTTAAGTGCCTGTTCGTAGGCCTGGTTTCCTTAAAAATATGGTAGAAAGCAGGCTTTCTAAATGAATATATTATTTATTTCTGTACGCTTTTTCGAAAGCTCTTTTACCTCCATCGCAGTGGATATCAAATGTAGTTAGTGAACAGTATTTTTTATGAGTGCATATACCTATATTTACAGATTTATTTGACTTTTTGTATCATAAAATTTACTTTTGTTGAACATTGCCTTTTTGTGCCATACATAATGACATACTTAGATAATTCATACACTTTTTTCAAATTGTTTTTTTTATACAAGCCTTGCTGCCTTTTATACCTTTGAGTTCGTTGGGAAGTTTGTTGAACGTGTTAATTATAACTGTTCTTTTTACTTATATTCTTACTCGTTTTATGTAATTGTATAATTTTAAATCTGGATGGGTTTTTGCTTTCAATATAAATTTTTTGCAATGTATGGTAGTGAAAAGTTAAGGGTTGAAGCTTGAAAAGTTTGCTTACTTTAAGAGGTGGTTAATCTTTGGAAAACTTGTTTCTGAATATTACTTTTAGCAATTTATCATGAACTTTTTGTACAATATCCAAAATATTACCATAAGCACAACCCTTGCAATAATTCGATAACTAAGATAACTATGAAAAAAAGGGAAATATAACAGTAATAACGTTTTTATCTCCATTATTATAGAATACAACCAAATATTAAATGCAGATGTAGATATAAATATAGGAATAAACAAATAAACTTTTCTATTGAATAACAATTTTTTCCATTTTTTTAAATGCTATAGCTTAAGTCGATAATTTGTTAACATATCACAGACCTTGGAATTCTTAAGAATCTTGTATTACTAGTCTACGCACATTCATACATAATAAAAACTGAAGGTTTGTTAGCTAAATCGCGCGCTTTCTGCACAAATTACAATAATTAATTAGTAGGGAGATAATACACGCTGAGAAAACAGAAAAATGTATAGTTCTCTGTAGTTCTCTACATTATATATCTACTAGCACTTACTATTAGGGTTTGATGAAACGTGAAAAATCATTAAAAAAATCTCCTTCCACGGACCAGTCACAAAATATTCCGTGATAATGGTGAAAAAGTAATCCGCAAAGGCAGTCTGGCATTATTTATATACTTTGTAGACAAAGTTACTGGCTGAATGTGATGGTAGACTGGCCTATGATTACATATGGTTCCGTGGTCTAGTGGAGCAAGTGCCAGAAAAATCTGGCGCTTGTTAGACTCACCATACTGCAGAAACTAGCTTGCCTGGCTATAACGGATGCAATTCGCTCCACCCCCACGATTCTCAACATAACACCCCTTCTTCTCCTCCTTGAGAAGGTAGAGAAAATTGCATCCTACAGAGTATAAAAAAATGAATAATGGGTGCCACTTGGAGGGTTGTGATGTGCAAAAGGACATCTACTGATCCATACCTTCGGATTATATGCCCACTAACAATTCCCAGCAACTGACCTTGAAGTACATTCTACCAATTGTGGAAGAATGGGAGAGAAATCAATCCGCTCAACTTGTGGCGGCCAAGAGTTGGTTCACAGACGTATCTAAAACGGACGTCCAAGCTGAATCCGCTGCCTGGTGCAGCCGACCAAAGACTGAACTAGGGATGGCGCTCTGAAATCGATTAATCGAATAATCGATTCCTCGGACCGAATAAATCGATTTTTTAAATCGATATGTTGTACTGAATCGATATTTCACCCTTGAAAATCGACTTTCGATTTTTTTTGTGTTTTCGGTAGAACGGCTTTTTTTTCAATTGCCCCGGCAACATCGTAAGTAGTGATGAGAGCGGAACCGCTCGGATCCCAGTAGACTCGACAGACACTGTTGCTGTTTTTTCAAAAAAGCTTAAAGGGAACTCTATAAGTAGGGATGTTTGAAAAATTAAACGATTTTTATATAAATCGATTAATATTTTGTTATAATCGATTTTTAATGATAGATTTTTCGAGTAATATTCATCGATTTTGTATAAATTACGCGTGTTTAAGGAGTGGATTTTCGAAAACGTCTCTCGTATTATTTATTGACTATTTTTCAAAATTTTGACACCTTTTGACGATTATTGACCATTTTTAAACAATTATTGACAGTTTTTGAAGAAAATCGTCCATTTTTAACAATTAATTGACAATTATTGACCAATTTTGACAGTTTTTCAATAATTACTGATCATTCTTTAAAAATTATTGACCAATTTTGGCAGTTTTGCAACAATTACTGATAATTTTTTTAAATGTATTGAACATTTTTCAACAATTATTGACCATTTTTCCAAACTTTTTGACAATTTTTGACCATGTTTTTGAAACTATTGACCATTTTTTACAATTATTGACCAATTTTGACAGTTTTTCAACAATTATTGACCAATTTTTAAAAAATATTGACCATTTTTTACAATTTTTGACCAATTTTGAAAGTTTTTCAACAATTATTGACCTTTTTTTTTAATTATTGACCAATTCTGACAGTTTTGCCCACTTTTCAAAATTTTTGACAATAATTGACAGTTTTTGACAATAATTGACAATTAATAACCATTTTTTAACAATTATTGACAGTTTTTGACAATAATTGTCCATTTTTAACAGTTTTTGACAATTATTGACCAATTTTGACAGATTTTCAACATTTACTGTTCATTTTTTAAAAATTATTGACCAATTTTGTCAGTTTTGCAACAATTACTGACCATTTTTCCAAATTTTTCAACAATTATTGATCTTTTTTTTTAAATTATTGAGCATTTTTCCAAATTTTTTGATCATTTTTGACCATTTTAACAATTATTGACAATTTCCAACAGTTATTGACCATATTTCAAAATTTTTGACAATTTTCATATAATTTTATTTGATTTTTTTTCAATCCGATAAATATCGTTAACGAATAAATCTCTTAGGTTTATTATCGGAATATATACGAAAAGCATGTCCATTTTTAAAACAATAAAAAAAATCAACGATCTTTTCGCAGAAATCGATTTATTTTTTATTAAAATCGGGTTTTTCGACAAATCCATTAATTTTGAATAAAAAAAATCGATTTTTATTTTATCGATGATTCTTTTCCATTAATCTCACACATTCCTAATCCGATACTTTGTGATAATAATATGGTAATAAAAAAATAATTGTTATTATTATCATCGAATTCCCTGAACTTAAAAAAAATCCCAATTTTACTGAAAGGAGATCCCGGAGAGAGATTGTTTATTTAGGGGTACCTTTCTTGTTGTTTTTCAGTAAAAAAGATCGATTTATATTTACATTGTAAAAAATACAATTTTGAAAACAATCGATTTTTTTGAAATCGATCTTTTAGATCTCGATTTTTTTATGTATCGATTCATCAGGTTACGATTCGAATCGATTTAAAAATCGATCTTCTTAGAAAGAATCGCCATCCCTAGACTGAACCTGTTGAAAGTCTTGGACAGCATGCAACAGTCTTTCAAGGAGAAGTTTTCGCCATTAATAAATATATATTTTTCGACAACCAGGCTGTAGCAACGGCACTGTGCTCCAACAGTTGCAATTCAAAACTGTTTTGAAATACTAAACTATTCCTAAACCAACTGGGTGCAATCAATAGGGTTGTTCTGGGTCACCCCGGAATCCTGTGCAACGAAGTAAAGGACCAGCTGACCAGGAAGGAAGGTCAGTCCCAGTTCATGGGTCCGGATCCCCAATTGAGAATTTTTTTGAATCTGGCAAAGTGAGGTACCTCGGTCCAAATAGACCACAAAGTAAGGGCTTACTGGAATGAGATACTTGGCTTAAGGTAGGCCAACGTCTTTATCAAAGGACCTTCAAAGTAGAAGCGTTGTTGAACATGAACAGTTTTGTAACCCAAAAATATTAAGCATTGCTGGACGGTTTCTTATTAAACAATCCAAATGTGCAAATTATAAGTGATGAATTACTTCAGCATAATCTTTTGCTCAAGTGTACAGAACAATTACTTAACATAGTATGTTAATAAAAATAATAAAACATTGTTATTTTCCGAAATTAAAAATACAATTTTATTTACAGGATACCTCAAAAGAAAATCACCAACCAGATTGCGAACATGAGGACTCAATTCCAGCACCGCCGGATGGTGGATACGGGTGGGTGATAGTTTTAGCTTCGTTTATATGCAATATGTTAGTAGATGGCACCGTCTACTGTTTCGGTATTTTCCTACCGGACTTAGTAAATTATTACCAACAATCAGAAGCCAAAGTATCATGGGTGGGATCACTATTGGCCGGTGTAACTATGCTTGTCGGTCCTGCCGTTAGTGTAGTAGCTAATAAATATGGTTGTCGGATATCTTGTATGTTAGGAGCCGCTATAGCCTCAGCATCTTTTGCCTTATCGACTTTATGTCCTTCCGTTGAATTACTGATGTTCGTTTATGGTGTATGCGGTGGTATTGGTTTTGGTCTAATGTACGTACCGGCTGTAGTTTGTGTAGGGTACTACTTCGAATCGAAACGATCGCTAGCAACTGGAATAGCCGTGTGTGGATCCGGGGTGGGTACTATCGTTTTCGCGCCTTTTGGAAGGTTCCTTTTGTTGAATTACGGATGGAAGGGAGCTAATTTAGTACTTGCCGGGGTGTGTCTTATTGGTGGTATCTTTGGATTTCTTATGAAACCTTTAGAATACAAGAAGCCGGAGAAGACAGTGACTATGGTATATCAAAACGGAGCACCTGTTATTACGAATGATTTAAAGAAGAGCTACACTAGCCTCGTAAGTAATTTTAATTTAAGTTATATTTCAAGCAAAAATTGTTCTTTTTAAATACCCTTTTCAATTTCCAAAACGACAATACACCAATACTTGTCACATGACTGATGTGGCTACGTATTATTATGTTTCCATACACTGGTAAACTTATGAGGAGTGCATGTAAAATTTCTGAAAATCATGCATGAGAGTTTGTTACCCTAGAAACAGCTTGAAAGCATTTTTATTTGACCAAAAAGTGCCTTTCCCTAATGGGGGAGTATTTTTTAGGCAAAACAATAAAAATGCTTTCAAGCTGTTTCATTAGGGCAACAAACTTGAATTCATGATTTTCTAGCGATTTTAGCACAAAATATATTTTTCGCCTACCTTACCGGAGAACCAATCATATGAACACCAAAAATAGACCGGAAAGTATTATTTAGCAGCCCAAGGGCGGAAAATTCTTAACGCCACGATTTTTGAAGTTTTTCACCATCTGTCACTTGTAATTTTGACGTTTCACGTATATTTTTCAATTAAACGTCAGTGAATGTCAAAGTTTTTTGTTGTATTTTCCTATTTTTTGGTTTATTCGGTAGGCGAAAAACAGTTGTGTGCGACACATGCAGGAAACGCTTTAACTATCAGCTGCCCTCGTTTCGCTACGCCCGCTCTTGCATCTAGTCTCGGCCTGCTAAAACTCACTTTTTGCCTTTGTGACACAATATACTCCCGTAAATCTGGAGTATTGTTTGAGGGTTATATCTTATATCTAATTTTTGCATATTCTATTTTGCTGCTCCACGCAGTATAAAGCATTGATGAAAGACTTCCCACATTCCTACCGAAACATCCTGTGTCCCTGTATAATCTACTAGATCAATGATAAAACCAACTGAAAATATTGCCATTATCATTAAAATGAGAATAAAAAATGGGAACAAACCTTGGATAGTTCGTTCTAATTTCCAGATAGAAAAATATTTATGACACAAGACTCCTTCGTAGCTCATAAATGTTTAATAAATAGCAAAGAGGAGGCAATAAACTAGCAGACAATAATCAATATAAATGTGAAAATTATTACTTAACAAAGTAATGAATGACATACATAAATATTCATATTATCAATGTCGTTAAACAATTTTTAGGAATTAAACTATTAATAGATTATTACAGTTTCCTGTAAAATTGTAGTATTTAGTAAAGCGTGTTACCAATAGATATCGAATTAGTTATTTATGATACAAGTGCGTGAAGTGACACTTTTGCGCACGAGTTGCGAAAATGAAAGACACGGGCGTAGCGAGTGCCTTTTTTCGCAACGAGTGCGCAAAAGTACTTCACGCGTGAGTATCATACAATATTTTATCTACGACCACATTAAAAAATACTTTCCCTCAATTATACGTTACATATCGTCAGCTTAATTCTAGCACCAGTCCAAAAAATCGCCATATGACTTCATATATATTTTTCTTGACTTTTCCGGAAGCAGGTTTTGAGTTACATTGCACGCAATTTCTGCAATTTCAGGAGGAGTGCAATCATATTCTTCTTCCATGTTTATTTAGCTTAACAATCAGTGTTTTATCAATCAAGATTTAAAAAATATTTTGCAAAATGACGATGACGTTTCACACTTCTTAATGACAGTACAAAATTATTACAATTGCAGAACCTGTGACAAACACAAAACACAAAATTATCTAAGGTAACTTAATAAACATACAAATAAAAAAGAGTGAGAGAACTGATTGCTTCTATAGCCTTGTGTCGGAGTATATGACAATGGTCTTTTCCTTAAATTCTTCCTCAATAAATAAATCTTCTGCACTATTAATAGATTAGTCCACCCACCAATGTGACAAGTTGTCACAACTGGTATTTGGGGTAGTTGAATTACTATCCTCCACTCTACTCTCTGTTTCATCTATTCCAATCCTTTCTTTTGCAAGAACATAAAATATATTGATGTTATTATTAAAAGATCTACTGTGGATTGTGGACTTATATGTCCCGACTATACGTATCGTTATCATTCTCTGTACGGAAAATATTTTGGGGTTCCTTGCCATATCTCAATGTATTATGGGGCTCACGACACAGGCGTAATTATCATAGATCAGTTTAGAAATTTGTGGAACAATGTTCATAGAGTATGGTGCTACATTTTGACACCAGTTAATAACCCTTAATTGCTGCATCCTACAGGGTATTTCTTATTTCGGGTAAAAAACATCTTCACATTTATGCACCCCATATATTTTCAAATTTATTTCTACATAAAAATATCAACCACAGTATTGTTACAAAGGAATTCTCTACAATTCACAAAAAAATCATCAAAATCAAATAAGTGGTTCAGGAGACCACCAAAATTTTTGGTGGACTGATTTTTTTGACGTGTTCTTCATATATATAGTCATTATATCCTTATAGCGTATAGGTGTCGGATTTATTTAGATTTTAGATTTCATAAACACATGTTTTCCAAGCTTTTCTATCTTTTGCTAAAGTTAATGCTTCTCTCCATGTCTTGCCTCAATGTTGTAATATGTTACCCATCATCCATGTCTGTCTTGGGCAACCTCTCTTCCGTTTAATCTGCGCTTTCGCTTCGTATACACAGTTCACTTGTCTGTTGTTATTCATTCGTTGTATATGTCCCCACCAACTTAATTGTCACTGCTCTATAAATTGTACTATAGGATCTATCCCTAGATCTTCTTTTATACGCGTGTTTCTAATTCTGTCTTTCCTAGTAAGTCCTATTATACGTCTTAAATATTTCATTTCAACGGCTTGTATCTTACTTTTTTGTGAATTTGAAAGATTCCATGATTCGCATCCATAGTTAGTACTGGTCTATATATATGGTTTTGAATATTTTGATTTTTGTTTGCTTTGAAATCTCTTTTCTATTGATGAGTTTTTGATTCATGGCATAGAATCGTTTTATTGTTTTATTTATTCTTTCTAGGGCTTCCACTTGTTCAATTTTTACCATGTTTTTATTAACTCGCTTTCTTGTCCGGGTGGCACTTTGTACATGATTTTAAACTTATTTCCCGATGGGTTAGATACTTGAAATTTTCAACATAATTCAGAATTGGATGACAAGAAAAGAAAATATAGGAATAATTTTAAAAAATGTGAAGAATTATTGATAAAACGTCCCTTTCTTAGGTTTGACATACATCATATATGATCTATATACGAAGTAAATTATTATGTCTTGATAGCCGAACGGTATAGTGTTGCATGCCGAAGATCTTGAATTGTAGGCATAGAGTTCGAATTCTGGACACGGTGAAATTTTTTTCATTATTATTATATTGTGACATTTGTATATGAATAACCTTCAATAAAAATGAAGAAAGTAGCTATCAATAAAAAATATATTAATCCATTCACACAATAAGTAATAAAATAAAACAAAAAATGCGCCACAAGTTTTTAGTTGCAACAAAAATAATTTTTTACTTTTCAGTTCGTTTTAAAAATGTGTTATATTGAAAATAGTTTTTATTTAATTTATTATATTGTCTATTTTGAAATCAGTTTTTGTATTCTGGTCTCCTATTAACAATTTTTTTTATTGGTATTTATTTTCATGCCATCTTCTTCCATTGTTTTATTCCATATATTAAGATTGTCTTTAAGCTTTTCCTCATTACCTGCTATTATTACGACGTCATCTGCAAAAAATCGTTTTGACTCTTTCTAAATTTTTATATCCTACGAACATATTTTTTACTTTACTTTCGCATTTCTTTATTATATATTGTCCATGTGTACGTTGAATAGGGTTGGGCTTAGTTCCTCCACCTTGTCTTAATCCCATCTCTGTTTTGAATCCCTCTTATTTTGTGTTATTTCTTATTGCAAATTAATATTTGTTCTAGGCATATAGGTTTTGGATAACTCTTATCACTTTGTTGTGTATTCTTTTTCTTTCAGACCGCTCCATACTTTTAATCTGGGTACTATGTCGAAAGCTTTTTCAAGGTCTATGAAATAGTTTTTATTTTGCAAATGACGTTTTTCTGATATTTGCTTTATCGTGAAAATATGATCCTGAATGCTCCTTCCAGGTCTAAACCCTCTTTGTGCTTCTGATAAATGTGGTTCTACAATCGTTTTGAGTCTATTACTTATTTTCTGTTCCAATATTTTCATAATAGTGTTCAGTATCGTTATTCCTCTATAGTTATTTTAATTTTTTTGGTCTCCTTTGTTATGTTCTTCATTTATTCATGAAAATGTGGTCGTACCTACTGGTATCAATGTAAATTATATGCTATTAAAATAATTTATTACAACTGATATCGTTGCCAATTAACACATCATATTGTACACATATTTTTTATTTGTATCTTTTGTATGCTCCTTGTGATATATTCATTATCTTGTTTGTTATTTTTGAGGAACTAAACCACAATATTTTTTCATATTTTTATTTCAACGTTTCAGTAACGTTCCAGTTATACCGTTATCAAGAATAATTATATTTGAAAAATTTAATTTGCAAGCTCATCCATCGATTTCTCAAACATAATTACAATTTCAGAGTTTTTCAGCAAAATAGTATTAACCTAAATGCGCGCTGTCACTAATGACGTACAAAAATGCGTCATATTCTGTAATAGAGCATTTCCAAGTGACGTCATCCCGCGCCATGTTGTCAGCTGATTACGGACAACCTTCAGAAAGATGGATGAAAATAGCATTTTTTACCGATTCAAATATATAAATCGAGAACAAAAGTTGATTGGTTTTGGTAAATTTGTGTACTAGTGTGAATTAGTTTGATATTATAATAATTTAAAAGTGCTTTTATCGTGTTGTATTATTCGGTTTGAGGTTATGTTAGAATTTAGTGTGAAGGTTGTCCGGTGACAGAAATTCGTCACGATGACGTACTTGGAAAAGGTCAATTGTGTCGTTCTCCAACGACATCGCTAACAAACGATCGTCGCCATTGGTTTTGTGAATTTTAACGATTATAACAAAAAAGTCATTCTGTTGTGACTTCGTTACAAGTGACTTTGTAATATGCAAAGCGACAGGAAAATAAACGTTTTTCAAAAAGCTAGTAGCCCAGACAATGCGGAACAGTCTCTTTTCCAGTTTTTTGGTCTCCATATTGACGGTGCCCTTAAATGGTCTGTACGATGTAGACACTTTGGCGAAAAAATTATGCTCTTCTTGTTTTGCCATTAAATCTGTTTCTGAACAGCTTAATTCTTCTACTTCCTTAACAACTTACTATTCTTTGTTCGAATCGCACCTTCGCTATGGTTTTCCTTTTTGAGGGTTTTGTAGTTTGTACCTCTTCGAATCTATCTTCAAATTACAAAAAAGAGCTATTCGTTACATTTATGGTTTAAGTAGTAGGACACATTAATTAAATCTGGCATTTTGTGCTGGAGGCCATCTTAGATTTGAAATTTGTCGTAGTGTACAGTATTCTACTGGTCAAGCCCTTTCATTTGATACTCATATTAAGGGAGCTGCCATTTTGGATTTACAATGATACTTAGGCTATGGTCCGAAAGTAACTAACCAGAACCACTGTTAACTGCTTCGGTTGACAGAATGAAACTGAAATCCGGCTCGAAGGACCATGGGCAAGGATTTGAGGGCTTGAAAGGAATTATTTTATTTTGAGTGGACTGTATTTTGGTTGGGTTCCCTCATTCACACTCTCGGGTTCCTTGCAGTTGACTGTGTACTGTAAATACTAGCTATTAGTAGCTAATTCACTTCCTTTGATGGTTAGTTGATCGTAGATACTTTTTCACTTATTTTGTAGTGGACACTAAATTTATAACACGATTGAAAATTTCATTCGTATAATGGCGACTTGTAGATACATTACATTGACGAACGAGAAACCCTAATCATTTCTTAATATATGTATGACATAGCTGATATAGAGAAACTCTTAGATTCTGCCGATTTAAACTAACGTTGACTTTTTTATGTGTCGTTGGCACTTGAAGTTAAAACCTTTTGTCGGCTTAAGATACTATTCAGAATTTATCGATTGAATACTAAAAATAATTATTTGAATTACAACAGTCAACTGCGAAGAATTCTCATGAATTCTGAACAATCTAGTTGTATTCGGGACACAAAACTGATAAAAGTACCAAACGAAAATATAACCTTAAATATATTCCCAAAACGACACGACACAACGGATTATGTATTTTGTTGTTTGTTACTTTTGGAATGTTTGAGTTGTTTTTATACATGGACAATTGGGCTGCTTTTCTGTCTCATCACCTTCTTTTGTCAAGTTTTGATGAATTGTCTTCAGTTCAGATTATAACTACAGGGTTGCAAGGGGTATTCAAGGTAAGCAGCTAGCTACCTAGCTATAATTTTTTTGTTCAATTTTTTTTCTTTAGTTTTAAGGCAAAGAATTCAGAATTGTATACTGATGGAAAATTTCGAGAGAATTTTCGATTGTATAGACTAACTTTTGACCATATGCTGTCGTTAGTTAGGGACAAATTGCTTCTTGATAATAACATGGGAAGAAATCCTGTTTTTGCAAAAAATCAGTTTTGTGTTTCTCTTCGATGTTCGAAGAATCACCAAATAATGAAAATTATAAACAATGCATGACAGATGACAGTCGAAACCAGAAATAACCGGGCTCCTAAGGCTGGTTACTAGTTTGACAGTTCATTAACCATATTTCAGGAAACCGTGTTCCAAGACTAACCAGATTTTCAGCAACCACTACTTTTTAGTTACTTTCGGGACAGTAAACCAGTTACTTTCGGACCATAGCCTGAATATATATTATTAGCTTCGTTCCAACTGGCGTTAGAACCGTTTTTGGCATCGTTCGCGCAAGTGCTGTATTTCTTTCACGTTCCAAAACTGATGAAACTGTCGTTCTTGGGACTGCTTGGGATACAAACCTTCTAGAAGGGGTGATAAAGTTGAGTGTGATGTGTCCATCCCAAATTCGAGCTTGCGCACTATACAGTACTCGAAACGATTCCAGTACGGTTCATAAATGCCAGTTGGAACAAACCTATTGTCATCACAACTAAAGCAGTGTACCAAATATCAGATCAAACTGTCAACAGGAAGGGCATACAATTTCAATAACTAAATTTGATCCAAACAAACAAAAAAAATAACAAACAGGGCAAGCTAAATAAAACCGTTTAGGTAATAATAAGGAATTTCGTTAGAATCTTTGTTATATCAATTCATTGTTTCAGTGATTCTGATTGACTCTCCAAACGTTTTTATTCTTCACATATTATTCACACATTACCTGTTAGTCTAGTCTATAAGCTTAAAATTCTACAGATTTTTCAATTAACTTTAAGTACTTAAAACATTTTTTTAAGTGACGTACTCGCTTTCGAGGCCGTGCGCGCAACCTAACAATGGCGCGCGGAGGGCTATTTTCAGCGTTAAATTAAAATTATAAATAACGGAGGTACAGTTCCGGGAGTTGGAACTTTTTTTTACTAGGTTTCCTCCTCTTTAAGGATCTTTTTTTCAAATTTCGAAAATATTTATAATTTACGAACAATAAGCTACAAACCAAACACTATTTTTTGAAAGTGTTTAATTGTTTATAACTTTTGGAATTTTTATGGGCTAATTTAATTATTTGGCACAATGATCTAGACATTATTCCGGATCGAATGAGCTAAACCACATAATTTTAATAAAACCATGTAGAATTAACACCATTTTAAGCTTATAGACTAGACTATGTGCGTTCAGGATCAAGTAAACACCTGCACGAACATTAAGCAAAATTAAATACGGATCAACTTTCCATTAGCTGAATTCGTTTATTTACTTTTCTAAACAGGAAGAGTCGAATTTTTTTTGCGGAAATGCATAATTTTCATTTTTTCGACTTTAGAATAGCTGAAACCAGTTACAAGAAAATACGTTTCTGTTTTACATTTTAGACAATTTTCTAAACATAAATACAAAAAAACTTCTTGTGGAAATATACCATTTTCATTTATTGATTAAATATTGTAGAATTTAGAATGATTCGAAGGATTAACTTTCGTTTAGCTGAAATCAGTTATGTAAGAAATATTCGTTTATTTACTATTTGGAACCTTTTCTAAACAGAAAGAGACGAATTTAGCTGAAACCAGTTACAAGAAAATACGTTTCTTTTTTACATTTTAGACAATTTTCTAAACATAAACACGCAAAAAAATTCTTGCGGAAATGTACTATTGTTTGTCTCTTGATATTTTTGAAGCGATATTAAGCTGATAAGAATAGATATTATTCATTGATCTGTGTTAAAGGTCGGGAAGAGGATTAAACTCAATTTTTACATAGTTTATATTATTTATTATAGTTTATTTATCAGTTTCAGATATTCTAAAGTCGGGAAAATGATGCATTTCCGCAGAAAGTTTTATGTGATTTTGTATTTGGGGAGGCATCTATATAATGAAAAAAAAAAATTTTTTTTTGAAACTGGTTTCAGCTAAAAAAAAATTTCACCCTTAAATACAATGAAACCCTATTTATCGAGAAGAATTAACCTCTTGGCTAATGGGAACATTTAAAACATACTATAATTTGATAAGACTTCTGTCCTTGATAACAAATTAGAGCGACTGCATAATAAAAACAGACCTAAAAAATTCCTAAGCGACATTCTGTAACAAATTTCTTGCGTAGTGGAGAAGTGAATCCTATAAATAATATCAACTGTAAAATGATGCTTTTCTTTTTTAGTTCGTCTGTGTCCAAAGTTGAAAATAGGTCTTCTTAATGTCCGGTCGTTAAGTGTTTAACTTTTTTTAAACCAAAAAACTAGAAGTGTCACAAATATTTAAACAGGGTGTACCAATCTTACGACAAAGGTCGGTCCATATTTTCGAACTATACAGAGTGTTGAATAACTCCGTTACAAACCAAACATATGATTTTTTAAATAGAAACCCCTGTATATTATACTGAATTCGGATTGCTCACATTTTTTTGAAGCTTTTGATAGAAGGTTTTGCTAAGTTATACAGAGTCCTGTAGCTTACCGTATGTTAAGGAAAAAAAATTTATTCTGCATAGTACACAGGGTGGACGGAAACTCGAACCTTTCATTTTCTTTCTTCTTTCAAATAGAACACCCTGTATTTTATAGCACAAATAGAATCTTCGGTTATGTAACTTTTATTTTTGTTAATCATTCCCGATACCCAAAGTTTATAAAAACCATTGCATCAAATTACAAAATGTGCAAAATAATTTTTTTTTCTTTAACGCACTGTAAGCTAAAGAGCGTTGATTTACCTACGATTTTCACATAAAAGTGTCCATACCTTTTTTAAATGACTCTGTATAATATACAGGGGTTCCTATTTAAAAAATCATATGTTTGGTTTGGAACGTAGTTATTCAACACTCTGTGTGCACCTTAAAGACATCTACTAATTTTCTCAATAATTTGATAATTTGATATCTCTAAAAATAAGCCATGTACCGAACTTTGCCGTAAGATTGTTTCACCCTGTATATAACTCATAAATTGAGACCCTCGACTTATTTGATTTTTTCTTAATACTCATTTTTTTAATTATTGAATTAGTTTTATATTCGATTACCTTTTACTATGGCTATTATTGTTTATTTTTAATAAATTATAGTTTAAAAAAAATAAGAAACGCACTTTATAGGTTATCGAACTAAAAAGTAAAAAATAATTTTTTCATATCACTACGCAAAAATATTCCTTCAAAATTAAAATTAAATTAAGCAATGCAAGAATATTTTTTATTACTATTGTGATGTTTTTAGTATCTAAAAGTGGAGCTGTTACCAAATGAAAATTACAAAATTAATCACAGAAAATAGTATATTTCGCAAATAAGCTTTATCTCTATAGCTATAAATACATTTATTATTAACATAATTGAATTTTAAATTGTTAGTAGATAAGGATATTGGTGTGAAAAATTAACAATTATTCAACAAAATATGTTGCATCAAGACAAGATCTAAGCTTCTACAAATGGAAAACAAGAAATAACAGCTAGATCTTTTGTAACAAAAATTTTGTGCTCCAAAATTAAGTACAGGGTGGCTCGGAAACTTGTCCAAGCAAGCTTAACCGCTACAAATAACAATGTGGAATCAGACGTATAATAAACTTTTTATAATGAATCGAATATGGATAAAAAATAATTAACCAACCACGTCTTGAAAAATATGCAAATGAAGCACATTGTCAAAAGACAACAACAATCTTTAGACTAAGTCAAAACATTTACATTAAAAAATAACTCAAAGTACATTAAACACAAACACTACACTAACTGTGTTAGTGAACAAACCAGAATGCCTTTATGCATCTACAAAGGCACTCGTTGTAAATACACTGATCGTCAAAAAAATCCGGTCACCAAAAATGTGACAAATTGTCAAAAGTGATTATCTCTTGAGCTACTCATTTGATTTTCATGATTTTTTTTTTGAAGGTAAACTCGTTTGTAGCATTACTGTGGTAGACACTTTGATGTAGAGATAAATATGCTTTATGAACATTTTGGTGTTTTATTCACGTTATCTCGGTTATTAAAGATTCATTGTTTTCAAGCCAACGATATAAAAAAAACTAAAAACAATATTGAAACGTACGTTCAATCTCTTAAAAAGCTGATAAAAACATTAGAATTTAAAAAAATAATCAAATGTAATGCGCTAATATCAAGCGTGACCTCCTCTTGCCAAAATGACCTCATTCAATCGACAGCATTAATATGGTTAGTAAAAAAAGGATGAGGAATTGCATCGAATTGCATATTTAATAATTCACCAAATGCTTCGAAAGAATATTGCGTCTCTGCAGTTGGTCCCAGTGATACTCAATAGGAATTAGATAAGGGCTGCAATCTGGCCGAACCATTCGTTGCGAATTTTTGCATGCGACAACTGCGTTTTAAGGATTTCCTATAACGCGTGTAAACGTTAATAAAAATCCAAATTGTTGGTGTATGGTGCGACATTTTAGTACTAATTGACACTTTCTATTGTTTTGTTTTTTGGGTTTGAAGACCTTGGTCTAATAGAGTTGGATCCAGACGTTTTTTTACTGGATTTTAAGACACCATGCCAAATTTTGTTAACGCTTAATCCTTCTTCTTTTTTATTAAAGTTGGTTTTGTGTTTATGTATTTCAATGGCTTCACGATCTAATCTTAACATATAATGGTTATCTGAGGATATCACCTCAGTTCTGTCGAAACCAATGTAATCCTCTCCATCTAAAGGGTGTTTCTAATTTCGGGTAAAAACAATCCTCACATTTATGTACCCCTTATAGTTTGAATTACTATAACTACATCAAAATTTATACCACAGTATGGCTACAATTCACAAAAAAAATTATCAAAATCAAATAAGTGTTTCAAGAATTAGTCACTATTGAAATGTGTAAAATAAAGCATTACGCTGAGCAAAAGCTTCGGAAAAGCAAAGAAAAATTATGGTGGGATGTAATGTAACCAATTCCTATAAACATGAAAATTCCATAATTCTGATAGCTGAAACGCTTGATAAGCATTGTGAGGACATTGAGGCTCTGGTGTATATATTTAATAATTCACCAAATGCTTCGAAAGACTATTTGTTTCAATAAAAGTCACTTTTCCGCTGTCGTGAACGGATTAGAAATTTTGAACTTCTATTTCCGTCATATCAACATTAAATTTACAAGCCTCATCCTCGATTTCTCAAACACAATTACAAATTCAAAGTTATTAACAAAAAAAAACATTAACCTATACGCGCGCTGTCACGTACAAAAATACTTGCTGCACATTGGCGAATTTTTAGATAAAAACTTTCTGTGTGAATACAGAATTTTTTTCAATACATCATGGTGCTTCCATCATCCAATTCTCTCATTTTAAGTAATGAGACTTGCCAAATTATTAGGAAAAAACAGAACGTATCCAGACTGTTGAGCTGTAAGGGAGCGACTTAAAATAATCTTGGAACTGCTGCTTATATTTTTGTATGGACAAATATGTCAAAATTTCGAAGTTTTCTTTATTTGGTAATCTTTTTATCTTGTTTCAGACAGACTTATCGGCATCAAAACATTCGCTAGCAAGTAACAAGAGTAAGAGAAGTCAAGTACTCTCCCCTCTAGCAAGACAAGACGTCCTTTACGCAGGATCAATAAGAAATCTCAAGGAATTTCAATCTCAAAAATCGCTTCATGATTTCAGACAGAGTATGTTAAACATTCCAAAAGACAAATCAAGATACAGTAAGTAAATAAATTATTTTATTTGACATATTTTAAATTGGTAGATTAAAATAGACCTAAAAGAAATTGAGGTAAAAAAAAGAAAATTATCAAAATGTGGCTAGACCAATTAAGTATATGAATCTATTTACATTTAGTAGCAGGGACACAATAAGGGAATTTTTTTAGGGGTATTTATTTCGACTTATATTTTCTATTGATGTTAAATAAAAATTCATTACAATTGAAATCCCTGGTTCGTAGAAATCAACAAAGATATAAATTTCCATTTTTTCAGAACCAGTCTATAATACAATAGTTTGATAAATATTCAATCAAAAAGTTATTACAAATCTACATCTACATCACCAGAACTAGAGTAAATTTCCAAAAATCTCTATTTTTATTGAGTTGATGTATTGTGTATCTCATCTACTACTTATACTATACTAAAAAATGATTTGAACATTGTTTCAGATGCCAGAAGTATATCAGGAATTGGTAGAATTTTCAGCGATCTACTAGATTTGAATCTGATGTGCGATCCAGTTTTCATAGTAATTACCATATCTAATTTAATAGGTTTTATGGCTTTGTACATACCTTTCGATTTTATAGGCGAAGCAGCAAAAGAAGATGTAAGTATTTTCAGATTTCCCGCGCAATAGCTTGAAATGCAGCAATGCTTCCGTCAACTACCATTTATTTATAGACTTCTATCCAAATTTGAGAAATCTACTTCATTTAGTTCGAGTTTGACAGCTATTTAAAGCTGGCAACCCCGTGAAAAGGTGAAAAAAACTCTTTAGTCTATACTACAGTTTAAGTAAAATATAACTGAAAGTATCAAAATATAACAACTATTCCGACAAGGTCACTCAAAAAGTTGCAAGTATTTTATTGAAGCTTTCATTTGCAAATTGTAATTATTGTACATTTGTAAGCTGGACTAATACTTTCAATTAAGTTAAGCATCACATTCTCGATGTTATCCCATTCTTCAGCTCTTGGGAAATTATTGGCGCTCATGTATGTTTTCGGATACGTTGCCCCAACTCATCCCAGACATATGTTCGATTCGATGGGATTCATCTCTGTACTGCAAGCTGACCAATCAAACCGCCTAATTCCCACGTCATCCATATACTCCATGAAAACTCTGGCTACATGTGACTTAGCATTATCTTGCACAAAAGTGCCATGCTTGCTCATAGAGATCATGAAAAGCATAACATGATTTTCTAGAACCTTCGTAATGTGCCTGTGAGGTGCCAGGCCAATTCTCTTCCCACTTGTAAAGAAATTTCCGCTCAAATCCTGACAGACCCACCGCCAAATAAAAGTCAATATAAGCTGGAGCGTATCTTTCTCTGGGCTTTCATCATGCTAGCCGACTTCCGTCTGACCCAGTTAGGCAAAACCGCGACTGATCTGAGAACAGTATCTACCTTGCTCCATTCCTCATCATTCCAAGCCAGATGATTTCGAGCAAATGCCAACTTTGCAATACGATACCGGCGTTCTAATAGTGAATCTGTAGCCATCCTTCTGCAAGACAATCCAGCAGCATGAAACCTTCTAACGTCCACTCACTAACATTTACATCCCTAACTTCTTCGAGCTCCATTCACAGTAGTTATTGCATTTCATAAACTTGCGGAGACCAAGAAACGGTCAACTTTTTGGGTGGTGACTCTTTTTGCCCGTTTCTTGTTTTCCGGTTATTGGACCAATATATTGGTAAGTACACCAAGTACACCAAGGCTCAGACCAACAATTTTTGCGATTTTACGTTGCCTTCTACCATCTCGTAATATCGCTACAATTCACGATGTAACAATGGGATTATGTTTGTTAAATAAACAGCGGTTGGTTGAGCTTCGGTATCGGCAGATTATTTCCTCGTCCGTGTCATGCGGTCAGAGTGTACTAGTTTGAGATTGATAGCGGGACAAACTGACAGATATATTACAATTCTTCAGCAAAGGATATCAATTCGCAACAGTTCTTTTTGGAAACTAGTCCTCTACTAGAAGTATTATTATAACGGAAAATATGTACGTAGAAGGAGTACCAATATGGCGAATTTCACATTATTTTTCATCGGTTGTTGGAACAGCCTGTGAAGTTTTCTGCATATTTTAGAACGATAACGGAGACATTTTGGTATATATCTATACTATCCCTTCCTTAACGTGTTTCTTTCAAAAATCAATGTAATCAATTTATAACGAAACATCATATTGTTTTTTCCCGACTACTTCGACCGTTTACGGCAGAGTTAAAAATACTGCCGTTACCGGTGTTCAATTTCATTTCACAGATAGTGTCACATTTATACTATACGTATTTTCAATCTAGTAAAAATGTCAAAAAAAGAACTGTCACTGTCTCAGTCACTTCAATGTGTCAATTCTCCCTTTTAGCACGGAAAACTAATGCTAAAGGTTTTTTTTAAATATAAATTAATATAAAAGTATAGTGCTAGTGATGTTTTCTATTCTGTGAATTAGTAAGTCAAAAAGGTAAAAGTCTAGTTTAGTGAACCAACGCGGATTTTGATGAAATATTTTTTTTAAATCAATTCGAGGTCGCTGAACACAAAAATGAAAAAATAAATCGGCGCTCTCTTACCAAAAACGAGTTATGAATGTTTGAAGATGAGTTCAGATCAGCACTGCACTGGTTTTATTGTCATATAATAACTGATTTAAATGATGCATTATAACGTCTACACAATGTTAATTACACTATAATTACTTTTTACGATATTCCTCTCACACACACATTTAAAAAACACTTATATTGATATTCATTTCTTGCAAATTCGTTTTTTAATTTCACATTTTCATGTAACATGACTGACATATAAGTTTGGTCTGTTTCCTCTTAGTCGCACAACTTGTACCTAATAGCATATTCAGCCATTAGATATTTAGCCACTTGAATTAGTTGCTGAATATTTTCGATTTCATGATCGTGACATAGAAGATATAAACAAGATGAACATCATGAACATACACCTATTTTTCCGATAGCTGGCGCTGTATTTGGCTCAACTTTCGTTTAACTGAAATCAGTTATGGAAAAATTGAATGAACAGCCATCAACATACTGTGAAAAAGGCGCGACGGATCGACGTTGATCCGGCGCGCTCGCTTCGCTCGCGATAATCAATCTACTTCGTTATGTCAAACGGAAATCCAATCTAATAAATGTATCAAGATGATAAGAAGCGATTGCGATTCAACTTTGATCTGTGTTAGATGGTCGGGAAGCGATATTAGTAGAATTTTCAAATTTTCTAAAGAGGGGAAACAGCTTTAGATAACCAAAGTCTTATAATATTAGCAGTATGCTCAAAATTTGATTTGGAATTACACCTGCAGCAACTATTTTCGTTGTCAGCAGTGTTTATAGAGGCCGAACAACTGAGGAGGTAATTTTTTTAAAGAATTAATTGATGAGTGCAATTCAGAGAAAAAAATTGTTCAGCATCCTCAATGATCAAATTGAATGGTTCATTATCCTTCAAATAAATGATAAATATCAACCAAACTTATCTCAAAACTAACCATCTTTCTAAAATCAACATCTCTCAAAATTTGAAAAAAAAATGTTTCAGCTGTAATACGGCGCTAGCTATCGGAAAAATAGGTGTATGTTCATGATGTTCATCTTGTTTATATCTTCTATGTCACGATATGGTCACGATCATGAAATCGAAAATATTCAGCAACTAATTCAAGTGTCTAAATATCTCTAATGGCTGAATATGCTATTAGGTACAAGTTGTACGACTAAGAAGAAATAGACCAAAACTTATATGTCAGTCATGTTACATGAAAATGTCAAAATATATAATAATTGTGGAATTAAAAAAAGAATTTATAAGAAATGAATATCAATATCAGTGTTTTTTAAATGTGTGTGTGAGAGGAATATCTTAAAAAGCAATTTTAGTGTATTTAATATTGTGTACAAGTTATAATGCATCATTTTAAAGCAGTTATAATATGACATTAAAACCAGTGCAGTGCTGATCTGACCTCATGTTCAAAAATTCATAACTCGTTTTTGGTAAGAGAGCGCCAATTTCTTTTTTCATTTTCGTGTTCAGCGACCTCGAATTAATAAAAAAAATATTTCATCAAAATCCGCGTTGGTTCACTAAACTAGATTTTTTCCGTCAAAAATTCCAATTAATATTTGTACAATTTCTCAGTGAATGACAAAACTCAAATACATTTTCAACCATAAATATTTCCGGTATTTGAAGCCGGTGGTCCTTCGTTTTATGTTATACAGTTCTTCGTTTATATATTAGTATTATAGTTGTTCTGATTATATTGTTATAAGAAAATCAAAAAAATATAATATTGTGTTGATTGATGTCTACGATTCCAACAATCCGTTATTGAACCAGCTTAAGAAGTCCATTCCAAGGTGGGAAGAGTGTTCAGTGGCTTCAGCCGATGTTGAAATTGATATGAGTGTCTAATTTCCAACAACCTGACCGTTGCCTAAACCTTGTGTCCGATAAGTTATACAGAGAGAAATCAACTGATAAATTCACTACACTAAAAAATAGCCGCCGAATTTGAATTCGCAAGTAGTTGGAATACACTCTATTTCATTGAAGCCATTAATATGGTGTCCCTTTACGTCAAATATGTCAAGTGACAGATATTAGTTTTCGGAAACAAATGATTCAGCGCCTACTATTACAATCATGCCCTTATTATTATTTCTTCCATCAGAAATCAGAAAATGTTTATTGAAATAGGTATCCTAATATCTACATAAATTTTACATCTAAAAAAAACATTAAAAATTATTAATTATGAATATATTTCATTATTTTATTTTTAAAAATTCTTAATGACGAACTAGATTTTATACACATTGGTAATTTATTATAATGATCGAATCATTTAAAAAATAAGGAATTCATGGACATACGTTTATTTGATCTAACTATTATGTAAGTTATTGTTATTTCTGGTAGAGTAGGTATGAATATTATTGTTAAAAGTAATGTATTCTTGAAAGTAAGGTGCTGCTAAATTATTAAATATTTGAATAGATGAGGCTTTTACTTGATGAAGATCCATACTAATGATGAAATAAAACAATTTAATTTGTTTAAATCTTCATTTTTTATTTTGAACTAATGTTCAAATTAAAATTAGTGACGCGTTTGAAAAACCTACTGCGTAGCGAAACGCGTCACTAATTTTAATTTGAACATTAGTTCAAAATAAAAAATGAAGATTTAAACAAATTAAATTGTTTTATTTCATCATTATTCAATATCTTATATACAAATACCATTGTCAAATAATACAATCTCTGGTAAACTGAATGCCATTGCACCGACTTGAGCATAATAGATACAGAAGTATGTTTGCCACAGTTTAAGATGATCCTCATACCACGATTTTGCAGTTTTTGTAACTGAGCAGTTTGGTTTCGGTTAAAAAGGAATATAACTGATGCACAATATTCGAAATGTGGTTGAATAATTGAACGATAAACTGTGATTTTAGTTTCAGCTGATAGGTTTCTTGATATTCTTGCAAAAAAGTAAAGTTTTTTTGATATCATTTTTAAAACATAATTAAAAGTATCACCAAATAATAAGAAATTATCAAGTTGAAAACCAAGGTATTTAGTTGATGTTACAATATCAATTTTCTCATTATTAATTGTAATATTAATTTCATTTAAATCTATGTTATATTTATATTTAGTAGTTATTATCATAGCTTTTGTTTTTAATACGTTAAGTTTAAGTTTATTATACATTAAGTAATTATTGACAGAGTTAAGAGCCAGATTCATTCTATGTACGGCATTTTCCAAATTATTATCAACACAGGCCCTTAGGGAGTCATCTGCAAATACATTAACAAAATCACAATCAACAAATAGGTTTAAATCATTTATATAAAAAATAAATAAAAGTGGTCTTAGGACGCTGGCCTGGGTACCCCAATGTTAATACCATTTTCAGCAGATATATTATTATGAATTTTTACTCTTTGTTTTATTTCAAATAAATAATTAGTGAACCAATTCAAGACGCAACCATTAATGCCATATCCAGTAAGTTTCGTTAAAAGTATGTTACGATCAATTGTTTCAAAAGCTCTCTTTAAATCTAGAAAAACTGCTACTACATAGTTATTATTGTCTATCCCTGTTTTAAATTTACATAAAGAAAGTTGCAAAGCTGCTTCACAAGAGTACTTTTTGCGGAATCCAGATTGGTTACTGGATAAAATATAATTTTTTTCAATGTGTTCAAGAGTTTGTTCATATACAACTAATTCAAGCACTTTTTCGATAGGAGGTAAAATATTAATAGGTCGGAATTCAGAAGCAGTTATTGTATTATTGATTTTAGGAATGGGAACTATTGTACTTACTTTTAATGAATGTGGCACCATTGCAGTTTGAAGAGAAGTATTAATTAGATTTAAGATAACATGACTACACGTTTTAAAAACTTCTTTTAACATTTTGGCATTAAGTATTTCATAAACACTGCATTAATTAGATTTAAGATAACATGACTACACGTTTTAA
This sequence comes from Lochmaea crataegi, assembly GCA_947563755.1. Lineage (NCBI taxonomy): Eukaryota > Metazoa > Arthropoda > Insecta > Coleoptera > Chrysomelidae > Lochmaea > Lochmaea crataegi. Next base: position 16,526,207 of record OX387428.1, read on the forward strand.
AAACTTCTTTTAACATTTTGGCATTAAGTATTTCATAAACACTGCATTTATTGTCCAACGACTCAACAATGACCCCCAATTGACTTAACGACAACAACCGAAAATTTGAAAAGCTTGGATATAGATTATAGTTACAGAAATTTCCTGGGATGCTATCAACTATTTGAGTAACACTAGTTATAAAGAAGGTATTAAATTCACTTGCAATTTCAATAACATTATGCTCAATTTGCCGTTCATTATTTAAATTAAATTCAATAAAATTTGGAAAATTTTTAGAGTTAGTATTGATTAACTTTTTCCACATTAATCGACAATTGTTTTTATACATGTCAATTTTATTAAAATAATATTGTTCTTTTTTTGTTTTTAGTAGATTTACAACCTCATTTCTCAATTTTTTAAATGCTTCCCATTTTACATCTTTATCAGCATCAACATCGGTCTGAAATACTTTATACATTTTATCCCTATCCTTTATTCTATAATGAATGTCATTATCAAACCATGGTACATTACTTTTTTACTGACAAACTTGTATAGGCGATACATTATTTATTACCGTTTGGGAATTCTTATAAATGTCTTCATATATAATATTTACATCAACAGAATTCAAGTTCCAATTACATGATAATAAGTCGAGTTTTATTTTATCTAAGTTAGTTTCACTAAGGTTTCTATAGATTTTAGTGGTTGTATTTATGTCTTTGTTATTATTACTAAGACTAACAGATATTATAGAGTGGTCACTAATTTTGGGAGTATGATGAACTGTAGCATTAACAAAATTATTATTAACCAATACATAGTCTATCAGTCTTTCACTATTATTTGTAATTCGTGTAGGCACAGTGATTCCATTTTGTAAAAACATTGCTTTAATTTTACGAGTATAAAAACTGTCATTTTTATAGTCAAAGTTAAAATCACCAATCAATAAACAGCGCTGATTATTAGCAAAAATATTATCACATATATTTTCCAAACTATCCAAAAATACAGCATCTGAACTTGATGGCGAATGATAGAGACAGCCCATTAACCACTGATAACTACCAAGATCGATTTTTATTACTTTGCACCAATAATTTGGCTCAAGCACAAAAGTCTTAGCAACAGAATACTTTAAATTATCTTTCACATAAATTATGACACCTCCTGTGCTTCGGTTTGAGGAGTTACATTTGATCAGATTATAACCATCGATTTTAATTTCAGATTCTTCAATTTCTCTCGTAATTCTAGCTTCACTTATAAAAATTATCTTAGGACAGTAACACAGTAAACTTATCTGAATTTCCCATTGGATCCATGATCCAGCTTCATAAGTGATCTCAATTTTTTACTTGCCAGTGTTTTCGTTAAATAAATAATTCATAAACCAAAAACCAAGTTTTCAGCTCCTTTTTTTCTGTGACACCTTGTCAAACTTGTTTATTCCGTTCGTTGGGTAATCTTAATTCAAAAATTAATTGACAATAAGGCCAAACTCACTCATTATTTCATCAGGTGTGTGTATAATAAAATACTTTTATTTTATAACCTTTTTTATCTATTCTTTATACCCACATAATATGACAAGTGACATTTTATAATTGAAATTTAATATTCATTACATTTTTTTGTCTTTGACCTGTTAATCAATCCGTTACAAAAAAAAACAACAAACGTTACGCAACATTCTCATTTTATCTCTCTGAAAATTGCAGCAGTGAAAGCGACTAGTCGATGTATTTATTACGCAACAGTAGTAATATTTGCAATGAAATGATTCTATTATATGAGATTTCTTGTTATGATTGTTATTATTTAAGTTTACGGCCATTATGTCTAGGTCGTATTTGAAATTTTCAGGTCTTTGTCAAAGGTATTAAAACGTTTTTAATAAAAATTATATATATCTGTTGGCCTTCACGGCAAAATGGTGCAAGCTTCTTACGTGCTAGTAATATATAATGAATGTAAACATGATCAAATATATAACTTGCTTTAATAGAGAAAGTAGAAAAATATATATTTACGATTAAAACAAGATGCGACGTCCTACGTAGTGCCAATACCTTTTTAAAAGAAAATAAGATTTACCAACAAAGACGGGCAGGATGATTTAGTTGTTTATTATTAGGATAACAAGCAAAAATTAGTAATAGTAATTTGCCTAACAAGTGCGCAAAGTGATACTTTCCTGTACGCAAAAACAGTATAGTAGGAGTGCCAGTGGCATTTTTTTTTTCAAACAGTTTTATTATGGCTAATACATGGGGTTGTCTTTTAAGTGTTGGATATAATAACATAGTTGGCGCCTGTCAACAAATGTCAAATGTCAGAATAAACTGTCATGTTTAGTTAACTTAAGGCCGCTTCGTTTAAAGCTGTACCAAAACTGAATTTTCAAAGTTTATGAGTCAGTCGAAAAATGGAATTAAGCCGAAAAAATGTTCATGCAATAGTTGTCTCAACTTGGATACCTTGCCGAGTTGGCGTCAATGCAACACCACATCAGTCGACAATTTTTCGTTGGTATGCAGAATTTAAACGTGGACGGATTAATATTAGCGACGATCCAAGAACATGTCCACCAACAACGGCAGACCTCTAGGAAAACGTCGATGCTGTACGTAAGTAGATCCAAAAAGATCGACATGCCACATGAAATTGGAGCATCATTGGGTATTTCAAAAAAATTTACATAAAGAATTATCTGTAAAAAAAATTAGTTGTTCGTTGGATACCGTATCTGTTGACAGAAGAACTGAAAGTAATTAGAGTCAATTGGTGTCAAAAAACTCTAAACCGGTTTAACGCAGGAAACTCAAAAAATATATACAGTATTGTCAGTGGTGATGAATTTACTGGATACACTCTTATGAACACAAAAATAAACGCCAGTCGGCTGTTTGGGTGTTCCAAAGTTATCCGTTCTCGAAGTGTTTCCAAAAAGATGGTGGCGACATTTGTCTCAAAATCAACAATTCCTCTGCAAGATCAAAGAACTGTTGCTGCTGATTGGCACACATCGATTTGTTTGCCGGAAGTAATTGCTGAGTTCCGAGAAACAATTGAGTTTTTAAAGCAAGAAAACATCGAATTGTTGGACCATCCTCCATACAGTCCCGACCTAAGTCCTAACGCCGTTTTTTCTTTCCAAAAATTAAGAATGAACTGCGTGGTCGAAGGTTCCAGTCTCCAGAACATGCAGTCAACGCCTTCAAAAAAATCTATTTCAAATGTACCAACAAGCGAGTGGAATAACTGCTTCCAGAATTAGTTCCAAAGGCTGCAAACATATGCATTTCTCTTCGTGTAGAATACTTTGAAAAACAATAGTGTTTAAAAGTTATCTACTGCTCTACCAGCTCTATATACAAAATATAAAAGACCTTCATTAAAAAATAAAACATGTTGGATATTTGTCTGCGGACTCAGTGGTGAACCCGCCAAGTCGAGCCAGAAAAAGAAAAAACGCAAAGTCGATTTAAAAAAAGGCACCGTTGTACTATCCTTTTCTCGAAGCCATTCAAGATTTTTCCGAACCCCCTGTAAATAGAGATATTTTAATGGAACAAAATCTACTCTATACCATCCGGAAGACACTTTAATCTGACTGAGAAAAGTATTTCCCTCAATTTTTACCCCCTACGTGACAACCCCTGAATTAAATAACAATGGAAGGCTGGTATCAGAGGCAAAACAAAATGATTGAATAGAGATTTACCAGACCTTTTAAATGAGGTGTGACTTGATACCTAATGCCATTTGAAAAATGTAAGAGGTATCTCCAGAAGGGAGGGGGTGAATCTGACGTTTATGACATTAGCGCCAAAAAGTGTCGCCCTCAAGTTAAAAGTTGACATGTTCGGCATTTCCTTCTAATATGTCCCATTTTTTAAATATTAAGGGTGGGTCCTTTTCAAATGAACACAGTGTATATGGTTCTAATTTTATAATCTTTCATTACATTATTCAAATTATTTATCATAATTTTTCATTGCGGATGTATTTTATACTTTGGCAGACATTAATAATTTGGAATACCCCCAAAAAAAACCATAAAAAAGTAATCCAGCAATTGCTAGTATCTTGATAAAAAAATGATAACTCAATTATTTATTTTTAGGGCATTACTAAATCCCATGGATCTCTTCTTATTTCTTTTATGGGAATAACAAATACCGTAGGACGTATCGTATGTGGATTCTTCGCAGATTTCCCAAAAGTCAATACTTTATTAGTAAACAATGTTTGTATGGTAATAATGTCTTTCGCCCTTGGAGGAATAGCATTGTGTCACCAATACATATCATATGCAGCTGCCACTTTGATATATGGAAGTGCAATGGGTAAGTTGGAGGAGTTCATAAATGGTTTTATGGACATGAATAAGTTGAAGTAATTTTTATGGAAATTAATAGTTTAAACAATGGGCATTTTCAGTAAGTTTTTTATTGCTTTCAAATAAAAGTGTTTTATAACAAAAATGTCCCCGTTCCTTTTTTTTGGAAACAAAAAAAATTATCAAAAGTTCGGAAAGCAATCGCGCACTTTGAACGTGACGTCAAATAGTTGTAACGGTAAAAGTATGCTTTTAGCTGGGCGCCAATTTGTAACGGTAAAGGCGCCAATTTGTAACGGTAAATGCTGTACCTCACAGGGCACCAGCTCGAAGGGCTCCGGCTAGAGACTCCTCTCAAGGGTGATTCGACCCCAAGTTTATGTCACACAAGGATAACAGAAGGGTTGTAAAAATTGAGGGCGCCACTACCTTTTTTAACGATAAAAAGTACTAAAAACTAAGGCGGAAAAGGTAGAAACGGCATGTAAAATTTAAATGAAAGTTAATAATTAAAGTGACCCCAGGCGGATCTCCCTCAACTTTTATAGTTGAGGATTTTAATAAAAAAAGAATTAAAAACAAAATTTTAATTTATTCTGCCACAGGAAATGAATAACGGAATTTAATAGAGGAATTTGTACTTTTATAGGTACTTAGCTTAGATGAAGTGGTTTCCTGGAGAAGAAGTCAGGTCTTGATCCGAACTGATGAGTTCTGTTCTAGGGCGGTAGTTTGGGGGTTCTATCCTTGGCTATATTCTTGGGGTTATATTCTCCGGTTAAATTCTTCGGTTTATATCGTCGGCGTTATATTCTAGCCTAGGGTTATATTCTCGGCGTTAAATTCTTGGGTTATATCCTAGCCTAGGGTTATATTCTCGGGTTCTATCCTAGCCTAGGGTTGTATTCTCGGGTTGTATCCTAGCCTAGGGTTGTATTCTCGGGTTGTATCCTAGCCTAGGGGCTGTGCTTACCTAGAAGTACAAGTGGATCAGGGATATGTAGGAACTTGAATGTTATGGCACATTATGTTGGTCAGCTTTTCAGGTTAAAGAAAAGGAAGGCAGTTATTTGAAAGTCAAAAAATTGATTTAATTTACTGAAAGCTTTCCAACATTATATGTTCCATGTTAAAACAGTAAAAATAGCAATTATCGGCTAAATTAAAAAAATATACTAATGATCCGAAAGAAACTAATCATGGCAAAAAGTTATTTATTTAGTTATATGAAAAAATATCGTGCTTAGGAAGTATATGAAACCGGCACTGGCGTTACGAAAGAATATTTTATAGGTTAACGGTAATTTATAAAAGTGTTATTTTATAATTAAAAGAGTTATTTCGCAACTGAAAAAGCTTGAAAATATTTGTATAAAAGTAAACAGTGAATTATAAAAGAATATTTGGTTTAAAACTACCATATTAATATAAAAGAACAGTTTATGACCACATGTTGAATTTAATTTCGTCGATCTCTGTAAAAAAATAAAGAATGCATACGAAAATTATATCAGACAGTACTTTAGAAGAAGCTTATTAATTATGAATTATGATTTTGAACTTACCACAGCAAAATTCCTAAGATAGATACTTAAGATATGAAAGGTAGCGAAAGATGATGTGTCCCCTTCGGCGGTCGTTAACAAAAAGGGGTGTTTAACGTGGCGTTGTGCAAAAAATGGAAGCGTCCGTTGGCAGACGTCAATTGTCTTACGTTCGGGGTAGAAGAGTTTGGGATCACAGAACTATAATTGGATGTGGCTAGTGACGACGAGCGCTAATTAAAAGGATTTATTCTGTAAAATCGAAACAGGTCGATAGACATGTTACATAGTCTACGATTTTTTGTCCACCGTGAACCGCGCCGTAATGCCGGCCATACACGCTACGGTCTACCGGAGAGGTAGACAAAAATCCTTGTAGAAAAAGGATTTTGCCATCATAAAAAATGTTTTTCATATTTAAAACGAGAAAACGTACTGTTTTTAGTTTTTTTCACATATCGTGCAATGGCGACAAAAGTAACTGTCGCCTGGCGTCTGCTCTTCGCACATAATATAACGTGCATATAAAGAAATTATTTTGTACCAAGCTTCAGCTCTTAAAATTGAAAAATAAAGAAGATGGGAATTTTCAATAAAAATGACTCGTTTCCCTATTTGTTGCGAATTTCTTCGGTTCCTAATTATCCAGTCAAGTCGCTCGACCCCTTAATTTTTTCGTATTTTAAATGCCTATTTTTTTTCTAAACATGCCCTTGAGATTGCTCCAGTACTTTTTACGTTATATGAAAAAGAAGTACGTTTTTCTTTTGTTTTAAATGTTTATAATAAAAACATTTGCGTGTCCAAAACATATCAAAATTATACTATATACTTTTATACGATGGCACCATCCGTTTTCTAATAGGTTTTTTTTCAAAAATTTAATGCAATTCTGACAAACGCTGCCAACATAATTCCAGACTCTGTGAGGTCACTTCCCCCAGATCAAACGAGTGTTCAAATTGCCATATTTGTTTAACTTTTTTATTGAACTCTCTGACATTTACCTTCGAAACAAAGCTGCACAAGATGAAAAAATATCAGTAAGCTATCAAATAATAGTAATTTATTTACCAGCGAGTGAAGTGCCACTTTTCCTCCCGCAGGATGTAGTTTAGTAATCATTCAAGGGAGCAGAAGGAACTTTACTCCTGTGTAATACATATAATTTTTCCTCCACTCCACTTATTAAACCTTTTTCTGAATAATTATTTAATTTGTTGTCTTCAGCCCATTGCTTATATTGTATATATTGCTTTTCATACCTTTTTTTAGATTTTTGTGGTAATAATGTTAATGAGGCTACGTTGGTTTGTTCCATGAAAAAGTCAATAAAGTTTTATTTGTAAACCTAACGTTGAAGTAACATTCATTCAGTATGTTGTTGAAATTACAGAAATAATTTGAAAATAATAGATTTACAAGCTTCATCATTTAAAACATAGTTAAAATAAGAAAAAGAAAGAAAGAAAAATACTTTTCCTCCCTAAGTTTCCTTCCTGGGACCGTATTCTTGACTGAGGGAGAGAAGCTGCAAGAGAACAGATATTTTGTCTTTGTCACTCCAGTGACAGAGTAACCAAGCAAAATAAAGACAAAATATGGGTTCTCTCGGGAAGTTCTACTCCCTCAATTGATATGAGGGAGGAAACTGTGTACTTTCTATAGGGGTAGGAGGAAAACATATTTGTTTTGAGATTTAAGCTACTACTGAAAAGGCCCATTCGATACAAATATCATTTAGTATCTGTAGTTTGCGTTTAGCAGGAGAGTTTCCGGATACCCTGTATACATTTTTAATCGTTTTTTATGAATACAGTATTTCATTTTCCGTGTAGTATTTTAATAAAAATAAAGCATGTATCTTGTATTTTCTGTTTTAGCTGGTTACATTTCGCTAACCTCCATTCTTCTAGTGGAATTTCTTGGATTAGAAAAACTCACGAGTGCCTTCGGACTGCTAATTCTGTTCAGAGGTACCGGAGCTTTAATCGGACCACCCATACACGGAACAATCATGAACGCATATTCATATTCGTATGGATTTTCGGTAGCCGGTGGTTTATTTGCTATTTCAACTATTATGTCGTTCACCATTCCATTTGTACAAAGAATGAGGCGGAATAAATCCAAAGACGGATCTTTGGAACCGGTAAATATAAGAATCGACGAGGCAGCGTAAAGTTAATTTAGTTAAAAATGTTGAATTGTGGTATGTGTGTGGACGCACTAAAAGGAAAATCGATCAAACTGCCAAGTAATAGTCGAACAATTTTGACAGTTACAGTACACTTGATACAATAGTTATTTGTTTTACTAGGCAGAAAAGCACTAAATTTAATGCAGCGGCTGGAAACCAGCCAAGGCGTTGAATCTTCTTTTCTGCCATGTGAAACATAATTTGATCTCCAAATTCGTTCCAATTCCACGCAACATTCAAAACTCCATCATTTTGTCTTCACCCAATGTCATTGTCAATTTTGATTACCAATTTGATTCAAATTATTACTTGGAACTTTGAATAGCAACAAACTTTTTCTGCCTAGGCAAAAAAAGTCCACCATTTATGCCTGTTAAGATTCATTAAAAAGCCACTTTTATTGTCATTTGGAGAAAAAGTATTTTTTCTTGTTGGTGCCCCATTTTCACTATTTAAGACGCCTCTGCGTGTAAATCTCGTGAAAGAAAAAAAATGTCAAAATAATATCATGACTGTTTCTAGCGTAGAGAAGGGGGACCAAAATAACATAAGAGATAATGCACTTTCATCGACCATAGGAGGTCGATGCCTCATCTACTCCAACTACAAAAATTTAAATAGTAGCCTCCTACTTGTGTTACCTCAATTAACAATTATACTGGTTATGAAAATAATTAAATAGTATTTAATGTCGAACTACAAAAATGTTAATTAATTAAATACAAGTTCAAAATGGTTTCTATTGTTTTGTAAACAATAGTGTTACTTTCATCCTCCATGCGAACGTTGGAAAATGTTGCTTTAGTAATATCTAGTTAGATTTAGTTATTCTTTGTCAATTGAGATCGGTTGAGTTTTATAAACAACTGACTTAGGGTAACCCCACAGAAAAAAATCAGGTACTTTGCGGTAAGTTTGGTGACCCAGGTGGCCACTCAATGGGACCTCTCCTTCCAATACCTTTATTTGGATGATTATTGTCCAACCATCCCCTAACTGTTATTGCATAATGAGGAGGTGCTCCTTCTTGCTGGAAGTGTCACACATTTTATCTACAACTAGATTGACATCGCCGTCATGCTGGTTGTCTAGTTCAAGAACAATGAAGGGCTCAGTAGCATATCGAAGTACATTTCACCGTTTAAATTTTCTAGTTTAAACAAGGGTCCAATCACAGAATCTACTGATATCCCTGCCCAAATATCCAGTTTCTCAGGGTACTGAGTATATTTTTCTGTATCAGTTTTGAAATCTCTTCTCGTTCACGAAATACAGTCCATTGTAAGTTTTAAAATTGACACACTGCATAAATTAATCTCAGTTTATGAGTAAATATTATTTATCTAATATCAAACAAGAGCGATGCATGTTAATTTTCGAAAAAAATTGTTAAATTGCGCATCATTGGTTGATAATTACTTTTATATTGAATAAAATTTTCAAAAATATGAAATAGAGAAGAAACAAATTTTTAGAAATTCATTTGTACTGTTAACTGTATGATTAACTAGTCTGCACGAAGCAAAAAAATCCAAAAAATTAGTGCCATCTTGGCTAGTTAAATCTTATTTATGTGTGTTAATAATAAGATGAGAACCACTACATTTTAGTAGATAATATACTCTTTCACAATATTCACATAAATATATTAAATAACATTTATTTATACTTAAAACATTCATTTATTCGATACGTTCAATCTTGGGTAATTCAGTCTGTAAAATAGAAAATAGAGTATTAGATACACTTTATTTGACATTAACTATAATAGATTTTCATATTATTTCAACGGCTTGGCAACATAGTCCAGTTATGACAACAAAATCAATGACGTTTATTGGGATTTATGTTGTACCAGCTATATATAGTTTTTTCGCATATTGACATATCACTTCACTATACAGTAATGTTATTGTTAATTAAAGACAATTTTACAGAATTTTTCATATAAATTGCCAAGTTATTATATTTAATAAAAAATAAATTTGTCAAACGTTGATGATGGTCACCATAGATGTTGGTAGGAAACAATTTATGACAAAGCTGTTGAATAGGTGCTTCAATCGATACTAGCTACTATAATAACTAACACATTTTTGTGGTTGAAGGACTTTGAGTGATAAATATAAGAAGAGACACAAAATTGAAAAAATATCGAACTATTCATTGCTCTTGCCCCCCCCCTCGACACGGATAGACACGTATCGCTAGTTCCGGACGGCTCTACTGTTGTTTTGTGACATTTATTTCTTTTAAAAGCGGGCAGTTTTTTGAGTTGACTACATACAATATTTACAAATTTATATCGTTCGATATAAAGAAATATGAAACAAAATTAGCTATAAAAAAATATAAGTACATTCATGAAAATATTTAATTTTATTAATGAACATACATTAAAATTAAAGTCTGAAGAGAGTACGTCACATAAACTAGTTCTTTTCAAGTATTGAATATTAATTTGATAATTTCAAAAAATTATGATATGATCTTGCATCTTCAAAAAATAAGGTCCAGTTGAAAAAAAAATCTCAAAGTTGAGACAAATGTCAATTAACAAAATTTTATCCGACTGCCGTCTTCATTAACAAAAAATGTTTAAATAAATGGAAAATCTTTCGAATACATTTTTCTAGACATAATTCCAAATCCAATGAGCCTATCGCTCATATTTTTAGGAGCTTTATCATGGATTTGAACTTGTGAACTACGCTAAATCAGCGCGAGTTAAATCGTGGAGTGAAAAATAGTACTAAAGTAAATCTACTCCCGACGATGCAAATGTTATTTGTGAAACCGGTCGAGTAAGTCGAGTGGAATTTATTATTGATTGATATTATTCATTAATTATGGAAATATTCCACGTAGTAAGGGTTGAAACAATTAATTTAGTTAAATAAAACATGGTAAAAACAAACGAAAAACTCTTATCTTATCTTATCCTAACTTTTTGGTCTTCAGGAATTTTTCAGATCACCATCTGAAGGATCTGTTAGTCATCATTTTCATGAAAATGTCCAAAAAATTCGCACTTTTATAAATTCCAAATAGTAATATTACCACAACAATTTTTTTCCACTCATTTAGGATATTTTCATTTTTAGTAGGAAATTTTAAAAAAAACATAAATGTTTTTGAATTTTGTTCACATTCGTGATAACAACACATATGGCTTTTGGGGTTCATGGTTCATATTAGTTAATGAAAAATAATCGTCTACAATACCCTCGACAGAGTAGTCCAGAGCTACAAATTCCGTTCGCAGTTCTTAACTCTAGTTTTAAACGCAGTGTGGATGGGCCTTTTCAACTCCGAATTATTTGAAACTAAACCAATTGACTTGAAATTCTGTAGATACTTGGAGAATGTAACAACGAATATAAGTGGCATAGCTACGATTGACGCTTTCACCTGGCGCGGGGGTTGACACCCCTTTCTCGGAAGTGAAAACTCTTTTCTACCCGAAATCGACAGAGGACCAAATTTTAAACAAAAAATTTAGTATAAAATATTTTCAGAAAATCAATACAATGCAATTTTTTTTATAAATCACCATATATTTCTAAATTTCGTTGGTTAAATTCTGTAATTTTTTTTGTTTTAGTTTTAGTACCCATTGATTCATTATAAAAATTTTATCATACCCCTATGATCGATGGAAATTATATTAATCCTATTTAAAACTTTGTCGTACGCCCATGGTAGATGGAAATTTTTACTAATAAATGAATCTCTTTTGAAAATTTTATCGTACGCCAATGGTAAATGGTATTTTAACAAATATATTAACCCCTTTCAAAATTTCATACTAGGCCCAAGATATAAAAATTAATTGATCCATTATAAAAATTTAATTGTACGCCCATGGAGGACGGAAATTTTTGCAAATCAACCACTTTTACAAATTTTATCGTACCTCCATGGTATATGGAAGAGTTCAAAAGTTAAATAGTACCCCTGTGATAATGGTGTACCTACCATCACATAAGATTTGACCCCGCCCAAAAATTCACAACGCAGCTAAAAAAGTGTTCACTTCAACAAATCACTATGGGCATTTATTTGACAGTATTTTATCAAAAAATGTCACCGAATTTTTAATTTTGGTTCTGGTAGAATTCGTGACCCTCGGAATTTTATGTTAATTTTAAATGTTTTTGATAGCTTACCTTAAATAAAGCAATTTAGAACAAAAATTTCGCTGGATCACACAGTAATTACTTTAAAAATCCCGAATTTAGTACAAAAAATTATACTTTTTCAACACTATTTAATGCTATTTTACGACCCAAAATATTTATGGTTACAGGATGAGTCCAGAAATTCTTACTAACTTTTATTTTTTATTGTATTCTAAAACATTCTGATAAACGATGGTGAATATAATGAGTATAATAATTACCTGTCGAATAATTTTGTGGGGGAATTTTTGGTCTGCTATAGTAGTCACTTTACGCACGTGTTAGGTACACTATTTTTTCTACTAGCGTGCGGAAAAAAACCCAAGTTAACATAAAGAAACATTTATTATTAAATACATATCAACAAATTAATTGTTATTAATATTAACATTGAACGTGCAATTTGTAGCATTCTACAAATTAATTGCAGAGGCTAAAATGTTTTCCAATGAAGTCAGATTTCGGTTTTCCACTGCTTTGTCAGCACTAATTGTTGCAACCGTGGCGATGGGAACTAAAACTGACTCTGGCAAATCTTCGTCTGAAGAATCCATGAAAAAGTATCTTCTAGAAAAAGCTGCGACGGTAAAATTGGTTTTGACAAGGTAGTGTTTTGACCGACAGGTTTATTTTTTCTTTGTTGCTACGGTCATTCAAAGTGACAAATAAAAAATGTCAGATGTTTATTATTATTTTACATTCATTTGATGAGGCTTATACGAGGGCCATTAAAAAAGTATTGAAACATACGTTTCTTTTTATTAAAAATTATAGCAGAATTCTAATACATTTTTTACAAGCATACAAATATATATTTTAAATATTCAAATGTCAGTATACTCCCCAAAAACTTAACAAATTTACTTTTCCGCACTAAGTGACTAGTGCGGAAAAATTACTGTTTCAACACTAAAATGAGTGCGGAAAAGTGGACTTTTCCGCACGCTAGTGGAAATAGCTGTTTGTATAACAAGGGAGGTACTTTTCCTCCCGACGATGAAGTTTACTGCCCTCCGCTACGCAGCGGGCAGTAATCATTCAAGGGAGGAAAAGGCACGCCTCCCTCAAATAACAAGACATTTTTAAATAATTTATTTATGAAAAAAAATGGTCTTCGCCGGAATTCGATCTAACACCTATGAACAGTGAGCTGTGCTCCAACGCGTTGCGCTACCGAGACTCGTAGGAAAATTTTGCGGAATCATGAACATAATGTATTGCTGAAGTCAAATTATTAATGTAAAAATCGTTAAATTGAAATAAAAATTTACTGATTTCTACCATTTCGCAAAATACAGGGTGTTCTTTAATTAAACGGTAAAATTTATACTTATATAATAGAATATAGTTTAGGTCGTCAATGCCGTATAAGTTATTTCATTGATGACGTACCATAACCTCACTTTTACTTTTCTTCCCTAGGGAGGAAAAGTACGACTTTGCTCCCTACAATGAGGCCAGGAAATGTATACTTTGGATAGAGGTAGGCGGAAAAATAATTTTTGGGTTAAAAAGCTAAACAGATGTGATATTTTTCCGCACGCGACCGCAGTTGTACCTTGCGTGCAAGGAGTATACTTTTCCGTGTGCTCGTAGAATATAGCTATTTGTATTACTAGGGAGGAAAGTGTCACTTTTCCTCCCGCAGCATATAGTTTACTGTAATCATTCAAGGGAGGAAAAGGCACTTTACTCATGTCTCTCACTTTAACTATCAGCTGCTCTCGCTTCGCTACGCTCGCTCGTGCATCTAATAGTCTCAGGCTGCTAAAGCTCATTTTCTGCCCTTGTGACACAATACTATTGAAAAATATATCTAGGATTTGTGATTAAAGATGTACAGATTAAGGATAACTAAATTATGTTTGTTTTTATAGAAAATTATACTTATATACCTATTATAATTTATTTGTATATTTCATCCTGCAGTGATTAAAATGTACTATAATTAATAGTCCAAACTTTTTGGGCGTTTTTGAAAAAAATGCCCTTGTGAATATTTTAAAATTCTATTTGTTCATTGTTAATACAGTTACACTATAAATAGCTGTAAAACAGCTTCAGCTGGATTGAAAGATAAACGGATACGAAAATATTTTGTTAGTTATGGTTATAAAATTAGAAATCTCATATAAAAGTATATTTTGAGGGAATTAAAGGCTTAACAATTTTGAAATTAATAAAGTACATGATGTATTTTGAAAAAATGTGAAATGCTTTTTATAAGAGCTTCAAGTTTAATATGTTAGTACGGATTGTGTCAAAGCATAATCGTGAATTTATTTTTAAAATTGTGTAACTATCAGATAATATTGAATTGTTTCCATTTTAAATAATATACATCTTTATCATGAATTTTTAAGACAGTCCATTATATTTCATACAAATAATTACCTCTTAATATCAAAGTCTATTGTCAACGCTCCAATATGGTTTACAAAAAAGATTGTTAGGCACAATTCACATTGAACGGACACGTCGGGCGAGGACGGCGAACGGACGTGACGGAGACTTGCCGTAAACAATGCACACAGAATGGGCGGGATAGTAGCGAGAAAAGTCGGTCAGTCAGTCAGTATTAGTAGAAAGTTTAAATAATAGAAATATTGAAACAATCTTCTGAATTGGGCGATTGTCCTTCACTACCAATAATACTTTATAGCAGGTTTTAATACAACTGTACACCAAGCTTTCTATCAATTTCTTGCCACTACTACTACAACTATTACAGTAATCTGAACGACAATAATCGTGGAAATTATTCAATTTTCTCTAAAAATTGAACATCATCTCGCATTGCATAGGATGTGTCTGTTTCTGTACACCACGAGATTCTTCAAAGAGACGTGGCAAGGACATACTGGCGGTCGTCCGCGCCACGTTGCTTCAGTGTACATTGAACCGTTTAATTGTACAGAAAAGAAGCGGGAGAGACATACGTTAGTGCCACGTCTCCACCCGACGTCCGTTCTATTCGAATTGCACCTTGCAAGAACGGAGTGGCGGTCGTCCACGCCACGCTGCCTCAGTGTACATTGGACCATTTAATTACATTCCGTTTCACTTAAGAAGAAGCCACTTGAAGTTTGCCAACTGACTTGCGCAGAAACCAAAATCGGTCTTGACATTTGAGGTTGTGTTTGAATCATTTTTGATTTTTGAATATTTTAAGACGTTTAGCTAGTTTATCTGTGAGTGTTGTGTATTTTATTTGATCTAAAAACATGCCTCCCAAAAAACTTGTTGGTGTTAAAGGAAAAATTATCCACAGTCAAGACCGACAGATTCTTAAAATCGTTGAAAATTTTATCGAGTCCGAAAATGTGAAAACGTTACGCTACTGATTTGAAGTCGAATGTCAATTTTACAATATGGCGCTGGTTTTGACAAGCTCGCGCATATGACTGCAACTTCAGGTGGGTTCTTCTTACGTGAAACGGAGTCTACATAGAAAAGACGCGAGAGAGACGTCAGTGCCTCGCCACATCCTCGCCCGACGTCGGTTCTATGTGGATAGCGCCTTATAGACAAAGGTATGCAACCCAAATATTGTTTGACAGTAGAAATAGGCTTGTTGACTTCTCAGAACAATACAAAGTAGAGGAAATGTGTTAATATATAACAGTGATTGAAAAATATAAATAATAGAAATTTATTTGTAATAAACTTTTTTAAGTTAAGTGTCTACTCCAATTTACAATGTCAGTTTTATAATTATTGCAATAGCGATCAACCTGCCGATCTCTACTTTTCTCGCCAGTTAGTTAGTTAGCAATTTACACATCCATCCATCCATCCCTACAGATATGCATCTTCAATTGAAATACTCTCTAAACTGTGAATTGGTAATTAAATTATACAATTCCAATATTTTTTTTTTAATTTTTCTACGAACTGCATCAGTTGCGTAATTTTTGAAAAACATCTAAGGTTGAATTTTCAAACCACAAATTTGTAAAATTAGTTCTAGTCGAATTTTTATTATGTTTTATAAAAACAATCCTAATAGATTTTCTCGCCATACATTGTTTATTAATATTGTACATTATATAATATATGTATATTGTGTAAGTTTTAATAAATAAACTAAAACAAACCTCACTAGTTTTCTTAAGAATATAGCTGGTTGAAGTGTAAGTGTATTCCAAACTTTAGTTTGAAACAGTCACGTGCAAAGTTCACGCTTGAAGGCGGCGTTACACAAAAATATTAAACGAAAAATTTAAACAAGAGCTCAATGTGGACCTAACAAAAGACAAAAGAGTATTGCTCGGTGCAGCACTACGCACCTGACGACTGTTGTTTCTAACCATACATACAAATTTCATACCTTTCTACTACGAGTATAATAGCAAACTTGGAACGAAGAGTTTACATTTAAAATTGCGGAATGCCGATACATTGTGCGAAGTGACATGAAGGCAGATATTTAGTTGACACCGAGTTCATTATGAAACAATCAATAATTCCATGATAAAAAATTATTTCACAATTACATTAATCTAAACAACAAATAAGTATTAAGTTGTTGTATAAAGCAATAGTTATTTGTATGCCAAGGACTGAGAGTGCTACTTTGTTGGACGAGTCTGAAAATTGCGAGACGAGCGAAGCGAGGCGAGCAACAGACGAGTCCAACAAAGTAGTATTTCAGCCGCGGCGTACACAACATTTTTTAGACGACGCAAAAGATCCAAAACTTTTTCAATTACACTGAGGAAAGAAAATAAATAATAGAGAATTTGCTTTCTTCGGTGAGATCAGGTGGCGTGGATTCGAGTAGCTCTTCATCGCTGATGTTTTCTTTTTCATCATCATTCATTGTTATTCATTAATTTAGACAAAACTTCGGATAAAACAAATAATTTCAGAAAATTAAAAATTTAAGGTTATGCAAAATCATCGAAGTGAAACTGTCAACATTGAAGTGGCTAGAGTCACATTTAAGGAAGTTAAAGTTGTCTACTCCAGAGCGTCCCGAAAGTGTTTTGCAGTACGGAACTGTCACTTTCGCTACATGGAACACTCAAAACGCAACTTTCGGTATGTAAATGAATACAGAACGAGCAACTTTCAGATGGCGTCGTGTAAAAAGGAAATTTACATTTTTGATCGTTTTGAAATCGTCATAAGCCTAAAAATACCTCAACCACTATAAATTTTCTATTTGATTTTGTTTGTTTATCTTGTGTATCGTCGAAGTCCAAGGTCTAATACCAATGAAATTAAAGTGGGACCCCATTTGAGCTGTACCAGTACACCAATGATTAAATTTAAGTACCTACCTTATTTTCGAATTGTCATAAACCTAAAAATACCTCAGTCACTATACATTTTTTATTTGATTCTAATTGTTTTCTTAGTGTATCTTCAAGTTCCAAGCTCCAATTCAAATGAAATTAAATTGGGACGTTCTTGGAGCTATACCAGTAGGGATCATATATCTTGTTTAGGAATCGTCATAAACCTAACAATACCTTAACAACTGGACAATTCCCATTTTATTTTGATTGTTTTCTTGGTATATCTTTGAAGTCCAAGGTCCAATGAAATTAAAATGAGACCTTTTTGAAACTATGCTAAATCAAAAACAAGAAAAACCATTGAAATCGGTCCATAAACAAAGTAGTAATTATTACAGAACGAATATAAAAAATAAATATATACACTTCGAATTTAGAACCCCCTTTTTTAAAAGTCGGTTAAAAATGCAATGTACGTTGAAATGAAATAGTCATTGTGTTAATGCCGCAATTAACTGTAAATACACAGGGTGTTTCAATATTACACGGACAGGACAAACTTAAACAACTCGAAATAAATTTTTATTTTTTATGGTATTTTTACTTGAAAAGGTTACTCAACTTACTTGTCCCCAAATATGTTAATATTATTGACCATTTTGCTTTTTATTGTGTTTTGATCAGATATAAAGGATGATATGATATGATAATAATTGGGCTGACCAACTCTGCAAGGCTATGGTAAAGTATTGTGACATAGAACTTAATATAAATAATATTGACCTAAATATAAAAGAAACTATATTATCTCGTTACATAAATAAAACTTTTGAACAAGATCAAAATAGAATAATACTTAGCACTCATCACGCTTCATATGAATTTCTTTTACAACAAAATGAACCTAACGAAAACAATTATTTAACCTGTACAATTCCCCTACATATTAAGAGACTTATAGCTCAACTTAGGACCACAAATTCAGAAAATTTGTACATATATGTCAATAACAATTCGTATAAAATTGAAATGACCAATATTTGCTCAATATGTAACTTCTTAATGCCAGAAAATCTTGAACACATATTGCTGGTCTGTCCCATGTATAAAAGCCTAAGAGAAAATCTTATTAAGGTTCGAGGATTTTCGGATGATCTAGACTCGCTATTATCCTCAATAGATCCACCTACGCTAATGCAAATATATCGTTTCATATGTGGAGCAATGAAAATTAGATCATTCATAATAAATGAATGAGATCTCAGTAAAAGTCCCTACCAGCTCTATGCTGATGTGAGCATCTACTTTCATAGGAAATTAAAGAGAAGTATATTGTCATAGTTCCCTTATACACATTATGTTTGTTCGATGTCTGAATGATATATTTTAACAATTTGTATGTATTTTATGTTTCACAATGTACTTATTCATTGCTTTTGTCACTCTCCTTGTTCATGTAACCTCTTTACGTGTGAACAATAAAAATTATTATTATTATTATATTATTATTATTATAAAGGATGACCCTAACTCATACATTTTCATCATTTTCAACAAAATACTCATTTGATGACAATAGGAAAAAATATAACAGATATCAACATAATTTTTAAATGCAAGTTAAAAAAATGTTTTTATTTATATGTATTTATTAAAATTTACAAACATTACTAAAAAAAACTATAATTACATTTAATGATACCTTCCAAAAATAATATGGCACATTTTTAGCATGAATTCTACAGCACGTTAGGCGTATTTACAAAATGTCATATCTATTGTTTATTGCATATCTGGATTAACTTCTGTCTCAGCAAGTTCTTCGCATTGATGCTCAATTTCTTCCTATAAACAACAAAAAAGAATGAACTACCTGCCTCCAAAAATCAATGTAATATTAACAATAAAATTACGGGAAGATAGAGAAAGTAGTACAGTGAAACCTGGTTAAGTGAGACATCAAGGGACCTCCAAATTTTTCTCACTTATAGAGGTATTCCACTTACCCAGTGTCTCAGATATCGAGGTATAAATAAATATCTGTCTTATTTAAAGGGGGTTCCATTAATAGAGTTCAGAATACAGGTTATTTCAGTTATAGAGGTGCCTTTTCTTTAATCATCGGTCCACTTACCGGAACGTTTTTGTTATCAAGTTGCTTGACCCATGTTAGCAAACACTGTTCAAGTTCAGGATATTCTGATAAACTTACACGTTTTAGTGTTTTCCTTGTCCTTCAGAACATTGTGATTGAATCTTTATTCTGAATTATTCTACAAGGAGTAGATTTTGGCACATTAAATTCGACACAGACTTCATCGCGTGACTTCCCACTTTCATAAACGGATATTAACTCCAGTTTTTCACGTACTGATAACGATTTGAGCCTTCGTTTCGGAACTAAAACTGAAGGTCATTGAGGCTCAAAATTAGTTAAGTGCGGAATTTGCGGGTAGAATAAGAATAAGTAAGTAAACAAACAAAACGATGTTACCGAGATTAATGCATACAAAATTCACTCGCTGTCTCAGTTATAGAGGTAACTATGACGATAAAATCGAAAGAACGAATCCTAGATATAGAGGTTTGCCTCTTCCCACTAACAGAGGTAATTCAGTGCCAAAGTGTTGGGACCTCAGCATGAGTTCCAGTTATGGAGGTTTCTCATGCACTTATCCAGGTTTCACCAGTTTCACTGTATTAATAATGTATTCCTGACGAAGAAATGTTATTTGTGAAACCGGTGGAGTAATATATTTTATATTTCTGTTGTGTAATTTTTTATTTATTGATTTTATTTGATAAATATAGATTTTTCTGTTTGGTGGTTTGTTGGTGAGTGAATTTTATTTTCATTTACGATATTATCTTCGTTTTAAACATTAAATTAGTTAAAACTATCTTCCCTTTTATTAGCTATTAAAATTTCTTTTTAAAACGTTAACTTACCTCTTCCAATTGCAGACATTTTGCCCATTCGGCGAGGGTAATTTTATGGTTGTTATCGGAATCACAAGCATTCAAGAATGGACCGATGCAATGTTCGAGTGCCATCAATGGAGCACGAATGGGGAATAATTCGTGACGAGAAACAGACCTAAACAACAAAATAGTAATGAGGAATTGGCCCTTACAAAGCATATTATAAAAAATTAATCTTCAATTTTATATTTCGCTTCAAGAGGCATGGTCGGTATACCTATTGCCTTAAACACACGCATTAACTTAATAATCTACTTATTAGACATGGTCGCTTTTACAATAACAATATGAGACGCCGGTATCTTATACTGGCATCGGATTACAAAATCGTTACTGTAAAAACGACCATCTCTAGACTCATCCGTTGAACGTCTCCAAACAAGGTGTCATAGGTTGGGTTCATCCCAAGGTAGCGCTACCAGAACGATTATCAATTTCCTGCTGAGCACGTCTTTTGTCAACTGATCAGATGTGAGCGCTGAGGTAGCAGTCACCATTTTTTTCCATCAAAATTTTTCCATCAAATATGTTAAGCGTACAAACCTGTCTGGTGGATGTCCGTCCAAATCACAGAATTTCCAAATAGCTGCGTTTGTCCAACGACGAGTCATATTAGATTCTGCTTCGCGCTCCAAACTCAAATAATGTGGTGTCAGTTCTTGACGGTCAGCCAAATCCCTCATGATGTTGAAGAGCCAATCACGCATTCTGCGTGGAAAATCGGCCATTTCTTCTTGTGAACAATGCTAAAAGAAAATACCATTGGTCAGTAAGCTGTAAGCAAATGATTTACATCATGTCGGATAGTCAGGCAGCCAATAAAGCGTAATCAGTTCTAAAATGGTATGGGAATGCCTAGGAAAACTCACTGAACTAGGTTAGAACGGCATCGTCACCTTACTGTGGGTTCCTAGACATACTGGAATAGAAGGATCAAAAATAGCAGATAAACTAGCAAAGAGAAGGGCTGAAACACTCTTTTGGGGACCGGAACCCTTTTGCGGCAACGCCGTGAAGAAGAGAAGATCTGACCATTGGAAAGATCTAGTAGGGCTTAGACAATCAAATATACTCAGTTATAATATCACAAGAGCTTCGAAAATAATCGATTATGTTACGAGTAACGATACGTAATCTGCTCGACGAGTTACGAGTGAAAAATAATCGATTGTTTTTGATTGCTCGAGTGGTATTCGTCACGATTATATATAATGAATGGGTTTTCAGCGTGTTCAGAGCATAGAGATACTACACATAGAGGCAACAAGCCAGCTCGAAACCCGTCAGCATGTAAGAGAGAGATAGGAAGTCAGAGGTTCAGGCTGTCTTTCTCTAATGGCGTGCATGCTATAAACAGACAAAGACAGAAAAACTCTGATCGTCTGGCTTTTTCACTCTCACCGTAGTATCTCTATGGTTCAGAGACGCTAAAGATCCAATTGCTTCGCTTATTTCTAAACTTGAGGCTATTCTGAAGTGATTCATTACGATTTTGAGACGTTTTCTGACTTTTTGAGAAACTTCAAAAAGTGGTTACTATCGCAACACACGTTGTTGGACCAACCGAAGTGAATACACCACATCGTCAAGCGTATAATCGGTTATCTATACGCCATAACTATGATCAATTAGTAATTTCTATTGGCTTAATTTATCATGAATTATATGATACTGGGAAACTAGAAAACTGAGAAAAAATGAATGCCTAAGCCAGAGTAGAACTGCACTTGAGTTTTGACAGGTGTCCTCTCCTGTCGTCTGAATGGGCACCAGGAAAAGCTCAAAATAGAAGAATGTAGATTCTGGGGAATGGAAGAAGAAACCTCCATCCACATACTTGAGGATTGCATAGCAATAAAGAAACACCTAGAAGACTACTGGATAGAAGAGGGACACTTACATAAACTAAATCCTCAGAATATCCTAAAATTAGAGAAATAGGTTTAAAGAAACTACTAGTCTCTGAGCCTATCCTCAGGAACTAAGTAGAATAAAGAAAGGCGATTTTTGAAACAGTTTTATAACAACTTACGGTTTGATCAGCCTCCATCTATAAATCAAGAAGCTATGAAGATGATAAATCGCGTGACCCCTGTATATACGGTGCACGTGTCTTTCAATGACCGTTTTTCGGCATGTCTTTATTAGCGCTATATGAAAGTGCCGACGAGGAGTGAACCTACTATTCATTGTTTATGTACAGTACCTGAATCTAATAACAGGGTGAACGTACCTAATTTTATTAACTTAACACGGATTTCTAATGTAAAAACGCTTAGATTATCTTTACTTCTTGGAACAACCCAACAACTTTTCAAAGGCATATTTCAGATTAAAATGAGATGTTGTGGTATCAATGCCAAAAAAAACAAACCATAAATATTTATTAATGGTTTCGAAATCATGTAAATTAAAACAAAGAAAAATAATTACCACAATTGTTTCAGTTTCGACATACTTTAAAGTTGAAAAATAGTATTTGCAAAAAGTTTACTGTTCACAAAAGTTATTTGAAGGTAATATGTAGTTATTTTTGTAGTGAAAATCGTAGAGTGGATAAATTAAGTGAATTCGAAATAAAATACCTATAATGCTTAATATTAGAAACAACTGTGTGGATTATACAACTCCGTAAACAAAATATTTATTGGCTTCTACTAATAAACAAATAATTTTTTAAGGATATGATTGAGATGCGTTTATACTAAACTAAACTGAGCGCCAAAAAAAAATCCGGTCACCAATAATTTTACACTTTTTCAAAGAAATCATTTGATTTTCTTGATTTTTTTTGTGAACTGTAGGTCAATTCCTCTGTAGATATACTGTGCATGAAATTTGGGTGTAGAGTTAAATTAGAAAATATACGGAATGCATAAACGTGAAGATATATTTTACTCGAAATTTGAAACACCATGTAGAATGCAGGAGCTACAGAAGCATGTTTCAACTGGTGCCAAAATGTAGCACCATGCTTTATGAATATTTTGGTTTTTTATTAGCGTTATTATCTCTGTTATTAAAGAAGTTACTCGCTTTTTAAATGAAACCCTTCAAACGCAGTTGTCTTATGCAAAAATTCTCAACGAATAGTTTGGCCAGCTTGCAGCCCTGATTTCAATCCTATTGAGTATCTCTAGAACCAGCTGCAGAAACGCATTTGTTTCCATTCCGCTTTGCCCGACAGCCTCCAGGATCTTCGAGTAGCACTACAAAAAGAAGTCGATGAAGGTCACACCCAATATTAGCGAACTAAATTTGATTCTTTAGTAAAGCTTTAATGTTTTTATTAGATTAAATAGATTAAACGTACCTATGTTTCAATATTGCTTTCAGTTCTTTTTATACCATTGGCTTAAAAACAATGAATCTTTCTTAATAACAACGATAATAACGTGAAAGAAACCAAAAAGTTCACAAAGCATGGTGGTACACTTTGATACCAGTTAACACCTCCAGTTTTAGTAGCTGCATCTACAGGGTGTTTCATTTTTCGGTAAAAAACATTTATGCACTCTGTATATTTTCAAATATAAATATGCATCAACATTTAAACCACTGTATTGCTATAAAAGAATTGACCCATAATTCACAACAACATATCTTCAAAATCAAATGAGTAGTTCAAGAGATAACCACTTTTGAAAATGTGTCAAGTTTTCAGAGGCCGAATTTTTTTGACAGTCAGAGTATTTTTTTGATTATATAACTCATGTTCTAATGAACCAATACAATCCTTGAATTTCCCTTAGTTACGACGTATTGATAAGCGAATATACCCCTTGACGACGTGATATAATCGTTTTGGTGTTTCTTCTCCTGCCATATTGTGATCATTTCCATAGTAACGGGAAAGCTCAATGAAATGTCAGTTAATTCTACTACAAATTCCGAAAACAACAATACATCAAATATGTATTATAATAATTGTACCTTCAATATTAATATTAATCAATAAAAAAATTAGAATATTATTCGTTATATAATCGTAACGAATACCAACTCGAGCATAGACAATATTTTTCGATTATTTACCTCTTCACTCGACGTATTTCGCGAAACACCACTCGAGCTGCGCTCTCGAGATGTTTCGCCAAATACGTCTCGTGACTTGATGAATAATCGAATATTGTCTATGCTCTTGTGATATTATAACTGAATATACTTACTGGCATTTCTCTACATTGTCCGTAATATTCGATATGCACGTGTTTGTACTGGGGTCCTTTACATTGCTGGTCCCCTTTGTCACATAAACATCTTTGTTGGTAAATAGCACAGTCAGAAGACCAAGTTTCGTTGTGATTGGAACAAACTTTACGCCTAGATTCAGTTTCTACGGGGCAATTTGGAATGCAGATACATTGCGGCTCTCCTAATTCATCGACTTGACAAACTCTACCAGCTCCGCAACGTACTTGCATACAAGGATCTGAAATTTAAAGCAAAAGATATAGGTACACATTGATCTAAAAAAAATAACATGTCTTAGTGAATTTGGCCCAACTGTTTGAATTGAACTGATCTATCAACGATGAAACCTTGTTGCATATCATGAAGAAAAAGCTACGAGAGAATCCCGCAAGAATCGTTCCAGAATCTCCAAGAAATTTGGAACCGCTTTACACCTGATAATTTTGCAAAATTTTAGTTGACACAATACCAAGACGAATCGAAGAAGTTATCAGTCAAAAAGGTGATTAACGCTGTCGTAATTTGCTTTTATTTTGCTCAGTTGATTTTCTTCATTGTATAGTTTTTTGAATTTTCAGTATTTTTTTCTCTGTTACTAAAAATACAATATGGTAAACCTGTGTTAATAGTTTGGCCAACTTCAATGAAACAGGTCTCGTAGTATAACGAGAACTAAAGAAGATAGAAAAAAAGAAGTGAATATAATATCGATTTTTTTTGTTAAACATGCCATGGTCCAACTGGATCTTTAGGAAGTTGTTTCATTCTCGAGTTATAGAGAGATTTTCCAAAATATTACCCAAACTAGATCAAGTATCTTATTTATATTACTACATGTGAAAAAGGTGCAAAATACCTTTTGATAGAATAACAAAAGAGAGTCCAGTGCTATTTTCAGGTTGTTCAGGGTTAGTAAATATGACATAAACTAAGGTATTTTCAAATGTATATGTATAGTTAAAAAGCAACTCTTTTTTTTTCGATCTGCTGAATAAAAGTTCAAATATTTAGTTGGTTTGGTTTCGGAGATAAGGATAGTCAATTTTCATCCATTTTCCTAAATAACTTCAAAATTTCAACACGCGCTTTCTTTATCCAGTGTGAAAAATCCAGATGGAATGTTTGAATCATTTCGAAAATATTGTACTCACCTACTACTGGAACTCTGTTATCAATAATATCAGAATCGGCCGGTGCTATTGGTATGTCTTCATCTTTTTTCACTTCTTCAGATTCGGATGATGTAACCTTCTTCCGTTTCAGCTTACTTTTCAACTAGAATGTAAAGACATTGGTAAATATCAAGACGCTTATTTAAATCGATACATTTTGTCCAGAATCAATGGTAATTTTTATAATTACATATTTTAATTCAAAAAAGTTTAGAAAAAAAAGTTCCGAATTTTTTTTAGCAGGATTTCTAGCAAAGGAAAATTATCAAAAGTGCGGAAAGCAAGTGACTTAAAGTAGCCTACGATTTTTTGCCCTCCATCGTAACAGTATTTGACTAGCACAGGTTTGTTCGCTTTGATGGAATTCTGCTGCCAACATAGTTCCAGGCTACATGACGTCACTTGTCCCAAGGTCAGACGAGTGTTCAAATTACCATAATATTTGTTCAACTTTTTCTTTCTTTTTTTTTTCTAATTTATATTCGACACAAAGGTGAAAAGATATCAGTAAGCTTTCAAATAAGTATAATTGTTTTGATATTTAAGCATATACTGAAAACGCCCATTTCTTAAGCAACGAACACGTGTTCGTCGCCCTTACCGGCTTTTTCCTTTGATCGGCATATGCATACTGTACTTACTTCTTTTTCTCCTGCTACTTCTGAAAGTAGACAGACGACTAAAATTGCGGATAAATACAATAGGAACTTCATTTTATCTGCTGAATGGCAATCTACAACAAAAATATAAAAATTAATGTCAATTTAATATTGATACAGTCACTATAAAACTATACTAACTAATTGGGCAACAATTTTTGACGTAGATATTGGATAGATGCTCCCATAGATAGGTACTGAGCAAATTAACCTTGGCTTTAGAATGGATCTCTCAATTTTTGGCGGACAAGCTGAGTTGGAGGCTTAATGTTTTTCACATGTTTTGTTTTTGATTTTGAAATCTCGAAGTAGATTAAATTTAAATTATATTTCTTCGAATGATAAATCTTCGAAGCAAGATTAAATGCGAGGAGCTATATAAATATTTTATATGGGGTAATGTTACCATCGGTTAGGGAAATCTTTCCCAACGATAATTTTATTTTCCAGCATGACAATTGCTCAGTACATATTGCTCTCTGTGTACGCAGTTATATTGCTGGAAATAACATTGAAACGCTTCCATGGGTCCCTAAAAATCCAGATCTTAATCAAATAAAGAATGTTTGAGGGATTATCCATCCATGGATGACGAAGCACCCTAGTGTTAGTTTACCTTCAGTCTCTGAAGAAGATAACTTGGTTATCGAAGATCGGTGATGATCAGTCGCTGTTCCTATGAGGTGCTGATAAGTGAGTTTCGACCTTTATGATGATGAGAAAATGTGTAGTGTGTGAAAATACATGGAATAAGAATGATAATCGGTCATTTCACAAGAAAGGTTATATTAGCATAAGCGTAGTATATAAGACGAGGGATTCAATATTTATTTTCATAATAATACCTATTGTTTATTTTTTTTTATCAGAGATACTGCTAGCCATGAAATTTGGTTACAAAATTTATTTTTGGTAGAAGAAGACATTTTAAAAGTTAAAAATGCGTTGGTGTGTTCTGACCATTTTTTGACAACAGACATATATGTGCAAATTTAAGTGGAAAACATCTCTTGAAACACAATGCTACACCTTTCAAGTAAGTAACATAATTCGTATTTTTAACTTGTTAACTCTCTCAAATTTCACCGCAATTTACTTAAACCGTTAAGTGAAAAACGGTTAAACCCACAGAACATACCCAAGGCTTAAACCGCCACCTCTCAGTGGCTCTGTAGCAGAATAGCGTCAGTCAAAAAAGCGCTGGACAAAGTAGCGCTAGGTTAAAATAGCGTCAGTCAAAATATCGCCGCACAAAAATAACGCAGAACAAAAACAGCGGCAAACAAAATAGCTTATTCCTTTCCCCTTCTCGAAAATATATCAAAGAATTTGTATTCCACATGTTTTCCCAAAAGAGGAAGGAAATAAGCTATTTTGTCTGCAGCTGTTTTTGTGCTGCGCTATTTTGACTGACGCTATTTTAACCTAGCGCTATTTTGTCAGCGCAGTATATATACATCTCTCCTTTTGGGGTCTCTGTTCTTCTCATTATGATGACAGGCTATTTATTTTTTTAGACAATGCAAAAATTATCCTGAAAAATGATTTAACAATAAAAATTTTCTTGAAAATTCTTCGAACATCCTTAAAAACAGAAATACAGTTTTATTTATATCCTTGTGTACCTTTTTACTTTTACTTTTTCATTAAAATACTCAAAAAGACTAATAAATAAGATTTTCAAAATAATATACTTTTATATTCACTTCTAGAACGGCCGGTATATATAAATATTAATCGTAGATATGATAAACAACTTTACTTGTTTAACGGGGTGACTAATGGGGGTGACGAATAAATTTTGTCGATGTATATTCAGTAGCGTGTTGACTTTCGAATAGGAAATATCGGAAATATCGTTCGAAATTAACGTGTATCGTGAAGTGTAGTGAATAGTGCCTATATGGATTACTTGGATTACAATCTGATACATTTACGGTAAGTTTTGATTTTATTTACTGGTAGTTATTGATAATACTATTTTTTTAAATATTTTAAATCACATACGAACAATTTTATTACTATAAACAATTGATTTTTAATATATAAACGAAGTATTTTACAATTGTTTATTAGATTTTAAATTTGCTATAATCCATTTTTGCTCTCTCTTACTATTTTTTTTACAAAAATATTTAAAATACTGAAAAGGGGGCCTATAAAAGTTTAGCAGAATAGATTCAGAAAAATATATTAATTTTTGTACAAATGTTCAATTTTTAATAACGAATAACATTGTTTAGTTAAACAATGCTAATAATCTTAATTCGTGTTATATTTTTAATAATACAACTGGTTTACTTAATTTTTAAAACCGATTTTCAAGAGAAAAAAGCTGTTTTGAATAATAAAACATCACCCTGTATAATATGTATTCTGTAATTCGTAGGTATTTGCATTTTATCGAATTCTCTGACTTTTCTTATACTTTTACTCAAAATTAAAACCTACAGTAGGTTCTACACATACTTTTTTGAAAAAAACAGAATACTCTTGTGTATTCTCATATTTAAATATCTGGTTCTTTTTTAATAAAAATAAAATATTTTCTTCAATTTAAAAAAGATCAAACTGTATTTTTTTGTATATTCTGAGAACTCGATAAATTGACAATACTATGCAATTTGGAATTGTATGCTTATTTAGTACCATCTGTTCAACCTTCATATCTAAAGGAAAACTTATTATTTATTATCTATTTGTATACTTTCTTAAATCTGGATAAAGGTTTTCAAAAACCAAAGACAAGTTGAAAGTTTATATTTGACATACCCCGTAGGAGAATCAATACGAGGTAGGAATATGTACAGTTCCCCATGACTCATCTTAAATAACAGAATTTTCTTTAATATTTTATACTACATACAGGGTGTTTCTGAGTTTATGCGAAAAAATTCAGGTGGTGATTGCCCGTATAAAATTATAATAGGTCTTTCAAAATTTCCTCACTCCACTCCCTTCCGAGATATCACCCCTAAAAAGAGGATGAGTGAAATTGAGTTTTTATTTATTTTTTTTCTAAAATTCAAGTAAAGATGGAAACTTTAAATTTTGTAAATTTCGTGCACTCGCAATTACTAACCACCGGTATTTTCTCAACATTCCTGTTACATTATAATGGAATGAAATTATCAACCCTTACTTTATTTAATATCAAATTTTTTTTCGAGATTGAGTTTTATGAAATAAAAATATTATTTAAAATCTCTATTATCTTGAAAAACTTTTTTTACTCTTGAAGTTTTTTCCTAGATACAATAGATTTAGAAATTTTTTTTCTCCGAATCTATTGAATCTAGGAAAAAACTTCAAGAGTAAAAAAAGTTTTTCAAGACAATAGAGATTTTAAATAATATTTTTATTTCATAAAACTCAATCTCGAAAAAAAATTTGATATTAAGTAAAGTAAGGGTGATAATTTCACTCCCTTATAGTTTAACAGGAATGTTGAGATAATACCGATGGTTAGTAATTGCTAGTGCACGAAATTTACAAAATTTAAAGTTTCCATCTTTGCTTAAATTTTAGAAAAAAAAAATCTCAATTTTATTCAGGGTGATATGGGGTGGGATTAGGAGATTTTGTCATAGGAAAGACTTATCATAATTTTATACGGGAAATCACCTTCTGAATTTATGCGCCTAAATTTAGGAACACTCTGTATACAAACATAATTTTTTAATGCTGATTTTAAACTTACGAACTTAATGCCCAAGATTCCTTTAGCTGAAATAACAAGCAAAAAAATTATTATACAGGATGATTCCTTATAAAATGACCCTAGATGCCTTTGTTTTTTTAATCGTAAATGTTTTTGTTTTTTAGAAAACATGATTTTTTTAAATTATTAGTTTAGTTAAATTATTTAGAATCGTTCTATAATAATATAGGTAATTCTTTTATTATTTGTTTTAGGTTTCGTAAAGTATTGGTCTACTCCAAAGGAGTGTGAGTATACAGTAATTCTCAATTTCTATCAAATGACATCATATCTCAGTATCATCCTGCCTTCCTTTTACAAATTGGTACTTTTCAAAAGACATAGGTAAGCTATGTCAATCCTCATATTTCCTAAATACTATATCTTTCGTTAATAAGTCGGTACTTTTCAAAAGACATAGGTAAGCTATGTCATTCCTCATATTTCCTAAATACTACCCAGCCCTTTTATTACAAGTGGTACTTTTTTCAAAAGACATAGGTAAGCTATGTGAATCCGAAAATTTTCTAAATACTATGCCTTTCGTTAATAAGTTGGTACTTTTCAAAATACATAGGTAAGCTATGTCAATCCGAACATTTTCTAAATACTATGCCTTTCGTTAATAAGTTGGTACTTTTCAAAAGACATAGGTAAGCTATGTCAATCCGAACATTTTCTAAATACTATGCCTTTCGTTAATAAGTTGGCACTTTTCAAAAGACATAGGTAAGCTATGTCATTCCTCATATTTTCTAAATACTATGCCTTTCGTTAATAAGTTGGTACTTTTCGAAAGACATAGGCAAGCTATGTCAATCCGAACATTTTCTAAATACTATGCCTTTCGTTAATAAGTTGGCACTTTTCAAAATACATAGGTAAGCTATGGCAATCCGAACATTTTCTAAATACTATGCCTTTCGTTAATAAGTTGGTACTTTTCAAAAGACATAGGTAAGCTATGGCAATCCGAACATTTTCTAAATACTATGCCTTTCGTTAATAAGTTGGTACTTTTCAAAAGACATAGGTAAGCTATGCCAATCCGAAAATTTTCTAAATACTGTTCCTTTCGTTAATAAGTTGGTACTTTTCAAAATACATAGGTAAGCTATGTCAATCCGAACATTCTCTAAATACTGTTCCTTTCGTTAATAAATTGGTACTTTTCAAAAGACATAGGTAAGCTATGGCAATCCGAACATTTTCTAAATACTACGCCTTTCGTTAATAAGTTGGTACTTTTCAAAAGACATAGGTAAGTTATGTCAATCCGAACATTTTCTAAATACTGTTCCTTTCGTTAATAAGTTGGTACTTTTCAAAAGACATAGGTAAGCTATACCAATCCGAAAATTTTCTAAATACTATGCCTTTCGTTAATAAGTTGGTACTTTTCAAAATACATAGGTAAGCTATGTCAATCCGAACATTCTCTAAATACTGTTCCTTTCGTTAATAAATTGGTACTTTTCAAAAGACATAGGTAAGCTATGGCAATCCGAACATTTTCTAAATACTACGCCTTTCGTTAATAAGTTGGTACTTTTCAAAAGACATAGGTAAGCTATGTCAATCCGAACATTTTCTAAATACTGTTCCTTTCGTTAATAAGTTGGTACTTTTCAAAAGACATAGGTAAGCTATACCAATCCGAAAATTTTCTAAATACTATGCCTTTCGTTAATAAGTTGGTACTTTTCAAAATACATAGGTAAGCTATGTCAATCCGAACATTCTCTAAATACTGTTCCTTTCGTTAATAAATTGGTACTTTTCAAAAGACATAGGTAAGCTATGGCAATCCGAACATTTTCTAAATACTACGCCTTTCGTTAATAAGTTGGTACTTTTCAAAAGACATAGGTAAGTTATGTCAATCCGAACATTTTCTAAATACTGTTCCTTTCGTTAATAAGTTGGTACTTTTCAAAAGACATAGGTAAGCTATACCAATCCGAAAATTTTCTAAATACTATGCCTTTCGTTAATAAGTTGGTACTTTTCAAAAGACATAGGTAAGCTATGTCAATCCGAACATTTTCTAAATACTGTTCCCTTCGTTAAGAAGTTGGTACTTTTCAAAAGACATAGGTAAGCTATGTCATTCCGAACATTTTCTAAATACTACGCCATTCGTTAATAAGTTGGTACTTTTCAAAAGACATAATAGGTAAGCTATGTCAATCCGAATATTTCCTAAATACTGCAGTCTTTCGTTAACAAGTTGGTACCTTTCAAAAGACATAGGTAAGCCATGTCGTTCCTCGTATTTTCTGTTCTGTTTTTTTTTCTGCCCTTTCTCCCTTGTTTGTGTCATTTGGTATGGAATTGTGAATTATTTTTTATTTCAATTGTTAAGTACGCCACATGTACCGACTTTTTTGTTTACGATTGACTTTTTCCCGCACGGATGCACGCAGTATCACACTGTGAGAAAGTACTCGTTACCTAGGTTGTCCGTAAGCCTCGCTTGCAAAACGAGCAGTCATCCAGATGGGCGAGTACGCTTAAGTGTTTTCCGTTTGTCGAATGGGTATGGGTTGACAAGTAGGGGGAATAGTTGCCCAGTATGGGCTATCAAAATATCGTAAATTTCTAAGTTGGTATATGCAAAACGGCTATACTTGGCAATTTATTACTAACAATTTTTTTCAGCGCTTCCTTTTCAGCACACTAACACTCTCTTACAGGCTTCAGAGATGTCATCAAATTTTTTGTATATTTTTTAATTTTGTTTGATTTTCTGTTCCAGGAATTTTTTAGGGATGAATTTATTTGGAATATATGCATATATTTAAACTTGCTGATAGGCCTATCTTATAATTTTACTTTTTGTTATGTCCTAGGGTTTACATTAAAAATTTTCTTATTAATTTTATTTTTTGTTTTAGAATTCTTATTAGAAAAGGATTTTTTAGGTTACAAAAGTGACTTTGCAGTTTAGAACTTCAGAATTTTCATTAATATTTGGTAAAGTTTTTTTTGCATGATTGTTTCTTAGCTGCATGGGTTTAAAAGGTGCATGCATGTTGTAGGGGGTGGTTAAGTAGAGGTGATTTAGGGAGTTTAGTATTTTAATTATAAAATTTTGTATGTAAAAATATTTTTATGTTGTAATTCGTGTTTCAATTTTTCGGCTCTTATAAAAAAATGTAAATGTTAATATTTTATTGATATTAAACATATCTTTTTAATAATTGCTAAGTTTGCATTTATTTATCCTGTTTGTAAATGTATATCTATCTGCACTTTACTAGAGTAACGATAAACTCTGGCTTAGTGCAGCCGGTAGAGAACATCCAGCTTTCAGGGGGGCGCATTTTCTAGTTTTGTCTGTGATTTCCTCCGCCGGCGGGGAATATTTTCCATCGGTTGTGAATATTTTAACCGGTTGATTATATTTTCTTCCGATAAAGGGAACAACTTCCAGTCGAGAGGGACAACTTCCAGCCGCGATGGGAAATGATTGCTTATATTTTTTTATAGATGGGTATTTAATTTCAATTTTGTCAAAGTTATAATTTTATTTTTATTTTAGTCAATTCAATACTATTTATTGTTTTCTTCCACATGCTGGACCACCAGCTCCTACATATATACATACATTTATTTTTCGTCGACCTTTACAAAAAATGACATTTTACGTACCGAATGAAAAATCGTCTATTTTTGACGTCAAGTACTTTTCGTCCGCTAGAACGTTAACATATCCAAAACTTATTGCATTTTTGAAAAAAAAAAGCTTTGGGTACTAGGCGAAAAAATCTAGAGTATTTAGTCAAGATGAAATAAACATATTTCTTCGTGATGTCCCAGATGAAACTTATCTTTTGCACAGTGGACGAAAAAATATTTGCCTTCAAAACTAGTCAATTTTTCATTCGGAAATTAGTAATTTTTTGTAAAGATTGACGAAAAAATGTAATATGCACCTAGGCGAAACACTGTCTATTGTCTCGCCTGCCTGCTAGTTTCGGCTGCGTCTCGACTTTCAATTTGCAGTCTCGACTATAATAGACAGTTTTTCTTCCTTTTCCTTGGTACATAAATAACTATTTTACTCTCTGTATAAACAAGTACAGGAAGGGTTTATCATGAACGCATGTCATCATCGACAAACAGTTGATATTACGGCAGGATACGCAAAGATAATACGTTGTATAATTTTATTCTAAAAGCAATTCAAATATAAAATTTAATCAAAACAGTTATTAAAAACTGTGTCACATTGAACTTAAGGTCATATTTATCAGTTAAATAGACACTCAAACTTATTTTTTTTCGCTGTCTTTATTAAATTAAATATTTAGTTCATTAAATATCGAAGTAAAAAAATATATCTTAAGGATTATAAATGGTATATATTATGTAAGACCTCACAAAAAAGAATCCGATGTATCTTAATAAAATAAAAATATAACTCGTTCAATATAAATTTAATTTAATGCATAGTTACAATAATTAAAGAAAAGGTAGTTTATGTACTACTTTCAATAACTGGACTATTATAATTGTCTGATTATAACCAGGCTGGCCCTTTTTTTGTTTAGTCTATTGTGTGATTTATATTTCTCTTCAATATATTCAACTTTTATGAAAGAAGGTTTATTCTTGAAAAAAATTAATTCTTACATAAATAATCACAAGAATATACACTGCACCGCAAAATTATCCGGACAGGCGAAAATATGTTCAAATTCAATTTTTTTCTCAAGTTTCGTATAAATGTTAAACACTTTTTGTCAAGTTGTGGACCTTTTAATTTTTATTCTTATCCCCTATCGATTTTTCAAAAAGTACAAATAAATATATGTTGACATACAGGATAGCACAGAAAATTGCATTTTATGCTCAACATCTGAACATACAGTATTCGCCAGCTAACTTGATGTCCCAGAAATTACCAACTAAGAGAGACAGAGTAATAGTGCCCTGCCTACTCGGCTGCTATTGGTGGTAAACTTTTGACAAACGCCACCTTATCAGGTGTTCAGATTTTCAGTAGCGTAGCGTCACACAGTTATTGTTTCTGCTTTGTACAATAAAGTGTTTGTAAAAATGTCAGCCGTTAATGAAGAAAATCTAGATGATGTAAAAAAAATAGCAGAAGCAGAATTTAACAATATCGATGCGAATGAGTGGAGGAAAAGGTCCATCCATGTCATAACAATAGAAGACTCATATTTTGATAGAGAACTTCAAACAGATATGTTTTATGACGTCAACCCTCTTGTGATTACTCTAGACGAAAGTGATTCTAGTAGCGGCAGTGAGTCAGATTCTTCGTAAAGATAAAAACTGTTTATACCTATTCTTAGAAATATACCTAGCTTAAATAATTTCCCATTATCTTGGGTTTCTTTTATTCTCATTACTACTTGGAAGGAATTATTTAGTTTCTAACAAATTTTAATTATAGTCCGCGTGGAAATATAAGATCCTAACTTTATAATCTTCAATTAGATAAATAACATGTTATTGTAATGGGTACCTTATTATTAAAATATTATTTATGTACTCAGAATTCAGGTATACAGCAGATCTGTTTCTATTAAAATCAATATACCGATAATTATAACAAAGAATTAAATATTATTTATTAAGTTAGGGTCTTATATTTCCGGATGGACTTTACTTTATTAATTGTACAAGTTGTGTTTATTTGTAACAGAAGCGTATCCTCAGAACTTGCACGGCACTGTTTACAGTTATCGGATGGGCGGCGTCAATAGCGCAGAGGGTTACGTAAGGGCTTTCTAAGCGAGGGTTCCGGGTTCAAGTCCCGATGGTTTCGCTTTTTCAATGTTCAGAATATTTAGCTTATATGAGAAAAAACTGGAATACATTGCAAATTTGAAGACGTATGAAACCTCTTCTGACGATTTACATACGTGAGTAACTTTCAAACAAGTAAAGTTCAAATTTTCAGTCAGAGGTATGAATGTTTTCGCAATTTTTATTTATTTTTGAATCGTCTGACGTGTCTTATGAAGAGGCTTACTGATGGCACTTTCTCGTGGTCCCCCCAACCACTTCTCAAATTTCCAGTCGAAGGTAATCTTTGTCATAGTACCTCACTTCCGTCTACAATATTAATTTCATCCTTTATTACAATAAACGACTGGATCACCTCCTTATTTCATCAGCAGCTATTTAAAAGTATTACGCATCAATTTTTTTATTTCAGCTAATGTTACATTTTATACTTCCTGTTAATTTTAAATCTTTGTTGACTTATAAAAACATAAAGCTGAAGTTTACTACAGTTTACGATTCATTAATATTTATTATTATACTGCCAAGTTTCTGTTATTCGAAATTTGATGCCCACTATTGCTTCGTAGGAGTTTTATTTCTTAAGTTAACACCGTTAGCTAAACACATTGGCGGATATACCGGTATGCTTAGTACGCTAAAGCGTTGTGTGACTTTCTTTCCTTTTTTTATTTGTAAGTAAAAGTAGATAAAAATAAACGAATCACTGAACATTTTTTGTACCTACTCTCGAATCAATTTATATAAACGACGACAACTTTGCGGTTGTAAAGTCTGCTCATACTCATAGTGAAGTTTCTAACTAAATCCCAATTAAGAAAGAACCGTGACAGTCAGCGGTGATTTTGCGGTAATTTAATCAATGAAATATAATTTAAACAACAATTTTTATCAATACAAATTATAGCTCCTGAATGAAAAGAGAAGATCTAACCATTGGAAAGATCTAGTAGGACTTAGGCAATCAAAGATTCTTCTGGGTGACTACAAACTGTTGAGATCAAATGAATGCATAAGTCAAAGTAAAACTGCACTAAGAGTTTTAACAGGGATTCTTACGGGAAATTGTCGCCTGAATGGGCACCTGAAAAAGCTCAAAATAGTGGAGGAAGAAGAATGTAGATTCTGTGGTATGGAAGAAGAAACCTCCATCCACATACTTGCGAACTGCACAGCAATTCAGAATCCTAGGGCACAACACCTTGGAGATTACTGGATAGAAGAGGGACATTTACCTAAGTTGAAGCCTGCAGATATCCTAAAATTCCTCCGGGAAATAGGACTAAAGGAGCTACTAGTCTCTGAGACTTTCCTCAGGAACTAATTAGAAGTAAGGGGGCACAATAGATCTTTTAGGTCTCAGTGAATGTCACCCCAATTTACATACATACATAGCTCCTGAATTCTATTGAAATCCATTTTTGTTATATTTTTTTTCTATCTAAAACCTTACACTTTCATAAGGGTGTCCTGACCTTGAATCCTCTTCAATAAACCATCCAATGTAGACACACTTTGTTCTTAGTATATCTTTATTTTACGCCGTATTTCATCTTCATCAGCTCCATCTATCTTCGAGAAAATACCAGCATCGTTTAAGTAGGACAATTCACAATTTTCCATATAGTTGGTGTTGGTATTTTTGTTAATGTGGCCTTTTCTTCTTACGCTGCTGGCTTCCTGACATTACCAGTATTACCACGTACAATGAGGGTTGAATAAACATTGTTTATAATTTTCTTGGCATCGTCAGATAAGGATTTTATTTATTTACTTGAGAAACTTTTATTTTGTATTTGATTTTATCTTGTCAGATAGAACTGTGCAGATTCTTGTATTTTATGTGGCTTTTATTTAATTTTTATGTATAGTTTTTTCGTTTTACATATTTTTATCAATTGAATTATTGAATTATTGAAAAAATTTTGGACCCCAGATATCCTAGATCCGCCACTGGCTAAAAAAATTTTCAGTGTGACAACATTTTTGTATGTAGGTGGTTTAGGTTAAGACATTATTTGTAAGGTTGCGGTCAGAGTAGCTCCAGTATCGGCAGATGATTACCTCGTTGGAATACTTTTTCAGAACTAAATTCCTGAGGTAAAAAGCTATAGTAATTCAACCATCACATCGCCTCAGCCAAAATCGGTTCACTTTCGTAGTTTTTAATTGGACTATACTGCCGAATACGCTTGTCCATGTCCTGTGGTCAGAGTGTTCCAGATTGTGACGGACAAACCGGCGGAAATATTACAATTTTTTCAGCAACGGATTTCACAATTTTCAGCAGTACCTACTTGTTGGAAACTACTCTCTATAAGCCGAAAATTGAAAAAGCGAAACCGTTAAGATTCAAACCCGGGACCTCATCTGCCGCGAAACCCTTTCGTAACGGTTCCTGCCCTTCAATTAGTTATTCCAACTGGCAATACAAAAACTGTACCAACTGGAAGGGGATGAAAATTGATAATAGAACGATTTCTTGCTTGGCCCTTGAATTTTCGGAACTGACATGCGCATATTATCGCCAAAAATGTTGATGTGGTAGTTCCAGAACCATCCGGAATATTCGAGTTTGCGCATTATGCAGTTCTAGTACAGTGCTCGATACGATTCCAGAACGGTTCATACATGCCAGTTGGAACAAACCATATTTACTTGTTGTTTTTTTCTATTTCAAAACGGTACTTACTTTAAAAACACGCCTCGTAGTATGTCAATGGATGCATGTCTCCTTAAATTTGAGCGTTGTTGAACGGTTATAACTTTAGATCGCCGTGTTTTTTTACGCAGTAAACGCTTCCGGTAAAAATCTTGTAAATAAATTTCTACCAACCTTTATTTATATAGCTATATTTAAAAAGAATAGATAGAAAGTATCGATATTAGGTATCGATACGGATCGGAACGTAAAGTATCGATACAGTAGAATATCGAATATTAATTCATCGATACTCGAAGTATCGATCCGTTAACGATCCGAGATTAATTTTGACGTTTTTTCGGTAAAAAACACCTTTTTGGGGGGTGGAAAAAGACATTATTGCGATCTCCGGCCAAAGTTGAGTTCCTAAAATGAAAAGTTGATTATAAAAGTTGTAGACCTTGAGAAAATCTACAACTTTTACATCAGTGACTTTTCCACATTACCTCAAAATTAGCTAGAAAAACGCAAAAAACTGCATTTTTCGTTTTTTATTTTTGGTTTCGTTAAAAAATGTTCGATTTCGATGAAAATTTAGTAGAAGGTAGCTTTGATAGTCACAAACCATGAAAAAAAAAATTCAAATTGGAATATTGGAAATTTTTCGAGTTATAACATTTTTTCGGTAAAACACACTTTTTGGGGGGTGGAAAAAGACATTATTGCAATTTCCGGCCAAAGTTGAGTTCCTAGAATAAAAAGTTGATTATAAAAGTTGTAGATCTTGAGAAAATCTACAACTTTTTCATTACTGACTTTTTCACATAACCTCAAAATTAGCTCGAAAAACGCAAAAAACTGCACATTTTTCGTTTTTTATTTTTAGTTTCGTTAAAAAAAGCACGACATCATTTCACAACGTGATTAAAAAATCACGATATATCGCTCATCTCTATAGATAACGCCACTTGCCGCTACCACTAAAAATCCCGTATCGCAAGGAATCGATTGTCTACCAACTTATCGATACTTGGAATGCATCGAAAAGCATAGTATCGATACAAAATATCGAGTATCGGAAGTAAAAGTATCGATACACTGGAATATCGGATAGTATCGCGCATCCCTAGGTCAAGGTATCTCCGGTATCGGAGGTACCCTTAACTTCGCCGTACACTAAAACAAATAAATTTGTTTTTTCCGACGTTGCGACCGATAAAGATAGGTTAGTTAGATTGGTGTCTGAAAGAAACTCGTTGTGGAATTCAGGTTGTGCCAATACCCGAGGAAAAGAGTGTGGAATTCGCCATATTTCCTTCTTTCTTTTTTAATGGGATTAATCCAAAAATATTTTTAGTTTTCGTGTAATAATATATTCTTTTAGTAGGAGATGTAAGACGCAGTCGCGGTAATGGAAGCTTATAGTACCGAACAGAACATTGATAGGTAGGAACCGTCCGTTACGTAAGGGCTTTATGACCGAGGTGTCTCGGGTTCGATTCCCGACGGATTCGCTTTTTCAATGTTCAGAATATTTAGCTTAATAGGTAGTGTCACGAATTTCAAATTTGTAAAAAATCTACTGTCTTCGGATGTTGACGGCTTTTATATTATTGAATTTTTTTCAATACTTCGCACTTTTTATCACTGTTTTGTTTCACCAATACACAGTGCATCATCATCACAGTGTATGGAATGGTTATTTTTCCTTCCCCTTCTTGACTTCTTGAAAAAGTAAGAGCCGCGAGTTTGGGTAGTATTATAATACGCATAGGCTTTTTCAATACGACTAGGCGTTATAATAAGACTGATTTTACCATAAGCCTGCGACATATACACAACTAAATCACGTCTCGGTATTTTAACGGTTTAAACACAAATTCTTTCAAATCACAATCTTTTTTTGTTTTGCCCAGGCGGCCATTTGGTCTTGGGGCCGAGCCCCATTTAGCCAAGAAAGTTTATTATTATATTATATTTCATTATAATTAATATACTAATCACCCTATCTTTCATGCACAGATCCCTAAACTATCAAAATTCTGGAGAAAATGAAAGAAGAAAAACAAGTAGGATAAATAGGGACACTCTCGTACTAGACAATATTAATATATACTCACTACAAAAATTCCCCCAAGTCATTATTTACAATGAACAAAATCATTAAGAAGGGATGTGAAAATTCTATGAAATAAAATATTAAAGGAATTAACTTTCGTAGGTATAATCCGAAACAGACGTTATATTCGTGAAATAGCCTATACCATCATTTAATAATCATCAAAAATGATCAGTCAATAAATTTTTAACAATTTCAAGTTCTCACACGCACATTCCCATACTTCCATTCCAAAGAATGCGATCCCTTTCAAGATAGTTTTTTTTTCCAAATTCCATGAGCGTAGAGTAAAAATTCGTAAGAGCATTATCGAAAAAGTTGACATCGATTTTCTGACAAACTATGACTTTTTTTAAAAAATTACAAGATGACTGTTCTTTGCTTACTTTTATGTAATAAACAGTTTCCAATATATTCAACGGTTTGGAAGTTTAGCAAAAAAAAGGTTTTTTATAAACAAGAGGAGGTTCAATGCTCTTCAAAAAGTTGGAAGGAAAATGTAAACCATTTCTACGACTTATATAATATGGAGCTAAAAGTTTATAATATGGATTATTCTTGTTATGGTCCTAACAATATTTTTTGCTATTCGTGATAAGTAATTATAATGAATTGGGGTTATCAGTCAAAAGCATAAAAATATTTGTCGTTTCAGTAACAAGCAGCACAAGATATATTAGTTTTAAATTTAGGTCATATATTTGAAAGATCAACAATAAAAGAAACTAATCTTTTTTTTACGAGGCCTGTTCAATAAAAACATGTTTAACAGCAAAAAGACGCTGAAGGTTTCGCGTTCTATATTAATATACCAATCTTGAATTGTATGGATTATCCTCCATAGGGCTAGCATTTCTTGAAAATAATCCATCTGGCCTAATTATAATCGGGTCCTTTAAAATCTAATAGTCAAAGAACCTGATTATATAAAAGTCGAAAGTTACAAAAAACCTTCTAAAAAAAATGTAGAAGTTCGGGTGGTAGTTACATTTTTAATAATAATAATTGTGAGGCTATTTCTTAATTACTTTAGATTTGTTACTTTTTATATCAATAATTATTATGTCAAAAAACTTTCGGTTTTTACTCGCAGTTCTTAATAATGATAACGTTTAATTTTTTTTGTAAATTCTCATAATTTAATGTGGTGTCAAACAAATTTAAGGTTAATTATTACACAATAGGTCATTCCAGAACACATGACTTTGACAGGTCGGCCATATTTTGCTGGAGGGCAACTGAATCGATTAGTTGGAGTTGAACCTTGTGGGTTTGTGTTTTATGAACAAAAATTGACTGATATAGGTACCTGCACTAACTAAACTTCGATAAAATGTTTCAGAAAAATCGATTACTTTTTTTCCCTTAAATATTGTTGGAAATTAGGAAAATAAAATACTGTAAAAGTTTGAACTCTTAATATTTATATGTTTTCAATTAGTCTGAAGTTGGTTGTCATCTTTTGACAGCCGGCTTCATTTTTACATTTAACTATAAACCATTCCAGAATGACGCCACTAACAGTCGGCCATATTTTCCTGGAGGGCACACATTCTATTAAGTTTTCATTGTTTACTGTTAAACATCGAATAATAGACAAACTTTAATTAACAATTAGTTCTTAAAGGTATCAAAAATGCCATCGTTTTATAATTTTATTAAGTGTGGAGTGCGGGGAGAAAGAGATAAGGTATCTTTTTTTCGATTTCCAGCTGTTTTAACGAAGCGAGGTAACTATTTAATTGATTGATCTCTCTGTGCAACGCTTGGATTAGTGCGGACTAGACTATTTCGAAAAAATCGATTACTTTTTTTTCCTTAAATATACTGAAAATATTGTTTGACATGACGAAAATAAAATACAGTAAAAGTTTGAACTCTTAATATTCCTCGCTTCGTTAAAACATCCTTGCTCTCCAAATTTTGTGAAAAAACTTGAATCAAGTAACTTCAATAGTTTAAAATTCTCAAAAAGTGCTTTCCAATACCCCATAACCCTCACTTGACGAGTTTTTTATGGAGCTCAATAGAAAAAAATGCGACTTTGAAAGATGACGCACCTCCCGCCATTTATCTCTATAGTTTATTTCAGAAAGGTATAGAGTAATAAAACCTCATTAGGTATGCAAAGGGAGCACAGAGTGACCCAACGAATATTTAAGCCACTTTCATAGTTTGGCATTGATTTCATTGTAAAATTCTTTCTTTTTATCAAGTGCAGGTAGTACCACCCGGGTTGGGGTCAATATATGGGTTTAGCCTATTGTTACCCACTCACAAACACTGAAAATAGTGTGCCAAAGGCGTGCCGGTAGGATACTCGTAAAAAGGAAAGAATTTTTTTTTAACAGAATAAAAATTAGGCATTATGTACATAGTATTAGGTACACTTATTTTTTATTGAACATTATACAAAAAATACATTATACAGAAATTAAATTATAAAAAATCTTAATATTCTTCGTCATCTGAAATTGTAATATTACAAACAATACCTACTATTTCAAGACCTACGCCTATGGCCGACACCGAAATTGAGCCGAACTGGACGGAATTCCCCATTTTATTACTCTATACCTTTCTGAAATAGACTAAAGCTAGGCCATTGGTCAGCATATGAAAAAATAACTCGCTGTACCTCACTTGGTCAGAATGGGCTATTGCGCGAATAATAATAATAATAATAATAATAATAATAATAATAATAATAATAATAATAATAATAATAATAATAAGCCGTGGGGGTACTGGTCCCCTATCGGGCGCTTCCACAGGTGGTGGATCGGGGAATGCCTTTTAGATATAGAAGGTATCGAGGAAATTAAATACCTCGGAGCGAACCAAAACCAGTTAGTTTCAGGACACGACGGTCTCCATGTAAGGAGCGGTACTCCGACAGCGTCTGTTCTCCATGTAAGGAGCGGCTGAATCAGCACCTGGCAGTAGGTCTAAAATGCGACAATCACGATGTCGAATTGTAAAACTAGATTACCCCAGGTGGGTAGAGCTAAATGCTCAGAATCCCACACTGCTAGTGTACCTAGTACATCGGCTGTCTGCTCCACGGATTCTGGGGGGAGCAATAATTCGAGTGCAAACTCCGGGACCTTAAATCTCAGGAATCGTCAGGTGAATCGACATTGCAACACCTTAAACTCTTGTCGCGTTCAAGTTGGTGCTAGAAGGGCTTGTTCGAAAAATGATTTACCTTCTTCCTCGGTTAGCGGTAGGCGCAGCGTGACACCGAGTAGGGCTACTGCGAACCACACTCAGGAGGAAAACAACATCGATCCTCCGCCACCGGCTTCTGATGTTTCTGGAGTGACGCAAGTCGGCACATCTACGACCACAAAAGCCGGAAAGCCCAGGAAGCGCATGAAGTGGACTATCGAGCTAAACTCATTCATTATGCGCTCCTACTTTAAAATCACCAAGATGGAAACTGATATGACGACATACAGATACGCCCTCCACCGTGCATTCATTGAACATTTTCCAGAATTTCACCATCTCACGGAACAGCGTATTGCTGACCAACGTCGAAGTATTGTGAAAAACAATCTACTACCCGGTCCGACGTTGCAACAAATTCGAGGTGAAGTCCTTCTTGACCTTCAAGATAGAGAGAATGACATAATTACCGATCAGGATACACATAAATCGGAGAATGCACAAGGAGACCACAATGGCGTTGAGAAAATAAACAATGATTGCGACAAAACCACCGATAATGACTATAATACCGAACTTTGTAAAGCACTAGCGGAATTTAATGGCACCAACCCAATACACCGGCCAAAACTACCCAAGCTTCGAACCAATAAGAGCACTAACAGCATACTATCAGCTGTGAACTTACTACTGCAGAACCATGCTAAAGACTGCGAATCGCTAGAACAACTTCACACGCTCATCTATTGTGGAGCGGTAGCAGTGCTTCGAAGTCACAATCAACAAATCCAATCCCCAAAGAACAATCGGGGTAAAGACTACAAACAGCTCAAGCCTTGGTGGCAACGCCGGCTGGAAAAGTCCATTGATGACATCAGAAGGGAATTGGGGCAGCTAACAGAGTTTAAAAACAACTCGAAACCGTCTAGGCGCTTAACAAATAGAGTGAGAAAGATCTATCGAAAAATCAAAACTTTTACAGGTCACCCACAACATAAACAAAATGTGTGTGAATATATGGATTTACTCAGGCAAAAGCTAAAGGCAAAATCCAAACGTTTGTCACGATAT
Organism: Lochmaea crataegi; assembly: GCA_947563755.1. Taxonomy (NCBI): domain Eukaryota; kingdom Metazoa; phylum Arthropoda; class Insecta; order Coleoptera; family Chrysomelidae; genus Lochmaea; species Lochmaea crataegi. Next base: position 16,571,204 of record OX387428.1, read on the forward strand.
GTCAAGTGCACGAAAAGGAAACAACAAAACTACTTATTCAATAACAATCAGAAGTTATTTTACAGGCAACTAAGCGGTACAGTAAACAATCACAACCAAAGTCTTCCAAATAAAGATGAGCTAACGGAGTACTGGTCTTCTTTATGGTCGAACCCTATCGAACATAAATCCAACGCTCACTGGATAAGAACTGAGGAGGAAAAAATAAACATTGAACCAATGCCTTTCGTTAACTTGACAACAAGCGAGGTAACCGAAGCTATAAAGAGCACCAGTAGTTGGAAGACACCAGGAGTTGACAATGTCCAAAACTTCTGGTATAAGAAGTTTGACAGTCTGCATGAAGCAATAGCAAGATCATTTACACATATTCTGCAACATCCAGAAGATACACCACTATTTCTGACACTGGGTTCGACCCACTTGCTTCCCAAAACGCATCAAACTCACGATCCTACGCAGTATAGACCTATAACATGCCTTCCAACTATATATAAAATATTAACGTCTTGCATTACTAACCGTATTTACAGACATGCGGATCATAACAACATCTTGTCGGAAGAACAGAAAGGGTGCAGACGAGATCACCAAGGCTGCAAAGAACAACTCATCATCGATTCGGTAATACTAAAACAGGCGCAGAAGGAACAGCGCAACATCTACACGGCTTTCGTAGATTATAGGAAAGCATTTGATAGCGTTCCACATTCCTGGCTTGTTAAAGTTTTGCAAATTTACAAAGTACACCCCATTCTTGTTACTTTTCTTGAATCATCGATGAAGCACTGGCGAACGAACCTTCATTTACAAATAAATGGTCAATACCTCGAAACTGATGAAATTTCTATCCGTAGGGGGATCTTCCAGGGCGACTCCCTGAGTCCACTTTGGTTTTGTTTGGCAATGAATCCACTTTCCAAGCTACTTAACGATACGGATTACGGCTTTAAAATCAAAGCCAACAGGAACACTAGCTGCACTGTTTCCCACCTTTTATACATGGATGACATCAAAATCACCCTTACACCTTCGGGTACAAAAAGGGTTTAGATTATATATATGACATCAAAATATACGCATCAAACCAGCGTCAAATTCAACATTTACTTAATATCACTGAAACATTTTCCAGTGATATACAAATGGGATTTGGATTAGACAAGTGCAAAACCTTGAATATCGAGAAGGGTAAAATCGTTAACGGAGATGTATTACTACCTAATGGGAACATTATAAATGCCATGCAAAATGGTGAAACCTACAAATATCTAGGATTTCAGCAAGCTAAGCTACTTGACCAGAAGCAAGCAAAAACCAAAATTCGAGGACAGTTCACTCAAAGGATAACTGCTTTATTGAAATCCCAGTTGAACGCAGGAAATCTCGCCAAAGCAATTAACACCTACGCCATACCGATCCTGACATACTCATTTGGAATTCTGAAGTGGACAAAAACAGAACTGGAAGATATTCAAAGAACAACGCGAACTATGATGACCAAACACAAATGTCACCACCCGACATCATCAGTTATTAGGACCACATTATCAAGAAAAGAGGGAGGGAGAGCTTTAACGGACATAGTTAATTTACATTATAATCAAATATCTAAACTCCAAAAGTTCTTCATTGGCAAGGCTCAAACATCTAAATTGCATGAGCTGGTCGCGAAAGCAGATAAAAACTATTCCCCCTTAGATCTTGTAAACCCTGATAAAAAACTTGAAATCGTTACAGACTCTGACAAACAGGCGGAGTGGGCCCAGAAAGCGCTTCATGGTCGACATCATCACGACCTCAATCAATCATATATCGACAAGGAAGCATCAAATAAGTGGCTCTCTGATGGAACATTGTTTCCAGAAACAGAAGGATTTATGATGGCGATCCAAGACCAAGTTATTAATACCAACAATTACAAGAAATTTGTTATAAGAGATCCAAACATCGTGTCGGACAAGTGCAGAAGGTGTCAACAAACAACAGAGACCATACAACACATTACGTCGGGATGTTCAGCCATAGCTAACATTGATTACCTACGCAGGCACAACCAACTGTGCAACATCATTCATCAGAAGCTGGCCAACAAATTTGGATTGGTTAACACCTACACGCCTTATTACAAGTACCATCCTCATGCAGTTCTAGAGAATGCTGATTTTAGACTATACTACGATAGGTCAATTATCACCGATAGTCGGGTGACGAATAACCGGCCTGATATTGTAGTTGTGGATAAAAAAGCTAACTCGGTTCTTCTAGTGGATGTTGCTGTACCCAATAAAAACAATATGTTAGACAAATACAACGAGAAAATTGCAAAATACACCGATCTTGCAATTGAGGTAGGACAGATGTGGCATGCAGAGAAAGTAGAGGTGGTGCCGGTCATCGTTTCATCTACGGGACTAATCCCCAAAACTCTACAAGACAGCCTCACCAAACTAGGTCTTCACAAAAACACATACATCGATCTGCAGAAGGCTGCAATTTTGAATACTTGTCACACTGTCCGTAAATTTCTAAATATGTAACTGCTGAGCCTAATCCCATTTGCGTTTACACACGCTCGGGACAGGTGAACATTACCAGCTGAGCAAGAGTACACTTGAGTTGGAAATAATAATAATAATAAATATAACAAAAATAACAAATAATTACAATTTAAATGTACAGTTTGTCCCAAAATCGATGCGTATAATAATTGGAATCTTGAAAACGGTAAGAGATAGAAAAACGGTTAAATTGTGGTTAATCGCGATCAGATTTCAAATATTTTCTCCTGTTTTTGAGATAATTGAAAACAAGAGATTTCTCGGATTTTTGATTTTATTTTTTCGTAGAGCCATTTAAAAAGATATCAAAAAACAGTTGATCCTTCTTTATTGTAATTTTTTTTTATCATGTCATCTAGATATCCATCTGATATGATGTAAAGTTGAAAAAAATTTAGGTCTGTATTTAAAAAATTAAGTTGATGATGAATATGGGAATACGAAACGTCAGATGGACAAAAATCCGAGAAATCACTTGCTTTCAATTATCTCAAAAACAAAAGAAAATATTTGAAATCTGATGGCGTCTAATTATTATTCCCGTAAATGCGCAGCTTTGCCACAATTTAACCGTTTCGTTATCTTTTACCGTTTTCGAATTTGGGACGCACTGTATCTTTTTATAATGATCGAAAAAGTTCTATAAATCTCACGAGTGGAATAAAAAGTCTTTAAATTCTATTTTATACATGATTGATCCGATATCTTGGTTTTTAAATCTAAAAACGATGTTGAATACCATTTTTAAAATAAACGTTAAAATTTTATTGTTATTGGCAGTGGCACTGTTACTAAACAAAATTATTACAATCAATCGCAGTACATACCAGCAAAAATTAGAACATGAATTAGGTCATCGGGACAATTGTACTATTAATATAAATGTATTAATTTTATTAGAATATGATTGTATGTAAAAAAAAACGATTCAATTCATATGGATAGTATTCCAGCAACTTGAAACTATATTTTTTGCTATCAAATATAAAACATTTTGAACGTAAGTATTGGAAAAAATACATTTTTCTACGATCGTACAAGAAGAAGCTACTTTTTGCGTTATCTACGTGTCAAATTTGCAACTTTCTTGCACTAATTAAGTAATTAATATTAACTAATTTATTAGGAATATCTGTTGTGGAATTTGTTATTTATTGATTTTATTTATTAATTATGGAAAGATTACACGTAATAAGGGTTGGAACAATTTAATTATTAATAAGTAATTTACTTTTTTCACTAGTGCAAAAAATACTTTTTTTCGTCGACCTTTGCAAAAAAATGACATTTTAGGTACTAATTTCCGAATGATAAATCGACTATTTTTGAAGGCAAGTATTTTTCGTCCGCTAAAACGTAAACATATCCAAATTTCCGAAACTTATTGCATTTTTGAAAAAACAATGCGTTGAATACAAAGCGGAAAAATCTAGAGTATTTAGTCGAGATTTCTTCATGATGCCCCAGATAAAACTAACTTTTTCACAGCGGACGAAATGAGTTTGCGGACGAAAAATAGTCGATTTTTCATTCGGAAATTAGTAAGTAATTTTTTGTAAAAGTCGACGAAATAGTATATTAAACTACAAGGGCAGAAAGGCTTCTCCTCGGGCATCATGGCGCGCAGTTCAGGGTTCTCAAACTTTTTGCCCGTGTAGTGTATACTATTTTTTCTACAACTGCTATGAAAAGTGACGTATTTCTCATACCTTACTTAGTTTCAAAACCAAATATTGCTCATACTGTGAGAAATATAATTTCTCACGCCACATACATTTATATGGAGAATCAAATAAAACCGATAAAAACTTAGTAGGCTACTGTCATCTTTAAATACCTACTTAGTTGTCAGAAAACTGTCAGATTAATTAATATAACGGAGAATTTAGTGAAAAGAAATGACTTTCCGGGTTTGACCATACAAAATTATACCTACAAATTTCACCATCAACTATAATTTTAAATAAAATTATTTAACAGTTTAGAGATAGGATACTTTTAGTGTTATTTTTGTTTTACTAACTATAAAAATAAATATTAAGTAACTTTACTTGTATTCTTTAAATTTGTGCAATTGTAGAAAAAGTATAATGTGCAACATGATGGGAAATTACTTTTCTCACTTGTTGCACAATATACTATTTATTTCAGAAAGTTCGACTTTCCACACGCTAAATACTACTTTTCCGCACTCGAAGTATTTACTATTGCATTCTACAGTGTGTACACGGATGGGGTGCCCAAGAGGAAAAACATTTTTATTTGTAGTTTTAGTGAAACATATCATTCGTGATAAAAAGTTTTGCTTGTTCTGAAACCTCATGAAATGTATTAAAATTCTAGTTTTTCAAAACATGTTCGAAAAAGTTCGAAAATGTAATAATAATCCAGTGACGTTTACTACAGTAATCTAGTGGGTGACTTTAACGATATACCTATGGAAATGTCAACTTGGGTAAATTATTTTCAAATTTCCATTCTCTTTCAACAATACTAACTGTTCAACAAAGAATATATCTTGTAAAATGCTATGGCATTAGGGATGCTACAGATATGCAATTCAACTATTTAATGAGAAATATCCAGATGTACTGGTTAGGCGGAAGAATAAAGAAATTTGATAAGACAGGTTCATTGAAGACCCAAAGAAATCAAAAAAGGTGTAAAATGAGGACGAAGATGCAGCTACTACTCTCTAGCTAAACATTCAGAAAGAGAAAATCTTAAGTAGCGTTTACGAAAAAGAGCGGCGGAAGTTTGGTTTAGCAAGAGCCACTTACAGAAAATTCTTAATGAAAACAATATTCACTTAATTACAGTTACCTGTAAATAATTGTCATATTAGTAAAGCGTGATCCATAGACGTCAAAAAATAATAGTTCAATACTATTAAAAGCTTTACAAAATTAGAAAAATTTATTTCCAAAGAGCAGACCATCCACTAAGAAGCAACAACTACTTCTCGGGCTATATGCCCCGACAGACGTTGAATTACTCTTCTAAAGTAAACGGGGTTGGTGTATCTGTCAAGATAGAACCAACCATTCTGGTTTGAAATTAGAGGGAATAATTAATTAATCGCAAACCAGAATGGTTGGTTCTATCTTAACAGATACACCAACCCCGTTTACTTTAGAAGTGTAATTCAATGTCTGTCGGGGGGGCATATAGCCCGAGAAGTAGTTGTTGCTTCTTAGTGGACGGTCTGCTCTTTGGAAATTAATTTTTCTATTTTTGTAAAGCTTTTAATAGTATTGAACTATTATTTTTTGACGTTCAAAACAATATTCGTCCATTCAAACCGAAATTTATTCACACCTTACAAGATTGTGATTGGAGAAGAGCTTATGAATGACCGGCTCTTTCACTACAATATTTTATTTTCTGCTGAAGCAATGTTCACGACAAATGTAATTGTTTCATTCCAAAACAGTCGGTATTATACTCTAGATTATTGCATTTTCGAAATTAATGCAAAAATTCATCGTATTTTCCATAAAATTGACTATAAAATAAAGCAAAAATTTTTATCAAAAATGACATTTTTCACTAAAACTACAAAATAAAAATGTTTTTCCTCTTTGGCACCGTGGACACACTATATAATTATTTTTTCCATTTTATTGGAATTTTGTTTAATATTGCGTTAATAACTATTAATAATTACATCAACAATCAGTAGGTAACTAAAACTTAGTTTGTATCTAGTAACTCTTTGCCTAATGGAATGATATTTTTTTATTTTAGTACCGCGCGTAGAAAAATGTTTTTCCTAACACATGCGTAGAGTGTATTTTCCGCAGTTGTCGCACATGCGTAATAGGTATATTGTACTATTGATACTCTATTGATTTTGAAACTAATGATAAAATTTTTCCTTGTAATTTGTGTGTAACTTGACGAAAGCATATTCGTAGTTACTTATGGCGTCTGACAGTGACAATTTCCGTGATTTATTTCAAGTCAGTTTGAAATTTCAATATTCAACATTATATATAGTTGACGTAAAACATATTGTGCGAGCTTTAAGTTGTCTGCTTTTTGTTTGACTCTAATACGAGGATACCGTCATAGTCCAGTCAATATTATAATTTAAAATGCTTAGTTGACGATAAATTCATTTAATATTATACTTTCAACTAATAATCGTTAAAATGTATTTAATAATTTTTAATTATTAAATAAATTTATCGACTGTCTAACAATTATTTTTAACCCGCAATTATGGAGCGCCATCCTACTTTTTAAGATACTTGGCGTTAATGTATAGAGCAAAATACATTTTTTAATGAATCTTTACCTAAACGACGACTCGAGCTTTCTTTTGATGAATTCGTGGTTTCTTTCAATCTAAAATCTATTTGTTCTTTCCTCTGCTATTGATAACCCGAATATCAAACAATGCTTTAAACAATATTAACCTATTTATATTTAAAAACATCTTAAACACAATACCAGACAATACCTTATATCTCGTTTTATTAAGAAGAAGTAGAAATACAAATTTCAAATAATTTATTATTTTTTACATCTTTGACTGAACTATAACTTTGAAAAGGGTGATTTTTCGAACGCCACACGTGTTGACTCATTAGTTGGTAGTCTGACATGACATCAAGAAAAAGTGTAGTGTTTTTCTGAGGAAATTGTAAGTATCCTGCATATTTATTAACAATAAAATAAAAAAAACGAATTTGATACAAAAAGGGCTCAGTTCACGTCTGGTATCCCGTTTAAACTGAACGCCCTTTCAACAATTACGTAACATCAAATACAATAAAGAATTACGTTTGGTAAGTAGACAAAAATAATATTAATACCTTTCAGAGTTTAGCTCCGCAACATAAATTAAAGGGGATATATGATTAGATTGCTGCACTATAAGTTTTACGTCAACTATACCTCAATGAGGACAGCATTGAAGAGTCAAGCTCTAAAAAAACTTTAAAAGCGGCTTAAATTTTTGAAGGTGAACCAAGTACCAGAAACTTCACAACACAACAGAACAATCCGAAAAATGGTGAATAACTTCACAAGCACAAGCAACTACAAGGAAAATAAAATTTGTCCCTCTAGTTGCTCTAGCTACGATATAAAAATTGAAATTAACTCAAAAAATTAAATAAGCTAATTTTTTAAAAATAACGTTAGTTCAAACTGTTCATGTTATTGTTAAAACTATTCTAAGAATTAGTAATATTTCTTGAATCCAATGAAATTTAAAATAAAAACAAATTGAATTCGATTCGTAGAAAAAATGTTGTGTGCAGCATGTGCAAAAATGCAACGGATATTCACATTTTGCACTAGTTAAACAAATTTTTATCGGAAAGCAGAACTTTGAGGTAATTTTTATCTATTTTTTATCTTTTAAAAAATATACAGTACTTAATTCTTTTGAGTTGCCATGGAAACCAAACACTTCCAATTGGATTATAAACCAATTTTATTTAAATACAATAAATAAAAAATGTTTTCCTTTATATTTAAATAAATTCTTTTAGCTTTGCTTAGAAATCAGTAATGATATAAATTAAAATAAATTAAACTTAAACTTGGTTTAACTAATTTTTAATATTTAATAAACTGAAGAATACTAAAAAGTATGAAACGTAGCCTTAATAACAATTTAACAACCAACGTTTTATTGTTTTATAAAGCAAATCCAATAGAAACAAATAAATTTATTAAGAATGACTTCATATTGCAGTGTAAAGAATATTCGAAGGTTAAAAAACGGAATTTCAAAAGTAAACTTACTCAGCCAGATGTTCTCCTACTTTTCAGTTCACTTGACTAACTAACCTAACTACTGTAACTGGTTGTGTTTCTGTATGAATTTCTTATTTCAAAGAGTCGATCAAGCTCAGTATACAGTACAGTGAAAATCGCCCACATTGAATTTATAAACTTCACATGGACGTCCTAACGAATGAGCAACGGGATGTTACATTTTTCTATTTAATAAAATTAAATGCAGTTTGGATCGTACATGAATCATTTTAAATGAAAATTATCCTTAACAGATAAGAATTACGTAGAATTTTGTGGTTGAATTGAAAAAGTTAGAGAAATAAGTTTTATTTTCTAAAATGATTACTCTGTGGACTAAATCAAAAGCCTTTGTACTACCAACGAAGATAGACGTTTATAAAAGAGCAGGCCTAGACCAAGAGGCTTCCAACATTCGAACTGACCGTGAGATGGCGCACAGATCGACGAGAAAGACGTTTTGTAGTTGGGGGAGTGAAGAGAGAAAGCGTGTATCTGAAAAATAGGGGCGGAGCACGTGGGATCGGTAAGTACACCGAGTAAAGCATTTACCTATAACAGCTATAACTTTACTATAGCTTTGTTAGTCAGCGACGGTGTAGCTGTCAAACAGAACTAAAGGATCTGTTAGTCAGCCCCTCAACTGACCCCCCATAATACCTACTCTTCTATAAACGTCTATCTACGTTGGTAATACATAGTTATAAAATTTTAATATTTATACTTATGGAATAACATTTTTTCTCCGAACAAAAATTTGAATATACATTGTGATTCACGTAAGTCTAGCACAGTCAGTACTCTTTATTTTTAATAGAATACCCTGTATATTTTATATTTTTGAAATTTTTTTAAGCTAGTTTCAACAAACTTAAGATCTGTTATGAGTAATACCAAGTAAAAATATGAAATTAGTAAGAATATTGGTATTTTTTTGATTAGCTAAACATACAGGGCGTTTCTAAATTCATGCGACAAAATTCAGGAGGTGATTGCTCGTTTGAAATTAAGATGGGTCTTTCCTATAACAGAATTTCCTCTGCTCACCCCTTTCCGAGATATCACCCTTAAAAGGTGGTGACTAAAATTGAGTTTTTATTTTTTTTTCTAAAATTTCAGTAAAGCTAGAAACTTGAAATTCTGTCATTTCCAGCATTTATTATGAATCGTATTACATTTTACATATTTACTGTTTTCCACTCAATTTATTAAAAAAATTATAAAGTTTGGTGTTTATTTTTTTTTCTCTGCAGCTATTGGTTTTGAGAGAAAAATTTAAGAATAAAAGAATTTTTAAATTAAACAAGGATTTTAAGTTAAATTTTATTTCATAAAACTTCATCTCGAAAAAAGTTTTGATATGAAATAAAGTAAGGGTTGCTATTTTCACTTCCGTATAATGTAACAGGAATATTGAAAAATTCCCGTGGTTAGTCCTTTGCGAGAGCACGAAAATTACAGAATTTCAAGTTTCTAGCTTTACTGAAATTTTAGAAAAAAAATAAAAACTCAATTTTAGTCACCACCTTTTAAGGGTGATATCTCGGAAAGGGGTGGGCTGAGGAAATTTTGTTATAGGAAAGACCCATCTTAATTTCATACGAGCAATCACCTCCTGAATTTTGTCGCATGAATTTAGAAACACCCTGTATATTTCTTTAGACCAGAGGTACCCAAACTTTTTTATGTTGTCAACCACTTGGTATGTTTTTCGGTTTGGGTCGACCCTCTGCTTACCTAATATTGAATTTTCGCAAATTCATCAAATTCAAATGTGTTTTTGACAGTTGGTATAGTGCTATTAACTTTGAAAGATTTAAATTTTTAATTGTAGTGAATATGGAGGGTAGAAGGAAGGAGCACCATCTGAATGTATTAAAAAGTGTCCATCGAAAGGAAGCAAATTAAGATGGCGCCATAGTAGCAAGTGGAAGTATTTTAAAAACGGCGCCATGAATTATTAGAGTAAGATACAAACTTAAAAAAGGAAATACTACGTAAATAATTGAGATTTTAAATACTGCATATTTCTTAACTACACAAGTCACGAAAAATACTAAATTTTTCAACCCAGCACACTTCACTCAGTTTATAACCCTAAATTCACATCATTTCCATTAGCTGCACGAGCGCCATTTCGGTGAATCTTCGAATTATAATTTGCTGTTTACAGGTGGACGCTTTTTCAAGTTATCCCCCATACAAGATGGTGCTCCTTCCTTCTACCCTCCATAGTAGTGAAGTGTGCGAAAAACTTAAAAAAAGCACATATTATAAAGTTGTATACGTTTATTACAAACCAAATTAAAATTTAGTATTTGTTGTACTCTTTCTAAAGTCAATGGGAAGAGAAATTTTTAATCCCATCGATGGCTAATGCCGCCCAATGTCGTGCAAATATCTTTTATAAAATATTAGATTCCCGCGTTAGATCATCTCGAACTGTCGTTTCAAATGGTCTCCTAAATGTCATACTTATTAATAAATTATATTTATAAAACTTAGTGGTCGTTCAGCAAATAGTTATAATAAAAACAAACCTAGTTGAAATAAAATACTGCTCTACACATTATAACACAAGTCATGGCGCCACTGGCGCAAATAGCTAATGTTGAAAATCATTTTAACGACACAGTGGACCGCATAAATAACTAATCGTCTTAGGTGGTGCCAATGCAAAATACTGTAATTGGATCTCTTTGGCTCTTCTTTTGTTTCAGCAGCCATGTTGACATGTTGCCGGCTCTTCAAAATTTTCTCAAGTATATTAATATACATAGAGTTGTTTTAATTAATAATTTTTCCAGAAATTTTAAACGCCTTATAATAGTGCTAACTAATAAATTTATATCTATGTATTTTTTTAAATATTTCCAAACTAGCTTTCTAAGAACGTCTCTAACTAACAGTTTACTGGAGTAAGTGAAGTAGTGAGCTTAGCAATTTTAGAAAATATATTTGACATCCATGCTTTTTTCTTAAATTTACTTTAGAAAAATTATACATAAAATAACTAAGGAAAAAATAAATAGTTAAATAAAATGTCACTGTTTTACGGCTTTTTTTTAAATATTATTGGATGATTGGTTGCCTATGCCAAAATCGTTTATTAATAAAAAATCGTTCATTAATGGGGGTCATTAGTGAATGATTTTGTGTACATTAATACAGCTCAAAATACTCGGTCGACGGAAATTTTTTTTGCCAAACTCCATAATACGGGATAAGTATTAGTCAGGTCTTTTTGATGCCAGAATTGCTGATATTCGTTTCTAAAGTCTACTTTAAGTTCTTCCTTAGTGCTTATTCCTATCAGCTCCTTTTATAATATGACATCCATTTCTTCAACGTCATCGTATGGATTTATTATCCACTGTCGTATTATCATAGTCAAAACATCGTCAAACCTAGTTTAAAAACTTGAATAGAGGACATTTAAATGGTGAAATAAAGAGTTCGGTCAGCATTGAAAAAAATGTACACTGTGTTCATTTGAAAAGGACCCACCCTTAATATTTCAAAAAAGGGACATAATAGAAGGAAATGCCGAAACACGTCACCTTTTAACATGAGGGGGACACTTTTTGGCGCTAATGTCATAAACGTCAGATTCACCCCCTCCCTACTGGAGACACCCCTTACATTTTTTCAAATGGCATTAGGTATCAAGTCATACCTCATTTAAAAGGTCTGGTAAATATCTATTCAATCATTTTGTTTTGCCTTTGATACCAGCCTTCCATTGTTATTTAATCGTTGTTTAAAATTGGCTCTTTTTCAACTTTTATTGCCTGAATGTTAACGGTGGTCACTTTGAACACATGATTAAATAGCAGTTTTTTCTTGTTAACAGTTGTGTTTTTACTATTTGTAAATTTTTTATTCTAAGAGTCTTTCTATCATAACACAATATGCTCCTCAATGGCTAGCAATTTATAAACCTCTCCCAAGTCACCTATTTACTACAAATAGATATATGCCTTTGTCTCATGTGGTCTCATTAATTGATAAAAAAAGCTGTTCAACTTTAAGTCGGATTTAATTGAAATTTTTTATTTATTTATTAGTACACTGTACACGCTGCTGATGTAAATATATGACTATCTTCCTTCATTGCAAAAGCTATAAAAAAAGAAAGACGCCGGCATCTAATATGGAACGCAGTTTTATTTAAATGTTTATACAAATGTGACCTATTACAGTTTCTCTCAATTAATCTTATCATTTTAATGTTGATGACAGCATTCAGATGCTTGTATTCAATTGGGTACTTCGGACTTCGTGCGAGTGTTGTACTCTCAAACTAGAAGAAAAAAATATTTAAATTTTACACTATTTGGTTTTCAAAATTACAGAATAATTTTAATTTTGTTTAACTCTCAGTACATGTATTCGTTGAACACGAAAACAGATTAAAAATTAAAAATAAAATAAACACACTATTAACAAATTAATTGCTTCAACCCTTACTACGAGGAATATTTCCATAATTATTATAAAAATAATTCCTCCATTTTTGTAGTCTACTTAGAATGGACTTAAAAAAAATTAATTTCAAACCCGTATAGATTATTAGCTTCTTGTGAAAACCAATCTAACTTTTGAATTAGACTTCAAGTCTGTTCAAATACTTATAGTGAAGTGACTAACTAGACCCGGAACATCAGTTAAGCCTACTCTACTCAGAATGTAATCATTGAAATACAATTAAAACAATATTGGATTTATTTTCATATACGAAATATTATTTAATATTACAAATTATAAGGGGGGATTATTTGGACCAAAATATGACGATAGGACCAAATATGCCTCAATAAAATATTGCAGTGTATATTTTGCTACAGGGGGAACCACGTGAATTATTCCTGATTATGAAATAAACTGTTATATTGGCAATTCATTTTTAAACACGAATAGTTCACTCATACATGTTGTATCAATGCAACGAAAGCTAAATTATTAAATGGAAATTCAGCGGATATTCCACGTTGCCATGACAACCCAGCGATAATTCCACGTTGCCATGACAACCGTTGTCAAACAACGTTAAAATAATAAACGTGAAACGTCAAGAGTTTCTTAGAGGTCATGAATCGATTCGGAGATGTAATAGAACGGGAAATTGACAAAAATGTATTACGTTACTGTTTCAATAAATAAATAATTTTTAAGTTAGAGACGTTACATTATCTATCTGAATATAGTGGAGATATACAGTAATTTGTATTTTTATTCGAGAAATATTCTCCCTAAATACCGCTTGTGCTTAAAAATTAAGCGGATAATTTCCATTAAAGCTTGTTGTCTAATTTCATTATTAACAACAAGCTTTCATGGAAACTATCGGTAATTTTTAAGCACTCCCCGATAATTTCATCCGTTTTCGAGAAAAATAAATAAAACAGTTCCGAATCTCAGGGGATTTCAAATAATAGTTCATTTATGAAGAGTGTGCTTTTTACTGTCAGATAAAATCCTTACTGGTAAATGTCATTTCTGGTCAGTGATTTATTTTTGCTATGAGATTGTAGTCTATTGATGCATTTTTTTAAAGCTACCAAATATTTTGCGATTGAAATGTCTCGAAATAATCATTTTACGAATGAAGAAATGCGGGGTCTGATTTATGCATAGGCACAAAAAAATGTTTGCGGTCGCTCTGCAGCCGGAAGGTATGAATTGTTAGAGCAAGGCAGAAGGCAACCAAATCACTAAATAATGCCAACCGATTTAATCTTTTAGGTTAGACCGGCACAATTTTCAATAAAAATCGGGCAGGTCGAGGAAAACAAATCACATCTAATCAAGAAGATGAAGTAGTAACAGAAATAAGTCTATTATTAGAATTCTAAAAAAAAGTTCCACCCTTATCACTTTACGCGGTTAAAAATTTGCGTCCAAGAAATCTCCCACGACCGTTACAGTTCTGATTTTTTATCCATCTAACCTAATTAACGTTTGTCCAAAAGTTCCTACCGTCTTTTGAAGATGTTAAGTCTGTTTTTTAGACATATCTCAAAAAAAACCGCTACCTACAAACTTCAAACTTGGTATATTGTATAACCCTGCAGCGATTATTGCTGACTACAAATCCTCGTTTTTTATTACCATCATCACATGCGTTGAAAGGTAGGGCAACGAAGTGTCAAAATTTTGACGAACTAGATTTTTTTGTAATCTTTGACTTGTCGACTAAATTATTGTATCTAGCTTAAGAGCGTGAATATCTCGAAAATCATTTCTTTTCGAAAATATAATATAAAAGATAAAAAATTATAATGAAAGGTGTACGTTGTTGAAATTATAATGGATAATAATAAGTAATTTTACAAAAAAAAATATATCAACACCCAGTATTTCGGAAGCTAATAGCATTTTATCCTATTGATGTTCACGTATATTCATTCCATTTAATTAAATATTCTACGTCCCATTTTTAATGGATAATTTGTTTTGTATATCATTCGATATCAAAACATATTTTTTTGTTAAAAAAACGATACGTTTTTTTTTAATTACCTATATCGTTTATTATTTATGCAACTGAACAGACTGCAGTGTTATGTAAGTTACATACGCCTGAAAGTAGTAAAAGTTTGTCAGATATACAAACAGGACTGTATTAAGATATTTGGTAGTTGTGTTTCAAAAACATATATAGTAAATTTTATACCCATTTAGAATAAGACCATCCTTATTTATTATTAATAAATCGGTTGAAACAAAAAATTACCAACAAAAATGAACGTCGTAACTAATTTATTAGATGTCACGTTTTTGAAGTAACGTGAAATTTTGATTTCATGTTAATGTCAGATGGTTCAAGAAGCCGCATACGTTAAGTTACTAAAACGGCTGGTACCTCTAAATAGGTATTAATTTTAATATACCTCTATATTAATGTCCTGAATATTTATGTTTCTTGTTTTTAGACAATTCTATATGAACTATACCCAGTGTCGTAGCGCAAAATTCGGGGCCCATCGCAGGATTTTAGTCGGAGGCCCCCTCCATAGATCTATGTTATTTATGATACGTTTTTCTTTAAGTTTTTCAAAGACGGATAATAAAGAAAAATTGATGAAAATAGGATATATTCAATAACAAAAACAAAAATATTTAAACAAAGATGATATAGATTCTCATATAAAAAATAAATGTTCTGAATAAAAATAGAAATTTATCTGTGAAATAAATATGAATAAGCAAATTAAGAAATTATTTAACAAAAATTGATTAGCCTTCTTCTATTTTTGTGTGTGCAAACATTTCGAATATCCAGATTAGTATTGAAAACGTCAATTTTCTCTGGGCAGCTATGCGTTTCGTCAAAACTCATTTCGTCGAAAAAATGTTTCAGTCTTCTTCTTCTTCTTTTGTTTCTGAATGAGGTTTGAATTTGCCATTTACTCGCTAAAACTGCTGCTTCATTTTTTATAATTTGAAATGACTTTCTCATTTCTTTCAGACTTGTCACGGTTTTATATAATAAATCCCCTGCAGTTGCTAAATCTGACTGTTTTTCCTGAAGAATCTTCGAAACAATGTTTGTGTCGTTCAATATTTTCGATTAAATTGTTACATTCATAATGAATTCAAAACTATTCATCAGATCCAGCAGGGTGTTTGCTACAGATTTCTCATCATTCTTTTTGGATGACAGAACAATTCAACAATAGTGAGAGATTTTATTATTATTTGTGGAAATGCTTGGTTTATGGCATGAAGTGCGTCAACCGTGATGACCATCTTGTTTCACATAATCTCTTCAAAGTGGGAAGTTTTCCAGAATCTAAGGATACCACACCTTTTAATGTTCGCACTAAAAAAGACGTATACCTTATTTAATATTCCATAAAATATCTGTACCTCTGTTACTCCAGACACTGAGTCATTGATTACCAAATTAAAATTATGGGAAGCACAACGGACATACGATGCAGTAGGTTCTTTATCAGTGTTATTATTTTTTGTACTCTAGAATATATTCCACTCATCACTGCAGCTCCATCATACCCTTGGCCTCTGCAATTAGTTATTGGAATGTGATAGTTGTTAAGAACTTCTTCTACTACTCCTTTTGCACTCTGATCTTTAAGACAAATGAATCCAAGGAAATTGATCTTTCTTTGAAATATCTTGAGTTGTGTCCGGTATAAGGGAGTAGAACTTACTTTTATTAATTGTCGATATTAGTTTTCCTTGTCTCCTGAGCTAATAGATTAATTATTTCATTTTGAATTTCAGGACTCAGATAATTTCGTTTTAAATTGTTTCGCTAAAATGGGGTCATATTTAGCAAAAAGAAAAATAATAGATAAGAAGACGCCTTTTTGCTGCTCATTTTCATCTACTTTATGTATGTGCCCTCGACCCAAATTACTCGTACCTACTAAGAGTTAGAGTAACATCAATAATTCTTTTTAAGACTTACTTCCAGAAATTCATCACTTGGCCTAATTCCTTATCAAAAAATAAATCAATTGTTGGTTTATGTTTCCATTTGTCATATGCGACGCAAGCTCTGAGGTGTGTTATGGATAACTCATGAACTTTGATTTTTTTTTACAATCCTTGCCAATCATTCACCCCTTCCACCCAATTCATGTTAAAATTGGAACAAATCCTATCACCAAATACCATCAGCTGTCCTCTTAGTATAGTAAGAAGCGGAAAATGAACGTTCCTTTCCATCTTTGGGTTTACAAGGTCCAAAATTGAGAATGGCACCTTTCAAATCATTATCAGAAATATTCAATGTATGTAATGCTCCCGATCACTCGGATATTCTTGATCATGGAGCAACTGAGAAATTTCAGCAGCAGAGCTTATTTTTAGAGTACTCCTATCTTCTTTGGAAGTGCCCACTTTCTCAAGTTCTTTCGATACTTCTGTATTATCTTGTTCTGATATTGATTAATATACAGTAGAGCTGGAAAAAACGCCCATGTCGAGATCTTCAAAAATTTCTACTGAAGGTAGATCGGATCTCTAATACTCAAGTTCGAGGGATGATGTTGATCTGATTCAGGCTGAATAGTTGACAGTGACTCAGGAATTGGCTCATTAAAATATGAAGTAACCTTCCGAAGTTTACGAACTGCATTTTGTTTTTCTCTCTGGAGTTTTCTTTTGCCAGCTCCACTCAAATATTTTCTTTTTCGCTTAGACATATTAGCTTATATCTGGAAAAAAAATTAGATATTTGAAGTGCCGTTTCTAATTTTCGCATTTAATAATTTTTCTCTTTTTGCAATGAGAATTATTCAAAGAAAGTTTGTGAAAATTCCTCCAACGGAAAAATTAGCTACGCAATTAATTATAGAACTTACCTTCAATAACAAAATTTGAAGTCCTGAAATCCAGACACTAAACAAAGTCACACTCTCAACGTGGTTTCAAATTCGAATAGAATGGAAATAGAAATGAAAAGATTATAATATTTCCCCCCTTCTCGGAAAAAAATATCCTGATTGGAGAATGGAATGCCGACAAGCTTGATGAACATAAAAAAACTCTTGAAAATAGGAGAGCACAAGGAGTGACATGCCGACTGGAAACCTTTATGTACTTTAATATGAAATAGTAATTATGCGCCAAGGTAGAAGACTGAGGTATTATTGTTGACCGAGAAGCGAAGCTTCGAGGTCTTTAATGGATCCGAGATATTAATACACGTTTCTTTCATTTTTCTTCTAAATTGTACATGATAATGAACAAATTTAAATTTTATCTATTGTTTTTAAGAGCTAAGTGTCGCTTCTTACTTGTCTTGATTTAGTAGTAGTGGCGGAGATAGGGAGCATTATCAAAGGCCCCTTTTTCAAGTCTTACATTAGCACTAGACTGGCTTTGTCTACATATAAGCTTGTATTTACTCAATATCTCAAGTATCTGCCTATTTCTATAATTATTATTTATAATCATGTATAATTATTATCATACTTATTATTCTAATAAACTATAACTGTAATAAGAAAGTTTTATTATTGAATACAACTTCTTGTAAGTAATAGTATAGTAATAGTAATAATAGTAGTTTAGACCGAGCGATAGTAAAAATTAAGAACACAACAGACCTAGAGATAGCGGCAGACCTAACACAGGAAGCAATTATCCCAGAGTTTGAAAATAACTGCTCAACGGTGAGGAAGAGATCCAACAGGAATGTGCCCTAGTTGACAAATGAACTTGCCGAAAAACGGAGACAGTTAAGAAAGAAGTTTAATAGGACTAAAGAAAATTTAGAAGAGTGGACGGATTATAAGAGGGCCCTAACTGAATACAACAAACTGATAAGGAAAGAAAAGAGAGACTCCTGGAGGAGGCACTGCGAGGAGATAGAACAGACTCACGAGTGTGCCAGACTGCAGAAGATTCTTTCAAAGGATCCTAATCAGACTATACACGTTATCAAAAAAGATAACGGACAATACACTGGAAATGGGAAAGAAACCATGGAAGAGCTACTTAAGGTACAATTCCCTGGATCAATACCTACCATGCCACCGCAGAACTCCCCAGTGACAGGACTGGATCGACCACGTTGGGCATCCAGGATAGACTGGCGAATAGCGAGGGCAGTGGTAGACGTGGAAAAAACAAAATGGGCTCTAAACAGCTTTAAACCATATAAATCACCGGGACCAGACGGGATTTATCCTATCCTACTCCAAAAAGGAGGCAAAACACTACACTACAGGGTATGTGAATTGCTTAGAGCTAGCCTAGCTCTAGGACATGTTCCAAGAACTTGGCAACGCATCAGAGCTACATTTATACCAAAACCTGGAAAATCTGGACAGGACACGGCTAAAGCTCTGAGACCAATCAGTCTAATGTCATTTATGCTGAAGACTCTTGAAAAACTTCTTGATAGACATATCAGAGAAGGTATACTGGCTACAAGACCACTACACCGAGATCAATATGCATTCAGAGAGGGAAAATCAACCGAAACAGCATTACATCAACTCGTCAAAAGGGCTGAATACGTGCTGGAAAATAAAGATATAGAAGGAGATATAGAAGGAGCTTTTAATAACACCTCCTACGAATCCATATCCAAGGCAACGAGGAAAATTGGGATCGATGCCACGAGCTGCAGATGGATAGACTGCATGCTCAGAAGCAGGCCAATAGAAACAACTCTTATGGGGGAGACAATGGCCGTGCGTGCAACCAGGGGTTGTCCACAGGGAGGAGTACTTTCCCCGCTGCTGTGGAACCTGGTCATGGACGGGCTCATTAGAACCATACACAGAGAAGGATTTAACACCATAGGATATGCAGATGACCCGGTAATTCTATCCCAAGGTAAATTCAACAGTACAACCAGAGACAGACTCCAGATGGCTTTAAATGTAGTAACAGGCTGGACTGTAGAAGAAGGGCTACACATAAGTCCCTCAAAAACACAGATAATTGCGTTTACCAGAAGAAGGAAAAGGGAAGGACTTGGCCCTCTGGCGCTTCAAGGTGAACCAATACGATTGTCGGATGAAGTAAAATATCTTGGGGTTATCCTAGACCCAGGTTTAACTTGGAACCGACACCTGCAGCACGTGATCAAGAAGGCAGAGGTAACCATCATGGTTGCCAGACGCACTTACGGCACTAAATCGGGACTTAGACCAAGCATGGTACAATGGTTGTCATCCCCAGGATTACATATGCATCTCTGGTCTGGTGGCCAAAGATCAGACAAACCTCTGCAATGCTAAAACTAAGCAAGGTCCATTGGCATTGGCATTGGCATTACAGGGGCAATGAGGACTACTCCTACAGCGGAGTTGGAGACAATGCTAGACCTTCCTCCGCTACATTGTGTCATAATGTGCGAAGAAGGGGCAGCTCTAACCCGACTGGAGGAAGCACCAGACCATGACGTGGCACATGGGAGAGGACACACAGAAATAAGGCATGTGGATGACGACATCTTTAAAATGCCAACAGACTACATGACCACCAGATATATCTTTCGCAAGAACTTCGAGATTGTCATCAAAGATCGAAAGGAGCTTGAGGAAGAGAACGCACCACCACTCAGTAGAGCAAATGAACTGATCTGGTACACAGACGGATCAAAGAATGAGCTCGGTACCGGAGCGGGCATATACAGCAAGTCGAGCAAATATAAAGGAATCGTCTTGCTTGGAAAATATGCCTCGGTATTTCAAGCAGAGGTCTATGCAATACTTGCATATGCAAGGGCAAATAACATGAGAGCCTACAACAACAGGCAGATCAGGATCTACAGTGACAGTCAAGCTGCCCTTAAAGCACCTCAGAGCTCTAAGGTAACATCTCGGCTGGTATGGGAATGCGGCGAATCACTTAGAAGACTGGCGACTCGGAACAGTGTAACACTGGAGTGGGTCCCAGGTCACAAAGGAATCGCTGGCAATAAAAAAGCTGACGAACTCGCAAGAGCAGGATCGTCAACCCTGATGAACGGACCCGAACCAGCTGTGGGCATTCCCAGATGCTCAACTCGGTCATGGTTAAAAGGGTGGGTAAAAGAACAACACAATAAACACTGGAAGAACACGTCCAGGCAAATACATGGAAATAAATTCATAAAAGAACCATCAGAAAAAGTAGCGAAAGAACTGCTCTCAATGAGCAGGAACAAACTACGCACCATAACGGGGCTACTTACGGGACACTTTCCCACAAAGGAGCACCTGAACAAAATAGGGCTGTATAACGGAGACCTTACATGCAGAAGATGTAATAAATTATAGTTCAAAAAAACTAAAAAACACGCTTTAGAGGTAATCGAACTAAAAAGTTAAAAATAATTAATTAATTTCAGAATAAAATGATTAACCAGAAAATTAATGTCATTGTGGTAATAGCGAGGGGTGCTCAATATAAATTGTTACAATTTTCTTACTAGTTCTATTCCGAAATGCAGAGTTAGTGTATAAATGTAGTACAAAGCACCCCACGCTATTACTAAAATGACATTAATTTTCTCGTTAATCATTTTATTCTTAAATTAATTAATTATTTTTAACTTTTTTTTTTATTACCTCTAAAGCGTGTTTTTTAGTTTTTTTAAACTATAATTTATTTTTCACTTTTTAGTACTATATAAAAAACTTTCGAATTAATCTGAGCGTTTAAAGTGGGTAAAAATCGAGTTTAAAGGTTGCATTATAAATGAAACACCCTATATTTTACTACTATATTGTATTGTCATCGGTGCTTGCAGTGTGCGCAAAATTTCGAATTAATCTGAGCGTTAAAAGTGACTAAAAATCGAGTTTAAAGGTTGCTTTATAAATTAAACACGCAAAAAAAAATAAAAAATTTTAGCCGTGATCGGGATTAGAACCCACAACCGGTGAATCCGACGTCACCGAAGACGCGCGCCTTAGCCCGCTCGGCCAACGAACTGACTTAAATTGTTTGGATATACTTACAGTTATAATACAAGCCACTTTCTAGGAGAGTTACAAACAAGCTTACAAACTTACATACAGGTGAAGCTAATATAAGCGTGTTAAAAAGGATACTGAAACAGCTCTGCATATACTATGCAACTGTGAGACGCTGGACCATAGGAGGCAGAAACTGTATGGTAGACCCCAAATGACTCCAGAAGACTTCTACAACCAACCAGTAAAGAACCTGTATGAGCTAATACAGGGAACGGATTGGCTGAATAGGCTGTAGTCAGAATACTAGGAGTATCCACAATAAGCCCAGGAGGCTGAGGTGGTGCCGGCGAAGGGACGGCTCCTTATAAAAAAAAAATAATAGTATTTCGACATATCTGAAAAATATTCGTTTGTTTAGCTAGCAGGACAAAATGGAAAAGAATATTCATTGTCCTATCTGTGTTTTACACAAATTTTCTAATGTGTCCAACACTTGACTTAATTATTATAATAATATGTTTAGTTAATATTAAAAATTTTATTTTAGAATATCTACAGTGTTGTTTTTTATTATTATTTGTACACTATATTTGTATAGGAGAAAACTACAAAATGTGTTTAAAATTATCGAAATCCAGCCCTGCTTTAGTTACAACAACCTCATTATAATTCAAAATAACCGTTTTTAAAACCTTGAAGCACGTAAGACTATAAGCAAAATATATTAGGTAGGTATATCGTTATGTAATTATACAGATAAAGTTATTTAAATCTTGTCTATATTTATTAAGACAGTTTTATACAAGATATCTAGCTTCACTTCATTTATAAATAACTAGATTACAAAACATTCCAAACACGCCGACAAAAATTTTAAAATATTGCATTTTTATATTATTTTATGACAGTGATAAACAAAGGATTATAAGTACCTATAATATCTATAGAATATTCTAAGATATAAGTACCTAAGAAAAAGTAAATAAGTACCTATAAAGTCTAGCGACTTGTGTATCACAGTGCACTAAGAAAGTATTTAAATAATATTTTGTAAATTCATTCGAAATTTGTTATACGATTATTATAGTTTTTAATTTTGTGGTCATCAAAAATTTAGATTATTTTGTTTGTATTGTTCCTACTCAATGACGTATTACATTCATTCGTTTGGATTGTGCTTAACAGTCCAAGCACTTGAACTAAATCTTTGTACCATTTCCAATATTTTCTACTTCCGTCCCCGTGCTGTTCATTGCCCTCACAATACCAATGAGATCTTGTGTTTGGATTGCAGGTAATATATTCCTTGCAGAAGAAACTTCCATCCTCCTCCACCAGACTATCTTTCCATAGGTGATCTTTGGCCATATCAAAGTTTTGTAAAGCCAGTAAACGACCTCGGGTTGTATTCCCCAGGTTTTGTCCATAACATATCTGCATTGCCAGGAAAGCCTATAGTTGCCCTGATAGTATTTTTTTCCAGGTGTGTCCAGGTCCATAGTAACTTTTGAGATTAATGATATGCATACATTTTTTTCGAAAAATGATGTAATTTTAATATGCTCCATTGAAAAGCGCGATAGCGTTAACTATAAAAAAGTTAAGCTGACAAGTACCACCAAAGATAAGTTATCTCTGGTTCCACCAACAACATAGCTCATGTGGCGCCCTCAAGAAAATACATTGAAACGGATACCATGTTATGTTTTTCCATACTTTAAAATCCCTATCTTAAAATTGTTACGTTCGTATATCCAAAATATTTTAATTTAGTGTCAAAAGCGTTTTTTACATTTGAACTTTGCCACCCTCCATCTTTTTTATTGTCAATATTTTATTAGAGCAAGTTGCGTCAGATAGTAATATTTTGAGGTTGAGATCTTCCATTTTTCAACTTTTCTTGTAAATATGTAAATTTCATGTTGCCTGGTGCAGAAATCACCTATAGGATTGATTAAAGCATAAAATTTTGAGAATGGACATGGTAGTTAGCCGTCGAATTAAGGGAGAAGGTAGTCTTGGTGTGGAATTTACTATTGCCAAATTTCCTTTTATCTTTATTAATAAATTAACTAAAGCTAGTTAACATTAATAGATAATACAGCTGCTAACTATTTTATTTAAGCGTGGTTCCTCGTTATAAGATTTCCTATTGTGAAAGATATTTATTTTCAGTTACTATGTCACAGCAAAAAATACCTACCAATTTATCTGTTTGTTTTTAAATTATGTAAACTAATTGAAATTCGTATCCTTCGTATTTCTTTGAGGAATGAAAAGTATTTGGACAAATTTTGTAATGAATATTTTTAATAAAGCACCTCATTACGTAATCATCTCACTATAGATATTTTGTCATCTAACGTTAAAACTGTACATTAGGCCAGTTATTGACCGAAGTTCGAGAAATATGTGACGAATGAATTCTACAAATATATTATTTTCAGTAATATATATTTTATAATAAATTTACACTGGAGACGAAAATAAAGTTTTTCAAAAAAAGCCGCATAGAAAGTAGAGCATGTGTTGAAATAAAAAGATAATTTTAACGTTATAATGGTGGATTCCAATATTCACAGAAATAAAAAAACACATTTCCCTAATTTTTAAGAATCTCCATAGGCTCATTTTAGTACATCTAAGTAATTGACGACTGCTACTGAGTGTAATTCTAATTCTTTAAACTAGTTCTTGCGACGATTTGACAGTCTAATATCTCGAAAACTGTTTACATGAGTAGTCTCCGTTTCACATAAGAAGAAGCCACGTGAAGTTTTCCAACTGTCTTGCGCAGAAACCAAAATCGGTCTTGTTTATATGTGTCGCCTCGTAACATCCGTTAGATGCCATTGGCGTTACAAACGATGTTTCATACAGTCAGCCATTTTATTTTCGACATTTGAGGTTGTGTTTCAAGCAATCATTTACTGTCGAATATTTCTGATTTTTGAATATTTTAAGACGTTTAGCTAGCTTATCTGTAAGTGTTGTGTGTTTTATTTGATCTAAAACCATGCGTCCTAAAAAACTTGTTGGTGTTAAGGGAAAAATTATCCACAGTCAAGGCCAAATATGTTTTATTTAAACTATACATATGATAAATACATTTTTAATATTCTAATTTTGTGTTAACCTACAAAATGTGAAAACGTTCCGCTACTGATTTGAAGTCGAATGTCAATTTTACAATATGGCGCTGGTTTTGACAACAAGTTCGCGCATACGACTGCAACTTCACGTGGGTTCTTCTTACGTGAAACGGAGTCTATGAAATTTTGTAGCTTCAATCAATTGACATTGATGCTCATGTTCATTATGAAATGTCTGTCGTTTTTCTTGACATTTCCGGTCACGCGACCCCACCAAATTAAAAAAAGTGCACTTTGCCTTTTCTGTTTTTCTTCATTGTTAATAAAATAAATTATAAACTATTGAAGATGCGATAACAACACATCAAGTATTTTTTATTCTCCATTGATCAATGAGCAGATTGAGCTTTTTACCGAATTTCTAACTCAATTATTTATTCTTTTTGGCTCTATTATTTTTGGAAATGCATTTAAAAAAAATTTCGGCTTGAAAAGATTTTCGACCAAAAAAAGTAAATCAGAAATGTAAAATAACAAAAACAACAGAATCAATAAAGTTTGTCACCTATACAAGCTTGACTATATGCAGATGATTTGATTTTATTTGTGAAAGGAAAAAACTTGAGCAGTTCAGCTAAAAAAATAAAGTTTGTAAAATTATCAATTTTACTATTAAATTTTTTTTTTTAGTTGCCGATATTATTTATGAAGATCCGATTGCCATTTATATACTTTCTGGCGTACGACATATTTTAAAATGTATTTTTCTAAATAATAAAATATACTGATGAAAGGAAAAAGTCAGCAAGTGCGAGAAACATGTACTTTAGCTTCTGCAATTGATTTGATCGACAAACTTTACCTAATAATAGTTTTATATGAATTTTATGTTTTTATTGTTACTTAAATGACTTCTCATATAAAATTTCATTTGATCAAAGTATCAATAAATATTACCATTATTATATGTAAAAAACTTTCGGTTGTTATTGTTACTTCGATGTAACGAGCGCCACTTGAGCCATCTCTGTAGCATTCCGGCTATCAGGTCTCAGCTGCATAAATCTCTTAATGACATTATTAATTGCTAATAATTTTTTTCTTTCTAGGGTAGAGAGGGGGAACTAAAATGACATGAGAGAGAACGCACCCCCCATGCCCCACCTACCCCCCCTACAAAAATTTAAATGACAACCCCCTACTTGTGATACGTCGTTAGAAAACCCGTAGAAAATGCTTTCCAACGGTCTAAGTCATAATTATACAGGGTGTAACAATAAAGCAGAAAAATTAATTTGACAACAAAAATAACTATTAATTGTGGAACGATACTTCGCTTTGAAAGTGCAAGTACGGTCCCTATTTAAGTATTAAATGTTCTATACATTGTATTTCAAAAAAAATTGTTTGCTTTGCAGTTTTTAAATTCTGTTTTGCATTTCCTTTCTGTGCTCTGTATTTAAATTACCCTTTGATTCTCAAATTTGGTATAATTTTGAGTATTCAATACGCCCTCTAGCGGTGGAACTACAGGTCTGTAAATAATTTCCAGGCTTTTATCGAGGCCACTTTTATCATAAAAATGTTTGTCCCGAAGTTGTACCATAAACGGTTCCTGAGATATAGTCAAACTGAATCTACTTCTACTACAATTACTCAAGAACTACCTTGTATTATCAGACAAAATAAACTACAAAAAGGACGACCATGTTTGACTTATGACAACGGTTGCCCCATTCGCTATGATCTATATAATGGCCTCCTTTGTAACTTTTTGTAAGGGCGGAGGCGATGATGGCAATTCTTAGGCTGACATCGGGTGACTTATGGTCACACTGATACAACTAGGACAATACTAGATGAACCCATATGTCATATAAATTTTGATAGCATGAAACCGGAGAACATAATCACTGAGAGAGTGAACATCATAGGGAACAGGCGATGCACCCAGGTAATCCTGGGTTCAAAAACAAACCATGGCACTGGGACTTACATAAATGGACCTAGAAAGAGAATGTTCTTTAGTCTTCGTCGATATAGTCTGTGTTTCATTCAGAGACGATTGACGCTATAGCCTGTATTGATGAAAACATCAGAGGATATACCGGACAAAAATTGAAAATATTCACTGACAGCTATCAGTAATCCAACAACTAGGTCTAGACTGGTAAAAAACTGTAAAGAATCGCAACTGGAACGCGGGGGTTAGGCACTGACCCCAGATCACTTTTTTTGGTAGGTACTATACTATTTTTACTTTTTGTTTAAATGTCGTTTAAGACATTTATTTTAAGTATTTTTTCAACCAGTAGGCATATAATCTGTTGCACTTGGTGAAATGATTGACCATATTTTTAGAATGGATAGTATGATTGACACGCATCTGCCGCGCGTCATACCGATTTACCCGATTTTTTACAAGCACTATTTTAGTTGTTGGCCAGTTCAGTGTCGAAAAAGGTTATATTTTGAAAGGACTATGCTTCCATCTTATGGAAAATAAAAGACCACTCAAATGCGGATATTTTGATACCAACTTATTCGTCTTGAAAAATAGAATATTTGATAACATTGCGCCAATGTTGTAATTTAATTAATAAACCCACAAAATCAGTTCATTTGTCAGAAATTTTCGATTCGATTACAAAATCTAACCTTTCAATAGGACTCCACCTGCTGCGGTGAAACAGAGTCGGACTTGTGAATATAGTTGTACATACGATGAATACCAGTTTCGTTGAAACAAAATAATAGGATTATATTTTTCAGTTGTATAAAGATATGATAGATTGCAATCAAATTATGTAAAAAAGGTACATCTCTCAATTGACAATCTAACATCTTTACATAAGTTTGTCATTTTGTAATAGCAGTTTATTATAACGTTTTCTATATTATAATAGTAAAATTATAATAGGTACATTTAATAGCTAACCGACACGTATTTCGTAAACAATTCCGGTACAAACGAATTCCCGTCAGGATTCTTAATGACTATAAAATACACATGAGTTCCCGTCCGACACTTGCAGGTATCTTAATCGCGCACTCGAATTGCCGTCCAGTTTATTTAATCCGCTTACAAGTAAACTAAATAGTTTTGAAAATTCCAGTAAATCGTAATACCTATTCGTAATCCTGAATTCTAATGAAAAAGTTGAATAACCTATTGGGGTGGCTAGGGGGTCTGTCAGTACTAATTGCTATGAATATATTTTTCTATTATATTAAGTTGTCATTTTCGAAACGGCAGTTTATTAATATACATATTTCCGAACGTTTGTTGTCGTACGCTATAGTGATTCACAAAATGCTTGAAGTAATACTAAGTGAAAAGGGTAAACCCTTTCTGGTTAGGTTATATGTTAGGTTAGGTTAGGTTAGGTTAGCTTCTTTACATGTATGTATTTATGACTCAGTACGCAATAAAATTGTAGAATTAAAATTCCGTATTTTATTCCAATAATGATATCATATAAAATAATATCGTGTAATAGTGCCAAAAATAACTATTTCTTATTTCATACATCTGAAAACGGACCTCCCTTAAAACTTTTACTGTTCACTTATTACAATTTGCAATAAATACATAGCTAGATATCAGATGATTCAGAGAATTTACCGTAATTACCATAAACACCTTTTAGACAGGTCAGTTTTCACCCTGACGGGAACTCGAGTGACGGCTTAACGTATCCTAATTATGGAACAGGTAGACTGGTTGACTGTAGTTGACGCTGCTGTTCGAACTATACCTAATCATGAAGAAATATAATGATGCAAATTAGATTTCAGTCAACAGTGCTTTTTATGTCACGCAAGGGAAAACACTCATCGCCATCAAAATATATATAACACAAAAACCAGCTTCGGCTATCAAAAAAATACAAAAATTAAACAAAACCCGGCTTCGGCTATCAAAAAAATACAAAAATTAAACAAAACCCGGCTTCGGCCATCAAAAAAAATTAATAAAGCAAAAAGGCGACTTTAGCTACCAAAAAAATATAAAAACCGGCTTAGGCCCATAAAAAATTTTTTTCAGCTACACTTCGCGGATAGAAGGTAATGAGGTCCTCAGGCACTGCCTGTGGGGGGAAGGTGGAGCGCGTAAAAGGGGATACTCTAAGAATTATACATTATCTTTTAGTATCACCCTTTACGTCGGGTTCATTACCTACACACATTTCACAAGCATTTTTGTATTAACAGTTGATAGACATTTAACATCTTGCATATAAAAAAATCTTTTCCGCATCCCTATCCTATTTTTTTTAAAGAGTTACCGATGCCAACAAATACACTACAAAATACTACAAAGAAAAAACAAAATATAAAAATTAACTGATAAAATTAGGTCAGTTCAACCATGTCTGGTTTTATTTATTCATTTCTTATCACCGCTGATATCCTTACTTCGTGGAATCTGTAATACATGTCTATTTACGTATTTTCTCTCTGTCTTAATCATACAATCTCCGTAAGCGATTTTAAAAATAATATCATTAATTGTGAGTTAATTATAAAAGTCACAACATTGGCGCAATGTTATCAAATGCTCTATTTTTCAAGACGAATAAGTTGGTATCAAAATATCCGCATTTGAGTGGTCTTTTATTTTCCATAAGATGGAAGCATAGACCTTTAACATTTTATTGAATGATCGCGAATTGGGAGCAGCTCTTCTTGAGAACGATGATGATTTGCATATGGATTACATAGATCCAGACTGGGGTTTTAGTCGCTAACCCCCCTGTTCCATATTCTCCGGGTAGCCAGTTAGGGTCCAAGTGCGACTGTTAACAGAATGGCAATAGACAACTCAGCGTCTCTAATATGGGTACCGGCACATATGAGGGGATTGCAGGTAATGAAATGACGGACCAGTTACAGAAGGTTCTAAAGGAGACTTCATGAGTCCGGAACCGTTTTGTGGAAACAGAATGGATTGTATAAGAGTGAAAATCGGGAACTGGCTAGATAAGGAACACCAACTCAAATGTAGGTTGACACAAGGTCACCTCCATAGAAAGAGACATTTCAAGACAGTTACCGACCTGGTTACTGGTCACTGCAACCTTGGGAAACATCTGCACAAAATGGGCAAAGTTAATGAACCTATGCGCAGAAAATGTGAACTTTATGATAAAATACTTTGCTTCTGTGAGAACTTACAAGGAGTCAGACGGAAGCGAAGAGGAAATAATACGACCCCCCCCCCAGTCAAACTGCCTACATAGAAGACACGAAGCTTCGGGAATAGAAGTAGATAACCAGAGAGATAACATAGGAAATGGTCGAAACATTCACTTCAAGTGCCTGGGCTGTTAAGCACAACCCAAACGAATTAATTAAATAAATAAATAATTTCCATGTTTGTATGAAGGCCACTTTTATTACAAAAATGTTTGTCTCGAAGTTGTACTATAAACCGTTCCTAGATATGGCCGAGAATCATTATTAATTTGAGACACCCTGTACATATCCAAATCCGTTTAAATTTTTATGAAAAATTTTGTTATCAACATTTTAATAGTCAAACTGAATTTATTTTTACTGCAATTACTTAAGAACCACCGCTGCTTTATCAGATAAAAAAACTACAAAAAAGACGACCATTTTTGACTTATGACAACGGTTGCCCCATTCATCGTCATGATCTATAAAAATCGATTACCTAATTCTATTAAAAATAGTCGCCAACTTTTATTCCGTAGAAACATAATAAACTTGCCTACATTCATTCCTCATTCGAAGGTTAACGCTGTTTCTACTAACAGAAACAGTTTGGTGTCAGGAGTGAGTCTAACAAACTGTGCTGGTTCAATAGTATACCCAATAATAGAATTAATTAACAACTCGTCGGTTTCGGTTTTATAAATTTCGTTTTCTAAACACACAGAAAAGAATTCGATCAATTAGAGGAAGTGATTTATTTTTAATTTCATTAAAAAAATGGCTGAAAGTAAACCAGATACAGTTCCTGGATTAGGATTTAAAGATAAGGATAAAGCTCTCGATACCTTAAAAGTTTTGGAAGGAAGAGATCCCGATTACCAAAGATTGTCTATTAAAGGACTGATAGGAAGAGCTAACAGGACATTGACATGTAAGTTTATTTATATTTTTAATACTTTTTATTAGTTCTATATATCCGGTTTATTTTTTTTTAATTAATTAATTTTAATTAAGAATGCGAAACTTAAATAACTAACAAGTAAGTACATTTTTTATGGAATGGTAAAAAATATAACCCTGAAATTTTGACGAAATTCTTAAAATAGAAGGTTTACACATCAACCTACTTTACGTTACGTTAAAAGTCACTATCAACAACTCTGTGGTTTTAATAAGAACATATTCAAATCCATAACCTTCCAGAACCGTATTAAGCTTCTGCGATCCTGATAAATATTGCATTGAAAATTTTATTTTGAAAATTTCCTAAAGGAAAATACAATTAAAAACTAAATTCTTTTTTTTCTTTTTTAGTAACAAAGGATAAAGAAAAGATCCAAAACATCAAAGATGCCGTCAAAGTTTTTGAAGACTTTCTTAGGGACTTCGAAATCAACAACCTATCAAAGGAAAACAGAGCATATTTACCTCTAGCATCAACAGAAGTATTTCTACCTCTTAAAGATAAATATAGCATTAAAAATAAGCTAGTGGAGGCTTTTCTGGAAGCATACACAAAGAAAGCCAAAGGAGAGTACAAAAATCTAAGAACCATTTCCAGTGGCGATGAAAAACCCACTTGGGATATTGTTAGGAACGTAGAAATCAAAAAATTGTTAAAAGCTATGGAAGAATCTCGACCAGATCTATGGAAAGACGATTTGCCGACAAAAGAACATCTTGAACTTATTTTATGGGCTTACAGTCCCGAAGCTAGTAAAATAAAAAAGAATCTAGATACATACGCGTCAAAATTAGGAACAGGAAAGAAAGATGAGAGCGATGAAGAAGAATTAATGGATGATGATGATGATGATGAGGAAGAAGAAGAAAAGGAAACGAAAAAGAAACCAGAGAAAAGCACTAAGAGGAAATCGTCCGGAGAAACTAAAGATGAATCTCCCGAGAAGAAACAAAAGAAAAATGAGGAAGATGATTGAAATTTGGTGTAATATGTTTTTGTTGTAAAATTCTATTTTTTGTATTGTATTTTAAAATATATATTTCCCAAATATTTTTTTAACGTTGTTTCTCTGAATTTTTGCGTAGGACTGACGACTTTTTGTAATTAAAAATAAAATAACTATTATGCATTATTGAGGTTAAATTTTCTTCGCGGCAAAGTAATTGGTGGAATGTCGAAAACTTATTTTTTGTATACAGGGTTGTTAAAAGAATTATGAAAAGTTCAAGTTCAAAAATGTTAAATATTTTCATTTTTTTAAATGAAACCATATTTTTATTCTTTTACTCACTTCTAAGGCCGAAAATAAGAGCAGTTTATGTTCACTTCCCTATACCCAATCTTGAGCGTTTTTGAGATATTAACATATGTATTTAAAAATATTAATTATTTCAGCCTTATTATTGCGTAGGCGTGAGCTTTTATTTTAGCAGGTTGTGTGTATTTACCTGTCATAATTAAATAGTATTCATTGTCATTATTCGAAGTCAATCGCATCGTAGTGATAGAAATGACTCGTTATTTGGAATTAAACAATAAAGATTATCGATAATTTTAATACATGGTGAATGTGACAGATGAGTTGTTACTAGAACATGCGTTTTATTTGCTACAAGATATCTAGATCGACTCCGACCCAGTCGTCACATAGTGAAGAGAATATTAAGCAATTTAACTCAATTTTGTTGTTTTCAAGCAAAAGTTAAGAGAGTGAAGCCTCTGTTGTAGATAATATACGTGATCACGAAACGAAAGAAAGACACCGACGATAACTGTAATTTAAATCTCCATACATCCGAGACGCCCTCCAATCAACCTCGATCTTCAATGGAAACTCCGATAAAACCTCGCTATTCCGTCAATCTTGATAATCTAGGCCAAGAGTAAATGGAAATTTTCGTCCAAACTATCTAAGAAAATGTTATACGACAATTCGAAGCCAATCCAAGCCTTCTGACAAACACTTCCATACGCTCAGACAGTAAAATCTCCCAACTCATTTTCACGTATCTCTCAGAGGCCTCCTCCGTTTGCAGTGTCTCCATTATTCCCAGCAAAATCGAAAAAGAAACCTCAGACTCGTCAAAATATTCTTCCCAAACTTTAAATCTGCGTAATCTTCAGAACAATTACTTTTCAGCCTTCTGAACAGAATCGAAATCCTAATTTAAGAGGCCAAATCAGATAAGTACCTCAAAGCCAACCCAAATTGAACTGCCCTCCTCAAAATTCTGATGAACACATAAGTAATATGCCGCAAAATTCATTATAAAATGCCATTGGCGCCCCCCCATATTTTAGCAATCTCCTGCTTCCAGGAACAACCCCATTAAACATTATTTAGTAAATTAAACAATACATACAGACTGTTTTAGTTTATTATTATTATCAAGAATGCATCAGAAGTGTCGAGAAAAATGCTAGAAATGATCATGCTCTAGCTAACAAATTAATTAGATGTGGATAAAGAACATTCTGGCTTTTTTTATTTTCTTTTGTTTAACCTTTAAAATAGAGAATTGTTGCAGCATTATTTATACTTAAAATAAAATTATGCTCTCTGGGATTTCCCATGCATTTTTCTTGGTATGTTTACCCAGTAATTTTTATGTTGCTCCCTGATTCAGTTCTTTACAGATCCTCATACTACGGTTCTTGGTTTAGGTACCAAGAATCTGTCCTGCAGGTTGTGTGTTCTCTAGCCCTCTTTTTACAAGTTCGTCTGCTTTTTCATTGACCTCGATACCTTGGTTAACGGCTTCAGTTCTTCCATACAATCCCAAACTAGTCTAGATGTTACCTACTTTCTAACTCGAGATTGCCCTGACATGATATAGATCTGCTTGCCCTCGCCAGCTCTCCTGTTGTTTTCTATTACAGATTTCAAGATTGCATATACCTCCGCCTGAAATACAGAAGTGTCAGTATACTCCCGCCCCAGTGCCATTTGCAGTTTTAGACCCATCGGTGTACCATGTCTAATGGAACTGAATTATTCGTCAGTTCATTTATTTGTTTGTAATCGAAACCTCGAGTGGTCTATTAAAGGAATATCGTATGGTTGTGTAGGCTGTTCTCATACTTAGCACGCCCTTTGATATGATATTCATGTGCCCTGATCTACTGGTTAGGCTGTTCATCGTGTTTTCTATTCTATTAATACCTAGAGTCTTGCCTCGCCCTGTATTACAAGGTGTAAGGGAGGTAGCGGTATTTCTATTGCTGCTGTAGGAGTATTTCTCATGGCCCCCGTGATCCCCAGACATGCAAGTCCTTGCTTAGTCTCATCATGATCGCTCCTCTCAGCCATTATACCGAATAAGGGTATGATACAGCGGGCTTCACCCCCTGATTTTATACCCAATAGAGCATGTCAGGTATTAGTCCCCATGTTTTCCCTGTTCAAGGAATGTCTGGTAGCCGCTAATAGTGTGTTCTCCTCTTTTCTTATAACTTTTTCCAAGTGTTGATCCCATAAAAGTTTTTATACTTAACCTCTACCTTAATTTCTACAATTTCTCCTCTTAATATTAGAGGTCCCAATCCCTCCCCTTTCTTCATATGGACCAATGCCATTACTTTCGTTTTATTAGGACTACTGTTTAGTCCCACCCATCATATTCATTAGCATATCCCATATTTCTGTGTTATTTTTCAAGAGTCCTAGAGAGTTTCCCAAAAAGTTATGTTCAACTGGAAATAAGCTTTTTCTCCATTTGTATGAAAGTTTTTGGGACTCATTGTATATACCAGAAAAATTGTTTTTGTTTAACCAACTTTTTACTTTTCTGGGAGGAATCTATTAAAAAGAATACTGCGAGGAACTGCCGTTTTTCGAGTTGGCATATAAAATGGAAAGGACGAATATAAAACTACAACACTAATTAAAAATAATTTATTTAAAACAGAATAGTATTTATTATATTTAAAATAATCTACGTTGCCTAAAATCTCTGTTGGAAATTTTGTTGCTGCTGTTGATTTCCATTGTTGTACATCATTTGTTGCTGATGAAATTCTTGTTGTTGAGAAATTGGAATTTGCTGTAAACAAAACAGTAAATTGAGGGAATTTTGTATCAACACCAATGTAATATTAGAAGAAATGGGTAAAGGTGAAAGAAAGGAGGAATCTGACCACTTTAAAGACCTAGAAGGGGTAAGAACACTCATGGGAAACTACAACCAGATTAAAAGAATGCCTGAGCCGCTTAAATGGGCACTTCAAGAAGCTCAAACTACTGGAGTAAGAAGAATGTAAATTTTGTGGAATGGAAGAAAAAACCTTCATTCACATACTTGCGGAATGCATAGCAATGCAGAATCCTAGAGCACAGCACCTGGGAGACTCCTGAATAGAAGAGGAATATCTACCTCAACTGAAGCATGCGGATATCCTAAAGTTTCTCCAAAGAATGGGTCTAAAAGAACTACTAGTCTCTGAAAATTTTTTCGGGATCTGAATAGAAGAATAGAAGAAGAACGATAGATATTTTAAGTTTCAGATAATGTCATACATACATACAAGTAATATATGCAAAGATTTCAGTGCAAAAAGTTCAGAAGGTCTAGTTGTATAAATAATTTACTGTCTGTCAATCACTCAATTATCAAAATTTTATTGCAAAATAATGTTCTCTGGAGGAAATAAAGCAGATACCATAAGCCATAAGAAAGTGTGCTCAGTTCAATATTGATAAAGGATATAAAAGGCAAAGGATTATCATAATTTTGGATAGTCAAGCAGCCATTAATGCACTGAGCTCTTATGTAATCAGTTCCAAAATGGTGTGAGATTGCCTAGGCAAACTCAATGAACTAGGCGAGAACAATATAGTCACCTTACTGTGTATTCCAGAACACACTGGAATGAAATGAAATAGCAGATAAACTAGCAAATAAGGGGATTGAAACACCCTTTTGGGGGCCGGAAACCTTTTACGTTATAAATTCCAATGTAATATTGGAAAAAATAGGCAACCCCGAAAAGAAAAAAAGATCTGACCATTGGAAAGTATGATCAGGGCTTGGGCAATCAAAGATACTTCTGAGTGACGACACCCTTTGAGATCAAATGAATACCTAGGTCGGAGTAAAACTGCACTAATAAGAGTTTTAGCAGGGATCCTAACGGGACATTGTCGCCTGAATGGGCACCTGAAAAAGCTCAAAATAGTAGAGGAAGAAACCTCCATCCACATACTTGCAGAATCCTAGAACACAACACCTAGGAGATTACTAGATAGAAGAGGGATACTTACCTAAGTTAAAGCCTGCAGATATCCTAAAATTCCTCCGCGAAATAGGTCTAAAGGAGCTACTAGTCTCTGAGACTTTCCTCAGTAACTAAGTAGATATAAGGGGGCACAATAGATCTCTTAGGTCTCAGTGAATGTCACCCCAATATACATACATGTGCAAATTAGCTGCTCTAATGACGAGTTCAAATAGCAACCCAGAAAATGACTGCCACTTTTTATTTTTTTGAAAGTTAGCCAATTTTTTACCGGTCATAGGACTTGAAATGCATGAACGATACAACACGCTCCTATCTCTAAGTTACGTCAAGACACATCGACGCAAACATGACAGAAAGGAATACTTAGAACACAGTACTGCCACTCATTTATTTTCGAGTGAGATTTGGTGTTAAAATGTTTTAAATAAATCGATTAAATTGTGATAATCAAAAATTAGATTGGTTGAAAAAACAACAAAACTGCAAAAAAAAGAATTGTTTCTTAATTTTTTCACCTTTTTTGATCACAGAAATATGGGATATTTGATCAACTCAACTAGTCACAATAATGACATGAATAGGTGAGGGGATAGGTACTAGAAGTGGTGTGATCTATTAGAAAATTCGTTTGTTCGTCCAGGGGCCGCATTCCCAATTTCAAGTTTTCCCTTTCATTTAACGACACATTTTTTTTCCAAAAATAAAATAAGTACCTAAAAGTACCAGGCTTCACTCAAAAAATCAATTTTTTCATTTCCTTACTATTATAGTAGGGGAAACTTGTCCAGATCAATGTAAGTAACTATATTAATAATCTTTATTTAAATTGTACAAGGTGTTTCCTACCCTTCGCACTTTATTTGTTGTTTTATTTAACCTCTTAACCTCTCAATGACTAAAAAGGTAGTGACGCCCAAAGCATCTTATAGTGTGAACTAACAACCCTAAAGTAACCAAAACATGGAGTTGAACCACCCTTGAAGAGAAGTGTCATGCGGGCATACTCTTTTGGTGAAGTGACACAAAAGATTTTTTAATATTACAACCCAAAATATTAAACTCCCTATTATAATGGTATTGAACATTAGTCATCTAGGTTCTTGTTTTAAAATATCTGGTAAGTACATACATTTTGGAATAAATTGAGAAATACATTCTTTTGGCACTATATATATCTCAAATTATTTCAGAATTATCCAATTTGTTTTTCAGGAGTCCACATCAACAATAAATTTGTTATTACCTGTTGATTGACTTGCCCTGGATGTCCCTGTGGTCCTGTCAATCTAACTCTCTTAGCTGAATTATGACTATCTTGATTCGATTGCTGTTGTTGAGATGGTTGTGGCTGTTGCTGGGTCGGTTGTTGTTGTTGCTGCTGTTGATTCTGTCGTTTTGCATCAGATTTTTCTTCTTGATCATCATCTGTTAGAAATTCTCTCTTAGGATACGGTATTGGACAACCTACAAAAAAACATACTAGATTGACTGTCTGGTGACCAAAAATTTTACACATTTACAATAGTGGTAATACAGTTAATGTATTTATACAACTTGTGGTGATTATTTTTGAAATTATTCTGAAATGCAAAGTGGTAATATACAAAATATATTATTGACCAGACATTATTGTACATGATATCTTATTGTTGTGTGTTTTAATTCAATGTAAGGAAATGTCAACAAAAAAGCTAATGAAGGTGTAGCTTGAGTGATTTAGTCTTACATAGAAACGTAATTGGAACTTCACTATAAAGGAAAATTAGAAGTAACATAATAATACAGTTAGAGTTGGGTAAAAATAGTTATTTATTGTATAAGTGTTTTATGGATCAAACGCAACTAAAACATGAATGCAATACAACGTTTTATCCACAATCACAGTCATTTACAATCAGATTTCATCAAAAAGTGATTTGACATTTCGCTCAGACAGCAGCTGTGAAGTCAAAAATTATTGATTTAAGATTGTCTTTTTCATTATTCTACTAGTGGATAAAGTGGTACTTTATATACTTCGTAAGTGCGGATAAAACTCCAATTATAATGTGATTGTTGATAAAAATACTTTTAATGTTAATGGCCTGAAAGGAAACCTCAAAAACTGTACTTTACATAGAGTATGAACCTAAACTTTTTGTACATTTAGAGCAAGGATTTATAACATTTCAGAAATGATGCTTGTCACACAATGATGATATGTCACAATATGTTAACTCACAATGATTTATTTTATATTTATGTCTCTATTTTAGTTTTATTCCCAATTTTTATATTGTTGTTTATTTAATCTAAGTATGTGTGTACAAGTATATTTTATTTTGTTTATAAAATGGGGTTTTCCAGTAAATAAATAATGAGGATAACTTAAGATAATAATATAATTAATTTAAGTTATCATAGTATTGATAATTTACCTGCAAATATATCTTGAGTAGGTAAAGGCTCTTCAGTAAAATATGGATCTTGCATGGCTTGTTCTGAAGTTATTCTTTTATTAGGATCCATTAACAATAGCTTTTGTAATAAGTGGAATGCCTTGCTGTCTGGCTTAATTTTATGCCTATCCATGTATTTAATTAATGAACAATTCACATAGCTAAAAATATATTAAAACTGTACAAATAAGTAGATTTAATACAAACAGAAATCTAAATCTAATCAGATATTAACAAATAAAAATATTTTCTGTAAATCCATACTTTGCTTTCTTAAAATCTTTTAGAAGTGTAGGATGCTCAGGCATTTTTTTTATATCTTCCCAGTCTTTCTCATGGGGGAATCCCATTACATTAAATATTCTATCTAATTGATCATGATGGTAAGGATTGCTAGTTTTAATATCTTCTTGACGACAATGAAAGATTGGTTCGGAAGTTAAGAGTTCTGCAAAAATGCAACCAATCGCCCATATGTCTAAAATGCAATGAATAACCTATCAGTATTAAAAATTCATTTGTAAGAATAAGGTCATACCTTACCTATTGCTTTTGTATAATGTCTAGCACCAAGTAATAACTCAGGTGCTCTGTACCAAAAAGTTACAACCACAGGATCTAAATCAGCTAATGGTTTTAAGGGAGCATTGAATAATCTAGCAAATCCCATATCAGCAATTTTTACCTTAAACATAAAAGCTCATGAAACATTTTTATAACAAATCTATTATTAATACTAACCCGCCCCCTTTCTGGTCCTTCGCCCATAACAAGTATATTAGCTGGTTTAAGATCTCTGTGTAATACCCAATTTGAATGAAGATAGTGGATACCATCTAAAATCTGATATAGCAGAGATTTAACCATTCCTTTTGGTACCATGACAGGTTTCTTATTGGCTTTTGCAGCTCTGTGGAATTTTATTATGTGCCACAAATCATGCTCAGCAAAATCAAACAGTAACCAAACTTTTCTATCATTGTGGGATAGGAATACTTTAATTAGGTTAATAACGTTTGCATGTTTTAATTCCCTCAACAACTAAAAACATTGTGTGATAGTCAACCAAACTTAGCTATGAATAATACTTACTGCTATTTCTCTACAAGCAGACATAGATAAACCAGTGCCTTCAATTTGTTTTAAGGCATAATCTTTAGAATCACTTCCGTCTTTTCTTCGTCCTTTATAAACGTGTCCATAAGTACCTCTTCCTACTTTGCAGCCTTCATAGTCAAATAAATCCTCCACCTTTACCCGCTCATTCTGAGTTTTCATTTTAAATTCGTAATCC
The DNA here is from genome assembly GCA_947563755.1 of Lochmaea crataegi. Taxonomy (NCBI): domain Eukaryota; kingdom Metazoa; phylum Arthropoda; class Insecta; order Coleoptera; family Chrysomelidae; genus Lochmaea; species Lochmaea crataegi. The sequence continues at coordinate 16,611,135 of OX387428.1, forward strand.
ATCATCAAACATGTCATTCTAATTCGAGCTTGAGAAAATAAAGCACTTCTGGAAAGTGCTGATTAACTATAAAAACCTGAGTATACTTCTATTGTTGTATTTAATGAAGATCTGATTGTGTTATTATTAATAATTTTATAAACTATTGGTTTCAGGCGTTTAGTATGCAAACTTCACACAAATATAAATATAAACAATCTGACAATTACAAATTACAAAATATTCTTCTATCTAATACGTCAACGGTAAACGTCAAACTGGAAAATGTCTAAATATTTACCCTGCGAAAAGTTGGATGTAAAACCATAGAAATATCTCTGAGTAAAACTGGCTTTAAGCAAGCATTTATTAGCATAAGGCACCCACACATGTTTACTTTTTGTTAATACTTGAAATTTGAAATCAGATTCTATGATAACTTTCCTATCTTGTGTGGAAAATTATATTTTCAAATAAATCAATAAATTGAATTATTATTAGATTATTACTTGCACTTAAGAGGGCCATGAAGAAGAAGAAAACAGTCAAATTCACATCCGCTTCCTTGACAGTAAATTGTGCGCATTAGTCTAAAATTGTTCTCTTCTAATAAAGTGTCTTGTTGTGCGAGGTGAGGTGTGGAAAAATTTAATGTTTTTGAATCAATTTGTCTAAATTTATATACAAACTAAAAATTAGTAACGTTTAACTTTATAATTACTGTTTTATTTTCATTTAAACTTCAAAAAAATAATTACCAATTCCATATTGATTTCTAACCAAACTTTTCTCTTCTAGAACACATCTTCAAAATGCAGTTGTGCCTGAGAGGAAACTCCACTCATTTCCTTGAGTGTCAAGGATCTGAAACTATTGGTGAAATTAAGGTATGTCTATTATCATTGATATGAACCAACAATAATTTTTTTTTCCTCAAGGAACGGATTGCATCTTTAGAAACTTTAAAATCATCTGAAATTAGTCTATATGCTGCCGGAGTTCCAGTTTCTGATGACAGATTTGTATCAGATTTTGAAAGCACAGATATTGAACTTACTGTAGGCCTTCCCGGTGGTAAGGTTCATGGATCTTTGGCCCGTGCAGGTAATTTATGTTTTTAAATAAATATTCTGCTAAAAATTGGAAATAATGAAATATGGCAAATATCAACAGGTTTTTGTGACTTAACAATGACCTTTCTATGATTTGCTAGATCAAGTCGGATAGTTTGAGGTACCTTAACAAATATATTCTTTAGGTGCTATAGAATATCTCGTACATGTTAATAGTTGAATTTCATTGATTTATTTGAACTACTTTCTATTGGTACTGATGTGAAAATGTTTTAACAGGTAAAGTAAAAGGTCAGACCCCAAAAGTAGAAAAACAAGAAAAGAAAAAGAAGAAGACTGGTAGAGCTAAGAGACGCATCCAGTACAATAGACGATTTGTCAATGTAGTAGCATCTTTTGGACGTAGGCGAGGACCAAACTCTAACTCTGCTCCAGGCTCTTAAGATTCTAATTATACTTTTTATTCATTAACTTCAATTGTAATGTTGAAATAAAAAATAAAACATACTTTTCAGTTACATTTTGTTTTATTTTATGCAACTGAAAAATATTACGTTTTATGTGTATACAAGGTGCTCAATGAACTACACAATCGACTGTCAATATACTCAAAAGTGAGTATTTTTCTTTACAATAAGAGGTTACAAATCTTAGAGGCACTAATTTTGTGTAACAAGAAGATTAAATATGTGCTTTTTATTAAAAGACTGAATATTTGGAAGTGAAAAAAAAGCCCAATATTTTTAGGGTTGGAAAAAAAATATCTGTGATATATGGAGGGGAAATGTTAAACTCAAGGTTTAGTAAGAGTATACTCGCCTAGCAGCAAGAGGCACATATTTTAAAAAGTACATGCAAAATTATATGATTATCAACATTCTTCTTGTTATGTTACACGATTGGCGTTACTTAAGATATTATCGTACCAAATCAATTTTATCGAGTAAGTATGTTGACAAGTCTAGAAATTCAAATAACAGCATATTTTTCTTTTTCAATCTCACTTCACTGTTCTATGTGCCATAAAAGAGTTGGTCTCTTAATAAAATTGGGCCTGCCACTACTGGCATATTCAACACATTCCTTAAATTTCACAGTGGTAAGTATTCCCATTTAAATTTCAAATGAAAAACTGTAAGAAGTTATTGACCAACTTTCTAATCAATCTAAAGCATCTCATCTTACTTGAACTTCCTTAACTACTCTGATTTGTCACTACAGCATTTTTAAATAAATCTAAACGGCAACCAACTATTGTGCTAAAGAATGGGGTTATTATTAAAATACTGAGAGTCGGTTAAAAAGACAGTATAGAGATTGAAACTATTTATAAAGGTTAAAGAAATTAAAAGCATAATGATATAATAAATATATTTTAAACATAAGGATTCCAACTGCTATCATCTTCAGGTGTTAAAAAATTGTTAACGAGTAATACAATATCGAAAATCCACCATATTCCCAAACCACCCAGTGTCAGTAACTTCCCCACAGCTGTTCCTGTTTGTCCCAAACAAAACCTATCCATTCCCAAAAATCCTAATAAGATACTGTATAATAAAGTCGTGGTAAAGTATTGATTTGAATACTTTATGCAAGGGACACCCTTTCTAAAAAATGTTCTATTTCCATAACACTCTATATTTGGTAAAACGTTACACACAACATCAGTCCTTTCTACTTCATGATACTTTATTCCTCCGAATTTTAAGCAACCATAGGTCAATTCTTTTTGGGCTGTTATATTTCCTTTGTGATCTACTGGTTCTTGGCAATCTATAAATTCAAATGGAAGAAAACTGCAATTAACCAATGGTCCTCGGGGATCAAATAATTCTGGTTCATCCGCATTTGTTGTTAAAATTTGTGAAATTATAACCAGAATAAAAACATTGCTTAACATTATTGAAAATTTAATAACAATAATTACATTCCATTCCTTAATGAATAAGAACTTTAACCTTACTTCTCGCTTTGTGATCGGTGGAAGTCACAAAACATACGTATGTTTTGTGGTGGAAGTGACAGATTAAAAAAAATATCAAACATTCAGAAAATGAGATTTTAACATGTTGGTTAATTTATCAATTACATGTTTATAATTAAATGTACATTAATATAAACACATTTTGCAATAAAATAATTTTTGATTCCGCAGATGGATAGCAATAGTGCTGGTGTCGCATAATAGAACAGTGAAAATAAATAGGAGAGAAGAAGAAGAGAGTTAAAATTTTAAATAAGTGTCACTTCACTCCCCCTGTCAAATATTTATTTTTTATTTATATTTGGTCATAAAAAATACCTACAAACAAAAGCAGAAGATATAGAATCAAAATAATATAGCGGTGTAGTTATTTTATAATTTTAAACAGAAAAATGTCATCTGCAACAATAAGAGATTTACAAAATTATGTATTTAATAGTAAGGAGGAAATTCTGATATCTTCTTGTAAAGTTAGCAAACTCCTCAAGAAAAAGAAAATATCATTTTTGTGTCTTGTTAGTGTAACAAGTGTACCTACTAGTATAAATATTATTCAGATAAAACAAGCTGATCGACAAATATTCAAGAGAAAACGAAATTGGGGCTTAGTTGAACTCAAATCTGTAGATGGACATAATGAATCTCCAGATAATTTAGAGTTTGATTTACATTTGGATAAGGCTTACAGGTGGGTTGCATTAAATGGACAAGAACGTCATGCTTTTATACACAATCTGTGGAAATATTCTCTGAAATATATTTTACATGATAAACCAGTTTTTAAAAACATTCCAAAAATGTGGATAACTGAAGATTCTACGATTCCTGAAAAGTTTGACAATAATTTATTACCACTAGATCATGAATTTGTAGAAGACTTCCAAGTAAATACTGAAAAAGAGCAAGAAGATCTTAAAAAGTAAGCAAATACTTGTTCGTAGTAGGTACTTGTTTTATTTCTACTAATACTTTTAGATTAATGTCTGGCTGTGAATTTGCAATTAGTAATGCAGAAGCTTTCATGGAAGTATTAGCTAGAGATTTATCTCTACTAGATGGAGAAAACATCCATTGTGTTTTAGCTTCAGAGGATCAAGTAGAAGCATTAATGGAACATTTGGAACTTGCATTAAATGAAGTGGAAAAAATGGAAACACAGTTGAATGATTATGATGAAATACTTTGTAATGTTAGAGATACAATGGAAAAAATGGAACACAAAAATTCCACACTTTCCACAGCTAATATGAATAATCAGTGGCTAATGAAGGAATTGGAAAATTTAACTGTAAATATATATTTTATTGCTACAAGTAGAAATGAGTTATATCTCACTTTTTAAGCTCTGAAAATAAGGAGTTGTTCAGTTTTTACTACTAGCTACTTTGGTGTAATGATCTTTGTTGAATTCTGATTTAGGATATTGTATTTGCTGTTATTAATAATTGATGTTTTTAAAATTTGAATCTCGATTACTTATATACTCTATTCAAATTTCCCCACCAGAACAGCTCTAGCAGAAGATGTTTTGGGTTTCTATTGGAGGATGGGCATTAATTTTCTAACTATGTTTTCGCCAGTTTACTAATAGGTAAAAAACAAGCAGTTAAAATGAAATTTCTAAGGGGTATAAAGGGAATAACAAAAAGAGGAAAAACGAAATAAGTAGATGACGATCTAAAAGTGGAAACGATATTAAGTTGTATAGAAAGACAACAACTGAGATGGTAAAAATGAATAAGTCCAGAGAATATGGGAAGCAAGATGAATCCAAAAACAGTTGAGAGGCCAGCCAAAGAAAACATGGAATGATGTGATTGTGATCAGGATATTTCAAAATGGCTACCTATACATGTGACTTCGTGCATGATCCAACAGAATTCCCGGAAGATTGCCCAGTATAACTATCTCTATGCTATGCCGCAGATGAAATTCAGAGCAATATTTCACCTAATAATATTCAAACGGTATTTTAAACTCTAAAGTCAATATCAAACTATCGCAAGTATTCATGTGTTCCAAGAAGTGGCAATGTATAGTTACCGAACATGATTATAATCCACAATAAAACAGCTCTCTTCTGTTCCAATCCATCCATCCCATTCCATCCATATATAATCTAGTAAATACTTTGTGAATTTATTATTTACTAATACTAATTAATTATTCACTAAAGCTTAAATAGAATTTTGCCTTATACATTTATTTGGAAGACCATAAAATGAAATGTGGCCCTACTCATTTTAACTGCCATGTGCTGTTGTTTATATTGAGCATAAATGAAATCTGAACAGAGTATAGAATTTTTTTTATTGGATGATAATTTTTAATTTGCTATATTTTTTAGACAAAATTGGATTTATCATCTGAGCATCAGAAAATTTTGGAAGATGCAGATTTCACAACAGCTAAAGGATTAACACTAGCTATAGATGCTGCAAATGCTTTAAAAAGAGTGATTAATTCAGATTTTGACAAGTCTTTACTTCAAATGTCGGCAGTATCTGAACAAAGAAAGAAGTTTGATAAATTGAAAGACAAATTTTCAAGAAATATTTGTAGACAACTCAACAACTTATTCATACACTTTGGCAATCATAAGGGTGAAGGAGAAAAAAATCTGGATGGTCTGATTTTACCACAACACAGTGGGGTCCATAAGGAATTATATCCGTACACTGAACTTATCCACTGGATTAAGGTACTCATATTATGTGATATTATCAAACAATCATAGAATATTTTTCCTAGGTTATGGATAAGCGGATGTATGAATCGTTAAAAGATGTTTATACATCATCTTTGGGTAAATTATATGATAGAGATTTAAAGACTCTTTTTACTGTCGCTAGAGAAAAAATTGCAGGTAAGATCAAAAAACAAACACATTTCTGGGTAAATTTCATACATATAAAAGGAAAATTGCATTTCTGACCAAATAATTATTTTTCTACTGTATACAGAGTGTCCCGTAAATCGTTAGTTTCTGAGATACAGGCTGATAAAGGGTACTGATGATAAACAGGTTTCATTGCATATCTTCTTGGGGAATAAAAATACAAATTAGTAGGCTATAGTCTCTTCAAAACACTTCAACAGTATTAATTTTGTCAAATTCTAATAAGTCATTGCCTTCCTACCGGGGGATCGTAAATTTTTATTGCATCATATTCTTGAAACACCCTGTATTTCGAGCTAAAGACTTTTGTCTGCAATTATTCACAAAATTTCTACATAAAAGGTTTGGTATTCAAATGAACGAAATGAATTAATTTTTTGAATTAAAGTTGCACAGAACATGTGTCAAAACATCATAATAATAATTCATTGACAAAACCTCGTTGCCTAGCAATTGGTCATAACTGGGTAAACTAGGTAACGGAATGAGCAGACTGCTACTCCTTCTCGAGATAGTTACAAAAGGTACACTCTGTTGAACTTAATACAACTCTTCATTTTCAAGATTTTTAACTTTTTGTTGCTAAAATACTTACATTGTAATTTTTTTTTAAACAATAAGTCTTTAGTTATTTCCGGAGTTTTTCCAAATAATTTAAACACAGACGTTTTTTATTGGTTTGTAATTCATAGTTCCACAATTTGAATTTGTTAATATAATTCCATATACTCGAAATAGAACAACAAAAAATATTGTTAACGAAAAGTGTATCTACTCATGAATAAACTTATCATTAAAACTATTTTGTATGTAGTAGTTTGTCCAAAATCAATTGCAGAGTCGATGAACACGAGTTCGTAGCCCTTGCCATGTCAGTTAACCAATACAGAATTTTTTTCATTCAAAAATGTCCTCTATGATAATTAAAACTAAATGCAATGTTTAGTAGATGTAATTGGTTTATTTACACTCTTTTGAATGAGACTATTTTCGTTAAAATTGGTTGATCCAAACCAAAGTTAGGTATTTATCCATCTTCCCCCCATCCTTTATTTGAAAAAGAAGAAAATGTACAGAGTCAAAACACTTTCACAATATTTAACTAGTCATATGGAATAAAATAAACGACACAAAATAATGAAAATAAATACCTCAATATGCCTAAATTACCTACTTACAACTAACAAATATTGTTTTCGTTTGAATTCATTAATTGTTTCTAATTTCTTTAATTCTTGTGGCAACCTTTAAAAAATATGAATTTTGAGCATGACTGTTGTTGACGGTCCTAATATAAAAATAATTTCTAAGCCTTGTATTATGGGTGTGAACATGATGGTTGTAAGTAATTTTATGTTGGAGATAGTCAGGCGCGTGACTTATTTATTAAGGAATTCCAATAACCAAAATGAAACGGCATGCAGATTAGTTATTGTTATCAATTTGAAAAGGGTGTCGGTAAATAATGTGCTTATTACAAAATGTCACAAAGAAGTAACAGCAACAAAACAAGAACACTAATTTTACGAATGTACACAATACGATCTACGTGTTCTGCAACCTACAGCTACGTCATGATGTCTGACAGTTTGATGAGCTTTGCTTTTAAATAGCACTATGTTTACTAAAGTTATTTTTGATTTAAATATTTTTTTGGGGATAGGTTTTCAAGATGTAATTTAATGATATTGATTAGAAAAAACTGAAAAGTTTCCTATTCTACCATACACTTCCTATCGTATTAAATAAATGAACCAAATAGTCCACAACTTTGACAAAGAACCCAACTTTTCTTCATAGTATATACTCCGTTGATGATTTTATTTACTGAAATCTTGCTATATTAATATAAATTTTACTATATCTGTTCCAGTAAATGGGAATGTTACATCGCCTACCATAATTATAGGACTTGATAGAGACCAATGGACTTTAGAAACTAGTAATAAAGATCGAGAACGATATGATACTGTATTAGAACAAGTACTTACCCAGTTGGAACCAGTATTTATGCAAGAACAACAGTTTTGTTTGAAGTTTTTCCAGGTTAGTTACAGTGTTTGAAATAACCTTATTGGATATGCTTCATATTTTGTTGCTCATACAGCTAGCAATAGAAAATGTCTAATACATATTATCAATACGAGGGTTGTCTTTTAAAATGTTGCATATAACAACATAGTTGGCGCCTGTCAACAATTATCACATGTCAAAATTAACTGTCATCTTTAGTTAACTTAACGCCAAAGTTTCAGACCGCTTCGTTTAAAGCTGTACCTAAATTGAATTTTTTTAAATGGAATTAAGCCGAGAAAATTTTCGCGCAATAATTTTTTACAATTTTCGAAAACAGTTGTCTCAAAAAGAATGCCTGCTGGTTTTTGTTTTCGGAATGAAGCACCACATAAGTCGACAATGGTATGGATAATTTAAACGTGGACGAATTAATCTTAGCGACGATCCAAGAACAGGTCTACCAACAAAGGCAGTCATCCAGGAAAACGTCGATGCTGTACGTAAGCTGATCCAAGAAGATCTACATGTTAGAGCAAAATTGGACATTTCAAAAAATTTTACATGAAGAATTATCTGTGAAAAAATTAGTTAATCGTTTAATACCGCATCTGTTGACGGAATAACAGAAAGCAATTAGAGTCAATTGGTGTCAAAAAACTCTAAACCGATTTAACGCAGGAAACTCAAAGAATATATACAGTGGTAATGAATCCTGGATTTACTCCTATGAACTTGAAAATAAACGTCAGTCGGTTGGTTGGGTGTCGAAGATGAACCAAAACCGACGAAAGTTACCCGTTCTCGAAGTGTTTCCAAAAAGATGTTGGCAACATTTGTCTCAAAAGCGGATCATGTAGCAACAATTCCTCTGCAAGATCAAAGAACTGTTACTGCTGATTGGTACATATCAATTTGTTTGCCGGAAGTAATTGCCGAGTTTCGAAAACCAACCCCCAACGATGAATGATTCTCCACCAAGACAACGCAAGTTCCCACATTGCTTTATCCTCAGAGCGACTGTCATTAGTGTCAACTTGTCAGTTGGTGGACATGTCCTATAACCTTATACCATCCATTTGTATATTTGTGCGGAAGTGCACTGTTTCAAAGAAAAATACGAACTCGCTCAGACAGGTTCACATTTAGATTAACTTTTATTACTGAAGTAAGCAGCTGTTTTTGTTTATTTCAGCTGGATGTAATAAATAGTCCGAATTCAGAAAATGCCGTCGAAACCGATGCAGTTACTTCAAGAAAAATAGAAAAACAAATAGATGAAGATATTCGAAATATGATGAGTAACCTATTCTCTTGTTTAAAACCAGAGCTTGACATGATTATTGAACACATCAAGAGGCAGGATAATTTGTAAGTATGCAGTAAAAAACGAATTAAATACTGTAGTACGAGAGCTGGTAACGTTTTGGCAAGTGATTTTAGTATACCTGTGCGCATCCGGTTTATACCTATTGGATTTTAAAATTCTTATTTTTTATTGTTTTTTTCACCAGTTTCTACACCTTTCTTCGAATGTAATGACGGACAGAAATTCCGTTGTTAAACTGGGATTTAGACTTATCAAAGTCTCTGAATGAATAGGAAAATGGGAAGAGTCTGACAGCTAATTCCTGCGTGTGCGAGAATGAGATACGCAGTGACAGCTGTAGCATGATAATTTTTTGCCAATCTCACGTGGACGGGCGTATATCGTGCGCTAGTGTTTGTTTACATTGGTGGCCTCTTGGATTTGAATATAGTATAGTCTGTTTAATGATCGAAGGTTTATATAGTACCAGTTTTGCCTGCACCAAGCGAGCACAATATCAACGCAGATTTGGAAAATATATTATTTTCGAGAAATTCGGTTCCCTCGTCTCAAAGAGTAAAAATAAATTAAAAAAAACAATGTAATAGCTAGCAATTCCTTACTGTTTTTTTTCATCATTATAAATTTTGTTTTGACAATGTTGTTTGTTGCTTTATTTATTTTTACTTTTGAGGCTTTTCGGCGCCGTCGTGCACCTCACGACTTTGCCCTTATGTATGGCGCGGGCCTGCTGATAGTAAAGCGCTGCTAAAGCGTTTTCTGCATGTGTGATACACAACTGTTTTTCGCCTACCGAATAAACCAAAAATTAGGAAAATATGACAAAAAACTTTGGCATACACTGATGTTTAATTAAAAAATTCACGTGAAACGTCAAAGTAATCAAGTGATAGATGGTGAAAAACTTCAAAAATCGTGGCGTTATGAATTTTCCGCCCTTGGGCTGCTAAACAATACTTTCCGCCCTATTTTTGGTTCCACCCTGTTTTGGTTTTCCGGTAAGGTAGACGAAAAAACATATTTAGACCGGGAAAACCTTGAGACGCAGGGTGACTCACCGCAGATTTCTGTAATCAATATACGTTGATTCATCATCATCATCGGCAAATGTTCTGCAGTTTAAACACAAAACTGGCGTGATTTTTCGTTTGAGTGTGTTCAAATTTGTGTACATCATAGTAAGCAGGAACACTGCAAACTCCTGGTCAAAATACCCTATCTGTCGGTTGTGCATGCAAGATGAGGAAACAGCATCACACATTATCTTCGAATGTGAAGCACTGGTCTCTTCACAAAAACGGTACTAACAAGCACAAAGAGTGGGGTGCCGAGGACTCGGAGCATCTTACTGGTGGTATCGGTTGAGGAACTGTGGCTTAGACATTGGAGTGTGCATTGCTGCGTTTCATATTTCGTACAATACCTGCAGGCAATTTAATTCATCTACGCAATTCACTTCACCGAACGTCATACTGCGTCTCAAAGTTCGCCCGGCCTTAATGTAACAATAATTGAAATATTTTTTTGCACGATCGGTTGTTTTCGAATGTTTACCATGCCCCTATGTCTGAAGCCGAAATGTATGTAGACTGGCCCTTCGGGCCAAACCCATTTTCCTGTTTACCATGCCCGTTTTCATGACAATAAGTAGCATTAACTGGTTTGTCAACAACTCACAGTTCGCTGAACGGTAAGTAAATTTAATCGAAAATTTCAATATATGTTATTTAATAATAATATCTACGGATAATCTACAAATTATTTATTCATATTAAAATTAATAGTACAGCTTGTTAAATTATTTAGACAAAATCCACTTGTTTGTGTTTGTGCGGCCTGTGTGTTACTAATTGAGACTGCTACAAAGTTTAAAGCTGGATTTATAAACTCTGTTGTTCGTTATTCCCGCTGCTCGAAAATGAAACATTGATATCACATACATGCGTTTATAAACCGTTGTTGTCGTGTTGTTCGTCGTTGCTCTCAAATAGATTAGATTAGATTAGAATTGGAGTGGCTCTTTGTCCTATCCCACTGCGACCTTTGCAGATCTATTGTGGTCCTCCGCCATATTTAGAGCTCGATATCTAGCTTTATTCTTTTTATTAGACCTATTAGCCTGGATACCGCCTCCTTTGCGTAGTTCTCTGCCCTCGGTTTTTCTTCTCCGAATAGGTGAAACCGCACCCTTGTTAGGCCTTCGCACTCACAGAGTAAGTGCTCCGCGGTTTCGTCTTCTTCCTGGCTGTCATCTGCTAGGCCAATTGTGTGCATATGCTTCCTTAGCCTACAATGCCCTGTCAGCATTCCCACCATCATCCTTGTCGTTTCTCGACTTTGACATAGTAGGTCGCGTGACAGTCTGACCGAAGGGCTTTTAAGGAATAGCTTAGCGTGCCTTTGCCCCGGAGTTTCATGCCACCAGCGCAACGCCTGGTTGTTTATCCATTGGCGGATGCTCTCCTTGGTGAGGCATTTAGCAATTCCGCAGGAAGGTTCTGGCCCTATCATGACCTCCGTCGCTCCCTGCTTGGCTAATTCATCGGCCTTTTCATTGCCTTTTATTCCTTGGTGGCCTGGCACCCAGGCTAGAGTCACTCTATTATGACTACCTAGTCTGTTGAGGGCCTTGCGACACTCCCACACCAGATTTGACGTCGTCCGATATGAGCTTATCGCTTTTAGTGTTGCTTGGCTATCGGAGTAGATGACGATTCTTTGGCTATCTACCTCCCGCCTCATCAACTCTTCTGCACAGCATTGCACCGCCATTACCTCTGCCTGAAAGACAGTGGCATGTTTCCCAAGGCTTAGAGAGATCGTGATCTTCTCTTGTACCCCATATATTCCGGCTCCTACTCCAGAGTCTGTTTTAGAGCCATCAGTGTACCAGTTGAGATTCGCTATTATAGGAGGCCCTGTATCCCAGTCCTTTCTCTCTGGAATGATTACTGTGAATTCATTTTTAAAACTATATTGTGGGGCAATCTGATCCATTGGCATTCCCAGTATTGGATCTGCCTTTATTTCTTCATATAGCTTTTTGTAGACCTTACCTTGTCCTTGACTTATTGGAGGAGGCCCCTGTAATAATCTGTGACTTACAGATCTTGCATTTCCCTGAACGAAGATATGCAGTGGTGGCAGGTTCAGTATTACCTCCAGGGCTGCAGTCGGCGTCGTTCTCATGGCCCCTGTGATACTTAGGCAAGCTTGCCTTTGGATACCACTTAACTGCCTTTGCGCCCCCATCTGCAGTGTCCTGGGCCACCAGACTACTGATCCATAGGTTATCATTGGCCTCACGACCTGTGTATATAACCATTTGGTCATGTTAGGATTCAATCCCCAATTCTTCCCACACATCTGCCTACACCTTCCGAGAGCGATTCTGGCCTTGTGCGTGGTTTTTTCGATGTGAGAATTCCATGTAAGCTTCTGGTCAAAGATTACCCCTAGGTACTTAACTTCTTTAGCAAATGGAATTTCCACTCCGTTAATTTGTGGCTTTTGTAGACCTTGCAAATTTCTCTTTTTTGTAAACGGTACCAGTGTAGTTTTGTGAGGGTTCACTGCCAGTTCCTCCTCCCTACACCAGCCACTTACTATATTAAGCGCCATTTGGGTGCGCTCTGATATCGTGTTTGGAAACCGTCCTCTTATGACGACGGCAAGATCGTCCGCATACCCTAGGCACTGAATACCTTCATCGGATAGCCGTACTAGAAGAGTATCTACAAGAATCGCCCACAAAAGGGGCGATAACACGCCTCCCTGAGGGCAACCCCTCCCCACCCCCGCCGTGATGGTTGCCTCTCCCAGGGTGGATGTGATTATCCTATTCCCTAGATTGACTGCAAGCCACCTGCAGATGATGGGTTCGATCCCTCTTCTTTCCATACACCTGGTTATAGATATTGGAGACGCATTATTGAATGCTCCCTCTATATCCAGAAAAGTAGCTACTGCTATTTCCTTGTCATCGATCGACTTGGAAAGTAGCCTGTTTAAGTCATCCAGAGCCAAGTCTGTTGACTTGCCTTGTTGGTAGGCATACTGACGCTCGCTTAGAGGGCGAGTTGTCAGAGCGTTGTCCTTTATGTACCTATCTACTAGCTTTTCCAAAGTCTTAAGCAGGAAGGACGTTAGGCTAATTGGTCTATATGATTGGGGCGTTTGGTCTGATATTCTACCTACTTTCGGAAGGTAGATGACCTTCACCTTCCTCCATATTACCGGAGTATATTTCCAAGCTATGCTAGCCTTGAAGATCTTACTTTGTTGCGGCACTAATGCCTCTTTACCCTCCTGCAGTAGGGCTGGATAGATTCCATCCTCTCCCGGTGATTTAAAGGGTTGGAAGTCATCTATCGCCCATCTTATTTTATCTGGTCTTGTAATAGCAGTGGCAATTTGCCAGTCTTCCCGACTGGGTCTACCTACCTCTTGGAGATTTCTGGCTACCTCCTGCCGACCTAGATACTTGATAGCTCCTGGAAAGTGTGCTCTTGTCAGCAACTCCAAGCTTTCCTGAGCCGTTTCTGCATAGTTCCCGTCCGTTTTCTTCAGGAGACTCACCTTTTCATTGGAGCCTTCTTTGGCCAGAACTTTGTGGATTCGAGCGCATTCTGTGGTCTCTGTAATTTCCTCACAGAACCTTCTCCATGAGTCCCTTTTTTGCCTTCCGGATCTCCTTATTATAGTGAGTAAGCTTACTCCTGTACAGGTCCCAGTTTTGGTTGAGCTTGGCTTTATTGAATAGCCTTCTTACCTCGGTTCTTAATCCCTCTAGGTAATTGTTCCACCAAACTGTGTTCCCTTTGCGTTGCCTTGTTCGTTCCGGACAGTTCACTCGGTAGGCATTCAACATTGCCTCGTTAACCTGGTCAACTGCCACTTCTAGGCTTTCTTTCCCTTTAATAGTGACTGTCCCTTCCTTAAGTGACTCTCTGAGGGATTCATCATATCCTTCCCAGTTAGTCTCTCTTGGATTTCTGAACTTAGTCACTATTAGGGCTGATGACTTCAGCTCAAATCTGATATGCCTGTGGTCGGAACATGATGGTTCCTGCGATACCCGCCAAGCCACTATGTTATCACTTACTCTGTTGGTAATCAAAGTCAAGTCTAATACCTCTTTCCTAACCGCTGTGACAAAAGTAGGTTCTGTACCTCTATTGGCAATAAATAACCCTTCCCTAAGTATGAATTCATAAAATGACTCACCTCTTTTGTTGATGTCCGTACTGGCCCAGATCGTATGATGGGCATTGGCATCGCATCCCAGTATAAGCTGCATGTCCCTCTCCCGGCAATAGTCTACGACAGCCTTTAATACCTGTGGAGGACAGGTCAGCTCATCTCCTGGACAATAGGCGGAACAGACGACTACTCTCTTCGTCCCACCCTGCGTTTGGTATGAAAGGATTCCTGCAACCAAGTCCCCGGAGCAAAGCCCTGGAATTAGTATACAATTAACTCTTTCACTGTGTATTATACATGCTCTTGGCCTCAATGCTGACCTATGATAGAGTAACGTACCTGTTTGTTGTTTGAGGCCCGCTATGGTCCTTCCATGTACCCAAGGTTCCTGCAGAAGGGCCACATCTATGCCTTCTTTTTCCCACCTTCGACACAGCACGGCACTGGCAGCCTTGGCGTGTTGAAGGTTGACCTGCAGGAACCTAACGCTGTCCTCTAGGTCGAAGAGTGGGAATCCTCTGTGGGCTCTGTGACCCTGGGCTCCCCCTGCTCCCTGACCGGTAACGGCCTTTTGAGAGGGCTAACGCCACTTTGCTGGTCTGCTTCCCCGCTCTCAAATAACAAAATTCTATATTTTGTTATTCGTGATTCGCAGTTCCACCAATGAAAACTTAAGTTAGTGCCACGTGACATTTATATCTGCCAGTCATGTCAAACTCCACTTATTTTGATAATAAATTTGCTGTAGAAGAACTCATTACCATCTTACTTTCTTGATATATTGATACAAAAACGGGAAACAATAACAAAACAATAATCTGTCACGTCAATTTTTCTGTCGTATGACATGCGTCACCTCTGTGACCAATCAAATTTCAACATCGCCAACAACGAAAAACCAATATAAATTAGTCGACTCGGGAACAACTGTGAATAACGAATCGCCAGCGGCGTGGAAAACTCGGCGAGCAACAAACAAGGGGAATAACAGAGTTTATAAATCCAGCTTTAATCTTGTTGTATTGTTACAACCATAGACAATATTTTCTCTATGGTTAACATTGTTGTGCAAAATCTATCTTGTTTTGAAGAGAATCCTCTACATAACATAACACCTTAGCAACCATGCATTTGCTACTCGAAAAATGATTAATCAAAAATTTGAATGAGAAAGTAGTATTCCTGTTATTTAATTAATTAATTATTATTGATCCCGATCGTGCAAAAAACGTTATAAGCATGTCGAACATTAAGGGGTACCGATCTCAGAAAATAATTGTCTTCGATCGGTAAACCATTCTTACCGTTGTCCATACTTAATATACTATTGTGTTTCCAGCTACTGCATGTACGTATTAGTGCGACTAAATCAACATGTAATGTCAGCGCAGAGTTCGTTTTTAAGCAACACATTTGCATCGCTCCTTATCGAAGTAAAAAGATCATTAGATCATTTCATGCAACAACAAATAGAATCTATAAAAGATTGTAGAATATCGAAAAAATCAAAATGCGGCATTTTGCCGTACGTTTTAAATTTAGAAATTTTTGCAAAAAACGCTAATTGTTTGTTGAAAAGTGATCGTGGAGCTGATCTTGAAAAATGGTATACTAGATTGGTGGATACGATGTTGGAATATATAGCGGTGCATGCTGTTGACCATAAGACTCCGCTACAAGTTATAAAAATGGGTGAGTTAGAGGTTTTAAATTAGTTTATTAAAATGAATTTTTATATATTGCGGATGGCTTATTTCCGAGGATATTTAAAAAGTTCAATATTATAATGTTGAGCATCAATTTGTAGCCAAAAGATGTTATCCGTAGGAGATATATCGTAGGGCGCAATCTTGCCAAAATTAAAATGCTTCTGCAACCACGTGTTATGTTCTTTGTTATTCATTTTCCTTTCAAATAAATAAGCAGTGGTCCAGTGTGCAGTGTGTTGAGAAAAACAATTTTATTGTAGAAACTTTCATGTTGGTGCTCACTACGGTACATAAGGGTTGCTACTAACTGGTTCCGGCAATTCCTATTACCAGCACTAAGAACAACACCTTCTTATCCTTCTGAGCATGAACCATCTATAATTTTTGAAAATAGAACAACAAAAAACATTGAAAGATTTCACAATGTACCACCGTAAGTGAAGGTAGGAAAATTGAAAATTTTTATTGGCTGGTTTAAAAATATTCTGTTTAACTTTCCTAGAAGTTGATTGACCAGTTCTTAAAATGAGATTTAAACTTCGTGGGAAGAGTGTCAAATAAGAAAAAATATTATTAATTGCACAAGAAAAAAGCGGCTAATACGAACTAATAGAAAAATTTGTTTATAATCTTAAGGAATTTGGTCTCTCTTTCCTTTCTTACTGTATTTTCTATCAATTATAATCGCCTAGATGCGAATATGACCGAAGGTGTTTATAGAGTACCTAATATCGAAAAAAGTCTCAGTCCAGTGTATCTTCCCTGCAAAAAAAAACATACGAGGTTTATCTTTTATGTGTTGCATATAACAGTATAGTTGGCACCTGTCAACAAATATCAAATGTCAAAATTAACTGTCATGTTTAGTTAACTTAACGCCAATGGAATAAAGCCGAGAAAATGTTCGCGCAATTATTTTTTACAATTTTCGAAGACAGTTGTCCCAACAAGAATGCCTTGTTGGTTTCTATTTTCGGCAATGAAGCGCCACATCAGTCGACAATTTCTCGTTGGTATGGAGAATTTAAACGTGGTCGGATTAATCTTAGCGACGATCTAAGAACAGGTCCACCAACAACGGCAGTCACCCAGGAAAACGTTGATACTGTACATAAGCTGATCCAAGAAGATCGACATGTTGGAGCATCATTGGACATTTCAAAACATTTTACATGAAGAATTATCTGTAAAAAAATTTGTTAATCGTTTAGTACCGCATTTGTTGACGAAATAGCAGGAAGCAATTAGAGTCAATTGGTGTCAAAAAACTCTAAACCGGTTTAACGCAGGAAACTAAAAAAATATATACAGTGGTGATAAATCCTGGATTTACGCTTATGAACTCGAAAATAAACGTCAGTCGGCTGGTTGGGTGTTACAAGATGCTCCAAAACCGACAAAAGTGATCTGTTCTCGAAGTGTTTCCAAAAAGATGGTGGCAACATTTGTCTCAAAAACTGGTCATGTAGCAACAATTCCTCTACAAGATCAAATATCTGTTACTGCTGATTGGTACATATCGATTTGTTTGCCGGAAGTACTTTTCCAAAAATTAAGAATGAACTGCGTGGTCAAATGTTTCAGTCCCCAGAAGATGCAGTCAACGCCTTCAAAAACTCAAAACTCAACTTCAAAAACTTTGAATGTACCTACCATTAGTTACAAATCAAGCTAGCTTTTATTTTAAATTTTAGAAAACTATCATCACTTATACTCGTTATTATCCCAATTAAAAATATCCGTATTGGATAATCAAAGGAAAGAAGCCAAACAAAAATATAACGATGCTCTCACAGCATATGTAACTTTGTATTTCGGAAGACCGCTAGAAAAGTTAAATGTAAGTTTTTTAAAGTTTATTTTATTTATTTTTTAATTTATGCAGACAACTGTAGTTCACTTTCGATTTCTTTTATTACAGACATTTTTTGAAGGTGTTCAAGCCAGAGTTGCTAGTGGTATTAAAGCTTCGGAAGTCAGTTATCAGCTAGCGTTTAGCAAACAAGAGTTACGAAAAGTTATTAACCAATATCCAGGATCTCAAGTAAGTAACTGCCTTCAATCTATGTAGAGACATCAGGTTTGTTCATACAAAGAAATTCCAAATCGATTGGAAATTGCTCCCACTTCTACATTCCATTTGTGATTCGTTATAAATAGATTGGCAATTTTCGTTATACTGACAGCATGACAGTCGTTAATCTGCGCGCATTTATACTCATTGCTGCTTCGTAAATTAAACTAGTCGCTTGCCAAACGCAAAAGCTGACAAGCGAAAACTTAACGAGGAAATCAAAGTTCCAAATAACTATACCAGGTAGGGAGATGAAGGGTAATTCTCTATGGCATATTGAAACTACGTCTAATAATCCTTTGGTAACTTTCAGAGGCATAGAAAAACTTTATGCTTGATATAATAGCCGCCAGATTATCGCCTTGAGCTGTGTCGCCTCGTAATATTTTCGATTTGAAAATAAATCGGCTTTCACACGCATCAATTGTCTTTCTATATTTTCTAATATTATTTCCTCAAGTCTTTCATCTTCATTTACAACAACAATAACATTTATATTCTTGATGAGCATCATAATGTATTAATTTATTTAATGAAAAGCAAACTCAAATTTACAGTTCGCCAAAAATTAGATTACAAAATGATGACTATGTGATTTTCACTAGTGATGTAACGGAGGTCCGGCTCACCTACTGACTCCGGCCACATCCGTCCTGAAGCCGGAGTTCCCGACTTCGGCATTATTGGCACCGGAGATAGGCCGGAGGAATTATTTTTTAAACTTGAATAAAAAATAAGAAAAAATGTAAAAAAAAAACGTTTTATTTTAAATCTGATTCAAAAAATGACAAAACTAAAATAGGTATATTCTCTAGTACTCAAAATTTAGACGGGGAAGATTATGGTGAATAAACAATAATTTCTCAGCATTTCGTGGAGTAAGTCTATTACGTTTATCTTCATATATGTTTCCCGCTTCCGAAAAACTTCGTTCTGAGTAAATACTGCTAGGTGGAGAGGATAAATATTTTATTGCCAATTTCACCAAATCAGGAAAAGCATGTTGGTTATCTTTCCAAAATGAAATGGGATTCGATTGTCTATCATTGAGTGGGAGTAATAGATAGGCAGAAATTTGCTTTGACAGATCCTTGTTTTTCTTTAACCTAGGTGTGGCTGCGCTTATATTGGTTTTGATTTTGATATTCGATGCAGATTGGGCAATTTATTTGTAACAGTCAAAAATTGAATCACGTTTCCGCTTTGAAGAAGGGGGAGAATCCCCAATGCTGAGGCTGTTACTGGAAGATTCACTTGAATATCCATCATTATTAGATATTTCATCTTGTTGAAGTTTAAGTGCCTCCACTGATAACAACCGTTTAACATTTTCACCTCTTTCATCATCAGCACTATCTGCAATAGAAAAAAAGGCCACTTTGTAGCGCGGATCTAAAATTGTTGCCAACGAACAGTTTTCGTTTTTCTCGTATTCTCCAAACCTTTTGTGAATTTCTTCCACTGAAGTTTGTAGTAAAGTGCCCAGACCAAATGGGTGAACTTTTGATAAATATTTATTGAGCATTACAATAGAAGGAATCACATCAGATAAATATGAGTCTGTACTGCTAAGCTGTCTTGTAAGTTCCTCGAATGGTGCTAACAAAGTTAGCAGAGAACCAATTAAATCCCATTGTGTTTTGGTCAAATTACCAATGTTATTTTCATTAGCATAAATTGATAAGCATCTTTTTTGTTCATAAAGGCGCTCTAGCATATAGAATGATGAATTCCATCTGGTTTGGACGTCTTGAATTAATTTTTTATTTGGTAGGTTAAGGTCATTTTGAATTTGTTTAAGTTTGTCACAGGCTAAAGACGAATGACAAAAATGACCCACAATTTTTCTAGCCACTGCCAACGTGTCAATGACTGCTCTTTGCGATTTTAAGGATGATATAACCACTAATTGTAAGGAATGTATAAAACATGAAAAATTTTCAACTCCTAATTCATTGCAACCTTTAACCATATTGGATCCCCCATCTCTAATTATAAGATGTATCTGAGACTTTGTTAAATTCCATGATCCTAGCAAATTTTCAAATTTGGCACAAATATTTACACCTGTGTGGGATCCAGAAAAATGTTCGCAATTCAAAACAGCATTGTATTTTATGAAGGAAATTGGATCTATCCAGTGACCAGTCAAACTTATAAAGCTTTCATTGTTTTCTTGGCAAGTCCAAATATCCGAGGTTAATGAAATGTGCTCAGCTTTTTCTAACAGTACACTTATTTTATTTCTCAAGCGGCCATAAATATCGGGAATTATGTTGTTGGAAAAATAAATTCTTGAAGGAAGGTTATACTGTGGTAAAGCATGAGACATTAGTCTTGTAAAACCCTCATTAGTAACAATTGAGTAGGGTTGATTATCTAAACATATCATTTCAGCTATTTTATAATGAACTTTAACTGCACGACTGTCCATAATGTCCCATATTTTTTTTTATCTATTACTTTTTCTAATGATAATTGAATTTTGCTTCCTTTTTGTTCATTGTTTTCAGTTTCTTTAACTTTGTCTTTTTCTTCAGTTAGATAAGTTAGATTATTAAATTCCTCTTGATGAATGCTTTTTAAATGTCCAAAAAGAGGTGTAGTAGAAGCTGCTTTGCCACTACCACCTCTTGAAATTAACTTTTTGCAATAATTGCACTCTGCTTTAGTTTTATCACTTTCACTGATTTTGAAATGTTTCCAGATCACACTATGTTTTTGTTTCGAGCGTTTCAACATTTTTAATCACTATTTTTACTAATTTTTAGTATTGTTATGTTATAGTTTTTTTATGTAAAAAATGTACTAATCTAATAAGCTAACAACACCGAAGTTTCAAACAAACAATATTAATTTGAACTTTTAAGGTTATGTTATTCACAGGGATGCAAGATGCAAGTTTGTTTTGCGCATGTTTTGTGATTTTTTGACAATTGACAACCTCCGGCTGACCTCCGGCAGTAACTCCGGCTAAATATTGCCGAAGTTACTGACTTCGGCCTTCGGCAAAATCTTACCTCCGTTACATCACTAATTTTCACATGGAAAATTCAATGTATTTCAAGGATACTATTTTGTCAGAAACAAAAAAAGATTTGTCAAAGTGAGATTTTTGATTACTACTGCCGACTGGAATAATAGATAAATGTATATTGTAGAATGCGACTGGTGGAATTCTATTTGGTACAGAGTTCTGTAGCTGATTGTCATAAGGCACCAACACCAATGGAAGTATAATGGCGAGTTTATAAAAATACTTAGTCCTAAAAGTTCAATGATATGGGTTACTTTATGTAGTTTATAAAAGTCGTAACTTATAGACCGGTCTATTAGTATTAGTCATAAGACCTGACCTTCAAAGTTCGCAACTTTTAATTTCTAGGACCAAGACAATGCGCAAGCGCCATGTTAATCTTATTGTGTCCTGTGCTAAAGACTGAAATAGACGATGTATTGAGCGTTCAGCAGATAAAATTAAGGAAATATGACAGTTTTATAAACCAGCGCCAAAATTCTAGGACTAAGTTAGGGATAGGACCACGGCTAAGTTGAAACAAAGGATATTTTATAAACTCACCATATCATAACATTAACATAAATTGTATTTTAGGTTAAGAAAGGATTGGAGGCGCTTTATAAAAAAGTTGAAAAACACTTATCAGAAGAAGAAAACCTGTTACAAGTGGTATGGAGGGCGATGCAAGGAGAATTCATAAGGCAATACAAAACTTTGGAAGATTTAATACATCAGTGTTATCCGGGATCGATGATAAGTTTGGAATTTACAATAGATGATATTTTAATGTTCTTTTCAGATATAGCACAGTCTCACTAAGAAATAGACCGATCTATGAAAATGAACATTTTCAGCTTAAAACATTTTTCATATAACAGCTAGAAAAGTAAAATTATGTGTTCTCTGTTTATAAAGCAGGTAGAATAATTCAAAAACCATAGTTCGCATAGTAAAAATTACTGGTAATATTTAATAAACTATCAGCTGTAAAAACCATATTTAAAAATTAATCGAATCGCTTATTACAGTCGTTTACCCTATTTGTTAAGGCGCCATTATCGAAATTGTTTATAGCATCAATGCGCCAGCGAAGATAACTAATTTAGATTCGCTCCAGCAGCGTCTTTTTAACCATTTGATCTTGCACCAAGTGAAAGATTGAGGTTTGCGCATGTCAACACGTGACTAGATACACTGAGTATTATTGCTCTGTACTAGATATAACCTGTCCATAGGTCTGCTAAAGCAGATTGGAAATTGTGTGCCTCATCAGATCTCTAGGTTAAAGATATTTTCATAATGGATTCAGTAGACTTTTTAGTCGATAGTGAAGATGAAAGTGAATAGTTCAACTAAAGTAAAGAGGTTTCTGACGGCTAATTGGAGGATAGACAAAGGTCAACGAAAAAGTTTGTTTTCCTTCTCTTCTCTGTGTCTGAAGCGTTCCATCAGCAATTGTTAGTTACATATTCCCAAAAGATTCGAATCAACTCATGCGTAAAGCCTTTGCAACGTTCTGCTGAAACAAACCTATTGTCATAAATCAACAGAAACAATTATTCGAAGTAAGTTTATCATCCACCGCATAGACATAGAAAAAATAAGACTTGATTTAGTAATATTATACTATCTGTAAGAAGTAGTGAGTTTCCCGTCATGATTAAAATAGTACAGGTTAGTCCAGTAGCAGTTCGCGCATAAGCTTTTATTAAAAATATAGTGCCCAATGAGAAGTGGGGTTTAAAGGCAACCATCTTGTCGCGCAAAGCCAATTACAATCGAGGCGCTAGTTTTTAAAACTACAATTTATATTTATGTATATTTATATTCAAGTAATAATTAATGCAAAAATTTACTTTTATTAGTATTAAAAATTATCATAATTTAAAGTTTACAAAAATGTATTTTATTACCTATACATTACAAATAGAAGTATTTTTTAACAAATTGGAATTTAAAAAAAGTATAAAGTATAAAAGTATAAAAAAGTTTTTTAGGATAGGATCAATGAAAATTGAAAATAATTGTAAATTATTAATAAAATTTTTTATTTTAAAATTAAAAAACTTTTTAATGTGGTATAAAATAACATATTTTTTAAAAATATAATGTTACAATATTTAAAAAAATAAGTCAACATGCTACATACTAGTAATTTTTTTTCTCAGTTTTAATAATGTACATTAATATATCTAAATCTTAAGAATTTACATTAAATATATAACATTTTAACAAACAGTACATGCTTTAAAATAAAACACACACATAAATGTATAGCAAAATGGCCGCCTTTAGCCCCCTGCGCAACAGATTTTTATTTTGGTTCCAAGGTCAAGCGCTACTGGAGTAACCTGTACTATTTTAATCATGTTTCCCGTTGCCTTATGACATAAACGATAGGCTGGCGCATGCGCGGTTTCCACCAATTTAATAAAACGAAAGACACTGAAACAAATTTGAACTTTGTGGCAATATTTTATTAAATTTAACTTATTAAACTGAACACTTGAAGTTCCTTTACTGACCAATCTAGATGTCTTCTCCTGGTTGTCAAACTAACGTAATTTCAATATAGTCACTCGTATATTGAAAAATAGATTTGGCGTTGTTAAAAATAATGTAGATAAAAAAACTAAGCAGAAGGAACAGGTGAAACTTTGTTATGTTCTGTTTATCATTACATGTGATGGATTTTAGTTTTTAAACCGTTTAAATCTGGTTGGTACCGCAGTTTTAAGAAGATGGAATATAATCTATCCCTTTTGGTTTGTACCTAAAATGAGCTGCATTGCTTACAATCCGATTTCGGTGTATTGATGCTATCGTCGGTGCGATGTAGATGTTTCTTGTATAACGTTTAACTGTGTCTGAGACTGATGCGACCATCGTGTCAATATGGTATCTTTCATAAAGGTAATACCTCAAAGACGCAAACAAACATCTTTTGTGAATATTTTTTCAAGACTTTCAAGGCTCTGCCTCGATGCTGATTGGCTACATAAAAAGAGTCGGACTGAAGAACGTGATCTTGGTTCAGAAGACCACCGTAGATTTGGGTCGCAGTGGTATAGGACAATTAGTTACCTTATCAAATTTAATAAACGGCTTCCTTAGATAGAGCAAGATCACTTATGTATACTAACAAATTTTCGACTTGGCTATTATTATAAATATTTTGAAGTAAAAGATAGAGAATTGAGGCGTTCTACACTGATAATTCACTCTGTATGTGTGTGTATCATAGAGTGATTTTGAGTCAATCTCTTGTGAAAAATTGAATCAGGTGTGAGAAACAAGATGAATGAATAGAAAATGGTGCAACTTCAGGGACAGGATTCTTGACTGAGAGAGTAGAGCTTCCCGAGAGAAAACATATTTTGCTTTGTCACTGCAGTCACTGTTCTCTCGGGAAGCTTCTCTCCCTTAGTCAAGATGCGACCTCGGATCACTTTTGTAGGCTTAAGGAATAGAAGGAACATTCAACGAAACGATACATTTCTTCAATTCAACATTCTAATGTCGTGAATGTAGAAAATAAAGACACTCAAATGCTCCTCTTTATATTAATTATTGTACTCTCCTTATTGTATCATTTTACGAATATAGTACAGGTTTGAAAACTAAAATCCCGTATATCCAATGTTTTCAAATTTTCGGAATCAGCTATTTACATAGATAACTTATGACCGTATGCACCGCTTAGGTACCCTTAACTCGTTTAAGCATTTAACTACTTTATAATTTTAAGTGGATATGCACCATCAATTCTATGGAAGTTATACCAGTTTAAACGTAAACGCCCAATATTGGAGGTTTAACTTTAAACTGTTCTTTTTGACACTTGGATAAAACTTATGTCAATGTCTCCTAAAAGACAGTTAGATTTGAAGAGGTGACTGTCAAGAAAAAAATGTTGATTCTAATGATTTAAACTGTTGCAGGTTTTATAAATGAAGTACATGTAATTCGGAATTCAAATAACAGCCGTCACGTCCCTAACTGTAAAGGATAGTACTCAAAACTCAAATAACGTCAAGCATTGTCACCAACAAAGGTTTTTTACACAAAAAAGTCCCTTAATTTTTCGACGTTGTCAAACTTCTTCCAGCTTTAACTATCGTTCGGTGCATTCCAAGGCAACATTAAATGCGTTTAACTATTTAGACAAGTGTAGTTAAACGGGTTTAGTACTAAAAACAGTGCATACGGCCATTAATTAGATAACAATTCAATTTATTATATGTATAAAATGTATATATTTATTAAAAAATATTTTGTTATAATTTTATTTTAATTTCACTTTTGTGTTGAAAATCGAGCTCGGTATCAATTCATGTCTTAAGGCGCGTTTAGAATGGAATATAACTCGCGCATTAATCCTCGCTACTCGCGAAGCAGATGCGAGTAGAGCCAACGTCCAATCGGACGAACACCAGACAAATAATATTCGCGCAGAGTTAAGCTTCGTTTGTATAACTGCGTATATGGCATAACGCTAATCTTGTATGTTTGCAATTATGAATTCACTTCTAATACAGCCACAAATGTTTATTGCCATTTTTCTTAATATAAAAGAATCGTGTATTTTAAATACAATTGTTCTCGCAAGCTCTACCTTCTACAAACTGAATACTTGAAGAGACGGTTCCAAAGCCACTGATAAGACCATTTATATTAAGAAACTGATGATGGTTGCAAGCTTGACTGCCTGACAATAAATGCAACACACTTTATTGTGTCCGGATCCCAGCGTCTATGTCGCAAGCTTGAAGAGATATATTGACAGATGACCATGCAGTCAACAACTTCTGCGCAACTTTCGGCTCTGATTGGACTTTGACTATTGGTCTTTGATGTTTTAAGGTGCAAAATAAAAGGTAGAAGAGGGTCAGAAAATGCCGAGCATCACGAATGTCATTAGTGGATTTCTTTGGACTAGGAATGGACAAAATAAAATTGCAGTGTGATTGTTAACCTCATCAGAGGATAAATGCCGGGAGACATCATTCGGTGAAAAAATAACACAATGGGCTAGTTCAGCCGGGATAAACGGTTGAAACGAAGCACAAAACATGTTGAGTATGCTGGCAGTCAGCGGCTGACATAACCTAACTAATAATATACTTCCAGTTTCATTGGATACAATCATTTGATTATATATTACTGTAATATGTAATCTTTTAAGTTTATTTTGACATGTAGTGATGTAACGGAGGTCCGGCTCACCTACTGACTCCGGCCACATCCGGCCTGAAGCCGGAGTTCCCGACTTCGGCATTATTGGCACCGGAGATAGGCCGGAGGAATTATTTTTTAAACTTGAATAAAAAATAAGAAAAAATGTAAAAAAAAACGTTTTATTTTAAATCTGATTCAAAAAATGACAAAACTAAAATAGGTATATTCTCTAGTACTCAAATTTTAGACGGGGTAGATTATGGTGAATAAACAATAATTTCTCAGCATTTCGTGGAGTAAGTCTATTACGTTTATCTTCATATATGTTTCCCGCTTCCGAAAAACTTCGTTCTGAGTAAATACTGCTAGGTGGAGAGGATAAATATTTTATTGCCAATTTCACCAAATCAGGAAAAGCATGTTGGTTATCTTTCCAAAATGAAATGGGATTCGATTGTCTATCATTGAGTGGGAGTAATAGATAGGCAGAAATTTGCTTTGACAGATCCTTGTTTTTCTTTAACCTAGGTGTGGCTGCGCTTATATTGGTTTTGATTTTGATATTCGATGCAGATTGGGCAATTTCTTTGTAACAGTCAAAAATTGAATCACGTTTCCGCTTTGAAGAAGGGGGAAAATCCCCAATGCTGAGGCTGTTACTGGAAGATTCACTTGAATATCCATCATTATTAGATATTTCATCTTGTTGAAGTTTAAGTGCCTCCACTAATAACAACCGTTTAACATTTTCACCTCTTTCATCATCAGCACTATCTGCAGTAGAAAAAAAGGCCACTTTGTAGCGCGGATCTAAAATTGTTGCCAACGAACAGTTTTCGTTTTTCTCGTATTCTCCAAACCTTTTGTGAATTTCTTCCACTGAAGTTTGTAGTAAAGTGCCCAGACCAAATGGGTGAACTTTTGATAAATATTTATTGAGCATTACAATAGATAAATATGAGTCTGTACTGCTAAGCTGTCTTGTAAGTTCCTCGAATGGTGCTAACAAAGTTAGCAGAGAACCAATTAAATCCCATTGTGTTTTGGTCAAATTACCAATGTTATTTTCATTAGCATAAATTGATAAGCATCTTTTTTGTTCATAAAGGCGCTCTAGCATATAGAATGATGAATTCCATCTGGTTTGGACGTCTTGAATTAATTTTTTATTTGGTAGGTTAAGGTCATTTTGAATTTGTTTAAGTTTGTCACAGGCTAAAGACGAATGACAAAAATGACCCACAATTTTTCTAGCCACTGCCAACGTGTCAATGACTGCTCTTTGCGATTTTAAGGATGATATAACCACTAATTGTAAGGAATGTATAAAACATGAAAAATTTTCAACTCCTAATTCATTGCAACCTTTAACCATATTGGATCCCCCATCTCTAATTATAAGATGTATCTGAGACTTTGTTAAATTCCATGATCCTAGCAAATTTTCAAATTTGGCACAAATATTTACACCTGTGTGGGATCCAGAAAAATGTTCGTAATTCAAAACAGCATTGTATTTTATGAAGGAAATTGGATCTATCCAGTGACCCGTCAAACTTATAAAGCTTTCATTGTTTTCTTGGCAAGTCCAAATATCCGAGGTTAATGAAATGTGCTCAGCTTTTTCTAACAGTACACTTATTTTATTTCTCAAGCGGCCAGAAATATCGGGAATTATGTTGTTGGAAAAATAAATTCTTGAAGGAAGGTTATACTGTGGTAAAGCATGAGACATTAGTCTTGTAAAACCCTCATTAGTAACAATTGAGTAGGGTTGATTATCTAAACATATCATTTCAGCTATTTTATAATGAACTTTGACTGCACGACTGTCCATAATGTCCCATATTTTTTTTTATCTATTACTTTTTCTAATGATAATTGAATTTTGCTTCCTTTTTGTTCATTGTTTTCAGTTTCTTTAACTTTGTCTTTTTCTTCAGTTAGATAAGTTAGATTATTAAATTCCTCTTGATGAATGCTTTTTAAATGTCCAAAAAGAGGTGTAGTAGAAGCTGCTTTGCCACTACCACCTCTTGAAATTAACTTTTTGCAATAATTGCACTCTGCTTTAGTTTGATCACTTTCACTGATTTTGAAATGTTTCCAGATCACACTATGTTTTTGTTTCGAGCGTTTCAACATTTTTAATCACTATTTTTACTAATTTTTAGTATTGTTATGTTATAGTTTTTTTATGTAAAAAATGTACTAATCTAATAAGCTAACAACACCGAAGTTTCAAACAAACAATATTAATTTGAACTTTTAAGGTTATGTTATTCACAGGGATGCAAGATGCAAGTTTGTTTTGCGCATGTTTTGTGATTTTTTGACAATTGACAACCTCCGGCAGTAACTCCGGCTAAATATTGCCGAAGTTACTGACTTCGGCCTTCGGCAAAATCTTACCTCCGTTACATCACTACCAAAGATGACAAAATAAATTTTCTCTCATCCTTGACAGCGCTGAGTCTACAAAGCGCAAATAATTGCCGTTGCGTCCGATGCTCAACAGTTGAGATGCAGCATCCCGAGTGAACGCAACCTCTGAGTCAGCAACTCAACCGTTGAGCCTGTCTGAACGCTCCCAAACATTAGTTCAGACATCACCGTATCACGACCAAGCACTTTAACATGCGCCTTTCTTCCACGACACGGTGCGGTTGAAATTGCTAGAAAAAAGGTATGTGATATAAAAAAAATCAATATAAACTATGTACATAAATATAAACTTTTTATTTAAATATAAACATATGATAATCACTATATATAATTTTTTCAATATAATATATGAAATAACCAAAACATAAACTGGCTTTTTGGAATGTCCCAGGCTGGTAATCCACAAATAAAAACATTTTTTTCTTAAAAATAAACGTTTTCTTAATTAGATTTTTTTTGCATTTGATACATTTTTTATAAAACAATATTTATAAAATTTAAAAAAGTAAGATAGTACGCATAAAAAGCTAAATAATAAAAAAAATTGCTTTTGAATAAAATGCGAACAATCGAATACACCAGCCCCGGTAAACAAATAATTTACATCATGATATGAATTTATAATATAAAAAAAACGAGCATTAAAAAGACTCAAAGTAATTCGTTGAGATTAGCTATAGATTTCTTTAACAGGTCATGTTGACTTCGAGCATGCTTGATTTCTAGTTCTGCCAATTCGATAAGACTGAAAACAAAAATATTATTAATTCATCTATGAATCTTTGTTGGGAATAATGGATTTTGTTACAAATGTCATTCAAAATCAAAACAATGACGTGGTCAACACAGTTGTTCGTTTGATTTTCCGCAGTCTAAATTGACATTATTGCTCAAATCTAATGCGTTGGAACTAAGGCATGCTGTTGCCATGTTTAAAAATGTCTCATGAAGTAGGGTCATATTGTAAAATAAAAATATCTGTCCAGACCCCCTGCCTGTTTTCGTCAGCGGCCAAATGTCTGTAATAATCAAAGGAATCTCCGCGACATAGCGGGTAGCAGTCACCGACACACTTTCATTCAAATTAGTTTGATAAGTATAATTAAGGAGTACACTCTACATTTGTTATTTTTGTTTTTGGTCTCGGTGGATGGCCAGGACAGGCATCCAGGACCATAATCATGCCTTCTTAATTCATGTAACAGTTAACGTACACTGTAAACTTTTCTATTTAAACTGTCCCGTACTTAAAACCTGCGATTTTTATTTATTATCAATAATGATTTTTAGTGCCTTGTATCATAATCTCATCGTCGTCAGGTATTCTCAATAAAAGCCAGTCAGTGACGATCTGAACAAGTCAGTTTAGTGTAGTCGAATTCATTTACGTGGCTGCGCAGGCTGCTGAATTTAATACCGGCGACAGGGCCGCTTGTGCCGCCGACCTAGCATCAGACTGTGTTGAGAGAATCCAGGCCTGTAGTTGGGGATTTTTGGAAAGTTTACAAGAAAAATATTTTTGTTACTTCTGGATATTTCTTTTTTCAATGTTTGCAACTTTGCAAGAAGTTTTGATGAATAATATTAAAAAATTAAACAGATTACCTCTTTCTAAAAGCGTGAAGTCTTCTAGTTTTAAAATCGAGTAATTCTTCTTTAGCTTGTGCAGATATTGATTCGAATTGTTCACATGCAATCGATTGGGCTTGTTCGGCCTATAAAATTATAAATATTCAAAATAAAAAATAAATTAAAAAAGTATGACATAGAAAGTGACAAGACCGTTATATTAACTTATAGATTCGTGTATTTCATTGTATTTGTTTGATAAAATTAAGAAAAAGCAAAAGAATTGAGATTTTTTGGTTTTACTTTTTTCCATATATTTTTTATATTGTCTGCACTGAAACTGTGAGTTTCAATGTCAGTCGAAACAAGATAACTGCATTGGTTTTTACTGTATTGCTCTTTTCTACCCTCTGGATGAAGTGGGAATCATTGGGCGCGTTCAGACTGGCTCAATAGTTGAGTTCCTGACTTGGCGGGATGCTGACTATCAACTGTTGAACATCAGATACAGAGGCAGTTGTTTATGCTTTCATTACTCAGTGCTCTCAAAGTGATAGGTTGGGATACATCGAGTTTTTTTGGGTGATAAAAACTGTAATAATGGCAATAAAGATTATAGAGTAGTTGCCGACTGTCGGTACACTCGACATGTTTTGCGCTTAGTTTTAACCCACTTTAATCATTACTGTTTTACTTGTTCATTGTACGCAAACTTTTATGTTTAATGGATCTAGCTCGAGTACACCATGTGGTAGTCGATAAGGTGGAAGAGCATACAGGTAATTTAGGAAGATGGATATTTGTTGTTGCATTTTTAGTTATTATTTTTACACTATTTGCTACCATAAAAGAACTAAAATAGTAATAATTTTTTTGGAGATAATTAAAAAGAATCTACAAATTATTAAAATGGTCATTTAAATATTAATTGCTTCTATAAAAAAATTTAATCGATGAAACTAAAAGTTTTATAAAATAAAAACATGACAAACTCTCAAATTAAAATGTCAAGTCAATACCTCTTGTATTTCAGGTGCCTGCGAAAGATTTGCATGAAAATAAAATAATAATACATAAAAAAATATGTCAAGCCAATTTTGACGAGGGTTTAAGTGTCATGTGTTTTTCATCATGGCTAAATCAATAAATCATAAACTATTTAGGGAATACCTAAAATGTGAGTTAACAGTAGTAAGTTCCAAAAATAAGAGGGTAACTGTACATCCTCTGGTGGCGGATAGAGGAACGACCAATGATTCTCACCCTTTGGAAGGGAATCGGTAGATTGAAAACCTTCTACACATGAAGAACTGGTTAGTAGATGAATAAAACTGGATAAGGACCGTAAAACTTCCCAGAATGTTGTGCAATTGTCCGCCGACTAGCTTGTGGCACAAACTGTAAACTGCTTGGTGTTGCAACGACGATGGGGGTATTGGCTGGTGATAACCACTATAAAAACTACCCAATCTAATCTTACACCAAAAAGATTAAAGGTCGGGGGTACAATGGCGAACTGCCTACGCAGGGTTCAGAATCCCCAGTTAAAAAAAATCCTTGACTTTTCC
The DNA here is from genome assembly GCA_947563755.1 of Lochmaea crataegi. Taxonomy (NCBI): domain Eukaryota; kingdom Metazoa; phylum Arthropoda; class Insecta; order Coleoptera; family Chrysomelidae; genus Lochmaea; species Lochmaea crataegi. The sequence continues at coordinate 16,643,180 of OX387428.1, forward strand.
AGCTACAAAAAGCAAAATATGGAGCTAATCCAAAAGATATGAAATAGGTTGCCTTTTTTGAGGTCAACCTAATATTTTCCACAACAGAATTTTTCGGAAACATTTTCTTGATTATGGGAATTGATTTATTCACAGAGTTTAACGTGTAATGAGATTCAACCACGTGCATTACCCACATTATTTCAGCTTCCGACGCAGTTTTACCAGTATTTCCAAAGTCTGACATAGAACTCTTGTTTATTATTTCGGATTTTTCTACGGAGTTGGGAATTATTTTGTCTTTGGATATTAAAGTAGTACGAATTGGGTTTACCAATTTTTTTGAATTTATTTTTTTCTGGTGATTTAACCCATTTTCGTGGTTAATCAAAGCCTTCCTTCCCATGTTACTAAAGAAAAACTTTTGTTGCAGAGTTTACATTTTGCCTTAAAAGGGTTTCCAGGTATTTCGCCGAATATTTCTAACTACTCTTTGTTAATTCTCGGATCACACCACGCAGGATTAAATACTGTCTTCTTGTTTACCATATTTGATATTTTGAACTAACAAAACTTAAAACTTTACAAAACCCGTTTTTTCACTACATAACCTTGCTTTGTTAATTGTTCTTTGGTTCTTTACACGGTTCATCTTCGTTCACCCCATTTCCACTCTGCAGTAATGGCAAACTGTCTTCGCCATCCCTCGGGTCAACTTCGTGACCGCATAAACCAGGTTCACGATCTGTGTGAAGCCTGACCCAGCGTTTCCCGATCCCTAGCGACTAATCTGCTCTGCTATAGGCGACCATTTTTCTCTAGCTACTCATGGAACTTTTATGGACCCCATAAAACTTTAAAAAATGGAGGTTGTGGTGGCAATAACATTTCTCTCCAAAACAACATCCGAAGGTCGGGCAGGTGGTGAAACTCCTTCAGCTAATCTTCAGAGTGTCCCTCGGAAGGGAAAAAAGCAGAAACCGCCAATGCTGCAGGTACTGCATCATAATGAAGTGTGCACCACCTTTTCCAAGGGAAGTCAGACATGGTCATTGAACAAGAACTCTTCATTTATCGAGAGCATTTATGAAGACTGGGGAAAACAAAAGGATTCTATATCTTCATATACTTAATTGAATTTACTGTTTGGACCCTTACTTTGTGGAATCTACTCATATTAATGTTATAAATGAAACTAACTGTTTCTAATTAATTCCACTATTTAATTAAAAGATTTATGAAAATTATTAAAGGATATTGATAATTATTTCGATATTGACATATCATCGTCAGAATGACAGAAGTTACATTTTATGTGATACCTACTTGATGTTTAATATTTTGGCTAGACCAAATAGTAAGTGACCTATCTTGTGATTGACTTAATATATATGAATAGAGAAAAGAAGAAGATATGATTTTACAAATATTAAAGCTTAGGTATTATTAGCCCTATATAGGGCTATTTTACAAATATTAAAGCTTAGGTATTATTAGCCCTATATAGGGCTAATAATACCTAAGCTTTAATATTTGTAAAATCATATCTTCTTCTTTTCTCTATTCATATATATTAAGTCAATCACAAGATAGGTCACTTACTATTTGGTCTAGGCAAAATATTAAACATCAAGTAGGTATCACATAAAATGTAACTTCTGTCATTCTGACGATGATATGTCAATATCGAAATAATTATCAATATCCTTTAATAATTTTCATAAATCTTTTAATTAAATAGTGGAATTAATTAGAAACAGTTAGTTTCATTTATAACATTCATATACTTACATTCGATAAGTAGTAGCGAAATAAACTGCGCAGTTAATCAACAGTTGGCAAGATTAGGAAAAGGGAACCATATTCTTAGAACAAAATTTCATGGTCGCCAGACATTACTTATTGTCTAAGTAACAAAATGTGTCTGGTATACATCATTTTTTACAAATTTTCTCTAAATTAAAAGTATTTGATGAGTTATGAAAAAACCTCAAGGGAGATGTTCAATGACAAATCTTTGAGTAGTTAAAAACCCTCAAAATATTGACATATACAATTTAGCATAAGCAAAAGGGTTTAATTTTGACATCTAATGTGTAAAATATACGTTTCGACTTAAAAAACGCAATATTTTAAAATTATTTAAATTTTCGTTTTGGTTAAAATGATTAGTTTGTCCTATCCGCTACAAAGGTTTTTTCCATAGATTGAACATAATTAATAAGAACTTACTGCATGTATTTCCTTATTTTTATGACGAGACTTTTCAAGGGTTTTATTGGCATTTTCGTAATTTGCTAAACATCTAAGGCGTCTCACTAAAAGAGCTCGGGCGGCTTGACTGTCCCGCATGTAGTACCAAAGAGTATCTGCTAACTTTAGATCCTGGTCACTAGCTACACGACTTTCTAACTTCTATAATAAAAAAACTTATAAAAACATTCAATTTCAACTAATTTGACATTAACGTACTTCACAACTATGGTCACATATTCAGTTCAATAATCATAGTTACACTAATATTTATTTGACGGCATTTAGGTTGTCACGAAGCTGGTATTTCAATTTAAACTGCCGTCTTGTTGCATCACTAAAGAGTCATCAACAGATAGACCGACGGTAACGAAATATAGCTTTGAAAAGATATACAAAATATCTATAGTAGGAAGTAAATACTGGAAGGAAAGTGTAGCCCATATAAGCGGAAGCTATATGGTATACGAACGACTCAAAAACGTAGGAGGACGTAGGTGCCAGCCAGCGCTAAAGCCATAGAGGTCTATTCTAAGTTGGTATAGGATTGCGTGTGTACTTTGAATATATTGGAAGACCATAGCAAAGTTACGGTACCTTGGGTTCCAGGGCACAAATGCTAAAAGGACAATGAAAAAGCAGATGAAATGGCTAGAATATGCTCGTCAATCCCATTTGTTGGACCAGAGCAAAAACGACAACTGAAAAGTGGATAGCCCAAAAAATCTATGGAATGGTGGACAAATACTAGGACAAGTGAAACAGTACAAAATAGTATATTTACAGCAGACTAAATGAGTAAAGACAGGAATATGGTCAAAACTGCGGTGAGTCTGCTAGCTGGGCACTTTAAGCTCAATAGTCTTAATCTCAAAGCTGATGGAATTCATTAAGAGGGTCGGGCTAGAGAAAGTAGTAAAAATTTCAACTATATATCTGGAACTTACCCTAATTTTTTCAAAGGTGTCAGAAACCCTGGACAAATATTTATCTAATCTTCCATTATCACTGTTTGCTAACTGAATTAATCCTCCAGATATTTTAATATAACTATCAGCCAACTCTAAAACACAAACATGAAGTAAATATCTTCAACAATTGAATCGAAAAAGTAACTTAGGAAGATCTTACCTTTGTGCTTCTCAGTCATCTTATCTGTCCGATGAGTAGCATCTTTCAATTGATTATAATATTCTGTTAAAGAGCACATCTGCTGTTCGAAGAAATCATTTACATCTCTAACAGTGGCATTTAGGTAGTACTGATCAGTGGTAGTACCAACAGATTTGAATAAACCACCCAATTGTTGAAGTTTTCCTTTAGGACGGGCACAAAGGTCTTGATCATATTCGAGAAAAACTTGCAAATGCTGATCTTCTCTAAATATTGAGTGACTAGCTAAGCGGGTTAGGAATACTTCATGCATTGCAACGGTTTTTTTAAAGGTGGCTAAATATTCACTAAAACAAATACATCATGGAATATCGGAATATGATAATTTACCAGTAGAATACATCAAGTTTACAAATTAAAAAAAATTAGTGCAATTAGGTCCTATGTATGCCCTAAAAATAGTCTAGAGAAATCCAATTTGTAGCGTTTACTTACGCTTCCAATTCCTGTTTCATTTTGGTAAATTCTTCTTTGGTCATGGTACCTTCTCCCTCTCCAAGGCGTTGTAATTTTTCACGAGAAGCATCGAAATTTGGACGGGGTGGTGGAGGAGGTATCTGAATTAAATATATTTTTAGATAAGAAATACCAGATGTTTTGTTCAACAACAAATAAAATTGAGTCAATACCAACACACATGTACCCTTGTAGATTACAAGGTGGTTGGCACTACCACACTATAAGATATTTTGTGTATACCCTACATTAGACAGATTCAAAAAAATGATGAATTCTTAATTATATCGAAAATATTGTTGCAGATGACAAAAAAGAAATACTGTGAAATTTTAAGCTCTTAATGTTAATATTAAGAGGTGCCGCATCGCAAATTTCTATTTTACATTTAAATAACATGGGAACAATATTCTCTTGCACTTTGGAATTTTATAGCTCACTTTGGTGACAATTCTTCGGAATGAGCAAGGTATATTCTTGTAGAAAATTGAACGCTGTACAAAAAAGTCTGTTACAATTTTTTGATATATTTATTCCTTCAATATATGATATAATCTTCAATAAAGGTAAATGCAAACAATCCTATATTCAAAGGGGCCCTCTAAATTGAAATTGAGCCACGGAAAGCTTATGGTAAAGAAAGTGGGGTTTTAAAACCATAGAGATACTACAGATAGAGGCAACAAGCCATAGGCCTCTGTGTAAGTGGGAATGTCCGTCTGAACTCGATGAGAGTGAGAAAGATAGACGTCAGAGGTTTTTCTGTCTTTGCCTCTCGTCTTTAGCATGCGCGCCATTAGAGAAAGACAGCCTGAACCTCTGACTTTTTATCTCTCTCTTATAAATTATAAGCTGAGGGGTTCCGAGCTGGATTGTTGCCTCTATCTGTAGCATCTCTATGTTTAAAATGGTGTACAACAGACTAGTTTCATTTCCTGACACCAGGTAGAGTAGGACTTATATTGAATCCCCCATAGTAAAGATTAGGTTAGTAAACAATACTACACAAAAAATTAAAACTTATCAAATTTCCCTAGTACTACAAAAGCTTGACATTCTATAGATTTCATTATCTTTTTAAATGAAATGTTTTTTACTTTTGACTGACCCTGTTACCTTATAGTTTACTTCCTTTGGAAGATAGGACAGAAAGAGCATGCTTAATAAGATAAATCAGTGAAAACAAAAAGACAGGGTGTCCAGAAACTCTCCTGCCAAACGGAAACTACAGTTACTAGAGGTGATGTTAAGTCGATTTAACTCAAATTACCTTAATCCGAAAATGCTTCCCAAGGGAGCTACAGCCCTTTGAAGAAGACGTCCTCATATGAGTTTTCTTCAAATTATTCAAAAATACCGTTACTTAAAATATTCAAACTTGGTATAATCAATAAACAGTTGCAAACCAGTCGTTCGCTGTAAATAATTTTTTTTCAGATCCATCACAAGCGTGTCAGTCGGGGGGGGGCAACAGGTATTTTTATTAAAAAAAATTTATTTTAAGTTTTTTATGTATCCGAAAATTCAAGATAATTTTCATAAAAAATGTTCTCTTCTTTCAAATCGATATCATGAACAGTTTTCGAGAAAAATAAATTTAAACTTTTTGTGTTTCTTACATAAAATCATGTTGGATTATAAAATTGTATCTGTAATATCAAGTTGGCTTTGAAAAATCAACAAAATCTGACAATGTGTCAAATTATTTTGATTCTAAACAGTTATTATTGTTATTGTGTGTGAAAGGTAAAAAATAATAGTTAATTTGATCAAAATGGTTTATTTTTCGAATGAAGAATATGCTGATATGCATTTAGTTTATGGGGAAAACTCATATGAGGACGTCTTCTTCAAAGGGCTGTAGCTCCCTTAGGAAGCATTTTCGGATTAAGGTAATTTGAGCTAAATCGACTTAACAACACCTCTAGTAACTGTAGCTTCCGTTTGGCAGGAGAGTTTCTGGACACTTTGTAAAAACCTCGAGATAATTATAAAAATTATTGTTCAATTATCTTTACTGTTTTTATAAAAATATTTACACCAAATACAAATTATTCACAAAGCAACTGAAAGTATAATCAAATGAAGAATGATATTATATTTGGATCAAACTTTCTACCAATTTTTGAAAAACTTTGTGGTGGATTTATATACAAGCTACTTACAATATATCCTGCATATTTAGGCTCTTCTTCATAACGGTCATGGAGCCAAATGAATTCTTCATGTTGCCGTACTACTAAAAATTCATGTTTTTGAAAGTTTTTCATAGTAGTACGAGTGTGAACAGTAAATTTAACTTTATCTTTTTCACTGAGAGCATCTGAAATATCTACTACTAGAGAACTATCGGTAAGTGGGACATTATTTCCTTCCTCTGGAGATCTATCAGTCTGGAATTATATAAATAATGACTGTAATAATAAATGTTACAGTAAAATATTTGTGTTAAGTACTATGTTAACTTCATATTCCTATAATAAAAACATCTAAATTTCATATCAAGATCATAATTCTATAATAAACTTTCTGACATTTACTATGGAGGCAGAAATATCGCAACTTTTATCTTTTGGCCAATTTATTTGACTCATCTACTGTAATGTTAACTTGTTCTGAACATGCATTTGAATTCAGCCGGCAAATATCGAGAAGTTGTCTTAAATCTGGGGTCAAAACCTATATAGCATCATTCTTACTATATTCGTTTATTAACAAGTTCCACTTAAGTTAAATTAAAGAATTAAACAATCACATACGCCCCTCAATTTTTACTATTATACCGAGTTTTTTAAATGCATATAAATACTTACCATGATTGAAATTGTATTGAGATTTAAAAACACCAATAATACTTTATTATAATCAAACTAATCATTCCAAATGTACTAGTGGATATAAATGTTTAATCATTAAAAACAATTTGCTTTAGCTTGACAAGTCAGCAAACTGCAAAACACCATAATTAAAATAAATCTGTCAAGTACGTCACTTGGAACTAAACTTACCACGCCTTCAGATCTTAAATAAAAACTTGTTATTGGTTATAAGAAAAATGTACAGTTTCGATTTAAAAGTCCACCAATAAAAAATAAGTTGGAGTATTATTTTCCACTTGACGTTTATCGAATTTTACTCCGAGACCAAATTATTTCTATTACAAATGTCAAATTGTATAAGTGCGTTTTATTCGTTCAATTCTTCTTCTGTTTCAAACTATTCATACCATTTCTGACCGATTTATTTGTACTATTTTTCCTTTTGTCTAATTACTTCCGAAAATATTGGTGATTGTTAAGTAAAATGAGGTCTACGTGAAATACCCATAGTTTAATGAATGCTCAAAGGTAGAAACAAGTAGTTACAAATTAATAATAACTCCTGTGATTGATCCGATAATATCTCAGTGCGAAATCACGACAAAAAAATAGTTTTATAGGACATGTCCACCAACGGACAAGTTGACAGTGTTGACACTAATGACAGTCGCCCTGAGGATAAACAATTTTTTAGATTTGTAATTTGGTTGTTTTGTTGTGATTTACACCTAAGAAATTAATACAATGTCGAAAAAAGCACCAAATCAAAATTAAATGAACTAAAACACGATCAAAATAACTGTTAAAAAGCACGTGTTGTGCACAGAACGCTTGTTTATCATCAGGGCGACTGTCACATGACGTGAACTTGCCCTATAACCATAGATCTCCACATCATTTCTGATTATGTGCACACCATAGACCTATACATTTTATAATTCTACGATACATATTAACATATCATCACAATAAATCAAGCTCATCATTCTATAGCAAAATAGTGAACAATCTAAATAAAACTCCATGGTTTAATCAATTCCCATACAAGGACCGAAGACATATTACAACCATAATTCGGATGAGAACAGGCCATTGTGCGACTCCAGTTCATCTATTTCGCATAGGTGTACTAGACAATCCATATTGTGAATGTGGACAAGTTGGGTCTCTGAATCATATCATCTTTGAGTGCCCAATTAACATGTCACCAAATTTTGATGTATATAAAGAACTGGCTAAAACTAACCTACAAACTCCTATAGAAATCTGCTTACTCCTATCAAACCTTAACCCTCACAGGCTAAATTTGTTACTTAAATTTCTCTCTATAGCTAAAATTAATATATAACCCAATCATTTTCATCACACCCATTTGTTTGACAATAACATCAATAAACTCATCTTTTTTAGACCTGGGTTCTATGAATATCACCTGTGGTAGCATTTCTGGTTTGGGTATGCTTGGCTGCTACCCCCAAGCGAGAAGAGTTATACATCCTGTGTTGTAGAGATGTTGATTTTCGTTACTTTCGAGTAATCGATACGAATCGTTACTTTGGTATAAAGTAATCATTTGAAATATTCGTTACTATGATTACTTTGATTACTCTGATTTTTGCTATTGAAAAGTATACGAAATACGTACGAGTAATGCTACTATATTATATACGCTTAATTTATTATGAGGTATTGGGCTTGAGGTATTGGGCAAAACACTTAGGGCAGGATTAAGAAAAATATTGATTATTACAAAATATTCTTATTATCAACAACACGACAATATAATTATATATTACATTATTTACATTTACCTACGATAAAAAAACTAATGCATTACTCAACATATTTTTTTATTGGCTAGGTGCTGCGCAGCAACACAGCACACACCGATGCGAGATACGAAATAAATACTAAATACATTCTCAAAGCTTTCAACCGTTGCATCGTCATCGTACGAATTGTACGCGATGCCGAAAAACCCAAAGTAATCGAAGTTATCAAAGTAATCATTAAGCTGTTGGGTGAGTATTCGTTACTTCGGGTATCACCGAGTAACGAGTACTCGAGTATCGTATCGTTACTTTTTCAACACCTCTACTGTGTTGTGTTGTCGAAACCCTACTAATACCCTCGCCCGAGAAGAAGTTTTGTCCACGTTTTGTCTAGACAATTCGATTTATTCATTGATAGTTAAGTTTTAGTTCGAGTGACACTAGTTGGAATTGGAGATATTCGATTGCCTAGAGCAAGACAAGAATATCTCCCCTGTGTATTCTGGGCAAATTATCCTCTGGGATATTACCCAATAAAGGAGAAAGAAGAAGAAGAAGAAGAAGACATATTAACATAAACCTCACTTATATCAGAGACAGCTTATATCAAAATGTTGAATGAAAATTGGAAATGAAATATTTAAATATTAAAATACCTGTAAGAATAACCATAAATATAATTCCTATACGTTTTTACTCATTTAAACCGCAATGGAAAGTTTTATTTTTTGGAACGGATCAGTTTTCTTTATATACCTTAAAGTTACTTAACAACCACTAGTAAGTTTTTACTTAAATTTCAAACTAAATGATGAATATTTTTATTTTAGCTCTAAATCTGAGTTAATTAAAAGGCTTGATATAGTTACTAGCGTTAAGAAAAATGCTAATGTAGTTCAAAAATATGCAGAAAAATGTAAGTTGCCAATATACAATTGGCCAAATGTGCCTGAGGAAAATGTATATGATGTGGGACTAGTAGTTTCATTTGGTTATCTAATACCGGAAAGAATCATAACAAAGTTTTCTTAGTAAGTATCCTTATATTATATTTAAATTTATAAGATTTATATAATATTATAGTGGGATCCTGAATGTTCATGCAAGTCTTTTACCAAGATGGAGAGGAGCAGCACCCATTATTCATGCCATAGCAAATGGTGATAAAGAAACTGGTATTACTATTATGAGAATTAAACCATTCCATTTTGATATTGGTGAAATTCTCTTGCAAGAAAAAGTTCCTATTGGGGATGACATGGAAATGACTGAATTACATCAGCAGTTAGGAGAATTAGGAGCAAAGTATTTAATAAAAACTCTAGAAAACCTACCAGAATATATAAAAAATGCTAAATCTCAAACTCCAGATCAAATTACTTATGGTGAGTTAAGAAAAACCTTGTGGGAGACTTTTGTGTTTATATAAATCTTGCTTGTGGTATTTTTAGCACCAAAAATTACATCTAATTTTACAACTATCGACTGGAACAACATGACATCCATGCAAGTGTATAACTTACATAGAGCATTACAAGGATATTTACCACCAGTTTCATCTTGGCAAGGGGTTCCAATCAAGTTAATGGAAATAAAAGTTAGCAGGGACAGTTCTGAAAGTTGTGAAGGCGGTTGCCCAGGTTATGTGAAATATGACAAAAGGACCAAGTGTTTAAAAGTGTTATGTGCAGATAAAAGTTTTGTAACTGTTGGTAGTGTTGGTATTTTCAGTAAAAGAATTATGTCTGCTACTGATTTTAGTAATGGATATATGAAAAAAGTACCATTAGAATCTAGATATTTTAAATAAATTTTTTTGTTTATCTAATTGCATTCTATCAGTAAAAATCCCAAAACAGTTTAGGTTAGTTTTTGATTTTAATTGATTAGTTTTTAAAGACTAATCTATCATAGCTTTGAGTGATGATGTTGTTCTGTTTCCTGCCTGACCAGGGCTTTTAGGTCAAGAATATTGTCACCTCTGTTTGAATGGATATTAAGAAACCTCATAAAAAGTAGTCTAATGGGGTAAAATAGGTAGATGAATGGCCCGCTACATTCTACCGCAGAAAATCCAGGTACAATTGTCCTGTTGAATTTTCATCAAAAATATATGTACTAATAATTGTATTTCTCACAATAGCAGTCCATACATTGATTTTTTGTGGTCTTTGAGTATGGCATTCTTGCACCCAACTTCGATTTTGATAAATCAGACGAATATCGGGTGTTCTGGTTAACATGCCCGTTCAAATAAAATGTTATCAATGAAATTTTTATTGAAATCATTATTGTTTTGGTTTATCATGTACTCACAGAAATCAGTTCTGCGATCACAGTCATCTTCAACAAACTCATGTATGTAACGAACTTTATAAAAAAGGTATTTTGCTTTTTCAATATTTAACACCGAAGAGTTTTTAATATCCAAATCCTTGGAGAATCCACTCACTGTACAGTGTGGACCGTCTACTGCCGACAAAATTACATCTTGTCGAATATTTACATTAAGCTTAAGTCCACTTTGCTTGGGTACACCCTTGAAGTGTCTTAATTATCTGTATTTCTTTTCTATTCTGCTCACCGTAGATTGAGAGACATATTCACGATCTGAGTGTATGTTAAGTCCGCATCCTATCGCAACACCAATTTTTAAAATTTAAATTCTTTCATTTCAAGGAATTTTAACAAAGCAGTTTGTTAAATAGGATATGATGAATTAAATCGACAATAGGTACGAAATTGTACTTGGATACTTATAACAGTTTTTAACGTTAAATTTTCGGGAGTGAAGTGAAGTGGATGCCATGGATTATATTTTTACATTTATGGTGAGTTTTTATTTTACTAACTGGTAGTTACTAGCATCAAATAAATAAACTAAAACTATAATGTTTTGAATCGTATGGCCCTTTTCACTCGAAGAACTACCGTTTCCCTTGGATTCCGTCAACACTCGATAGGGGAGTAAGAATGGTAATAAACTGCAACAGTTGCTATTAAATCCGCAAAATAGCGTTCGCAATTCCCTTCATTTAGTCAGACATTCATACTTTGGATTTGTTTAGTGGTGGATTTCAATAAAAGTCAAATTATTAGCTTATATTCTTATTAAACATTCAATAAACTACATAAACAATAACCAGGTTTTAAAAACATTCAAAGAAACATTTCTTACTCATTTGCTGCGATATTCTATGAAGCTATCCGTAATTAAATATATACTTTAATAGGGTGATTTTAAAATAATTTTGTTATTTGAATATTAAGATCTGCAAAATATTTTAATTATTACATTCTCCAAACAAGATATAGTAACAGCAGTAACCAGCATTTGGTATATCAAAAACTGCAGCACGGGGGGTGTTTATCTCGGTGGATCCAAACAGAACATCAGACGTACTGGAACCACGTACCAAAGCAGGAGCACAGCTAACTCCTGGTCAAAAAACCCTCGCTCTCTTAGGTGAACTAAGCGAACTAGTTCGCCGATGATCCCACACATCTACTTTATTATGGAGAGGCGCTGCATTATCAATTAAGTTATAAATTGGTGCTTATCTGGTCTCTTATTAAAGTATACTAGAAATTTGAACTCCGCGCGGAGGCCTAATTTCGAGATATTCGATACTAAACAACTTCACTCTTAATCATCAACATCATAGTGATAGTAAACAGAATAGATATTTAGTATAGCTCAGCACTCTCTAATGCTTCGCATTATATGACTCGTGCAAAAGAACTAGCGAACTGAAAGAACAAACTAGTTTGCAATAGGACTTCGAACTAAATTGAGCGCTCCTAAAGGCGACCGATTATGCCCAAGACTATTCCAAGAAAGATTTAGTGAAAAGACTATTAAGCCTGATAAGAATAATTAGGTCTCTTCGCATAAACGGTACATTAGCAAAAAGATTAAGAACTCGAAGCCTCTGTTTGGTAGTATCGACATCACAAATCTCCTGAAGCCAACAACATAAAATGTTTTCATATCGTATTATCTAAAAGTGATAATCATCCAATGTTTTATAGTCCTCTAGTAAACGTCTTTAATAGTAATATTATTTAGATATTAAACGCAAACACTCCACCAAAACCATCTTAATAGCTTTCACTAAGAAAAGAAAACTCAACCTTAAAACCATTAAACTTGATGGGAGCGAGGTTGAATGGAGACAAGAAGTCAAGTATCTAGGTTTGACTCTAGACAGTAAACTCCTGCGGAACGAACACGAAAAGGTGATTATATATAAAGCAAAAATGGCTCTAATGGTGTGCAGGAATCTGACAGGGAGAAATTGGGGTTGTTACCCAAAAATCCTGAGCTGGATGTACACTGCCATAGTGAGACCAATTATCACTTATGGAGCCGTTGCGTGGAGTAGTAGAATTGGCCTATTGTCCACCTCCTCACTTCTTAGAAATCAGAAAGCCTGGGACATGCCACAAGATGGTATGATGAAAAAGTATAACTTTTCAAAGAAATTCGTTACGGATTTAAGCAACAAAAAGGAATGGGATTCAAATACCAATACCTACCACACTTGGAAAGAATGCCATTCAATTGTACACCGACGACTCGAAAGCAATAGAAGGAACTGGGATAGGAGTGTACAGGCCAGGAACCAAACACTGAAAGCTTGCGAAAAACCCCAAGTATCTTTCAAGCAGAAATTCACGCCATAAGAAAGTGCCCAGTTTAATATTGATAAAGAATATGGAAGGCAAAGGATTATCATAATGTCGGATAGTCAAGCAGCCATTAAATCACTGAGCTCTTGTCTAATCAGTTCCAAAATGGTATGGGAATAATATCTAGGCAAACTCAACTGTGGATTCCAGGACACCCTGGAATAGAAGTAAATGAAATAGCAAATACTCGACAACATTTGTGGTGGGGTGACGAGTGAGACGACAATCCCACATAAATTTGAAATTTGCATCTTCACACTGCTGATCTTCTTTTATTAATGTCTTTGTCTTCTTACTATCTTCTGGTCTTCGCCAAATAAGATTTACAGTTTCAATCATTAGTACGCCTACAATCCAAAAAATGGCTAGCATAAAGCATGGCTTACCTATCTCTGTTACTTATGATGAGAGCTCCACAATTTCTTTTAAACACTCAAGGTTTTGGGGAGAAAACAATAGTCCGTATTATTTACTTATTTTTTCAAAATGTGGTATAGATACGTTATAAATCACCAGCGCTTTTACCATACTTTACAATAGGTAAGTACGTGCAAATGAGTAAGTTAAAATTAATTGATTTTCAGACTGAATGGGGATTCACATATAACCAGAATCTACCGACCTGCACCATTAGGTTTTAGAATAACGCCTTTTAAAATAGATGTCTTATCCACGTAAAAGAGAATTTACTATACAGTGAATAAAAAAAGGTTATATACTATAATATACAGTATGTGAGAATATTTACCAGTCTCGACCTCTTCTGTATGGAATTTTCACATTCAAAAGTTTATTTAATGTTAATTCGCTTAGATCGGTAAGTGATGGTGTTGGATGGTATGTGACGATTATATGTGAATCAAGCCGATATGTTTTGTATAAATATGTGAAATAAAATAATAAAAAGTGCAAAATATATGCATAAACAATCAGTCGACAAACAACAATCAATAATATCTACATTTTTTCTATATTTAGACAAGCATATGAACTTATCACGTATATGATTGAATTATTTTAATTTCTTTCATATTTTCAGACACATTTTCTGTAGGTAGTTATTTTGTGAGACTTTCCTAAATGAAATATTCAGAGTAAATTCATTGAATATAAAAAAGTTGTTGATATAGTTCATATACCGGGTGTCCCACAATTTTGAGGCAGGTCAGAACTATAATAAAACAGCTAAATATAACTCCAGAAAATTTGGATTACAGCAATTGGACAACCTATGCAATATGAGCTGAGCGCATGATCACTGCGCTGAGCACATGATCATCCTTTTAAATTTGATATTTAATATTGATATGACGTTATAGCTGCGCCGATGACGTCACTGTTATTATAAGGAATTTACCATTATGAAGTCCGTCCAATTGCAGTATACAAAATTTTATGAAGTTGCCTTTATGGCCATTTTAGAGTTATAGTCTGTCTAAACAATTGTGGGACACCCGGTATAACGTAATACAGTAAATAATAAACCTAACCTAATACATTCTTTTATATGTACATTATTACCATCTTTCTATTTCAGGTACCCATTTCTAACCATGGATAGTTCCACAGACCAGAAAATCTAAATAATTGTACTGGGCTGGACTAAGAATTAATTTAAGATTTAATCAGCTTTTTGTCAAATATTTTTCTGAAATGTAAGTTATTGCCTAATGAAGAGTAGGTACCTACATCCCCAATAGTTCGTGACTAGGGAGACATTAATTAATTCGTTTGGGTTGTGCTCAACAGCCCAGGCAGTTGAACTGAATCTTTGTACCATTTCCCATGTTATCTACTTCCATTCCAGAAGCTTCGCGTCTTCTATAAAGGAAGACGTTCATATATAATTTTGACAAGTGTGTAAAATATATTTTTGGTCTTTTCGATAAATGCTTTCAAATTTGGTCATTATATTGTTTGGGTGTCTTCGTCTGATTGTATAACTAACTATACGAAGAGATGCAATTACAACCGCTTAATAAAATAGATACTCTATTCGCAAAAGAAGAAAGGATAGAAAGAGATAACAATTTTATTCGTATTCAGACGTTTGATTTGAATTTAAATTCAATAGAGTACCTACCTATGCGAAAACAAACCATCAACTTTTACCAATGTTAAAGATATTAAAATATCTCTTATAGTAGGAAAATGTATCTGAAAACTTACATAATATCTAAAACAATAACATATTTTAATCTTTTATGATATGTTTTTTGTTGTTATCCCTATACTATTGCGAATATTTATACACATTGAAAGTCAACTTAAAATTTAAATAATTAATCCAGTAAAACATATTAACAACAGTATTTAAAACAATACGTTATTAGTCCTGTTCAAATAATATATCTCCAAAAGTTCCTGTTTTAAATAAGGGAAACATTATTAAGATGAGCGTCCACTGGGCGAATCGGGCCGGGTCGCATCGCAAAAATCTGCCTAGTATAGATTCAAATGTGACTGCGTCTACTATGGCAAAAAATCTTCGTTTCTTCTCCATAAGGTATTTGAAATGAAAAAAAAATCTTCGTCAGAACTATCTATCTCGTAGTTCCAAAACCCGCTCGCATCCGTCGGTAATAAACGAAATAGTTGTTTAATTCTGCGATGCGATGTGAGCCTTTAAGGTTACAGTTTGTCGATATTTGTGCGCACTGACTGCAGTGCAATATCCCGACCTCAGTTCGTTATTTACATAACATAACCTCACTTTCTCCAGTTTTTTTTTTCAGTGGTAGTTATCGCTCCTTCATGATTTGGTTAAGAAACATTTTTCCGATACCTACACAAGCGTATTATTTACAAAATAGTAAGGTTAAATTTAGAAAAACAAAATTCCTAACTTAAAATGAATAAAGTTAAGTTTGTTCCAGCGCGCGATGCAACTAATTAGGAATGGTACTGCGTATGCGCCGTGGCAATTTAGTGTTCCAGCGTCTATTTTTGAAAACTAGTAGTTACGCTGAATTACTAATTCGACGTTCCCGCAATTTATCAACATACAATAGAACAGTTCCATCAGTTCTTGCTCTTGAGCAGGTATCAAATTCTCTCTTATTTCACGCAAGCGCAGCGCATGTTTCAGATTTGTTTTGAGGTTAATTTATAATTAATCAAAATCAGTACAATGGGGAAGACCACTAAGAGATGAAATCCTTTCAAATATATTTTAACCAATGAATAATAATGTTGGTTCAGTGTGCAGAAAATATCATGTGTCAAAATAGTATTAAATAGATTTCCTGGCGTTTTGAAACCAACATATTAATTCGAAATTGAAAAGTATCCGAAACAAGTGGGCGGTGCTATGACGTACTAGCCCCTAACATTATCTGTCTCTATCTGATTCTATTATAGATATCCTCTAGACACCCTAGTGCAGTGTTGTCAAAGTTACTTATCATTATGGCTTTTGTATATCTGAGCTGTTTTTTCCCTACAACGTAATCAACTAATGATAAAAATTTCATTCCACAACAAAGTAATTTGTTGGAATGATTATATTTTGTTTGTATTCTTCTTTATCTCGAAAACAAGTTTGGCCAAATTAGAAGGAATATGACATTTGTTCACAGAAGCACTCTCAGCGTGATTGACGTTTTGAATTAATCATGTTGGCATAAGTCAAAACGATATATCTTGGAATGAAGTATACTTTGAAAACTTTGAAAATAAAAAAGGGCCCTTTACATCTAGGTACAGTTCGTCACTGGATATTTTCTATTCATTGAATCAGGCAAGTAGAGTATGGAAATTGTGTAACCAAACCTCTTTATCTGATGCTCATTTTAATAGATAATAAACGGTGTAGTTTATTTTAAAATATGTTTTACCAGATTAAGGGCCGATCTTACAGCTACCTGTTAAATCCTCCGTTTTACAAACTGGCAGATATCGTCTACCTGTCAGTTGGACTTCTATTTTAACAGGTAGATACCAAGAGAACGTAGGAATGAATTTAGCAGTAACTTCAAGTTAGAGATAACAGGACGATAACTGTAAGCGGTAGGATCGTCCCTAAAAATGTTCAAATTAATATTATTTTAATACGCTAAAGTGAATAACTATTATTAATAGTCAACTAATCAACAATTAACCATTTTTTTTTTGAAAACTGATGCAGTTTTCTTATATAAAGTACTTACCTAAGTGAAGAAAACCTTCCGAGATCATCAAAAACATTTAAAATGAAAATTTTAAATTAAGCTATTTTACATAAAAATTAATTCGGCAATATACATTTCAGTACAGTTTGACGAAAAAATACTGTTTTAACAATATTTAATGCAGTAGATTCAAGCAAAATCAGATCTGATATAATAAACAATGGAGCTATGAAACTAATAATTATTATATAGTTCAATCTATTATTCAATTTTCATAGGTGTAAGTAAAAAGTGATGAAATTAAATTAAAAGCTGCTTTTTAATAACACCTGAAAGGCTTAAAAAGTGTATTTGGACTGCATAGGCAGAAAAAGGTTCGTTGCTTTGCAACGCTCCAGTTAATAATTTAAATCAAAAGCCGATGATATAGAAATTTTTACAAATACATTGATCCCTTTATAAAAATGTTTGTACGCCCTCTAACTCTTTTATTTCTTTTTTTATCATTAATTTTATTTTTTATTAGCTATCCAACTTTTTTGGCTTGATTCGAATCATCTGTTTGTTAATTTAAATTAATACACATATGTTCATTGAATAAATTTCATGTTTTTTTTTAAATTAAAAAATACCTAAGCATAATTTCTTTTTATAATACACTTTTATATTTGAACCTATGAAATAAAAACTAAAAAATAAAATGTTCCAAAACGTTTCTCCAAAGAAGAAGCACCTGTCTGTATGCATTTCCACATCTTCCTTTCACTGACGATCCTACAACTACGCCGCAACCGGTCTAAAAATGATAAAATTGTCGTAGTGGTATAAAGACCGAATAGTAGTTGCTTCTTGTTCAGAAAACGTTTAAACGTGTTTGATTTGATATTTTGTGTACTGTACTTTTTATCTATGAATGCATATTGATAAACTCAACCAATTTACCTTCAATTAACCTAATTCATTAAAATTCTATTTAAATATAGTAAATATATCGAATTATTTTTAAAACTTTCAGGTATACTTATACATATTATGTTCCAAAATAAAGGGACACTCTTTATGATAATGTAAACGATAAGCACGCTCAGGATTATATACAATTATTCTATTGATTTGAAGAAAAAGCTAGTTTACAAAAATATTTATTCTTCCCAGTACGATATTCGAGGAACAAATCTGATTGAACATTTAAATAGTTCCTTACAAAAAACATAAGAAATGATTGTGCTGGTATAATCCGCAGAATTGGAATTTTATAAGGAAAATGTTCGTTGCCTCACGGTATATTCGTTTTATTATTCACAAAAGCACATTTATTAAAAATACGTTCAATCAGATTTTCCTTGTAGGTGAACAATATGCTTTTTTCACGGTCATCAAAATTGAAAGTTTTGAATTTATATGGTTTGAATGTAAAAATATATATACAACAGTAACCCTACGTGGAATCCTATAATTTTGTAAAGGCACAGAATAACGCACCCACACAGAAATCTTCTTATTGAAAACATTATCCATTATTAGGTGCCAATACTGTCATTTTATTGAGAGGGGGATTTTATGAGGCTCCACAAAAAGCCGCAAACGAAAGGGTTTTTAGCTATGGTTTTTATAATTTGTATGGCACAGAGGAGACTCCGACACACGTCGGCATTGGTACTGAGATCGTTTAGGCGAGCTCTTCAACAGATGGAGAAAGTTGGCACAATCAATTCAAAAAAGGTATTGATAGTTTTGTGCAAATTATGTGCACAAATCACGATTGCACATAATTTGCACAAAATATAACAGCAATCGTTTCATTGAAATCAGATGATAATTGAAAAAAGTCGTGCTAGCTTTAGTTTAAGGTAGCAAAATTGTGATTTGTGGACATAAGTTGCACAAAATAACAGATGGTAATTCAAAAAAAAGTTGTGCTATAGTTGTTTCGCCATCAGGAGAGAGTATTAAAATTATCGGAAACCAGTAAACCATGGGCGTATATTTATAGAATTATATTTATAATGATAGTCTATAAATATTTACTTTAGACCCCATGTCGCCGCCGGCCCATGTGGGCCACCGCTGCTGTAGTTTGCATACATATTTAGGTTTTATTACTCTCTTCTGATGGCGACAGAACTATAGCTTTAGTTTAAGGTAGCAGAACTTTTAACAAAAACGAAAGTATACGTGCACAGAAATCGTGATTTGTGCACATCAATTGCACAAAATGATCGATACCTTTTGAATTTATTGTGCTTAAATGGTTGTGCTAAGTTTCTCCATCTCTCATCTCATCCATCATCTATTAACGATTTTTACCCTACATCCCTATAAAAAAACATGCATGCATACATACATACAACCGCTGAGTGCAAAGAAATGTACTTATCTAACGTTGAATCTAACCATTACTAAGTGGGCACAATCTATAGATAGTGGGGAGTATATTGTATCCGTGTTCCTGGATTTGAGAAGAGCATTTGAAACAATTGATAGCAATATATTAATAAAAAAATTAGAAGCTATTATTATAAAAGGAACGGTACTGAGTTGGTTCCAAAATTACATGCAGGGTTGGCGGCAAATTACAAAAGTTGATGCCTTTTCAGATTTAGCAAATATAAAATTTGGTGTCCTCCAGGGAAGCGTACTAGGACCTGTATTGTTCCTAATCTATATTAATGATATACACTATGGCCATAATTGTGATTTTATTAACTTATTTGCTGATGATACATTGTTGTCTATCTCCCATAAAAACCTGGATGTAGCATTAAATAAAATGAACTCATATATTTACAGCAAATAGAAAAATATTTCAATAGGGTAATTGCGCCAATAGTCGGCCACTTAAGAGTACATCATTGGTTTGACATGGCTCCATAGGTGGATAATCACATATAAATAAATTAAAAAAATTATGGAGAATAGAACAAGTCATTAGAATTATAAATTAGTATATTAGAGATTCATAAGTTTTCCACGTTTTAATGGAAAATATAATATTAACAAAAAAGACACTTTTGCCAGTTCTCGGCCACAAGATCCGACTTCTCGACCTACTAGGGCGCCGGTTCTCGGCCACCTTCCCAGTTGTCGTCCATTGACGCCTTTTCTCGGCCATTAATTTTATGTTCCCTATCAATAAGGTCGATATTAGTAATACTCCAATGAGCAACCCAAATAACGCATTTGTGAGTTTATTCAAAATATTAATACAAAAGACAAAATTTAAACGAAAACACAAAAATAAAATATGAAAACGACAAAAAGAAATGTTTATTCTTAAACAAATTGAAAACTGTATCACAGGAAATAAGGAACTAGTTAGGTAACTGAGCCCAGAAATTTGTGTTTAGGATCACCCACAATTTTCGCAGGTATAATCCTTTTCGGTAGCTTCAATATAAGGTAGATTAAGAGGATTGGTACACTTCAGGTGGTACCATCTACATTTTTCTCTCCCTCGTCCTCTATATCGCTAATCAGTTCTTCACATAACGAACATTTCTGTTTTGGATTTTCAGGTTTTTGTTTTGATTTCATTTTTGCTTGTCTTTCAGCAAATTTCTTTCGTCTGATTAGCCTATTTTCGTGCAGTTTTGCTTCCCTTTCTGCTTTCAAAGAAGCCCGCATCTTGCGTCTTCTTTTTGTTCTTATTTGAGTGCCAAGTTGATACGCCATTTCTCAGAGGAGATGGCCATAGGAAATTTAAGTGTATCTGAACGTTTCTTATGAGTATCTGGTTTAGTCAGGGAATTTAAGATGTTTATCGAATGGATTGCTACTATCTCGAACAAATCTTTCTTATGAATCGGAAAACCATACTTCGCCATATTTATTACCCATTATGAAATTTTCTCTTCCCCTTCTATTCCCAGTACGGGATTAAGTCCAAGTTTCCTTTTTTTCTCTAGATTCTTTCATGGATCCTATCTTGAATTGTTGATCTAGGAACACTATTCAATCGTCAGGCTTCACGAATACCCATACTGTGCTCCTTTTTATCATCAAGGGCCTTTTTCAATGCATCTTCACCATAGTTGACAAGGTGCCTTTTTACAGTAGGTACATCTAAACTGAGTCCCATTTTTCGGAGTTTTCTTGGCTGGGGCCATCTGAAAAAAAATAATAAAAAAAAACTTGGAGAATTATTGAAAACACCTAGGAACCCAGGCCTTATTTTTTCCCATTCTGAATATTTGTAATTTAAAGATATATTGTATGAAGTGGTACTGGCCGAGAACAGGCGTTTTTGAAGCTAGTTCGCGACCGCCTGGATCCTATAGAAATATGTGCTGGCCGACAACTAGCTCTTATAAAACCTATTCTCGGCCACATAAAAGGCAAGCAATCATAATTACTCAATATACAAAATTTTGGTGGCCGGAAACTGGCTATAGTATTAACTTATGTAGCACCGTCAAAAAGGATAGAACGATAAGTGTCCACAGCGTTTGACATTGGAATTGAGGGAGCACGAATAGACAGCTTATTATTCCAATTCTCGGCCATCATGGCCGACAAATGAAA
Source organism: Lochmaea crataegi (assembly GCA_947563755.1). NCBI lineage: Eukaryota > Metazoa > Arthropoda > Insecta > Coleoptera > Chrysomelidae > Lochmaea > Lochmaea crataegi. The sequence goes on from OX387428.1 coordinate 16,664,954, forward strand.
AATCGTTGTTTCAAGACTCCAGAGCACCGGCCACCGCTTAATAAAAAGAAAAAATCATTTATTTTCAATGTTCTTGCATCAGAACTGCAGTTTAACATGTTCAGATACCTCCTATATCAAAGGTTTATAGTAGATCTAACAAAATTAAACAAAAACTTACCGTTGAAAAAGTTGTTCCCCACTATTTTATTTCAACTGCGTAACGATCGAGCAACGGTCACTTCGACCACCGTGAACTGAACTGAGATATTCCAGCACAGGTAAATCTAAAGGAAAATGACGGGAAAACTATGGCCGAAAGTTTGGCAGGGTTTTCGAAGTTGAAGAGTTATCATTTTTCTTATTATTCCATTAAAACGGCCGACAACTGGAAGTGGCCGGCAAACTGGCGCAATCACCCTATTAATAGACTAAAATTAAATGTAAAAAAACTAAAGCAATGAACAACTAAATATAAATATAGAAAAACATAGATAGATAGATTTATTTGACTACATTACATGTTTTACAATATTTGTAGCAAGTCAAAGGTACAAAATGTCAATGTCAATGCAAATTGACGTTCGATCATGCAATTTATATATTAATACTTAAAAAATTGAGATTTTAACTGAATTCAAATACCTAGGGTTCATGCTAGACAGCAATCTATCATTTGGGGAACATTACAACTGTATAATTTAAAAAATTATATTTTTTCACTCGAATTTCAACTCACCTGTCCGTTGCAGCAAAAGTGTCTATACAACCGCATTTTGATTATTGCAATACCTTATGATTTGGCCTTGATAAAAATAAAATAATGGCCATGCAAAAGCTAAAAAACCGTGGCATGAGAGTGATTTTGAAGTGCAACATTTCCTTCATGCTTGATGCATTGCAGTGGTCATCAGTAGAGGAGAAGTTGTACATAGCAGCAATGACATTTATTTTTAAAATTATCAACAACTTGCTCCCGATTTATTTCTCCCAATTTATAACGTTTCGAGGAAATGTAGATAATTATATCACTAGACAAAGGATAGCTTCCACCTGCCCAGATGCAATTTGTCTAGCTCAATGAAAGTGCTATAAAGGACTAAATGAGTTTAATAAACTGCCGCAATATGTTAAAGGTACAGTTGGAAGTCTGCATCAATTTAAAGCGCATCTTATTTGTTACCTGCGAGAACAGTAAATTTTTATTATTATATATATAATGTATATGAATCAATTACCTGTATTAGTAGATTAGTTTTTTATGGTCTAAAAGTTTAACTAATGATGTATTATATTAGGATATTCCTAAATAAAGATTTGATTTGATGTCAAAAGCGATCGGTCACAGCACTGCATCATACTTTTTCAATGATCCGACGATGCCAGAAAGAAAAACGTTGGATACAATGTTAATATTAATTCCTTTTTATCTCTATTCAAAGGAAACAAAACTTTAAATTGTGGCATACTTTGTGCTTTTTCAAATGTTAACCAACACAAATTTTTCTTAAAATTATCTTACTAAAAATATGTCTCAAATTCTGGTCCTAGTGATTGTTTCTTTTTGTTTAGTTGATTTTGATATATTCACTTGTGTAGATTCGTCTTGATTTGATATGTTGACTATATTAGACAAAAAAGGTCAAACGAACAAATCCTTACAATAATTGATATTATTAAAAACTATAAGATTCAATTTAATTAAAGTTGTACCAATTTCACCTAAAGGAATTTTTCAATTACATTTTAAAGTGATGTTCTTGTTGCTTGTTGTATATTTATCCATTGTGAAAATTTATACCTACAGCTTACTGTAATTTTAATTTATAATAACCATGAAACGAAATAATATCATTCACTCACCCTCATACGTAAAGGAAAGCATGATGTATCCAATCAATAGAATAATGTCAAATACGCTGATAAATATTATAAATTACAGTGTAAACATATAAATCGATATTTTCAGATGTTACCATGCATATGTAGAGTTGGTAGTTGATATCGGTTGTTGTATCATCACTGTAGTACTAGCTTCTGGGTAATTACAATTTGAAAAGGCCGATTTAGTAGTTGTGGTCTAGAACAAAACGAAAAGTGTTACAGAGTTAGACCGTTTGTTTATACTAGAAATAGAATAGATATAATAATGTACATTCTAGTGCACACTCTCTCAACCTTGCTATTGCTGACAAATGAGCAGTCTTTTGGATCCTACTTTAGACATTCGGCTCAACGCACTGCCGTTCTGAAAGAAAAAATTCGGGATCTGTTACCGGCTGATCGCCAAAAAAGCCTGCTTTCGATGTGCGAAACACGGTGGGTTCACAAGCATAAAGATTCAAGGAAATGTATTCAACTATTGTGCATGCTCTCGAAGAACTCCAATCTAGCCACAATAAAGAAACATCGCAACAAACATTCCAAACGCTTAACTCACTTCGATCTTCGTATTTTGTTATGTGCGTAGTGATTCTTCAAAAAGTCTTGAGCTACACATTGTCCCTATCAAAGCAACTGCATGCAATTAACACAGACCTCATAAGAGCATTCAGTCACGTGGATGATGTTATTAATGATTTGCAACTTTTGAGTGATAAAGTTGACGAAGAGTACCTCCATCTCTATGAAGAAGCAAAGGTACTGCTCGAAGAAAATGGTGGTATACTGCTTATGCCACGTATCGTCCGAAGGCAGTTGAATCGTCGGATATATCCACGTATTACAAAAGAAATTTATTCATTCCATTTCTCGACCAAAAAAATTCAACAATTGATTGAGATAATTACAAAGTAGAATCGGCACTATCTGGTGTGTTACCTTCAAATTTTGCAGCCGCTTGTGAAATCGAAGAAGCATTTTGTAGGTATGTGCTGCCCGAAAAAAGTACATCTGTTGTCAAAGCAGAATTTGAAGTGTGGAAAGCAGCTATGACTCTCACCTCCCCTACTCCAAAATCAGCTTTAGAATGCTTAGATAAGTGTGACCAAAAATTATATCCAAATATTTAAACATTGTTGCAAATATTGGCTACCATACCTGTTTCCGCTGCTACCCCAGAAAGGACCTTTTCAAGCCTAAGAGGACTTAAAAACTACTTGCGGAACACAACGAGTGAAAACACACTGAAAGGCTTGGCTCTTATGAGCATTCACAATGGGATAGAAATTGATGCGAATGAAGTAGTGGATATATTTAAAAAGAAAAACAGAAGATTAATTTTGTAATATTCTGTGTTTCTATGATATATAACAGAACGTTATTTTTTTATTTAGCTTATGGGTTAGTGTCCCACTGCTCGAAAGAGGACTCCCGCAATTCCTTCGAGGAGATTTTTTTCTGTATGGGTTATTTTATGTACTTTTAGTCGTTTTATTTTCTTGACCCTCCCGATACTAAAACCTGGCTGTTCCCATGGAATAGATAGACATGTCTTGTGTAAATTTCGATGCTGCAAAATTTCTAAATTTACTGTTACTGTATAACAATATGTTCAAAGTGAAAAAACACGACATCTCGATCAATTCATAAATTAGATTGCTTATTAAAATATTAAAAATAGAGGAAAATTACTTACTTCTTACCTCGTGTCCAGAATATTGCTGTGGCTGTTTTTGACTGCTAAAGGGATTAGCTCCCGGAATATTTAAAGTACCGCCTTGTCCTACTTGATAGGTGGCTCCGTAGCCATCTTGATTTGCTAATTCGTGTAGTTTGGTACTAGATAAAGCTCGCGGAAGTGGATTGCTGGGTACGCCATGTGGAGCTAGATGTGATGTTTCTTCCGCTACCTATAAGAAGTTAAACACTTTATGACATCTATAAACCAGGAGTGGTAGAGGTGAAAATTAATATTAAAGAAATGAATCAGACAATTACTGCCCTAATATAAAATACTTATCAGTTCAGCAGAAGAACGTACCTGTCTTGGATCTTCAGTCTGTGGTAAATCCGAGACGAATCCTTGATCAACCCTATAGAAATTTATGAAGATAAAAGCACCGAGTACTACTAGACAAACTACTCCATATCCTCTAAACGTGGCCGTTGAACCGAATGAACTAACGAACATGCCGCCAATAACAGCACCACATCCTCTACCAAGACCATGATGAATACCTTGAAGAACTCCTTGGGCAGACGAACGAAGTTCTATTGGGGTGTTATGGGCGATATAGGAACAGCATGCTGCCCATACAGCTGCGTGAGTAATTCCCTAGAACAAATCAGTGTGAAAACTAATATACATTGTGTTCATTTGAAAAGGACCCACCCTTAATATTTCAGAAATGGGACATATTAGAAAGAAATGCCGAAACACGTCAACTTTTAACTTGAGGTGGACACTTTTTAGCGCTAATGCCATAAACGACAGATTCATCCCCTCCCTTCTGGAGATACCCCTTGAATTTTTTCAAATGGCAGTAGGTATCAAGTCATACCTCATTTAAAAGGTCTGGTAAATCTCTATTCAATCATTTTGTTTTGTCTTTGATCCCAGCCTTCCATTGTTATTTAATCGTTGTTTAAAATTGGCTCTCTTTTAACATTTCGTATGCCCCCGTATTAGGTTATGACCGAAAGACTCTTTAAAGAATAAAAAATTTATAAATAGTGAAAAGACAACTGTTAACAAGAAATAACCGTTATTTAATCATGTGGTGAAAGTGACCACCGTTAACATTCAGGCAATAAAAGTTGAGAGATAGCCATTTTTAAACAACGATTAAATAACAATGGAAGGCTGGTTCAAAGGCAAAACAAAATGATTGGATAGAGCTTCACCAGACCTTTTAAATGAGGTATGACTTGATACCTAATGCCATTTGAAAAAATGTAAAGGGTATCTCCAGAAGGGAGGGGGTGAATCTGACGTTTATGACATTAGCGCCAAAAAGTGTCCCCCTCAAGTTAAAAGTTGACGTGTTTCGGCATTTCTTTCTATTATGTCCCATTTCTGAAATATTAAGGGTGGGTCCTTTTCAAATGAACACAGTGTATTTTGTCCCAAATGCGATAATTTTTTATAGTTCCTATTCTAGCTACTAGCTGTGCTGGCGTCAGTATCTGTGAAGTTAATTATTTATAATCGTGGCTAGAGACCTCTATGGTTTATGATGAATTTTAAAAATTTATAATTATCATAATAATATAATAAAATTATAAAATTTATTTTGAATGGAGGTAGATTATTTTAAACGATCGCAAAAAGTCCCGCCTTCTGTTGAGACTACTTATTTTTTTTAAATTTCTGAAACACATTTTTCTACAGCGATTGCTCTCCTTTTCTCTAACATATACCTACACATGTCCCAACAAGACGCAGCTTGCTCTAAATTGGACAGTATAGCTACTGTGCGAGAAATTGAAAAAACTACTGACTTATCAAAGAAGCGTCGTAATTTAAGTAGTTAAATTTGAAACCAACTCACTTGCATAAATTCGAATGGTAAAACCCACCACGGATTGGTCAACCATGATATGTATAAAAATCTCAGGGTATTACCAATAAGACCAAGGCACAAAACCTTGACATGTCCCATTTGTCTGATAAGTCTAAAACTGAAAAAGTATGCGAAAATTTCTGATACGTGGTTGATAACTGAAGCGACACCGAAAAGGGTCGGAGAGCCTCCATAATCCTGCAAGTGCCAGAATAGGAAGGTGAATATCAATCCAATTCCGAAGCCCATGAACCAAGCAACGAAAAGGAACGATGCGCATTTTAGGTTTTTGTATTGTTTGATGACTGTCAACCATTCTGGGATTTCTCGAGTTGTTTGAGCAAATACTTTTGTCTAAAAATAAAATAAAAACATCAAACATTATACAGTTTTTAGTGATCTTAACCCACCTTTTGTTCTTTAGGTACAGGTTGGCCATCGGTAGCCCTAGTGTCAGCTAAAGAAGGAAGATTAAGCTGTTCAGCTAGTTGAGCTTGCATACGATCCTCTTCAGTAGGTGATTGATTTTTTTCCTCGGCAGATTGTTGTGGTATCGATTGTTCGTATTTGAAAGTAATTTGAGTAGCGCTTATTAAGGCGGCACCCATTAGAACCGAGAATGTGGCAAAGCAAATGGTGTAGTTCTTTTCCTTTTCATCAGGACCGCATGGATGGTTTGGGAAAGCAGTGGAATGATCTAGAGCTATTCCGACAAAGAACATGGCTAAGCCCCAACCAAGTGATCCTAAAAGATAAATATAAAGAAAAAAAGTTAATGGGGGTAAACTGAGCTGAGCTGAGCTTTAGGTTAGATATATCTAGAATAAACATAATTTAAAATTTTATTTATAGCATATTATAGAAGCAGAGCACAATTTTGAAATATATATCTGACCCTTTATTTTTCAATAGCCTAGTTGAGGGCTCCTTGTCTACCCTGTTCAGTAAACTTTTTGTAAGAAGGGGACCTCCGTTTTAATTGGTACTCTATATCTAGCTAGTTCCGGATTTCTCCTCAACCTTTGTGATTCCACAGAACGGTTCCAGACCTACGAAGTCTCCTTTAGAGCCTTCTCTATGTTGTCTCTTGGCAGCCTATTGAGGGAGACTTAGTGGTTGGATTGCTGATAGCTTTAAGCAGAGCCTGGCTTAGGACAATCGGTGAACTAGATGATGTCTCCAGGATTACCTGGATGCATCACCTGTTCCCTGGATGAGGTGATGATATTCAATCGTTTAGTGAATATGTTCTCTGGTGTCTTGCTATCCAAATTATTTAGAAATTTGGGTTCATCTAGAATTGTCTCAGCTGTATCAGTATGTCCTTCTCGAACATTGTTCGGGGTCCATATGTCTCCCGATTTCATCCAGAGAATCGCCATCATTGCGTCCGCCCTTATAAAAAATTCAATTGGAGGAAGGCGAATATAGGGGTCCAATGATGCTGTCGTCGTGTTGTTCATTGGCTCGGTAATACTAAGGAGTGCTTGTCTTTGGATTGCAAGTAATATATTCACTGCAGAATACACTTCCGTCCTCCTCCACTAGACAGTCGTTCCATAGGTGATCGTTGGGTTTATCACAGTTATGTAAAGGTAGTGATCCACCTTTCTGCATTTCCAGAAAAACCTAGTTGTCTTGGTAGTAACTTTTTCCAGTTGTAACTTATTTGGATATTTCTAGTTTTTCTTGTAGGACATTCATTGCTGTCTCTGGGAATTTATCATTGGTGACAATCACTATGTCTGCAAAGCCCTTCGTCGATATGCCTTGATCATTTAACCTGCAGATGAAGTCATCCACAATTAGATTCCACAAAAGTGGTGAAAGTACTCCACCTTGAGGACACCCCTTGGTTGTCCTAACAGTGTAAGTTTTGTCATGCATGTGCCCAATTATGCCGTTATTCTCCTATGCTCAGGCATGGATCCTATCTATCTATATGTCGTACTGTTTACTCCTCTTTTTTGAGGGATGTGTTTATTGATGACATCGATGTGTTGTCAAAAGTACCTTCGATAACTAGGAATGCTGCAAGGGCTACTTCTTTATGATTCAGACTCTTTTCCGGCCCTTATACCAAATTATGTAGGGCAGCTTCTTCTGATATCCCTGCTTGATAAATCCAATTATAGAGTGATGATCTTAAGCACTCCTTCTCAATTTGCTAGATATAATTTGTATGGAAAATAAATGAGCGAAATGACAACGATGGTAGAATATAGGGAAGGAAGGAATAATAATAGTTTTTAAAATATAGTTACCAAACATTCTCTGATGACCATACGTATCGGCATCTTCTCCAAGTAGTGTTAAAACTGCCGAATCTGCTAGTGTAACTGCTGGAGCACTGAAAAATTCTCCGATGATTACCAGCAACAAAAGTAGGAAAAATGCTTTTTGTATATCTTGAGTACGATAAACTATAGACGATATGATTGGTTGGACCCAACTTTCATGTTCTTTTTCTTGGTAGTTAGATGCGTATTGAACATTAATCGGCGACTGACCGGCGCTCACTGAAATCGATTGAACATCCCTGGGTTTCCTGGAAAGCCTAAAATACATTCAGAATAAAAAATTAATCTACTTGAGCTTTGTTACTTTTAAGGCTGTCTAAATTATACAAGAACGTTTTATGAACAAAATTCACCTTTTATGTCATTTTAGAACGCACCTATTGTAAAACTATTGTAAAAAGAGCCGTCAAAAAATCAAAACGTGACTCATGGAAGAAATTCGGAGAAGAAATAACAGATCTACATAAGATGGATAACAGGAAATTTTGGACAAGAATAAAAAGATTGAGAGAAAATAAATATAAAGATATTAGAGCAATAAAAAATCGCCACGGTCATGTACAAACGGAAATGGAAGAAATATTAAAAGCATGGAAAGAATACTATTCGAGCAATTCCAAACATTAACATCGGAAGAGAATATAACAACAGTAGAAGAGGAAATCGACCAGCTACAAGGAATACAAAAAGAAGAGATAGATCAAGTAATACAAGGAGTCAAAATAGGCAAGGCTAACGGAGAAGATGAGATAGCGCCAGAGATGATCTGGGGGAATCTTTGGGCGAAAGAGGAAAGGAATGGATATGCAACGTATGCAAAGAAGCATGGGTACAACAAAAAATTCCAAGGGAATGGGAAAATAACTTAATAATACCCATCTTTAAAAAGGGAGATCAGACACAATGTGGGAATTACAGAGCAATCTGTTTGGCCCAAACTAGCTATAAAGTATACACAAAAATAATAGAAAAAAGATTAAGAGAATATGTAGAACCAAAATTAGGAGAAGAACAGGGAGCTTTTAGACCTGGGAGGCAAACAAATGATAATATTTATATACTGAGGAATATAATCGAAAGAAAAATAGAAGAGGGAGAAGAAATGTACCTTACATTTATAGATCTACATACAGTAGATGGAAGGGAAGTATGGAGAACCCTGGAGGAATTGGAAGTTCCACCCACCTTAATAAATATAATTAAAAGTGTATACGAGACAGTTAGAGCCAAGGTCCAAATTGCAGGGCAGAGGTCAGAAGAATTTAAAATGTATAAGGGAATAAAACAAGGAGACAGTTTAAGCCCATTACTGTTTAAAATAATCATGGATAAGATTGTGAAACGAACTAAAGAAAAATATGAGCAGCTGAATACTATAATGGGACACAGAAATTTATAACCGATAAAAATAAGTAGTCTACTCTATGCAGATGATGTGGTCTTAGTAGCGAATACAAAGAACAAAATGCAAAAACTAGTGAATATTTGGACTAAAGAAATAGAGAACATGAAGATGGAGGTGAACATAAATAAAACAAAAGTGATGATAATAAATGAAAAACATCTAGGTAATCAAAATAATAAGGAGATTAAATGCAAAAACCAGACGCTAGAAAGAGTAACAACATTTGAATATTTGGAAAGAATAGTAACAGAAGATGGAAAAATAGATGCAGAAATAACAAACAGAGCAAATAAATCAACAAAAAAATACTACTCTCTAAATAAATCAATTCCTGGACATAAAGATATAGACTTGGAAGTGAAAATGAACATTCATAATATTATATTGTAACGTTTATTCTAATTTATATTTACAATTAATTTATATTTACAGATTTATATGTAATACGGTCCTTATTTAATAATTTATGTAATACACTAAACACACTAATTATAATTTATATGAGAGTCACTTAATAAACACTTTATCGATGCGCGATTACTTTCCTTCGGTATCAACATTGACTGATTGACTAATTGCCTGCAGCGAAGCTGGTGGCCTATTTATACTCGCACGCCGTAATTCTCGAAATTTCTCGCGGGTGCACTGGATATTTTCGACGTTCTGGCGGATCTCGCCGGGTGCGGTGGGTATTCTCGATGTTTCTCGAAAATTGGGCGGAGGAACCATAGTCGTCTCATATGGGGATTTCACTGGGGGCACTAAGTGAGCATATTAATGCAGTAGCTCGCGTAACATTGCCCCCTCCTTAAGAGACAGTTCCTTCTGGAACTAACTAGGAAACTGGAACGAGATGACTGTATCGGCAACTGGTCCCCTTGTTGCATTTTCCAGTTGTATGGAAGTAACATGCGACCGTCTTCTCTGTTGGCGGTGTCTCCCGAGCATGGCCGCAAACCAGTACCTGCACTTCGGTGTCTCGGAAGATTACTTCTACCATGTTACGGATTATTCGCCAATCTAAATGCCTACATTCAATCTTGGGCATGGCTAGCCTATTCACGTTCAGTTCAAGCACATGCTCCCTCAGGCTTCGTAATGCTTCCCAGACATCCTCGTACGTTGGTCTTTCGTCGAAGGTGTTCCTCGTCACTAGGTGGAAATTGTAGCGGGAGCCATTTTGCAGCTTCAAAGCTTTACCTGGTACTGGTAACTGGTTTACCAAAGGTCGTGCGCCACTCTTCTTTATAAACAGAGATGCCAGTCCGCGCGCATCGGTTACGCTGGCAGGGATGTTTATTGCCAGTGAGTATTCCTCCGGAACGGTAAGCAGGTCTTGTCGTCTCTCAGTGGTGACGCCGAATCTTGCTTTTCCGGCACCACCATAAGCACCCATGAACTCTACAAAAGCAGGATCGGCTACTTCCTGAAGCTGGTTTACTTCCTCATCGTGGTCACCCTCGAATGGCGCTAATCGGTTACGGTGTACCACCTTTGGCTTTCCATTTGGGATCTTGCTGATACGATAGATGACATCGTTGATTCTTTTCTTTACGAGGTACGGACCGTCCCAAGCTTTCTGCAACTTTGGAGAAAAACCCTTTTGTCTTCTTGGGTTATGCAGCCAGACTTTGTCTCCTTCGTGAAAACCTCCTTCCGTAGCTTGCGTATCGTACCTTTTCTTCATCCTATCGCTAGCGATCTGGAGATTCGATCGAACCAGCTCGTGTACGTCGTCCATTCTTTTTCTCAGCTGGGTCACGTAATCGTCACCAGCTATGTCTTCTCCGGGTCGGCATCCAAATTCAAGGTCGCAGGGTAATCTCATTTCGCGTCCGAACAGAACTCTTGCTGGTGTTTGGCCGGTGGACTCATTGATGGCGGATCTGTAGGCCATCGCGAATAGCGAGAGATATTGGTCCCAATCTCGCTGATGGTTAGATACTACTTTAGACAGATATTTGCCAAGAGTTCTGTTCATTCGCTCAACCATCCCGTCCGACTGTGGGTGCAAAGCCGTAGTTCTCGTTTTCTTCATGCCGAGCTTTTCACAAACTTCCTGAACAGCTGGCTTTCGAAGTTTCTGCCCTGGTCGCTGTGTATTTCCAGGGGCACTCCATATCGGCAAATGAACTCATTCACAAGCACGTCGGCAACCGTTGCGGCTTCTTGGTTTGGAATGGCATACGCTTCTTCCCATTTTGTGAAAGAGGAAAGACCATAGCAGAAATGAAAAACCTTGCAAGAGTCAGAAAGACATGGAAGAAATGGGTACAGGACATGGAATCCACATCCGACGCCTGAAAGGGCAGAAGGATCTAGAAAAGAAGAAGAAGAAGAACGCACCTAAACATACCCATCAAGCACGCTACCTACTAAATATTTAAAACGTTACTAACGTTACCATGATGCTTAATATGTCTATTAATAGGTTATTTGTGATTTTTCAACTAGTAGAGTCATAGTAGCCACTAACTTTGACTATGAATAAGGCTGTAAGAGTTAGGAGATAGTTGTCATTAGAAAAAAAATGCGCATTTGAAATTCAAGTAAACACAAATTGATTATTTTTGGTTGTTTTGTCATCGTGACTTTATTTCTAAAAATAACAAAAAAGTTATTTGAACAGTTTGTTTTAAATCGAATGCAGACGAAGGTGTCATAGTCAACTATGCAGTTCAACATTTCTACTTTTTTTAATCAATCATCAACTTTTATTTTTAGAAACCGACCTGTATATTATAATATGATTTTTTGAAAGTACGTTTAATTCTGAATTCAGCAATATGTATCTATTAAATACGTTGTAGTGGGACGAAAAGTTGAATGATTAGACATCAGTTAAAATATAATGGAGATTTAAACAAATTAAATTGTTTTATTTCATCGTTTAGTATGGATCTTCATCAAGTAAAAGCCTCATCCATTCAATTTTTGAATGATTAGGAGACAACAAAATGGTTGTGGTTATTGTAAATTACATTATAAATACAAAAATAACCAGCCCTGTATAAGATACTTACGTTGGGGTTTGAGGTTCATATTTAAAATAAGGTTCTTGTATAGTTTCCATTTCTATTGATCTCTTTGTTATTACAACTCTTCCAACTTTAACTTCAGGAATTGTAAGCAACGCAGTATTATTTTTTATTACCATACAAGATGTTGCTGGTGGTTGGATGGAGCCGAGAGGAACTGTGAAAATGATCCAAGACGCCAGTGAAGCCAGAAGAAGTATTTTTCCCTTTTGCCACCTAAAAAAAACTTTATTCAAACTTTCCCGTAATTTCTCTGTTTTGTATCAATTCGCTTATCCAATCTGACCCATTAATTATCTAACAGGAATCGTTAAGAAAAATTCAAAATAGTTAGATACAATTTTTTTCTAACCTTGTTAGTTTGTGAGATCCAAGCTGATAAAGGGTGCATATTTTCTCGGGGATAGAAGGTAGATTTTTTTGTAGGTTATAGTATCTCCAAAAGTCATCAACATTAAAAATTTTGTTTAATTCTAATAAACCAGTGGCGTGGTACTAGGGGTTCGTAAACTTTATAAGTGGGAATTCTTAGGAATAATTTAATAGATCTTTTTGATGATGTACCTACCTTATTAACGTAGACTGTCAATTTGGTTTATACACGATAGAACCTCGCCACATTTTACATTGTAAGCTAGCTCAGTAGCGTAGGGTGGAGGGGACAGCAGGGGCCATGGCCCAGCAGCAAGCGCTACGATTTTTTCAATTGGAAATAAAAAAAATTAAGTCCAAATTGCTCCCGCAATGTTATTTTCCAAGCGAAGCCCCAAGACGAGAAAAAATGGATAGGCCGTGGTGTAGATGCACGGGTCAAGTGGCCCAACACAGTCTGCTGAGTAATCCGACAAATGATGCTTTGTGGAGAATATTAAAACTAGAAGTATATTCGACACCAGTAAATACTGTGGGGAACTCAGAGATAGAATAAAAACTGCTTGCAGAAGATTTTGCTGAGAAGAATTACAACAAAATGAAAAAACGTATGCAAAAATGTTGAAATGGAAGATTAAGGATGTCATTTTGAACAATTGATTAAATAGTAATTTTTGTTATTGTAGTTTACTTCTACATACAAAATAGTTTAAATAATAAGTTCATTCTTGAGTGAATCAGCTTTTCGTTTATAATATTTTGTATTTAGTTTTGAAATTAAATAAACAAATTTGTAATTACTATTTTTAATAATTGTAGAACTATTAATTACGAACCCATAAAAAAAATTCACTGAACTGATAAATACCAATCAATTCGACAGAACCGTTTAGACTGATGCTTCCAAAGAAGTTCACAATAGCAACATACAAACTTCCCGATATACAGAGTGAGTTTTAAGTATGGAACGCCTCAATTATCTCGGAAACTGATCGCACGATTTTTATAAATTTTGGTGTGCAAGGATCTTTTGTTAAGGTAAATGGATCACCCTGTATATTTTTTGCCTTTTGAAATACTGAATATTTTTCAAGTAATGTTCCCTATACACAAATGCCATAATTTCGGAATTATAGCTACATTTACATTATCTACGCAGAGGTTAAAATCTTAATAAAAATAGGGCGTTGCTGCGAGTTCAACAAAGAGTACCTTTTATGTAGCAAATTTAGTGAAAAAATTGCAGACAAAAGTCTTTAGCTCGAAATACGGGGTGCTTAAAAAATATGGTATAATAAAATTTACCCTCGTTACCACGCAACTGGCTTATCAGAATTTGACTAAATTAATAGTGTTGGAGTAATTTGAAGAAACTATAATCTACAAAATATTTTAAATTTGTATTTCCCCGAGAAAAAATGTGTATATTTCATTTGCACTCTTTATCAGTTTGTATCTCACAAACTAACAAGTCTAGATAAAAATTGTTTCTTGTATTTTTTATTTGTATTTACTTCATCCTCGGGTGTTAAATTAGGTATATTTACAATTTAACTTTAATTCAAATAATTATTTTATTTATATAAACGAAATTTTCATTAAAAGGAATGTTGTTGTGTAATAATAGTATTCAACAAGCATATAATGATGGCTATTATTCACGAAGGTGCGTTAAACACTTAAGTGAATATCAGCCATTATCTGCGAGTAGAATACTATATTTTGTCCATCACTATTATCCCTGTTTATCAAAGAATTTTTTTATCGTTTCTCCAATTTAGAAAGGGATTATAGGCTTTCATATATAATTTTTTCGACTTTTCTGGCAATAAATTTAGGGATACTACTCATTCTGCTTTTCTTATTTTTGGCGGGGTAACATTCATTTCAGTGTCTGGTTCGCTTTCCATATTATATTTTCTAGTAATTTCAATTTAAATTCAGAATAATAACTAAAATTCTTACAATCAGCTATAAATTATTTAAAACGTCATTTTCTTAGTTTTGCTCTATATACAACAGCTTGATAAATTATTATATATGTCTTCGTAGCGGCGTGGTTTAGCGGTCTGACTGCGTGAAATGAAGAATTGTAGGCATAGGGTTCGAATCCTGATCGCGGTGATAATTTTTATTTATTACATTGTGACTTTTGTATATAAACAACCTTCAATATAGGTCCAATTTATCCTTGTCGAGTGACCTATTCGTTATCCACACCTATTATTCAGTGAATAATGTACGTCATTATACTTGAAGGAGCACACGTAAAATGTAAACATTATGAAATAGTCGTGGACAAACACATTTTCACCACTGCTGTTAAATGATGACATTTTTCTTACCTGTCGGCGAGACTTCCCCAGAATGGAGCCGAAAGGAACTCAACGAAAGGTCTTGAGCCGATTAAGAAGCCGCTTTGGCTGGCATTCATTCCCATTTGCTTGAAATAGACACCCATGAGCGGAAAGAGGGATCCAAAGGCGGAATAAAAGAAGAAATAAAAGCTCTTTACTACTAGAAGCTCTTGATCTACAGGACCAAAAATCATTTCGAGCATATCACTTTTCCCGCGGATCTTATGAGTTGATTCTTTGGGTTGAGGGTATCTGAAAAAGATATGAAACAAGTTAGATATATTGTGAGAATAATCAACAATAAAAGACTGAATTCTCAGGTTGATAACTGGCGCTGTTTCGGCCCGTTCAATCAATTTTTCCACTCTACTTATTCGCTCTTTCACACCACTCTATAAATATTTCCTGCTATGCTCTCTTCACTTACTTCTAAACATGCTTTGCAGTTTCTTAAGATAATAATATACTATACGTGATCAACTTTTACTCCGTTTCCGTGAGAAATACGAAAAAAAAGTTATACAAAGTGGTCCAGAATTATGTACTGGGTGTCTGATTAAGAAAGGTAACCCGCTCTATCTCAGAAATTATTTATCGTACAGATTAGAGAAAAAATCTGTATTACAAACTCGTTTAGGAGAAACTGCTGGAAATTATATTCAAATTTTCTAATTCACCGCTAGAGGGCGTAGTTCACAATAATAAAACTAAAATAATATTTTATGTACCGTTACAGTACCACAAAATTTAAATATTCGCAATCATTAGATCATTTTACGTAAGTTTGCTCCAGTACTTTTTCTTGTAAAATAACTGGTAGGGGTGAGTGAGAAACCTGGCTAAATAAAACTTTTCGCTAAACAATTGTTTAATTTTCAACTTTTTTTGGGAATCTTCAAATGCGATGCTATATTTTTTAATCATTTACTTGAAAGAGTATGGAATATTATTTTATCAGCCAAACGTTTCAGTTATAAAATAATCATACCATTAGGCATTATCTTTTCGCTTTTCGAAGAAACGAGTACGATACTGTGCTATTGATATCGGATTATCGATATTTTTTTATTCCTTAGTATATGTATAGCTTTTTTGTGTCCTTTTGGATTAAATATCTAAAAAGTTTGTTTGATTAAGAAATGTGTTGTAGTGGGTAGAACGTAATCCTGGTGAAGACTGCCGGTATGGCGCCAAGATTATTTATCGCCTGTTGATTTGTATTCATCACATAAATCGAACAAAATGAATATGCTGCTTATAAATTATACTGACTATAAATTCCTGGCATACTAAAAGTCTCACTTAATCTCAACCATTCACAAACCAATGACAATTTGTATAAAATCGATATGTAACAGCTGTCTAAATTATGATTGTAGCACTATACTACACGTATTTTGATTGTGGAAATATAAATTGTAGCAGATTAAGATTTTCCAAAATGATTCAATTTGCGGCAAATTCTAATGAAATTATCTACAAAAATATTGATAAGTATAGTTTATGCGAAGTCAGTTGGAACAATATATAGATTTATAAATACTTAATAAATATATGAAACTTCAAAAAAAAATTAAAAGGGCTCAGTTAGCTGGCAGCTGACAAGCGGTCCCTTGAAATTTTTTGGAGTTGTACAATAGACAAGTCTATGGGTTGTTCAAACTGTCTTCATACAAAGTACTTATACAGTGAGGACATAAAGTCCGCCCCCCCCTGTAACTTTTGAACCGTTGGGTATATAGTGATGAAATTTGGGACGTGAGGTCTGGCGATCGAGCTGGCCATTCTGTAGGACCTCGACGACCATTTCCGCCTATCTTGATAATTCTCATCAAGTTAATTTTTGACTTGCCTGAAATAGTGAGGCGGGGCTCCGTCTTGTTGAAATATCACCTCTTGAAACTCATGTGGATTTTGGACAACAACAGCATCAATGAGGGGAGCATTTGTATTTTGCAACATATTCAGGTACATATGGGTCCATTAATATTTCCGTCCAGAAAAATGGGACCTATAATATAATTTCCCAAAATGTCCGCCCAGACATTAAGTTTCTGGGGGAACTGTGTGTGACCCTCCCGGAAAAATTTCATCACTCGAGTACCTACAGTTTTGAGTACTAACTCTTCCATTTAAAAAAAAAGAACTTTCGTCTCTAAAACAGATATTCCGCAAATAGTTTTGATTCCCTGTGATTCTTCCTGACATAATCTCGCAAAATTCGAGTCGTCTATCAGGGCCATCTTCTGTTATTTCAAGCATAATTTTGATTTTGTGTGGATAAAATTTATGGCATTTTAAATATATTTAGAAGCACGCGAAATATTGCATGCCTCGGCCACGTGCTTCGATGGTTGTTAGGGATTAATAACCATTTCAGCTAAAACCTGGACTTTTACATCTTCCCCAATTTTTGGCCGCCCAGACCTTGGAGCGTCTTCTACCAAACCAGTTTCTTGAAATTTTGAAATTAACTTACGTAAAAATTTTCTACATATTTGGCGTTCAGGATAACATTCATTGAACATGCGAAAAGCAGAATGGTAATTTCTATTAGCTTCGCCATTAATAAAAATAACCGTTTCAAATTTGTCTTGCAAGTAGACAATTTCGAGCTAAAATTTACTGTCAAACCTAAATGCAGGTATTAAAAAACATAACAGCAACAATCAACAATGACACCTAGTAGGTAGTACACAAACTAAGAGAAGATTGTTATAAACTGATATAACTGGTGTTAGTACAAAAAGACCTTCAAAATAAGGTATTACTCGACCCCCATCTCCATTTAAAAAAATATTCCAAATGCCCACCCAGCTGTCACTTTGACATTCAGAGCTGTCATTGATGTGTTAAAAAATGCAGAATGGGGTCATATATTATCGTTCCAAATTTCATCACTATATACCCAACGGTTCAAAAGTTACAAGGGGGGACGGACTTTATGTCCTCACTGTATGAAAGGTTACACTATTGTGCAGTGGTTGATCATGATTTTGGAGGCAGTAGACCCAACCTAATCTGGAGGTCCTACTAAGAATGGGATGGTTTACTAACATGAAAAAACAAAAAATCATCACAAGCAAACTCGTTGAAAAAGTAAAAAATATTACAAATACATACGAGGAGGAAAAATAATTTTGTCCCCCGGCTACGCAGGTGAAAGTTTCCTGGTAATTCAGAATTTCAATAAAAGATTAAATTACACGAAAATATTGAGTCTTTCAAGGAAAATGTGGACGTTTGTTTATTGTATCATAATTTCATATTCACTAAATTATAATTGTTAAATGGTACAATAATGACGTATTAAAGATATACCAGCCTTCACACTAGGGATAGCGATCTGAAATCGATTAATCGAAGAATCGATTCCTCGGACCAAATAAATCGATATTTTGTACTGAATCGATTCAGTGAATCGATATTTCACCATTGAAAATCGACATACGATTTTTTCTGGTTTGGTTTTGGGAACTATAAGCTATATTTTCTTAACTTTTCAATGTAACAAATACATTTAGAAAATAAATGTCTTCTTTTATATATGATCTGATACTTTGGAATGGTAATAGAAATAATTGTTATTATCGAATTCCCTGAACTAAAAAATCCCTGATTTCACTGATAAGAGATCCCAGAGATTGTTTATTATGGTATCTTTCTTGTTTTTCATAAAATGGATTTATATTTACATTGTAAATACAAACTTGAAAAAAAATCGATTTTTTAGAAATCGATCTTTTAGACCTCGATTTTTTATGAATCGATTCATCAGGTTACGATTCCAATCGATTTAAAAATCGATCTTTTTTGGAAAGAATCGCCATCCCTACTTCACACATTAGGCTTGTTCGTAGAGCGATCACAAATGGTTGGAAACTGGACGAACGGTTTTTATTCACATTAGATTTCTGTGTTGTGTGGTTAAGTTAGTTTAAATGATTTCGACGTAAGATCAATGCTATAACTTAAGTGTATACTTGGCTACGAACCTAACCTAAAATGGCGTGCCAGTAGCGTTGTTTGTCTGAACCGGCCATCTACCCCCTACAATTGGGATAGATGGACCAGTGAAATTTGGGATAGTTGGACCGCTTAAAAAACCTGCGATAGTTGGACCGTACCTCCTATTACGAGTTACAGAAAAATGCCTACATTTTATAGAAGAAAAGGCATGTCTGGGATAGGAGAATGGTCTGAAGACAGTTTGAAAAATGCAGTCAAAGCTGTTGAGAATAGGGAAATGGGAGTTAATGCTGCAGCAAAAGCATTTGGCATACCGAAAACGACTTTAAAAAGGCGTCTTAGATCAAAGAGTTATCGTAAAGGTTCTATGGGGAAAAGTTCATTGTTGGGAATTGAAAACGAAAAAAAAATCGTAGGACATATTAAAGAATTACAATCAAGGGGGTTTACTCCAACGCTCCATGGAGTATTATTTAGCAGAAAAGCTGAAATTAAAACATGCAGGCTACGACTGGCTTTCTTCCTTTCTTGTACGCAATCCTGTACTTTCCATCCGGCAATCTAAGGGGGTATCTATTGCAAGAGCGAAGGGCCTAAATAGAACAGCTGTCAAAGAGTACTTTGGTCTCTTAAAAAATGTTCTGGAAGAAAATGGTCTTATTGATAAACCTGGAAACATTTTTAACATGGATGAAACAGGTTTACAACTAAACAACAAACCTGGAAAAGTAGTTGCCTTGAAAGGCACTTCCGGAGAAAAGGGTGAAACTATTTCAATATTGGCATGTGTAACTGGAGAGGGTACATTCTTGTCGCCTTTTTGCATAATGAAAGAGAAAAATCTAAAACAGCAGTTTTGTGACGGTATGCCACCTGGTGCTGAAGTAAAAATGTCTCCAAAGTCTGGCTACGTTAATACTGATTTATTTTTTGATTGGCTGAAAACCCATTTCACTCCAAAAAAACCAGCAGGATAGGTACTCCTACTTCTAGATGGACACACATCGCACACTAGCTGCATTGATATGCTGTTCACAGAAAGGAATGAAATAAGTTTGATGAGTATTCCTCCCCACACCAGCCAGTAGACCGTGCCTTCTTCAAGTCTTTAAAAATGAACTACTATTCTGCTTGCTCCAACTACATGACTAATAATCCCTCAAGGAAAATTACCCGGCTGCAATTTGGTTCTCTCCTTAGCATAGATTGGGGGAAGTCGTCAAACGTAGATAATGGAATCAGTGGTTTTAGAACCTGTGGAATCATTCCTTTTGAACCCGAAGTGATACCAGACTATGCTTTTCTGTCAGAATCCACAGACTCCAGGCCTTCAGACAACTCTCTTGTTTCCTAAAATGATATAACTGATGTTGCTAGTTCTGCTAGTTCCAAAAATGATGTCACTGTTGCTGGTCCTAGTAGTTCAAGAAACGACAGTAATCCGGGTACTTCAAGAAGCTATGATGATGTTCCTGTGCCTGGATCCTCTAAACAATACGAGGATATATCTGAAAATGTAACCCCCTCAAAGAAATTGGACAAAATACATCCTGTGCCTTGTGTCAATAAACTTGAGACTCTGAGAAGAAAGACTCAAACTGTATCAACAGTTTTAAGCTCTCCGGAAAACATAATTGCTCTTAAAAAGAAAAAAGCTGGAAAAGAGTCAAAAATTAAAATAAAAGAGGAAAAGAAAAAAGAAAGGGAGGAAAAAAGAAAGAAAAAAAGAAAGGAAGGGAAGAAAAGA
The DNA here is from genome assembly GCA_947563755.1 of Lochmaea crataegi. Taxonomy (NCBI): domain Eukaryota; kingdom Metazoa; phylum Arthropoda; class Insecta; order Coleoptera; family Chrysomelidae; genus Lochmaea; species Lochmaea crataegi. The sequence continues at coordinate 16,685,565 of OX387428.1, forward strand.
AAAACGGGTTTGAGAAAAAGCAGTTAGGAGGAGAAAGTGTTAAGAAGCAAACAACGATGAAAGGAAGAGAACACAAAAGAAGAAAAAACTTACATCATCTTCAGAATCTGAAGATATTGATATTGATACAATTTACGATGACGATGACGATAGTGACTGGGATGAAGATTATTGTGTATGGTGTAAAGAGAGCTACAATGAATCAAACCGAGAAGAAGATTGGATTAAGTATCCCTCCAGGATAGATGGACCACCGAGTAAAAAAAAAGAAAAAATATAACTTCAAGTATGATCAGTGTAACAGCTGAAGAAGTACATACATTTTTTAGGGTCATATATACATAATATAAAAAAATTTACCAAATCCTAGACATTGCAAATTTTGGAAAAATGGCTTCTAAAAAACATGGTCCAACTATCTCGGACTTACCCTACCTTTTAAACGTAAAATACTGCAATAATCTTAAATATAATCATAATTACGATTATTGTTTTCGAGATTTGGCATCATGTAAGGAGAGTCTCGTCTTAAATATGTTGGGGTCAACCAAAATGTAAACAAGGCTTTTGTCTATCTTTAATAAGTCATTGAGAGTTGATAAGCTGTGCCTCCAGTGTGTATTTATGGTGGCCTGCAAATGGGCTTAAGAAGGGACTGGATACTGATGAGCTATACTATTTGAATTATTTTCAAAAATTACAAAAGCAAAAGAATAAAAGAAAATTATTTTCTGAAAATTTCAAAGGGAGGCTAGACTCCCTTGTCTCCTCTGAGAAGCCTCCAATGTTCGTAACATTCTAATATTTTAAGCAATTGATTGCAAGCAATAATTTTAAAGCATTTTATATAAAGCAAGCTCTACTCTTTTATTGATATTTTCTACAAAAACACCATAAGGATTCATGATTATATAAAAATATATTTACAAAGGCATAGAATCATTACTACCATACATTTATAAATCACCTATACTAGATATATTTAATATAATGAAAATATGATCGTTTAAAAAAAGGAAATTCAGATTTTTATGAATAAATAAAATATAGGACACATTTCCAAATGACACAATTTCGACATGAAGAAAATTTCAACTTACAGTGCGGGATCTACTTCTCCCTCGGCTTCGGGATCGACCAAAGGTCGAGCTGGTAACGTTTGCGGTTCCATTTGGTTTCCTCTTGGATACTGAAAATCGGCATTTTCCATTTCGGCTCGTGATTTTCACCAAATTTTTCACAGACACTCTGCTTTCGTTGCGCGCCAATCTTGTTACGCACTGTCGGACGGTCGATAACAGATGCGCGTCGAAAAAACCGTTTCACTATTTCCCGAGTATAAGAAAGCTCCGTTATTTCTATTACCTCGGTATTAACTAGAGCCGTTCCGTGTTCCGTGATACCAGCTATTCTAATAATAAGTATCCATCGATCATAATTATATGAAGAGTCTTCAATCGAAAAACGTAAAAGTACCTATCTGTAAATTTTTATTATTATGCTGGAGTATTTTGACCCAATTAGAATCACTGTACCGGTTTTTTGATTAAAAACGGTGAGCTGTATCTCAGAAAGTATTTACTGTTCAACATTAAAAAAATATATATTAACAAGTCGCTATCACCTATTTTTGCAGAATTTCAGTCTATATTGCAATAATCTGTAAGAATGGCACCTTCCCAGGTGTCGACGGCTGCAAGAGGTCCATGTCAGCGGAAAATAATCGGAGGTTCATGAGATTTAAATGGAGGTCTCGTTTATTCAGTCCATGAATGGAATAATCCATATTTATACAGAAATGATAGGTAAAGTTTGTCCAAAATCAATTGCAAAAGTTTAAACACGTATTCGTCACCCTTGTGGACTTTTTCCTTTGATCAGCATACTTTTTTCCTTTGATCAGATGCATTTAACCTGTAGTGAGATTCAATGTAACGACCGTGCAACCGAACGAAGATACAAATTGCGAAAATACGCATAAGAAGAAAAAACTAACCAAATTATTACAATAGAGCGTTTCCAAGTGACATGTTGTCAGCTGATCACGGACAACTTTTAGAAAGATGGATGGAAATAGCATTTCAGTTTGAGGTTATATTAGAATTTAGTGTGAAGGTTGTCCGGTGACAGAAATTCGTCACGATGACGTACTTGGAGAAGGTCAATTGAAAACACAGTTATTATAGTTAATGGTATTTGAAGTTACTAAGTGAACATTAAACTGCGTTTAAATTAAACTCATTGATCCTTGAACCTTTTAGTGTTAGGGGGCGACTACCATCTAGTTAGCCCCGGGCGCATAGTACCCGTGGTACGCAACTGGTTCTGAATATATTTACTCTAGATTTGTTTCAGGGAAGATTTGAAAAATTTATGAAATAAACTATTGTTAGAGTGTGATGCCTGAGGTGCAAAAAATAGATTATAATAAAAGTCTAAGAAGGTAGAACTATTTTTTAAATTTAAATATAGAACTTTCCCCTATGCAGAGTCGATTCATGCTAAGCGTGTAAATTAATCGAGCTAGTCATCAGTTCCATCGAACTTAAAAGCTGATGTTTCCGATGGATTTAACATTTGTAGGTTAGAATAGAGTATTATTTGTGTGATTTGTGCAATGTTAAGTCGAGATGGAGGCAATTTTAATAAAATAAATTATTCAAGCAGTAATAGCAGCAGTAGCAGCCGATGTGTATGAGAAAACAAAATTTGAAAATTTCAACCTAACCATTTAACCAAGTTAATTCCAACTGTCAACAAAATAACTAGTTCGTTTCTAATCTATAAAGGCATGTTTTTTTATTTACCGTAGATCCACCAATTCACCAACTGCGTTTTTATATTCATTCATGGATTTCAGATTGAAAAAATGACGCGTTCATTTATTACTGTTGCATCAACCAAAATTGCAAACAATTCCACCGCTGTTTCGAGGTGGTGGATAAATTTGGTTTACAAAATGACAGCTTAACCTCAAAAAAGTAAAGATTTGAAGCAGTTATAGCGAATTATTAAGGAAATGGACGAATAAATATAAATCAATTTAGAATGTGATAATAAAGTATGGACTGCACTATTAACAGCGTCAGACATTGATGAAATTTCAAGTGGTTTCGATTGTCAGTTGTCAGAAATAATGATGAATGATGTAAACAATAACAACGACTCTAACATGTCGGTGCAGCGGAGACTGACGTCAGTCAACCAGTGGTAAATCAATGATGTAAAGAAAACGTGCCTTAATCCATCGAGTTCATCGATTGACGTCACTGACATAAAGCGCATATTTTCAGACCCTAAAATGCTGATGAATTTACGAACTCGCTTATTGAAAGATTAATTAAGCTAGCTGAGTTTTAAAAAAATTGTAAGATATTGTTTCCAAATAATAGACAAGATATCATTACAATACATATACAGCGATGCTGAAAAGTCTCACACCAAGGGATTATCTTTGAAAGGGATAAAAGGAAATTTATGAAATTCTAGAACGATGAATGAGACGCATATTTTAGAGCAAAGATCAAATGGTTTTGACGTTTAGCGTTTAGCGTACGGCCACCATCTTGAATTTTTTAAAATGACAACCTAGGTCGAGTGACGTATCACAAAGATGCTTATTTCTTTCTCTTTCCAAAAATAATAGCAATGTAGGTATCATTTCAATACAAAATGTCTTATGAAATATTAGGTTTATTTTTCTAAATTAAATTGTAATGTACCAATGATATGATCTTGTAGGTTTTTAAAATTGAACAAAAAACAATAGTAGGCATTAAAAACGTCAAACACATAATTATTTATGTACAAATTGTTAAAACTGATATCTAATTTCAAATTAGCACGAAGCTTAAAAGTAATGTTACGCGAGCTACTGCAATAATATTCTCACTTAGTGCCCCCAGTGAAATCCCCGTATGAGACGACTATGGCTCCTCCGCCCAATTTTCGAGAAGCATCCAGAATACGAAACATCGAGAATATCCAATGCGCCCGCGAGAACGCTGAGATACTTCGAGAATTACGGCGTGCGAGTATAAATAGGCCACCAGCTTCGCTGCAGGCAATTAGTCAATCAGTCAGTGTTGATACCGAAGGAAAGTAATCGCGCATCGATAAAGTGTTTATTAAGTGACTCTCATATAAATTATAATTAGTGTGCTAAGTGTATTACATAAATTATTAAATAAGGACCGTATTACATATAAATCTGTAAATATAAATTAATTGTAAATATAAATTAGAATAAACGTTACAGTAAATTAAGAATAATGGCACATATATGGAAAAAACAACGAATCGAAATCTTTGTATGTTGGATATGGTAATCGCAAACGTTCTCATGACGAAGCAGCTCTTCTTTTTGACGATATAAATCCTGAATGTCTTCCTATAACTAGATCTACAGTGACGAAATTAATAAACATATTTAGAAACTGATAGCGATGAAACACCTACCCACATACTCTGCTTCTGTGAGGACTTACAAGAACTTAGACGGAAGCACTTTGGAGAGGAATTTATACAACCATCATAACTACTGAAAATCCCTCTATTCAAACTAGTGGCCTTTATAGAAAACACGAAGCTTCTGGAATGGAAGTAGATAACATGGGAAATGGTACAAAGATTCAGTTCAAGTGCCTGGGCTGATGAGCACAACCCAAATATATGAATGAATGAATGAAGTGTAAAGGATATTCCAAGGTCTGGTAGACCGAAAAGTGCAACTAATGAAGATAAAACTCTAGATGTTTTATTAGATGATCAAGAAACTCCTAAAACATCTACAAGTGTATTGGCAAGAAATCATGGTATTTGTAGACAGTCTATCAAACTATTCTGCATAAAAATAACTTTTATCAGTATAAAGATCAACATTTCCAAGAATTGGCTGAGGATGATTTTGATAGACGATTACAATTTTGTGAAACAGTTATAGAGAAAATTAGGATGCAAAACAATTTCTTGGATCTTTTGGTATTTGGTACCTATTCAGTGATGAAGCCACATTTTGCTTGAACGGTTCTGTTAACGGAAATAATTGCCGGTACTGGTCAAGTTGTAATTTATTTATTTATTTATTTGAACCCAAACAAGTTTTACAACTTTATTACCTGGATTTCCTTAATTAAAATTCATAATTATAAATAATTAAGTTAAAAAGAGACCATCATGTTGAATATTATCTGTCAGAACTGTAGTCACCTTAAATTATACAGATATTTGTAGTATGTAGTTTACAATTTGTTTATAAAACATACAATGAGATGCTTTCCAATCTATAACTATAAATTGATTAAATTGATTAACAAGCTTCAACATGGCTGCAAGAGGTGCCCTTGATGGTATATTCATATCCTTCGATATATTAAATACTAATGTCTGTGTCGAGAAGGTACATGAAAAGGTAATAGTTTTAGTACCTCTGGCACGTCAATTTTATTGTTAATAATTTTAAATATAAACATTAATGATATCAACATTCGTCTATGATCTAACGATATAATTTTAAATTCAGTTCTTAATTGAGTTGATCGAGTCTTATGATAATCTGGCACTGGTTTGAGGAGGTTTGTACATAGCGGGTTTGGTGAAAAACTATTCGATCGGTCCTTTTTTTATTGAAGGTACGCTTACCGGTGCTGAACATCTTGTTTTACTCCAAAATGAACTTATACCTGAAATAAATCGATTATTTCCAAATGTGAACGTCTACTTTTAACAAGCTGGCGCACCTCCACATTATCGAAGAGACATTAGGCTACATTTAAATACAATTATCTCTCAGAGATGGATTGGTCGAAGAGGTGAAATTGAGTAGCCGGCAAGATCCCCCAACTTGACACCACTTGATTTTTTTCTCTGGGGCTACCTGAAAGATAGCGTTTAGGAGAACAGACCAACTAACTTGAACGATTTAAAGGATCGCATACGTCTAGAAATGTAGGGAATTACTCCACAAATGATCAACGATTCTATTCGTAGCTTCGAAGAGAGATTGTAGAATATGAATATGAAGTATTTGCAGCTTAAATGAATGTTTAGTTTATTCTGTAACATCCAGTTTTGTTTAAAATTACAATTTTAATATTTTTGTTAAATTTCGATTATAATTTCCGAGTAAAGTGATACATTGCTATTATTTTTGGAAATAGAAAAAAATAAGCTTCTTTGTGATACGTCACTCGACCTAGATTGCCATTTCAAAAAATTCAAGATGGTGGCCTTACGCTAAACGCTGACGTCAAAAACATTTAACATTTTTTCTAAAATATGTAGAATAAAGTCTCATTCATCGTCCTAGAATTTCATAGCTTTCCCTTATCCGTTTCAAAGATAATCCCTTGGTGCGAGACTTTTCAGCAGCGCTGTATATTCCCTTCCCCTTTTTGGAAAAAGTGGAAGTGAAAACTGGCAACATAGTCGATTCAACGATCGTTCTAAAATTTGTGACCATATGCTACTATAGTAATCGTCAAATATAAAAGACATCCGAAATTTCCAAAAAAAAATTTAATACTTTAAATTGCGATTTATTCTTTCAAAAGTGCATCATCCAGGAATATTTTCTTTTAAACTGTTCTATAACAATAGGGCTCTCTAATAAAATATAAATTTTTGCGAAATTCCGAGGTCGCGAACTTTATCGGACCCTTTCTTTCTTTTCTTTTTTTAAGTTACGTCCTCAAAGGATTATTTTTGAGTTAGTGTTCCATGCCATTCCAACTGTGGTTTCTTTGTAGTCTTGGCCATCAATTTTTCGCATATTGTCCGAATATTTGCTAGATACTCCACTCATCTATAGCTTGACTCTCTAAATTGCACCGCTCATTACAAAAGGCAGTAAATTGTCCCCAGATGTATAATTTATTCTTACGTTTTTGCCACTTAACTTAAACTGAGAAAAAATTTAAATACAATTATAATTTTATGATTATGACTTTAGCAGTGATTTTGCTAGACAACGATCCAAAACAGTGCAATTTTTAAATCAATCACGACCGAGGTCTAATAGTCCAAGAAATGGCACCAATTTTTTGGTAGGTATTTGAGGCAAGATGAAAACTTGTCCTATACCTCTCCTATTAAACCCCAACACAGAACTGCAGACCTGGCTGGAGAGTAGCGGGGCTAAATCAACCCCTAATTTTTTTGCCAAAAATATGTTTGGGGCAATTTAAAATTTTTATATGTTGTAGTTTAATGTTTAGAGTTAAGAAAAAAATAAGCCAGACGATTTAGTCGGGTTTTTAATCTTGCCAGACGCGTAAGGCCATTGTAGAGAAAAAGGAGGATGTTATCTTCTTTTTCTTTACAATTACCTTTTTCGGATCCAGGTGTCCAGCCACATTTTTTTGCAAAATATTTTTGTCCCGCTACTCACCAGCCAGGTCTGCAATTCCGTGCTGGGGTTTAATAGGACAAGTTACAGCTTGCCTCAAATACCTACTCAAAAATTGATGCCAGCTCTCCTACTATAATTTTCACCGAAAATCTAGAGAAAAGCGCATTGTAGAACGTTATGAAGGAAATAGTCAAGGGTAATATTACAAGACCTTGATAAATAGTCGACTATTTTGTTGCATCGACTGTATTTTATAATAATTTAACGAGACATTATTTTGGCTTTCATATCTGATTATTAATGCCAAAATAATGTCGAGTCAAATACAAGAAAAAGTTAGCAGCAATAACAATAGTCAACAATTTATCAAGGTCGTGTTATATTTATGAATATTATTTCTTGAATCAAATTCTTTACATAAGTCATATTCACAAAATGAAACAATTTGAAATAATTTATTCAAAATATCAACAACAATCAAAAAAATCCAAACAAAAACAGCACCAGCTTTATAATTTATCAATTGAAATTGAAAACACAATTATTGTATGTGACATTTTCACCATGTGTAATTTGTTCAGCTTTTGAAGAAATGGCAGTATTAACCGTAGAAAGCCCACATTCATTATGAGTTCTCAATCTGTTCAAAATACCCTGGTGATGTTGTTCATACATCTGCAAGTACTGCTCTGGTACTCCGGATATTGCCAGTTGAGAAATTGCAGTTGATCTGCAAGAATGGTTTTTCAATTGGTTGGTATCTAAACCAATAGACTTTGCTCCCAATTTAGTCCATTTTAAAAGTTCGTTTTTCCCAACAAGCGAATTCTTGTACCACAATGAGTTTCCTTTTTGCCAGAATGGATTTGGAGTTAGAAACAAACGTGGACATGTGAATCCTGGTCCTCCTTTTCCAATCAATTCTCTGAACAATCTAACTGGACAGCGCTGAAGGTTCCGTTCATTTTTAGTAAGCCACTTGCTGTCTGCGCATTTATGGTTTCCTCCTTTACAGGTTTTTGTAAAAATTGGGTTGTATTCTCTCCTTCCTGATTCATTACCATCATTCTGCCACGCTAATTCTACTGAAGCCAAACAGTAAAAATTTTTCTAAGTCCATCTGGAGTTTTTTCATCACATTTGTCAATAATTGCAATTTTCTATACTTAAAGCCGTTGAATTCCGTTTCCGTTTTTCCTGATGTTTCTGCAATTTCCAATCTATTATTGCATTTGTGAATTACAATTTTATTCTTCGAGCTTTTTGTTCAGCAAATAACTCTATGGCCTTGTAATAATATAGATAGTATAGTTAGTAATTAATAGCTTCCTGGCATGATGAGGCAGAATCAACACCTACAAGATTTAAGGAGTGAGCCAAGCACGGTACGAACTCGACCAGCTCACTCCTTTCTGCAATCCTGGCTTGTACTCCTCTATGGATGCCGGCCATATTGGATCCATTATCATAAGATTGGCCCCGACATTGTCCAATATCTAAATCATCAACTGCCAATTTTTCTACAATCTGTTGACAAAATGTCCCCTCCTGTCTTTCCAGCAACTTCTATGAAATCAATGAAACTTTCTTTTATTTCACACACATCATAACTTCTTTTTATTTATCGAATTACGTGGCTCATTTGTTCAGTATGGGATACATCTGGAGTCATTCTGTATTCTCTTTGATAAATATGATACCTTTTTTAAGTGTTCTAATTGAAGATGAGAGAATTTCATGAATCGGATAACTACACTGTGGTGTGGAGAACAATTTTTAAAAAGATTTTTTTCTATTTTTTATAAATAATAAACAATAAGTTTATCCTGCGGGCGAGCGGGCGCGTATTTTGAACTATGCCTACGCGCCTCGCGAATAATAATGTTCGTGCAGTAGGATTGGAGAACTATCGATGGTCTATCGATAACTATCGATATTTTGGACTATCGAAAAGAATCGATAGTTTTCGGTACTTTATCGATATAGTTGAGATGTTTAGGTGAAGAATATAAATATATATTTGGAAAGCTGATATGGTATAAAAATGCGATCAAAAAATGGGACAGAGAGAGATAGAGAGAAGGTTGGGGGAGAAAGGGATGGGAGAGAAGGGGAGAAAGAGAGAGAGATTATTTACCATTTTTCAAAATTTTAACAAATATTGACCTTTTTTGACCATTTTTCAAAATTTAAGACAATTATTGACCTTTTTTCAAAATTTTAACAATTATTGACTGTTTTTGACAATTTTTCTAAAATTTTGACCTTTTTTCAAAATTTTAACAATTATTGACAATTTTTTAAAAATTTTGACCATTTTTCAAAATTTTTGACCATTTTTCAATATTTTTGAAAATTATTGACCATTTTTCAAATTTATGACAATTATTGAACATTTCTCAAAATTTTGACAATTATTGATCATTTTTGACAATCTTTAACAATTTTTGACCATTTTTGACAATTTTTGACCATTTTTGACAATTTTTGACATTTTTTGACAATTTTTGACAATTTTTGACAATTTTTGACAATTTTTGACAATTTTTGACCATTTTTGACCATTTTTGACCATTTTTGACCATTTTAGACAATTATAGACAATTTATCAAAATTTTGACAACCTTTGACCATATTTGACCATTTTAGGCAATTATAGACCATTTTTCAAAATTTTGACAATTTTTGACCATTTTTCAATATTTTTGACCATTTTTCATGTTTTAATATTGAAAAAATCAGACACAAAATAACACAAATTATTAATACCTAAAAGCTAAACAATAACGCTTAAAATTAAAATCGAACAAGGTAAACAACAGAGTGATAGAGATGTCAGATGTCAATATCGATAGTCGGGACTATTATTGACCATTTTTCAAATTTATGACAATTATTGACCATTTCTCAATATTTTGACAATTATTGATCATTTTTGACAATCTTTAACAATTTTTGACATTTTTGACCATTTTAGACAATTATAGACAATTATAGACAATTTTTCAAAATTTTGGCAAACTTTGACCATATTTGACCATTTTAGGCAATTATAGACCATTTTTCAAAATTTTGGCAATTTTTGACCATTTTTCAATATTATTGACCATTTTTCAAATTTTAATATTGAAAAAATCAGACACAAAATAACACAAATTAATAATACCTAAAAGCTAAACAATAACGCTTCAAATGAAAATCGAACAAGGTAAACAACAGAGTGATAGAGATGTCAGATGTCAACAAATTTACCGATGTAAAACTATCGAAAATTATCGATAATAATCGATAGTAAAAATAGAACTATCGATAAATATCGATAGTCGGGACTATCGATAGTTCTCCATTCCTATCGTGCAGCGCATCTACTCCGCGCTCTCGCCGCGCCCGGTTACGTGGTCCGTGTGCTGTACCTCTGGGTATCGGTCGAGTTGATATGGTCACAGAAAAACAAGAGTGAAATTTCTGTAATTGTACCATTATTTTTCTGTGGTCAAAGTTAAAATATTATTCAGTTTTGTGAATGGTGTCGACTCATTCAATTCATATTGACGATGCTCGCAAAATAAACTGTTTCCATACGCTATTTTTACTCCTCACTGTATTATCAGGGATTGTAGTCTCGATTATATAACTCATGTCTTAATGAACCAATACAATCCTTAAATTTCCCTTAGTTACGACGTATTGATAAGTGAATATAGCCCTTGACGACGTGATATAATCGTTTTGGTGTTTCGCCTCCTGCCATATTGTGATCATTTCCATAGTAACGGGCAAGCTCAATGAAATGTCAGTTAATTCTACTACAAATTCCGAAAACAATAATACATCAAATATGTATTATAATAATTGTACCTTCAATATTAATATTAATCAATAAAAAAACTAGAATATTATTCGTTGACGTTTAAGATGTGCACCATGCAAATAGTCGCTAATAGAGCGTGTTGATTGGTCTTATCAAACAGGAAACAACAGTATGATTGGTTGATGACTGATTTTTAATAGACGAAAGAAATAATCAGTTATAATATCATAAGAGCATAGACAATATTCGATTATTCACCGAGTCACGAGACATATTTGGCGAAACATCACGAGAGCGCAGCTCGAGTGGTGTTTCGCGAAATACGTCGAGTGAAGAGGTAAATAATCGAAAAATATTGTCTATGCTCGAGTTGGTATTCGTTACGATTATATAACGAATAATATTCTAATTTTTTTTATTGATTAATATTAATATTGAAGGTACAATTATTAAAATACATATATGATGTATTGTTGTTTTCGGAATTTGTAGTAGAATTAACTGACATTTCATTGAGCTTGCCCGTTACTATGGAAATGATCACAATATGGCAGGAGGCGAAACACCAAAACGATTATATCACGTCGTCAAGGGGCATATTCACTTATCAATACGTCGTAACTAAGGAAAATTCAAGGATTGTATTGGTTCATTAGAACATGAGTTATATAATCAATTTAATCTGACGTTTTAAAGTCAATAGAAATTACATTTCAAGAATCGCTATAAAAATAGAGTATATGGTTTTTAATAACGGATATTTTGGACCACAACGTCCTCTAAAATCATCATAATCCAAAGACCAAACCATGATACCTCCCAATTCATTATCGACGGCATATTCAACTTTTTCTTTTATGGAACGTGTATCTTCGAAACCTACCCACTGGTCATCCCAATAAATGTGGGGTACATGCTGTTCCTCATCCCAAACATATGTAGATGAATCTAAATGGAATTCACAGATCTGAAACAAGTAAATATACTATCAAGTCAGTACTTCAATAAGTTGCAATAGTATATTGTGTAACAAGTGCGCAAAAGTGCTGATTTCTCACAAGTGAGAAATTAGCATTTGCGCACGTGTTGCACACTATTTTCCTACGACCACCATCCAGAAATGAAACAAACGACTGTGTTGCACACGGTACATTTTTATGAGCACTTATTCTAACATGGCGGTGAGAAGCATTTTATTGAAATAAATTACTAAATATCATATTTAAAAATTTATTAAAAATTACATTAGGTTTTAAGAAATATATTTTAATTTTAACTTTCCTTTATGGGATTTGTCACTTAAAATTATAATGAATTGTAAAATGGGAACAGTTCTGGATTTTTATCCCTGTTGTTGTTTTAGGCTATTATTTGTAGCAGATGTTGAGGGAACAGGATCAGAATCAAATTTCTGTAATGTTTCATCGACCCTACTAGTTGATTGCTCTGAATGCATTATTTTTCGAAAAAGTCGGACTGTTTTGCGGGTTTATTCTTTAGATACCACAGACTGCAGATAAGCAGAATGATAATTTGCTGTAGGTATTTATTTTGGGTATGCCTAATGTCAATTTGGCTAGGCTTGATGTCACTTTGGCTATGCCTTATGTCCAACATTTGTTGCTATGAGAAATTGTTAATTTTGCGCATTATGACTAATGTGCAAAATAGTGTTTCGGATGGTGGTCGTAGGAAAATTGTTTTACATTGTCCCATTTTATTAGTGTTTATTTTATGCAGTTAACAATTAATTTTATTTTCATATTATCTGTGAAAGTGAGCTACTTACTTCGTTATATCCTAGATAGCCTGCTTGTTGAGTATATGGTCCAGCTTCGCCAGGACCATTAATTGGAGCATAAAGTGACGTATTGCGACTTTCATCTAAAGTGAATGTACGTCCATAAAATACGACTCCTAAATTTAGTTTCTCTGGAATACTACCTTCATTCAACCACGTTTGAATTCCATAATCCTACCAACAAAAAATGTAATTATTAATAATCAAAAATATGTATTTTTTATTATGTAGGAGTACATACAAAATTAATTTACACACGAATACCAACTGTATCGATCATATCCATACATTTCTTACAAGAGATTGTTAACAAAGATTTAAAAAAGTATACTATAGGTAAAGTTTATCCAAAATCAATTGCAGAAGTTAAAGCAACTGTTCGTCTCACTTTCCGAGTTTTTCATTAGATCTGCATATGCCTAAACATCAAGTGATAATAGTTCAGATATTTTTACTTAAAACTTCACCATACATAGATTACACACCGAATCCAAACACCCACCTTACTCTGGATGCCTAGAAGGAAATGAAATAGCAGATGAACCAGCAAAGAGGATCTGAAACACCTTTTTGGTGGCCGGAACCCTCTTGCGGTATCAGCTCTAATGTAATATTGGAAGAAATAGGCAATGGATAAAAGAGGAGAAGGTCTGTCCATTGGAAAGTTCTAGTAAGGCTTAGACAATCAAAGATACTCCCGGAAGACTACAACCAGGTGATAACAAATGAATGCCTCAGCCAGAGTAAAACTGCACTAAGAGTTTAACAGGTGTCCTTACGGGACAATGTCGCCTGAATGAGCACCTTCAAAAGCTCAAAATAGTGGAGCAAGAATTATATAGATGCTGTGGAATTGAAGAAGAAACCTCCATCCACATACTTGCGAACTGCACAGCAATTCAGAATCCTAGGGCACAACACCTAGGAGACTTACTGGTTAGAAGAGGGACATTTACCTAAACTAAAGCCTGTAGATATCCTAAAATTTCCCCGGGAAATATGTCAAAAGTAGCTACTAGTCTCTGAGACTTTCCCCAGGAACTAAGTAGAATAGATCTTAGATCAATAGATCTTAGGTTTCAGTGAATATGACCCCAATATACATGGATACATACCGGATCCAAAGATTCCAAATAAATACCCTGTTGTGAAAAAGTGGATTTCAGTACCTTTAGACCCAATTGGGACGTAAAAAAAGATTCTGATAATTATAGAACTACAAAGTATATGAAATCTTGATTGGAAGAGGTTTAATATACCTTTGCATCAAAAATTTTAATCACAAGAACAAAAAAGCGCTGTGGCAAAAGTGCTGTATCTTCAGACTGAGGTACTATAGTGGAATTCACATTCAGATAACAGTGTTAGAAATATAATATAAATGCTTTCTATATGGAAGGATAATTTGCAACGTTACCAGTTTTCAATTTGTTGACGTTGCTGACATGATTTTTCTTGCTAAGAAAGGTGATGAAAATTACCATGAAGAGATGAACGAAGAACGAAGAACGAAGAACGAAGAACGAAGAACGAAGAACGAAGAACGAAGAACGAAGAACGAAGAACGAAGAACGAAGAACGAAGAACGAAGAACGAAGAACGAAGAACGAAGAACGAAGAACGAAGAACGAAGAACGAAGAACGAAGAACGAAGAACGAAGAACGAAGAACGAAGAACGAAGAACGAAGAACGAAGAACGAAGAACGAAGAACGAAGATCTATAAGAGAAAAGGTTTGAAGACAGTTTCATGCCGAATCTCCAAAAAAAATGTGATTGTAGTGGACAATGTATCTTATAATTATAGAAAACCAAGGTTTCCCAAACAATATTGAGTGAAACGTCAAATTCAGGAGTATGTATGAAAAGGATATTTATTTTTAGGAAGATTACTTGACCTTCTGTAAACTACATTTAAAAAGATTTATGACAAATATAAAATTGAGTGCATTGCTGAAAAATACAGGGATCACAGTGACAAGCAGTACTGGGTCGGTGTTCACATTTTAAGACTTCTGCCTTATCATTGTGAACTGAACTCAATAGAAATGGTGTGGAGTGAAGTGTCCTCTAAGAACTCTAGTTTCAAACTAAATGACGTTAAAACATTAATTTTTGAAAATAAGCGCTTTTGACATAAGGAAAGTTGGGTTAACCATGTAGACTAAATGCAAAACAATTTTTGGACAATTATTAAATTACTCATTACCTACTTCGAAAAATTCTCTGAAATACTATTCAATCGCAAGTGCCATTGACAAAACTCTGTGACTAAACTTACTGCAATATGCTCCAGTAATTTGTGTTTGATAATTTCCATAACATCTCGGAATCACTCGAAATTAAGTTAATAAAAAATGAGTTTTTTCAAATAAAATAACTTACCACATTGTAGGTGAAATTTTCGTAGTAAAGGTTATCCACTTCAGCAGGATACAACGGAGATACATGGCCAACATCATATTCAAAAGCTCCATGGAAATCGAAAACCATAACGTTTATCATATCTACGTATCTAAAATGTTTATAAATCAAAAAAACCTTTATAGTCCAGGAGATAGAGGTCACGATCACGAAAGCCTAGCCGGATTATATTTTAAGCTTTTATTATAATACAAACTATCCTCTGTTACATTTTCAGAACTGTCATAATAAAGAAAATTATTAAAGTGAAACTTTTATTACATCGCCTCAAAATAAAAAAAATCCACATGTATACCTTACAATATAAAATAATTATATTATATTATAAAAATAATTAATAATAATAATACTATTAATTGGAAAATGGGAAATCAATAGACCGTTTTAACGAAGGACAACTTGTGGTAGCGGCGACCGTTGTCCACCTATCGGTTTTATAAGAACTAATAGAAGCTAACTGTAATTCTAAAAGGGGACTGTAACTTAGGTCTTGGACAGATGTATCTAAGATTACGGTAACGGTATATTTTTCTCTTTTTTTAGGGACTCGTCGAGAGAACGAGGACACATTTATATGTCTCGTATAGTGAACGAGTAAAAGGTGACACTTTTAACGTAATCTTGTTAGTCTACCAGTTCTGTGGGTACAGTTTCCTTTTAAAATTACAGTTAGCTTCTATTAGTTCCTATATAATCCTATAGGTGGACAACGGTCGCCGCTACCACAAGATGTCTTCCGTTAAAACGGTCTATTGTAGACAAGATATCCAACTTTAAATTTATTTAATCATTGAATCATTTTGAACTTCAATTATTCTATCAATAACTTCATCATCGCCTTGAGTCTTGAGTCTCGCAGTCTATAAATGTAACTAATATTTTATGGTGACTAAAATAAGTAAACAATGACCTACATCTTATTTTTTCAATGTATCTAGAAATAACCTCATCGATCGTAGTACCTACCATATCTCATGGTTGGTATATTACTATAATTTTTCATTTCACGATTAGATACTTCTCTCAAGTATTCAGTAAGTGGAGCGGATTCCTCTCTTGTCTACTATTGATTTCCCATTATTATTCCCATCTTCTAATTATTAAGTTAAGATTAAAAACGCGATTTTAATACCGAAAATTTTCAGTTAATTACCTACAATCCGGAAAAAAGTTTCACTTGCATCGTGGATTCATATCCACACAAAGATTTTGAATTTTTTTTTAGTTTTTAATCTGTCAAATGCATATTTATAAATAATGTTTTGTAGGTTTTGATATAATTTTGCTCTGTGAATATTCCTTATTGGTATACCCAAAAACTACTTATATTTCTCCCGAAAATACAGGAGTATACTTTGCAAAAATGACAAATATAGAGAGATAGCTTTATGACACCAGTGTACCTGTCGTGTATTTTTAGGGCAGTGATAATTTATTATATATTATATTCAGTTACAATACGGGAGTTAGCAGAATATCTAAAATTATGTATTCGGTTTATAAGTTTTTTTTTGTTTTTGATGGTGATGGGAATTTAACCACATTGTTTTTGTAAATATTTGTATTTTCAACTTCTCAGTAGAACTCCAGCTGCCTTTATCAATAATTTTTTAAATTTTCCCTAACTGACACTTCTGTGCTATTTTTTCGGGTCAAGATGGGAAGCTCATATTCGAATGGGTCCTATTCAGGACCCAAACAGTGTTGGACTCATCCCCAAGGGGATGCCTACCAACCAAACCCACCCCAAACTCGCCGTTACCCCCGCGTCGGAATAACTACCCTAGCATACTTCGAGACAGGCGGCGGTTCCTCGCACATTCTCCGCTCATACCGTCGTCTTCTCCCTACCTATCACTCCTACCCCTCATGCCATATCGAGTCCTTCTCTACCAATAATCATGCTCTCCACTACACCACTTACCTCCATGCCATCCATTCCTCCTTCCTACACCACCTCCCCTAGTTTCCTCTCCAGCTTCTCCAGCACATCCTCGTTCTTCCAGCATCATCCTCCCCTTCACACCTCTCGCACACTACAGTCTCTCTTTTCCAAATCTTTTGGAGGTACCCTACTCTCGACCCATGTCCAGTGAGCACCTGTGTCAAGAAGTAGTTCACCTCCCCGAATTTCCGGTCCATCCAATCTCTCCTACTCCCAATCGCTCCTTTTAGCGCGCCCTCATACTCCTCCCATTCTCTCTCCATTTCCTCCTCCATCCATTCCTGTACTTATTCTCTGGTCGCTCCCCTCCAGAGCTTGTTCTTGGCTCTAGCCATCACGTCCACTGGGTAGGATCTTGACAGCACCGCTACTGCCAGTCCACCCACTGTCCTGTGGGAGTATCCCTCTCTGCACCCGCAGGAGTGGCCTAGCATGTGCCGCCTTTAACATGTGTGTTCTGAATTATAATTGCCTATCCAACCACACCCTAGGTATTTCACAGACTCCTCCATTCGAATTCTCCTTCCAGAGGCACTTCTCCTGGGGCACTCCAGCATCCGTCTTATACCTCCTCCCTCTAGAGTCTACTATCACACTCCCCGTCAGGGTTAACCAACCCCTCCCCCAATCCAAGCCTCAGCAACGCGCTCAACACCGCCCGTTTGCTGACCTGTTGAACGCGTTCCCGACGTCGAAGAACACGAGTAGGACCAATTTATTGTTCCTCCAGTTGCCCTCCCTAGCCCTTCCCACCATGCTCATCACCCTGCCCAGCGGCGAGATGCATGATTTCCCCTTTGCAAACCCGTGCTGTTTTTATCCTAAAACCCCCATTTCTACCAACTTCCTCCTCAATCCCCTCCATCAATTTACACATTTCACACAGCAGTCTGATTGGCCTGTAGTCCCCCGCCCGCTTCCTCTGTCTACCCGCCTTCTTCATTAGTATCACCCTGGCCACCTTCCGGGAACTCTTCCTTCCTCAGCACCCTGTTAGATAGTTGCCTGAAGTACTCCCCATTGTCATCCAACAGCCTCTTTATCATATCACCTCTCAGGCCATCTATCCCTGGAGCTTTCCTTACTTTAATGTTTCTCCCCCCTCTTTTCTACCACCCACTTCTCCATCCGCCTTATCCCCCTCATTTTCCCATCCCCCTAGTATCCTGGACTTCCAGAATCCTGCCCCCCACTCCTCCTTCTCCCCCCTGTGAACAATTTTCCTATAATCTCCTTCTCCCAATCTTCCTCTAGCGCACTTCTGTGCTTGTCTTAAGTTCTTTCACGGATAAGTATATAAAATAGTTCATTTTAGAAAAACTGAGAAAAAGCGCTGAAATATCAAAATTGTTCAGGTCTTAATTCAATTCCGCAACATCTCATTGGCCAAATAATTGAGATAGAAAAGGATTATAAAATAGGCAAGCTTTTAAAATCATACTTAAGATTTTAGAATATCCCCGTATATTTATATTGAATATAAAGTTTAAAAAATAAAGTTATTACTCACTTATTAATTTCGAGTACGTCATACCCTGCGATAATCTTATCATAACCACCAGCTGCAGCAATAGACAACAAGTAACCGTTAGGTTGAAGGACATTGTGGATTTCCTTCAGTAGTTCAATAAAATTAACCTGAAATGACATTACAAATTACAAGTTACTAAAATAAACTAAATGCGATGAAAAAAGTTTCGAATAAACGTAAAATTTTATGTTCACAAAAAACAAACACTTTTATGTATTCAAACTTACCTTATCAAAATGTACATTTCCTCCTCTTCGTGTGGGATATTCCCAATCTAAATCGAATCCATCAAATCCCCATTTTTCAATAAACTCCAAAATATTACCAGCTAAAACCGCCCTCAGCCTTGGATTAGCTGCCACTCTGGAGTACACCGCTGATCCTTCGTTCCAGCCCCCCATACTAACACATACTTTTAAATTCGGATTTTGTTGTTTTAATGCCACTATATGCTTAAAACCCTCTAAAATAAAATATAATACAAAATGTATGTAAGGAAGTTTCTACCATGAGTCTTATAAATTCATTCAATTTCCCAATTATTAAAGGGATGCTGAAAATCAACGTGGAAAAACCAAAAGTTATGGCAATTACAGAAGAACGACAGGAACGACGATAATTCGAAAATAGAACAATTCAAAGGGCAATTCAAGCAGCCCTATAAGGAACATCAGAATATATTCAGGAATTAGACATTAACAAACGAATAGACAAAGCCATTAATAAAGATAATAGTTTAATACTATTATGACGCCTTACAAAGTTTTAAAACAATTGAATTTTTGAAGACATTGAATTACGCTTCTAAGTTAAACGGGGTTGGTATATCTGCAAGATATAACCAACCATTCTGGTTTGTAATTAAAAGGGACATCACTTGTAGACCAGTTTTGGCCCTGAGAGCATAAAATTGTCATTTTTCACAGATAACTGTAGTTAAGTAAAAAACCATTAATAGTTATTTAACCAACAAGAGTATTAATAAGGGCTTTTAACAATCGCCCTTTTAATACTCGTGTATTTATTTGTTTTATATAAGCACTGTCAAAAATAAATAATGACAATGAAATGTCTCAGAGAAGGTTGCCAGTTCAAATGTCACTGTTTTCGTTTTATAAAATTCTTTTTTGGTTGTTTTAACACTAGTAATTATTATAGTTATAGGACTGGGAGACAGGGCCTCCTATAATAGCGAACCTCAACTGGTACACTGATGGCTCTAAAACAGACTCCGGAGTAGGAGCCGGAATATATGGGGTACAAGAGAAGATCACGATCTCTCTAAGCCATGGTAAACATGCCACTATCTTTCAGGCAGCGGTAATGGCGGTGCAATGCTGTGCAGAAGAGTTGATGAGACGGGAGGTAGATAGCCAAAGAATCGTCATCTACTCCGATAGCCAAGCAGCACTAAAAGCGATAAGCTCATATCGGACAACGTCAAATCTGGTGTGGGAGTGTCGCAAGGCCCTCAACAGACTAGGTAGTCATAATAGAGTGCCAGGCCATCAAGGAATTAAAGGCAATGAAAAGGCCGATGAATTAGCCAAGCAGGGAGCGACTGAGGTCATGATAGGGCCAGAACCTTCCTGCGGAATTGCTAAATGCCTCACTAAGGAGAGCATCCATCAATGGATAAATAACCAGGCGTTGCGCTGGTGGCATGAAACTCCGGGGCAAAGGCACGCTAAGCTATTCCTTAAAAGCCCTTCGGTCAGACTGTCACGCGACCTACTATGTCAAAGTCGAGAAACGACGAGGATGATGGTGGGAATGCTGACAGGGCATTGTAGGCTAAGGAAGCATATGCACACAATTGGCCTAGCAGATGACAGCCTATGTAGATTATGCCAGGAAGAAGACGAAACCGCGGAGCACTTACTCTGTGAGTGCGAAGGCCTAGCAAGGGTGCGGTTTCACCTATTCCAGGCTAATAGGTCTAATAAAAAGAATAAAGCTAGATATCGAGCTCTAAATATGGGGAAGGACCACAATAGATCTGCAAAGGTCGAAGTGGGATAGGACAAAGAGCAACTCCAATTCTAATCTAATCTAATCTAATTATTATAGTTCACTCTTGATGGATGACTTGCTTAGCGCTCTCGAAAGAAGAGGGGTAGAACTGCAAGCGTATGCAGACGTCCTTGTCATCCTGGTAAGGACCAAGTCAGGAAGGGTAGCATATAATATCTTCCAAAAGACGTTGGAAGATTTCCACAGTTGGTGTCTGTTAACCCTGGTAAAACTGTAATAGTCCCCTTCACTAGGAAACACTTTCATACAATGGTGAAGTTATTCCATTTGCAGCGGAAGTAAAATATTTGGGGATTATCCTAGATACAGAACATACTTGGAACGCTCACTTGGAAAAAGTTATCCATAAGGCCAGACTATCCTTGTGGACATGTAGCAGGATCTGTGAAAAATCTTGGGGCTTGGGACCCAAACAAATCCAATGGATATATGTGATGATTGTTAGACCAACGATCACATATGGAGCTATTGCTTGGTGATCAAAAGCTTTATAGCGAACGGCCCAAGCAAAGCTCTCTCTCATATATTTCTGGAAAGGGAGGCTAGATGGACAACATATAGAATTGCGCATATTTCTAAATGCACAAAACAGGCTTATACAGAGCAAAGCGGAATGCTAGTGGACACTGAAAGTCACGGTATTCTGGAAATGACCTCCGACATAATGCCTCCAACAGTAAACTACGACCTGCCTTATACCGTCCTAATTCCAAGTTGAGACGAATGGGTCCTCCTAAGGATGATTTATTAAGAGCTGACAGCTGTGTATACGGGCGCAGATCTAGGTCAGAAATTTCAACCTCTATGATCCTATGCAACCGTTTTTCCAGGCGGAAATTTACGCCATTGCTCCATGTGTGGAGAGATTGGAGCAAACCAATCTCACACATAAATCTATAAAAAATTTCACGGACAGCCGAGCGGCTTTGAAAGCACTTAGCTCTTACTGTGTAAAGTCGAAACTGGTTCAAGACTGCCAAAAAAGGCTCTCCTCAATAGGAGAACTCAATAGAGTATCGCTGGTCTGGATTCCTGGCCATTCTGGCATGGATGGCAATGAGAAGGGGCGGACTCTCTTGCAAGGGATGGTGCCGCACGCGTTTTTATCGGACCAGAACCTTCAATTGGCATCGCGATAAGCTTTGCCAAACAAACACTAAATACCTGGACAGCAAGAAGAGCTTTAGACTTCTGGCATAATATACCAGGATTGGTTCATTCAAAGGCTTTGATACATCCTTCGAAGAATGTCTCCAAAGAAATGTTAAACTATAGCAGGCATGACCTACGTTGTCTAACAGGTCTTTTAACAGGCCACTGTCATCTGAATCATCATATGCTAAGACTTGGACTGTCGGAAGATGATGAAACAGCAGAGCATATAATTTGTGCCTGCCCCGCTGCGGCTCGAATCAGGTATCTGATGTTTGTTTGGCAGGGTCTCTCTCTCGCCCTCGGATCTGAAATATCATTCACGAAACAAACTAATCGGATTTGTTAAGAAGCTGAATTTTTTTGGTGAAATCTGAATAGCCACAATAGACTCTTACGAGTCGCAGACTCACTCACCACAAATCTAACCTAACCTGTACCACAATCGTTTATTAATAGAAAATCGTTCATGAATGATTTTGTGTACATTTTTCTAGCTCAAAAACGCACGGTCGACGTAAAATGATACTAAGCAATGAATACAAATTTTATCAACAAAAGGTAAGTTTCTAAGACAACTAAAACGAAAGTGTATCGCTCCATTTACATACCAATATAAACGTATGGATGCGAGTCGTGGGTTTCAAACGACAAGCAGAAGAGTAAGATTCACGCAGCGGAGATGAAATACGAAGATGAAGAGTGGAAGGAACAACAAGAAGAGATCGTATTAGAAACAAGACAATAGGAGAGGTATTAAAAGTAAAACCTCTACTGCAATTCACAAAAAAGAGGCAACAGAGTAGTCATCAAACAAATATGACAGTCAAGACCAGAGATCAAACGAAAAAAAGGAAGGCCGAAAAATACCTACCTAGGACAGGACAATTTAAAAATATTGTAAGAGGGAAATCTGGCGTGGAATGAAGCAAAAATGAAAGCCAAAAACATGAAAGGATGGTGGAAATTCGTACATGGATGAAAAGCGATTACCTTCCATACTATAGGATTTTGATTATATACGAGGGTTGTCTTTTATATTTTGCATATTGAGCTCGAAAAAAACAGTAGATAACTTCAAAGTATTCTCCACGAAGAGAAATGCATTTTTGCATCCTTTGGAACCAATTCTGGAAGCACCACTCGTTTGCTGGTACCTACATTCAATATAGGCGTTGACTGCATCTTCTAGGAACTGGAACCTTCGACCACGCAGTTCATTCTTAATTTTTGGAAAAGCAAAAAAGTCGTTAGGACTTAGATCGAGTCTGTTTTGGGGGATGGTTCAAGAATTCGATGTTTTCTGTGTGGGAACTTGCATTCTCTTAGTGGAGGATCATTCGTCGCTATGTACCAATCATCAGTAACAGTTCTTTGATCTCACAGAGGAACTGCTGCTGCATGACTTCCAACGAGAAATTATTGATTGATATGGTGCTTTATTGCCGAAAACAGAAACCAACTCGGCAAGGCATTCTTGTTAAGACAATTGTCATCGAAAATTGTAAAATATTATTGCGCGAACATTTTCTCGGCTTTTAAAGGAAGAAGTGTGGAAAAAAATTGAAATATAATTTAAAATTCAAGAAGAAGAATTTCAAGATTTTCTTATAAATTGTTTTTTGTTAAATCAGTTAGTTTAAATAATCAGAAACTTAAAAAATTAGGCTAGATTGTCACAAGTTTCATAAATGTCCAAATAAAAAACCTCACGGAATGCGCAATCGCAAATCTACTTCTTAAAAATAAGCCATGGAGGAAGACATGCTTAAAGAGTTAAGCTTCGCTTAGATGACGGTGCAGCGAGCATAATTTTTTAAACCTGAGTATTTGAAATTACTGCTAATATCGATCGAACAGTGAAGCCTTTTCGCCGCTAAATAGAAAGTAGCAGAGCAATCCACCATTAAACATGTTTTGATGTTTTGATTGTTAAAACTTATAAAAATGAAATTTACCATAACCTCCAGCATCATTAGACTCCCATGAATCCAAAATATGAATGGAAGCATCTTCGTTTAGTCCAATAAAAGCAAAGTTAATGTGTGTACATAGAGATGGATCTATGTCGCTTACATCGAATTTACCTAAACTTGGTCGATAAACTGTCCAACTGGCAAAATAACATACCACATTTTTTCCAGATACTGAAACAAATTATAAAACATGAATACAATCTACAATATTAATTCAACAGATTCATGAAATATTTTATCTGGAATTTAAAAAAAAGTTATTAATTTATTTTTTTAATTGTCTTAAATATTATAACAAACATTATATCTAGTATGTTTATATACAGGGAAGTTAGATTAAAAATTGATAACTTACCAATTGGAAAACTTAATCCAATGATTATTGCTATCGGAGACAAAATTAATAAGGTCTTCATTTTGACTGATAAATGAATAACTACGTGACATGTATGCGAATGTATTTATAGTTATATTAATCAATTTTATATCAATAATATGATTAAATCACAAATATTATCAAAATACTAGGAAGATTTTATTTTTAAATCCCTTATTATACACATCTATCGCAATTAAATGAAAATTTGCAAAATGTTAATGTAATCTGCTTTGAAAATAACGTTTTTGGAGACATCCAATATATATGAAAATTGGTACAAACACATCATTTATAAATAAACCCATTTAACTACACTGCTCAACAATTGAAGTGGATAATATAAAAATTTCTGAATTTTCTTCGTACATATTTGAGAGAAAAAACGGTATTTACGTGGAATGAAAGTTTATTCAGAAAAGCAACCCAAAAAACAAATATTCGATAAAGTTAAACGGGTGTTTAAGAAAAAATGCCAAATTAAGTAAAATAAAATCATATAAAGTTCCTTCATCCTGCTATTTACAATGGCTGTTTGTGAAAATTAATACCCTGTAGGATCACCTCGGGCTCGCCTTAATGCTGTTACTCGATTTGGGAAACTATATATTGTTACGCGAGCTACTGCATTAATATGCTCACTTAGTGCCCCCAGTGAAACCCCCGTATGAGACGACTATGGCTCCTCCGCCCAATTTTCGAGAACCATCAAAAATACGAAACATCCAGAATACCCAGCGCATCCACCAGAACGACGAGATAATTTTAGAAATACACGACGCGCGAGTATAAATAGGCCACGAGCATCGCTGCAGGTAATTTAGTCAATTAGTCAGTGTTGATACCGAAGGAAAGTAATCGCGCCTCGATAAAGTGTTTATTAAGTGACTCTCATACAAATTATAATTAGTGTGTTTAGTGTACTATATAAATTATTAAATAAGGACTGAATTACATATAAATCTGTAAATATAAATTAATTGTAAATATAAATTAGAATAAACGTTACAATATTAAATGATTGATGAGCTGCTCTGGAATGCCTGCCCAGATGACTTGCAATGCGTTAGCTAATTGGTGTAATGTTTGTGGAGGTTGTTCAAGTCGATTTAATTGCCTGGACATTTCAGCCCAAAACATGCTCGATGCAATTCATATCTGGTGAGCCTCCATCCTAGTAAACCCATGATGCTCTACCCTGTCGTTCACAAGTCTTGCTTGGTGAAGACGAGCATTATCATCAATAAAAACAAATCTTGCGCTTATGGCGCCAGCAAATGGTACGACTATAGGCTCAATAACCATGTCGCGATATCTTACAAATATCTTATAAATTGCATCATTTTGTCCCAAGTGTTTTAAGTGTAAATCTTTTTCAATGATATCACCGTGACCGCGACCGCTAGAGGCAAGCCTCCTGAGAGTGTTGCCATTTCAGCTATTTTTTACGGTATTAAGCAATTGGATTGGTCGAAAAAACGGCAACTGTGTTGAGCAGCACGGGTTTAGGTATTGAGATGTTGGTAGAATCTAGCCTCGGGGCACTGTTGTCAGATTTAAAAATAACTACTGAAAACGGGGAATTGTAAAATACAAAAATTATTAGATAAACAGGAAATAAAATGAAGAATTTTCAACAAAATATTTCTGGTGCTACAAAAATTAGTTTCTCGTTGGATACCGCATCTGTTGACGGAAAAACAGAAAGCAATTAGAGTCAAAAAACTCTAAGCCGCCTTAACGCAGGAAACTCAAAAAATATTAACTGGATTTACCAAGATGAGCCAAAACCGACGAAAGTTATGCGTTCTCGAAGTGTTTCCAAAAAGATGGTGGCGACATTTGTCTCAAAAACGGGTCATGTAGTAACAATTCCTATGCGAGATCAAAGAACTGTTACTGCTTACTGGTACATATCGATTTGTTTGTCGGAAGTAATTGCCGAGTTTCGAAAAACCAACCTCCAACGACGAATGATCCTCCACCAAGACAATGCAAGTTTCCTCACAGCTCGAAAAACAATTGAGTTTTTAAAGCAAAAAAACATCGAATTGTTGGACCATCCTCGATACAGTCCCGACCTAAGACCTAACGACTTACTTTTCCAAAAATTAACAATTAACTGCGTGGTCAAATGTTGCAGTCCCCAGAAGATGCAGTCAAGGCATTCCAAAACTCTATTTAGAATGTACCAACAAGGGCTTCCAAATTTGGTTCCAAAGGATGCAAAAATGTATTTCTCTTCGTGGAAAACTTAGTGAAATAATAGTGATAAAAAGTTATCTAATGTAGCAACCCTCGTAACTAATGAGGTGTTAAACCAATATCCGGCTTTTGGAATTTTATTAAAGCATATTGGTACTACTTTGCAAGAAGCAATTTATAAAAAATTTAAACCGAATATTTTAGGAAAATACTGGAAATTAAGAATTCCTAAATGTTTGCAACTTTCTCTACAAATACGTCATATAACTAAAGATGAAGTTAGCAACTTTCTGATTAGATGTTTGCCGGTTGCAAAAAGGCCATTCGAATTTGAAGTTTGAAGAACTTTCAAAGTCTATAATATATATGACTGTTTTGTTTTTGTTCACAGTTTTAAAGAGCTTGACGATTCAATATTATAATAAAATAAAAGCATTGTGTTAATATTTTTTCAGTTAAGTTTAGTTAGTTAGACGGTGTGGTACTGGTAATTTTAGTATTTGCTAGTTATATTTTTTGTTACACTTAACAATTTTTCAAGTTAAAATAGTGTCAATATCATATAAAAGTTTGTAGCTCCTAAGTCATTCAATATAACAAAAGCATAACCTATACTTCATCGCGATTTTAAAAAAGAAGACGACAGAATTGTGGTCCTATGTCAACCCTTACGTAGCTAAATTCTCTTTTAGGTAATGTACGTCACAGCATAAATGGCGAACAATTTAAATCTTCCAAAAGTTGAATTTTCAAATCGACATAAAAACATTGAAATCTAATATATTGGTAAAAAATCGTTGGTGATAAAAAAACTAATACCAAATACAGTTTCAGTACCCAAAAATACATAAGATTTGGGTAAATTCGTTGTTAGAAATATATTTTTTTATTGACCTGTGTAAAATTAATGTGTTTTGCCCTTTATTCTATAATATCGCCCTATTAAAACCTCTCCAAGTACATCGTATATCGTATTATTTTTTTTACAAATCCCACTAAAAGCTATCTCCTTTGTTTACGTATTTCGCTATCAAATTTTCTGACAATTTAATGCAACTTCCTTTATTTGAATGTTTCCTTAATAATATCTAATAATTCCAATTATTTCTAATTCTCAGTAATATCTAATGATGTTTTCAATTCACTCATTTTCTTCACAAGAATTTATTAATTTTAAATACGTATCTCTATATTTGAGTAAATATTGATCTTATTTTTTAAAATACTAATACTATTTATCTGCAATTCGTCAAAAGATAATACCTATCTATTAGAACCAGTGCACCGTTAAAAACCTGATAATATTTACGCTGATCCAAATGAAAAAAGAGCCACTTATAAAATAGCTATTTATACAGGGTGATTTTTTTTTGATAGAACATTCTGGCCAAACCGATAAGAATAAAAATCTGAAAATTAGTAATAAGGGGCTTCCGACATTGATCTATCGACTTTCGGTTACTTCCGATTATACCGGAAGTTGCAGTAAACTTCGTTATTTTAAATATAACCCCCCGTATATCTTCAGCTTTTTGAATTGCGGACTTAATTACAAACAACTTTTTATAACAAGGCACTGCCTTATGGTTCCCAAGATAATAATTATTTTATTAAAAAAATTGATGTTTCACTGATATTTATAAACTCCATTAATTTCGTGATAAATTTAATTAATTATTTAATTCTAACCATCTATAGGAGCAATTCTGTAAGCAGCTGGTAAATTTTAAAGCATGGTTAAAAATTTGACAATCTGCTAACTCCATTTTACTATTCTTCTATATGCATGATAAGCTTTGAAATATTAACGGAAAACTCTTAATTTGACACGATATTTGCTCAAATTTAAATCCTAATCTTGACTATGTATAGATCAATAGTATATTACGTAACAAGTCCGGAAAATACTGTTTTTTTGGACGAGTAGACAAGATTCTAGGACGAGCCGTAGGCGAGTCCTGGAAGTCTGCGAGTCCGAAAAAACAGTTTCCGGGCGTGTTGCGTACATTTTTGTTTCGGCAACCGTGTGGTAGGTATAACAAATCAATAAAACACGTTTCTTTGTAATATCTAAATGGACTAAAAATGGCGTCGATTTGAATGTTTATGTTTGTCATGATGACACTACGATTTTGCCGAAAAAATATTTTTAATAGTGGAAACATCGTCAAATATAACCGCAAGCCTTTAACTTTTAACCATTTCTTAGAGAATTGACCCTTACATCGGTCACTGTAGGATGATTCAATGATATCATAGAAAGACATTTTAAATTTTTTATACAGAGCAAAAGAAAATTAACGTCTACTTTGGATCATGAAAAATAGCAATAACTATATTTTTTCAAACGGCACACATATTTTTTTCACACCCCGTACAATTCTATTAGATTTAGAACAAATATTCCCTATACCTAACTGTAACAGTTCTAGATATTTTTTTTGGTTTTTATTATTTAATAAAAAACGTAGAGTCCAGTCATGGGACTGCCGACAGAAGTGAAAACACCAATAAATGAATCCCTTTTAAAAATTTTATCGTAAGCCCATCGAAAATGGAATTTTTTACAAAAAAAGTACACATATAAACACAGTATACATATAGCTCATGGAAAGCGTGACGATGATTTATGCAACAATATATACGCTTCATTGTTAATTGTGTTGCATAACCAAAAGTATTGTGTGTTACATAAAAGCGTGAAGATGACGGAAAATCCATGTTTTTTCTTCACCCAAGAAAAGTGCTCAACGCGCCTGAAGAAGTTTTTACTTAAAAAACAATTATCGATAAAATAGCTGACAGAATGTTTTATATATGGCGAATGTTCAAAAACGTCCCCATTTTGTTGTAAACACTTTTCACAATGTTCCAACACAGCATGATTAGTTACTAAGTTGCTCTGTTGTCAATGATGCAAATGCCTGTTGAACTCTGTTCATGGTTAGGGATGCGCGATACTATCCGATATTCCAGTGTATCGATACTTTTACTTCCGATACTCGATATTTTGTATCGATACTATGCTTTTCGATGCATTCCAAGTATCGATAAATTTGTAGTGTATCGATACCTTGCGATACGGGATTTTTAGTGGTAGCGGCAAGTGGCGTTATCTATAGTGATGAGCGATATATCGTGATTTTTTAATCACGTTGTGAAATGATATCGTGCTTTTTTAACGAAACTAAAAATAAAACACGAAAAATGCAGTTTTTTGAGGTTATGTGAAAAAGTCACTAATGAAAAAGTTGTAGATTTTCACAAGATCTACAACTTTTATAATCAACTTTTTATTCTAGGAACTCAACTTTGGCCGGAAATCGCAATAATATCTTTTTCCACCCCTCAAAAAAAGTGTGTTTTACCGAAAAAACGTTATAACTCGAAAAATTTCCAATGTTTCAATTTGAAATTTTTTTTCATGGTTTGTGACTATCAAAGCTACCTTCTACTAAATTTTCAGCAAAATCCAACATTTTTTAACGAAACTAAAAATAAAAAACGAAAAATGCAGTTTTTTGCGTTTTTCGAACTAATTTTGAAGTTATGTGAAAAAGTCACCAATTAAAAAGTTGTAGATTTTCTCAAGATCTACAACGTTTATATTAACTTTTTTCTCTAGGAACTCAACTTTGGCCGGAAAACGCAATAATGTCTTTTTCCACCCCCCCAAAAAAGTGTGTTTTACAGAAAAAACGTTATAACTCGAAAAATTTCCAATATTTCAATTTGAAATTTTTTTTCATAGTTTGTGATTATCAAAGCTACCTTCTACTAAATTTTCAGCAAAATCCAACATTTTTTAACGAAACTAAAAATAAAAAACGAAAAATGCAGTTTTTTACGTTTTTCGAACTAATTTTGAAGTTATGTGAAAAAGTCACCAATTAAAAAGTTGTAGATTTTCTCAAGATCTACAACGTTCATATTAACTTTTTTCTCTAGGAACTCAACTTTGGCCGGAAAACGCAATAATGTCTTTTTCCACCCCCCCAAAAAAGTGTGTTTTACAGAAAAAACGTTATAACTCGAAAAATTTCCAATATTTCAATTTGAAATTTATTTTCGTGGTTTGTGACTATAAAAGCTACCTTCTACTAAATTTTCATCAAAATCGAACATTTTTTAACGAAACCAAAAATAAAAAACGAAAAATGCAGTTTTTTGCGTTTTTCGAACTAATTTTGAAGTTATGTGAAAAAGTCACTAATTAAAAAGTTGTAGATTTTCTCAAGATCTACAACTTTTATCATCAACTTTTTTCTCTAGAACCTCAACTTTGGCCGGAAATCGCAATAATGTCTTTTTCCACCCCCCTAATATCGATACTTTCTAGTGTATCGCGCAACCCAATTCATGGTATCTTCTTTGCTTGTAACAGGGTGCTGGTATACATCATTTTTTATATACCGATACACGCCCTTATCGAAAAATCAACAGGGCTTAAATCTGAGGAGCAAGGTGTCCATTGGAATGGTCTTTTATTTGCCAACCAAGATGAATAAAGATTAAGATGAATAAAAACCAAAAAATCTCGAAAACTGTTACACTTAGGTATGGGGAAATGTTAGGAGTACTTGTTCTAAATCTACTATAGAATTGTACTAGGTGTAAGAAAATATGTGTGCCATTTAAAAAAATACAGTTATTGCTATTTTTCATTATCCAAAGTTAACGTTAATTCTCTTTCGACCTATATAAAAAATTGAAAATGTTTTTCTAGAATATCATTGAATCATCTTATAGTGACGAAATTAATGTATAGTTTATAAATAGTATCGGTTTTTTTAATCAAATATTCATTATCTCGATAATCATAAGACTAAGGTATAGTACCTTGTTATAAAAAGTTTTTTGAAAACAAGTCAGCAGTTCAAAAACGAAGTTGACTACAACTTGCAGTATAACCGGAAGTCACCGAAGATAAGATAAGATAAGATGAATATGAGGCTTATGTGATTCTAAGAGCCTCTCCAGTACGACCTTTGCAAATCTATTGTGTGTGCCCTCCTGTTTTGCTAGAGTTCCTTGTCTAGACTCATCCTTATTACTAGCATTATTTAATAATATAGAGATAGTTAGTCAAGCTTACGGAAAATAAATTTGAAGAAAATGGGATACAGCGATAGATGGCGACTGTGTTCGCAGCTCCACCATGTGTGATCGTCGCCATATTTTATCCAATTTTATTTTAATCATATCAACGCGAGTAAACGCTCTGTTGCCAAAGTTACAATTTATCTACAAAATGGTCAATCAAATTCATGATCAGAGTTTGCAACAATTCGTTATCACTTCCCATAAGCACATGATACCCTTAGGACGTCCATATTTAGTCCTAAGTTGGTCCCAATGTCCCAGACATAATTTGTACGTTCTAGGGACGTACGTCCTGGGGACGCACAAATTAGAATGAAAAATTAGAAAATAAGACACATCATTATTAGAAACCATAATTATTTACAATTTGTGCTGCAAGTAAGTGTAATTTCAACCGGAAGGACGTGGAGGGGGCGATTCAGAGTTTCATAAAAAGAAGTAGCGAGAGAATGCAAGCAAAAGAAAATAAAAAAATGTAAAACTAATATACACATTATATACACAGTGTGGCCCAATAACGAACAGGACACCTTTCTATAAAATTTTTAAGATGTACGATTTCAACGATGTATCTATTGAACCTACTGCGATGATCCAGCCTGCTATGATTTTTTTGCCAGCAATTTTTTGGAAAAACAGGATATTTTTGCATTGTTTTTTTTTGGCAAAATATTGTGACTTATCAGAATTTCATTAAATTGTGTCGAAGGATAATTTTTTCATAGAGTTTTAAAGTTTAAATTTTAAATTTTTTTTTCACTTAAAAAAGGTGGAAGGCATCGAAAATTTTGAAAATTATCGTGTCGTGGTCCTTAGTCCTTATATATACAGGGTGTTTCTAAATTCATGCGATAAAATTCAGGAGGTGATTGCTCATATGAAATTAAGATGGGACTTTCCTATAACAAAATTTCCTCAGCCCACCCCTTTCCGAGATATCTCCCTTAAAGGGTGGTGACTAAAATTGAGTTTTTATTTTTTTTATGAAATTTCAGTAAAGCTAAAAACTTGAAATTCTGTAATTTTCGTGCACTCGCAAAGGACTAACCACGGGTATTTTTTCAATATTCCTGTTACATTATACGGGGGTGAAATTAGCAACCCTTACTTTATTTCATATCATTTTTTTCGACATGAAGTTCTATGAAATAAAATTTAACTTGTTTTGTTTAAACATTTTTTTTTGTTCTTAAATTTTTTTCCCAAAACCAATAGCTGCAGAGAAAAAAAATAAACACCATAAATTATAATTTTTTTAATATTGAAAATATTGAAAAAATACCCGTGGTTAGTCCTTTGCGAGTGCACGAAAATTACAGAATTTCAAGATTCACTGAAATTTTAGAAAAAAAATAAAAACTCAATTTTAGTCACCTCCTTTTAAGGGTGATATCTCGGAAAGGGGTGGGCTGGGGAAACTTTGTTATAGGAAAGACCCATCTTAATTGCATACGAGCAGTCACCTCCTGAATTTTGTCGCATGAATTTAGAAACACCCTGTAAATGTACAATATAAATATTTGAATAAATATATACAGAGATATTATGGTATTTATTTTTAATGATTTTTCCTGTGTCCATTAAAAGGATCCTAAGAAGGTCCATTAAAAAAAAATAAGAGGGCGTACTTGGGAGGTCAATTACCAAAATTAAGGGGACGTACTTGGGATGTTCTAATTAGGACTTCCAAGGGACGTATGGTTTAGTAACATAAGATGTCCTCAGGACGTCCTGAGGATGGCTAAGGGTCTGAAACGGACGTTCCTGGGACTTCGGATGTTTGATATCGGACATCCTGGGAACATTTTAGGTACGTACTTGTGCTGTCTGGGTTATAAGTAGGTGATTATTGAATAATTACTAGGTATATACGAAATGAACTTTACAGATTTCAAACCTCGTGTAGGTCTCTTAAAGTGTCTCCTAATTTCTATTTCTTCAAGGATATCTAGTTCTTATTTCTTATTACAAATATGCAGTACTTCTAGTTCTGTGTTAGAAATTAGAAGACACTTAAGAGACCCACAATATGAAGTTGTCAATGAACATATAAATCTAGGGAGCTCTCCACTATTAAATTGTGTTCTAAAGTAACAATTGTAAAGATTAGCAGATATAGTTTTCCTTGCACAGTTATACTGATCTTTACTGGAAAAAGATATCCAGGATATCCCCATAGGGCTAATAATACCTAAGCTTAAATATTTGTAATATCATATCTACATTTTTCCATTCATATCTATTAAGTCATTCACAATATAGGTCACTATTTGGTCTAGTCAATAAAATATTAAACAACAGGTAGGCATCACATCAAATGTAACTTATCATTCTGACGATGATATGTCAATAAATAGTGGAATTATTTAGAAGCAGTTAGTTTCATTTATAACATTAATTTGAATAGATTCCACAAAGTAAGGGTCCAAACAGTAGGTAAATACAATCATTCTTATCAAACAAAATAATGTATGAGTTGGAATCGCTTAGCTAAGGCTTATCGCATTAGCCTTTATTGAAAAATCTGGTAAACTGGTAAACCTGGTTCAATCGATATTACTGGATTTTCTTGCATTGAACAGCCGACCTTCAATGAATCCAGAAAAATTTGCTTCAAAAATTGTCAATTTATTGAGATAGGATACCACTAACAGTAAAATTTTTAAAAAATAATACGTCTTAATAACTTTATTTCAAAAATGTATATGTATTCCAAAAAAACACTCAAGCATATTCTTTAATAGCGGAATTTATGGTTTTTAATAACGGATATTTTGGACCACAACGTCCTCTAAAATCATCATAATCCAAAGACCAAACCATGATACCTCCCAATTCATTATCGACGGCATATTCAACTTTTTCTTTTATGGAACGTGTATCTTCGAAACCTACCCACTGGTCATCCCAATAAATGTGTGGTACATGCTGTTCCTCATCCCAAACATATGTAGATGAATCTAAATGGAATTCGCAGATCTGAAACAAGTAAATAAGTCATCGTACTATCAAGTGAGTACTAGAATTCGAAGCTAACTGACATTTTGCTTCAATAATTTGCTGTCTCCTATATTACGATAGTCAATTTTATTTAGCAAATATTTTATTTTATTCAATTGAATATCTCCGCAAGTTATGGATAACATCTAGTATAACTCCGATATTTGAAAAAGGAGTTAAGCTGAACCCCGACAACTAAAGGCCGATAAGTTTAACGTCTATCACTGTTAAAATTATTAATTATTATTATTATAATACGCGAATCTTTGGTGAACTTTCTGATTGGACATGATAGAATCCCTAGATAGAATTAATCTTTTGGTGGAATAGACAAGTCTATTTGCTCAAAAAATCAATAATTATGGTTCCGGTTTTTAACTTCAGCGCGAAATTTAAAGTAAATTGAGTTTACATATATACTTACACTGTGTTCATTTGAAAAGGAGCCACCCTTAATATTTCAAAAATGGGACATATTAGAAAGAAATGCCGAAATATGTCAACTTTTAACTTGAGGGGGACACTTTTTGGCGCTAATGTCATAAACGTCAGATTCACCCCCTCCCTACTGGAGACACCCCTTACATTTTTTCAAATGGCATTAGGTATCAAGTCACACCTCATTTAAAATGGTAAATCTCTATTCAATCATTTTGTTTTGCCTTTGATACCAGCCTTCCATTGTTATTTAATCGTTGTTTAAAATTGGCTCTCTTTCAATTTTTCGTATGCCCCCGTATTGTGTTATGATAGAAAGACTCTTTAAAGAATAAAAAATTTACAAATAGTAAAAAGACAACTGTTAACAAGAAAAAACTGCTATTTAATCATGTGTTCAAAGTGACCACCGTTAACATTCCGGCAATAAAAGTTGAAAATGAGCCAATTTTAAACAACGATCAGTCAGGAAAAGTTTGATGCTATGCAACGTTTGAGGTAATAATTTGAATCAAATTGGCAATCAAAATTGACAACGACATTTGTATATTCTGTGAATTTAATTATTTGGATTTTGCGTGAAATTGGAACGAATTTGGAGAAAAAATTATATTTCACTTGGCAGAAAAGAAAATTCAATGCCTTGGCTGGTCTCCTACAGCCGTGGCATTCAATCTTGTGCTTTTCTGTCTAGTAAAACAAATAACTATTATTTTAATAAAATCGTGGCCCCTGGGGACATGAGCAGGCATCCACTGAAGAGGATTGAGTCCTTCATCGAGGGACTCGGCTTCATGGGTGCATAAGTAGCAGGAATGGCACAAAGGGCCCGCCAGTGGCCTCAGTGCCGGAACCTTGGCTTGAGTTTTTCTTGGCCTGACTAAATTAGTAGTAGTTAATAAAATCGTTGATAGCAAGTCGATATTCTAACACGTATTAAATAAAAAGCAATTAACACTTTTATCATAATGAATATTATTGTTTGTTACATTTTATTTTCGTATAAACTTTGAAGGATAAATACTTACCTCGTGATATCCTAGATATCCTGCTTGTGCAGTATACGGCCCAGCTTTGCCAGGACCATTAATTGGAGCATAAAGTGACGTATTGCGACTATCATCTAAAGTGAATGTACGTCCATAAAATACGACTCCTAGATTTAGTTTTTCTGGAATACTACCTTCATTCAACCATGTTTGAATTCCATAATCCTACAGACAAAAAATGCAATCAGTAATGATCAAAAATGTCAATAACAGAGCTGCGGCCTTTCTACGTTTTAACGAGTGCTGTAGGAGGTATAACATTCCCAAACCCACTTTTAGAAGGCATTTACGCTGTTTAAATAAAAAAGCTAATGAAAATGTTCAATCAATGGGTCGCCTTACTGTCTTCAATGCCGACATCGAAATGGAACTGGATGATCACATATTAAAGTTGGAGGAAAGATTTTTTGGTGTCATAATATTACCCAGAATTTTAATATGAATAAGCAAATGGCAGAAAAAGGCTGGTATTATTCTTTCATGAAAAGACATGATTTTTTATCACTTAGACAACCCGAAA
Organism: Lochmaea crataegi; assembly: GCA_947563755.1. Taxonomy (NCBI): domain Eukaryota; kingdom Metazoa; phylum Arthropoda; class Insecta; order Coleoptera; family Chrysomelidae; genus Lochmaea; species Lochmaea crataegi. The sequence continues at coordinate 16,722,277 of OX387428.1, forward strand.
AATATCAGTGACCAGGGCCTCAGGATTTAACATTGAGTGGTCATCTAGGTCAGCAGACTCGTCATCTCCTGATTTTTTTTCTCAATTCGGTTATTTAAAACTCAACCGACCTCAATTGACGATTGATGACAAAGAATAACTCAAGCCTGTCGTGGTATTACTAAACGTTCGTATTGAGTTTGAAAATAGTCTATACTTTTGTTTATAGTGATGAGCAAAATTGGTCTTGGTCTTGCACTCTCGGTCTTGGTCTTGCGAAAAAGCAAGACCAAGATTATCATTAGACTAGACCAAGACCGAATATGCAAGACCAAGACCAAATACACAAGACTGAACTAAAAATTCTCACTCCAGAGCGTATCGTCCTCTTTCTAAGAAAACCTCGTTAACTACATTTTTGTCGAATTGAGATTATTAGTGAAGTACACTCCTCAACACTTCTAAAAGATGTTTTTGATGATTTCCCGAAAATGGCCATTTTTCAGATCGAGGTTTTCATAGAAAGAGGACGATATTTCTTATGGAACTTGTTATTTGTTAGTTGAACCTTCATGAAAAGTAACAGCATTAAATAGATAGTTCCACGGATATGATTCTAAGAACTAGTTCCTTTTCGTTCCGGAAACGTTTCAGGTTCAATCCGCAATGTTCCCGGAACTACCCACCTCTAGAATACATAAGAAAACAAAAGTGAAAAAAGACACAGACAAAGACTGGATACGCAAGACCAAGACTAAATAAGCAAGACCAAGACCAAGATTGTCCAAGTCTTGGTCTTGCTTTGCTCATCACTAATTGTTTACAAAACAATGAAAATCATTTTGAGCAAGTATTTAATTAATTGACATTTTGTTTACAAATTAATTGTTTCGTTATTTTTTTACGGGCTTTACAACAACGTATCGCAAGTAAGGGGTTGCCATTTAAATTTTTGAAGATGGGATAGGGATATGGGCTTGACGGGAGTGGATAATCCGTCCCCTCCGTACCCTAGAAACGGTTTGGAAATTTTTTGACATCTCTTTCCGTTCACGAGATATAGTTTTAAAATGGACACAATGTATAGTCTAGTACGAGTGCTTTATGAAATTAATTAAATGATTAATTTTCGTCGACCTTTACAGAAAATGACATTTTACGTACTAATTTCCGGACGAAAAATCGTCTATTTTACGTGTGAATAAGACCGTGGTGTGTATATTCATTCGGAAATAAGTAATTTTTTGTAAAGATCGACGAAAAAATGTAATATGCACCTTGTGTCGCGCATGCTTGCTAGTCTTGGCTGCGCCTCGACTATCAATTTGCAGATTCTACTATTATAATAGACAGTTTTTCCTCCTTGGTACATAAATAACTATTTAAAATAAAATAGAATAACGTACCACATTGTAAGTTATATTATCGTGGTAAAGTCTATCGACTTCAGCAGCATATAATGGAGATACATGACCAACGTCATATTCAAAAGCTCCATGGAAATCGAAGACCATAACGTTGATCATTTCGACGTACCTAAAATTTACAAAAATATATTTATTTATAATGAATTACTTTTTTTTCTCAAATCACTAATTATAATTTTTTTAAATTATTTTCTTGGCTATAAAGTTTACTAAATTGAACAAAATATCGTCTAATTTTATGTGATATTCTGCTCATTCTTAGGAGAAGTTTTCTTAAGAAATTTATTTTCCAAAAGAGTGACCATTATACGACAAAAACCAACTACATTCCAGGCTATATGCCCCGACCAGCATTGAATTAATTTATCGAAAAATATTTTTTGTTTAATTTTGTTAATTGTTAACGGTACTCTGAAATTATCATTCATAATAACAAAAAAATGTTATGGTCAAAGTTAGAGTCCTTAATATTAATATTAAGATAGCGACTGAACGTTTTTTTACAATAGTCCCTATTTTTATCTGGAACACGTTAATCATCAATGTGAAAAATTTTTCCTATACATATACTTAAAGGAAATTGAATTCCCTACAAAAAAGCTTTGTTTGTAAATTGTCGCAAATGAACCTTACTTTTTCAATTTAATTTTTTAAGTTTGGATTTTTGTAACTATCACAAATATTAATATTTAAATAAATAAAATACACATATGGTTTTTTGCTACAATTTACCTAGAAAGCTTTTTTGTAGAGAATTCAATTACCTTTAAGTATAGGAAAAAATTTTCACATTGATGATTCACGTGTTTCAGATAAAAATAGGGACTATTGTAAAAAAACGTTCAGTCGCTATGATAGATATCTTAATATGAACATTAAGGGCTCTAACTTTGACCATAACTTTTTTTTGTCATTCTAAATGATAATTTCAGAGTGCCGTTAAAAAAATTAAACAAAAAATATTTTTCGATAAATTACATCCGCCCATCCGATAACTGTAAACAGTGCCGTGCAAGTTCTGAGGATACGCTTTCTGTTACAAATTAACACAACTTGTACAATTAATAAAGTAAAGTCCGTCCGGAAATATATGATCCTAACTTAATAAATAATATTTAATTCTTTGTTATAATTATTGGTATATTGATTTTAATAGAAACGGATCTGCTTTATACCTGAATTCTGAGTACATAAATAATATTTTAACAATAAGGTACCCATTACAATAACATGTTATTCATCTAATTGAAGATTATAAAGTTAGGATCGGAGAATAAAAGAAACCCAAGATAATGGGAAATTATTTAAGCTAGGTATATTTCTAAGAATAGGTGTAAACAGTTTTTATCTTTACGAAGAATCTGACTCACTGCCGCTACTGGAATCACTTTCATGTAGAGTAGGGTTGACGTCATAACACATATCTGTTTGTTTTACACACTTTATTGTACAAAGCAGAAACAATAACTGTGTGACGCTACGCTACTGAAAATCTTAACACCTGATAAGGTTCGATGCAATTGGCGTTTGTCAAAAGTTTACCACCAATAGCAGCCGAGTAGGCAGGGCATTATTACTCTGTCTCTCTTAGTTGGTAATTTCTGGGACATCAAGTTAGCTGGCGAATACTGTAATTCAATGCAAATTTATTCAAACCAAAAAAAAATTCGATGATTTTTTTGGCCCATTCTAATCTATACCCAAAATAATTTAAATAAATTATATCTATTTATTAATAGAATAAAGTAATTACAATTTCTTGCTATTCGATAATTATTGTCCTTTGATCCGTATAAATCACCGGCCGTGGAAGCAATTTTTCATACCTGAGGTGAGAAAGCCAGAAAATTCCTCACCTAAATCGTTGCCTCCAATTAGTTTACCGTCTCTTGAAAAGTACTGGACTGGTCTATTAGAGTAACATTGATGTAGAATTACCCACTTAATCCGAAATAGCATGCTTACCAGGTAGTAAAGATAATAAATGACTCACTAGACAATAAAATAATCGCACTAGTTACCTTCTTATATATTGAAGGAAACTATGCCATTCCTCAATCTCTGTGTCACGAAGTGACCAGATAGAAAGAGCGGAAGCATTAGTTAATAGCACCTGGATTGTGACTATGTTATCAGATATAGTAATGACCTGTAACCTTAAATATGAGAAAATAAGCTTCATCGCCGGCAGAGGTTGACCTCACTATGGGATACTTTCTCCCCTTTTGTGGGCTACTGCTGGACGATCTGCCGAGCAAACTCACTGTCGCAGGCGTTGAGACTCAAGCCTAAAATGACAACTTATTGATCCTAGCCAGAGAACTCTGAACCTGATATCTTAACAGGAGCTCAGCAAACTCTAGACATTGTGCACAGATGGCGTGACAGGGAAATACTCTGCCAAAATTATAAATATACCTTTCACGAGAATAAGAAAACTAAATCGTCAAGAACTTGTGCTATATTTCTATTTGTGAAGGAGGTAAAATATCTAGGCGTTACGCTGGAACTCCCATTTGGAAGACGTAATCCGCAAAGGCAGTCTAGCATTATGAACTTGCAAAAGACTTTGTGGAACAAACTGGGACATGAGACCCAGTTAGATTTACTCGCTGTATGTGATGGTAGCCAACCCTATGATCACACATTGCTCCGTGGTCTAGTGGAGCAAGTGCCAGCAAAATCTGACGCGTGTTAGACTCACCAGACTGCAGAGACAACTCTAACTGGCCATTACGGGTGCAGTTGGAACCATACCCACAGTCATGCTTTAAGCCATTCTCAACATAATACCCCTTTATCTCCATCTTGAGAGGGTGGCGAGAATAAACACCTACAGAATATACAAAATGGATGGTGAGTTGTGATGGGCAAAGGGCAGTGCTATTTAGCCGAACGCCACAGAGCTCTTGGCCATGCCTTCAGATCACATGCTTACTACAAATTCACAGCAACCGTCCCTCAAGTACATTCTTCCAGCTATGGTAGAGGAATCAATCCTCCTTACTTGTGGCGGTCATGAGCTGGTTCACAGACGGATACAAAATGAACGGCCTCATAAATCTGGTAAAGAGAACTATCTCGGACGAGATAGATCGCCGCAAGCAAGGGCCTACTGAAAGGAGGCTTAAAGGAAACCAAGGCATTTATCAAAGGACCTTCAAAACTCAAAGCAGAAGCCTTGCTAAGCATTGACAGGACAGGAAAGAACAGGACTATAACTGGAATCCTTACTGGGCACTGCAGGCTGTGTCGTCTCTATCTAGAAGATGAATTGGCGGAATAGACTATCGAACGAGTCAGAATAAATATCCTAGGAGCTGTGTTCGTGCGTCCTGAGAATGCAGAAAGAGGTAAGTGCCCTCATAGATTATTAACTTCTTTTGGAAGATTGAACTTAAAGGGGTAATCTAATTTTGATTGGAGCAAATACTACTCACTTAAGTCAAACCAATACGTTACTTGGAAGCCGTAGATTATTTCAAACAGCTATATCGGCAGCACTCAAGTGAACTGAATTATTAAGAGACATGGAAGTATTTTGGGGTATTCGCGAATAGTTATGATAAGAATAAACTTTTGATCGAGGTTATTACTCACTTATTAATTTCTGGTACGTCATATCCAGCGATAATTTTTTCGTAACCACCAGCTGTGGCAATAGAAATCGGGTAACCTTTGGGTTGAAGAACATTATAGATATCTTTCAAAAGTGCAGTCAAATCATCCTGAAAAAAAATAACATTTTAACTACTACCATGAAAATAAAGTATTAACACCGTACAGTAACTAACGTCGTTAGTTGGTGTACGGTGTGTGATGTATTTTGGGCATTACATAAAGAATTAAATTCATTGAAATTATCTATTATTAATTAATTCATTTAAGGTATTTATGTTTATAAAAACAATCTATTTAGTTATTTGTTATATCACGCGAGGTCACGAACGTGACAGTGAAAGGCCAGAGAACTATCACGTAACTGGATAGTTGACCTTGGGCAGTACGTATATATGCTGATGAAGTAGATAAGCGAACAATTCAGAATAATTCATAATTCATAAGAAACATTCAGAAACAGTCAGAGACATTCCGATCTATTCACATACATTCAGATACATTTAGTTATATTTAAATGTAGTTCATTGATATCAAATCTACAACTATGTTATACCAGAAGATGATCATCTTAAGTAACACATATGTAAAACTAGTGTAAATAATTAAGTATACAATAAAGCTCATCCCAGTGAATACTGTAGTTTCCGTAAGTAGAGTATTCCATCAGGACCCGGTCTTCCACTAGTCCCTGTGGAACTCCGCATTACCGACATACAATACAGGTGGTATTAAGGTGGATTTATAGACTCTTATGTTCGTTATTCGTTGTACGTGATTCCTGTTGCTCGGAAATGAAATATCGATATTACATACATCCGTTTATAAACCGTTGTTGTCGTGTTGCTTGTAGTTTCCACGTTTTTTGTCGTTGCTCCCAATTGACTAAATTTTATATCTTGTTATCCGTAATTCGCACTTCCTCCAATGAAAACCGAAGCTAGTGCCACGTGACTTGATATCTGCCAAAGAAAGGCTGAGAGGATATGTAAGAAGATTGTGGAGAAGATAGAGCGGTGCGGACTGGAAGAGGCAGAAAATAAGACGGTGGGGCTGCTAGTGAATGGACGGAGCAAGACGAGGGAAGTGGGGGTGATGGTGAAAGGAAGGAAAATTCGTATGGAGGAGTCTGTGAAGTACCTAGGAGTGTGGTTAGATAGTCAATTATCCTTCGGAACACATATATTAAAGGCGGCACAGAAGGGGAAAGTAAGGGGGAAAGAAAGGGCCGGGAGAGTGGAAGAGGAGGGTAATTGGTAGGACTGTAGAGCAGAGTATGTTGTACGGTGCGGAGGTGTGGGATGAAAGAGCGGGGGTGAATGCGGGGGTTAAGCCACTCTTGCGGGTGCAAAGAGGGATACTCCTGAGGGTAGTGCAGGGGTACAGGACAGTGGGTGGACTGGCAGCAGCGGTGCTGTCAAGGGCCTACTCATTGGACACGATGGCTAGATCCAAGAGGAGACGCTGGAGGTGTGCGACCAGAGAGGAAGTACATGAATGCATGGAGAAGGAAATGGAAAGAAGGTGGGATAAGTATGAGGGCGCGTTAAAAGTAGCGATTGGGAGTAGGGGAAATTCGGGGAGGTGAACTACTTCTTGACACAGGTGCTCACTGGACATGAGTCGAGAGTAGGGAAACTCCTCAAGATTGGGAAAAGAGAGACTGGAGTATGCGAGAGGTGTGAAGTGGAGAATGATGTGGGGCATAGGTTTAGATGCTGGAGGAACAAGGAAGTGCTGAAGAAGTTGGAGAGGAAGCTAGAGAGGCGGTGTATTGGGAGATAATGTTGAGGGGGTAGGAGGAATGGATGGAGGTAAGTGGTGTAGTGGAAAGCATGATTAGGGGGACAGAAGGACTCGATATGGCATGAGAGGTAGGAGTGATAGATAGGGAGAAGACGACGGTGTGAGGGACCGCCGCCCGTCTCGAAGTATGCTATGGTAGGGGGTAACGGCGAGTTTGAGGTGGGTTTGGTTGGTAGGCATCCCCTTGGGGATATTTGGGTCTTTGATAGGACCTATTCGAACATGAGTTTACCATCTTAACCCGAAAAACAAAGTCATGTCAAACTCCACATATTTTGATAATACTGTTACTTACCGACTTTTTTGATTTGTTGATACAAAAACTAGAAACAATAACAAAACATAAGTAATCTGTCACGTCAAATTTACTGACGTATGACCAAAATTTCAACAACACCAACAACGAAATTAAATTAGTTGGGTCGGGAATAACTGTGAATAAGGAATCACCAACAACATGGAAAACACGGCGAGCAACGAACAACGGGAACAACAGCGTTTAGTAAGTTCAGATCGTAGCTATAGATCTTATCTGGTATTTTGTACTATAGCCCCTTCCCGACGTAAGTTGACAGTACTAGAGACAATACAATGTAAATACAGAAGAAAAATTATGTGTAAAAATTAAGAGATAAAATTTCAGATATATTTGGGACATAAGAATGCTAATGGTATACATTTTGAAAAATTACTCTACTGTTTCATAAACATTTTAATACAAATATTTGTAAATTATCGTCAAAAAAATAGTATGTATCCGATACTTACTTTATCAATATCTGGATCTCCTCCTCTACGTGTAGGATATTCCCAATCTAAATCGAATCCATCAAAGCCCCATTTTTGAATAAACGTCAAAATATTACCCGCTAAAATAATTCTCTTTTCTGCATCAGCCGCTACATCGGAGTAAATCTTTGATCCTTCGTTCCACCCACCCATGCTAACATATACTTTTAACTTTGGATTTTTTTGTTTTAATGCCACTACATTCTTAAAACCCTCTAAAAAATAAAATTGAATACAAAATGTATATCGTTCGAACTTCCCTTTATTTGCTGGTTTTGTATCGATTATGTGATATTTTCTCGTTATAAACTATTAAAAATCTCATCAGTTTTGTATTACCAAAAGAACGGCAAAGAAACGTTAGCGATGGAACAAGGTTTCAAATAGTTTAAAATTGCCAAGAATCGACTTGTTGGTGCTGGAAGTATTTTTTTCGTCTAACAATGACTTTTGTTCAGCTGAATTTTGAAATGTTAAAACTTCCAAGCAAGTATTGCAAATATTAGTAGTTAAGGCATAATCTAGAGCACAAATTATAAGATACAGTTGTTGGGTTTCTTCTTGCAACACTTAGCCTCAAAATTCTAACTGTTTTTTTCATTAGAACGTTAACAAATATCTTGTCCGGACTTTTTATCGATGTATTCTTATGTTTTGGAGTCGCACACCATCGATACACTTTAGAATTCTTGAATATCGCACAAAATAATTCAAATTATATATCAAAATATAAATATAACTTGTAAGCTGTCAAGTGTTTACGAAAGCGTGATGTCATAGGTAGACTCCATTTTAACGTTTTGGCGCGAAATTTAAATTGTATTTCAAAAAGGTATATGCGTACAATTCGCACAAACATAGTGAAGCAGTTTTTTTAAAATCAGTCAAATGTTTCGAGCACTAAAATGAAAAAAAATTATAAAAATGTTTTTATTCTTCAGTATAAAAGACTTAATAAATTAGCCTGTTGTGATATATTTATGCTAACACTAGACTGTAATTTTGTTAAAGGAAGAAAATTTACCATAACCGCCAGGATCATTAGACTCCCATGAATCCAAAATATGAATGGAAGCATCTTCGTTTAGTCCAATAAAAGCAAAGTTAATGTGTGTACATAGAGAAGGATCTATGTACTCGACGTCAAATAATCCATAACTTGGCCTATAAACAGTCCAACTAGCAAAGTAGCATACCACATTTTTTGCAGAAACTGAAACAAACAGAGTAGCTTATTAATACCTAAAACTCCAACGCAAGATAAAATCGATAAGGCCATGTGTAGCCCTTTTGGCTACAAATAATAATCAAAATAAACCCATTTATATTCAATAACTTAAGTACATATAGGGGTCTATTCTGTAACTAATCCTTTAAAATTTAGAGGCCTCTTAAAAATAAGTTTTTAACGGACCTCTAAAAATTTTCAGTTGAAATGCTATTCTGCAAGTATACATTTTAGAGGACTGTTAAAAATTATTTATTTTAAAGAGTTCCTTTAAAATTTTAAGTAGAGTATCTGGCAACAGTGCCTAAGGAGCTATTTGGCATTTAATAGCTAAGTTAGAGACACAATTTAATAAAAAAGAAGAAAAAATTAATGAAGATAGAAGAAGAACATTTGTGACTAACCCATATAACTAACCTGCTTGAACTGTTTATAAGTAGAAAATAGTAATAGAAAAATGTTAAGGGCGCCGAGAACGACTAAAAAACAAAAGGAGTACTTAATAAGCCTTTTAGAAGAGAATACACTGCTATTAGAAGGAAAAATAAACCCTGTGGATTTACCCAAATTGAATAGTGCTTGGAAGGATCTAACTGAAAAATTAAATATATTCGGTCCGCCAAAAACAATTAAACGTTTTTCTCAATATTTAAAAACTAAAAATATTTATATAAATTCGGCATACGTTTTTTCATACAGACTTCTGCTCTTTTCTGGCAGTAAACTAGATGATGCTGAATTAGCACTTTCTGCAACTTCTGGCAGAGTTAAAGTAAAATTTTCATCCATTTCTTGGGAGAATTCAACACTAATTATAAACACAAAACACTGTACAAGTTGTACTCTTTTTCCTTGTACTCACAGCTTGTACTGTCAAAATTAAATAATGACATTGAAATGTCACAGAGATGGTCGCTGGTTCAAATGTCACTGTTTTCGTTTTTCTTAAATTCTTTTTTGGATGTCTTAACACTAATAATTATTATGATTTTGTAGAATAATAAAATAAAACGATAGATAAGTCAAAAACTAGAAGTATTCTATACTAGGATTCATTTTTTGAAGACGTTATTGTATGTTTGGTTGCCTACACCACAGGTAACTGTCAATATAAATATAATGTATAAGATGTGCGTAGGGTTGCCTGCAGAAAATCGTTGATTAATGTAGGTAAATCACGCATTAATGGGGGTCATTAATGTATGATTTTGTCTAATTTTGAGAACGTTAATAGCATATGTTAATACACGGTCGACGGAAATAATTCATATCCTAATAGAAATATCATAACAAGATCTACTGTCAGTAAATAAGTAAAAAGTTTAACGAAACTGGTGCAGTAAAAGATTAATCCAAATCATGGCGCAGAAAACAGCAACTAAAGACAAATATTTAAATGTTTGTTTCATATTAGAGGTACCTATGTCCACATTTGAGTAGTAGAAAAATTAGGAATTTGAATTTTAGAAAACATACAGTAAAGGCGATTACAGCAGATGCTCAAAATGTTGTCCTTTACTTCAATATAACAAGCCAAGCTCAATTCTTCTTATCTCTGTGGTAAACCTATCTTTTAATTCCTGAATATTAGCAGGTTTTGTTTTATAAACGATGTTTTTCAAGTGACCCCACAGGAAATAGTCTTTTTTCGCCTTCCAATCCATCTTCTGGGAAACACATTATTTGAGTATTACCTCACCACATTAAAATGTAATAGAAAAATGCTTACTTGGATTTGGAAATAACCGAGCCAATTCAGGTATAATACTATTTTCAAAAAAAATCTAAATCCGCCGGACCATTTAAGTTTCCCTCACTGAAAAAGGGACCAATTATTTTGTCGCCTATTATTCCAGCACATACATTCAGTTTTTGTGGATATTTAGTGAGGAATTCGCGCATTCAACGAAGATTTGTTACGTGACCATCAGTATCTACAATTATGCCGATTTACGTTTCCATTAATAAAAAAAAGTGGCCTCATCGCAAAACATAACATTAAGTACTTACAAAAATTTGGATCGTTTTGATTGTAACATTTTTCCATCATTATGTCTGCAAATTCTTCACGTCTATCGAAATCATCATCTGACAACTCTTGAACTAATCTTATTTTGTATGTTTTCATAACGGATGTTTGCGAAATATCAAGTTTACCAGATCCTAATATCATTAAAATCTCAATTCAGATATACGATCCATTGTGACTTTCAATAAACACCAACACTACTAATTTATTGAATCGTCAAAGCTGTTATTGTAGCAGTCATAGCCATCTAAATGTATTATTTTAACTTCGGCGGAGATAATGTAAATGTAGGGGGTCAACCAAGCACTGTAGCGGAACGCCTCTATGCGATAATTACAGTGAAGTAGAGTCGAGCGCGGTTAGTACTTGGATGGGTGACCACACACCGTCGTAGAGCCCGTACAGCCTGCAGCGAATCACTTTAGATTACTAGGGTCAGTAGCATATCACAGCTCACAGGCATTATACCAATGAGCACGAGGTAGGGATGGCGATCTGAAATCGATTAATCAAATAATCGATTCCTCGGACCGAATAAATCGATTTTTTAAATCGATATGTTGTATTGAATCGATTCAGCGAATCGATATTTCACCCTTGCAAATCGACTTTCGATTTTTTTTTATGTTTTTTGTAGAGCGGCTTTTTTTTCAATTGCCCCGGCAACATCGCAAGTAGTGATGAGAGCGGAACCGCTCGGATCCCAGTAGACTCGACAGACACTGTTGCTTTTTTTTAAAAAAGCCTATAGGGAACTCTATAAGTACGGATGTTTGAAAAATTAAACGATTTTTATATAAATCGATTATTATTTTGTTGTAATCGATTTTTAATTATCGATTTTTCGAGTAATATTAATCGATTTTGTATAAATTACGTGTGTTTAAGGAGTGGATTTTCTGAAACGGCTCTCGTATTATTTATTGACTATTTTTCAAAATTTTGACACCTTTTGACGATTATTGACCATTTTTTACCAATTATTGACAGTTTTCGATAAAAATCGTCCATTTTTAACAATTAATTGACAATTATTGACCAATTTTGACAGTTTTTCAACAATTACTGATCATTTTTAAAAAATTATTGACCAATTTTGATAGTTTTGCAACAATTACTGATCATTTTTTAAAAATGATTGACCAATTTTGATAGTTTTGCAACAATTACTGATCATTTTTAAAAAATTATTGACCAATTTTGACAGTTTTTCAACAATTACTGATCATTTTTAAAAAATTATTGACCAATTTTGATAGTTTTGCAACAATTACTGATCATTTTTTAAAAATTATTGACCATTTTTCAACAATTATTGACCAATTTTGACAGTTTTTCAACAATTATTGACCTTTTTTTTTTAATTATTGACCAATTTTGACATTTTTGCAACAATTACTGACCATTTTTCAAAATTTTAACAATTATTGACTATTTTTTTAACAATTATTGACCAATTTTGACAGTTTTGCAACAATTATTGACCATTTTTTAAAAAGTATCGACCATTTTTTACAATTATTGACCAATTTTGACAGTTTTTCAATAATTATAGACCACTTTTTACAATTACTGACCAATTTTGACAGTTTTGCAACAATTACTGATCATTTTTCCAAATTTTTCAACAATTATTGATCATTTTTTAAAAATTATTGACCGTTTTTCAACAATTATTGACCAATTTTGACAGTTTTGCAGTAATAACTGATCATTTTTTTAAAATTATAATCCATTTTTTTAACAATTATTGACCAATTTTGACAGTTCTGCAACAATTATTGACCATTTTTCCAAGTTTTTTAACAATTATTGATCATATTTTAAAAATTATTGACCATTTTTTACAATTATTGACCAATTTTGAGTTTTTCAACAATTATTGACCATTTTTTTAAAAATTATTGACCAATTTTGACATTTTTGCAACAATTACTGACCATTTTTCAAAATTTTAACAATTATTGACCATTTTTCAATTTTTTTTTAAATTTTCCATAATTATCGACCACTTTTCAAATTTTTTGACAATTATTGACAATTTTCAGCAGTTTTTGACAATAATTAGCAATTATTGACCATTTTTTTTAATTATTGACAGTTTTTGAAAAAAATTGTCCATATTTAACTGTTTTTGACCATTATTGACCATTATTGACCAATTTTGACAGTTTTGCAGTAATAACTGATCATTTTTTAAAAATTATTGACCATTTTTTTAACAATTATTGACCAATTTTGACAGTTTTGCAACAATTATTGACCATTTTTTAAAAAGTATCGACCATTTTTTACAATTATTGACCAATTTTGACAGTTTTTCAATAATTATTGACCACTTTTTACAATTACTGACCAATTTTGACAGTTTTGCAACAATTACTGATCATTTTTCCAAATTTTTCAACAATTATTGATCATTTTTTTTTAATTATTGACCATTTTTCAAAAATTATTGACCAATTTTGACAGTTTTGCAGTAATAACTGATCATTTTTTTAAAATTATTGACCATTTTTTTAACAATTATTGACCAATTTTCACAGTTTTGCAACAATTATTGACCATTTTTCCAAGTTTTTTAACAATTATTGATCATATTTTAAAAATTATTGACCATTTTTCAACAATTATTGACCAATTTTGACAGTTTTGCAGTAATAACTGATCATTTTTTAAAAATTATTGACCATTTTTTTAACAATTATTGACCAATTTTGACAGTTTTGCAACAATTATTGACCATTTTTTAAAAATTATCGGCCATTTTTTACAATTATTGACCAATTTTGACAGTTTTTCAATAATTATTGACCACTTTTTACAATTACTGACCAATTTTGATAGTTTTGCAACAATTACTGATCATTTTTCCAAATTTTTCAACAATTATTGATCATTTTTTAAAAATTATTGACCATTTTCATTTTTGAAAATTTTTGGCCATTTTTCAAAATTTTATTTGATTTTTTTTCAATCCGATAAATATCGTTAACGAATAAATCTCTTAGGTATATTATCGAAATATATACGAAAAGCATGTCCATTTTTAAAACAATCCAAAAAAAAATCAACGATCTTTTCGCAGAAATTGATTTATTTTTTATTAAAATCGATTTTTTCGACAAACCCATTAATTTTGAATAAAGTAAAAACGATTTTTATTTTATCGATTATTCTTTTCCATTAATCTCACACATTCCTAATCCGATACTTTGTGAAAATAATATGGTAATAAAAAAATAATTTATATCGAATTCCCTGAACATAAAAAAAATCCCCAATTTTCCTGATAAGAGATCCCGGAGAGAGATTGTTTATTTAGGGGTACCTTTCTTGTTGTTTTTCAATAAAAAAGATCGATTTATATTTACATTGTAAAAAATACAAACTTGAAAACTCTGAATATTAAAGTAAATGAACGACGACGTTTATTAAATATAATATAAACAGAAAAGTTAGTGTAATTTCTAAGGATGTGTTAGTAGTGCAATCAGAAACGGTTGGAAACTGAACGACTCATCCGTAGATACTAGGGATGGCTATCATGTACTGGAACTGATCCATAAAAATGTTTGGATCAGCCATCCCTAGTAGATTCTATCTGCGAACGATTTTTATACTCTGCGCATGAGTCGTCCAGTTTCCAACATTTTGTAATTGCACTACGAGCAAGGCTTATAAATTTCAGTAGAAAATTTCACAATCTACCAGTAAAAAAGTTTTTAAAAAACTATCACTTTACAATAGTATATTACATTCCTAGCCCAGTAAAGTAAGAAATGACTCAGATCACATGTAATTGTCGGCCAAAGCGAAGCTGAGGTCAACAAACATGTGATCTGAGGCTTTCTTATTTACTGGCCGAGGTGTGTATACTATTTTTCTGTTTGACAGAGCCGGAAAGCGGCAGCTTCGGTTAGCGCGGCGGCCCGAAAGTTTATTCTTTCCGGCTCCGTCGAACAGAAAAATAGTATGCACACCTCGGCCAGTAAATAAGAAAGATCACAGGTTTGTCGACCTCAGCTGCGCTTCACAATTACTATTTTTCTGTTCGATGGAGCCGGAAAGTGGCAACTTCGTTTAGCGCGGCGGCCCGAAAGTATATGCTCTCCGGCCGGAGGACAGAAAAATAGTATACACCTCGGCCAGTAAATAAGAAAGCCTCAGATCACATCACACAATATTACATGTGATCTGAGACATTTATTTCTTTACTGGCCTATGTCCGTAATATAGGTACTAATTTTTTATGCAGAATTCAAAAATTCGATTCTAATTTAAAAGTATTACTCACCAATTGGCGAACTTAATCCAATTATTATTGCAATCGGAGACAAAATTAATAAGGTCTTCATTTTAACTGTTAAATGAATGAAGTACGTGACATGTATGATTACTTATTTATACTTATAATATTAATCAATTTTATATCAATAATATGATTAAATGTTGATTAAAATATCATCGATAGCTACTTTTCTAGAATATTATTAGATTTTTTTCATGTTATCTTCAATCTTTGAGTTCTTGATGTATAATACATGGTGCTTCAAAAACAATTGTATTCTTAATAAGATAGGCAAAAAAACCGAAAAATGTTTGCTACGTAAAAATTGTTCCAACTTCACCGTTATTTGATATTTCCAAACTAAAATGTTTACAAAGAAATACAAAGAGGCAAAACAGTTTCAAAATTGACGTTTAATCCCAGTGGCGTTCCATTTTTGTTAAATGTATCCCTCAAAAAAGTTGGTGACTCCCCTTGAAAATCCATAATAAATAAATAAAAATGAATGCTACTTCTTCCATTTTATGGGTTATCGTATATGTCTCATATAAATTTTCATAAATTTTTGTTTCACCGTTTTAGAGCAACGTTAAAAAAATTAATTTAAATTTTCAAATAAATCTCCCTGTAACTTTTTTGTATGCACTTTTGTATGTAGCTAAGTAAGATTCAATCAACCTATTTTTGACCCCAGAATATGTGGTATAATTTATAACTAATCTTTTCGGGACACCCTGAATATACAGTTAGTAGGGTGCTTCAAAAAATTTTTTTTAACTCTTACCCTCTCAAACGTTTCTATTTGATGTAAAAAAAATCCTCACCAAACATGAGCCCCATTGATCAACTCTAAGGGGTCGCTATTTTTATTTTAGTTTCTCATTTAATTAACATGGAAAAAACTCTGTTTTTATTAAAATTGAATTTACTCATAATTGACGCAATTTTTTACAAAAAACCATTTTATATTCTTAAAGTTGAGTCTTTAAACTTTACTAGACTCTAAGACCAATTTTGATTATCTTCACTAGAAGCGTAGTTTCAGCCATTTAAAAATTACTAAATTTTTAAATTTGGAGAAATAGCTTGTAATAATTTTTTTTGCATAGTTTCTCAAAATTTTACTCAAACTATTACCTCAGAACACTTGATTAGTTTATCTTTTTTTGATGAAAAAATCACAATAGACATTAAATTGAAAATGATGAGCAGCGCTATTAAGCATCGAAAAAGTGAAGCACCAGGGAAATAAGATTTAACGTGAAAGAGAAAAGATCTAAGTAATTTTATTAGTGTGGAGTCTCTTTTTCTCTTTCAACAGCTTCAATTGTGGTATGGATTCCTTGATATTCACCCAGACATGTGGGAAACGAATCAAGATTACATTGAAGGTAAAAATTTTTTGAAAAGTTTAAAAATCGTCAATGACGTAGCGGAGCGAGGTGTAGCTCTTATTACAACTTACAATCGTTGTTTAACGAGAAACGAAGAGCAAAAACAATTTTTACTCCAATTATTTCAATATCACAGGCAAAAATTCCCGAACTGTACTAAAACAACACTTGCCAGTGAAGAATAAACCAAAGGAAAGGCGTATTTTTCTCAAGTGCTTTATTGTACTCTAATTATCATTAATAGAAAACTATTCACTAAAATAGACATGTTTAATTTGTTGTTGGCTAATTAATGTAAACTAATATATAACAAAATTAAAATCTATGATTACTTGTAATTATCCATCTCAGACGAGCCACCCCGTATATTTCTTATCCCATAGTGATTGGAAAAATTTCTCGAAACACGTCGGATGATTTTCTTTGGGGGACATCTTTTGACGTATATTTGAGGCTTGAACAAGCAACCCCCTAAGAGGCGGCGCTTCAACCCCTCAAAATTTAATAGGGAAGAGGGGTTGAGTGATACTTCATTTGCTAGACTGGCAGCAGCGGTGCTGGCAAGGTCCTACCCATTGGACGTGTTGGCTAGAGCTAGGAGCAAACGCTGGAGGGGTGCGACCAAAGAAGAGGTACGGGAATGGATGGAGGAGGAAATGGAGAGAAGGTGGGAGGAGTATGAGGGCGCGCTAAAAGGAGCGATTGGGAATAGGAGAGATTGGATGGACCGGAAATTCGGGGAGGTGAACTACTTCTTGACACAAGTGCTCACTGGACATGGGTCGAGAGTAGGGTACCTCCACAAGATTGGGAAACGAGAGACTGGTGTGTGCGAGAGGTGTGAAGTGGAGGATGATGTGGGGCATGTGTTTAGATGCTGGAGGAACAAGGAAGTGCTGAAGAAGTTGGAGAGGAAACTAGGGAGGCGGTGTATTGGGAGAACATGGTGGAGATAATGTTGCGGGGGGAGGAGGAATGGATGGAGGTGAGTGGAGTAGTAAAGAGCATGGTAAGGGGGAGAGAAGGACTCGATATGGCATGAGAGGCAGGAGTGATAGGAGGGAGAAGATGACGGTGTGAGCGGAGAGTGTGCGAGGGACCGCCGCCCGTCTCGAAGTATGCTAGGGTAGTGATTCCGAGGCGGGGGTAACGGCGAGTTTGAGGTGGGTTTGGTTGGTAGGCATCTCCTTGGGGATGAGTCCAACACTGTTTGGGTCCTGGACCCATTCGAACATGAGCTTCCCATCTCGGCCCGAAAAAAAAAAAAAAAAAAAAAAAGGTCTTGGAAGCCTCTTTACAGCGGTGTATAAAAAAAATCACATTCTTAAAAAAAATTATATGTTTTATCATGCTTTAAATCAAAAAAATCAAAACTGCCTTTTTTAAATCAAATGTCCAAATTGTCCTCCATTGACTTCCATACAATAATAAATTCTCTCGGATTAATAAATTTAAAAAAATTTTAAAAATTTCTTATCTTGCCTTCATTTTTTGTTCTTAAAAGGTGTTTATCACGTTTCTTCGATCATTTCATGTATTAAAAATCTATCTGTTGAGTTATGGTCCAGTAATGGATAAAAAAAGGGCACCCATTGGAATTGTGAATGATGAAGGAGCAGCTGTGGCGGTATTGGGCCATGTCCAACTTATGCCAAACACGCAATCTGTCCGACAACTTTCTACGGTTTGCGGTATTGGCCAATCTAACGTTTACAGAATTTTACAAAAACACAAGTTCCATCCGTACAAAATTAAATTAATTCATGAATTAAATGATGATGATTTGGATCGAAGGCAAGAGTTTTGCGAAATTATGGCCGAGCGCATCAACAATAACCCAAATTTCTTGTACAACGTTTGCTTTTCTGACGAACGCACTTTTTCACTTAATGGAGAGGTTAACCGGCATAACTGTAGAATTTGGAGCGATACAAATCCTTATGTATTTCGAGAAGCTCACACTCAATATCCGGAAAAACCAAACGTTTGGTAGGAATTTTGGGAGACCACCTAATTGGACCTCTTTTTATTCCTGGTAATTTAAATGGAGAAATTTATCTTGAAATGCTGGAAAATTTTATTGATCCGTTAATAACAGAAAAATTAGATAACGACTAATTGAACAACAATTGTATTTCCAACAAGAAGGAGCTCCTCCTCACTACGCCGCACCAGTTCGCCAATACCTCAATTTACAATACCATGGTCGTTGGATTGGAAGAAGAGCTCCTGTGGAGTGGCCTGCCCGATCTCCTGACCTGAACCCTCTGGACTTCTTCCTGTGGGGACATCTTAAGTCCAACATTTTTGTGACTCAGCCTGAAAATTTGGACGAACTACGCCAACGAATTGTAAATGAGTGTCGTCAAATAACTCCAATTATGCTGGACCATGTTAGAGACGGTTTTCAGTCAAGATTGTAATATTGTATGGAAGTCAATGGAGGACAATTTGAACAATTGATTTAAAAACGCAGTTTTGATTTTTTTGATTGTAAGCATGATAAAACAATTAATTATTTAAACATGTGATTTTTTTCATACACCGCTGTAAAGAGACTTCCAAGACCTTACAAATGAAGTATCACTCAACCCCTCTTCCCTCTTAGGGGGTTGCTTGTTCAAGCCTCAAATATACATTAAAAGATGTCCCCCAAAGAAAATCATCCGACGTGTTTCGGGAAATTTTTCCAATCACTATGGGAAAAGAAATATACGGGGTGGCTCGTCTGAGATGGAACATCCGTATACATAATTCATTCATCTTATTATTATCATGAGTGCTGCCACCTACACTATGTACTGACAACCATTTTTAAAATATGTAATCCATAAATATACAATACTGACTAATAGATTGAGTAAAAATTTTGAGAAATTATGCAAGAAAAAAAATTATTACAAGCTATTTTTCCAAATTTAAAAATTTAGTAATTTTTAAATGGCTGAAACTACGCTCCTAGTAAAGATAATCATAATTGGTCTTAGAGTTTAGTAAAGTTCAAAGACTCAACTTTAAGAATATAAAATGGTTTTTTTGTAAAAAATTGCGTCAATTATGAGTAAATTCAATTTTAATAAAAACTAAATTTTTCCCATGTTAATTGAATGAGAAATAAAAATAGCGACCCCTTAGAGTTGACCAATAGGGCTCATGTTTGGTGAGGGTTTTTTACATTAAATAGAAACGTTTGAGAGGGTAAGATTTGAAAAAAAATTTTTTTGAAGCACCCTTATATACAGGCTGATATTTTTCGATGGCACATTAAACATTACGGCAAATCCGATCAGAATAAAAATATGAAAATTTGTAATATGTGGTTTCCGACATTGATCTATCGATTGAAAATACGCTCGATTTTCGGAGACTTCCGGTTACACCGGAAGTTGCAGTTAACTTCGTTATCTTAGATAAAGCACCCTGTAAATTTTAAACTTTTTGAATTGCTGACTTAATTAAAAAACAACTTTTTATAACAAGGTACGATACCTAAGTCTTATGGTTCTCGAGATAATATTTTATTAAAAAAATTGATTTATAAACCCCATTAATTTCGTGATAAATGAAAATTATTTAATTCCAACCATCTATATTGGTCTGTGTAAGAGATGATTCAATGATATTCTAGAAAAACATTTTAAATTTTTCAAACAGCGCGAAATAAAATTAACGTTTATTTTGAATAATGAAAAATAGCAATAACTATATTTTTTTAAATTTATTATTATTGATAAGAACATCTGAAAATGGCAAAAAATTGTTATTTTCAATTTCAAATTTTATAGATTTTTCTCCTTCATTTATATTTGTTAAAAATCATTCAGAGATATTAAGTCATAAGGCCATATTGCGAAAATGTCGCCTACATATCTCCACCAGACAATTGGTTTGAATTTTTGATTATTTACTATTTGGGCCTCAAAATGTTCCATGTAAATATTTGATAAAATTGGTAAGAGGCAAGAACCCATGGCAAGACCAAAAGTCTGTAAAAATTGCAGTCTTAAACTTCAAAAAATTATGGATTGTCTAGTTGTCGAATTTTTTCGTTAGTATCAAATAGGGACCAGAATTTAAAAACTTAATTGTTCTTGATAACGGTAGCTGGTGCGCTATCGAAACGTTGTATTAAAAAAAATACAAAAGATTGTGGTCTACTTTCCCAAAATAATTAACAAAAAGAATTATTGGTGGCAGTTGGAACAACTAGAAACAACTGCTCTGCATCTACACCTGAATGTTTCCAAAAACCTCCTTGGCCACTGTAAGCTTGGAGTAAGGTGGAACTGTAAATCTGCATGGGACTTTTTCTTGAAAGTATACTTACCCAGAGACAGGAAAATGTTTTCATTAACTTCGACGGATCGGAGTATACAGGCCAGGAACCAAACACTCCGAAAGCTTGGGAAAAACCCCAAACGGAAATTCACAACATACGAAAGTGTGCTCAAGCTGGAAAGCCAGCTCAATATTGAGAAAGGATATAGAAAGCCAAGGATTATCATCATGCCTGATAGACAAGCAGCCATGGTATGGTATGGGAATGCCTAGCCAAACTCAATAAACTAAGCGAAAACAGCATCGTCACCTTACTGTGCATTCCTGAACACACTGGAATAGCATATGAACTAGCAAAGAGAGGGGCTGAAACACACTTTTGGGGGTCGGAACCCTTTTGCGGTATCAGATCCAATGTAATAATGGAAGAAATAGACAAAGCCGAAAAAAGAGAAGATCTGACCGTTGAAAAGATCTAGTAGGACTTAGACAATCAAAGATACTTCTGGGTGACTACAACCAATTGAGAACAAATGAATGCCTTAGTCGGAGCAATACTGCCCAAATGCCTTAATCAGAGCAATACCTCACTAAGGAGAATGTAGATTCTATGGCTTGGAAGAAGAAACTTCCATTCACATACTTGCGAAAAGCACAGCAATTCAGAATCCTAGGGCACAACATCTAGGAAACTACTGGATAGAAGAGGGAGACTAAAGCCTGCAGATATCCTAAAATTCTTCCGGGAAGTAAGTCTAAAGGAGCTACTAGTCTCTGAGACTTTCTTCAGAAACTAAGTCGAAGAAAGGGGGCACAATGGATCTTTTAGGTCTCAGTGAATATATAACCCCAATATACATACATACATGCCTATCTTCGTAGGAATTCAGAAAATCTTCGGTTGGTATCTCTGTAATCTTAGGTCGTTTGGTAGAGTATTTATCTTTATAAAGAATCTAGAAGTGAGAACGTGACATGCAAAATCATTTACTTCGTACAAACTCCAGTTTTTCTGTCATTCGGCAATAATAGATGTTTTTGGACTAGGAAGTGCCAAATCCAAGGAGTCTTATAGTGCTCAGTATAGCTTCAAAGTTGCTGTAACAGAGTCTGAAATGGTTTTGTGGAATCACAAAAGATTGCATAAGAGGGAAAATCGGGAACTGGCTAGATAAGGAACACCAACTCAAATGGAGGTTGACACAAGGGCACCTCCTTAAAAAGAGTTTACTGAACAAGGTAGACAAGGAACTCTCAACCAGTCTATTGAAACTAGGTAAGAGACATTTGAAAACAGTTACCGACATAGTAGGTACTGCACCCTAAGGAAACATCTGCACGAATTAGTGAAGCTAGGTGCAGAAAATGTGAACTCTATGATAAAACACCTAATCACATAATCTGCTTCTGTGAGAACTTACAACGACTCAGACGGAAGTACTTTAGAGAGGAAATAATACAACCATTACAACTACTGAAAATCCTCCAGTCAAACTAGTGGACTATATAGAAGACACGATGCTTCTGGAATGGAAGTAGATAACATGGTAAATGGTACAAAGATTCAGTTCAAGTATCTGGGATGCTGAGCACAACCCAAACGAATAAATGAATGCTGTAACAGAGGTACTTTTTGTCAGTTAAATCGACGATCCTCTTCGATATGCAGTTTGCTTTAAAATTTTGAAAAAAAATATTTTATGCTCTATAGGAAAAAATTTTAATTTCATTTTGTAATCGCCTGTATATTGAAATGACATATACTTCGCATCTACTACTGATATTCATTGTATTATAAAGATTACAATTTATTAATTTAAATACGTATCTACTTTTGAATTGAAATCAACCTTATTTTTAAATATACCTACTAATAATATTTATCTACAATTCGTTAAGGATAATATGTCTCAAAAACATTCTATCGTATCGTAAAAGGATCGATATCTGTATACTCTTAAATATCAAATAATGGGAATTTTAACAAAAGTACCAGGTGTCCCAATAAGAATGGCTATTGTTCATAATATAAGAAACCGTTTATAGTACAGCTGCGGAGAAAAAAAGTGGCATCGAGAAAAACCTGGAAATCCTTTTTAAATTTGTATGTCTACCGCTAGAGGGCGTAATCTTATTAAGGGGCATAACAAAAACAATCATCACATTCTGCGTATATTTGATACTAAAAGTTTTAGTCTAGGGATTGCGATTCTTTCTAAAAAAGATCGATTTTTAAATCGATTCGAGTCGTAACCTGATTAATCGATACATAAAAAAATCGAGGTCTAAAAGATCGATTTCAAGAAAATCGATTTTTTCAAGTTTGTATTTTTTACAATGTAAATATAAATCGATCTTTTTTATTGAAAAACAACAAGAAAGGCACCCCTAAATAAACAATCTCTCTCCGGGATCTCTTATCAGTAAAATTGGGGATTTTTTTTAAGTTCAGGGAATTCGATAATAATAACAATTATATTTTTATTAGCATATTATTATCACAAAGTATCGGATTAGGAATGTGTGAGATTAATGGAAATCATCGATAAAATAAAAATCGATTTTTCTTTATTCAAAATTAATGGATTTGTCGAAAAAATCGATTTTAATAAAAAATAAATCGATTTTTGCGAAAAGATCGTTGATTTTTTCTTGGATTGTTTTAAAAATCGACATGCTTTTCGTATATATTCCGAAAATAAACCTAAGAGATTTATTCGTTAACGATATTTATCGGATTGAAAAAAAATCAAATAAAATTATATGAAAATTGTCAAAAATTTTGAAATATGGTCAATAATTGTCAAAAACTGTTGAAAATTGTTAAAATTTTGAAAAATTGCCAAAATTTTTTAAAAATAGTTAAAAAACTTGGAAAAATGGTCAATAATTGTTGAAAAACTGTCAAAATTGGTCAATAATTGTTGAAAAATGGTCAATAATTTTTAAAAAATGATCAATAATTGTGGAAAAATTTGGAAAAATGGTCAGTAATTGTTGCAAAACTGTCAAAATTGGTCAGTAATTGTGAAAAATGGTCAATAATTTTTGAAAAACTGTCAAAATTGGTCAATAATGGTCAAAAACTGTTAAAATTGGACAATTTTTGTCAAAAACTGTCAATAATTGTTAAAAAATGGTCAATAATTGCCAATTATTGTCAAAAACTGTTGAAAATTGTCGAAAACTGCTGAAAATTGTCAATAATTGTCAAAAATTTTGAAAAGTGGACGATAATTATCGGAGATTTTAAAAAAAATTTAAAAACGGTCAATAAATGTCAAAAACTGTTGAAAATTGTCAATAATTGTTAAAATTTTGAAAAATGGTCAGTAATTCTTGCAAAACTGGTCAATAATTTTTTAAAAAATGGTCAATAGTTGTTGAAAAACTATCAAAATTGATCAATAATTGTAAAAAATGGTCAATAATTGTTGAAAAACTGTCAAAATTGGCCAATAATTGTAAAAAATGGCCAATAATTTCAAAAAAATGGTCAATAATTTCAAAAAAATGGTCAAAAATTGTCAAAAAGTTTGGAAAAATGGTCAATAATTGTTGAAAAACTGTCAAAATTGGTCAATAATTGTTAAAAAATGGTCAATAATTTTTAAAAAATGATCAGTAATTGTTGAAAAACTGTCGAAATTGGTCAATAATTGTTAAAAATGGACGATTTTTGTCAAAAACTGTCAATAATTGTTAAAAAATGGTCAATAATTTTGAGAAATGGTCAATAATCGTCAAAAGGTGTCAAAATTTTGAAAAATAGTCAATACGAGAGCCGTTTTCGAAAATCCACACCTTCAACACACGTAATTTATACAAAATTTTAGTTTAATTTTTCAAACATCCCTACTTATAGAGTTCCCTATAAGCTTTTTTGAAAAAAAAGCAACAGTGTCCGTCGAGTCTACTGGGATCCGAGCGGTTCCGCTCTCATCACTACTTGCGATGTTGCCGGGGCAATTGAAAAAAAAGCCGCTCTACCAAAAACCCAAAAAAAAATCGAAAGTCGATTTTCAAGGGTGAAATGTCGATTCACTGAATCGATTCAATACAACATATCGATTTAAAAAATCGATTTATTCGGTTCGAGAAATCGATTCTTCGATTAATCGATTTCAGATCGCCATCCCTATTTTAGTCTATCTACTATCTTCAGAAAAAAAGGGTTGGGGGAGAGTGGAAACTTTTTTATGAAAAAACGCCCATAACTCCGGTTCTACTTAACCGATTTTTGCAAACTTAGTCTTCTTGAAAACAGTTCTTATTCGCCAACAAAAGAGTAATAATTTCGACTAAGTTGGGAATTCTGGAACCGTTGGCGATACTTGACACTGAACACTGTGCAAGATAGTGTAAAGTGTTAGTGTTGGTGTAGTGGTAGTGTAAACAGTGTTCAGTAATAATTTCGAGATAATCTAATGAGAAGCATGCATGATAGAGGGCACTATTTATTTTTTTAAATCAAGTTATCTTTGGAAAATATTAAATAGGAGTATGCAATTATAATAAAGCATTATAAAATTAGACCTAATTAGCAAAATAATAACAAACACCTCATGTCGATATCTTTTTCCGGTTCCGAGATATCTTAAAGTGTAAATTTTAAGCATTTTCATTTGAATATATACATAGTGTAACAAAAAAATAGATCATTAATTAAACCACATATTCTGGGACCGACAATAACTAGATTGAACGTAACTTGCCTCATTACAAACGTGCATACAAAAAAAGTTTTGATGTGATAGAAAAAATTACACATTAGCAAACCATAGGCGTTGCGTTTCATTTTTAAGAGGTGTTACACTTTAAAATTAAGACTTTTTTGCAAAGATGGTGTAAATATCGAAAAAATCGTGGACGATCATTATGTCTGAATACTCCATCTAAATGCCTTTCTAATGATGTGCCGCACATGGTATATTCCCTATTCAAAAATAAGGGGTTGGTGAAGTGGAAGGGAGGGGGTTGACAAATGACAGATGCCTGTATCGAAAAAATGTGTCCCCCTTAGAACAAAAATCGACGTGTTTCCTAATTTCCTTAAAATCTAAGAAATACTGCCAAATATCGGGGTAGACTGCTTTCTGTGGCTCACTCTGTATAATATTTTCAAGTGGATTTATCGTCTTGGCCAAACATTTTGCAAACAACCACCAAATCATACTTCATAATACAAACAAGTTGGGGGGGTGAACATAGAGGTGACTCCCTTCAAAAACCTTCAAAAAGCGAGAAAAAATTATTGCTTCTGCCCAAGCTTTATTACCTATTGTAATCTAACACGTCATAAGGTAATTTCATGAAAAAATATTCAGTCGTTTTAGACTGTTAAAAAATTGATTTAAATTTTTAGATTTAAGACCTTCTAACTTTATGTCCATTATTTTTGTTACACCCTATATAAAATTTCATGGGTAAGAAAGGATCAATCGACCCATTTCTGACCTCTTATTTTTCTTATCAGCTAAAGGATTAAATTTAAGAAATTAGATAATACGTTGTTGACAATTCACTTTAAAAACTTTACCGATAATATCAAAATAACAATTTTAGGAAAAAATGTTAACTGGATTAATTAGTCCAAGAAAAAAGTCCATTAAATCATAATTTTGAGTAAAGGTTTTGAATTTTTTATATAATGTAGCGAGGTCACCAACTCAAAGCCGATCCTGTCCCTCGACTGTAAATTTTGGTGGCTGCGCTCCTTACGAGAACATTCGCTTTGTTTGTGCATAGGGCGAGCGCGGAAGGTACTGAAATTTTCTAGAGTTGAGAAGGACTATATATACGCGGGTTTTTGAGTACGTGAACAATTATTATTGAAATATTAGTTCAGAATTAGTGAAACGGACAGTAAAGAGTTAGTACACAGACAGTTTACAGAAGATCTTAGTAATCGTACATTGAATTAAATAGTGTAATATTCAAGTGGTAAAAATAAATTAGAACTATTATACCGAGTGTAAATAAATTAGTATACATTAAGTAAAGTGTGTATATAAATTAAGTTAAATACAGTGTGTGTTTCTATAAATAAATCAATAGTAATTAGCCATAGAAGTGTGTATAATTTTATCCCACCGGTAAAAACTTTTTAAATAAATAACAAAAAATATTACAATAATTTACTTTGAAGTGTCTACAAACGAAACAAAAATGTGACTATGTTTCAACCCCCCGGAAAGGGATTGAGAAAAAAATAAATAAGGTGTTTTTTGAAATTACGCAAAAACCGTAGGTTTTGTAGAAAAAAGTTTGAAACAAAAATTGTAGTGCGTTGAATTTTACACGAAAATGGTGCCTATCATTTTTTTCCTCAAATGACATTAGGGTTGCTAAAAGTTAACGGGTGGTTTTTTAAAGTTTAAAAAGATTATAACTCGTAGAAAAATTGAGATATTTGCAATTTTTTTTAATAACTCAGCACTCCGTGAACTTTCATTTCAGAGAAAAAATAATAATATGCCTCAATTAATTTAAAACATTGCGTTGGAAAAAGATAAAGGGCGTTGAATTGAAATTTGTTATTTGTTTTTTACATTTTCGCTAATATAATATCCCTGTATATTTATAAATTATTATCAAACTCGGAGAAGAGGCAAAGCTATAGACAAGGAATATTATTTTATGTATTATTTCACATTTTGTTATTGGGAGGTAGGTGGTATTCTTTTTCAATAAAAACGTAATTGAAGAGTTCAGAGTCTCAGAAAGGAATTTCAAGTAGTAGGCAATCAAAAAAACTTGATTTCGATGATAAAGCATAATTAAAAACAATTTAACATAAAAACTCAAATTAAATGTTCTACGTGGCCCTCCTAAACACAATATGCCTTTTCTAATTCTTTTAATAAAGGACTTTCGGACTTCAAAGAAAATATTATTCTGTGTCCTTATAAAATTAGCCTTAATTTGTATTTTCTTTCAGAGTTTGTCTCGTGAATTAATATCATTGGCAGAAAATAAAAACTTCATATATGTCCCCAAGCATAAAAATCAAGCGGATTACACTCAGGACATCTTAGTGTCCATTCAAAATCACTTCCTCTAACCATCCATCGTTGAGGAAATATGTCACTTAGATGATTTCTAACAAGGGAAATGAGGTTACATAAACCACATTTTCCTTCTTATATATAGTGACAGATTATCCAGAATATCACTAAAATTATTTTGCAAAAAAATAAATAAAAAACTCCAATTAAATTTGGTGATACATATGACTCTAATAGTCTACTCAACAAGAGTCTTTTAGGTCAAAACTTTTTAGAAGTCTCCGAAAATTATGATTTAGGTGTCATTCGATTCGGAATGGCATGTTTTAGATGTTTTTTGAGAAAATT
The DNA here is from genome assembly GCA_947563755.1 of Lochmaea crataegi. Taxonomy (NCBI): domain Eukaryota; kingdom Metazoa; phylum Arthropoda; class Insecta; order Coleoptera; family Chrysomelidae; genus Lochmaea; species Lochmaea crataegi. Next base: position 16,750,471 of record OX387428.1, read on the forward strand.
CAAGGGCCTCTCGCAAAAATTGCAAAAGTTATAAACAAATAATCCGCCCTTAAAATATGTTCCAATAGTTATGAATCACCCTGAATAATATATAAGTATATTTTTGTGCTGGAGTCAAGGGCGTATCCAGGGGGACCAGAGGGGTAGCTGCCCCCCTTCCTAACAAGATTATTTTAAATCTATCTCACAATTAAATGTAAATGAAGTAGATTATCAATTTGTAAGAAAAATATGTAAATTTGGTGGAGTAATTAATAAACAAATGTGACCTTCATCGTATTCCTTCCACTTTAATGCGAAAATAATTTCGAATAATTTTAAAATATCTTAGCAAAATAGTTATTTGTTGTACTAGGCAGCAAAGTAGTAGCTGATAGTACATAGTCGAGTGTAGCGAGGCTAGGAATTCAGTTAAAGCAGACTTTGCTGCCGAGCTGAACATATAATTTTTTCTCCGATTGTTTATAATGATATACATGTATAGTATATTGCAAATTATTACAATTCCCACAATCTTTTTATTTTTCCTGTAATGATAAATTAAAACAAAATTTGATAGAAATTGCAATTGTTGGAATGGTTGGTTGCTATGGAAATGTATATGTCCATAATAATTATAGTTTGACAACTTATGAAAGTTTCTTGATTACTGAGGAGTATAGTCTAATATCATAAAAGATTTTTTGTTAATAAAGTTTTTACTGGAAAATTGAAATAAATCAGAACCTTCTGTAGGTTGCTATAGGGAACGCTCATGATTATTCGGTATTTTAAGGTAAGTTCATATAACGAATCACTAAACACGAATAACGAATCGTTGTTTTTACAAAGTAGTAAAAAGTTACCATATTATACAAAGACGAAATTCGTAGCTGGTTTGGGGATTTTTAAATTTTTGAGGTAAGGTTGATGGTTAAGACTGCGGAGTTTATTTTTGCTGTTTGTGTTTTTGAAAAACCAAAATTATTCATTTTAAATCATTCTAGTATAAACGAAAACTACTAAATTAATTAAAATGAGTGTATCATAACCAAAAAATGTATATGCAAACTGTCAAAAGTGTCAAATTAGCCTAAATTCGTTACGAACATCGGAAAATCTTGAAATGGAGTCAAGTTTCCCGCCACCCAGATTTTAAATTTTCAGTATTTCTGAAATTAGCATCTGTCAACTTTCCCACAAATTGATCTGACCAATGGCGTTAGAGTTCATGATTCGTGTTTCGTGATGAGTGAGAAGTTAGCTCCTAGCTCCAAAAGTGGATCTGCGACAATTGACTGAGCCGGCAACAGCGCACCACCAGTCTCATATACGGGGGGAGGTTCAAATCTGGTATAAAAATTTGGATGAAAAAGAGTTATTATGTAATAATTTAAAAGTCTATCATATTCCATATTCAAATTCGCTGACAAACGTTACGAGGGTCGGAAAGATTAAAAAATGAGAATTTTAAAAAAAATTTACTTTATTTTTATTATGTACTGTAATGCCTTATATCGATATGATTATGATTATATAGCAGTACAGTAGCAAAATAAAGATTAATTAATTTGTTTTCTATATTTTCTCACTCTGCTAGTTCGATCTACCCTAATAAAAAAATTTACTCTTTTACAAAATATCACACTTAAATTGCTTAAATTGCAAATTCCCCCCGTAACTGGCGAATCCGATAACCGAGGATCGACCGCTGAGCGATGTTGCCATATTAATTTCGCTCGTTAGGAGCCAGGAGCTAGCTTCTCACTTCTCACTGATATTTTTTACATTTACAATATTTTTAGGTTATTAATTTATTGTTACAATTTTTAATTAAAAGTTTAAGATGCATTCGTTAAAACATAAAGGTGATAAACGGCATTATTCAAAAAAAGATAAACAATTAATGAAATTAATTTCACCAAATGCTGGATCTGAAGATGAAGGTAGTGAACACGAACTGTCTTATTACTTAAATGATAGAGTAAAAATGATGAAGGAAATATTAAAAATCATTAAACCGAAAAAGATAAAAAATATGGCCCCTGACTGTATGAAAGTAGGTTGAGCTTAATATTCAAGTTGAAATTAATTCGATACAATAAGCTATTTATAAACTATAACTATTATTATGGAAGGTTTATTTAAAATATCAAGAATATTAAACTGAAATTGTTGGGCTGTTCTATCAGCTCGAACAATATTGATGATTATAATTCTGAACACCTTTTTATTTAGTAGACTCAACTGTTTAAATTTATTATTGTAAAAACTATAAAAAATATATTTTTCCATCGTTCTTTTTCTTATAGAGTATGGATATAGAAGAGATTAACTCAATGCTGTTAGAAGAATTATTAGGAATATCAAATAAGAGACTGAGGTATATTTTTAATGGGCAAAATTTAAATGAAGAAAGCAGTTCCACAGATCCTGAAGATCAGTCTATTGATATAATATCCTTAGATGATATTAGTGATGATGATCTGATTATAGACTTAGATTCTGGTGAGTTCTAACAACATTGAAAATGTATCTACATGCCAAATTTAATTGTTGAAAGCATATAGTAGGTGTCCAATTAATAAATTATGATTTTGTCATTTGACTGTAGTTTATAATGTAGGAAATATTTAAATATTAAAAATAATTATTATTAGGTTTGTACCAACAGACAGACAGGGATGTGTTTCGGAAAATACTCAAATTTGATTTTACTCATGAAACCAGTCCGCAACTGTTGGAACAGCTAATCAGTAGAACTAGAGAAGTTTGTCACAGTGCAGCAATAGACAATCCTTGTGATTATGCCTACTAAACATAAGCTGACATTTTTTTGCCGTTTACTTATTGAGACAAAGGAAGCCGATTCAAATTGCTTTAAAAAAAACATGGATTACCAAAGTAAAAACATTCTGTCTCTGTCCCTCATGATTTTTTAGACTACTATGTTCTGCTCCGGAGTTCCCTATGATATGATATGTAAAATAGGTTTAGTTAGATGGATAAACATGTGGTTTTGAACAGATCGGAATACACCAAGTTCCTTTGTGCTTGCATCTGATCTACAGTTCCAGACAAACACCTCTTGGAACAGTTTTCAAACTGTTTGCATTTAACATTGGAAATGCCTACTAATGACTCCAAACTGTCATAGATTGTTGTTGGAATGCAAAAATGCAACTGCTAAAGTTCATAACAATCACTGATAGTTTTAAATTAACTTTTGTTACATAATAACAAACCACAACCAAATATTTGTTTTTGCTGTTCTAAAGTACATCAATAAATGTCACTCTTGTCAATTTTTTCCAATTTTCTAAAGTTCCCTAGATATATGTCTACTACTTGAGTTTCAATATGGGGTTACATCAACTGGTGTCTACAATATCTTTGCGCCCCCTTTCTTGTACTTAGTTCCTGAGGAGAGTCTTAGAAACGTTCCGTTAGTTCTATTTTCTAGATAAATTTTAGGATATCTGAAGGCTTCAATTTAGGTAAGTGTACCTCTTCTATCCAGCAGTCTCCCAGGGACCGTATTCTTGACTGAGAGAATAGAACTTCCCGAGAGAACACATATTTTGTCTTTATTTTGCTTGGTTACTCTGTCGCTGCAGTGACAAATACAAAATATCTGTTCTCTTGGGAAGTTCCACTCCCTCAGTAGTTGTGCTCTCGGATTCTGTAGTGTGAATGGAGGTTTCTTCCCCCATTCCACAGATTCTACATTCTTGTTGCTCCATTAGTTTGACCTTCTTGATGTTCTCATTCAGATGCCAGTTTCCTGTTAGGACACCAGTCAATACTCTTAAGGAAGCCTTACTTTGGCTTATGCGTTCATTTGTTCTCACCTGTTTGTAGTTTCCCAGGAGTATCTTTGATTGTCTTAGCCCTACTAGATCTTTCCAATGGTCAGATCTCCTCTTTTCAACGTTGCCTATCTTCCAATATTACAATGATGCTGATACCACAAAAGGGTAATTCAGCCTCTCTCTTTGTTAGTTCATCTGCTATTTATTGTTTTAGTCATATTAATTTGAACAATGATTTTTAGATGGTGATTCAAAAAAGAAACCAAAGAAACACAAAACGCACATTAAAGAAGAGCCTAGGAGGAAAAAATTCAAGAAAGAAAAACATGACAAAATTAAAGATACCAAAAGTAAGAAAGAAGAATCTAATGACAAAGGAAATCCTATGAGTGAAAAAAATCTAATGAGTGTTCTGGAGTTGCTAGAACTACAAGCAAGAGCTAGAGCTATCAGATCCCAGATAGTACTGGAAAGTCAAAAACCTCCAGAGCCTGAGAAGCCTAAAGAAGATATAGAAGATGATAATGATGAAGATGCAGTTATAGTTCAGAGTCCAAAAAATGTTGAAATAGTGATTACATCTAGCGAATCAGAAAATGAACAAGCTGCCGAAGAAGATTCAAAAGAAAGTGAATCTGAAATGGAGAAAAATGCAGTTAGTAAAAATAAAATAAGAGTCCTTCAGCAAACAACTATTAATAATGGAGCAGGAACCAGTAATTCGTTTTGGAAAAACTCTGAGAAGGATAATAATGAACCAAGTAATAATAATGCAGACATTAATCAAGAAACTTCGCCAGAACAACCTGACGTTGAAAACAGCCATGATTTAGTGGATGAAGCCATTACAGAAACAAAAGATAGTGAAAAGGTACAAGTGGCAGAAATTCCACTTCCGGAAAGTGAATCTACAGAAGCAGACAGTAAAGCAGGCACACCAACAAATGTAAATGAAATAGACTACCAAAACACAAATGAAAAAATGGAAAATTCTGAAGAAAAAGAACAAACAATTATAGAATCGGAAGAAAGAGTTCAAGTAGTTAAGCATAGAAGCAAAAAGAATCATAAATGTAGAAATCTAGTGCCAGAAGAAATTAAAGAAAAAGGAATATCCACTAAAAAAGAAGATAATGAAATTAATGTTTCTACTGAACAAACAAAGATTGACAAAGATGTTGATACAAAGAAAAATAAGAAAGATAGTTCAAAACGTGTGTGTAAAAGAAAAAGATTAATCGAAGAACAAAAAGTAAATATGGATAAAAGCATTTTAAATAATGAAGAAAGTATTGTTTTAAATGTTGATCAACATGATATAGATTGTATATATTTAGATTGAACTAAGTAACGATTTATCCATATTTGATGACTGACATAAAGGAATTTTTTTTTCAAAACCTAGATATTCCTTATACTTTCACTGGATTAAAAAACAGCATTGCAATTTTTTCGAAATAAAATTGATGAGAATAATATAGACTGTATATGAGTACTTTGCATTTTAGGCAGAGCCGGTAATATGTAGAAAATCACTGGTTTTATATGAGGTGCATCAGAAGACTAGAGTAAAGAGTAAAAAATATTTTAAAAAATGTTTTAAGAAATATATACTTGCTACATGAATTGAATTTTATTTTTATTTTTCGACATCAAGGTATGTTTAAAATTAATTTATTTAAAAAAATCAGCACATAAGATCCGATGTAAAGTTTGACATTTTCTGCGCAAACGTACTTGAAACGATTTGACTTGCTATCTGTTATTTTAAAAATATACTATGATCAAAAATGAAATTCATTCATGAATATTGGTACCTAAACAATCAAAATCCATATGTTGCAGAAAAGGCTAGATGCGTCACAGATAACTTGCTGATATTTCAAAGGCAAAGTACTATATATTCATGAATTGGGGAAAAACAAGAATAAATCATTTTCAGAATATTCATTGCTGGGATATTCTATCTTTAAAGAGCGAGGTTGTAGAAAAAATATTGAGTACCTAGGGTATACTAGGGTGTTCGTTATTTACGAAATTGATTATGTTTCTTGCAACGCCCTCTAAATTTTTAGTTTATCATCTAAAAAATATCAGACTATCATAAGCCCTTAATATTCATAATAAACCTTGCCCCAAAGATGATACATTTTCCATTTAAATAAAATGAGACTTTGCCACTTTTTACAAACATTTTCTTCTTTCTTAAACTCGTTTTTTCGTTGCAATGACGAGACTCATATCCTTGTACAGAATTGAACGCTCTGCAAAAAAGGTCTCTTCAAATTTTTCGATAAATTTACTCCTCCAAAAGTTATTCAAAGTCAAATTTAACCTCTGGGTAAATTATTAAATTTTTGCACTTTTACGGTAAAATTATGATTATTTTTGTAAAATTTAGTCGTTTTATTCCTGAAGATGAAACAAGTCTTTCATTTCATTATTTATCGTTGTTGTTTATGCCCCATATTGGTAGTCTGCACCAAATCAAGATCTCGAATAAATCAAATATATGTTTACAACTATAGAACAATCGATAAAAATTTATCCAATGCCGTTCTTGAAAAATTTCTAAATCATTTATGGTATTTGAGTCCTGAAGCAGAGTGGCCTTATCATTTTTCTACAAAAATAATCTCTTAGTGTAGGCAAAAAATGGTTGAGGCTTTAAAAATTAGTAACGACGAACAGTTTGATATTCCTAAACGCTTCATCTTTTAACTAGATGATTTTATATGGTTCACAAGTAAAAACATTGATTATTTGATAAATTCAAATTCTTTACAATTTTTTGAAAGGTTTATTATTGATTCAAGCTTTCTGCAGTTGGACAGAATTAAATGGTTAGAGGATCCTGGATATTTAAGAGGCTTAGAAATTGTAAAAAAATTTAGAGTGGTTAATGATACAGCAAAAAGGGCAGTTAAATTGTCCGAAGAATACATTAATATTTTAGCTTGAAGTGAAGAGGAAAAACAATGAATCAGTTTGTAAGCGAGTATAAAAAAAAACTATCAAAATGCAACTAAAGAATGTTTAACTTGAAATTTTTTGATTTCTTACCTTAACACCATTAGAATTATCTATTTTTTAGAATAAACGACTGAATTTTAAAAGTAATTTAAATAATAGCGCGCACTAGTAGTACTATCATAATGGAAGTTTTAATTCCACCTATTTGCAAGCCACCATACGCTGGAATCATTTGTACGGACGATAATTAGACATAATATGGTACCGACGGCAAAGTGTTGTCTAAATGTGCCATTATAAATATCATTTCATTACGAATGTTTACTATACCTACCATAAGAGGCAAGTTCCTATTCTCCTCGTTAACGCTGGGATTTTTATTTTATTTACAATTTAATTTAGTGGTTTGTTTCACAGCTATTTTCACATGTTCGCAGATGTTTTGGTTGATAGGTTAGGTTTAGCAATTTCTGAAATTAGACATTGTGGACTGATTAGCGAGCCATTTTTTCAGAGGGCTCACAATTGGTTTGCCTCCTCGTTTAGAGTAGGTTGATTGATTGATTAGTTCGACACGAGGCTTAGAGACCATGGTACCTCAGCCTTTAGGCTTTTTGTGCTCTTGATTATACCGTTTATGTGAAGAAACCAGTAGCCCTTAGCAGGCTCAACAGACTTTTCACTAGGTCCTTCTTGGAGAAATCCTCTCTTGGATGACAGTGCTATGCATTCGAAGATAATGTGAGAGGCTGTTTCCTCCTCTTCCATGCACAACCGACAGATAGGTTCCTCCCTATATATGCCAATTGTATGCATGTGCTTCCTTAGGGTATAGAGACCGGTGAGTAATCCCGTCACTCTCCTTATTTGGCCCCTGCGGAGGTTTAATATTTCGTTAGTCATCGACTCCGAGGGTTTTTTTTTACCAAGAGTTTGCTGTGTTTTCCTGTTTTGGTATCTCCAGTACGTCTGATGTTTAGTTTGAATCCTCCGAGATGTACAACCACGTGCATCAGATTTTGATATTCCAAATACTGGTTCAGGACCAGTGAATGCAGTTTCAGACACTAGCTTTGCAATGGTGTCTGCCTTTTCATTGCCTACGATACCCTTGTGAGCGGGACCCACTTAAGAGATACTCTATTATGGTTTGGCAGGGTTAAAAGTTTTTGTAGACAGTCCCAGACAAGTCTGCTAGATCTAATCTGGGGACATGCTAAAGATTTCAGTGCTGCCTGACTGAACCCCCTTTCTATGTTCAATTGCAAACACACATGTCGATAGCGAGGATTTCTGCCTGGAATACAGATGGAAACTTCTTCAACGATGCGTGTGTTCCTTTGTCAGTTTTAGATCCGTCTGTGTACCACACCAACGTTCCTTCCTGACTGCATGCTTCCAACCCATCCCAGTTTAGCTGGATATGGTATGGTTGGTTGTCGTTAATTTTGTGGCCAACATGTTATCACTTCTCATTTCAAGAAGCGAGTTTGTGATAACATCTGTGATTCTGGAATGACTATGGGTGTTGGTTCCTTCGTGCCAATTCCCATTACATTTCAGCCTGTATGCTGCCATTCTCACATCCTCTTTAACATGCAGAGCAAGAGGCGGAAGATAGTTTAGAGTAGACATGAGCCGCTACTGACACTATTCACTAAGTATAGTTTTGTAGAATAATATAATAGGAAACGATAGTTACGTCAAAAACCAAAAGTAACAAGTATACAAAATTTAAAAAATATTTACACTTAAAAACAACATGTGTATTAGATTTTTGATAACATAATAGAGTCAGCTTTACACAAATAAAAACGCTAGCTATCTAAAACTATATGATTTTAGTGTATGTTTGATTGTCTGTACCAGAATCGTTTATTAATAGAAAATCATTCATCTACATATTAGGTGTCATTAATTAATGATTTTGTGTACATTAGGAAGATATTAGAAGTTATACACCAGAGAAATTCCTATACTAGATTAATAAATTATAAATGAAACTAACTGTTAATTCCACTATTTAATGAAAAAATTATGAAAGGATATTGATAATTATTTCGATATTGACATATCATCGTCAGAATGACAGAAGTTACATTTTATGTGATACCTATACTTGATGTTTAATATTTTGGCTAGACCAAGTGACCTATCTTGTGATTGACTTAATATATATGAATAGAAAAAAGAAGATTTTACAAATATTAAAGCTTAGGTATTATTAGACCAATGGGGATATCCTGGATATCTTCTTCCCATTTAGGATCAGTATAACAGTGCAATGATATAGAAAACCAAGGAAAACTATATCTGCTGATCTTTATAATTGTTACTTAAGAAGACAATTTATTAGTGGAGAGCTCCCTAGATTTATCTGTTCATTGACAACTTCATATTGTGGGTCTCTTAAGTGTCTTCTTATTTCTAGTTCTTCAAGGAAATCTAGTTCTTGTTTCTTATCACAAATATGCAGTACTTCTAGTTCTGTGTTAGGTATTAATGAATGTTTTGTGTCAAGAATAAGATGTTTTGCGTAATGTGATTTATCTGGCTGTTTTAATCTGTATGCTCGTGAGTGTTCGTTGTATCTAATTTCAAAATTGCGAATTGTTTTGACCACTATAGACAGCATTACATTCTGGACATTTAAGTTTATATATTCCAGACTTTTTTAATGGGGGTATTTTTGTTTTAACATTTAACAATTTTTTTCTCACATTGTTTTCTGTTTTAAAAGAGATTGCTGTATTTGTTGAACAAGATATCTTTGAAATATTATTAGAAATATTACCAGCATATGTGATGGTTTTGTAATTTTGTATTTCCCTAGTTTTTTCAGGAAATATTAATTGTAATGCCACTTTTTCCTCTTTTTTATTAATTAATTTATTTATTACATCTAATGGATAACCGTTGGATGTGGCTATTTGTTTAATTATATTAATTTTTCTATCAAAATTATATTTGTTCATAGGAACTGAAAATGCTCTATGTATCATTGAATTATATGCTGCTAATTTATGTGACATGGGATGATTGGAATTATATTATATTATACTAGAATATTAGGTTTATCTAAATCTTGACTAATCACTATAAGCTTTGATATCAAAGTTTATAAAAATCGTTACTTCAAGTATGAATAAAGTGGGTTGCATACTATCACGATTATGATTGCGAACATGCGAAGCGATATTATTGAAAGAGATGTAAAGTGAGTTGCAGACTAAAACGGTTTCTGTGAAGAATATTGAGCAGTGTCATCTGTAGCCGAAACTAGGAATGTAGGTACTATATTCTAAAGTTTTCTACTAAATTATATTTCATCATACACAAAGAGATGGAAAATAAATCAGTGACGGAGGTATTTTTAAATTTCGCTTTATATTAATTTATTAGTTATAATTTAACTTACGATTTGTTGACAACATTATTTACTACGATACCTGCTGATTTATTTTCCTTATAACCATTTAGAGCTTTTGTTGTAAAATACTTTCGATTATTTTTATAAAATTTTTGTACGCATTTTTGCTAGCAGGTGAGTGACGGTTGGTCCTTACCTTAACGACTTTTATATTTATGATGAAATAAAACAATTTAATTTGTTTAAATCTTCAGTTTGAAAAAGCTACTGTGTAGCGAAACGCGTCACTAATTTAATTTGAACGTTAGTTCAAAAATAATAATGAAGATTTAAACAAATTAAATTGTTTTATTTCATCATTTAGTATGGATCTTCATCAGGTAAAAGCCTCATCTATTCAACTTTTATATTTACCGCATCAAAAAAACCCCCGCTGGTGACGAATACCGTTGCAAACCACTAGGTTACTACACTGTACAAGTACAGTACTTTGTTCAGTTTTAGAGTAATACACAGTAGGAATTTTTTGTTCATCCATTATATCTATTGATTGTTATTTGTTCTTTAAATATTTTTTGCTAGAGCTCGTAAAACTTGAATAATTGTTACAATTTCTCAAACAAAACTAACACTTTTTTTAGTTTTTAAGCAATTTCACAAACAAAAAATTAAGATACAATTATTACAATAAGTTTTATCTCAAAAATTTCACAATACTCTACTTCCATTAACTAATTACTAAATATCTCACAAAAATTATATTCTATATTACCCAAAAATTCAACGTTGTCCTTTTTAACACGACTCTGTTTTATAGGGTTTATGCTGTAGAAGCCGCTAGTAATGCTTCACTTAATTATTCTTCCTGGTTCCAGCTCTGGGAATAGTTTTTAACTTCATGGATTGTACTACCATAAGCGTAGTAGAATACTTTAGGGGTTAATTTGATTGAATATAATTTTATTTATTGGGAATAATACGTTTAATGGTTTTCCATGGAGATGTCCACTGTTACCTAAGGAAACATTTTCATGGAATGGAGCTTACTGACAGATCTTTATACAGATAATGGACAAAAAAAACATGAACCAAACTTGACGACGTTTTCAACGGAATGAAAACAGTAGACTAGTTGACAAGAAGAAAAGAGGTCACCAGCTTGTTTAGATTGCCAAAGTAACACATGAAAACCTCTTATTGCGCTTGAAGCTTTATAAAGGATATATTCAGGCAACTTATGAAGCTTAATGGCTATATTGAAACTTTATTAGACACTGAATTGCTTATAAAGAGATTTGGTGAAATAACATTGTTGAGAAAACGGTCTCAGCGCTTATATACGAGTCTACTTTATTAAGGCATCTCATATATCCATTCAACACTATATAAAAGGTTCAATGGTAACTTTTATGAAGTTACAAATTAGGCCGTATAAGCCTTTTTATAATATTAACGCAACTATTTCACAGCTTCGCTACTTCTCTATATGTGCTATATAATATTGAGTTTTAAATACTTTTAAAGCAGAATTTCACAGCGATATAGTTGTTTACGCTAAATGCCATTCATGACAGTCCTAATACAGTATATTTATAAAGGATTCATACTTATATAATAGACGTTTTTGATGAAACATTTACACAACGAAAATACCGTTTTAGAGCATCTAAGCTGGAGCCTTCCACCTTAATAGACCTTCTATATGGTTGAACAAATCTGCTTTCCATAACCTATATGAAATCGTTCAGTCAAATTGTTCTACTTGAGTGGATCTCAACATACGGTTATTTATTGTGCAAGTCGTAACCCTAAGATATGGATACTTATTGGAAGAAAGTGAAGCGAAGTGGGAATTTCAGGAGAAAAGTTAATCTGAAACTTCAGAAGATTCTCGAAAAATCCAAAACCATCATCGAAAAAAGCGTCATCAGTCCTAGGCAAGAAACTCCAATAAATATTACCGATACAATTACTGTAATATCTAACGCTGATTCTGAAGAGGTACTGCATAACCAGGACATCGAACAGGAGGAAGAAATAAACTTTCCAGAAATCGCAGTAGCAATATCATTGAAATCTTGTGTTTCATTTGATCTTTTTGGAAGAAGCACTCTGATTCAAAAGAGCTGGATTGATCACCGATACCTCATCAGTATCTGTGCAGCTCATCATGATTCCCAATTCCTTCTCCGCGTTATCCACTGATAAATTTTGTCTCTTCAATGTGCATTGCATTTCTAACCAGTTTTTTCCTGGTGCAGAGTCCCCTTCAGTGATAAGTTTGTCTGCCCTCATTTTGGGCCAATATAATTTTCCTTTTTTTTTCCCACTTGTGAGGAACTACACATAGTTGGGCTTCTCCCCTTTCGATGGTCTGGACAATTTTGAACATTCTAAAAAGAACGAAAACTTATATAATATATAAGTCATTGGATTTATAACACATTGTTATTCTGGTGGTTTGAATTTTCATATAAAAATGGATAGGAACTTACCTTCTTTTAATTTCGATTATGGGAACATAACTATAATTTCTTGTGAATATTTATAGAGGTTATGTCCGTAGAGTAGAGATAGAGAAACATTTTTTTTTGTCTATGGTTATGTCCTGGGCGATATTCTAACCCACTTATATAGTATTAAGACCACTATGGACAGCCAGCTATGCCTCTTGAGTAGCTACTTATATAGCAATAATACAGCTACGAAAGAGTCACTAGTTCTTATACTGATTCACAAAATCACCAATGGCGAGACGGCAATGCAAACACCAAAACTTGATGAGGAAAAGTTTACGTAGGTACCTAATATACGAATAGTCAATAAGTCAAGCACAAAAATTTGAAATGATGTTTGAAAAATAAATTCAATTCGAGATTCTAAAAAAAACCGTTAGAGGTCACACATTATTTAGCGCCTGCGCTCCTTAATCCTTTTTATACTTTATACTTGCTTTATAAGTGAGTTATCTTGAAAAATATACCTTATAAAGTAAGAAGCACTTCTATACAGCAAGAGTGCTATTTAAAAGATTTATCGCTGCTTCTGTAGTAACCCTTTTTGGATTCTTTCAGAAAACTGAGGAAACCATGTTGGATATTCGAAAAAAAATGTGTGACAGAACGGCCATTTTTGTCAGGTCGAAAGTTAGTGTATTTGCTAACTTTTTTTCATATAATGTGTTATTTCTGCTGAATATCACTTTTAGGACACTAAACTCACGCGTATGGATGATTTCAAGACCAATTGGCGAAAAAATAAATAAATAAAAAAAACATGGAATATTTTAATCATAAAATTCTAGATATTTCGATGGCGCGTTATATTATTCCGAAGTAGAAGAGCATGTTTTAACAGAAAAATTTTCCTGGCATAGCAAATTTGGAATTCCTTGGCCGGTAGCAAATACTTAATAAGTTGGTTTCGTTTTATATGTATGCCATGATAATATGATGTTTGACCTTTCAAAATAATCCCTACCCTCAAAAATCTCTGTTACAAAGCCGTAATAGTCCGAAAATAATTTATAAATATAACTGTTGGAAACTATAGCCCATCAGCAATATGAATTTGAGTCAATGAAAATGCCTTGCTTTTTAAATATTTATATAGCTTTTGCTACTTAGATATATATCTGCTTTAAAACAACTAAAAAGTTACTTCATTGAATCAGTTATGAACACCATAATACGATAGCTTTATAACTGCAACCTCTAACGCATTTACAAAGCGACTGATTACTTTATAAAACCTTACTTTCGGAAGTTATACAGCAGCTCCTTAGAAGCTTTATCAAGTGGTTTATAGACGCTGAAAGAACAAAACTAAGAGGTTTCCATTTTACCATATAAGCATTCATGTACCCATTACAAATCTAAGCAAGGCTGTATTACTTGTGCTTATTTTAGACGTATAGATACTTAATTGATGCTGAAATATTGTTTTCAACTCTTATTTATAAAGCATTGAGTTATATAAGAAAGGTGGCATAGATATTGTTAGCGTTTTTAAAAAGCCATTTGTGCTACCTACTTGGGTGATGTGCAAAAGGAACCTAAAACGTCTAAATATATCCAAAAGTTACAGATATCACCATTGCACGAGCAGATCTGTACTGAAATTTGTACACATTCACACTTTTATACATAATTTTCTATCAATATTGCTGTTTGTGTAGCTTCCATCTTTAAAAAGAATTAAAAGAAGATGATTGCGTATCTCATAATACATTTTTTCTTTTTAATATGCTTATTTAGCCAGTTGATGAACCTTTTTGACACCCTCCTAATGGAATTCCTGTCCCTTACTTTCTACTTTTCGATTTTTCCAAACATTTTTTCCTATAAATTACTAATAGAAAAATCTCCTTCATGTTACCAACAGCAGCACTCACTATCCAAAAAAGTATAGATATATGATAAAAAAAAGTAACAATTGCGCATCGAGATATCTTTTATTTTGACGGTGTCGCCGAAAAGCATTATCTGTATAATATCGTTCCTTTTCACGGTATCATCATTGTCTAAAAAAGAAAGTATCATCAATAGATATATCCGAGTCACCATATCATAACAAGTGAATTAAAAAAATTAGAATTTAGAATACCGTTTGCCGTTCTCGTTCCTCGTTTCTGGTAAAAAGAGCACGAAGTCTCTCTATAATCTTACGGTAATGGACGAAATTCAATTTTGTTGTCGAATAAGAGAGATGAAGCTCAAGGAGATTATATTATGTTCGATTTAGATTCATTCAATTCATTGTAGTTTTCACTGGCTGTGATCACGTCTCGCTTTGGATATAATAATAGGAACTGTGATTTGTTGATATCAGTGAAAAAGTAACAGTTTGTGAAATATCGCTCATCACTACTTATGGTAAAATCAGTCTTATTATAATACGCCTAGTCTTTTTCAATACGACTAGGCGTATTATAATACTACGCAACTCGCGGCTCTTACTTTTTCAAGAAGGGGATAGGGAAAAATATCCATTCCTTACACCATTCACCTTCAGGAACCTTCAAGGGGAAGGGTGTATGGAATGGTTATTTTTCCTTCCCCTTCTTGAAAAAGTAAGAGCCGCGAGTTGCGTAGTTTGGGTAGTATTATAATAGGACTGATTTTACCATAAAGCCTGCGACATTAAATATTTTAGAAGTTTTACTTCAGTTGTGTGGTCTAAAGCACACTAATTTTTTTTTTCGAAGCCGTAAGAACACAATATATACCAGCTGTATATTGCTAAACTAAGTTTATTTCAAAAACTAATTTAGCAACAATTCTATGCTTCACATTATTGTTATCTTATTTTTTGCAAGGTTGCCTTAAATGGTTTATTTTAACAGTGGCGCAGCGAGGGGGACGGACGCCTAACACATATTAAAACTGTTAATCTTGGTAAAAAAAATATTCTTGACAACACTTCGCCACACCCACAGACCAAGTCCTCCATTATAATGGATAATTGCCAGTAAGGCATAGTTCAGTTCAGTCATAACGAAAATTATAGATACACTGGATGATGGATAAATTTTTGTAATAAAAAAAACCGAAATTGAACTCTATTGGTATTGGTGCTATACCTAGAAGGAGAAGTGACACTTTGGGGCCAGTTTATGAAAGATAAAACAGAAAAGCCACAAAATGCGATTGAAGCTTTGGAAAGATACAATAAAAATTTGTTTCCCACAATTTAAGAACTTTTAATGATAATGGCAACTTTACCAGTGACCACATGTTCTTGTGAAAGGTCATTTTCTTCCCTAAAATTTCTAAAAAATTATTTGCGAAATTCTACTGGGGACAATAGTTTAAACGGCCTTGCTTTGATGTAGGTACATTCATCCAGATGTTCCGATTCTGGAAGACGAAGTTATCTAAATAAATAAAATCTAAAAAGTGTACGAAGCGTAATAGTCCATTGAAATGATACAATTTAAGGACCTAATACTGCATTTTTTAGAGGACGCGATTTTATTTTTGGGACATGTGTGGGGAGTCAAAGGAAGCTTAAGCCCAAGTTTGTGGGGTTGCCGGTTCCCCCGGCCGCCATCTTGGAAAAAGGGGTGCCAACACCTTTTTCGCGATATCTCGGAAACTATTCTTAGACATAATTTGTAGCAAATCGCTTTGCCTTTCATATAACTTTTTGCCCTAAATTTAAAATTAAAGAAGTTATAAGCAAAAAAGTAAGAACATTTCTATTCTTTTTTGCTCTATAACTTTTTTTTATTCATTTTACAAAAAAATTACCTCACACCAATCTTGTAGATGGTCTTTTGAGAAAAAATTTTCTCTATAATTTTTTTTAATTTCATTCATTTAAAACGCTGTTACAACGCTCCAAAGTTGACCGGGTTCGTCAATGCTCATGAGAATCGGGTCAAAACGAAATGTTTAACTTAGTTTTATGATCTTTGTTAAATCCCCACCTACAACTTTACTTATTCATTGCTAATTCTTTTCCCCGCCACCTATGAAGTAGAGTCTGTATAGGCCCTTTTTTTTACGTGGTATCCCCAGTAGGCCTACTCCAGAGACATCTTGCCGATGAGGTAATTCGACATAATCATATTTTCAATCAGTTATTAGCTAGCTATTTTATTCTACTTTTCTTCGATGGTCCAGGTTGTGGCTCAGAATGTAATTAAAATTGGAGTCATAGTTGGAAGTTCATCTTTGAGTTCATTTTCTTCCATTAACCTTGATATTTCCATGATGTTGCTGCATGTTTCGCCAGAACAATGGAGGCATACTGTAGAGCATTTGAGGCCTGCTTTTCTGCAGCCTCACATGCTTCCACAATTTCCTTTGCATCTGCAGAAAATTAATTTCATGAGATCGGGGGGTGCTGGAGGCTTGGAAGCTTGTATTGGCATCCAAATGATTGCATGCTTTTTCCAGCCCCAATCTTCAGGATTTTGATATCTTCCGAGCCACGACTGGACCTGGTGATATACTCGGAGACTGTGAAAACGAGCTGCATCTTGTGTTGGAGGCAGCGATGATAAACTAAATGAATTTTTAGTCACTGTCTTGGCAAATCGTTCTACTAGAGAGTCGTCTTTATTACTGCCGTATAAAGCTACGAAAAAACGTTCGCCAACAAGAATGAGCAAAGATGGATCGACTTGCTCAATCAGTAATAGCGCGGTACCAACAGAATGTATTTGCAATAAAAAAAATTTGGAAATCGGTTGACCCTAAAGGCCATCCCTGCAACTTCCCGCTAAATTCAATTTTCAAACGCATGCGATTTTGTCGCTAGCTCAAAAATAAAGTCTTATCAAAGTTCGATGAAACACGATTTTTTTAATTTTCAAACTGCTATAACTTTTGAATGAATTAACCGATTTTCACGCGGTTGGCGGCGATCGATGTAGTTTTTTGAGCTCTATAAAAAATTTCGAACAAAAAAATTGATCTGATGAAACATTTCGGAGTTATTACAAAAAAAAACACTTTTTTTAGACAACGATATCTCACGAACGCATCAACCGATTCTGACGCACTTGGTGGCGATCGATGCGGGTTTTCAAGGTTAAGAGCTGATTAGTTTTTGAGGTCGATCGGTTCAACCGATTCGGAGATATTTTGAAAAAATGAAACAACCTTTTTTTTCACTTTTTTTGCAATTACTCAAAATGTACTGGTCCGAATTGGTTCCAACTTACAGGAAATCTAAGTTTGGCGAAGCCCTTTCGAATGACACCAACTGCGATCAAATCGGTCAAGCCGTTCAGAAGTTATAAGAGGTTTACATACACACACACATAAATACATACAGACGTACGTACATCATCGTAAAAATAGTCAGGAAAGCTTCTTAGGGATTCAAAACGTCGAGATTTGTTGAAACCTCGATTTTTATAAAACGGGGTAAAAACAATAACTTCCCGATTTTTCGAAAATCATTAGGAAGAATCATTGATTTTCTTAGCGGGAAGTTAAAAAGATCATAAAACTAAGTTAAACATTTCGTTTTGACCGGATTCTCATGAGCATTGACGAACCCGGTCAACTTTGGAGCGCTGTAACAGCGTTTTAAATGAATGGAATTAAAAAAAATTATAGAGAAAAATTTTCCTCAAAAGACCATCTACAAGATTGGTCTGAGGTAATTTTTTTGTAAAATGTATTTAAAAAAAGTTATAGAGCAAAAAAGAAAATTTTTATAGAAATTTTCTCACTCTTTTGCTTATAACTTCTTTAATTTTAAATTTAGGGCAAAAAGTTATTTGTAGGCAGAGCGATTTGCTACAAATTATGTTTTCAAGAATTTTTTGTAGGACGTATAGTTTCCGAGATATCGCGAAAAAGGTGTTTGCACCCCTTTTTCCAAGATGGCGGCCGGGGGACAAGGGCGGCAGCCCCACAAACTTGGGGTTAAGCTTCTATTGACCCCACACATGTCCCAAAAATAAAATTGCGTCCTCTAAAAAATGTAAAGCTCATGTAACATTTCAATGGACTATAACCACCTTCCCCTACCTACTCCGTCCCTGACTGTTATTTTTGTTTATTATATTTTTAAATATACCTACTTTACATGTTCGTTGCGTTTTGTGTACTATCATATACTGGGTGTCCCAGAAGTTTCTGACCCATTTTAACAGCAAAAATCTCGGAACTCAGAAACGATAGGGTGGTGCGGTTTTCGTTGAACAATATATTTTTATATAAAGTTTTTCCAGTATAAATGTTTAATTAGTGAAATCTTATATAGGGTGTTTAAAAAAAATGGTATTTTTAAATGCAAATATCGTCAGCTTTCAGATAGAATAAAAAAATATAGGGTGTTTCATTAAAAAAATAGACGATATTTGCAATTAAAAAATACCATTTTTTTAAAACACCCTATATAAGATTTCACGAATTTAACATTTATACTGAAAAAACTTTATATAAAAAGAAATTGTTCAACGAAAACCGCACCTCCCTATCGTTTCTGAGTTCCGAGAATTTTGCAGTTAAAGTGGGTCAGAAACTTCTGGGACACCCAGTATTATAGATTTTAATATTCTTCCTAATTTCTTTTCAAAACCACCCCTAATACAAGATTCTGGCTGCGCCGCTGTATCTTAATCCAGTAACGGTTCAAATAATTAGGTACTGCTACAATTATATATACAAGTTTCTTTTTTTATGACGATAGAATAAAATTTTCTAATCCCGTCGTCCCTCTTTCATACCCGCCTATGTACTAAGTTTTAATTTTTAATGTACTAAACGGCAGTGGCGGCTCCTCGGAGGAGGCTAAGGAGGCTCAGCCTCCTCACCAATTTATCCAGCAAATAGCAATTACTTTTGAAAATTTTTGATCATTTTTGACAATTATTGACCATTTTTCGAAATTTTTAACAATTTTTCTAAAAGTTTTGACAATTATTGACCATTTTTTTGACAATTATTGACCATTTTTGACAATTATTGATCAATTTTGAAAATTTTTGACAATTTTTCAAAAATTTTGACAGTTTGTAACGATTTTTGACAATTATTGACCATTTTTAGAAATTTTTAAAAATTTTTCTAAAAGTTTTGACAATTATTGATCATTTTTGACAATTATCGATCAATTTTGAGAATTTTTGACAATTTTTCAAATATTTTGAGTTTTTAACGATTTTTGATAATTATTTACCATTTTTCGAAATTTTTGACAATTTTTCTAAAAGTTTTAACAATTATTGACCATTTTTTTGACAATTATTGACCATTTTTTTGTCAATTATTGACCATTTTTGACAATTATTGATCTATTTTGACAGTTTTTAACGATTTTTGACAATTATTGACCATTTTTAGAGATTTTTGACAATTTTTCTAAAAGTTTTGACAATGATTGAACATTTTTGACAATTATTGATCAATTTTGAGAATTTTTAAAAATTTTTCAAATATTTTGACAGTTTTTAACGATTTTTGACAATTATTGACCATTTTTCGAAATTTTTGACAATTTTTCTAAAAGTTTTGACAATTATTGACCATTTTTTTGACAATTATTGACCATTTTTGACAATTATTGATCAATTTTGAGAATTTTTGAACATTTTTGACAATTTTTCAATAATTTTTACAGTTTTTAACGAATTTTTAACAATTATTGACCATTTTTAGAGATTTTTGACAATTTTTCTAAAAGTTTTGACAATTATTGATCATTTTTTTGACAATTATTGAACATTTTGACTGTTTTCCAAAATTAGTGACAATCTTTAACCCTTTTTGGACAGTTTTTGACAATAAATGTCTATTTTGACAGTTTTTAACAATAATTGACAATTTCTAACAAATTTTGATAATTTTTACAAAATTATTGACAATTATAGACCATTTTTCCAATTTTTTGACTATTTTTGACCATTATTTCGAAATTTTGACAATCGATCATTTTTACAAAAATTGGACAATTTTTTACCATTTTTCAAAAATTTTGACAATTGACCATTTTTTCAAAATTTTTACAATTTTAGACCATTTTTTCAAAATTTTGACAATTTTTCCGATATTTTGACAGGTTTTGAAAATATTCAACAATTATTAACCATTTTTTCAAAATTTTGACAGTTTTTAACAATTATTGACCATATTGGCCATTTTTGACAAAATCATTGACTAATTTTTGACATTTTTCTAAAAGTTTTGACAATTATTGACCATTTTTGACAATTATGAACAATTTTTTACCAAAATTTTCGACAATTTTTGATAATTATTGACCATATTTGACAATTTTCTAAAACGTTTGAGTTTTTGACAATTGTCAACAGTTATTGACCATTTTTGACAGTTTTTTTTTAAATTATTTACCATTTTCTCAAAATTTTGACAATTTTGACTGTTTTCCAAAATTAGTGACAATCTTTAACCCTTTTTGGACAGTTTTTGACAATAAATGTCTATTTTTGACAGTTCTTAACAATAATTGACAATTTCTAACAATTTTTGATAATTATAGACGATTATAGACCATTTTTCCAAATTTTTGACTATTTTTGATCATTTTTTCAAAAAACTTGACAATTATCAACTATTTTTCAGAATTTTGACAATAATTATCCAGTTTTTGACAATTTTTCAAAAATTTTGACCATTTTTTCAAAATGTTGATAGTCGACCATTTTTACAAAAACTGGACAATATTTTACCATTTATCAAAAATTTTGACAATTGACCATTGTTTCAAAATTTTTACAATTTTAGACCATTTTTTCAAAATTTTGACAATTTTTCCAATATTTTGACAGGTTTTGAAAATATTCAACAATTATTAACCATTTTTTCAAAATTTTGACAGTTTTTAACAATTATTGACCATATTTCAAAATTTTTAATAATATTTAAAAATTATTGGCCATTTTTGACAATCATTGACTAATTTTTAACATTTTTCTAAAAGTTTTTGACAATTGTCAACAATTATTGACCATTTTTGACAGTTTTTTTTTAAATTATTTACCATTTTTCCAAAAATTTTGACAATTTTGACTGTTTTCCAAAATTAGAGACAATTTTTAACCCTTTCTGGACAGTTTTTGATAATAAATGTCTATTTTTGACAGTTTTTAACAATAATTGACAATTTCTAACAATTTTTGACAATTATTGACAATTATAGACAATTATAGACCATTTTTCCAAATTTTTGACTATTTTTGACCATTTTTTCAAAATTTTTGACAATTTTTCAAAAAACTTGACAACTATCAACTATTTTTCAGAATTTTGACAATAATTATCCAGTTTTTGACAATTTTTCAAAAATTTTGACCATTTTTTCAAAATGTTGACAGTCGACCATTTTTACAAAAATTGGACAATTTTTTACCATTTTTCAAAAATTTTAACAATTGACCATTTTTCCAAAATTTTTACAATTTTAGACCATTTTTTCAAAATTTTGACAGTTTCTAACAATTATTGACCATATTTCAAAAATTTTAATAATATTTAAAAATTATTGGCCATTTTTGACAATCATTGACTAATTTTTGACATTTTTCTAAAAGTTTTGACAATTATTGACCATTTTTGACAATTATTAACAATTTTTCACCAAAACTTTCGACAATTTTTGATAATTATTGACCATATTTGACAAAACTTTAGAGTTTTTGACAATTTTTCAAAAATTTTGACAATTTTCAACAATTATTGACCATGTTTGACAGTTTCTTTTATAATTATTGACCATTTTCTCAAAACTTTGACAATTTTCAACAATTTTTATGTCCAGCCTCCTCTCTTAAAAAGTTCACGAGCCGCCACTGTTAAACAGGCATCAAATGAAACGAATTTCAAAATGTTCATAATAATATTATACCTAAATTTCAAGTTTAAATACTGATGAACTTATAAACAGTCAAAGGTAAAGTTATGCGTTTCAGCTCGATATTTCTGTTAAGCGTTAAGCACATTTAGTCAAGTCAAATCATCGCACTAAAATGAGTATTTATAGGTTGTCAATTGTCACGTCATCCCCTCTATTGTTTGTCATCGACGGCAGCCCATGTGCGGTCGGTCGGGTCGCTACTCGTCGGTCGCACTTTTATACTTCAAGTTGCTTTTTATGCGAATGAACCAACAGTGTAAAGTCACGCTACGAGCGTGGTAGTAGTCTAGTCATCCGATAAACAGAAACCGGCACATCGGCACGGCTGCTCTACT
The DNA here is from genome assembly GCA_947563755.1 of Lochmaea crataegi. NCBI lineage: Eukaryota > Metazoa > Arthropoda > Insecta > Coleoptera > Chrysomelidae > Lochmaea > Lochmaea crataegi. The sequence goes on from OX387428.1 coordinate 16,773,276, forward strand.
TTAGACGTGGCATAGCTGGCTGTCTCTGTGACAGAGAGTGACGTCGTCCCTCACTGGCCAAAGGTGTTTGTTCTTCTATCTATATTCTTCCAGACCTCCAGTGCAACATAAAATCCCGCCGATCTAGAGATCGAAAAACCCGGCCCGATTTGACGCGCTACCCCGTCTGCTAATGATGTTCATGTTCAATGAGCAGCGGTTGGGGAAGGGATAAAGGGGGTGGTTAACTATTGATTTTTAGGGTGACACTACTGTCAACTCCCGCCGACTTTCGCGGAGGAAAAAAAATCTACACACGACGGGTATAATTTTTTTTCAAAATTAAGTTCTACCGTTCGATGGCTAATCTCGCGTACGGAAAGTTGCGACAGTTTCCAGCAGTTTCGGAAGTTTCCTTTAATAAATATTTTGTGATTGTGGTTGTGTTTTGAATTCAAAACCGGTGCGGTGTTATGTGTCGTTCGTCGGGTGTTCACGGCTCGAATACCGCTGATGTTCGTCTCATCGGCATTGTTCTGTGAAAATGGCAGCAGTTGGAGGATTTTCGCAGGATCATTTTTGCAGGAGACCTAAGAAGAAGTTCAGTTGACGATTTTGCCATTGCTCCCTTACTAGAAAAAGCTTACGGCAAAGCCGATCAAGGTGGGCATTTATACTTTCTTAAATTAATCGTACATAAAAAGAAAATATATATATATATATACACCACCAAAATCTAAAAATATTACTTCATAGTAACGAAACCATGCTATATACATTCCTATCTACATACGATTCTAAATTCTAACCTAAAAAACGTTAGTAAAGCGTCAAACCTTTACTCGAAACATATATTAATATAAAGCGAAATGTGCGTCTAAAAACTAAATAATAATTTCAAAACCATCTGAATATCGCAGTTGATTAAATATTTTACGAAAAATATGATAATATTCAGCCGGCGAAAGAGTGTACTGTGTCTGTCTGTGTAGGTAGGTGCTTTGTAAACACCTAACAAATGGCGGCTCATAAACATGCGCCTTCTACAGATTCTGTTTATTATACCTCCGTTGGTGAATCTCGTGTGAATCTGTAAGAAATTAATGCGGTGTATTTCTGTTTTATTGATTGAAAACAACTGTTTGATTTATAAAAGTGATGATAGTGACATTTGTCGAGTTCAGTTAAGAATAATTATTAATAAAATCCGGGTGTTAGTGAGCATTCAGTTATGTGGAGTTTTATAACAATTAACAAACTGCACCCCAGTGATGAAAATGAATCGAGAGAACGGATATTGAAACGATGAAACAGGTTCGAGTACCCAGAAAGTCGAAATGTAATATTTTATTATTTATTTTTAGAGGTTAAAAGCTTAAGTTATATATACAAACTAAAGTAAACATAACCTAACTTTTCGAGAGGGCATACCTAGAAATTATAAATAAATTTTAGCTGTCTTCTTTTAAATAGGTAAATTATCCTTTTATTTACATTTTAATTAATATTTTCTCAAGTACTTAAGAGTTACAGAATAATTATGTTTAATAAAAAAATGTTCTAATTTGTTAGTTGACAGGTATTCGCTTTGAACACTAGAATTAATGGATTGAATGGAATGTTACTCTTTCCAATTTACTATATTCGATCCTTTATAAGAATATCTATTTTTAAATCTATGTTTAGTGAGGGCTGTATTCAAAATATGTATTGAAATTATCTTTAGAAGATTTTCTTACAACCTAAATTTTGGAATGTTTTCATACATTTTGTATACAGAGCATAATTATTTGTATAGGTGACAAATGTTCAAAATATTAATAAGAGTTCCCTCTTTTGAATTTCTTTTTGCTTTTTCTAATTTGTTGAAACTAAATTGTACTATATTCCTTATACCATTTCATTTAAATAAGTTGTCCTTACAAAAAGTGCAATATTTTCATTTAAAATTAATTTTACTCTTCTTTCTTTTAACCACTATTATCAAAACAATACGTTATTTATTTTTAACATTTATTTACATATAACAATAGAAAATTATAAAGTTGAAGCCTTATTTTATACTAAAAAATTTTAGTCCCTTCAGTAGTTTGTATATTGATAAAGGCTACATTTTAAAATGATTTTGAAACATTTAGGATGTCCCAATAAAGTGTAAAGTTGTATATTTTCTTAAGGAACACCCTCAATTCTAAGGTAAAACTAAAGAAACAACAATACCTACTACTTCAACACTTCTTCATTTTTAGACCCTACTTACTACTCGATTGCTGAGTAGTGACAGGTATTAACTTTGAACACTAGAATTAATGGATTGAATGGAATTTTACTCTTTTCAATTTACTATATTCAATGGTTTATAAGAATATCTATTTTTAAATCGTATGTTTATTTTCTAAAGACAGAGGGCTGTATTCGAAAAATGTATTGAAATTATCTTTAGAAGATTTTCTTACAACCTAAATTTTGCAATGTTTTCATACATTTTGTATACAGAGCACAATAATTATTTGTGTAGGTGACAAATGTTCAAAATATTAATAAGATTGAGTTTCTTTTTGCTTTTTCTAATTTGTTCACTGAGTTTACATATAAATTGTACTATATTCCTAATACCCTTTCATTTAAAAAAGTGCCATATTTTCATCTAAAATTAATTTTACTCTTCTTTCTTTTAACCACTATTATCAAAACAATACGTTATTTATTTTTAACATTTATTTACATATAACAATAGAAAATTATAAAGTTGAAGCCTTATTTTATACTAAAAAATTTTAGTCCCTTCAGTAGTTTGCATATTGATAAAGGCTACATTTTAAAATTATTTTGAAACATTTAGGATGTCCCAATAAAGTGTATAGTTGTATATTTTCTTATGGAACACCCTCAATTTTAAGGTAAAGCTAAAGAAACGACAATAACTACTACTTCAACACTTCTTCATTTTTAGGCACTACTACTCGATTGCTGAGTAGTGACAGGTATTAGCTTTGAACACTAGAATTAATGGATTGAATGGAATTTTTCAATTTACTATTTTCGATCATTTAAAAGAATATTTATTTTTAAATCTATGTTTGGTGTCTAAAGACAGAGGGCTGTATTCGAAAAATGTATTGAATTTATCTTTAGAAGATTTTCTTACAACCTAAATTTTGGAATGTTTTCATACATTTTGTATACAGAGCACAATTATTTGTATAGGTGACAAATGTTCAAAATATTAATAAGAGTTCCCTCTTTTGAATTTATTTTTGCTTTTTCTAATTTGTTCACTGAGTTTACATCTAAATTGTACTATATTTCTAATACCCTTTCATTTAAATAAGTTGTCCTTATAAAAAGCGCAATATTTTGATCTAAAATTAATTTTACTCTTCTTTCTTTTAACCACTATTATCAAAACAATACGTTATTTTATAACACATATTTTTAACATTTATTTACTTATAAGTACAGAAAATTATAAAGTTGAAGCCTTATTTTATACTAAAAAATTTTAGTCCCTTCAGTAGTTTGTATATTGATAAAAGCTACATTTTAAAATTATTTTGAAACATTTAGGATGTCTCAATAAAGTGTAAAGTTGTATATTTTCTTATGGAACACCCTCAATTTTAAGGTAAAGCTAAAGAAACGACAATACCCACTACTTCAACAGTTCTTCATTTTTAGACACTACTTACTACTCGATTGCTGAGTAGTGACAGGTATTAGCTTTGAACACTAGAATTAATGGATTGAATGGAATGTTTCAATTTACTATATTCGATCGTTTATAAGAATATCTATTTTTAAATCTATGTTTAGTGTCTAAAGACAGAGGGCTGTATTCGAAAAATGTATTGAAATTATCTTTAGAAGATTTTCTTACAACCTAAATTTTGGAATGTTTTCATACATTTTGTATACAGAGCACAATTATTTGTGAAGGTGACAAATGTTCAAAATTTTAATAAGAGTTCCGTCTTTTGAATTTCTTTTTGCTTTTTCTAATTTGTTCACTGAGCTTACATCTAAATTGTACTATATTCCTAATACCATTTCATTTAAATAAGTTGTCCTTACAAAAAGTGCAATATTTTCATTTAAAATTGATTTTACTCTTCTTTCTTTTAACCACTATTATCAAAACAATACCTTATTTTATAAGGCATATTTTTAACATTTATTTACATATAAGTATAGAAAATTATAAAGTTGAAGCCTTATTTTATACTAAAAAATTTTAGTCCCTTCAGTAGTTTGTATATTGATAAAGGCTACATTTTAAAATTATTTTGAAACATTTAGGATGTCCCAATAAAGTGTAAAGTTGTATATTTTCTTATGGAACACCCTCAATTTTAAGGTAAAGCTAAAGAAACGACAATAACTACTACTTCTTCATTTTTAGACACTACTACTGGATTGCTGAGTAGTGACAGGTATTAGCTTTGAACACTAGAATTAATGGATTGAATGGAATGTTTCAATTTACTATATTCGATCATTTATAAGAATATCTATTTTTAAATCTATGTTTAGTGTCTAAAGACAGAGGGCTGTATTCGAAATATGTATTGAAATTATCTTTAGAAGATTTTCTTACAACCTAAATTTTGGAATGTTTTCATACATTTTGTATACAGAGCACAATTATTTGTGAAGGTGACAAATGTTCAAAATTTTAATAAGAGTTCCGTCTTTTGAATTTCTTTTTGCTTTTTCTAATTTGTTCACTGAGTTTACATCTAAATTGTACTATATTCCTAATACCATTTCATTTAAATAAGTTGTCCTTACAAAAAGTGCAATATTTTCATTTAAAATTGATTTTACTCTTCTTTCTTTTAACCACTATTATCAAAACAATACCTTATTTTATAAGGCATATTTTTAACATTTATTTACATATAAGTATAGAAAATTATAAAGTTGAAGCCTTATTTTATACTAAAAAATTTTAGTCCCTTCAGTAGTTTGTATATTGATAAAGGCTACATTTTAAAATGATTTTGAAACATTTAGAATGTCCCAATAAAGTGTAAAGTTGTATATTTTCTTATGGAACACCCTCAATTTTAAGGTAAAGCTAAAGAAACGATAATAACTACTACTTCAACACTTCTTCATTTTTAGACACTACTACTGGATTGCTGAGTAGTGACGGGTATTAACTTTGAACACTAGAATTAATGGATTGAATGGAATTTTACTCTTTTCAATTAACTATATTCAATGGTTTATAAGAATATCTATTTTTAAATCGTATGTTTATTTTCTAAAGACGGAGGGCTGTATTCGAAAAATGTATTGAAATTATCTTTAGAAGATTTTCTTACAACCTAAATTTTGCAATGTTTTCATACATTTTGTATACAGAGCACAATAATTATTTGTGTAGGTGACAAATGTTCAAAATATTAATAAGAGTTCCCTCTTTTGAATTTCTTTTTGCTTTTTCTAATTTGTTGAAACTAAATTGTACTATATTCCTTATACCATTTCATTTAAATAAGTTGTCCTTACAAAAAGTGCAATATTTTCATTTAAAATTAATTTTACTCTTCTTTCTTTTAACCACTATTATCAAAACAATACGTTATTTATTTTTAACATTTATTTACATATAACAATAGAAAATTATAAAGTTGAAGCCTTATTTTATACTAAAAAATTTTAGTCCCTTCAGTAGTTTGTATATTGATAAAGGCTACATTTTAAAATTATTTTGAAACATTTAGGATGTCCCAATAAAGTGTAAAGTTGTATATTTTCTTATGGAACACCCTCAATTTTAAGGTAAAGCTAAAGAAACGACAATAACTACTACTTCTTCATTTTTAGACACTACTACTGGATTGCTGAGTAGTGACAGGTATTAGCTTTGAACACTAGAATTAATGGATTGAATGGAATGTTTCAATTTACTATATTCGATCATTTATAAGAATATCTATTTTTAAATCTATGTTTAGTGTCTAAAGACAGAGGGCTGTATTCGAAATATGTATTGAAATTATCTTTAGAAGATTTTCTTACAACCTAAATTTTGGAATGTTTTCATACATTTTGTATACAGAGCACAATTATTTGTGAAGGTGACAAATGTTCAAAATTTTAATAAGAGTTCCGTCTTTTGAATTTCTTTTTGCTTTTTCTAATTTGTTCACTGAGTTTACATCTAAATTGTACTATATTCCTAATACCATTTCATTTAAATAAGTTGTCCTTACAAAAAGTGCAATATTTTCATTTAAAATTGATTTTACTCTTCTTTCTTTTAACCACTATTATCAAAACAATACCTTATTTTATAAGGCATATTTTTAACATTTATTTACATATAAGTATAGAAAATTATAAAGTTGAAGCCTTATTTTATACTAAAAAATTTTAGTCCCTTCAGTAGTTTGTATATTGATAAAGGCTACATTTTAAAATGATTTTGAAACATTTAGAATGTCCCAATAAAGTGTAAAGTTGTATATTTTCTTATGGAACACCCTCAATTTTAAGGTAAAGCTAAAGAAACGATAATAACTACTACTTCAACACTTCTTCATTTTTAGACACTACTACTGGATTGCTGAGTAGTGACGGGTATTAACTTTGAACACTAGAATTAATGGATTGAATGGAATTTTACTCTTTTCAATTAACTATATTCAATGGTTTATAAGAATATCTATTTTTAAATCGTATGTTTATTTTCTAAAGACGGAGGGCTGTATTCGAAAAATGTATTGAAATTATCTTTAGAAGATTTTCTTACAACCTAAATTTTGCAATGTTTTCATACATTTTGTATACAGAGCACAATAATTATTTGTGTAGGTGACAAATGTTCAAAATATTAATAAGAGTTCCCTCTTTTGAATTTCTTTTTGCTTTTTCTAATTTGTTGAAACTAAATTGTACTATATTCCTTATACCATTTCATTTAAATAAGTTGTCCTTACAAAAAGTGCAATATTTTCATTTAAAATTAATTTTACTCTTCTTTCTTTTAACCACTATTATCAAAACAATACGTTATTTATTTTTAACATTTATTTACATATAACAATAGAAAATTATAAAGTTGAAGCCTTATTTTATACTAAAAAATTTTAGTCCCTTCAGTAGTTTGTATATTGATAAAAGCTACATTTTAAAATTATTTTGAAACATTTAGGATGTCTCAATAAAGTGTAAAGTTGTATATTTTCTTATGGAACACCCTCAATTTTAAGGTAAAGCTAAAGAAACGACAATACCTGCTACTTCAACACTTCTTCATTTTTAGACACTACTACTCGATTGCTGAGTAGTGACAGGTATTAGCTTTGAACACTAGAATTAATGGATTGAATGGAATGTTTCAATTTACTATATTCGATCGTTTATAAGAATATCTATTTTTAAATCTATGTTTAGTGTCTAAAGACAGAGGGCTGTATTCGAAAAATGTATTGAAATTATCTTTAGAAGATTTTCTTACTACCTAAATTTTGGAATGTTTTCATACATTTTGTATACAGAGCATAATTATTTGTGTAGGTGACAAATGTTCAAAATTTTAATAAGAGTTCTGTCTTTTGAATTTCTGTTTGCTTTTTCTAATTTGTTCACTGAGTTTACATCTAAATTGTACTATATTTCTAATACCCTTTCATTTAAATAAGTTGTCCTTATAAAAAGCGCAATATTTTGATCTAAAATTAATTTTACTCTTCTTTCTTTTAACCACTATTATCAAAACAATACTTATAACCATATTTTTAACATTTATTTACATATAAGTATAGAAAATTATAAAGTTGAAGCCTTATTTTATACTAAAAAATTTTAGTCCCTTCAGTAGTTTGCATATTAATAAAGGCTACATTTTAAAATTATTGAAACATTTAGGATGTCCCAATAAAGTGTAAAGTTGTATATTTTCTTATGGAACACCCTCAATTTTAAGGTAAAGCTAAAGAAACGACAATAACTACTACTTCAATACTTCTTCATTTTTAGACACTACTACTCGATTGCTGAGTAGTGACAGGTATTAGCTTTGAACACTAGAATTAATGGATTGATTGGAATGTTACTCTTTTCAATTAACTATATTTGATTGTTTATAAGAATATCTATTTTTAAATCTATGTTTAGTGTCTAAAGACAGAGGGCTGTATTCGAAAAATGTATTGAAATTATCTCTAGAAGATTTTCTTACAACCTAAATTTTGGAATGTTTTCATACATTTTGTATACTGAGCACAATTATTTGTGTAGGTGACAAATGTTCAAAATTTTAATAAGAGTTCCGTCTTTTGAATTTTTTTTTGCGTTTTCTAATTTGTTCATTCAGTTCACATCTAAATTGTACCATATTTTTAATACCATTTCATTTAAATAAGTTGTCCTTATAAAAAGCGAAATTTTTTCATTTAAAATTAATTTTACTCTTCTTTCTTTTAACCACTATTATCAAAACAATAAGTTATTTTATAACACATATTTTTAACATCTATTTACTTATAAGTATAGAAAATTATAAAGTTGAAGCCTTATTTTATACTAAAAAATTTTAGTACCTTCAATAGTTTGTATATTGATAAAGGCTACATTTTAAAATTATTTTGAAACATTTAGGATGTCCCAATAAAGTGTAAAGTTGTATATTTTCTTATGGAACACCCTCAATTTTAAGGTAAAGCTAAAGAAACGACAATAACTACTACTTCAATACTTCTTCATTTTTAGACACTACTACTCGATTGCTGAGTAGTGACAGGTATTAGCTTTGAACACTAGAATTAATGGATTGATTGGAATGTTACTCTTTTCAATTAACTATATTTGATTGTTTATAAGAATATCTATTTTTAAATCTATGTTTAGTGTCTAAAGACAGAGGGCTGTATTCGAAAAATGTATTGAAATTATCTCTAGAAGATTTTCTTACAACCTAAATTTTGGAATGTTTTCATACATTTTGTATACTGAGCACAATTATTTGTGTAGGTGACAAATGTTCAAAATTTTAATAAGAGTTCCGTCTTTTGAATTTTTTTTTGCGTTTTCTAATTTGTTCATTCAGTTCACATCTAAATTGTACCATATTTTTAATACCATTTCATTTAAATAAGTTGTCCTTATAAAAAGCGAAATTTTTTCATTTAAAATTAATTTTACTCTTCTTTCTTTTAACCACTATTATCAAAACAATAAGTTATTTTATAACACATATTTTTAACATCTATTTACTTATAAGTATAGAAAATTATAAAGTTGAAGCCTTATTTTATACTAAAAAATTTTAGTACCTTCAATAGTTTGTATATTGATAAAGGCTACATTTTAAAATTATTTTGAAACATTTAGGATGTCCCAATAAAGTGTAAAGTTGTATATTTTCTTATGGAACACTCTCAATTTTAAGGTAAAGCTAAAGAAACGACAATTCCTACTACTTCAATACTTCTTCATTTTTAGACACTACTACTCGATTGCTGAGTAGTGACAGGTATTAACTTTGAACACTAGAATTAATGGATTGATTGGAATGTTACTCTTTTCAATTAACTATATTTGATTGTTTATAAGAATATCTATTTTTAAATCTTTGTTTAGTGTCTAAAGACAGAGGGCTGTATTCGAATAACATATTGAAATTATCTTTAGAAGATTTTCTTACAACCTAAATTTTGGAATGTTTTCATACATTTTGTATACTGAGGACAATTATTTGTGTAGGTGACAAATGTTCAAAATTTTAATAAGAGTTCCGTCTTTTGAATTTCTTTTTGCTTTCTCTAATTTGTTCACTGAGTTCACATCTAAATTGTACTATATTCCTAATACCATTTCATTTAAATTAGTTGTCCTTACAAAAAGTGCAATATTTTAATCTAAAATTAATTTTACTCTTCTTTCTTTTAACTACTATTATCAAAACAATAAGTTATTTTATAACACATATTTTTAACATCTATTTACTTATAAGTATAGAAAATTATAAAGTTGAAGCCTTATTTTATACTAAAAAATTTTAGTCCCTTCAATAGTTTGTATATTGATAAAGGCTACATTTTAAAATTATTTTGAAACATTTAGGATGTCCCAATAAAGTGTAAAGTTGTATATTTTCTTATGGAACACCCTCAATTTTAAGGTAAAGCTAAAGAAACGACAATTCCTACTACTTCAATACTTCTTCATTTTTAGACACTACTACTCGATTGCTGAGTAGTGACAGGTATTAACTTTGAACACTAGAATTAATGGATTGAATGGAATTTTACTCTTTTCAATTTACTATATTCGATCATTTATAAGAATATCTATTTTTTAATCTATGTTTAGTGAGGGCTGTATTCAAAAAATGTATTGAAATTATCTTTAGAAGATTTTCTTACAACATAAATTTTGGACTGTTTTCATACATTTTGTATACAGAGCACAATTAAAGTTGAAGCCTTATTTTATACTAAAAATTTTTGGTCCCTTCAGTAGTTTGTATATTGATAAATGCTACATTTTAAGATGATTTTGAAACATTTAGAATGTCCCAATAAAGTGTAAAGTTGTATATTTTCTTATGGAGCACCCTCAATTTTAAGGTAAAGCTAAAGAAACGACAATAACTACTACTTCAACACTTCTTCATTTTTATACACTACTACTCGATTGCTGAGTAGTGACAGGTATTAGCTTTGAACACTAGAATTAATAGATTGAATGGAATATTTCAATTTACTATATTCGATCATTTATAAGAATATCTATGTTTAGTGTCTAAAGACAGAGGGCTGTATTCGAAAAATGTATTGAAATTATCTTTAGAAGAATTTGTTACAACCTAAATTTTACAATGTTTTCATACATTTTGTATACAGAGCACAATAATTATTTGTGTAGGTGACAAATGTTCAAAATATTAATAAGAATTCCCTCTTTTGAGTTTCTTTTTGCTTTTTCTAATTTGTTCACTGAGTTTACATATAAATTGTACTATATTCCTAATACCCTTTCATTTAAAAAAGTGCCATATTTTCATCTAAAATTAATTTTACTCTTCTTTCTTTTAACCACTATTATCAAAACAATACGTTATTTATTTTTAACATTTATTTACATATAACAATAGAAAATTATAAAGTTGAAGCCTTATTTTATACTAAAAAATTTTAGTCCCTTCAGTAGTTTGTATATTGATAAAAGCTACATTTTAAAATTATTTTGAAACATTTAGGATGTCTCAATAAAGTGTAAAGTTGTATATTTTCTTATGGAACACCCTCAATTTTAAGGTAAAGCTAAAGAAACGACAATACCTGCTACTTCAACACTTCTTCATTTTTAGGCACTACTACTCGATTGCTGAGTAGTGACAGGTATTAGCTTTGAACACTAGAATTAATGGATTGAATGGAATGTTTCAATTTACTATATTCGATCGTTTATAAGAATATCTATTTTTAAATCTATGTTTAGTGTCTAAAGACAGAGGGCTGTATTCGAAAAATGTATTGAAATTATCTTTAGAAGATTTTCTTACAACCTAAATTTTGGAATGTTTTCATACATTTTGTATACAGAGCACAATTATTTGTGAAGGTGACAAATGTTCAAAATTTTAATAAGAGTTCCGTCTTTTGAATTTCTTTTTGCTTTTTCTAATTTGTTCACTGAGTTTACATCTAAATTGTACTATATTCCTAATACCATTTCATTTAAATAAGTTGTCCTTATAAAAAGCGAAATTTTTTCATCTAAAATTAATTTTACTTTTCTTTCTTTTAACCACTATTATCAAAACAATAGTTATAACCATATTTTTAACATTTATTTACATATAAGTTGAAGCCTTATTTTATACTAAATAATTTTAGTCCCTTCAGTAGTTTGTATATTGATAAAGGCTACATTTTAAAATTATTTTGAAACATTTAGGATGTCCCAAGAAAGTGTAAAGTTGTATATTTTCTTATGGAATACCCTCAATTTTAAGGTAAAACTAAAGAAACGACAATAACTACTACTTCAACACTTCATCATTTTTAGACACTACTACTCGATTGCTGAGTAGTGACAGGTATTAGCTTTGAACACTAGAATTAATGGATTGAATGGAATGTTACTCTTTTCAATTTACTATATTCGATCGTTTATAAGAATATCTATTTTCAAATCCATGTTTAGTGAGGGCTGTATTCAAAAAATGTATTGAAATTACCTTTAGAAGATTTTCTTACAACCTAAATTTTGGAATGTTTTCAAACATTTTGTATACATGGCACAATTATTTGTACCTAGACAAATTTGAGAACAATTTTCATTGAGTACCTTACTGGGTGACAAATTTTTTCAAGAGTTCTGTCTTGAATTTCTCTTTGCTTTTTCTAATTTATTCTTTGAGTGCTTATTATTTTACATCTAAATTGTACACTTTTCCTAATACCCTTTCATTTAAATAAGTTGTCCTTATAAAAAGCACAATATTTTTATCTAAAATTAATTTTCTTTTTTTTTTCTTTTAAGCACTATTAGGTATCAAAACAATACATTTATAACGCATATCTTTAACATTTATTTACATATAGAAAATTATAAATTTGAAGCCTTATTTTATACTAAAAAATTTTAGTCCCTTCAGTACTTTGTATATTGATAAAGGATACATTTTAAAATTATTCTCAAACATTTAGGATGTCCCAATAAAGTGTATGGGACACCCTCAATTTTAAGGTAAAGCTAAAGTAACGTCAATACCTAGTACTTCAACACTTCTTTATTTTTAAGCCCATTTGTAATTATCAATGATTCATTATGAGTTTTGGTCAATTTTTTTTGATCCTTAATAATTGATAAATACATACACAATTTGTATCAAATTTTTTGTCAATTTTTAAACCATCAAAACTTGTTCAATTTTAATTGACGTGATATATTTATAGAACGGGTCCTATTTTCTATCAATTAATTGACAGCTTAGGGCAAAAATATAGGGTAATATTCACTTCAACGTTGTTTATTTTTGCAACATAGTCTCTAGTATCTATTTATTTCCACACCATATTTTATAAAAAGTGGAAAGTTTGAAATAAATTAAGCAATAGTGCATGTAAAAATATCGTGGTCACATGATCAAGTGAGGAGTTCGGGTTCAAAACCTTCTTTTAGGAAATGAAAAAAACTCTTCATATTTTGTACTTGCAAAAAATTAAAATTATATGAAGACAATTTTGTTTGAACTAGTTTGACAAAAAGAATCATTGATTCATTTTTAAGAAAAAAATTAACAGTTTTGAGATACTAGCCAAAAAACTATATAACTGGTTTTGAACACAAATGAGACAATTTATTTAAAAATATATATAATAGCTGTTATTTTTTGGTTCTGGCCAACTAAAATGCCGTTGAATTGTTAAAAGGTGCTTGTGGATATATCTGCTTTTGATGCAAATCCTTAACTGTAGCTTCTGATTTAAATACTTTATACTCTGTTTTGATCCAAAATGAGCATGAGAGTAGATATAACTAAGAAATGTGATTAGAAACCGTTAAAGCCTGATTTTGTGGAAAAAGTGGATATAACTGGTTTCAATTGCGAACTCCTCAAGTAGTCTTACTGATCGAACTTTATAGAGAAAGAGGCCATGCCTTTATAAAGTCAAAAGTGCACAATATAAAAATAAGCATATGCATGCTTCTGCTGATGCTTAAAAAAAGCTGCTGCTGTTAATAATAAAAATTCAGCATCCATATTTCTATTCACACCTGTAGACTGTAAATGATAAAAATACACCTAACTAACCTACATTTAAAAGTTAAAGAGGCTCCCGCCAACTGCAGTGCTCATGATCACATCCTAAATAAATTATTAAAACTTTGAGTGTTGCATACATTTGATTTTATAGTTTCAAAGTTTAGTGTCCTACATTTAGGATCCTAAAAAAATGACTAAAATTTGTAATAAATCATTGATAATTGCAAACGGGCTTTAGACACTACTACTCGATTGCTTAGACAGACCATAATGTCATAAAAAACTAGATTTCGTATGCCTTTTTGTTTTAAAACCAATTTTGTAAGTACCATTAAATTAAAGATAACTTTAAATTTTACAAAAAATATGACATTTACTTAAGTATAGTACACCCTTACACCATTCGAAAGAGAACTTTTTTTACATTATGAACTATTAAAATGAAGGTGGTCCATTTAAAATAAGCTCCATATTACATAATATTGAGTGATCTAATAATAACAAGATGAAATAAATCAATTTAATTTAGATTTTGAACACCCTGTAAAGAGATGTTTAATATTCAGTCATTGTGAAAGCCCAACTATTGAGACGTAATAGTAAATTTGTTATAATTAGTTGGATTAGTAGATATTCACTTTTTTTTGAAGCTTTACATTTTAAGAAAAGTCAACAGAATTCAGAACACTCTGTACTTAGGTATAGGAAATTCTTAATAAACTAACTTTTATTATATAGACAATCAGAAAATTTAATAAATTACAAGAAAAAATATATATTCTACACTTTATTGGGATATTCTGTATATTTTAAAATGTAGCCTTTATCAATATATCAACTGAAGAAAATAACTTGGTTATCGAAACACGCATAAGACCTGACCTACTTGTTAAGCCAAGGTGGTGCATTGGGCATAAGAGCGGTGTAACAGTGGCAAAAAGTTAGCAGTGATGAATTGTTTAAAACCCGCGTTTTTTATTGCAATCACAATTTGATTAAATTTTTTGTGTATCAGTTTTTACATTAAATTCAAAAACTATAAGGTATTTTCCAAAAAAAGTTCTATTGTTTGAATTCTCTATTATGAACTGGTTTCGAAAAAATTTTACTACCAACTCTGTTTTATTTTCTGAAAAAATAAAGATTATTACTTAACAACAAGAATATTATTGAACTTTATAATATATTATGTTTTAACGACCATTTGTTGCATGACATAAATCCAACCGTTTTGTAAGGATTGTCTATCAACAATCTGCATACATAAAAAATAACTTCTAGCTGAAATGTCCCATCTCTAAAGAATAAATTCATATTTTAATTGAAAGTGTACACATTTTTACGGTTTTAAATTTTACTTGCTAGCGAATTGTAGCAGAAACCAGTAGCTTCATAAGAAACTATTTGTAAATTCTACATTATAATGTTAATTTGTTCCACCGAACATAGACAAGACAAGAAGGGTCACTCTAAACTCCTCCCCCAATGTTGTCTTTCTCGCTTCCTCTGTGATACTACTCTTCCTCAGCAGATTTCAGCTTCCACTTGATGCTCCCGGTGTGCTTTAAAAATCACATTAAATTAATGAAGTTTTATTGAACATAACACCTGAGCTGTTAGAAAACTGTAAAATAATAATACCGGAAAGTTGTTCTTAAAAGTGTTTACAAGTGATAGAAATATTTCTAGCATCGACGGAAATGCGTTGGTTTATGTTTCTGGCTATTTGCTTAACACGTTAAGCGCCGTTTGGATACAAGTAACCTTGATCATTTGGGCCACCTGTATCCAAAAGGATACAAAGGACTACTTTTTCTTTGGGCTTGTTAAATTCAAACAGATGCAATGTGTTTAAATGTATAGGGGACTTATAAAGCATGGCCCGTTGGTCCAAAATTTGGTTTTGGCCAGAGAATTTTTTATGGGGATAATAAAAATATACATTATATTTGAAATACATAACACAATATTTTTTCCAAGTGCTTTTACAAATAAAATTTATAATAACTCATATTTATTGAATTAATTCTGATTTATGGGTAATAAAAAAAAATCGAACAATAAAATTTTTCACAAGCACTACATATATGCCATGTGGCATATTTCCAATCATGTCTGTTTTTTAGTCTTTCGTAGCAAGCAGAACATCTCCTTTTTTTCTTATCATCCACTAAAACATGATTGACGCTATTTTGATTAGGCTTGGGACGTCTTGTCAAACTTTCATCTAAAAGCTGAGTTACAACTTTGAACTTAGTGACGGACATTTTTTTCTTTGTTACCGTCTTATGTAAACAATACTGCTAATTTTCGGTACCATTTGATCCCTTTGCGTAAACTGGTAGAATATGATTTCAACTGATCAGAAATATCTATAAAGGATTTGCCTTTATTATAATCTAACATTATTGTCGTTTTTTCTATTTCTTACAGAAACCATTGAATTGTCGTGTTTTGTTGAAATCACCAAAACATCTTTTTTGTCCTTCCATTTCAAAACAGTACAACCTGTATTACTTTGTAAACTCGTAGATTGATACTTCTCCATACTTTTTCTGTTTGAACGTAAAGTCCCCACTAGATGAGTTTTCTTCTTTTGAAGTTCGTGAGCTAAAGATACGCTACTATAAAAATTATATGTGTAAATAGTCTAGAAAATATATCTGACAACATTGCTTTATTTTATTGTCGTTACACTGACTTTGGATCCACTATACTAGCTTGTTCCTAACGCTGTATCCACATCGATACAAGAGGCCAAAACCCTTAGGTAGTTCATGAAAATGGGCCGCCTGTATCCATTTGAATACTTTAGAAGTGTAATTCAATGTCTGTCGGGGCATATAGCCCGAGAAGTAGTTGTTGCTTCTTAGTGGACGGTCTGCTCTTTGGAAATTAATTTTTCTAATTTTGTAAAGCGTTTAATAGTATTGAACTATTATTTTTTGACGTCTAATATTTAATACATAAATTATATAAAAACAGTTAAAAAGAGCCTTTTTCATACATTTTTTAACATGGTGGCGCTTAACTTTGATAGTCACAAACCATGAAAAAAAATTTCAAATTGAAATATTGGAAATTTTTCGAGTTATAACATTTTTTCGGTAAAGCACACTTTTTTTGGAGGGTGGAAAAAGACATTATTACGATTTCCGTCCAAAGTTGAGTTCCTAGAATAAAAAGTTGATTATAAAAGTTGTAGATCTTGAGAAAATCTACAACTTTTTAATTGGTGACTTTTTCACATAACTTCAAAATTAGCTCGAAAAACGCAAAAAACTGCATTTTTCGTTTTTTATTTTTGGTTTCGTTAAAAAAAGCACATCATTTCACAACGTGATTGAAAAATTACGATATCGCTTATCACTATAGATAACGCCACTTGCCGCTACTACTAAAAATCCCGTATCGCAAGGTATCGATACACTACAAATTTATCGATACTTGGAATGCATCGAAAAGCATAGTATCGATAAAAAATATCGAGTATCGGAAGTAAAAGTATCGATACACTGGAATATCGGATTGTTTCGCGCATCCCTATTCCCACACCATTTTGGTCAGCTCAGTGCTTTAATGGCTGCTTGACTATCTGACATTATGATAATCCTTTGCCTTCTATATCCTTTATCAACATTGAACTGGACACACTTTCCTATGGCGTGAATTTCCGCTTGGGTTTTTCACAAGCTTTCAGGGTGTTTGGTTCCTGGCCCGTACACCATCCCCCTGAACCTAGCACCCTTTTTGACAGAACCCTCAACTTTTTTTGGAGTTCTGGGATCTTTACGAGTTCTAGAGTTCCCGTAGGGGTGCGGAAAGAGTACTGCCATTTTTCCGCCTTTTTTTTTAACAAATTTTGGGGTGCCAATTTCATGCCGCACCCTTTTTATGAAAATGAGGAGTTCTGATCACGGGATTCGCAAGGGAAAAAAGAGTTCTAGATGGTTTTCAGAAAGAGTTCTAATATAATTGTTGAGTTATAAGCATTTGAAAAAAAGTAAGATCGAAAATCACATCCTCCGATTTTGAAGCAGATGATCCCATAGCGCTAGCTAGCATCCCACAGAACTTATGATATTTTCCTTTTGTACAACGTTTCCAGCCCCAGAACTCTAGGGTGCTGTCAAAAAATACTCCTTAGACCCTTTAAAATAGCACCCTTGAGTTCTGGTGCTGAGAACGTGGTACAAAAGGAAAATATCGATAAGTTCTGTGGGGTGTTAATGATCGAGGACATTTAATTGCAATAAAAATGAGGTTTTCTCCAGGTCGGGTAGCTCTCTTAAAGAGTCTAAGGAGTAATTTTTTTGACAGCACCCTAGAGTTCTAGGGTTGGACATATTGTATGAGTAGAGTATATAATTAGTTCCGTGGGGTGCTGATCAGTAACAGCCTTTTGTTGCAATTTTAATAAGAATTACTACATTTGCGAGTCGAAAATATATCAGGTTCATACTACGTAATGTCTTTTACATGATGGTTTTCTACTAGGATTTGTGTTAAAAACTCACTATTTTGATGCTCTGTTGCTTGGCCTATTAAGGCACTGAGATACTATTTAATAATTAACTTGCAAATCAACACCACGTTAACTTTTCCAACGTTTTATTGAACAGATAATATCCTGTATCTCGGTAACTATAGTTTATTTCAGAAAGGTATAGAGTAATAAAACCTCATTAGGTATGCAAAGGGAGCACAGAGCACAGACCCAACGAATATTTAAGCCACTTTCATAGTTTGGCATTGATTTCATTGTAAAATTCTTTCTTTTTATCAAGTGCAGGTAGTACCACCCGGGTTGGGGTCAATATATGGGTTTAGCCTATTGTTATCCATTCACAAACACTGAAAATAGTGTGCCAAAGGCGTGCCGGTAGAAAAGAATTTTATTTCAACAGAATAAAAATTAGGCATTATGTACATAGTATTAGGTACACTTATGTTTTATTGAACATTATACAAAAAATCATTATACAGAAATTATATTATAAAAAATCATAATATTCTTCGTCATCTGAGGAACTGTCATCTCCTTTTGATGTTATAATTAACGGGTCGACGGTCCGATCGATCAAGTAGTCAAGATCCCACATTTTCTCCTCTTCTTTAATGACATGCTGGACTGCTTTTCGCCAGTTCTCTGGTGTCACCTCCTTAATGACTTGATCAAACAGTAGCTTAACGTCTTTCATTTTGAATGTCGTGTTGTGTCTTGCTACAAATCCTTTCACTTGCGCCCATATAAGTTCTATAGGATTTAGTTCGCAATGATATGGCGGTTTGCGCAGCAATTATCTTCAAATTCAATACTTTTGGTGGTTAACCAGTCAATAATTTCTTGTTTTCTCCAAGATGAAGTTGGATTCTTCTCTATGCGTCGAGAATGATAACTCGCGTTATCCATAACTACTACTGAATCAGCCGGAAGATATTTTATCATTTCACCAAAATAGTCTTCAAAAACATCCGAATATGGCACGACTGAAAGGTTAGCAAACCTTCTTTTAAAAATCCCTCTTCGCTTCCAATTTGGACGATTATTAGTCTTTTCCCTTTACCTGAAGGCACCTTAATACCCGTTCACAGGCCTTCCATGAAAGCTTGGCGAACACTGGTTATATTTTTGTCTTGCCACATTTTTGGTACTGTATAACCTTCATTGATCCACGTCTCATCAAGATAAAAGATTTTCTTCTGCCCTGTTCTGCTTTATACTTCTTAAGTACTTTCGTTGCCAGCAAACAATTTCATCGCTTTCCAGTAAAAGTGCTTTACGGTTATGCTTTTCCCAGGCAAAATCCATATTTCTCAAAGTGGTCCATAATAGTTTTTTAGTTATCAACGGAATACTGTCATCCTGGTCAAGCTCCATTAAAATCTTATCTAGGGTGGGTATTTCTTTTTTAAAATAAAAAGAGTGAACTTTTCTTCGAATTACACTTTTGGTGTCTTCATCAAGGACTTTTAATGGTCTGCCTGGACTTTTCTTGGGAGGCTCCACTTGGCCTGCTATCTTTCTCCTCCGCAATAATTTAAAAACGGTGGACTTTCCAACTCCAGTTATTCGGGAACATCGCTCGACAGTTTCTTGTACAGTAAATTTCGGGTAATCGTATTTTATGCAATCGTGTACATTTAAAATAATAAGTTTTTCATTAACTGATAGTGGAGAATTATTGGAACATCTTTTCGTTGGTGTAAATGTCGCCATTTTATTACTAATCTTGTGAACATTATTTACGGCTTTTCAGCAAATACTGATGCGTTAAACTAAACAAATATACTTATAAAGTTCTAAAAATTTTGGGTAAGGCACCTTGCGGCGCATGGTTGTGCCGAATCTTAAACAGGGTTGGAATTAGGCAGAGGCACTAATAGAAGGTTAAACGGTACCTGTTAAACGCAAAACGTAACTGTATAATCTACTACCTAAGTAATCCCTACACAATATTTCGATATTGACACTTCAGGCCAGAAAACATACTTTTCCTAATTCTCTTACGCAATTACTTGAAATTTTAATATTACAAACAATATTATTTCAAGACCTACGCCTATGGCCGACACCGAAATTGAGCCGAACTGGACGGAATTCCCCATTTTATTACTCTATACCTTTCTGAAATAGACTATAAGATCTTGCTTTATTAGTTCTTTCAAATATTATTATTTATCTTGTATGATTTCCAAAACAACGACAAATGACACTTGACATAAACTTGAGTAAAGTTACGTTTTTTTTTAAATTTCACTAGAAAAATTAAATTAATCCTTGATAAGTTAAATATAATGAGTTTGGTGAGTTCTAATCGTTCCTTCTCCTCCATTAAATTGACAATGTAAGTTGAACGCTATGTCATGTGCTAGATGTATTTTAAGCCTTCGCTGAAATCATGTTTTGGTATCGTATTCGACAAAGTAGCTCGTCCTCTTGCTGTTCATATTTTTATTGTGAGTCTCTCCCCTTTTCCTAGTCGTTGAAAATATGGCAACCCCATTCAGATGTTCTTATCGAGGGTGATGGCTTTCTATATAATTTCGATGGAATTAAAAATAAAAGTGTGGGAGGAAAGAATACATCCAAAATATCATGTTGTTACCGATACAATAAATTGATATTTATATTTTGTTTAAAATATGAGTTGTAGTTTAATGGGTTTTACTTTTAAGTAAATACTTACGAGGGATGTCTTTTATATTTTGCTTATAGAACTAGAAAAAAAACAGTAGATAACTTTTAAACACTTTTGTTTTTCAAGTATTCTGCACGAGGAAAAATGCATTTTTCTACAGTCCCGCGTAAAATGACTAATTACAATATTCAAATGAAATGGTAAAATCGACAAATGCCGAAGATTATTACTTTACGCTCTAGCGCAAAAAAGGAATCTTTTTCGCTCGCTTATTTAATCAAACCACGCCCTCCGAATTAACTCAATTGGTGAATAAATTAACAATTTATCAGATTAAAAATTAAATAAAATTAGATAAATTTATATGAAAATTGTCAAAAAATTTGAAATATGGTCAAAAATTGTCAATTATTGTCAAAAACTGTTAAAAATGGATAAGTTTTGACAAAAATGGTCAATAATTGTCAAAAATGTTCAATTGTCAAAAATTTTAAATTTTTTTTGAAAAATTGTCAATTATGGTCAATAATTGTCAAAAACTATCAAAAATGGACAATTATTGTCAAAATTATCCAAAAATTGTTAAAATTTTGAAAAGTGGTCGATAATTGTCAAAAACTATCAAAAATGGTCAATAATTTTGAAAAATGGTCAAAAATTTTAAAAAATTATCAGAAATGGTCAATTATTGTCAAAAACTGTTAAAAATGGACAATAATTGTCAAAACTGGTCAATAATTGTCAAAAATGCTCGATAATTGTCAAAAACTTTAAAAAAAATGATCAAACATTTTCAATAATTGTCAGAAACTATCAAAAATGGTCAATAATTTTGTAAAATGGTCAATAATTGTTGAACTTTTTGAAAAATTGTCAAAAATGGTCGATAATTGTCGAAAATGGTCAAAAACTGTCAAAAATGGTCGATAATTGTCGAAAATGGTCAAAAACTGTCAAAAATGGACAATTATTTGTCAAAAATTGTTAAAATTTTGAAAAGTGGTCGATAATTGTCAAAAACTATCAAAAATGGTCAATAATTTTGAAAAATTGTCAAAAATGGTTAATTATTGTCAAAAACTGTTAAAAATGGACAATTTTTATCAAAACTGGTCAATAATTGTCAAAACTGGTCAATAATTGTCAAAAATGGTCGATAATTGTCAAAAACTTTAAAAAAAATGA
Source organism: Lochmaea crataegi (assembly GCA_947563755.1). NCBI lineage: Eukaryota > Metazoa > Arthropoda > Insecta > Coleoptera > Chrysomelidae > Lochmaea > Lochmaea crataegi. The sequence continues at coordinate 16,795,311 of OX387428.1, forward strand.
AAAATGATCAAACATTTTCAATAATTGTCAAAAACTATCAAAAATAGACATTTATTGTCAAAATTAGTCAATAATTGTCAAAAATTGTTAAAATTTTGGAAAGTGGTCGATAATTGTCAAAAACTATCAAAAATGATCAATAATTTTGTAAAATGGTCAAAAATTTTGAAAAATGGTCAATTATTGTCAAAAACTTTTGAAGATGGACAATTTTTATCAAAACTGGTCAATAATTGTCAAAACTGGTCAATAATTGTCAAAAATGGTCAATAATTGTCAAAAACTTAAAAAAAAAAGAAAAATGATCAAACATTTTCAATAATTGTCAAAAACTATCAAAAATGGACAATTATTGTCAAAATTAGTCAATAATTGTCAAAAATTGTTAAAATTTTGAAAAGTGGTCGATAATTGTCAAAAACTATCAAAAATGGTCAAAAATGTTGAAGAATTGTTGAACTTTTTGAAAAATTGTCACAAATTTTGAAAAATTGTCAAAAATGGACAATTATTAAAAATTAACGGTTCAAATAATTAGGTACCGCTACAATTATATTTACAAGTTTCTTTTTTTATGACGATAGAATAAAATTTTCTAATCCCGTCGTCCCTCTTTCATACCCGCCTATGTACTAAGTTTTAATTTTTAATGTACTAAACAGCAGTGGCGGCTCCTCAGAGGCTAAGGAGGCTCAGCCTCCTCACTAATTTATCCAGCAAATGAAAAGTACTGATCAATTTTGACAATTTTTGATCATTCTTGATAATTATTGACCATTTTTCGAAATTTTTGACAATTTTTCTAAAAGTTTTGACAATTATTGACCATTTTTTTGACAATTATTGATCATTTTTGACAATTATTGATCAATTTTGAGAATTTTTGACAATTTTTCAAAAATTTTGACAGTTTTCAACGATTTTTGACAATTGTTGACCATTTTTAGAGATTTTTGACAATTTTTCTAAAAGTTTTGACAATTCTTGACCATTTTTCGAAATTTTTGAGAATTTTTCTAAAAGTTTTGACAATTATTGACCATTTTTTTGACAATTATTGACCATTTTTGACAATTATTGATCAATTTTGAGAATTTTTGAACATTTTTGACAATTTTTCAAAAATTTTGACAGTTTTTAACGAATTTTTAGAATTATTGACCATTTTTAGAAATTTTTGACAATTTTTCTAAAAGTGTCGACAATTATTGAACATTTTTGACAATTATTGATCAATTTTGACAATTATTGATCAATTTTGACAATTATTGATCAATTTTGACAATTATTGATCAATTTTGAGAATTTTTGACAATTTTTCAAATATTTTGACAGTTTTTAACGATTTTTGACAATTATTGACCATTTTTCGAAATTTTTGACAATTTTTCTAAAAGTTTTGACAATGATTGACCTTTTTCTGACAATTATTGACCATTTTTGAGAATTTTTGACAATTTTTCACATATTTTGATAGTTTTAACGATTTTTGACAATTATCGACCATTTTTCGAAATTTTTGACAATTTTTCTAAAAGTTTTGACAATTATTGACCATTTTGACTGTTTTCCAAAATTAGTGACAATCTTTAACCCTCTTTGGACAGTTTTTGACAATAAATGTCTATTTTTGACAGATTTTAACAATAATTGACAATTTCTAACAATTTTTGATAATTTTTGACAATTATAGACCATTTTTCAAAAAACTTAACAATTTTTGACAATTATCAACTATTTTTCAGAATTTTGACAATAATTGTCCAGTTTTTGACAATTTTTCAAAAATTTTGACCATATTTTCAAAATTTTGACAATTGACCATTTTTACAAAAATTCGACAATTTTTTAACATTTTTCAAAAATTTTGACAATTAATTACCATTTTTTCAAAAATTTTGCAATTTTTGACCATTTTTTCAAAATTTTGACAATTTTTCAAATATTTTGACAGGTTTTGAAAATATTCAACAATTTTTAACCATTTTTTCAAAATTTTGACAGTTTTTAACAATTATTGACCATATTTCAAAATTTTTAATAATCTTTAACAATTACTGGCCATTTTTGACAATCATTGACTAATTTTTAATAATTTTTGAGATTTTTCTAAAAGTTTTGACAATTATTAACAATTTTTTACAAAAATTTTCGATAATTTTTGATAATTATTGACCATATTTGACAACTTTCTAAAACTTTTGAGGTTCTGACAATTTTTCAAATATTTTGACAATTTTCAACAATTATTGACCATTTTTGACAGTTTTTTATAATTATTGACCATTTTCTCAAAATTTTGACAATTTTTCAAAAATATCGACAATTTTCAACAATTTGTATGTCCAGCCTCCTCTCTTAAAAAGTTCACGAGCCGCCATTGGTAGGTGAGCAGATCCAAGAAGATAGACATGTCACATATCGTGAAATTGGAGCGTCGACCATTTTTGTTAGTTTTTGACAATTATTGACCATTTTCGAAAATGTTTGACCATATTTCAAAAAAATTTTAAAATTTTTGACAATTGACCATTTTTGAAAATGTTTGGCCACTTTTTTTGAAGTTTTTGACGGTTATTGACAATTTTTCAAAAATTTCAACAATTTTTCAAAATTTTTGACCATTTTTCAAAATTATTGACCATTTTTTATAGTTTTTGACAATTATCGACAATTTTTCAAAATTTTAACAATTTTTGACAATTATTGACCAATTTTGACTATAATTGTCCATTTTTGACAGTTTTTAAAAATAATTGACAATTATGGACCATTTTTCCAAATTTTTGACCATTTTTGACAATTATTCACCATTTTTGACCATATTTCAAAAACTTTAACAAATTTTGACAATTTTTAACAATAATTGTCCATTTTTGATAGATAGATTTTTCAAAATTTTTGACAATTTTTCAAAATTACTGTCCGTTTTTGATAGTTTTTGACAATTATCGACCATTTTTGACAATTATTGACCATTTTTGACAGTTTTTGACAATTATTGACCATTTTTTACCATATTTCAAAAATTTTGACAATTTTTATATAATTTTAATCAATTTTTAATCTGATAAATTGTTAATTATTCCACCAATTGAGTTAATTCGGAGGGCGTAGTTTGATTAAATAAGCGAGCGAAAAAGATTCCTTTGTTGCGCTAGAGCGTAAAGTAACAATCCTCGGCATTTGTCTACTTTACAATTTCATTTGAATATAGTAATTAGTCATTTTACGCGCGACTGTAGAAAAACTCTATTTTGAATGTATCAACAATTGCATCCAGAATAGGTTCCAAAGGATGCAAAAATGCAGATAATACTATAAAAAAACAATAGTGTTTAAAAGTTATCTACTGTTTTTTTTCTAGCTCTATATGCAATTATAAAATACAACCCTCGTACTATAGTTTTAATTTTTTTCTTCATTAATACATCTTGAGAAAATTACTTTCTAAAAAATGTTCATCAAATATCTTATAATATTGCAATATTTGCAAGAATCAATATAGTTTTATCTGGTATCAGTTGAAAACTTAGACCTTGCACTTTCAAGTGGTATTGTGATAAGTTTGAATTTATCTTTATGCTCTTCTTGTCATAATTGGTAATTATTACAAACTGTATATCACGTTGTAGGCGCGTTTTCTTTGAAATTATACAAAAAAAAAGAATGACTATGTGAATTTTATACACAAAATTTTTTTTATCTTAATGCAACTTTCAAGTATTATCGACTACGTTCTGGAGTTTAAGTAAACAACGATTGACTTGCATAATTTTCTAATTTTATTATAATTGAAAAAATTGAAATATCTTGAGATTAAGAAGGATACTAGAAGGTCAGCTACATGATATACATATAAATTCGAGAAAAAGAGGAAAAAGTTTAAAAAAAAAATAAAAATATTTTTTAAGAAAATTTTCATTACGCCCACGAAAATTTGCGGGTTCGAATCTATGGGAATTGAATTTAAAAAAAAATTAAAAGTCGATATAGAGGGCGCCGCAAGTGGCGCCAAATTTTGAGGTTAGAACATTATTTTCACTAATTTCGTAATATGCCGTTATAAACGATGCCTAAAAACACCATACGCGGTTTCCACCATCAATTCGGGGCCATCGTTGGGGGGATTTTGGGGGGGGACAATTTTGAAAAAAAAATTTTTGCTTTATAAGCACCTCAAATGAGGAAGATTACCCGAATATTATCGTTCCGAGTTGATATTTTGGCGGGTCCTGTACCCCAAAAAAGGGGGGGTAGGGGGTGAAAATTTAGGGGTAAAGAAAGTTCGATACCGTCTTCCGTCTGTGGGTATTAAAAAAAATTTCAGAAAAAATTTTTGTTAACTCGCACATTTTCGACTTTACCGGTATATATTCTCAGTTGACCCCCCCTTTTTTTGGGTTCTATAGACTCGTACGATTTTTACGAATCGAATGGTTTTTGTTTCAACTCGATAGCTCAAATAATAAAAAAGATTGTACCGCTTGGTTCCTAGATCTCTGATCGGGGGGGGGGGGTAGGGGGGGCGTATTTTTTTGGCAGCCGAAATACTTTTATGCGATCCATTTCGGGGTCTCGATATTGCAGCATTGATAGTTTCCGAGAAAGTTATGTGGTCCGAGAATGTACGTCAGGGGGCGTAAAAACCCATGTCCTGACTTTGTGTTCAAAAAGATTTTCACTACACGCCCATATATATATCGTTAGTCCAAATTGGATTTCGAGGATAGCTTACGTTCCCTGTTGACGGGAGAGAAAGTAAAGTGGGTTTAGACCAGGATACAGTACACAAGATCATGTCTTTACTATTAGAAATTTAACAGAAAAATTCCTGACACACAATAAAGAAATATATCTGCTTAATAGACCTCGAAAAAAGCATTTGACACAGTCCCAAGACATCAGATACAAAAATCTCAATGTCACAAATGATTTAATAGAAGGAATCAATGTGGTCAATAATTGTCAAAAATGGTCAATAATTGTCAAAATTTTGAAAAATGGTCAAAAATTTTGAAAAATGGACAATAATTATCAAAAATGGTAAAAAATGGTCAATAATTGTTAAAAATGGTCAATACTTGTCAAAATTTAAAAAAATTGGTCAATAATAATCAAAAATTGTCAAAACTTTCAAAAATGGTCAATAATAGTCAAAATTATGCAAAAATGGTCAATAATTGTTAAAAATTTTGAAAAATGGTCAATAATTTTCAAAAATCGTCAAAAAGGTCAATAATTGTTAAAATATTGAAAAAAATAATCAATAATTGTCAAAAAAGGGAAATAATTGTCAAAAATGGTCAATAATTGTCAAAATTTTGAAAAATGGTCAAAAATTTTGAAAAATGGACAATAATTATCAAAAATGGTCAATAATTGTTAAAAATGGTCAATACTTGTCAAAATTTAAAAAAATTGGTCAATAATAATCAAAAATTGTCAAAACTTTCAAAAATGGTCAATAATAGTCAAAATTATGCAAAAATGGTCAATAATTGTAAAAAATGGTCAATAATTGTTAAAAATTTTGAAAAATGGTCAATAATTTTCAAAAATCGTCAAAAAAGGTCAATAATTGTTAAAATATTGAAAAAATAATCAATAATTGTCAAAAAAGGGAAATAATTGTCGAAAATGGTCAATAATTGTCAAAATTATGAAAAAAATGGTCAATAATTGTTAAAAATTTTGAAAAATGGTCAATAATTATCAAAAATTGTCAAAAAAGGTCAATAATTGTTAAACTATTGAAAAAAAATGGTCAATAATTGTCAAAAAAGGGTAATAATTGTCGAAAATGGTCAATAATTGTCAAAATTATGAAAAAAATGGTCAATAATTGTAAAACATTTTGAAAAATGGTCAATAATGATCAAAAATGGTCAATAATTGTTAAAAATTTTGAAAAATGGTCAATAATTATCAAAAATGGTAAAAAATGGTCAATAATTGTTAAAATATTGAAAAAAATAATCAATAATTTTCAAAAAAGGGAAATAATTGTCGAAAATGGTCAATAATTGTTAAAAATTTTGAAAAATGGTCAATAATTATCAAAAATTCTAAAAAAAGGTCAATAATTGTTAAAATATTGAAAAAAAATGGTCAATAATTGTCAAAAAAGGGTAATAATTGTCGAAAATGGTCAATAATTGTCAAAATTATGAAAAAAATGGTCAATAATTGTAAAACATTTTGAAAAATGGTCAATAATGATCAAAAATGGTCAATAATTGTTAAAAATTTTGAAAAATGGTCAATAATTATCAAAAATGGTAAAAAATGGTCAATAATTGTTAAAATATTGAAAAAAAATAATCAATAATTTTCAAAAAAGGGAAATAATTGTCGAAAATGGTCAATAATTGTTAAAAATTTTGAAAAATGGTCAATAATTATCAAAAATTCTAAAAAAAGGTCAATAATTGTTAAAATATTGAAAAAAAATGGTCAATAATTGTCAAAAAAGGGTAATAATTGTCGAAAATGGTCAATAATTGTCAAAATTATGAAAAAAATGGTCAATAATTGTAAAACATTTTGAAAAATGGTCAATAATGATCAAAAATTGTCAAAAAAGGTCAATAATTGTTAAACTATTGAAAAAAAATGGTCAATAATTGTCAAAAAAGGGTAATAATTGTCGAAAATGGTCAATAATTGTCAAAATTATGAAAAAAATGGTCAATAATTGTAAAACATTTTGAAAAATGGTCAATAATGATCAAAAATGGTCAATAATTGTTAAAAATTTTGAAAAATGGTCAATAATTATCAAAAATGGTAAAAAATGGTCAATAATTGTTAAAATATTGAAAAAAATAATCAATAATTTTCAAAAAAGGGAAATAATTGTCGAAAATGGTCAATAATTGTTAAAAATTTTGAAAAATGGTCAATAATTATCAAAAATTCTAAAAAAAGGTCAATAATTGTTAAAATATTGAAAAAAAATGGTCAATAATTGTCAAAAAAGGGTAATAATTGTCGAAAATGGTCAATAATTGTCAAAATTATGAAAAAAATGGTCAATAATTGTAAAACATTTTGAAAAATGGTCAATAATGATCAAAAATGGTCAATAATTGTTAAAAATTTTGAAAAATGGTCAATAATTATCAAAAATGGTAAAAAATGGTCAATAATTGTTAAAATATTGAAAAAAATAATCAATAATTTTCAAAAAAGGGAAATAATTGTCGAAAATGGTCAATAATTGTTAAAAATTTTGAAAAATGGTCAATAATTATCAAAAATTCTAAAAAAAGGTCAATAATTGTTAAAATATTGAAAAAAAATGGTCAATAATTGTCAAAAAAGGGTAATAATTGTCGAAAATGGTCAATAATTGTCAAAATTATGAAAAAAATGGTCAATAATTGTAAAAAATTTGAAAAATGGTCAATAATGATCAAAAATGGTAAAAAATGGTCAATAATTGTTAAAAATGGTCAATACTTGTTAAAAATAGTAAATAATTGTCAAAGATTGTTAAATATTTTGAAAAATGATCAGAAATGGTCAATAATTGTTAAAAGTTGAAAAAAAATGGCGGATTTTTAGTATTATTAATAGTAGTTTCTATAAGCAAAATGGGGGGCTTTTTTAATAAAAAAAAAGCGTTACAAAATTCGAGTGTTGCGAACCTTACGGAATCCGTCTTAGATTCTGAAAGTTTAAAATAACGATTGTAATCACACGCAATACACTATCTTTCTCTCTCGTCTATCTCTCCCTCTCTTACTTCTCTCTCGCTCTCTCCCATCTTTCTTCCTCTCTCTCTCTCTCTCTCTCTCTCATCTTTCTTTCTCTATCTCCCAACTATCTCTCTTTTCTATTTCTCTATCTCTTTCTCTCCTATCTCTCTCTTTTCTATCTCTCCCATATCTCTCTTTATTTCTCCTATCTCTCTCTCATCTCTCTCGTGTCTCTCTCTCTCTCTCTCTATCCCATTTTTTATCGCATTCTTCACCTAAACATCTCAACTATCGAAAACTATCGATTTTTTTCGATAGTCAAAATATCGATAAACCATCGATAGTTCTCCATTCCTACTGCTCGGCGGGGTTCGGGCGAATACGACAAACACTATTGTGTCAAATTTCGCCATATTTTTACTCTAGAAAATTTTTTTACTCTAATTTAACTTTTTTTTATCGCAATTTTACATGGTTTTGTATTGAAAAAAAAATTACGTGATATTTGTTAAACCCCCCCCCCCCCTCTCCACAAGTGAGATTTGGAAAGATTTTACTTGCCCCCCTCCCCCCTTGAACACCTCACGTAATTAATGGACGCCCCATTAAGGAATCAGAAACATTTAAAACAACACATCCTTTTTCAGATTTTAATTATCTCGTATAATTTCTAAGTCATTCGCGAAGAATTAAATGCCTTTTTTTTCATCTTAATTTGCTTATAACTTTCGTAATTTTTTATTTGCTAGTTAAAAAATCCAATGAACTATCTCTCATATTTTTGGGAGATATTACAATAATTAACACGTTTTTGTGAACTAACAATATTAACGCTGGCAACGTCGCATACATATTCGTAACTATGGCCGTTTCAGTTACATTAATTATTTAAGTGTAATAAATTTCCAGTGACCGGCCTCAAGGAATCAGGCCTTCGAGGTCCTCTCGACAATATTTAATTAGGATCATTCATCACTAGAACCGCCACTAAATATTCATATGATGAATTTCTCACCGGGTCACACAATTGACTTTTATTTAATAATATAATTATCGTCGGACGATCATAGACATTGTTTACACGTATAACCACTATTATATTATATTGTCGGATTAATTGATATAAAAATAAATGAAAACACTGTAGGTATTATAATTTCTGAAGTATAAAGCATTGAATTTCAAGTTGTTTGGATACAATAAACTGATTGAATTAAAAAACTTTTGTAAAGTTGTAACGGTAATTGGGCGCCAATTTGTAACCTTACTGGGCGCCAATTTGTAACCTTACTGGGCGCCAATTTGTAACGGTAAACGCTCCAGCTTGAAGGGCTCCGGCTAGAGACTCCTCTCAAGTGTGATTCGACCCCAAGTTTATGTCGCACCAGGATAACAGAAAGGTTGTAAAAATTGAGGGCGCCACTACCTTTTTGACGTCGATAAAAAATACTAATGAATTTAAAAAAACGAAAAGGTAGAAACGCCTTGTATAATTTAATTAAAAGTTAACCAGAAATCAAATAAAAAAAGAACATTTTACCCCGGGCGATATCTCCCTCAACTTTTATTTAGAAAAAAATAAAAAAATAGATTTTAAAACAAATTTTCATTTATTCTTCTGCCACAGAAAATGGAACAAATGTGAAGAGAATTTGTACTTTTATAGGTACTTAGCTTATGAAGTGGTTGTTTCCGCAAAAGGCGATGGTTGAAGAAGGTAGGTCTCTACGAAGTCTTGAGAAAATGGAGACTAGATCTCGAAGAAGATAGGTAGATAGAGATGTCTTGATTAGAACGGTATCCTAGCAGCTGTCTCCTGGTCTAGGGCTTATATCCTAGTCTAGGTCTTATATCCTAGCCTAGAGCTTATATTGTTACGCGAGCTACTGCATTAATATGCTCACTTAGTGCCCCCAGTGAAATCCCCATATGAGACGACTATGGCTCCTCCGCCCAATTTTCGAGAAACATCGAGAATACCCACCGCATCCAGTGCATCCGCCAGAACGTCGAGCGAATTCTAGAAATACGACGCGCGAGTACAAATAGGCCACGAGCATCGCTGCAGGCAATTAGTCAATCAGTCAGTGTTGATACCGAAGGAAAGTAATCGCGCCTCGATAAAGTGTGTATTAAGTGACTCTCATATAAATTATAATTAGTGTGTTTAGTTTATTAGATAAATTATTAAATAAGGACTGAATTACATATAAATCTGTAAATATAAATTAGAATAAACGTTACAATATTCTAGTCTAGGTGCTGTGCTTACCTAGAAATACAGGTGGATCAGGGATATATAGGAACCTGAATGTAATGGGCACGTTATGTTGGTCAGCTTTTCAGGTTAAAAAAAATGAAGGCAGTTGTTTGAAATTGAAAAATGTTTTATTTACTTAAAGCTTTCCAACATATACAGATTGCGAAAAATCTTAGCTCAACATACGATTTACACAAGTACGACAAGGATAATATGAACAACACTACTTGAAAGAGAGAAAATAATTGTTCGTACACACCCATCACAATTTTTCTCTCTCTTTCAAGTAGTGTTGTTCATATTATCCTTGTCGTACTTGTGTAAATCGTATGTCGAGCTAAGATTTTTCGCAATCTGTATGTCCCATATTAAAACATTAAAAAAGCAATTATCGGCTAAATTAAAAAATATACTAATGATCTGAAAGAAACTAATTATAGCAAAAAGTCATGTAGTTATATGAAAAAAATATCGTGCTAAAGAAATATATGAAACCGGCACTGGCGTTACGAAGGAATATTTTATAGGTTAACAGATTATAAAAATGTTATTTTATAATTAAAAGAGTTATTTCGCAACTGAAAAAGCTTGAAAATGTTTGTATAAAAGTAACAGTGAATTATAAAAGAATATTTAATTTAAAACTACCATATTAGTATAAAAGAACAGTTTATGATCACGTGTTAAATTTAATTTCGTCTATCTCTGTAAAAAAATAAAGAATACATACAGAAATTATATCAGACAGTACTTTAGAAGAAGCTTATTAATTATAAATCATGATTTTGAACTTACCACAGCAAAAATAATTAGATAGGAAAGGTATAAAAGCGATAAAAAAATGGAGGTCTTTCCTCGAAGAGAGTCGATAGCGGAAAGGGCTGTCCCTCGTGGCGTTGAAAAAATGGAACCGATCGTTGGCAGACGTCAATTGTCTTACGGTCAGGGTTGAAGATTGGGGTGGCTAATGAGACAACGAGCGGTAATTAAAAGGATTTATTTTATAAAATCGAAACAGGTCGATAGACATGTTACAAAGTTTGTCAAAAATCAATTGCAGAAACTGAAACACGTGTTCGTCGTCCTTGTCGATTTTTTCCTGGAAAAACTTCAACAACAAACACTACATTTTGTGTGCCCAACTCAAAAAAATGCAATGAAATTTAGGTTACAATTAGGTGCTTTTTAGATGCGCAAATGATAAATTAGTCACGATTTTCGAGAAATTGACAAAAAACTAGATTTTCAAAATCTGACTGGACTTCGATCAAAATCTTACTTTTGTTCCATCGAAAAAACGTAGAAATTAAGTGCTCCTAGAAAAGTTCTCGGAAATGGAAAACATTCAATAAAAAAAATTCTGCCACGCGGTTGTCTTTGTAACAAAAAGAGAGCATGCGAGATAATAATTTTTAGAGACTGCAATTTCAGTGAAAAACACATTGAATATATTGGCATGCAATAAACAATAATAATTAAGCTGTGATAATTTTGTTTTATTCAATGCTGGGATTGCTAACTTTGAAATATCCAATGGTAAAGCTCTTAGGAACAAAATTTTTAAAATCAACGAACCAAATGCAATTTAAGTGCAACAGATTTTACGAAAGCAAAAAAACTAAACTCATAAACTTGCTCTGAAAATTTTTGACGAAACATTTAATTGGGAGCATAGGCAAGTAAAGTCTGCCATTAATCATATCAATTTAACAATTAAACTTGATGGTAATTATTTTCTTAGAGCGTTACCGCTAGATACTTCAAAGTTAACAGACCAAGCATTGAAGAAAAAAATTAAAGCCTACGTCATCAATTTTGATATATATGGTGTAGAGTAAAACATTTCATTATTTAACATTGCATATTTTTCTAATATTTGGCAATAATATTATGTGCTAATGTCTTCGTGAACAAACTTGGCCCATTCCATCTTATTTCTTGCTAATATTTTTGCCTCATTCCATGATTTTCCATTTTCTTTCAGAATTTTTCTAATACTGCTGTCCCATATTTCTCTCGGTCTCCCACAGTGTCGATTTCAGTTCTAGATCCTTTCTTATTTTTGTATTTTTTACTTTATTGTAATGTTTTTCGTTATTTATTTAAACAGTTTTTAACGGTGGGATAAAATTATACACACTATGACTAATTACTATCTATTTATTTAAAGAAACACACACACTGTATTAAACTTAATTTATATACACACTATACTCAATGTCTACTAATTTATTTACTCTCGGTATATTAGTTCCAACTTATTTTCACCACTTGGATATTATCTTATTTATCTGCACTATTTAATTCACTAATTCTTCCGAACTAGCTGTACTGTGCTGTACTAACTAACTTCGTTTCACTAATTGTTTCGAACTAGCTAACTAACTGTCTACGCACTCGAAAACCCGCTTATATAGTCCTTATCGGTTCTGGAACACTCTAGTGCCTTCGGCGCTCGGGCTACGCGCCGTTCCAGAATGTTCGAGTACATTTTAACGCAAGGGGAGCGCAGCCACCAAAATTTAAACTCGTGGAACAGGGCCGGCTTTGAGTTGATGACCTCGCAACATTATCTATTCTTCTGACTCCTTCAACTCTTCTGAGATATTTCATTTCCACTGCTTGTATTTTGCTCTTCTGTTTGACTGTCAGTGTCCATGATTCACAACCAAACGTCAGAATTGATCTATATATGTATATAGTCTTCATTGATATCTTTTTTTTTGTTTATAAAGTTCATTGCATAGTACAACTTTAGTGTATTTTGCAATCTATCGTGTATTTCTTTTTCATGTCTCCCGTTCTCTTGTAGTTCTACACTTAGATATTTGAAGCTTGTTATTTGTTCAATTATAACATTGTCTACTCTTATCTGCATGTTTTTGTGTTCGCTTCCTACTACCATATCTTTCTTTTTGTTTTTATTTAATTTCATCCCATATTGTTCCATGGCATCATTCCAAATCTCCAGGTTCTTTTGTAAGTCTACCTATTTTTCGGCAACAATGACTATATCATCTACAAATGCTCCTTCTACACTTTTACCATTTCCATATATCTGTATCTTACCTTGAATTTCTTTACATTTCTTTATTACCTCATCAATATACAGATTGCGAAAAATCTTAGCTCGACATACGATTTACACAAGTACGACAAGGATAATATGAACAACACTACTTGAAAGACAGAGAAGAATTGTTCGCACACGCCCATCTGTGATGGGCGTGTGACAAGGATAATATGAACAACACTACTTGAAAGAGAGAGAAGAGTTATTCGCACACGCCCATCACAGATGGGCGTGTGCGAACAATTCTTCTCTGTCTTTCAAGTAGTGTTGTTCATATTATCCTTGTCGTACTTGTGTAAATCGTATGTCGAGCTAAGATTTTTCGCAATCTGTATATATATTGTAAACAGTGTAGGGACTTAGACCTCCTCCTTACCTCAATCCTTCTTCTGTTGTGAAAGCTTCTGGGATGTTATTTTAGTGGATAATAAAGTTAGTGTTTACTCTGTATATATTTTTTAAGACTCTGATCATTTTATTTTCTATTCCTCTTTCTGATAGTAATTTCCATAATTTGTTTCTTGGTACTCGATCAAAGGCCTTTTCCATGTTAATAAAACCTAAATATACTTCTTTATCTTGCTCTATTGTTTTTTCTATGATCTGCTTTAATGTAAATATGTGGTCCTGTATACTCCTTCCCTTCCTAAATCCGCTTTGGCATTCTTCTAGTGTATTTTCTGTTACTGATTTTGTGTCCAATATTTGTTCGTAAAGATTCCTTTATAGTTATTACAATCATATTTATCGCCCTTTGATTAGCTCATAAACAATGCATTTGTTTATAACAATTTTTTAAACAATGGTGATAAAAAATGAAAAAAAATTTATTAATTACTCTTTTGTAATTTTTAATTTTTACGTATTTTCAATAGTTAATAAAAAAGTGGAAAATCCAAATTTTTCCTATTAAGAATAACTCCACAAGTATAAAAAATCTTAAGGTTTTAGTTTAATAATTATCGCGGTTTTTCTGTTAACATTTAATGTAGAAAAAATTGTTAATTAACAAATGGATAAATAATGGAAAATTGGGATACAAATTTTTTAACCGCGTATTATTGTTTATTTATGTATCCCAATAGTACTTGAATTTTATTATTCCTTAATATTCATATTTAATATGTTTGAATAATTCTTTAAGTTACTGTGTCCGAGTGAAAGTCAGACTACCCGGTTTTGGCTCTATTTTCAGGGCTCTGTAAAAATTATAAATATTGGAGATACAGTTCCGGGAGCCGGAGCTTTTTTTTTAGTATATTCAATTTTAGATCTTTTTTTTAATTTCGAAAATCTTCAATAGTTTTCGAGATATTCAAAAAAAACTAAACTCCCACTTTTTTTTTTACAATATTGTTTATAACTTTTGCAATTTTTTTCTGCCCCTTTCGGGACCTTTCCTTAAACTATCTACATACCAATCCGAATCGAATGACACCTTGATCATAATTTTCGGTGAATATACAAAAATTTTGAGGAAAATCGTACATTTGAACTAGACTATATTAGCTTCTCGTATATTAATTCTTGCCCACGTAAATACCATCTGCATGCTTGATTGGTAGATTCTTTGACAGGTATATTTACGTTTCGTGGCTTTCCAAAGTGAGTAGTCAGTTATGAAGGTTAACCACGTGTTCGTCTCCTTTGCCGACTTTTTCCTCTGGTCTGTATATGCCGATATATGCCTAATCAAAGGAAAAAGTCGGCAAGAAAGACGATCAGGTGCTTTAACTTCTGCAATTGATTTTGTATAAATTATACTCCCCAAGTATAATAATTTTTGAATCTTGCTTCTTATTGCACGACATTGGACTTTTGAGAAGGCTAGTGAACTTGTGAAACGTGTGGTGTTACGAAAAAGCGTTCGTCACGCGATAACTCATTCATGCGACTGTGCGCAATCTCTCTTGCCGCACTGAGCTCGCACACCTATAGGTGTGAATAATTGTCAAAAATGGTCAAAATTTTGAAAAAATGGTTAATAATTGCCAAAAATTTGGAAAAATGATCAAAAACTGTCAAAATTTTGAAAAATGGTTAATAATTGCCAAATATTTTCAAAAATGGTCAATAATTGCCAAAAATTTGGAAAAATGATCAAAAATTGTCAAAAACTGTCAAAATTTTGAAAAATGGTTAATAATTGCCAAATATTTTCAAAAATGGTCAGTAATTGTCAAAAATTTTGAAAAATGTTAAGTTTTTGAAAAATTGTCAAAGACGGTCAATAATTGTCAAAACCAATCAAAATTCATCAAAAATGGTCCAAAAGGATCAATAATTGTTGAAATTTTAAAAAATGGTCGAAAATTGTCAAAATTTTGGGAAAATGGTCAATAAATACCAAATATGTTAAAAATTTTGAAAAATGGGCAATAATTGTCAAAGACGGTCAATAATTGTCAAAATTCGTCAAAAACTGTCAATAATTGTTGAAATTTTTGAAAAATTGTCAAAAATTTTTAAATATGGTCAAAAATTGTCAAGAATTTGGAAAAATCGTCAAAAACTGTCAAAATTTTGAAAAAATGGTTAATAATTGCCAAACATTTTCAAAAATTTGGAAAAATGGTCATTAATTGTCAAAAATTATCAAAATTTTTTGAAAAATGGTCAAAAATTGTCAAAATTTTGAGAAAATGGTCAATAATTATTGAAAATTGTCAAAATTTTTGAAAAATTGTCAATAATTGTCAGAACCTGTCAAAAATTGTCAATAATTGTTAAAATTTGGAAAAATGGTCTAAAAGGGTCAAAATTTTTGAAAAATTGTCAAAAATGATCAATAATTGTCAAAACTGTCAAAAATAGTCAATAATTATTGAAATTTGAAAAAATTGTCAAAATTTTGAAAAAATGGTCAATAATTGCCAAATATGTAGGTTAAATTTTTTGAAAAATTGTCAAAAATGGTCAATAATTGTCAAAGACGGTCAATAATTGTCAAAAATTATCAAAATTTTTGAAAAATGGTCAAAAATTGTCAAAATTTTGAGAAAATGGTCAATAATTAATGAAAATTGTCAAAATTTTTGAAAAATTGTCAATAATTGTCAGAACCTGTCAAAAATTGTCAATAATTGTTAAAATTTGGAAAAATGGTCTAAAATGGTCAAAATTTTTGAAAAATTGTCAAAAATGATCAATAATTGTGAAAACTGTCAATATTGGTCAATAATTGTCAAAAATAGTCAATAATTATTGAAATTTGAAAAAATTGTCAAAATTTTGAAAAAATGGTCAATAATTGCCAAATATGTAGGTTAAAATTTTTGAAAAATTGTCAAAAATGGTCATGTCAAAATTCGTCAAAAACTGTCAAAAATGGTCAAAATTTTTGAAAAATGGTGAAAAATTCACGAAAAACCTTTTTTTTTACTTTTTGGATTTTTCTTTTCAACTGCGTTGTCGTAGTACGGGTTCTTCTTAGTGTTCTTTTTTGAGAGATGAGTTCTCCAATTTATTTGTGGTATCTGTAGAGTAGGGAAGGTGAGTTTAGACCCAAAGCACCTTTAACCCAACTCAGGATAATAGCGTTGGCACTCTTAATACACGTTGTCTGATCAAGGCTAATAGGGCTTGTCTGCTGTCATTGCAGATTGTTATGTTTTTGCCAGAAATTCCTTTTCTGGTAAGTTTTTTTCTAGCAATTGAGATTCCAGCCAGTTCTGTTTGAACCACGCTGGTATTTTTTCCCATTCCCCTCTTAATTCTTAGGCTTAGCGATCTGGAGTAGACTCCACATCCTGAGCCGTCTGTGTATATGCGTTTTGCATTTGCAGCATCTGACTCCGTATTCTGTTCCTCTTTGTGGTAATTGTTACCTTTAGTTCTAAAAGTCTCCTGAATAGCGTTACCAAATAATTCTACTTCTTTATTTAATTGTTCTTCGTTTCTTATAGGAAGAAGAAGTTTTCTTCAAGTTGCAATCTAAAACTTACCCAGTCGGTTAGTTTATTGAC
This sequence comes from Lochmaea crataegi, assembly GCA_947563755.1. Lineage (NCBI taxonomy): Eukaryota > Metazoa > Arthropoda > Insecta > Coleoptera > Chrysomelidae > Lochmaea > Lochmaea crataegi. The sequence continues at coordinate 16,812,312 of OX387428.1, forward strand.
CAATCGATGACTTTCCGTGTATAAAATGAAGAGCTCCAAACTTTGTTCCGAAGTCGTACTTACTTAATATCTTGGGAGGTGAATGTCGACAATAAATTACAAATTTAGTTTAATTTTACACTTTGAGTTGCTTCACAATGCAACTCGGTAATTTTTTTTCCTGTCATATAAATTTTTCGTTATCAAAAATACCTTGCAAAAATGATGAAAAAGAAGGAAGAAAATTTCTGCGCCAAACTGTTTCTTAGACGGAATATCGTGTATTATTATGGCCACTTTATGGTGATTTAATGCTGTACACCAAACCCTAAAACACCGCATTTTAACTGTAATTTAAATGCCAATAAAAATTCGTACGTACGCTCCTGATTCCGATAACGGAAGAAAAGTGTAAACACATCGTATTGGCGCTGATTTTTATCAATGGATGATTGTAGATAGCAATGTGGTTAGATTGTTCGAAACGTAGTGTTGAATGAATAAAAAATATTACTAGTTTTACCTCTTAAAAAACTTCATTCTGTTAAATTATTAATGGGAATAGTCTCAAAGTATACAGGGTTACGAAAAAGTATCGCTTTTAAAGCGAAACAGGTGAATAGAAAGCTATGAAATTCTATATAAATGCTAAGGATTCTGAACATTGAAAAAGCGAAACCATCGGGATTCGAACCCGGGACCCCTCGGGGTTAGAATGCCCTTACGTAACCCTCTGCGCTACGGACGGTTCCTACCCATCAATGTTCTGTTCGGTATTATAAGAGGTGTTTGACGTACCGGCCCCATCTTCAATTTTTTTAAATGGCAACCCAGATCGACTTATACATGGTGTCCAGTATTTCATTGGGATTGTATGGGCAGAGACAACTCTGAGACTAGGGATGCGCGATACTATCCGATTTTTCCAGTGCATCGATACTTTTACTTCCGATACTCGATATTTTGTATCGATACTATGCTTTTCGATGCATTCCAAGTATCGATAAATTTGTAGTGTATCGATACCTTGCGATACGGGATTTTTAGTGGTAGCGGCAAGTGGCGTTATCTATAGTGATGAGAGATATATCATGATTTTTTAATCACGTTGTGAAATGATATCGTGTTTTGTTTAACGAAACTAAAAATAAAACACGAAAAATGCAGATTTTTGAGGTTATGTGTAAAAGTCACTAATGAAAAAGTTGTAGATTTTCACAAGATCTACAACTTTTATAATCAGCTTTTTATTCTAGGAACTCAACTTTGGCCGGAAATCGCAATAATGTCTTTTTCCACCCCCCAAAAAAGTGTTTTTTACCGAAAAAACGTCATAACTCGAAAAACTTCCAATATTTCAATTTGAAAATTTTTTTCATGGTTTGTGACTATCAAAGCTACCTTCTACTAAATTTTCATTAAAATCGAACATTTTTTAACGAAACCAAAAATAAAAAACGAAAAATGCAGTTTTTTGCGTTTTTCGAACTAATTTTGAAGTTATGTGAAAAAGTCACCAATTAAAAAGTTGTAGATTTTCTCAAGATCTACAACTTTTATCATCAACTTTTTTCTCTAGGAACTCAACTTTGGCAGGAAATCGCAATAATGTCTTTTTCCACCCCCCCCCCCCCCAAAGTGTGTTTTACCGAAAAAACGTTATAACTCGAAAAATTTCCAATATTTCAATTTGAAATTTTTTTTCATGGTTTGTGCCTATCAAAGCTACCTTCTACTAAATTTTCAGCAAAATCCAACATTTTTTAACGAAACCAAAAATAAAAAACGAAAAATGCAGTTTTTTGGATTTTTCGAACTAATTTTGAGGTCATGTGAAAAAGTCACCAATTGAAAAGTTATAGATTTTCCAAGATCTACAACTTTTATCATCAACTTTTTTCTCTAGGAACTCAACTTTGGCCGGAAAACGCAATGATGTCTTTTTCCACCCCCCAAAAAGGTGATTTTTACCGAAAAAACGTTAAAATTAGGAAAATCTCGGATCGTTAACGTATGATACTTCGAGTATCGATGAATTAATATTCGATATTCTACTGTATCGATACTTTCCAGTGCATCGCTCAATCCTATCTGAGACGCTCAAGTGCAAGCAAAATTTCAGTTCGCAATACTTTACTGGTCCTTTTTATTGCAAGGTGCGGGTAGGTGGCGCGCATGTTGAGACAGAAGTAAGGATGGTTCCTAGGTTTCGGAACTATTTAAAAAAGTATCGCAGTTTCCGTGTGATCAAATTCAGGTAAACTGTCTGCTACAAATAAAAAGGTTACGAAGAGAAATGCCAGGCATGTGCTTCATTCCCATCGCTTCTTGCCATAATTTTGACCTATAAACGCATTAGAATTATTATTTTTTACTTTAAAAAGTTAAGTTGGGAATTCTGGAACCGTTGGCGATACTTGACACTGAACACTGTTTACTCTACCACTACACTAACACTTTACACTATCTTACGCGCGTTTCAATAACCAGTTTACCTTCAGTCTCTGGAGAAGATAACTTGGTTACGGCCTGACCACTTCGGTAATTGCGGAACTAGCTGGGATGAAATCAAGGGATGCAGTCTTGCCAGGATCACCCTGGGCGACTCTGGGAAGCTTGTGTGTAACGCTGTTAGTTGGGAGTCAGACTGCTCAGGAAAAGAGCCCCTCAGGCTAGATTCTAGACCAGAGCTAATAGTAATTCAAGGAGTAGGTCTTACCGGTTCTCGGGTAACCCTACTTGAATTTAAGTTACGTTAAGTGAAGCGAAGATAAGTGGGCGCCACCCTGAATACTACCAGTTTCACATCAACTTTATCAATCGATAAACCCTGGAATCTTGGAAGGTGATAAATACGAACAACGTTATTAAATTTACAATAGTATAATTTAAACAAAGTGTAAATTACGATTTGACAAAAATAATAAATTTAAAAAAATGATATCTAGTTATTTATGGACAATTTTTTCCTATGTTGATCTGGTAATGGTAATGGAGGGGTACTTTCCTTTTCCACTTCTACTATCTTGGGATCTCCATGATTGAGAGAATCATATTGTCTTCTTCTCAGGAAACCAGGAAACTCTTAAGGTTATTATATAATATGAGATGGTTGGCAAAGTACTCCACAGTTCCAGACAGAACAACGTGCTCCACCTTTCCAGACAGCACAAAGTGCTTCACAGTTCCAGACAGAACAAAGTTCCAAAGTTCGGGACAGAACAAAGTGCTTCACAGTTCCAGACAGAACAAAGTTCCAAAGTTCGGGACAGAACAAAGTGCTTCACAGTTCCAGACAGAACAAAGTTCCAAAGTTCAGGACAGAACAGAGTGCATTCACATGACTGCACTTTTTAAAGATAAGATAACGTTTGGCTTCAATAGCACATGTTCACAGGAAAGAAGAATTAAACCTCTTTGCCACTGTTTAAATACACGAAATCATATGAGAGATAAAAGACTTACGTCTCATATTCATGTCAAGCTCGGACGCTTTGACCAGGAAAGGAATTTACATTTCAATAGTGAATTCTTAATTCACATTTAATTAATAATTGATAGAAGAAGAGTTAAGAACGATGTCGAAGCGGGACTAACAAATAGCAGTGGCTATTTTCACCACAGACGGAATTAAAACGTTGATTTCGACTCTTATCGACAGTAAATATAATGAGTCTCGAAACATTTCTCAGTGTTGGGCATGAGAAAGGACTGGCTATTCGCCGCCCATACGATTCCTATTAATCGTTCTAAATTAACGTAACATGAGTCGAAGAAATATTTGGCGATGACCAGGAAAAACCTACCTTTAACAGTAGGATTTCTGACTGGCCACTGTCAGCTAAGGGAACACCTCCATACAATGGGACTAGTGGACACACATCTATGCAGGATGTGTGAACAGGAAGACGAAACTGTCAGGCATGTCTTATGCGAGTGCTTGGAGATATCGTCAATGAGAGAGTGTGTGTTCGGTGAGTCTTGGCCTACACCTGCCGATATAAAGGAGATGTATCCTAGTGACCTATCCACCTTCCTGGAAAGGACAGGATGGAAGATGACTTAAGAAGACAATTTCTCGGGAGGACGTACAATGGGTCACATGTGGTCTAAATGCTGTGGGCTCAAACTCACCCTCCCTATACAGATAACAGTTTTTTAAGATATGCTTAAAAATCTGACCCAACAGCGTCATCTTCAAAGGGCATTAGCTTACTTAGGAGGAACTTTTGTTTGGATAAAGGTAAATTAGATGGACATAAAATCACATTTAGTATCTGTTGTTTGCGTTTGGTAGGAAAGTTTATGGACATAGTACATAGGACTCTGTAGCAGAATAGCGTCAGTCAAAATAGCTCTGCACAAAAATAACGCAGAACAACAGCGGCGGACAAAATAGCTTATTCCCTTCCCCTTTTTGGAAAACTTCATGTGGAATACAAATTCCTTGATATATTTTCGAGAAAGGGAAGGGAATAAGCTATTTTGTCTGCCGCTGTTTTTGTGCGGCGCTATTTTGAGTGACTCTACTCTGCTAAAATAATTATCACTTTTTTTTATTCATTTGTTTTGGATCTACTTAACTTTATTTTATATCAATATTAATAGAATCCAACATTTTCCTGATCGTAGTATTATAAATAGAATTCATAATATTCCTATTTTTGTTAAATCTAATATTAGAAACCCATTTTATTGCTTATCAAATTTAGCTCGGAACTTAAATTGTGACTAAACTCATTTTTACCAGACTGTCGAAGTAAGGTTATATTTGTTTTAAAAGTGACCCCTTAGGAAAAAAGGATTCATAACGGGTGATCGTGGGAACCATTCGATAAACCAACACTTTCCAATCCATCTTTCTGGGAGACACATTATTTAGGTACTGCACGACCTCACACGCATCACTCCCCGAATATTGTTGTTTGGGGTATTGTTATTGTCTGAAAGTTTCATATAATGCAATGACGTATTAAAGATAAACCATCCTTCACACATTCAGTGCGATGAAGTTCGCAAATAGCAATATTGTTAGAGAAAATATATTGCTATCATAGCAACTTTACAAAAAACGGTATTCTGATCATCATGTTGAGCAATATAATATCACCTGTCAATTTTAAGATATCTTGTGCTATCTCAGCAACCTCATTTTTGTACTTGCTAAAAATCGATAGTTTTCGGTACTATCGATAGCCGAGGTGAAGAATATAAATATATTTTGAAAGCTGATATGGAGTAAAAATGCGATCAAAAAATGGGACAGAGAGAGAGGGGGGGAGATGGGATAGAGCGAGAGATAGGAAAGAGAGAGAAAGGTGGGAGAAAGGAAGAGATGGGAGAAAGAGAAAGAAATATGAGAGAGAGAGAGAGAGAGAGGGATGGGAGAGAGAGAGAGAGAGAGAGAGCGAGATGGGAGAGAGATAGAGATAAAAAAAGAGAGAGATGGGAGAGCGAGAGAGAAGGAAGAGAAAGAGAGAAAAACGGGAGGGAAAGAATCAGAATCTAAGACGGATTCGGTAATGTTCGCGACCCTTGGAATTTTGTAACGCATTTTTTTCTTATTAGAAAGCCCCCCATTGCTTATAGAACATTTTTAAAAGAAAAAATTCACTTTTGTAAGAGAAAATTGCTATTAAAAGTACAAAATATCCGCCATTTTTGTTTTCAATTTCTGACAATTTTTGACAATTATCGACCATTTGTCAAAATTTTGTCAATTTTTGACAGTTTTTGACAATTATTGACCATTTTTCAAAATTTTAACAATTATGGACCATTTTTGACAATTATTGACTATATCTGACAGTTTTTGACAATTATTGACCATTTTTGACAATTATTGACCATTTTTCAAAATTTTAACAATTATTGACAAAGTTGAGACGTAAATATATATATTTATGTATATTTATAACATTTTGACAAAAATCGTACAATGATGTTACCGATTGTAAAACTATCGAAAATTATCGATAATAATCGATAGTAAAAATAGCACTATCGATAAATATCGATAGTCGGGACTATCGATAGTTCTCCATTCCTACGACAAGTCTACACACAATACAATTCGCAGGGTATTAGAGAGGGGAGCAGGGCGATTGGAACCACTAAACAACCAACCAGCCGATATCGGGAAGTCGTTAAAAAATTTGGACATTTTGACTACATACCATGCAATCTGCTATTTGCAGGGACCCTGCAGATTGGACCCTGCAAAGTAGGCGACTAATATTTTGGGGACAACCAAAATGTAAACAAGGCTTGTCTATCTTTAATACGTCATTGAAATAATGAGATTTCTAAATTAAAAACCAATTGAAAATACTTGCTTAGATTTGGAAATAATCGGACCAACTCAGGTACATCATTTATATTTGGTCTATAAATCAAATTACATTTTATTTTTACTGTTATCGCACAGGAAATACAAAAGTAAACAATAACCACATCAATTTTTCTTTTCAATTTCTTGATTATAAAACCGCATTTTATCCGAATTTTGAAAAGTAACCACTTATAAACATTAGATTAGAAAATTAATACACAAAAATAGGCTGGGTAGACAAATAAAAATGATATTTTTTTATGTTTATTTCATAAAATGTGCAAGGTTTCCTCACCATTGTCAGAAATATTTTTCACGATCAAGTTTCTGGAACAATTTTTGGGGAAATTCGTAAAGATGGATAAAGCAGGGTTGAAAAAAAACATGTATTTTTTAATTTTGTACAAAACACGTGTTTTTTTTGTTTTAAACGTTTTTTTTTGTTTTAAACATGTTTTTTTTGTTTTAAACATGTTTTTCTTGTTTTAAACATGTTTTTTTGTTTTAAACATGTTTTTTTTGTTTTAAACGTGTTTTTTTTTGTTTTAAACATGTTTTTCTTGTTTTAAACATGTTTTTTTGTTTTAAACATGTTTTTTTTGTTTTTAACATGTTTTTTTTGTTTTTAAATTTTAGGTTAATAATGAAAATATGGAGAGAGGAGAGAATGCCCGAAGAATGGGAAGTTGGGCAAATTGTCACAATACACAAAAAAGGGGATCAGCAGGAGTGCAAAAACTATAGGGATATAACTCTATTAAATGTAGCATACAAAATAATGTCAGCAATAATTCAAAGTCGCCTAGCTGGAAAAGCGAAAGACATAAAAGGTCAATACCAATACGGTTTACTCAAGGAAAGTCAACAATTGACGCTATTCACACTATCAAGCAGATAATGGAAAATGGAAATAGAAATTCTATTTATAGATTTCCAACAAGCATTTGATTCAGTAAGACGAAGTAAACTGATGAGAGGACTGAAAGAACAGGGGATAGAAAGTAAGTTAAGAAGATTAATTGCAATGACTATGAAGGAGTCAGAAGTGAAGATACTTACAAGTAAAGGAGAAACGGAGGAATTTGTAGCTAATAGAGGCGTAAGACAAGGTGACTGTCTATACTATTTAATTTGGTCCTGGAGCTTATGAGAAACGTGAACAAAGGAAATTTAAGAACGAGCGGGGGCCAGATAGTCGCATATGCAGATGACATAGTGATAGTAACGAAAAGAAGGAATATCATGAAACAAATGCTACTAGAATTAACAAAAGAAGGTGAAAAAATGGGATTAAAAATAAATGTAAACAAAACGAAAATAATGAGAGTTGACAAACAGTGTGAAAACAGAATGATAAAAATAGGAGAATATGAATTTGAGGAAGTGGAAAAATTCAAATATCTGGGAGTCACGATCAGCAGTAATAGGGAACGAAGATCAGAAATAGACGAAAAAATAATGGTAGCTAATAGGGTATACTATGCAAATAAGAAACTACTAAAAAGCAAAATATTAACAAGATACACTAAATTTATCATTTACAACACAATATAATGTATGGAGCAGAAACGATGACAATGACAAAAACAGATGAAGAGGATTTGAGGATAGTAGAACAATTCTAGGGCCGATAAAAGTTGACGACAGTGAATACAGGCAACGTATGAATCATGAAATACTGAGAGAAATAAACGGGGAAGATATAGTTAAGAGAATAAAAAGGCTGGCTCGGACATGTATGTAGAGAAGGAGAGCGCGCAAAAGTGGCTGAAGGAAGTAGAGGAGGACTTGAGAAGGATAGGAATCGTTAGATGGAAGGAAAAAACGAGGGATAGGATTCTATGGAAAAAAATAAGCGAGAAAATAATGAAATGATGGGGATTAATCCACCCCAGAAGTGCGGATTTAGAAAGCATTTATGCGGCGCAACCCCACATGCGGAGTCCAGCCACTTTAAATAGAAATTTTGGGTTTTAAACAAATAAAACTTGGAAAAAAACATTGTTTAAATCAGATTTTTTTCAAACATAATATTAATTTAAAATGTTTGGCCAATATTATTCGACGTTTGCTCAAACAGCAGAATAAGTATTGATAAAGATATAATAAAGCTTGTAAACGACACCAATTTTAGTTATTTATGTACCAAGGGTATAAATAGCGACTTGCAAACCCTCGGGCCGAAGGCCCTCGGGTTCGTAAGACGTCGCCCTCAGGGCATAAACATCTGTTTATACCCTTGGTACATACAAACTTTTATGTCATACTAGTTCGTTATTGCAATCCAATCTCAATACAAATCAGTATTTTAAAAAATCCGGTTTGAATTGATAACATTGCCATTTTATCATAGTAGACACTATCGTTGCTAAGTGAATGTTGACAAACATAAATGTCATAAAATCACAATAATTTTTACATGTGTCAAAGTTAGAAGTCAAAATGAACGAAGATTTTGGAATACCCGACGAAATTATTGAAAAAACAAAGAAAGCAACTGAAAATCTGTGGCCAAAAAAGTCTAAAGAAGCTTAATTATTTCTCTTTATGCCCGTGCGGGCCATAAAGTGAACTTTATGCCCGCACGGGCATAAAGTACGACATTAGATAGTTGGTAACTAAGCAATAAAAACACAATAATGAACTAGTATGGCATAAAAATACAAATGCCCAAGACTATTTAAAAAAGTTAAAGTACATCGCAGTTGCTTTGGACAAAGACCAAAGAAATACTTGCACTATATGAGAGGCTACAGAGATATGGCCAGAACTTTTGGAAGTATTCGATACTGAGCAAGCAATGGAGAATTTTCGGTGAGTGGTACGAATAAAGTCAAGGAGCTTATGGAAATGGCTTTGGGCCCAGCTCATTTTTTGGCAAATTTGCTTGATCATCGCTTTAGATGAAATAAACTTAGTCAAGAGCAAATTGAAACTGGTATGGAATATGTAGAAACCTATCATCCAGAAGCATTGCCAATTATTATTAATTACCATGCAAATTGTGCACTCTTTGAACCATATATATGTTTTCTAAAAATTTAATTGAGAATGTAAAAGTAAAAATTCTATGAAAAATATAAATACGATAGCATTGGAACTTGCTCAACAGCTATTGCATCGTCAGCTAACATAGAAAGACTCTTCCCATCATACGGTTTAGTCCATTCGAAACTACGTTATCGGCTAGGCAATGTCAAAGCAGCTAAGTTGGTGTCAATTTTTAAAGTGCTTAATTCCATCAGTGATGACGTGACTGATCAGATCAGATCAGATTGATGACTATGAGACTGAAAGAGTGTGAGAAATTTTTTAACACTTGTATGCATAATGTTTTAAGTTTTCCAATTTTAAATAAATAAATAATATGTATGTTAAAGTTAAAAAGTTTGTATGAAGAATGTGATAATTTTTCCTATTTTTAAATGTTTTAAGTATTTCAATTTTTGTTATGTTCCTATTAATAATAAATAAATAAATAATATGTATATAAATTTGTATAATTTTTCCTATTTTTATCCATTATATTAATAAAGAAAATGAAAAAAAACCGCTAGTTTCATTTAAATGTTTAAAACAGTTGATTGCAACAAAATGTTTAGAACGAAAAAACCCTGGGATAAAGTGAGCACAATCAATTCAAATAGTATCGATAACTTTGTGCAAATTCAAGCTAGCACAAATCTTTTAATTATCATCCGATTTCGATGAAACTATTACTGTTATTTTCTAGTATATTAACATAGTAATACAATATGTCTCAGTAAGTTGAAACCATATGGGAAACTTTTTTATTATTAATTTTAGGAAAAAAACTTTTTCTCCATAAAAAGTTCAGCATGTTCTAAAATCTAAAATAGACTGCTCTGGTACAACTGACGGAGGATATCCGAAGTGCTTTTGACAATACTCCTCATGAGGCTATCAAAAGAGCATTAAATAGAAGAGGTGTAGACAGCACAACATCCAAATGGATGTCGGAACTGCTCACCACTAGAGTAGCAGAGACGAGGACGAACAAAGACATTGTCTCCATCTGTACAACCAGAGGATGTCCACAGGGAGGAGTAGCATCCCCATTAATGTGGAGCCTGACGGTTGACGAACTCCTGTGTGGTTTGACTGACCTCGGAATATCCTGCCAAGGATATGCTGATGATATTGTCATAACAGCCAGGGGAAAATTCGAAAATTTCCCTTTGTGACATCGTACTAAAGGGTCTGAACTATACAAATAGCTGGTGTAGGCAAGTGGGACTTAACACCAACCCTACCAAAACCATCTTAATAGCCTTCACTAAGAAAAGAAAGCTCAACCTCAAAACCATTAAACTTGATGGGAGCGAAGTTGAATGGAGACAAGAAGTCAAGTATCTAGGTTTGATTCTAGACAGTAAACTCCTGTGGAATAAACACGAAAAGGAGATTATATGCAAAGCAAAAATTGATCTAATGGTGTGCAGGAATCTGGCAGGGAGAAATTGGGGGTGCAACCCAAAAATCCTGAGCTAGATGTACACTGCCATAGTGAGACCAATTATCACTTATGGAGCCATTGCGTGGAGTAGTAGAACTAGTCTATTGACAACGAGAGAAAACCTCTCAAAAATTCAAAGACTAGCCTGTATGTGCATTACAGGAGCAATGAGAACATGCCCAACGGCAGCCATGGAAGTTATTCTCAACCTCACACCACTACGTATGATGGTGGAAAGTGTTGCAGAAAGAACAAGATACAGACTAAGTAGAGAGGGAATCATTAAAAAAAAACCACCTCCTTACTTCTTAGAAATCAGAAAACCTGGGGTATGCCACAAGATGGTATGATGAAAAGGTATAACTTTTCAAAGAAATTCGTTACGGAATTAAGCAACAAGAAGGAATGGGATCCAAATACCATTACCAGACTTGGAAAGAATGCCATTCAATGGTACACAGATGGCTCAAAAGCAATAGAAGGAACTGGGATAGGAGTGTACGGGCCAGGAACCAAACACTCTGAAAACTTGGGAAAACCCCCGAGTATCTTTCAAAAGGCAAAAGATTATCATAATGTCGGATAGTCAAGCAGCCATTAAAGCACTGAGCTCTTGTGTTATTAGTTCCAAAATGGTGTGGGAATGCCTAGGCAAACTAAATGAATTAGGCGAGAACAATATAGACACCTTTCTATGGATTCCAGGACACACTGGATAGAAGGAAATGAAATAGCAGATGAACTAGTGAAGAGGGGGACTGGAACACCCTTTTGGGGGCCGGAACCCTTTTGCGGTATCAGCTCCAATGTAATATTGGAAGAAATAGGCAAAGCCGAAGAAAAGAGAAGATCTGACCATTTGGAAAGATCTAGTAGGACTTAGGCAATCAAAGATTCTTCTGGGTGACTACAACCTGTTGAGATCAAATGAATGCATAAGTCAAAGTAAAACTGCACTAAGAGTTTTAACAGGCATCCTTACGGGACATTGTCGCCTGAATGGGCACCTGAAAAAGCTCAAAATAGCGGAGGAAGATGAATGTAGATTCTGTGGTATGGAAGAAGAAACTTCCATCCACATACTTGCGAACTGCACAGCAATTCAGAATCCTAGGGCACAACACCTAGGAGATTACTGGATAGAAGTGGGACATTTACCTAAGTTGAAGCCTGCAGATATCCTAAGATTCCTCCGGGAAATAGGACTAAAGCAGGTGTACTAGTCTCTGAGACTTTCCTCAGGAACAAAGTAGAAGTAAGAGGGCACAATAAATCTTTTAGGTCTCAGTGAATGTCACCCCAATTTACATACTTACATACAAAATCTAAAATACAATTATCAGATATCAATATTTTTCAGTATTATACGGGGTTTGTCAAAAAATATGAATTTTACTCAGGAGTAAAGAAAGTACCTTTAAATTTGACAATATCGAAAAATGTTATAACTGAACACTACGTTTAAATTTGCAATAACATCCATTTACATTGAAAAAATAGGTTTTATGCTTGTTTAATATTGTTTCTATTTTGAATGAACATTTATCTCTTGTGATCATAACAGTCATGATAACCCTCCAGTTTGTGGATGATTTCTAACAATTTTGCAATTTATTTATTATGCATTTATTTTGCAAATACAAAAAATAAGTTGTGCAACTAACTTAATATTAATTCTAGAAATAAATAGAAACTTAATTTTCACTCATTCCACTAATGTCTTCGTCTAGTTCAATGCAAGTGTTCGTTCTATTGGCAAATTCACGTGATACTTTCCTGATCATTTCTGGAGAAATTTCCTGGCATTTTTCTAAAATTATTCTTTCTCAATCGTCAACATCTTGAAACGGCCCTTCCTGGTAAACTTCTTGTTTCAAGTAGCCTCACAGCCAGTAATCAAGGGGAGTAAGGTCAGGAGTTACAGTCAAACATTTGTTGCTATCAAAAATTCATTAGTTTGTCAGTTCATCCTAGATTACACGTAACTACAGTAAAATTTGCATTGTTATTGTACTTAGAAATACCTTTAAGAAATGAATAAATTTAAAGGTGCTTTACTCTTGAGTAAAATTCATCTTTTTTGACACACCTCGTATAATACTGAAAAAATTGATATCTGATGATTGTATTCCAGATTTATGGATAATAAGTTTTTATCCTAAAATTACTAATAAAAAAGTTTCAAACTTACCGAGACATATTGTATAAAAAACGTGGTTTTTTTTAAATTTGATTCAATAATATGATTGCGCAAAAATTGTCAAAAAAGGTCAATAATTGTTGAAATATTGAAAAAAAATGGTCAATAATTGTCAAAAAATGGCAATAATTGTCGAAAATGGTCAATAATTGTCAAAAATGGTCAATAATAGTCAAAATTATGAAAAATTGGTCAGTAATTGTTAAAAATTTTGAAAAATGGTCAATAATTTTCAAAAATTGTCAAAAAGGTCAATTATTGTCAAAAACTGTTAAAAATGAACAATAATTGTCAAAAATGGACGATAATTGTCAAAAACTTGAAAAAATCTGAAAAATGGTCAAAAATTGTCAAAATTTTTAAAAAAATTTTGAAAAATGTTCAAAAATTGTCAAAAATGGTCAATAACTGTCAAAAACTATCAAAAATGGTCAAAAACTGTCAAAAATGGACAATTATTGTCAAAATTAGTCAATAATTGTTGAAATTTTGAAAAGTGGTCGATAATTGTCAAAAACTATCAAAAATCAAGATTGGGCTGATTAAAATCACGATTAAAATCGCTTGATTTTTAAAATTAAAATCTGATTTAAATCATATTGTATAAAAAACGTGGTTTTTTTTAAATTTGATTCAATAATATGATTGCGCAAAAATTGTCAAAAAAGGTCAATAATTGTTGAAATATTGAAAAAAAAATGGTCAATAATTGTCAAAAAATGGCAATAATTGTCGAAAATGGTCAATAATTGTCAAAAATGGTCAATAATAGTCAAAATTATGAAAAATTGGTCAATAATTGTTAAAAATTTTGAAAAATGGTCAATAATTTTCAAAAATTGTCAAAAAGGTCAATTATTGTCAAAAACTGTTAAAAATGAACAATAATTGTCAAAAATGGTCGATAATTGTCAAAAACTTGAAAAAAATCTGAAAAATGGTCAAAAATTGTCAAAATTTTTAAAAAATTTTTGAAAAATGTTCAAAAATTGTCAAAAATGGTCAATAACTGTCAAAAACTATCAAAAATGGTCAAAAACTGTCAAAAATGGACAATTATTTGTCAAAATTAGTCAATAATTGTTGAAATTTTGAAAAGTGGTCGATAATTGTCAAAAACTATCAAAAATCAAGATTGGGCTGATTAAAATCACGATTAAAATCGCTTGATTTTTAAAATTAAAATCATGATTTAAATCATATTGTATAAAAAACGTGGTTTTTTTTAAATTTGATTCAATAATGTGATTGCGCAATATATTTTTTCAGTAAAACTGTTTTGTATATTTCTATTGTTACAGGCCCTAGCCGTCGAGTAGCGCCTTCCATCACGCTGCCAGTCACCCTGGAGGACCCTGCCACCAATTGGAAGGGACCGCCGCCCGGTTCGGAACCCCAAAGTTTCGCACAAGGGCCAGCCAACTCGTTTTCAGGGCCACCGGCTGGCTTCCAAGGACCCTCGCCTTTTCAAGGCCCCCCGGCGGGGCTGGGTCGCCAGCCGGTGCACCTCCATACCAGGGGGGTCCTCCACCGGGTTCAACTACACCCCAATACACCGCATCTCCAGCTCCATCGGGTTCATCAACTCCTGGACCTGGTCCGCCGCCTAACGCGGGTTTTCCACCTCCAAATAGTGCCGGTCCACCGTACAATGGTCCCGGACCTGGACCTTTCGGCTCCCCATCGGCGGGGGGGCCTCCGTTCGGCCGACCCGGGTCGTCAGGACCTCCTTTTGTTGGCGGCCCGGGTCCCACCGGTAATCACTTTCAACATTTCGGTCCCGGTCCTGGTTTCGGTATGCCACCGGGGTCACCATTCGGGCCTGGTCCAGGACACCCCATGTCGGGACCCATGGAGCCGGGTCATGGAATGATTTCTAGGCAAATGGGTGGACCTATTCCTGTTGAACAAGGGTAAGTACCTACTATAATAATTATTTTTTCTAATAATAACTAAAAAATGCGTTAAATATGTAATTTAAAATTTAAAGTTTATATCAAGGTGATATAAAAGGGTAAATCTTTTGAGTTGGAGATAATAGTTATATGTTTGTATAAATATTTATTTTACCATCGGGTCAAAAGTCAAGATAGATAAAAGGTCGCGAAACCGGTTTTTTTTTGTTCTCTTGCTTTAAGTAGCTGATCCAATCTTTTATAAAATTAACAACTTTTCATATGGATCATTTAGTTGTATGCTTATGGTTTTTTTAGGAATCATTATTTACTGAAAATATAATAATTAATACAAATCTTTTTGAATAGAGATGACGCTTTTACTTGATGAAGGAAGATCCATTCTGACAGGATGAAATAAAGCAAATTATAATTTTTTTTTTTATTTTGACAAATATTTTTACTAATTTATAAAAATTTCATTTATAAATAAAACATGTTTCGAATAATCGTATAATAATGAGTTAATTTATATTAATATTAGGTGTTGCAAATTATACAAGTATCCAGTTTAAAACAATTATTTTAACACATTTCGATTGATTTGAGAATTTTAATTTTTTGTTTTTTTTTACATCTGCACCATTGATTTAGCACGTGTTCGTCTCTCTTTTTCCCAAGCTAGCGTATGCCTAATCAAACTAAAAAGTCAACGAGAGAGACGAACGAGTGCTTTAATAATTGTAATTCATTTTGGACAAACTTTACCGCTTAGATACTAGTATGGGATGGGAACCATTATCTATTTGGGATTCTTGTAGTTCTAGAAGTTCTATTTTAATTTAGATTCTAGCAGGGTTGGGCTGTTAAAATTGGACAATAATTGTCAAAAATGGTCGATAATTGTCAAAAACTTTTAAAAAAATCTGAAAAATGGTCAATTGTCAAAAATTTTAAAATTTTTTTGAAAAATGTTCAAAAATTGTCAAAAATGGTGAATAACTGTCAAAAACTAGTCAATAATTGTCAAAAAGGGTAAATAATTGTCAAAATTTTGAAAAAAATGGTCAATAATCCTCGAAAATGGTCAATAATTGTCAAAATTTTGAAAAATGGTCAAAAATTTTGAAAAATGGACAAAAATTTTGAAAATGGACAATAATTGTCAAAAACCGTCAAAAATGGTCAATACTTCTCAAAATTTAAAAAAATTGGTCAATAATAGTCAAAAATTGTCAAAACTGTCAAAAATGATCAATAATAGTCAAAATTATGAAAAAAATGGTCAATAATAGTCAAAATTATGAAAAAAATGGTCAATAATTGTTAAAATTTTTGAAAAATGTTCAATAATTTTAAAAAATAATCAATAATTTTCAAAAATTGTCAAAAAAGGTCAATAATTGTTAAAATATTGAAAAAAAAATGGTCAATAATTGTCAAAAAGGGCAATAATTGTCGAAAATGGTCAATAATTGTCAAAAATGGTCAATAATAGTCAAAATTATGAAAAATTGGTCAATAATTGTTAAAAATTTTTAAAAATGGTCAATAATTTTCAAAAAGGTCAATTATTGTCAAAAATGGTCAAAAATTGTCAAAAATGGTCGATAATTGTCAAAAACTTTAAAAAAATCTGAAAAATGGTCAAAAATTTTAAAAATATGGTCAATAATTGTAAAAAACTGTCAAAATTTTGAAAAAATGGTTAATAATTGTTGAATATTTTCAAACCCTGTCAAAAAAATTGTCTAAATTTTGAAAAAATGGTCAAAAATTGTAAACATTTTGAAAAAATGGTCAGTAATTGTCAAAATATGGTGAATAATTATCAAAAATTGTCGAAAATTTTGGTAAAAAATTGTTAATAATTGTCAAAAATGGTCAATAATTGTCAAAACTTTTAGAAAAATGTCAAAAATTAGTCAATGATTGACAAAAATGGCCAATAATTGTTAAAGATTATTAAAAATTTTGAAATATTGTCAATAATTGTTAAAAACTGTCAAAATTTTGAAAAAATGGTTAATAATTGTTGAATATTTTCAAAACCTGTCAATTGCCAAAATTTTTGAAAAATGTTAAAAAATTGTCCAATTTTTGTAAAAATGGTCAATGGTCAAAATTTTGAAAAAATGGTCAAAAATAGTCAAAAAATTGGAGAAATGGTCTATAATTGTCAATAATTGTCAAAAATTATCAAAAATTGTTAGAAATTGTCAATTATTGTTAAAAACTGTCAAAAATAGACATTTATTGTCAAAAACTGCCCAAAAAGGGTTAAATATTGTCATTAATTTTGGAAAACAGTCAAAATGGTCAATAATTGTCAAGAAATGGTCAATAATTGTCAAATATGGTCAATAATTATCAAAAATTGTCGAAAAATTTTGTAAAAAATTGTTAATAATTGTCAAAACTTTTAGAAAAATGTCAAAAATTGGTCAATGCTTGTCAAAAATGGCCAATAATTGTTAGAGATTATTAAAAATTTTGAAATATGGTCAATAATTGTTAAAAACTGTCAAAATATTTGAAAAATGGTCAAAAATTGTCAAAATTTTGAAAAAATGGTCAAAAATTGTAGAAATTTTGAAAAAATGGTCATCAATTGTCAAAATTTTTGAAAAATGTTAAAAAATTGTCCAATTTTTGTAAAAATGGTCAATTGTCAAAATTTTGAAAAAATGGTCAAAAGCTGGACAATTATTTTCAAAATTCTGAAAAATAGTTGATAATTGTCAAAAATTGTTAAGTTTTTTAAAAAATTGTCAAACATTTTGAAAAAATGGTCAAAACTAGTCAAAAATTTGGAAAATTGGTCTACAATTGTCTATAATTATCTATAATTGTCTATAATTATCTATAATTGTCAAAAATTATCAAAAATTGTTAGAAATTGTCAATTATTGTTGAAAACTGTCAAAAATAGACATTTATTGTCAAAGACTGTCCAAAAAGGGTTAAAGATTGTCACTAATTTTGGAAAAAAGTCAAAATGGTCAAACTGGTCCATCATTGTCAAAACTTTTAGAAAAATTGTCAAAAATTGTCAAAAATGGTCAAAAATGGTCAAAAATGGTCAAAAATGGTCAATAACTGTCAAAAACTATCAAAAATGGTCAAAAACTGTCAAAATGGATAATTATTGTCAAAATTGGTCAATAATTGTCAAAAATTGTTGAAATTTTGAAAAGTGGTCGATAATTGTCAAAAACTATCATAATCAAGGTTGGGCTGATTAAAATCACGATTAAAATCGCTTGATTTTTAAAATTAAAATCATGATTTAAGTCAATTTTTTCTTTTTTATTCAGAACCAGATAGCAACATAATATAAAAGTTTTCTCAAAAATCAAAAGAAGTATCTGCTTTTAGCAAAAACAACAAAAAAGAAGTACATAATTCCAAATTATTAAAGTAAACGTAACACCTAAATTTTATTACTGTATATTTTCAGTCTATTCATTTTCGTTATACAATTTAAACAAAAACACGAGTTTTCCTCCTTTTTCTATGCTTTTTGTATTATAATTTTTAGACTTATACATTAAAATAATTAACAATAATTTCAAAGAATCAAAATGTTCAAATTTTATATTCAAATTTAAAAAATCAAAAAAATCAATGTTTTTTTATTTTTTTAATAAAAATCAGATTTTGCCCCACCCTGGATTCAAATGATAAGCCACCACAACTCTTTGTATATACAGGCTGCGGCAGATAATCCGTTAATTGGAAAAATCTCACCCTGTATATCTTTTGATTCTAGGAATATTTAGCTTATTTTAAACGATTTTCATCAATAGTTTCTTATAATTATATGTAACCGTTTTTTAGTTAGAGATACTTTGGATTTTATATAACCCCTAGAAAAAAATCTAATGGGGTTAAGTCAGGTGATTTAGGTGGCCACTCTAAATATCAAACCGAGGCGGATACAATAGACCAACATCGCGAAAGAATAGGGTACAAGCATAAATGTTGCTATTGGTGGGAATTGACGCTTTATCAGGTCTCCTAACACCTCTCATGCCTATTTTTTCAAAAAAATATAAACTTTACTTTTAAAACGACTTTAAAAATCATAAAATTTGAAAGTCCGCCAAAACGCGCTTTACGTCATAAAGATGGCTGCCCCATCCGTTGACGTCACTCCATTTGTTTACGTTCTTATTCTTGTATCACGCTCTGAGTTTTTGTGACCTAATTCGTTTTTGAAAGCTTTAAAAATGGATAAAGCCGAAAAAAAAACTTTGTATTCCAAGTATTGCATTGTTCCAGAGTGTAAATCAGAGGGATCAAGTACGGTTCGAAACTGGTATATCGTCCGAGCTTTTTTCTTAAAAAGATGAAAATCGAGAAGTTAAGAGGGATGGTAACACTTTTTCCAGCGCACTGTATATCTGACGGGATAAAATGTTGAATAATTTAGATAAACACACAAAAATTATTAGAAATAGCTGTTTCTTACTTTGTTTTTACTAATAGATTAGATAAAAAATTAAACAAATAAAAATAGTCCTATCCACTTTGATCGTTGCCGACAATTTTATTACTAAAAGGATATATATGTATAAATTTTTATTACTAATTTTTCTTGAAACCTTGACGAATTTAATATTTCTGGTTAGGTATTAGCTTGTCAATCGAAAGAAATTCAATAAATCTAAAAAGTATTGATATATTACACTACAAGGACAGAAAGTTGAGATTCATGCACTGCCTCATGCCGCGCTGTGCAGATACCTCAACTTTATGCCCATGTAGTGTATACTATTTTTCTTACTACCTCGGTCAAAAGTACGAAAACAATTAACATTAGTTATTTTTAAACAAATTTTGAGGTTATATGAGTGACAGTATAGCAGAGCTTGACATCCGTTGTAGTTGTACTTATTGGTGGGGTGGAAAAAGACATTATTGCGATTTCCGCATTTGACATAACCTCAAAATTAGTTCGAAAAATGCAAAACCTGCATTTTTCGTTTTTTATTATACTTTCGTCAAAAAATGTTCGATTTTGATGAAAATTTGGTGGAAGGTAGTTTTCATAGTCACAAACCATGAATAAAATTTTCGAATGAAAATATTGGAATTTTTTCCAGTTATAACGTTTTTTCTGTAAAAAACACTTTTTTGGGGGGGTGGAAAAATACATTATTGCGATTTCCGGCCAAAGTTGAGGTTCTAGAAAAAAAAGTTGAATATAAAAGTTGTAGATCTTGGAAAAATCTACAACTTTTTCGTCAGTGCCTTATTGACATAACCTGAAAATTAGCTCGAAAAACGCAAATACTGCATTTTTCGTTTTTTATTTTTTAGTTTTGTCAAGAGTTGTTCGATTTTGATGAGAATTTGGTAGAAGGTAGCTTTGATAGTCACAAAAATTTTCGAATGAAAATATTGAAATTTTTTCGAATTTTGACGTTTTTTCGGTAAAAAACACTTTTTGGGGGGTGAAAAAGGACATTATTGCGATTTCCGGCCAAAGTTGAGTTCCTAGAAAAAAAAGTTGAATATAGAAGTTGTAGATCTTGGATAAATTTCCTTAGTGACTTTTTCACATAACCTCAAAATTAGCTCGAAAAATGTAAAAAACTGCATTTTTCGTTTTTTATTTTTAGTTTCGTCAAAAGTTATTTGATTTTGATGAAAATTTGATAGAAGATAGCCTTTCATAGTCACAAAAATTTTCGAATGAAAATATAGAAATTTTTTCGAATTTTGACGTTTTTTCGGTAAAAAACACTTTTTGGGGGGTGAAAAAGGACATTATTGCGATTTCCGGCCAAAGTTGAGTTCCTAGAAAAAAAAGTTGAATATAGAAGTTGTAGATCTTGGATAAATTTCCTTAGTGACTTTTTCACATAACCTCAAAATTAGCTCGAAAAATGTAAAAAACTGCATTTTTCGTTTTTTATTTTTAGTTTCGTCAAAAGTTATTTGATTTTGATGAAAATTTGATAGAAGATAGCCTTTCATAGTCACAAAAATTTTCGAATGAAAATATAGAAATTTTTTCGAATTTTGAAGTTTCTTCGGTAAAAAACACTTTTTTTGGGGAGCGAAAAAAGACTTTATTGCGATTTCCGGCTAAAGTTGAGTTCTTAGAAAAAAAAGTTGAATATAGAAGTTGTAGCTCCTGGAAAAATCTACAACTATTATTATATATTAGTGACTTTTTCACATAACCTCAAAATTAGCTCGAAAAACGCAAAAACTTCATTTTTCGTTTTTTATTTTTGGTTTCGTTAAAAAATGTTTGATATTGATGAAAATTTAGTAAAAGGTAGCTTTTATAGTCACAAACCATGAAAAAAAAATTTCAAATTGAAATATTGGAAATTTTTCGAGTTATAACGTTTTTTGGGTAAAACACTTTTTTTGGGGGGTGGAAAAAGACATTATTGCGATTTCCGGCCAAAGTTGAGTTCTTAGAAAAAAAAGTTGATTATAAAAGTTGTAGATATTGGAAAAATCTACAACTTTTTCATTAGTGACTTTTTCACATAACTTCAAAATTAGCTCGAAAAACGCAAAAAACTGCATTTTTCGTTTTTTATTTTTAGTTTCGTCAAAAAATGTTCGATTTTGATGAAAATTTGGTAGAAGGTAGTTGTTTTCAGTCACAAACCATGAAAAAAAATTTCAAATTAAAATATTGGAAATTTTTCGAGTTATGACGTTTTTTCGGTAAAAAACCCTTTTTTGGGTGATGGAAAAAGTCATTATTGCGATATCATCGCTCTTATTCGACTAAAATTTGTCAACAAGATCAAATTTTGTTTTCTTCATTATCATAGGATTATAAAAAGACTGTGCAAATAGGAAATACGTAATAGATAATCTTACGAAATGAAAATAGATGCAATTTTTCCCATCGCATATTCAAAACCGAATATCAAAACTGTCGTGATCACGTCACGTTTTAAAATAACTGCTATTAAAAAAATTAAAAAATCACGATATCATTTCACAACGTGATTAAAAAATCACGATATCGCTCATCACTAACCTCGACAATACCTCACTTTTCTACCTTGGCGCATAATTACTATTTTTCGAAAACCAAACATTTGCGGGATAAAAAAGAGATCTCGATGTGTTGGTATTTTTTTTAGATCGTTCTGTAAAACATTATTTTTGATAACTAATTTCCACTATTTTAAATCACAAATTTGGGAGTAAATTGCTTAATTCTTTTCTGTTGAGAAAGGTACTTTAATGGTAATAATTTTTATTTTTACACCATCAGTTTTCTTTATCTTTCTAATCTGCCGCACTCTGTATAAAAAATTTTCTACCATAATACTTTTATAAATTTTCAATTTGGTTTCAATGTTTTTATTGTTTTTGACAAAAACTACAACTACAACATCAAACATTATTAGAATTATTTTAATATAAAATTATTT
The DNA here is from genome assembly GCA_947563755.1 of Lochmaea crataegi. Classification (NCBI taxonomy): domain Eukaryota; kingdom Metazoa; phylum Arthropoda; class Insecta; order Coleoptera; family Chrysomelidae; genus Lochmaea; species Lochmaea crataegi. Next base: position 16,834,612 of record OX387428.1, read on the forward strand.
TATATTCGGTCTTAACCTAAAATATCGTTCTTTATACAAACTTATTACGCTTGTCGACCAAGCAAATGCTCCGTTTTACCTGCTTCGTTTTTTGTGAAATAAAAGAAATTACAGGTAACTCCTAGGTAGGTTGGTGTAGAAGGTAGTTTTCATAGTCACAAACCATGAAAAAAATTTCAAATTAAAATATTGGCAATTTTTCGAATTATGACGTTTTTTCGGTAAAAAACACTTTTTGGGGGGTGGAAAAAGACATTATTGCGAGTTCCTAGAAAAAAAGAAAAGAAAAAAAAGTTGAATATAGAAGTTGTAGATCTTGGAAAAATCTACAACTATATCATTAGTGACTTTTTCACATAACCTCAAAATTAGCTCGAAAAACGCAAAAAACTGCATTTTTCGATTTTTATTTTTAGTTTCGTCAAAAAATGTTCGATTTTGATGAAAATTTGGTAGAAGGTAGTTTTCATAGTCACAAACCATGAAAAAAATTTTCGAATGAAAATATTGGAATTTTTTCCAGTTATAACGTTTTTTCTGTAAAAAACACTTTTTTGGGGGGGTGGAAAAAGATATTATTGCGATTTCCGGCCAAAGTTGAGTTCCTAGAAAAAAAAGTTGAATATAAAAGTTGTAGATCTTGAAAAAATCTACAACTATATCATTAGTGACTTTTTCACATAACCTCAAAATTAGCTCGAAAAACGCAAAAAACTGCATTTTTCGATTTTTATTTTTAGTTTCGTCAAAAAATGTTCGATTTTGATGAAAATTTGGTAGAAGGTAGTTTTCATAGTCACAAACCATGAAAAAAATTTTCGAATGAAAATTTTGGAATTTTTTCCAGTTATAACGTTTTTTCTGTAAAAAACACTTTTTTGGGGGGGTGGAAAAAGATATTATTGCGATTTCCGGCCAAAGTTGAGTTCCTAGAAAAAAAAGTTGAATATAAAAGTTGTAGATCTTGGAAAAATCTACAACTATATCATTAGTGACTTTTTCACATAACCTCAAAATTAGCTCGAAAAACGCAAAAAACTGCATTTTTCGTTTTTTATTTTTGGTTTCGTTAAAAAATGTTCGATTTTGATGAAAATTTAGTAGAAGGTAGCTTTTATAGTCACAAACCATGAAAAAAAAATTCAAATTGAAATATTGGAAATTTTTCGAGTTATAACGTTTTTTCGGTAAAAAACAATTTTTGGGGGGTGGAAAGAGACATTATTGCGGTTTCCGGCCAAAGTTGAGTTCCTAGAAAAAAAAGTTGAATATAAAAGTTGTAGATCTTGGAAAAATCTACAATTTTTTCATCAGTGACTTTTTTACATAACCTGAAAATTAGCTCGAAAAACGCAAAAAACTGCATTTTTCGATTTTTATTTTTAGTTTCGTCAAAAAATGTTCGACTTTGATGAAAATTTGGTTTTCATAGTGACAAACCATGAAAAAAAATTTCAAATTAAAATATTGGAAATTTTTCCAGTTATAACGTTTTTTCGGTAAAAAACACTTTTTGGGGGATGGAAAAAGACATTATTGCGATTTCCGGCCAAAGTTGAGTTCCTAGAAAAAAAAGTTGATGATAAAAGTTGTAGATCTTGAGAAAATCTACAAATTGGTGACTTTTCCACATAACCTCAAAATTAGCTCGAAAAACGCAAAAAACTGCATTTTTCGTTTTTTATTTTTAGTTTCGTCAAAAATTGTTCGATTTTGATGAAAATTTGGTAGAAGGTAGTTTTCATAGTCACAAACCATTTCATATTAAAATATTGGAAATTTTTCGAGTTATGACGTTTTTTTGGTGAAAAACACTTTTTTTGGATGGTGGAAAAAGACATTTTTACACCATCAGTTTTCTTTATCTTTCTAATCTGCCGCACCCTGTATAAAAAATTTTCTACCATAATACATAAATTTTCAATTTGGTTTCAATTTTTTTATTGTTTTTGACAAAAACTACAACATCAAACATTATTAGAATTATTTTAATATAAAATTATTTTATATTCGGTCTTAACCTAAAATATCGTTTTTTATACAAACTTATTACGCTTGTCTTAAAGTCGCAAGACCCAAGCAAATGTTCCGTTTTACCTGCTTAATTTTTTGTGAAATAAAAGAAATTACAGGTAACTCCTAGGTAGGTAGGTACTCCAAGTTTAAAATTTTAACAATGATTATCTATCTAGAAGTTTACGTTTATTTAACATTTTATCAATCCTTGGACACTCCTAAGTGATTTAGATATTTTTATTTTTATTGGACACCTACCAAGCAGTCTTTAAAAAATACCTGTTTCTGTACACGTGCAAAATACACTCGCCTGATTCCTGATTAGTTATTGTGGGAAAAATAAATAAACATTAAATTTGTGACACGTGATCCATTTTTGAATTTAGCTTTTCAGTAATTTTTCAACAAAATACTACCTACATGACCCCACTTACTATTTAAAAATATTGACGGGATGGCTGACACGTGATAAAAATGGCAAGGGAGGTAGATTTTGTATGCTATAAATGCCTCGATAAAAATAAATTTACGAGTCAGGGCGTTTTATCTTTTTTTTTTTTTTAAATAAGGGGGTTTAAGATTATCACTATAAAATCTCTTCCGAGTAGGAAATCTTGTTTATTTTTTTAAATTTAAGTAAATAATAAATAGCCATTTTACTACAATTTTTAGTTGCATTTAATTTGAATTTCTGTATTGTTAATTGACAATTATTTAATTAGCTTTTCTATTTATTTAATTACCATTGTAAGAATTTATTTTATACCTAAGCGTTTATATTTCCTCATTCGTTTATAGATAGCGCCGAATTTATTCTGTTAAACAAAAAAAAATACTTAAAAATCTCGCACTAACCCTTTATTCGAACACACCGTATAAAAACATACAAAAAAAAACAGCAAATATATGTAAATTTTTTTCTCTTATATTTTGCTCTATCTCCGTTCTACCCCAGTTCGGGGGTTGGTGTGGGCAGCTCTCCTCTCGCTAGGTACAGAACGCTACTGGCTCAATACGTCTATAGTGTAGTCATCGCGTCGGGGGCACCTGTTTTTCCTTTGCCTGGTTCTCTCCTATTAGCTCGCTCTTTAATATTATTCGCTGATTAAAATTATGCATTTAGGGTAATGCTAAATGTAGGAATTCATCGAGAGTACGATTTCATAGGTACACGAAATATACCAGTCATCTTATATATCCAAGAATTATTTTCTAAAGTTTTGTTAAGAAGGAACTAACTATCCGCGGCGGTTAAGGTGGCCATACACTACAAATTCTTTTTTTCTCAATTGATATTTTTTATTCATTTATTTATGTGTTTAATACTAGGGATGCGCGATACTATCCGATATTCCAGTGTATCGATACTTTTACTTCCGATACTCGATATTTTGTATCGATACTATGCTTTTCGATTCATTCCAAGTATCGATGAAATTGTAGTGTATCGATACGTTGCGATACGGGATTTTTAGTGGTATAGGCAAGTGGCGTTATATATAGTGATGAGTGATATCGTGATTTTTTAATCATGTTGTGAAATGATGTCGTGCTTTTTTTAACGAAATTAAAAATAAAAAACGAAAAATGTGGAGTTTTTTGCGTTTTTCGAGCTAATTTTGAGGTTATGTGAAAAAGTGACTAAAGAAAAAGTTGTAGATTTTCTCAAGATCTACAACTTTTAAAATCAACTTTTTATTTTAGGAACTCAACAACCCCCCCAAATAAAAGTGTGTTTTACCGAAAAAACGTCAAAACTCGAAAAATTTGCAATATTTCAATTTGAAATTTTTTTTCGTGGTTTGTGACTATCAAAGCTACCTTCTACTAAATTTTCATCAAAATCGAACATTTTTTAAGGAAACCAAAAATAAAAAACGAAAAACGCAGTTTTTTTGCGTTTTTCGAGCTAATTTTGAGGTTATGTGAAAAAGTCACTAATGAAGAAGTTGTAGATTTTTCCAAGATCTACAACTTTTATAATCAACTTTTTATTCTTGGATGGAAATCGCAATAATGTCTTTTTCCACCCCCCAAAAAAGAGTTTTTACCGAAAAAACGTTATAACTCGAAAAATTTCCAATATTTTAATTTGAAATTTTTTTTCATGGTTTGTGACTATCAAAGCTACCTTCTACTAAATTGTCATCAAAATTGAACATTTTTTAACGAAACCAAAAATAAAAAACGAAAAATGCAGTTTTTTGCGTTTTTCGAGCTAATTTTGAAATTATGCGAAAAAGTCACTGATGAAAAAGTTGTAGATTTTTTCAAGATCTACAACTTTTATCATAAACTTTTTATTCTAGGAACTCAACTTTGGCCTGAAATCGCAATAATGTCTTTTTCCACCCCTCAAAAAGGTGTTTTTTACCGAAAAAACGTTAAAATTAGGAAAATCTCGGATCGTTAACGTATCGATAGTTCGAGTATCGATAAATTACTATTCGATATTCTACTGTATCGATACTTTACGTTCCGATCCGTATCGATACCTAATATCGCGCAACTCTATTCAATACTTTCGTAACTTTGTGGGTGGTAATCCTGGTCTGTCTTAATACTTCATACCAGTAGGGTAGGGGGTATGTGGAGTTCGACAATTGAGTTTTGAAGTTATGAGGGGCACCGACTTTAAAAACGTGAGTTGTGGGGAAAACGTTTTAAAATTTTGAACACTAAAAAATCTGGTATAAAATGTTCATAAGCGAATTTTATCGGCTTTCCTCTCACTGAATGTTCAATGCCAGGTCCATAAAGGATGTTGCCAACATCCATGGTATCTAAAGCACCTTTTTGCTCCTGTCTACGAAGAATCCTGCCTTCTTTAGTTTGTCTTCCAGCTTCCTGCCCAGCTCGGCTTATACGTATGGAGTAGGGATGGCGATTCTTTCTAAAAAATTTCGATTTTTAAATCGATTCGAATCGTAACCTGATGAATCGATACATAAAAAAATCGAGGTCTAAAAGATCGATTTCAAAAAAATCGATTTTTTTCAAGTTTGTAATATAAATCGATCTTTTTTATTGAAAAACAACAAGAAAGGTGCCCCTAAATAAACAATCTCTTTCCGGGATCTCTTATCAGTAAAATTGGGGATTTTTTTTAAGTTCAGGGAATTCAATAATAATAACAATTATTTTTTTATTACCATATTATTACCACAAAGTATCGGATTAGGAATGTGTGAGATTAATGGAAAATAATAATCGATAAAATAAAAATCGATTTTTCTTCATTCAAAATTAATGGATTTGTCGAAAAAATCGATTTTAATAAAAAATAAATCGATTTCTGCGAAAAGATCGTTTTTTGGATTGTTTTAAAAATGGACATGCTTTTCGTATATATTCCGATAATAAACCTAAGAGATTTATTCGTTAACGATATTTATCGGATTGAAAAAAAATCAAATAAAATTATACGAAAATTGTTGAAAAATTTAGAAAAATGGTCAGTAATTGTTGCAAAACTGTCAAAATTGGTCAATAATTGTTGAAAAATGGTTAATAATTTTTTAAAAATGATCAATAATTGTTGAAAAATTTGGAAAAATGGTCAGTAATTGTTGAAAAACTGTCAAAAATTGGTCAATAATTTTAAAAAATGTTCAATAATTTTCTAAAAATGATCAATAATTGTTAAAAAATTTGGAAAAATGGACAATAATTGTTGCAAAACTGTCAAAATTGGTCAATAATTTTTAAAAAATGATCAGTAATTGTGAAAATTGGTCAATAATGGCCAAAAACTGTCAATAATTGTTAAAAAACTGCTGAAAATTGTTAATAATTGTCAAAAACTGCTATAAATTGTCAATAATTGTCAAAAATTTTGAAAAGAGGTCGATAATTATCGAAAATTTAAAAAAAAAATTAAAAATGATCAATAATTGTCTATTATTGTCTAAAACTGTTGAAAAGTGTCCAAAAATTTTGTTAAAATTTTGAAAAATGGTCAGTAATTGTTGCAAAACTGTCAAAGTTGGTCAATAATTTAAAAAAAAATGGTCAATAATTGTTGAAAAACTGTCAAAATTGTTCAATAATTGTAAAAAATGGTCAATAATTTTTAAAAAATGGTCAATAATTGTTGAAAAACTGTCAAAATTGGCCAATAATTGTAAAAATGGTCAATAATTTCAAAAAAATGGTCAAAAATTGTCAAAAAGTTTGGAAAAATGGTCAATAATTGTTGAAAAACTGTCAAAATTGGTCAATAATTTTTTAAAAATGATCAGTAATTGTTGCAAAACTGTCAGAATTGGTCGATAATTGTCAATTAATTGTTAATAATGGACGATTTTTGTCAAAAACTGTCAATAATTGTTAAAAAATGAATTTACTGTTTGGACCCTTACTTTGTGGAATTTACTCATATTACTTTTTTAAATGAAACTAAGTGTTTCTAATTAATTCCACTATTTAATGAAAAAATTATGAAAACTCTAAGATATTGATAATTAATGTTAAAAAATGGTCAATAATTTTGAGAAATGGTCAATAATCGGCAAAAGGTGTCAAAATTTTGAAAAATAGTCAATAAATAATACGAGAGCCGTTTCTGAAAATCCACTCCTCAAACACACGTAATTTATACAAAATCGATTAATATTACTCGAAAAATCGAATAAAAATCGTTTAATTTTTCAAACATCCCTAATAGAGTTCCCTATAAGCTTTTTTGAAAAAAAAAGCAACAGTGTCTGTCGAGTCTACTGGGATCCGAGCGGTTCCGCTCTCATCACTACTTGCGATGATGCCGGGGCAATTGAAAAAAAAGCCGCTCTACAAAAAACATAAAAAAAAATCGAAAGTCGATTTTCAAGGGTGAAATATCGATTCATTGAATCGATTCAATACAACATATCGATTTAAAAAATCGATTGATTCGGCCCGAGGAATCGATTATTCGATTAATCGATTCCAGATCGCCATCCCTAGTATGGAGTCAGTTGATCGCGCCCAATAATGAGCGCTTGATCTACTAATGATTCCCATGTCTTGCATGAAGGATAGTGTCTTCATTGAAGACACTGGCTGCCACATAAGCTGCAATTTCAACGATGACAGAGGTTCCACTCAAGTGCTTTGGTGAGATTTTTCAAATAAGTTGGTTCAAACTCTCATTGTTGTCCGGCGTGAAGCCTCCGATATATTTACTGCTACATTAACCCAATATCATCATCATAAAACAAAATTTAATGGCTAGTGCAGGTACAACTCTGCGTAAAATCGACCGCCTGCTGATAACTCGGGTGGTTGGTGATTTATGACCATAAATTTCTGGTCTTACTTTACCTCGAAAGTTACAGATTTATATAAAAAAAATTTGTTTTTGGTACCGATGTTAATATAAATTTATCCCGGAAAGAACTTCAGACACCGTTTGTTGGCATAGCTTCGATATACAGAGATTTTCAATTTACCGCCATTTTTGGTCCAAGTCGAATTTTTCAAATAACTCCAAATACGCTAAAAATGTCAAACTTGGCAATAAAAACGACAGATTTAAAGTTACTATAAGTATAGTTTGGCAAGTCTATCTGAAGCTACGTGGCATCGGTAAAGGGTGAGGAAACATGGCCGATATCTGTCATAAACGTACCAATGGCGTACGGTATCTATTTTATAAAAGTATTGAAAATAATAATTATTATTATATAATAATAAACGCCACTGGATAATCAATATCAGTCAATTGTCGAAGTGACAGGAAAGAACACACGCACGCGCTTGCCAATAGGAAGTCGGGTGGTTACTTAGCAACGGAGGTTCGATAAATATTCGCCAATTGAGTTAGTTCGGTGGGCGTGGTAATTATGATTTTCGCACGACGTTGCCGGCTTGAAGGAAACCCATAACGTATTTGGAAAAGTGTTCATCTTTTAATATTCATAAATTGAAAAAATAATGTTAATAGACAAAATCCAATGAAACAAGCACATTAAAGAACTAACGTTTAATTATTATTGACATATTGTTAACAATAAAAAGTCCATTTTCTAATTATCATCACTAGATACTTAGCACTTTAGGTGTTTCATAGTTAAACGTGGCAATATCGAATGTTTTCGACCGCATTCCTTTCATAGCTTCAGTTATGTTTGCCAAACTATTGATTTATACAGGGTGAGTCATGAGGGACTTTACATAATTCTAATTCTACCATATGTAGAGTCACTCAGGGAGGATATCATGAGGCTACTAAACGAGTCAACTCCTCTTCTTTATTAATTTACAGTTAAAATACTTGAAATTTATAACATTTGTTTAAATTAATACCTTATTATGTGATACGTCATTATGGTTGTTCTATTTTTGGTAAGATTCGATCGTTCGCTAAAAATTGAATAAAAGTGCATATGACGTTTTCATTGGCTATTTATATAGTTTGAAAATCACTTATTGCATTAAAAAAATTATACACTGTGTTCATTTGAAAAGGACCCACCCTTAATATTTCAAAAATGGGACATATTAGAAAGACATGCCGAAACATGACAACTTTTAACTTGAGGGGGACACTTTTTTGCGCTAATGTCATAAACGTCAGATTCACCCCCTCCCTACTGGAGACATCCCTTACATTTTTTCAAATGGCATTAGGTATCAACTCACACCTCATTGTAAAGGTCTGGTAAATCTCTATTCGATCATTTCGTTTTACCTTTGATACCAGCCTTCCATTGTTATTTAATCGTTCTTTAAAATTGGCTCTTTTTCAACTTTTATTGCCTGAATGTTAACGGTGGTTACTTTGTACACATGATTAAATAGCAGTTTTTTCTTGTTAACAGTTGTCTTTTTACTATTTGTAAATTTTTTATTCTTTATAGAGTCTTTCTATCATAACACAATACGGGGGCATACGAAAATTTGAAAGAGAGCCAATTTTAAACAACGATTAAATAACAATGAAAGGATGGTATCAAAGGCAAAACAAAATGATTGAATAGAGATTTACCAGACCTTTCAAATGAGGTTTGACTTGATACCTAATGCCATTTGAAAAAATGTAAGAGGTGTCTCCAGTAGGGAGGGGGTAAATCTGACATTTATGACATTGGCGCCAAAAAGTGTCCCCATCAAGTTAAAAGTTGACGTATTTCGGCATTTCTTTCTAATATGTCCCATTTTGGAAATATTAAGGGTGGGTTCTTTTCAAATGAACTCAGTGTATGTATATACAGGGTGCAATATTTAATACCAATCCCTAAATTAATTTTTCCAAAGCCGGTCCTGGAATTTACTAAGTTTAGCTAATACCAGTCGAATGCTTGATAGTAGTGTACTGTATCATGAAAAAATTAGAAAAATCAAATGAACTGTGTAAACACTATAGCCAATTAAATTTTATGGTTAATTTCACAAATTAGCCTGTAAATTAATAAAGAAGAGGAGTTGACACTGTTTAGTAGCCACATGATAACCTCCCTGAGTGACTCTACATATGGTAGAAGTATGAAAAGTTCCTCATGACTTACCCTGTATAATTCCGATTCCACATTAAAACTGTTTTTTCCAATGCATTAATTTTCCGAAAAAATCTAATTTCTATGGAAAAGTCTCAATTTTAAATGATTCAAACCCTATGCATTGGTCATTTGGACGTTCTACAGTGCCGTATCCAATTATTTTTGTCCTTATTTTATAGAAAAAAAAGGTGAAAAACGCGTAGAATCAGTACAAAGCAAAAAATATCTAAATAGTTCATTAAATAAAGGGTACCAGAATAACTCGGGTAAAAATGCATACAGATACATTCAAACAAAAACGGAACATAGGGATTTTAAGCATTGTATCAGAACTGCTTTTGAACTAGTCGACCAACATCAAGCTTCAACACATTAAAAACACGATTGTTTCAATCGTTTATTTGGACACCTATAACATATCGTACAATTCCCACCACTCCGTATTCTCAACTGTGGGCGGTCCTTAATTAGCGTCAGACAGTCAGTCGATCGGTGAGAGTGTTCAAGCCCATAACTTCGTTTCAATTTAAAGAATCCTAGTTTGTTTTATTTACGAATTTATTTTTATTTTGCAAGCCGTTATGGCCAAAAGAAATCAAAACATATTATCTTAACTTTTCGATTTTAACAACATAAAACGTAAGCATATTGTTTCCATATGTAGCGTTTACTAACCCCATCAAATAATTATTCAATACTAAATCGCAGTTCGCACTTCGCACACACCTCGCACATAGCTAACAAATTTGGAAGGAGAAGGGGCGGGCTTTTTTACAGTGATTCTGAATCCAGCTGTCCAGATCAATACTTGATATTCATTGAAGTAAACTTATAGAAATGTTTTATTGGTGGACTATTTAGATCGGCGAATACACTAAACCCCTATGTTCCGTTTTTATTTGAATGTATCTGTATATTCTTACGATTCAAAATTCATCTGAAAGGGGAAATCCACATCTATCATATTCGCTGATTCAAGGCCCATTTTTATATTTCCACCATATTTATAAAATGGGTCAAAGATTTTGTAATTCCTTTTTAAAGGTCTTTATTGATCTCAGAAATTTTTATTGGCCATCTTTCTGGCCCCTTGATTTTTCAGTTGGTGTTTTAATTTCCAAATTTTTGCTGTTTTTCGAGGTTGGGAATATTTTGCGAACAATCACTGTCTAAAAATTTGTACATTATCGGATTGTCTTCGGGGAATTTCTCCTTTTTGGTTATGCCCTCATTTTTTTGCTCGAGTTTAGTGGTTTTTTTTTTGGCGCAAAACCAATTTTTGGAACTTTGGGGCCGGGAATACCCCCAACCCCCCCTCCAAATCGGCGATGAGGTGTGTGAAATTTCTAGATGTTCAATTACTAGTCAAACCCTATCCTTCACGGAAAATTCATGGATCGGTAGGATTTTTGTACACTTTGCCTACTTTTCATCCTTCATTTACTGGACTAAAAGTATTTAGTCGAGATAAAATAAACAGATATCTTTGTGATGGCCCAGATGAAACTTATCTTTTGCACAGCGGACGAAAAATACTTGCCTTCAAAAATAGTCGATTTTTCATTCGAAAATTGATAATTTTTTGTAAAGGTCGACGAAAAAATCTAGTATGCATCTCGGCGAAAAACTGTATTTTGTCTCGCCTACTGTTAGCCTCGGCTATCAATTTGCAAGCTCGACTATAATAGAGAGTTTTTCGTTCTTGGTACATAAATAACTATTTGGATCTGCTTTTAGTACAGGAAAATTAAACATAAAAACTTTGAATAAAAGAAAAAATTCATAAAATTTTCATATTAGGTGGAAATGTTTCTATTTAATGGTAGGAATAAAACTTGGAAAAGTTCCTACCTGACCACTTTCCGCAACCTTCTTAAGGACTATGCTTCCATCTTATGGAAAATAAAAGACCACTCAAATGCGGATATTTTGATACCAACTTATTCGTCTTGAAAAATAGAACATTTGATAACATTGCGCCAATGTTGTAATTTAATTAATAAACCCACAATTAATGATATTATTTTTAAAATCGCTTACGGAGATTGTATGAGTAAGACAGAGAGAAAATACGTAAATAGACATGTATTACAGATTCCACGAAGTAAGGATATCAGCGGTGATAAGAAATGAATAAATAAAACCAGACAGGGTTGAACTGACCTAATTTTATCAGTTAATTTTTATATTTTGTTTTTTCTTTGTAGTATTTTGTAGTGTATTTGTTGGCATCGGTAACTCTTTAAAAAAAAATAGGATAGGGAGGCGGAAAAACTTTTTTTTATATGCAAGATGTTAAATGTCTATTAACTGTTAATACAAAGATGCTTGTGAAATGTGTGTAGGTAATGAACCCGACGTAAAGGGTGATACTAAAAGATAATGTATAATTCTTAGGGTATCCCTTTTACGCGCTCCACCTTCCCCCCACAGGCAGTGCCTGAGGACCTCATTACCTTCTATCCGCGAAGTGTAGCTGAAAAAAAAATTTTTATTGGCCTAAGCCGGTTTTTATATTTTTTTGGTAGCTAAAGTCGCCTTTTTGCTTTATTAAATTATTTTGATGGCCGAAGCCGGGTTTTGTTTAATTTTTGTATTTTTTTGATAGCCGAAGCCGGGTTTTGTTTAATTTTTGTATTTTTTTGATAGCCGAAGCTGGTTTTTGTGTTATATATATTTTGATGGCGATGAGTGTTTTCCCTTGCGTGACATAAAAAGCACTGTTAACTGAAATCTAATTTGCAACATTATATTTCTTCATGATTAGGTATAGTTCGATCAGCAGCGTCAACTACAGTCAACCAGTCTACCTGTTCCATAATTAGGATACGTTAAGCCGTCACTCGAGTTCCCGTCATGGTGAAAACTGACCTGTCTAAAAGGTGTTTATGGTGATTACGGTAAATTCTCTGAATCATCTGATATCTAGCTATGTATTTATTGCAAATTGTAATAAGTGAACAGTAAAAGTTTTAAGGGAGGTCCGTTTTCAGATGTATGAAATAAGAAATAGTTATGTTTGGCACTATTACACGATATTATTTTATATGATATCATTATTGGAATAAAATACGGAATTTTTTATTACTACTGAACTGAGTCATAAATACATACATGTAAAGAAGCTAACCTAACCTAACCTAACATATAACCTAACCAGAAAGGGTTTACCCTTTTCACTTAGTATTACTTCAAGCATTTTGTGTATCACTATAGCGTACGACAACAAACGTTCGGAAATATGTATATTAATAAACTGCCGTTTCGAAAATGACAACTTAATATAATAGAAAATATAATAGAAAAATATATTCCTTGCAATTAGTACTGACAGTCCCCCTAGCCACCCCAATAGGTTATTCAACTTTTTCATTAGAATTCAGGATTACGAATAGGTATTAGGATTTACTGGAATTTTCAAAAGTATTTAGTTTACCTGTAAGCGGATTGAATAAACTGGACGGCAATTGGAGTGCGGGAACTCATGTGTATTTTATTGTCATTAAGAATCCTGACGGGAATTCGTTTGTACCGGAATTGTTTACGAAATACGTGTCGGTCAGCTATTAAATGTACCTATTATAATTTTACTATTATAATATAGAAAACGTTATAATAAACTGCTATTACAAAATGACAAACTTATGTAAAGATGTTAGATTGTCAATTGAGAGATGTACCTTTTTTACATAATTTGATTGCAATCTATCATATCTTTATACAACTGAAAAATATAATCCTATTATTTTGTTTCAACGAAACTGGTATTCATCGTATGTACAACTATATTCACAAGTCCGACTCTGTTTCACCGCAGCAGGTGGAGTCCTATTGAATGGTTAGATTTTGTAATCGAATCGAAAATTTCTGACAAATGAACTGATTTTGTGGGTTTATTAATTAAATTACAACATTGGCGCAATGTTATCAAATATTCTATTTTTCAAGACGAATAAGTTGGTATCAAAATATCCGCATTTGAGTGGTCTTTTATTTTCCATAAGATGGAAGCATAGTCCTTTGCTCAAAATCACCCCATATGGTGCCGGTTAAGCAGAATGGCGAAGCATCGGCAATGGTTGGATGGGAATTTTTCATGGTTTTTGTTCATACTTTTATATAGGAAAATTTTCACTTTATATGAAAACTTTATAATATTTTTCTACTCAAAAGTACGATTTGACTGTGCTATTCAAAAATTTTATACTTTAGATTTTTGTTATCGTTGCAAAATTTAATAGATAAGAAGTAATAATACTAACAATAACGTAACACTGGTTACAAAATTATATCCTGGTTCATTCACCCTCGAAAAAAATTATCACATATTTTATAGCTAGCGAGTTTGCAGACCCCTACTTGTTAGGTTTAAATGATAAAATTTTGTTTTTTCCAGTGCCAAAACAGCCAAATCTACAATTTGCATTTTAAATATGATTTTTAGAAATCCGTTCAAGAGTAGTCATCTCAAACAGAATAATGACAACCATTTCCTACAGTTAGGTAATAGGGATGGCGATCTGAAATCGATTAATCGAATAATCGATACCTCGGACCGAATAAATCGATTATTTAAATCGATATGTTGTATTGAATCGATTCAGTGAATCGATATTTCACCCTTGAAAATCGACTTTCGATTTTTTTTGTATTTTTGGTAGAGCGGCTTTTTTTTTCAATTGCCCCGGCAACATCGCAACTCGACTGACACTGTTGCTTTTTTTTCAAAAAATCTTATAGGGAACTCTATAAGTAGGGATGTTTGAAAGATTAAACGATTTTTATATAAATCGATTTTTCGAGTAATATTAATCGATTTTGTATAAATTACGTGTGTTTGAGGAGTGGATTTTCAGAAACGGCTCTCGTATTATTTATTGACTATTTTTCAAAATTTTGACACCTTTTGACGATTACTGACCATTTCTCAAAATAATTGACCATTTTTTAACAATTATTGACAGTTTTTGACAAAAATCGCCCATTTTTAACAATTACTTGACAATTATTGACCAATTTTGACAGTTTTTCAACAATTACTGATCATTTTTAAAAAATTTTGACAGTTTTGCAACAATTACTGATCATTTTTTTAAAAATTATTGACCATTTTTTTAACAATTATTGACCAATTTTGACAGTTTTTCAACAATTATTGACCATTTTTCCAAATTTATTTAACAATTATTGATCATTTTTTAAAAATTATTGACCATTTTTTACAATTATTGACCAATTTTGACAGTTTTTCAATAATTATTGACCATTTTTTACAATTATTGACCAATTTCAACAGTTTTGCAACAATTACTGACCATTTTTCAAAAATTTAACAATTATTGACCATATTTCAAAATTTTGGACAATTTTCTTATAATTTTATTTGATTTCAATCCGATAAATATCGTTAACGAATAAATCTCTTAGGTTTATTATCGGAATATATACGAAAAGCATGTCCATTTTTAAAACAATCCAAAAAAAAATCAACGATCTTTTCGCAGAAATCGATTTATTTTTTATTAAAATCGATTTTTTCGACAAATCCATTAATTTCGAATAAAGAAAAATCGATTTTTATTTTATCGATGATTCTTTTCCATTAATCTCACACATTCCTAATCCGATACTTTGTGATAATAATATGGTAATAAAAAAAGTAATTGTTATTATTATCGAATTCACTGAACTTAAAAAAAATCCCCAATTTTACTGATAAGAGATCCCGGAGAGAGATTGTTTATTTAGGGGTACCTTTCTTGTTGTTTTTCAATAAAAAAGATCGATTTATATTTACATTGTAAAAAATACAAACTTGATAAAAATCGATTTTTTTTAATCGATCTTTTAGACCTCGATTTTTTATGTATCGATTCATCAGGTTACGATTCGAATCGATTTAAAAATCGATCTTTTTTAGAAAGAATCGCCATCCCTAAATACCTAAATCGGATTTAGGAATTCCTAAATGCAATTTACGTTTGGCCACGCGCTAAGTAATACCTAAGAGGGATAATATTAGGTATTAGGCATATGCTGATCAAAGTAAAAGGTCGGCTTGGGTGACGAACACGTGTTTATGCTTTTGCAATTGAGTTTGGACAAACTTTAACGAAAATAAATATTGGTGTTCGGGCTTATTCGTGTATCGTGCAGGAAGTTAACTACAACAAAGACTGGTCTTTCGTAGTGATGAGAGATATTTCACGAACTGTTACTTTTTCACTGATACGAACAAATCACAGTTCCTATAAACGTGATGTGATCACAGCCAGCGAAAACGACAATGAATGGAAATATTCGAAATCGAACATAATATTGCTCTCATTCGACGAAAATTCGTCAAAAACTATGGAAATTTTTTTCAAATTATAATATTGGAAATTTTTCCAGTTATAACGTTTTTTCGGTAAAAAACACTTTTTTTGGGGGGTGGAAAAAGATATTATTGCGATTTCCGGCCAAAGTTGAGGTTCTAGAAAAAAAAGTTGAATATAAAAGTTGTAGATCTTGGAAAAATCTACAACTTTTTCATTAGTGACTTTTTCACATAACCTCAAAATTAGCTCGAAAAACGCAAAAAACTGCATTTTTCGTTTTTTATTTTTGGTTTCGTCAAAAGTTGTTCGATTTTGATGAAAATTTGGTAGAAGGTAGATTTCATAGTCACAAACCATGAAAAAAAAATTCAAATGAAAATATTGGAAATTTTTCCAGTTATAACGTTTTTTCGGTAAAAAACACTTTTTTTTTGGGGGGGGGTGGAAAAAGATATTATTGCGATTTCCGGCCAAAGTTGAGGTTCTAGAAAAAAAAGTTGAATATAAAAGTTGTAGATCTTGGAAAAATCTACAACTATTTCCTTAGTGACTTTTTCACATAACCTCTAAATTAGCTCGAAAAACGCAAAAAACTGCATTTTTCGTTTTTTATTTTTAGTTTCGTCAAAAGTTGTTCGATTTTGATGAAAATTTGGTAGAAGGTAGCTTTCATAGTCACAAAAATTTTCGAATGAAAATATTGAAATTTTTTCGAATTTTGACGTTTCTTCGGTAAAACACTTTTTTGGGGCGAAAAAGACTTTATTGCGATTTCCGGCCAAAGTTGAGTTCCTAGAAAAAAAGTTGAATATAGAAGTTGTAGATCTTGGAAAAATCTACAACTATTTCAGTAGTGACTTTTTCACATAACCTCGAAAAACGCAAAAAACTGCATCTTTCGTTTTTTATTTTTAGTTTCGTTAAAAAATGTTCGATTTTAATGAAAATTCAGTAGAAGGTAGCTTAGAAAAGTCACAAACCATGAAAAAAAATTCAAATTGAAATATTGCAAATTTTTCGAGTTATGACGTTTTTTCGGTAAAACACACTTTTTTTGGGGGGGTTGTTGAGTTCCTAGAATAAGAAGTTGATTATAAAAGTTGTAGATCTTGAGAAAATCTACAACTTTTTCATTAGTGACTTTTTCACATAACCTCAAAATTAGCTCGAAAAACGCGAAAAACTCCACATTTTTCGTTTTTTATTTTTAGTTTCGTTAAAAAAGAACATCATTTCACAACGTGATTAAAAAATCACGATATCGCTCATCACTATAGATAACGCCACTTGCCGCTACCACTAAAAATCCCTTATCGCTAGGTATCGATACACTACGAATTTATCGATACTTGGAATGCATCGAAAAGCATAGTATCGATACAAAATATCAAGTATCGAAAGTAAAAGTATCGATACACTGGAATATCGGATAGTATCGCGCATCCCTAGCCTGCATACAGGCGCAATTAAAATTTACAGTACCGCGGAGCTGGAGCTGGGTACTGGTATTTGAATTGTTTTCGAAAATTAGAAAAACAAATGAATGAAATTTTATTTTCTGAAAATTCAAAAATATCTACCTATCTTCTTCGAGATCTTCTCAAGACTTTGTAGAGGCAAGACCTACCTACCTTCTTCAGGAAATCATTTCATTCATAAGCTAAGTACCTAAGTACAAATTCTTCTATAATTTTTTTCGTTTCCTGTGGCAGAATAAAATACATAAATTTTTTAAATTCTTTTTTTTTAAATCCTCAACTGCAAAAGTTGAGGGAAATATCACCCGGGGTAATTTTCATTCTTAACTTTTATTTAAATTTTACAAGGCGTTTCTACCTTTTCCGCCTTAGTTTTAATTAGTATTTTTTTTATCGACGTCAAAAAGGTAGTGGCGCCCTCAACTTTTACAACCTTTCTGTAATACTTGTGCAGCATAAACTTGGGGTCGAATCACCCTTGAGAGGAGTCTCTAGTCGGAGCCCTTCAAGCTGACGCCCTGTAAGGTTACAAACGCTTACCGTTACAATGTAAAGTACTTGGAAAATGTTCCATTCTTATTGAGAACAATATTTTCAATTAATTTATGTAGTGCCTTCTTTTAGTTGAATATTCGACTCGTACTTATAAAGTTTTATACATCCATATTAACTTTTATGAATAAATTAAACATCTTTGATAAAAACCCTGGACCTTTTTGGTTAAAATTTAAAAATACTTCTTCGATATCAGCCCGATTTTTCTTTTCCAGTCGTCGATTCGCCTTCGTTTCCAACTTCCTGCTTGTATTTGATAACGATTAAGCAGAGTTCAATAATTTAGATTATAACTTCCCAGTTCTTCCGACAAAATGATAGCGAATAATCGACGTGTTGTTTTATTTTTTATTTTGACCTACTTCCCGCGATAAAAAGAAGCAATTATTGTCGACTCCCGCTATCAAGTAGGTAGAAGACAAGAACCTTATCTAACTAAAATGTGTGTCGATATTAACTTTTAAGAAAGTCCCAATCGGTTGAAAATGAAAAATTATGTTCATCTTCTAAAACAGTGATATCCAAAGAGGTCCATGGATCTTCAAGGGTCGTAGTTGATGATAGAATTAAGCCGAAAAAATGTTCGCGTAATAACTTTCGAAGACTTTTCGTATAAATAGTCCGGTCAATTTAGACATTTGAAATAGGGATGCGCGATACGATCCGATATTCCAGTGTATCGATACTTTTACTTCCGATACTCGATATTTTGTATCGATACTATGCTTTTCGATGCATTCCAAGTATCGATAACTTTGTAGTGTATCGATACCTTGCGATACGGGATTTTTAGTGGTAGCGGCAAGTGGCGTTATCTATAGTGATGGGCGATATCGTGATTTTTTAATCACGTTGTGAAATGATGCTTTTTTTAACGAAACTAAAAAAAAACGGAAAATGTGCAGTTTTTTGCGTTTTCGAGCTAATTTTGAGGTTATGTGAAAAAGTCACTAATGAAAAAGTTGTAGATTTTCACAAGATCTACAACTTTTATGATCAACTTTTTATTCTAGGAACTCAACTTTGGCCGGAAATCGCAATAATGTCTTTTTCTACCCCCCAAAAAGTGTTTTACCGAAAAAACGTTATAACTCGAAAAATTTCCAATATTTCAATTTGAAATTTTTTTTCATGGTTTGTGACTATCAAAGCTACCTTCTACTAAATTTTCATCAAAATCGAACATTTTTTAAGGAAACTAATAATATAAAACGAAAAATGCAGTTTTTTGCGTATTTCGAGCTAAATTTGAGGTTATGTCAAAAAGTCATTAATAAAAAAGTTGTAGATTTTCACAAGATCTACAACTTTTATAATCATCTTTTTTTTCTAGAACCTCAACTTTGGACGGAAATCGCAATAATGTCTTTTTCCACCCCCCAAAAAGTGTGTTTTACCGAAAAAACGTCATAACTCGAAAATTTTCCAATATTTTAATTTGAAATTTTTTTCCATAGTTTGTGACTATCAAAGCTTCCTCTTACCGAATTTTCATCGAAATCGATCAATTTTTGCAGAAACTAAAAATAGAAAACGAAAAATGCAGTTTTTTGCGTTTTTCGAGCTAATTTTGAAGTTATGTGAAAAAGTCACTAATGAAAAAGTTGTAGATTTTCTCAAGATCTACAACTTTTATCATCAACTTTTTATTCTAGGACTTCAACTTTAGCCGGAAATCGCAATAGTATTAGTCTTTTTCCACCCACCCAAAAAAAAGTATTTTTTACCGAAAAAACGTCATAACTCGAAAAATTTCCAATATTTCAATTTGCAATTATTTTTCATGGTTTGTGACTATCAAAGCTACCTTCTACTAAATTTTCATCAAAATCGAACATTTTTTAACGAAACCAAAAATAAAAAACGAAAAATGCAGTTTTTTGCGTTTTTCGAGCTAATTTTGAGGTTATGTGAAAAAGTCACTAATGAAAAAGTTGTAGATTTTCACAAGATCTACAACTTTTATGATCATTTTTTTATTCTAGGAACTCAACTTTGGCCGGAAATCGCAATAATGTCTTTTTCTACCCCCCAAAAAGTGTTTTACCGAAAAAACGTTATAACTCGAAAAATTTCCAATATTTCAATTTGAAATTTTTTTTCAAGGTTTGTGACTATCAAAGCTACCTTCTACTAAATTTTCATCAAAATCGAACATTTTTTAAGGAAACTAATAATATAAAATGAAAAATGCAGTTTTTTGCGTATTTCGAGCTAAATTTGAGGTTATGTCAAAAAGTCATTAATAAAAAAGTTGTAGATTTTCACAAGATCTACAACTTTTATAATCATCTTTTTTTTCTAGAACCTCAACTTTGGACGGAAATCGCAATAATGTCTTTTTCCACCCCCCAAAAAAGTGTGTTTTACCGAAAAAACGTCATAACTCGAAAATTTTCCAATATTTTAATTTGAAATTTTTTTCCATAGTTTGTGACTATCAAAGCTTCCTCTTACCGAATTTTCATCGAAATCGATCAATTTTTGCAGAAACAAAATAGAAAACGAAAAATGCAGTTTTTTGCGTTTTTCGAGCTAATTTTGAAGTTATGTGAAAAAGTCACTAATGAAAAAGTTGTAGATTTTCTCAAGATCTACAACTTTTATCATCAACTTTTTATTCTAGGACTTCAACTTTAGCCGGAAATCGCAATAGTATTAGTCTTTTTCCACCCACCCAAAAAAAAGTATTTTTTACCGAAAAAACGTCATAACTCGAAAAATTTCCAATATTTCAATTTGCAATTATTTTTCATGGTTTGTGACTATCAAAGCTACCTTCTACTAAATTTTCATCAAAATCGAACATTTTTTAACGAAACCAAAAATAAAAAACGAAAAATGCAGTTTTTTGCGTTTTTCGAGCTAATTTTGAGGTTATGTGAAAAAGTCACTAATGAAAAAGTTGTAGATTTTCACAAGATCTACAACTTTTATGATCATTTTTTTATTCTAGGAACTCAACTTTGGCCGGAAATCGCAATAATGTCTTTTTCTACCCCCCAAAAAGTGTTTTACCGAAAAAACGTTATAACTCGAAAAATTTCCAATATTTCAATTTGAAATTTTTTTTCATGGTTTGTGACTATCAAAGCTACCTTCTACTAAATTTTCATCAAAATCGAACATTTTTTAAGGAAACTAATAATATAAAACGAAAAATGCAGTTTTTTGCGTATTTCGAGCTAAATTTGAAGTTATGTCAAAAAGTCATTGATAAAAAAGTTGTTTGTGACTATCAAAGCTACATTCTACTAAATTTTCATCAATATCGAACATTTTTTAAGGAAACTAATAATATAAAACGAAAAATGCAGTTTTTTGCGTAAGCGAGCTAAATTTGAGGTTATGTCAAAAAGTCATTAATAAAAAAGTTGTAGATTTTTCCAAGATCTACAACTTTTATATTCAACTTTTTTTTCTAGAACCTCAACTTTGGACGGAAATCGCAATAATGTCTTTTTCCACCCCCCAAAAAAGTGTGTTTTACCGAAAAAACGTCATAACTCGAAAAATTTCCAATATTTTAATTTGAAATTTTTTTCCATAGTTTGTGACTATCAAATCTTCCTGTTACCGAATTTTCATCGAAATTCGATCAATTTTTGCAGAAAATAAAAATAGAAAACGAAAAATGCAGTTTTTTGCGTTTTTCGAGCTAATTTTGAAGTTATGTGAAAAAGTCACCAATTAAAAAGTTGTAGATTTTCTCAAGATCTACAACTTTTATCATCAACTTTTTATTCTAGGACTCCAACTTTAGCCGGAAATCGCAATAGTATTAGTCTTTTTCCACCCACCCAAAAAAAGGATTTTTTACCGAAAAAACGTCATAACTCGAAAAATTTCCAATATTTCAATTTGAAATTTTTTTTCATGGTTTGTGACTATCAAAGAACCTTCTACTAAATTTTCATCAAAATCGAACATTTTCTAACGAAACCAAAAATAAAAAACGAAAAATGCATTTTTTTTGCGTTTTTCGAGCTAATTTTGAGGTTATGTGAAAAAGTCACTAACGAAAAAGTTGTAGATTTTCTCAAGATCTATAACTTTTATGATCAACTTTTTATTCTAGGAACTCAACTTTGGCCGGAAATCGCAATAATGTCTTTTTATACCCCCCCAAAAAAGTGTTTTACCGAAAAAACGTTGTAACTCGAAAAATTTCCAATATTTCAATTTGAAATTATTTTTCATGGTTTGTGACTATCAAAGCTACCTTCTACTAAATTTTCATCAAAATCGAACATTTTTTTAACGAAATCAAAAATAAAAAACGAAAAATGAAGTTTTCTGAGTTTTTCGAGCTAACTTTGAGGTTATGTAAAAAAGTCACTGATTAAAAAGTTGTAGATTTTCTCAAGATCTACAACTTTTATAATCAACTTTTTTCTCTAGAACCTCAACTTTGGTCGGAAATCGCAATAATGTCTTTTTCCACCCCCCAAAAAGGTGATTTTTACCGAAAAACCGTCAAAATTAGGAAAATCTCGGATCGTTAACGTATCGATACTTCGAGTATCGATAAATTAATATTCGATATACTACTGTATCGATACTTTACGTTCCGATCCGTATCGATGCCTAATATCGATACTTTCTAGTGTATCGCGCAACCCTAATTTGAAATAACAAAAGTTCCCGGAAAGCTGAAATTACGTGGAGAGCTTGGGAAGCAGTTTCAAAAGTCCCCATTAATCCCATGTGCGCTAAAAAAATTAATCGCTTACAAAGTTGTAAGCGCTTCTTCATGTAAATAAGTGTTCAGTTAGCAACTTTCTTCCTGTATAGTGAACCGCAGGTAGCGAGGACAATACCAATACCATTCAAATATATTTAGAAGTGATAAATTTGCCGTAACAGTGCAGTGTAGTTAGGTAAGAATAAGATCCTATTAGGTATTTTATTACAATATTTTTTATTTCATTTATATAAGTAGCACAGATATTTAATTAATAACTTTCGACGTATTTACGCTATTTAGTGAACTCCAGGTAGTGATAACAATAGAAACGGAAATCCTTGATTATTGAATTTAATTAATTAATTAGTAAGTTCTACATATAAGAATGATTTGTTAAAAAGGGCTGATTTGTTGAAAACTTGCAGATGATGTACCTAATCAAAATTCCATTTAATCAGAATCTGACGAATCTTCAACTCCAACATTAATTATTATACTTGTTGACATCATTTTAAATTAAAATATACTCGGAGTGAAACTTTCTTTATAAACTGCCAATACATAAACAAGAAATCAGAAAAGTATCTATTATATACACTTGCAAAATAAACCATTAAATGAAAACGATTTCTATTTATACTAGAAAGTACTATTCTGGTAGCCTCCGCCCATTAAATCAAGTAAGTTGTCATCCAATCAAGGCGCAAGATGCAATTGGGCGGATCCTATGAGAGTACTATTTTCTAGTATAAGTAGGTAGTATAAGAGCGTAATTTTTATGTCTAGGTTTTAGGTTGACACGTTTAAATATCCTACTTATTGTCCATATTTATTCGCTTTTGGATAATTGATATACAATTGATTTATTTTATCCTATGGTTTATTGCGGTTTTAGGGTCTCTTGCCTCAAATCGTGTTATCAATATGATAAAAATATATTATAAATAAAAACAACAATACTTAATTTAATAATATTAGACAAATTAATACAACCCTGATAAAACAGTAGTATTAACAAATAAACATCTTCACCAACTACAATTGTTTTGTTTGTTGCATTATATTTTTCTATTGCTGTTTCAATTATAAGGACCTCTACGTCATTTTGAGCATGTTTCACTGCATAATTTGCAATTGTCAATTTGTTACTTATCATGGAAATAAAACGAGATTTATTATTAATGTTAGCGAAAAATTGTTGTTGATTTGCTGGAACTGTCATGGATTCATCAAAGAAAATGTCGGAACCCGAAGATGTTTTTGTAGTTCGACGACGTTGTTCTGCAGAATTAATGTTTTTTATCGGTTCAATATAGCCATCAAATATTACGGTCACTGTATGAACATGACCATAATACCTACGTACATACTGAATATACAGTACTGAAGTACAGTATTCGCCAGCTAACTTGATATCCCAGAAATTACCTACTAAGAGAGACAGAGTAATAGTGCCCTGCCTACTCGGCTGCTATTGGTGGTTAAATTTTGACAAACGCCAATTGCATCCAACCTAATCAGGTGTTAAGATTTTCAGTAGCGTAGCGTCACACAGTTATTGTTTCTGCTTTGTACAATAAAGTGTTTGTAAAACAAACAGATATGTTTTATGACGTCAACCCTCTTGTGATTACTCTAGATGAAAGTGATTCCAGTAGCGGCAGTGAGTCAGATTCTTCATAAAGATAAAAACTGTTTATACCTATTCTTAGAAATATACCTAGCTTAAATAATTTCCCATTATCTTGTGTTTCTTTTATTGTCATTACTACCTGGAAGATATTATTTAGTTTCTAACAAATTTTAATTATAGTCCGTCCGATCCTAACTTTATAATCTTCAATTAGATAAATAACATGTTATTGTAATGGGTACCTTATTGTTAAAATATTATTTATGCACTCAGAATTCAGGTATAAAGCAGATCCGTTTCTATTAAAATCAATATACCAATAATTATAACAAAGAATTAAATATTATTTATTAAGTTAGGATCATATATTTCCGGACGGACTTTACTTTATTAATTGTACAAGTTGTGTTAATTTGTAACAGAAAGCGTGTCCTCGGAACTTGCACGGTACTGTTTACAGTTATCGGATGGGCGGCGTCAATAGCTCCCTAGAAAGCATTTAGGACATCAAGTTAGCTGGCGAATACTGTAGCGTTTGTACGATCAACTAGGGATGTGAGATTAATAGAAAAGAATCGATTAAATAAAAATCGATTTTTCTGTATTCAAAATTAATCGATTTGTCAAAAATCTATTTTAATGACTGATTGAAAGCAATCGTAAATGGTTGAATTTGTGGTTTTACTTGTGTTAAGTGCCTGACAATGTATAGAGGAACCAAAGTCAGTGTAACGACTGTTGTCAGATATATTTTCTAGAATTGTTATGCTCACTATACAAATGTTCTCCTTACTTCAGTAAGCTGTTAGTTCGTGATGTTCTTAGAAAGCTAGTGTGGTAATATTTAAAAAAATATACATAATATAAATTTATTAGTAAGCAATAAGATTAGTCGCTTAAAATTGCTGGAAAAAGAATAATTAATTAAAAACAACTTTATGTATGTTACTATATTTAAGAAATATTTTACATAACATAACAGCCCTGCAATGAAAAGCTAATACATCCAGTCTAGTATTTGGCATAA
Organism: Lochmaea crataegi; assembly: GCA_947563755.1. Lineage (NCBI taxonomy): Eukaryota > Metazoa > Arthropoda > Insecta > Coleoptera > Chrysomelidae > Lochmaea > Lochmaea crataegi. Next base: position 16,859,806 of record OX387428.1, read on the forward strand.
TATAACGAAGTAACCGGACAGTTTTAACTCGGCCAACTGGGACATAAAAATGGCCTAACTTGGGTTAGAACGTCCAGGGGTGTGCGTGAATTGTGTTGTAGAAAAATATTATCACTACTAATACCATACCATAGAGGTCAAATTATTTCCGGAAATTTTTTCGAGCTCATGAATATTAAGTGTATGGAAGCAGGTTACAAACTTTCTACTGATTTTAGTAGCTCAAAAGTGCCATTTTAGGACCTTCATTTTATAGTTACTTGGGCTTATTACAAGTGGTAGAAAATCATAACTTAATAGTTATTTGTGTATTTAGAGCGTAAAGTAACAGATTGCCGCTTGAGAAAGAATATCAATTTTACTTTACGCTCGAAAAATACACATAATTTTTTCTACAGGCGCCTTTTTAATAATTAAAACAGTTTTTTATATTATCTTAGGTTATAGTAGGAGTGCTAGAATAATCGTCATTTTCGCTATTCATCATGATTAACCTTAAAAAGATCTACTGACTAGGGATGTTAAAAAATAATCGATTTTAATATAAATCGATTACTTTTTTCTTATAATCGATTTTTATAGTAATATTAATCGATTTTATAACTTACGGAAACGGCTCGTATTATTTATTGACTATTTTTCAAAATGTTGAGAACTTTTGACAATTATTGATCATTTTTCAAAATTTTAACAATTATTGACCATTTTTGACAATTATTGACCATTTTGACTGTTTTTCAAATTAGTTACCATTTTTCCAAATTTTTGATAAATTTTGACCATTTTTCAAAATGTTGACAATTTTTAATAATTTTTGATAGTTTTTGACCATTTTTGACAATTTTTCGAAATTTTAGACCCATTTTCAAAATTATTGACAATTGTTTTTTCCAAGTTTTTGACCATTTTTGACAATTATTGACCATTTTTGACAACTATTGACCATTTTTGACCATTTTTGACAATTATTGGCCATTTTTGACCATATTTCAAAACTTTAACAATTTTTGACTATTATCAACTATTTTTCAAAATTTTGACAATTTTTAACAATAATTGTCCATTTTTGACAGTTGTTGACAATTTTTGACCATTTTTGATAGTTTTTGACAATTATTGGTTATCTTTGACAATTTTTCAAAACTTTTGTCCATTTTTCAAAATTATTGACCATTTTTCAAAAATTTTAACAATTTTTCTGAATTTTTGACCATTTTTCAAAATTATGGACCATTTTTGATAATTTTTGACAATTATCGTCCATTTTTCAAAATTTTAACAATTTTTGACCAATTTTGACAATAATTGACCATTTTTGACAGTTTTTGAAAATAATTGACAATTATTGACCATGTTTGATAATTATTGATCATTTTTGATAATTATTGATCATTTTTGATAATTATTGATCATTTTTGACCATATTTCAAAAATTGTAACAATTTTTGACAATTCAACTATTTTTCAAAATTTTGACAATTTTTAACAATAATTGTCCATTTTTGATAGTTTTTGAAAAATTTTGATCATTTTTGATGGTTTTTGGCAATTATTGACCATTTTTGAAAAATTTTTACCATTTTTCAAAAACAAATTAAAATTTTTGACAATTGATCATTTTTGACAATTATTGACCATTTTTGACCATATTTCAAAATTTTTGACAATTTTCATATAATTTTATTTCATTTTTAATCTGATAAATTGTTAAATATTTACCAATGGAGTTAATTCGGAGGGCGTGGTTTGATTAAATTAGCGAGCGAAAAAGATCCCTTTTTTGCTTTAGAGCGTAAAGTAACAATCCACGGCATTTGTCGACTTTACGATTTCATTTGAATATAGTAATTAGTCATTTTACGCGCGACTGTAGAAAAAAGGTTTTTCATTATACTTTTCATACTTTACTGAACACAGTTGTCTTAGCAACACTAAACCATAATTGTATTATGACAGCCGATGTCAGTGTTTTGAATTAAAGTCTAGTATAGTAAATACTTACTAGTTTTTGTATTAAGAAAGGTATAATGAAAAGTATCGTTCATTACACATCCATAAATGCTTTTCCCGTGCTTGCACGACTTCCCGTGTTCGGCTACGCCTCACACAGGAAAAGCCTATTTTTTGGACTCGTAATGAAATATACTATTTCGGAACCAGACTGTCAAAAAAATAATCTGTCATTATAAACGTCAAAAAATTTCCAGCGAATTATCTGTTGGCTAACCACAAGGGAAAAAATTTCACAATATTCGAATTTATAAAAAATGTATATGCACGCCATTGGGCGGCATTTGCCTTCAAAGGCATTAAAAATATAGGTCATTACATTAAGCCTAGAAGAAGAAGAACTGTACTTGTGGTATACATTATGGCATATCAAGTATAACGTGACTTACAATCGCGATATCTCAGAAATGGTGACTCTTGGAGAAGAAATTGTGAGGAACATTTTTGTAGATAATTTTAAGATCTACAACTTTGGTCTGAGGTACTTTTTCGATAAAACTTACCGCTTTCGAAAAAATCCAAAAAACCTCCAATTTTGAGTTCTGCTCCCGAATAACTTTTGTAGCGCACATGGGATTAATGGGGACCTTTAAAACTTCCTTTCTCATAGTGAACCCAAGCCCTCCACGAAATTTCAGTTTTCCGGGAGTTTTTGTTATTTGACCATTATTTTTATGTCTAGATTGCCCAGACTAAAATTAAACAAACTTAAATAGCTCCTGGCTTTAAAAAACTTTCTCATCTTTAAGTGCGGTATAAACAAATTGAAAAGCCTAGTTTGTGACAATAAAAAACAAATCTGTAACCAAAATATTTAATTTTAAAAAATTCCGTTTGGAAAAATAGATGAATTAAGAATTTCCAGCTAAATTGTAAAGGGAGTGCAGTTAGTACATTAAAAAGGATAACAAATTCTTGCGAATCCTCCCACTCGTAATGCGATACATCATTTTATTACTCATCATCCATCAATAATATACATTTGTGAGAAAGGATGAGAAGTTAATTGAGACAACGTGAAATTCAATAACCTTTCGAAACCTCGCAAAGTTAATAGATGTGGTCGTTGAAAATAAATTGATTAATTTTATAAAGTAGATAAAGAGGTTTAGTCTAGTGGGATAGTATAATTTGTAAATAATCGTTTTTTAATGTTACTAATTTAATTAATTTACTTCTATAATTTTCTTAATAAATCAACACGTTAACCTTAACATTGAAAGCATTATGATTATATTTGTTACAATAATTTTAAAGAGGAAGAGGATCATATAATAATACAGGGTGTTTCTAAATTCATGCGACAAAATTCAGAAGGTGATTGCTCGTATGATATTAAGATGGGTCTTTCCTATAACAAAATTTCCTCAGCCCACCCCTTACTGAGATATCACCCTTAAAAGGTGGTGACTAAAATTGAGTTTTTATTTTTTTTCTAAAATTTCAGTAAAGCTAGATACTTGAAATTCTGTAATTAGCAACCCTTACTTTATTTCATATCAAAACTTTTTTTCGAAATGAAGTTTTATGAAGTAAAATTTAACATAAAATCCTTTTTTTAATTAAAATTTTTTTTTATTCTTAAATTTTTTTCCTAGAATCAATAGCTGCAGAGAAAAAAAATAAACTCCATAATTTATAATTTTTTTTAATGTTGAAAAAATTGGAATCAAATATGGTCAATAATTATCAAAAATTGTCGAAAATTTTGGTAAAAAATTGTTAATAATTGTCAAAACTTTTAGAAAAATGTCAAAAATTAGTCAATGATTGTCAAAAATGGCCAATAATTTTTAGATATTATTAAAAATTTTGAAATATGGTCAATAATTGTTAAAAACTGCCAAAATATTGAAAAAATGGTTAATAATTGTTGAATATTTTCAAAACCTGTCAAAATATTGGAAAAATTGTCAAAATTTTGAAGAAATGGTCTAAAATTGTAAAAATTTTGAAAAAATAGTCAATTGTCAATATTTTTGAAAAATGGTAAAAAATTGTCCAATTTTTGTAAAACTAGTCGATTGTCAAAATTTTGAGAAAATGGTTAAAATTTTTGAAAAATTGTCAAAAACTGGACAATTATTGTCAAAATTCTGAAAAATAGTTGATAATTGTCAAAAATTGTTGAGTTTTTTGAAAAATTGTCAAAAATTTTGAAAAAATGGTCAAAAATAGTCAAAAATTTGGAAAAATTGTTAGAAATTGTCAATTATTGTTAAAAACTGTCAAAAATAGACATCTATTGTCAAAAACTGTCCAAAAAGGGTTAAAGATTGTCACTAATTTTGGAAAACAGTCAAAATGGTCAATAATTGTCAAAAAATGGTCAATCATTGTCAAAACTTCTAGAAAAATTGTCAAAAATGTCGAAAAAGGGTCGGTAATTGTCAAAAATCGTTAAAAACTATCAAAATATTTGAAAAATTGTCAAAAATTCTCAAAATTGATCAATAATTGTCAAAAATGGTCAATAATTGTCAAAAATGATCAATAATTGTCAAAACTTTTAGAAAAATTGTCAGAAATTTCGAAAAATGGTCAATAATTGTCAAAAATGGTCAATAATTGTCAAAACTTTTAAAAAAATTGTCAAAAATTTCGAAAAATGGTCAATAATTATCAAAAATCGTTAAAAACTGTTAAAATATTTGAAAAATTGTCAAAAATTCTCAAAATTTATCAATAATTGTCAAAAATGTTCAATAATTGTCAAAAAATGGTCAATAATTGTCAAAACTTTTAGAAAAATTGTCAAAAATCTGTAAATATGGTCAATAATTGTCAAAAATCGTTAAAAACTATCAAAATGTTTGAAAAATTGTCAAAAATTCTCAAAATTGATCAATAATTGTCAAAAATGGTCAATAATCGTCAAACCTTTTAAAAAAATTGTCAAAAATTTCGAAAAATGGTCAATAATTATCAAAAATCGTTATAAACTGCCAAAATATTTGAAAAATTGTCAAAAATTCTCAAAATTGATCAATAATTGTCAAAAATGATCAATATTTGTCAAAAAATGGTCAATAATTGTCAAAACTTTTAGAAAAATTGTCAAAAATCTCTAAATATGGTCAATAATTGTCAAAAATCGTTAAAAACTGTCAAAATTTTTGAAAAATTGTCAAAAATGTCCAAAAATTCTCAAAATTCATCAATAATTGTCAAAAATGGTCAATAATTGTCAAAACTTTTAGAAAAATTGTCAAAAATTTCGAAAAATGGTTAATAATTGTCAAAAATGATCAAAATTTTTCAAAAGTAATTGCCATTTGCTGGATAAATTGGTGAGGAGGCTGAGCCTCCGTAGCCTCCTCCGAGGAGCCGCCACTGATACAGGGTGATTGATTATTGCGCTGAAGTCCAGTATCTCCTATGTCCTTTTAGATATTAGTTACTTTTTAATTTTTGTCAAAAACTATAAAAAATATTGATTTTCTCAATATTCATGAAATTGTGTACAGGGTGAGTCAAAATGCAAATTCATTATTTTCTCTCTTTTTTTAAATGGATCACCCTGTATATTATATTACTATCGAAGAGAACTAATCTTATACTTCAATTTTTGTTCAGCACTCCCTATATACCTAAATTTATTACGTTTTGAGATATTTTGATTTTTATATTCAAAGTATTGAATAAGTATCTAAATGTTAACCAATAAGTTAGCCATGACTTATTTGTCAAAAACTGACAGTTTACTATTATTGTCTGTTTAATCAGTTTCAGTGAAGTTGTATCCTTGTTGCTATTTTTAAAAATTTTAACTAGGACAGAGATGAATTTTTCGCAAAAGGAAATAGGTTTGTTTACACCGTGTGGAGCAATTTGGTCCGTGGACCAAATCGTGGACTTATTTAGCTTAGAATAAGTGTATATACTGACTGTTTTGCTGGATAAATAGTCCAGGTTTAAAGCCTGGGACCAAAATTGACATTTTCATATTAAAATGACATAACCTGTATGTCTGAAAAAGTTGGCAACATATGAGAAACTTTTTTATTTGTAATGTTACGAAACAAAGTTATTCCTTATAAAAAGTTCTGCATGGCCCATAGAGTAAAACGCAAATGTCAGACGTCAATTTTTTTAAATCGTGTACAAGGTTTGTCAAAAAATTTGAATTTGATACAGGAGTAAAGTACCTTTATTTTTTACAATATCGAAAACTTTAATTATGAAAAGTTGTTCGAAATAGAAAACTATGTTTTAATATGCAATTAGATTATACAACTTGAAAAAATTATGTTATTTTTACAAATTGTTCTCAAAATATTAAATGTACTTTTAAGGTGTCGATAAGAATTGAAAATTACGTTTAAGTGCAATTACTGATTACTTCACTCATTATCTCATTGCAAAATTGATAAACTTTTACTTTATCTGTTAAGAATTAGCTCAAAAATAACTAATAATAGGAAATAAACCAGTTTCCATTAGAAATTACTTTCAAATTTTAAAATAAAATTCAAATTTCAATGCACTTTCCGACCACCACCCGAGGATTTCCGAACGCTACCGATGATACGTGTGATGTCATACCATTTGTTTACTTTTGTCAATATGCCCGGTATTGCATTAGGTTCTGTGTAGTTTTGTGTTTATATTGTATTTTAATTAAATATTAATTGCTTCATCGACGTAAAGATATTTATATGTTTGTTTGAAACCATTACGTGTTTGTGTGTGCTTTTTTTTGTTTCTAAAAGTCAACGTAATGTGGAAAGTGGACATAAATATTCGATATTTCCGAGGATATTTTAAATCTTTTAGAAGAATAGTAGTTTGTGCAACTAGTGTGGATATGATGGCCATATCGCACGAGGACGAAGTTTGAGCACGACGCCGTAGGGGGAGTGCTCAATCGTCTGAGAGCGATATGGACAATCCACACGAGTCGAACAGTATATTTTTTCTCGGCCCACTTAAGAAAAAATCTAGAAAATAAACATTTTATTAAACTATAATATAACTTCAAATTAAAATTTTTTAATAATTTTACTATTATTATTATTTTATTATTATTTCGAAATAAAATTTAAAAAAAATTTCCCAACTGGGAATCGAACTCTGATCTGTGAGAGCCTGGGATACTTACCACTGGACTACAGATGAATATACTAATCATCTATCTATAACTTCAAATGTATTACGTAAAAACTGACGTTTGTCAGGAGTACCCTTAAATATTCAATTTATTCTGTTTCTATACGTTATACGTCTCCTTTGCGGCAAAGCGAATATCTGGTGGAAAATTATTTATTGATTCATCACTGGAATCACTCATTTTTACTAATATTTTTCTTAAAAACTATAGAAATATTTTGACAAGTTATTTTGACGTTTCTATGAAATTGAAAAAAGATTAGTTGGCGGGTACTAAACGCAAATGCTGATTGGTGGATTTTATATACGTTCTAGGATGTATATGAAATCATATCCGTTCAGTTAACCGGAATGGCCTACATTTACATTATGTAAATTGTGCAGAAAATTGATAATATACATGTAGGTGTAGAAAAAATATTTTATGTACTAGTTCAGTGTTCGGTGACGATTCTTACATATTTTGTGAGTAAAGATATGGCTAGCGAAGGTTTTGTAAAAGCACAAACTGATAACTTGCCCAAAGTAGACTCATTTATGCTGCTTGAATTTATGAAGTCAAACAGCTGCTTTAATGCAGAGGAAAATAAGAGGAGTTGAAGCATTATCGTAAGTACGATTTAAACTATGTATTATATATACCAACCATATTTCGATGCCATGTTGGCCTGAGTTGGTAAGAAAATAATGTTTTTATGGTTGATTCCTAAACATATAGGTACATAACCTCAAACTATTTAAGAAGAAAAATTACCAACATAGAAGTAGGAACTTACATTAAAATGGTCTTCACAAACAAAAGCAGTAGTATTTGTCGAAATATCGTCTTTGTTTCGACGCATAGCTTGCAACCACAATGCCCTTCTCTTAAGTGCATTTTTGCTTGCGCCACCAGGTAAAGTAACAAATATTTTGTCTGGAGTTTTAATAGACGTTGATTTACACTCTGGAACAATGAAATACTTGGAATACAAAGTTTTTTTCGGCTTTATCCATTTTTAAAGCTTTCAGAAACGAATTAGGTCACAAAAACTCAGAGCGTGATACACGAATAAGAACGTAAACAAATGGAGTGACGTCAACGGATGGGGCAACCATCTTTATGACGTAAAACGCGTTTTGGCGGACTTTCAAATTTTATGATTTTTAAAGTCGTTTTAAAAGTAAAGTTTATATTTTTTGAAAAAATAGGCATGCGAGGTGTTAGGAGACCTGATAAAGCGTCAATTCGCACCAATAGCAAAATTTATGCTTGTACCCTATTGTTCTTTTAGAAAATGCTTTTATTACATTTCTAATAATATTTATGAATTGTTCCTTCTGTCGAATGGTCTTTTAAGGTACACTTTTTGCTTTAGGTATTCCCATTAAAAGGAGTCTAGTGGGTTCAGGTCTGGAGATCTTGCAGGCCAAGCTAATTCCACAAATCTTCCTAATACTCGTCCATTAAAAGTTTGCAGTAGATAGTCTCGAACATTTCTGGTACTATGACATGGTACCCCATCATGTTGGTACCATATGCGATGTCTTTCTATTATTGGTAGGTTATCAATAAAATCGGAAATTTTATCATTCAAAATTCTAAGTAACGTTCAGAATTTGTGTATTACAGTAGAAAATACATTATTCTGTTGGGTATTACTTATTTATTACAGATTTAAGTTCATTGCTAAAAAATATATAAAATCAACGAATAAACATTTGAGGTTAATTGAGGTTAAATAATATAAAAGTTGACGTGTTTTACAACTAAAATTTGCAAAATTTAAGTTGAAATTAAAGTGGTCAAAATATTCCTATTAATCTTTTGCAATTTGCAATCTAATGTCAAATGTAAATACTTGAATATTATTATTTTCGAATGCAGAGATTTTCATAAAGAATAACTTTTTTTCGTAAAACTCCTTTTCACTCCAATTTTTTCCCCGTTTTTTGCGACCATTTTTAATATCATTTTTCGTATCCATTTGTTGGTATTATTTGGTACTATTTTTTTAGTATTTATCACAGTTATTTTTTTTTAGGTTATTTTGACCCGATCTTACGTGACAGCTGACGTATTTTTTGAGGAAAAATTTTTTTTGAACACAAAGTCAAGACATTGGTTTTTACGCCCCCCGACGTACATTCTCGGACCACATAGTTTTCTCAAAAAACGAAATTGATATCGCGATAAACACATACAAAGAAATTTATATGACCATTTTGGCCTACAAAAAAAAATACGCCCCCCACGGCTTCGGAAATTCTGCGTCCGGCGGAAAGCAACTTTTTTATTATTCGAGCTATCTAGTTGAAACAAAAACCATTCGATTCGTAAAATTCGTACGAGTCTATAGAACCCAAAAAAAGGGGGGGTCAACCTGAAAATATATACCGGTAAAGTCGAAAATATGTGAGAGTTTTCACCCCTCTACCCCCTCTTTTTTTGGGGTACAAGACCCGCCAAAATATCAACTCGGAACGATAATATTCGGGCAATCTTCCTCATTTGAGGTGCTTATAATGCAAAAATTTTTTTTTTAAATTGTCCCCTCCCAAAATTCCCCCAACTATGGCCCCGAATTAATGGTGGAAACCGCGTATGGTGTTTTTAGGCATATTACGAAATTAGTGAAAATAGTGACCTAACCTCAAAATTTGGCGCCACTTGTGGCGCCCTCTATATCGACTTTTAATTTTTTTTTAAATCAATTCCCATAGATTCGAACCCGCAAATTTTCGTGGGCATAATGAAAATTTTCTTAAAAAATATTTAAATTTTTTTTTAAACTTTTTCCTCTTTTTCTCGAATTTTTAATCGTATTACCTATATATTTTATATAGTCTATATATAGGTCTCGACCTATGCTTCAATTATGAATTAGGTATTTTTCCATATTTTCATAAATAAAAAAGTTACCTTTATATTTTCGTATATAACTCCAGTTGCAGCGCCGATGGGTAAAAATCATTATTTTTCCCGAAATCCGCATCACTTTTTCCTAATGGATCCACCATTGGATATTCTAACACATTTTTTTTTTAAATAAATCACCCCCCCCCCCCCCCCCCCCCAAGTACCCCCAAACATTTTTTTTAATCTTCTCTATTACGTGAAACATAATCATTTTCGACCTTCTATATAAACTCTCTCTTGTAAATTTTCGTTTTTTTTACTTCTACCGAAAAAACCCAGCTCAAGTTGCCCGTTATGTATAAGTACCGGCATAGGGGGGTAAAATTTTGCCCTATCCTGAATTTCGTACGAATTTCACCAAATTTGGTATGGGGCACCTTTTTAGGCCCCCGAAAACGATGGGAGTAATTTCGGTTCTTCAAAATCAATTTTTCCCATAAAAAATGAATTTTCAAAATTTTTATCAGGACCATCGAGGGGTGGTGAAAAAAAAATGTTGTCCGATTTTGATGAAATTTTAGGGAGGGGAGTTTTCGAGGTCGACGATTCCGAAAATTTCATCGGTTGTAAGATAAAAATTTTTTGACATGTCATTATACTAAAAAAAATTTCAAATTTCGCCTTTTTGGTGGTCCGAAAAATAGTAAATTAAACTCGATTTTTTTTGAAATTTTGGAAAGTTGTAGTTCGAGTAATTATCTTTAAAACCATCTATAAACATTTTTTTTCCTTCAAGTATACCGAAAAATTTTCAAAAAATTTTTAAAAATAGATCCGTGCAATTTTTTTTTAAATGCCTAAAACGTAACTACCTCATCAAAATTGATACTAAATCCTCTTTTTCTGAAATTTTATTACCATATACTTCCCAGAGAAACCTTCATATATGAAAATTTTTACTTTAAAAAATTTATATCGTCTACGCCTATGGAATCGAAACGACCAAATTAACATTAATCGATAGTCGATGATCCATATTTATTTAAAAAATATATTTACTTCTACCCTCCATAAACCTAACCTAACCACGTCGTACCTAATTTAAATCTTTTGACCCGTTAGCTATACTAGCGCCACCAATTTAACACCTTTCGACGAACACTTTTTATATACAGAGTGTGTGCTTCTTATTTCTAGTTTCCATGGGTAAATCCGTTCTTTGTTATAAATCCTGACGATGCAAATACGTTTTATGAAACAAATGGATGTTAGTAATGGTAAATATTATAAAGCTCAAATATTCAACGTGTTATCACAAGTATATTACTATAAGGTCCTCAAATTTGAAATATTACAATTTTTATAATACTTAATTCATATTTTTTTAATAAAATAAAAAAACGAATCGCGTAGTTATTTTCCCAGCATACGGTTGAGGTTGCTCCATCAGTCAGTCATCCAATCATTTCTGAAGTAGTTAGGTATGCGACAAGTTTTTATTTTTTTCATCAAATTCCGTATATTTCTTCACTAAATTGCCTTGAAAACATTTGTCCTCATATATTATTATATTAACCTGCAATTCTGAACTTCTACCAGTCCATGTGAATATAGATTTTTTTGTATTTAATAATTTAATTTCTCACGCAATACCTACGTAGGAATTATTTTGCTTCACTTATAAAAAACCAGCAGAAGGTCGACAATACGTTTTCTACAAATTATATTTATAGTCATTCTTAACTGCTTAAAAATAGTAGGTATATTGTGTAACTAGTGCGCAAAAGTGCTAATTTCTCACTAGGGTGGTCCAAATTTTTGAAAAATTGTCAAAAATTGTCAAAAATGGTCAATAATTGTCAAAAATAGTCAATAATTGTTAAAAATTTTGAAAAATCGTCAAAAATTGTCAAAATTTTGTAAACAGTCAAAAATTGTCAAAATTTTGAAAAATGGTCAATAATTGTCAAAATTTCTGGAAAATTGTCAAAAATGGTCAATAATTATCAATAACTGTCAAAAATGGTCAATAATTATCAATAACTGTCAAAAATGGTCAATAAGTGTTTAAATTTTAAAAAATGGTAAAAAATTGTTAAAATTTTGTAAACAGTCAAAAATTGTCAAAATTTTGTAAACAGTCAAAAATTGTCAAAATTTTGAAAAATGGTCAATAATTGTCAAAATTTCTGGAAAATTGTCAAAAATGGTCAATAATTGTCAAAAACTGTAAAAATTGATCAATAATTGTTAACATTTTGAAAAATGGTCGATATTGTCAAAAATTTTAAAAGAATGGTCAATAATTGTAATATATTTTGAAAGCTGATATGGTATAAAAATGCTATCAAAAAATGGGACAGAGAGAGAGAGAGAGAGAGATGGGAGGGAGAGAGTGAGAAAGAGAGAAATGGGAGAGAGTGAGAAAGAGAGAAATGGGAGAGAGAGAAGGAAAGATGAGAGAGAGTTTTACATCGGTAAAGTTGACATCTGATATCTCTATCACTCTGTTGTTTATATATAATTGTCAAAATTTTGAAAAATGGTCAAAAATGGTCAAAATTTTAAAAGAATGGTCAATAGTTGTCAAAAACTGTCAAAATTAGTCAATAATTGTCAAAAACGGTCAATAATTGTTAAAATTTGGAAAAATGGTCTAAAATTGTCAAAATTTTTGAAAAAATGGTCAATAATTGTCTAAAATTGTTAATAATTGTCATAAGCTGTCAAAATTGGTCAATAATTGTTAAAATTTGGAAAAATGGTCCAAATTTTTGAAAAATTGTCAAAAATTGTCAAAGTTTTGTAAACAGTCAAAAATTGTCAAAATTTTGAAAAATGGTCAATAATTGTCAAAATTTCTGGAAAATTGTCAAAAATGGTCAATAATTGTCAAAAACTGTAAAAATTGATCAATAATTGTTAACATTTTGAAAAATGGTCGATATTGTCAAAAATTTTAAAAGAATGGTCAATAATTGTAATATATTTTGAAAGCTGATATGGTATAAAAATGCTATCAAAAAATGGGACAGAGGGAGAGAGAGATGGGAGGGAGAGAGTGAGAAAGGGAGAGAGATGGGAGAGAGAGAGAGAGAGGGGAATGGGAGAGAAAGGGATGGGAGAGAGAAAGATGGGACACAGAGAGAAATATGAGAGAGAGAGCCCCACATTGCTTTTAGAACATTTTAAAAGAAAAAAATTCACTCTTGGAAGAGAGAATTGCTATTAAAAGTACTAAAAATCCGCCATTTTTTGCAATTTTTGACAATTTTTGAAAATTATTGATTATTTTTCAAAAATTTTGTCAATTATTGACAGTTTTTGACAATTATTGACCATTTTTAATAATTTTCAAAATTTTTGACAATTATTGACCATTTAGACAGTTTTTGACAATTATTGACCATTTTAGACAGTTTTTGACAACTACTGATCATTTTTGACCATTGTTCAAAATTTTGGCAATTTTTGATAATTATTGAACCATTTTCCAAGATTTTGACAATTTTTGACAGTTATTGACTTTCGAAATTTTAACAATTATCAACCATTTTTGACAATTATCGACTATTTTTGACAGTTTTTGACAATTATTGACCATTTTTGACTATTTTTCAAAATTATTGATCATTTTTCAAAATTTTAACAATTATTGACCATATTTCAAAATTTTTGACAATATTGTTAATAATTGTCATAAGCTGTCAAAATTGATCAATAATTGCCAAAAATGGTCAATAATTGTTGAAATTTGGAAAAATGGTCAATAATTTTGAATGATCAATAATTGTCAAAAATTTTGAAAAATGGTCCAAATTTTTGAAAAATTGTCAAAATGGTCAATAATTGTCAATAATAGTCGATAATTGTTAAAATTTTTGAAAAATCGTCAAAAATTGTCAAAAATGGTCAATAATTGTCAAAAACTGTCAAAATTGATCAATAATTGTTAACATTTTGAAAAATGGTCAATATTGTCAAAAATTTTAAAAAAACGGTCAATAATTGTCAAAAATGGTCAATAATTGTTAAAATTTGGAAAAATGGTCAATAATTTTGAAAAATGATCAATAACTGTCAAAAATTTTGAAAAATGGTCCAAATTTTTGAAAAATTGTCAAAAATGGTCAATAATTGTCAAAAATAGTCGATAATTGTTAAAATTTTTGAAAAATCGTCAAAAATTGTCAAAAATGGTCAATAATTGTCAAAAATGGTCAATAATTGTCAAAAACTGTCAAAATTGATCAATAATTGTTAACATTTTGAAAAATGGTCAATATTGTCAAAAATTTTAAAAAAACGGTCAATAATTGTCAAAAATGGTCAATAATTGTTAAAATTTGGAAAAATGATAAAAAATTGTCAAATTTTTTTGAAAAATCATCAAAAATTGTCAAAGTTTTGCAAACATAGTCAATAATTGTAAAAAATTTTGAAAAATGGTCAATAATTGTCAAAATGTCTGGAAAATTGTCAGAAATGGTCAATAATTGTCAAATTTTTTGAAAAATGGTCAAGATTTTTGAAAAATTGTCAAAAATGGTCTAATAAGAAAAAAAATTCTTACAATATTCCGAGGGTCGTCGGATCCGTCTTAGATTCTGATAGTTTAAAATAATGATTGTAATCACATGCATCACACTCTCTTTCTCCTCTCTCCCTCTCTCCCATTTTTCTTTCTCTCTCTCCCATCTTTCTTTGTCTCTCCTCTATCTCTCTCTCTCTGTCCCATCTTTATTTCTCTCCCATCTCTCTCTTTCTTTCCTTACTCCCTCTTTCTCTCCCATCTCTCTCTCTCTCTCTCTCTCTCTCTCTCTCCTATCTCTTTCTCTATAACATCTCTTTTTCTCATCTTTGTCTCTGTCCCATCTTTCTCTTATCTTCCTCTTCTATCTCACTTTCTCTTCCATATATCTCTCTCTCTCTCTCTCGCATATCTCTCTCTCTCCCTTTCTCCCATCCCTCTCTCTCTCATTTTTCTTTCTCTCGCCTATCTCTCTCGTCTCCCTCTCTTTCTCTGTCCCATTTTTTAATAGCATTTTTATTCCGCCATATTATCAGCTTTCAAAATAAATTCTTCACCTAAACATCTCAACTATATCGATAGTACCGAAAACTATCGATTTTTTTCGATAGTCAAAAATATCGATAGTTATCGATAAACCATCGATAGTTCTCCAATCCTAGTTTGAGGAGGAATTAGTTAGTGTTTGTGCACAAATATCGCACTTTTTGCGGATCCAGTTTTTTCCAATACCGAAAGGAATCGGTATCCAATATTACTTCGACTGAAGTCACTTTTGGCCTCCCTGAGTCTTCTGTCTACACTTTTACTTGTAAAGCACATTTATCTTTACCAGAGTTATTTTCTTACTTTGTTTAGGCACTTAATTTTTGATGTAGGTCTAGAACTAATCTCTCTTGTATTCATACAAAGTATCCGAAGCTCTTATCTACCAATAGTTTCCTATCGAGGTTTAACTAAGGTGGTTCCAATTGTCTTTACTCCTACCAGGGATTCCAGTAGATCGGGAAGAGCCTCATACAGAATATTCGGCTGTCGTCTGATTTACCCAATACATCAGCTTCCTGAGACCAGATATGAAGGCATCTGGAACAAACAGATAAGCTCAATATAGTAATTTTAGTCTCATATTAGTATCAACAACAAGAACCGTAGTTTCTAAGTTAATTAAGCATGCTTATTTGAATTCCTAGACATTGTTTACTGAAAAAGCTTTATACTATTGCTATAGTAATCGAATGCTATAAAATTGTCTTACCTTTTCTTAATATATTTCAATCTGATAGTTAGTGCTTGATGAACTACCGGAATAGCTTCTTCACTTTTTGGGAAATAAAACCACAATAAAAGGAATAAATTGCACTCATTTTCACTTGACCCTTCCCGAGATATATTCCCGGGATTAGTTCTGTTTTATTATTAATAAACAAAGAAGGCCCGTAGGAAAATGTCATTTTGTAGAAGATGATTCGTAGAAAACAAGATTTATTTATTTAGAAGTGTTTTTAACTTTTCTGAAAAGACAGATGATCCTTAAAAGTAACTACTAGATTTAATTGACACTTCCTTGTATATATTATTAATTTTTTCTAAAATTTTTATAAATAATATAATTTTGTATTCACAACTTGGATACGTGACGTTTTCTCATGATCGTACCTAAAAAAACAACAATATTTTTAAATAAGTTCCTACCCCCTCTCTTAATACTCGAATATCGTGTGTGTCTAGCCTACGTTCTTTGTTCGTTCCGCTCTAGCGTTACTCTCTAACGTTTACGTTTATATTACGTACACACAGCCAAGCACAGAGAGAACAGCACAGCAAATGCGATATCGTGATAGTTACTCTTTAGCGGGCCCCCGACGCGCCGACGAAAGTGTAGACCGCAAGGGGATGGTTATGGCTCGGCGGGGCGCCAAAGCTGGGCTACATTGCCGGAGCGAAGCACACACACACACACATACACTCTTCTCCTCCTCGCTCTACACCGTTTCGCGATGTTGCCGTATCTTCGAATTAGATTTTTTTTTAAATTCATTGCGACGTAAAACGCCAACAAAATCAAATATAATAAAATTCCAAATATATCATACATATTTTTTGACAAAGGGAATTGGGTTGATATGAGGCATGTATTTTAAATGTACAGGGTAGGGTTCTAACATGGGTATCATTTGTCACTGTTTGAGAATAAAGACTGGTAAAAATCCAAAATCAATAGACCGTTTTAACGAAAGACATCTTGTGGTAGCGGCGACCGTTGTCCACCTATAGATTTATATAGAAATTAATAGAAGCAACTGTAATTTTAAAAGGGAACTGTACCCACAGAACTGGTAGATTTACAAAATGACGTTAAAGTGTCACTGTTTACTATACGAGACCTATATGTGTCCTAGGGATGCCCGATACTATCCGATATTCCAGTGTATCGATACTTTTACTTCCGATACTCGATATTTTGTATCGATACTATGCTTTTCGATACATTCCAAGTATCGATAAATTTTTAGTGTATCGATACCTTGCGATACGGGATTTTTAATAGTAGCGGCAAGTGGCGTTATCTATAGAGATGAGCGATATCGTGATTTTTTAATCACGTTGTGAAATGATGTCGTGCTTTTTTTAACGAAACCAAAAATAAAAAACGAAAAATGCAGTTTTTTGCCGAAAAAACGTCATAACTCGAAAAATTTCCAATATTTTAATTCGAAATTTTTTTCATGGTTTGTGACTATCAAAGCTACCTTCTACTAAATTTTCATCAAAATCGAACATTTTTTAACGAAACCAAAAATAAAAAACGAAAAATGCAATTTTTGGCGTTTTTCGAGCTAATTTTGAGGTTATGTGGAAAAGTCACTAACGAAAAAGTTGTAGATTTTCTCAAGATCTACAACTTTTATAATCAACTTTTTATTCTAGGAACTCAACTTTCGACGGAAATCGTAATAATGTCTTTTTCCACCCTCCAAAAAAAGTGTGCGTTACCGAAAAAATGTTATAACTCGAAAAATTTCCAATATATTAATTTGAAATTGTTTTTCATGGTTTGTGACTATCAAAGCTACCTTCTACTAAATTTTCATCAAAATCGAACATTTTTTAACGAAACTAAAAATAAAAAACGAAAAAAGCAGTTTTTTGCGTTTTTCGAGCTAATTTTGAAGTTATGTGAAAAAGTCACCAATTAAAAAGTTGTAGATTTTATCGAGATCTACAACTTTTATCATCAACTTTTTTCTCTAGAACCTCAACTTTGGCCGGAAATCGCAATAATGTCTTTTTCCACCCCCCAAAAAGGTGATTTTTACCGAAAAAACGTTAAAATTAGGAAAATCTCGGATCGTTAACGTATCGATATTTCGAGTATCGATAAATTAATATTAGATATTCTACTATATCGATTCTTGACGTTCCGATCCGTATCGATACCTGATATCGATACTTTCTAGTGTATCGCGCAACCCTAGGCGCGGCAAGAACGACCATCTTTA
Source organism: Lochmaea crataegi (assembly GCA_947563755.1). Classification (NCBI taxonomy): domain Eukaryota; kingdom Metazoa; phylum Arthropoda; class Insecta; order Coleoptera; family Chrysomelidae; genus Lochmaea; species Lochmaea crataegi. The sequence continues at coordinate 16,877,798 of OX387428.1, forward strand.
TTCTCAAGAAAAATCGCGCAAACACAAAACTGCGCAGTCGACCTTTTAGAAAGTCGATAAGTGCACAGGCCGCGCTTTTAAGCTCGTACGCGCTTCCGTTTTGCCGACTTAACGCACGCATTTACTTGTGCAAACTAGTTTGTACAGGTAAGCACGTAGGAAAGACTGAGCGTGTAGACGGAGCATTGGTGTGTTAGCAGTGTTGGTATGGAGTAGTGCCTTACAAATTTTATAATACGAGAGTATACGGTGCCTCAGACCGTACGTTACTACTTATGTCCTAAAAATTTAGCCTATTTTTCCTATGGTTAGTTTATGGAAATTATTTTTTTTTCACTTTATTTCATTCAGATAATTTATTGGCAACTTATACCAATATTTATTCGTCAAAAATAAATATATTGTATTAATACATTGTATTCAATTTTTTCTAAACTTGATGAGTAATAATGTTCCTTTTTTCTAAGTAAAATATTTGTAATTATCTCTAATTTCATTGAAACATGTTATTCATAGTAAAAAGTTAAAATTCGTTAATAAAATTAGTTGGGTCTATCAGACCGGCGTCACCTTTCTCGTACTAACCAAGCACGTCACTTAACTATCAGCTGCCCTCGTTCGTCAATCTAATAGTCTCGTGCTGCTAAAGCGCATATTCTAAACTTGTTACACAATATACTATATAAACGAGAATGCTTTTGCAAATATTCTTTAAAACAAATACATGGTGAGTCAAAACTCTTTCTCGGTAATTTTAAATGGATCACCCTGTCTTTTATATCGTAGTACTATTACGATTCTTCTATTTTTATCAAGCATTTCCCATACCTTAAGTTATTAGTTTTTGAGATATTTTCATTTTTCTATACAAAGTGTCGTTTAGGTATGTAATAGTTTACCTGAGTTTTGACTCACCGTGTATTTGATTTAATAAAAATTAGCAAAATCATTAGTATTTATAATTTTTGATAATTATTAAAAATCATTGACTTCAATAGATTATTATTCATTTTCTCCAATTCAATTATACAGGGCGTTGTTCTTCATTCATTTATATATTTGGGTTTTGCTCATCAGTCCAAGTACTTGAACTGAATCTTTGTACCATTTCCCATGTCATCTACTTCCATTCCAGAAGCTTCGTGTCTTGTATAAAGGCCACTAGTTTGACTGGAAGGATTTTCAGTAGTTGTGATGGTTGTATTAATGGTTGTATTAATACATCCATTACAGTATTCGCCAGCTAACTTGATGTCCCAGAAATTACCAACTAAGAGAGACAGAGTAATAGTGCCCTGCCTACTCGGCTGCTATTGGTGGTAAAATTTTGACAAACGCCAATTGCATCCAACCTAATCAGGTGTTAAGATTTTCAGTAGCGTAGCGTCACACAGTTATTGTTTCTGCTTTGTACAATAAAGTGTTTGTAAAAATGTCAGCCGTTAATGAAGAAAATCGTAAATGTACTGAAGGACAAACTCGTCAAGTGATATATAGAGTGTTTAATTATTTTAAGACATTAAAAAATGATGAAGATACCTCAGTCAGATTCTTCGTGAAGATAAAAACTGTTTATACCTATTCTTAGAAATATACCTAGCTTAAATAATTTCCCACTATCTTGTGTTTCTTTTATTCTCATTACTACCAGGAAGAAATTATTTAGTTTCTAACAAATTTTAATTATAGTCCGTCCGGAAATATAAGATCCTAACTTTATAATCTTCAATTAGATAAATAACATGTTATTGTAATAGGTACCTTATTGTTAAAATATTATTTATGTACTCAGAATTCAGGTATAAAGCAGATCCGTTTCTATTAAAATCAATATACCAATAATTATGACAAAGAATTAAATATTATTTATTAAGTTAGGATCATATATTTCCGGACGGACTTTACTTTATTAATTGTACAAGTTGTGTTAATTTGTAACAGAAAGCGTATCCTCAGAACTTGCACGGCACTGTTTACAGTTATCGGATGGGCGGCGTCAATAGCTCCCTAGAAAGCATTTAGGACATCAAGTTAGATGGCGAATACTGTATAATAGGGTTAAGAGTTTCCGTAGACAGTTCTCTCTGCTAATGATATTTTTTTTTGCTGCAAGATCTACTTTTTTTCTTCTTAAAATTAACTTGAACAGTCGAGTTCAAGGTCCTGAAACAATAATATCATTGATTTATTACTTATTAATTAATAAATAGATGAATGAAACATGTAATCATGGGATTAATGATTTATGTGATTTAAAGATTTGATTTACGTCCTCTGATCGTAAATCCTGCCACCAAAAATGTGAACTCTTGAACTACTACTCATTTGATTTTGATGATTTTTTTTTGTGAATAGACATGATGACTGATTTTGAAAAACTGCTTCACGATGTTTGCACGCATAAGCTTTATCAAAAAAAATTTTTTTTGAAAAAACAAAGGTTTTGAAGGAGAAATTTACGTTTTTAAAATACAATTCAAATTTCGCGCCAAAACGCTAGAATATTAATTGTCTATGAAATCACACATTCAGATTGCGAAAAATCTTAGCTCGACATACGATTTACACAAGTACGACAAGGATAATATGAACAACATTACTTGAAAGAGAGAGAAGAATTGTTCGCACACGCCCATCTCTCTTTCAAGTTTTGTTGTTCATATTATCCTTGTCGTACTTGTGTAAATCGTATGTCGAGCTAAGATTTTTCGCAATCTGTATGTGGAAATACTCCTAATATTTCAAGATGACGGATTGTCATATTTTGTATTTATATTTTTATTATACCGGGTGTCCCTCTTTATTTTCCCTCATTTTAACTGCCCATAACTTCTAAACGGTTTGAGATAGAAACATGCGGTTTTCACTAAAATGTTCCATTTTAGCACAAGTTTTGTTTAAAAAAAGTTGAGTTTTTTTTTTATTCGTTTTGCCTACGTTACAACAAAAATGGCGGATGTTTGACAATTTTTTTGGTGACTTTTGTTAATGGAACACCCAGTAAACTTTTTAGTAATTTGAAAGAACCGACCTTTACCTTTTCTTCAGTGCAAAATTTTTTTAAATCGGTTAACGTGTGACTGAGCAAAGTCAACAAAAAAATTGTCAAACATCCGCCATTTTTATTGTGACTTTCGCAAAACGAATAAAAAAACTTAACTTTTTTAAACAAAACTTGTGCTAAAATGAAACAGTTTAGTGAAAACCGCATGTTTCTATCTCAAACCGTTTATAAGTTATGGGCAGTTAAAATGAGGGAAAATAAATATGGACGACACCCTGTATAATATTTCAAATTATTATTTTAGTTATTCGTGACTGTCATCATGTCTATTCCCGAAAGGTCACTTTTGGAGTCTGAACTACTACCTGACCTAGAATTCTGAGAATATTAATATTTTATCAACTATTCGATTCAAAGCACTTGGCTGCCATTATTACAAGTATGTAGATGGTTTTGGACGCGATAATCTCTGATGTTTTTAAGTTGGAAATTTTGGAACACTTTACACTATCATACGCGCGTTTCGATAGTCAAGTTATCTTCTTCAGAGACTGAAGCCATTATTAATAATTATTGACTTAATATGGATAAAAGACAGTTTAACTCAACTATACTTTTACTGATTGTACTGCGATCTTAACTCGTCGATATACCTCTAACAACTGATGAATTCAGCCGCTGTCCATTGCCCGGTACATAAACATAAACAATGAATAATAGTAGGTTTACTCTAAGCTCCTCCCAGCACAATGTCTATCTCTCTCGGTCTCCGATGCTACTTCTTTTTCGGGATTTTTAAGTTCCAACCGAGCGATAGACAGTGGGGTTGCGCGATACACTAGAAAGTATCGATATTAAGTATCGATACGGATCGGAACGTAAAGTATCGATAGAGTAGAATATCGAATATTAATTTTTCGAAACTCGAAGTATCGATACGTTAACAATACGAGATTTTCCTAATTTTGACGTTTTTTCGATAAAAAACACCTTTTTGGGGGGTAGAAAAAGACATTATTGCGATTTTCGGCCAAAGTTGATGTTCTAGAAAAAAAAGTTGATGATAAAAGTTGTAGATCTTGAGAAAATCTACAACTTTTTCATTAGTGACTTTTTCACATAACCTCAAAATTAGCTCGAAAAACGCAAAAAACTAAATTTTTCGTTTTTTATTATTAGTTTTGTTAACAAATGTTCGATTTTGATGAACATTTAGTAGAAGGTAGCTTTGATAGTCACAAACCATGAAAAAAAATTTCAAATTAAAATATTGAAAATTTTCCTAGTTTTGACGTTTTTCCGGTAAAAAACACTTTTTTTGGGGGGTGGAAAAAGACATTATTGCGATTTCCTGCCAAAGTTGAGTTCCTAGAATAAAAAGTTGTAGATCTTGAGAAAATCTACAACTTTTACATCAGTGATTTTTCCACATAACCTCAAAATTAGCTCGAAAAACGCAAAAAACTGCATTTTTAGTATTTTATTATTAGTTTTGTTAACAAATGTTCGATTTTGATGAACATTTAGTAGAAGGTAGCTTTGATAGTCACAAACCATGAAAAAAAATTTCAAATTAAAATATTGAAAATTTTCCTAGTTTTGACGTTTTTCCGGTAAAAAACACTTTTTTTGGGGGGTGGAAAAAGACATTATTGCGATTTCTTGCCAAAGTTGAGTTCCTAGAATAAAAAGTTGATCATAAAAGTTGTAGATCTTGAGAAAATCTACAACTTTTACATCAGTGACTTTTCCACATAACCTCAAAATTAGCTCTAAAAACGCAAAAAACTAAATTTTTCGTTTTTTATTATTAGTTTTGTTAACAAATGTTCGATTTTGATGAACATTTAGTAGAAGGTAGCTTTGATAGTCACAAACCATGAAAAAAAATTTCAAATTAAAATATTGAAAATTTTACTAGTTTTGACGTTTTTCCGGTAAAAAACACTTTTTTGGGGGGTGGAAAAAGACATTATTGCGATTTCCTGCCAAAGTTGAGTTCCTAGAATAAAAAGTTGATGATAAAAGTTGTAGATCTTGAGAAAATCTACAACTTTTACATCAGTGACTTTTCCACATAACCTCAAAATTAGCTCGAAAAACGCAAAAAACTGCATTTTTAGTTTTTTATTATTAGTTTTGTTAACAAATGTTCGATTTTGATGAACATTTAGTAGAAGGTAGCTTTGATAGTCACAAACCATGAAAAAAAATTTCAAATTAAAATATTGAAAATTTTCCTAGTTTTGACGTTTTTCCGGTAAAAAACACTTTTTTTGGGGGGTGGAAAAAGACATTATTGCGATTTCCTGCCAAAGTTGAGTTCCTAGAATAAAAAGTTGTAGATCTTGAGAAAATCTACAACTTTTACATCAGTGATTTTTCCACATAACCTCAAAATTAGCTCGAAAAACGCAAAAAACTGCATTTTTAGTATTTTATTATTAGTTTTGTTAACAAATGTTCGATTTTGATGAACATTTAGTAGAAGGTAGCTTTGATAGTCACAAACCATGAAAAAAAATTTCAAATTAAAATATTGAAAATTTTCCCAGTTTTGACGTTTTTCCGGTAAAAAACACTTTTTTTGGGGGGTGGAAAAAGACATTATTGCGATTTCCTGCCAAAGTTGAGTTCCTAGAATAAAAAGTTGATCATAAAAGTTGTAGATCTTGAGAAAATCTACAACTTTTACATCAGTGATTTTTCCACATAACCTCAAAATTAGCTCGAAAAACGCAAAAAACTGCATTTTTAGTTTTTTATTATTAGTTTTGTTAACAAATGTTCGATTTTGATGAACATTTAGTAGAAGGTAGCTTTGATAGTCACAAACCATGAAAAAAAATTTCAAATTAAAATATTGGAAATTTTTCGAGTTATGACGTTTTTTCGGTAAAAAACACTTTTTTTGGGGGGTGGAAAAAGACATTTTTGCGATTTCCTGCCAAAGTTGAGTTCCTAGAATAAAAAGTTGATTATAAAAGTTGTAGATCTTGAAAAAATCTACAACTTTTTCATCAGTGACTTTTCCACATAACCTCAAAATTAGCTCGAAAAACGCAAAAAACTGCATTTTTCGTTTTTTATTTTTGGTTTCTTTAAAAAATGTTCGATTTTGATGAAAATTTAGTAGAAGGTAGCTTTCTTTCATAGTCGCATACCATGAAAATAATTTTCAAATTAAAATATTGGAAATATTTCGAGTTATGACGTTTTTTCGGTAATAACACTTTTTTGGGGGGGTTAAATAAAGCACGATATCATTTCACAACGTGATTAAATAATCACGATATATCGCTCATCTCTATAGATAACGCCACTTGCCGCTACCACTAAAAATCCCGTATCGCAAGGTATCGATACACTAAAAATTTATCGATACTTGGAATGTATCGAAAAGCATAGTATCGATACAAAATATCGAGTATCGGAAGTAAAAGTATCGATACCCTGGAATATGTCTAATAGACAGATAACTTGTGTCTTTTGTAGTTTAAAGGTAGTTAATAGCGGAGTTAATAGTATACAGGCTGGACTATCTTTGATGTGAACTATTTAATTATTATTACGGGATATTTATTGAAAATAAAATGCCGTAAATGTGTTGTGTAGGAGTAGAGATGGGGCACAAATATATTACTTCAGATTTCCATTTGGTGTGCTCAATGTAAAGAACATTTCACAATATTTTGATGACTCGGCAACTGGCCTTAGAAATTTAATAATAAAAGTTTATCAATCCCTCATTGTACAGTAAACAGTAACAGATCCGTAGTCGGTGAAATTTAGATACTAAAACTTATAAATTAAATTTATTTTATACAAAAATCACTAAATTTCTTAAAAACAAATTCGACTTTTATTCTTTAATTGGAATTAAACAAATTAAACTGTTGAAACGTACAGGGTGGCCCAAAGTATACGCTTTGATTTATTTCATCTATTTGGCAGATGTTTCAAATAGAAAATATGTAGTTTAATAATGTCCACATTTTTACATTTTGTTCTATACAGGGTATCTGCAAAACAATGGAAGGTATCAAAGTTGTATTTTTTAAATAAAACAGGCCGCTTTTACCAAAATTAAATCGCCTCAAATACAATAGGGTCATAAAATGTGGCACAATGGTTAAGGATTCATTAATGTGATAAGCCGGTGGCCAGTGTCGTGCAGTCAGTTTAAGAGTTTTGCCGAGTAGGGATGGATCTTACAGTTTTTTTTATTATGTTAAATAATTTTGTATTAGGAAAAATTTGGATAATAATATGATACTTGCCTAACTTTTGCACTATTAAATAAACCCGACAAATGAAACCAATCAGGTCTTTACCGAAAAATATAACGTCAATGGTTTATTGCCGTTTCATGATTATCGACCCTTTCTTGTGCTCCTATGCATAGGAAATCTAGTATAACCACTTTTTTAAACAATCTAGGGTAGGTATCATTTTTTCTTGGTATAGGACATATATCGTTCTTCGGATTATATCCTTTTGCATTTGGTCAAAACATTTGGTTTTATTAGCGTCACTTCATATTTTTCGTTTTTGGATTTGATTATTGATAATGTCTTTCACTGTGGATATTGGGATTTTGGTCAACTTACATGCATTTACTACAACGATTCAAACACATTTTTCACAAATATTTCAGTCGTAAAATAATCATACTGTTAGGCATTATCTTTTCGCTTTTCGAAGAACTGCGCTATTGTTATCGAATTAACGACTATCTGCTGTGGATTTTGGCCTTAAATCAATCATGTTGGCATAAGCTACAACGAAATATCTTGGAATGGAGTATAGCTTGCGTAAATTTTGTTGAATATGTAACAAACTTGAAAATATATTTGTTGATAACTTCAATAAGTTGGCAAGTAAAAATTTTATCGGAGAACTTTGAAAAACTATAATCTACATATCCTTGTAAAAATTTTCCATTTAGTTATTTCTTATCTTTATACAGGAGTGCGTTTATATTACACAATTAAATTCGCAACGCTAATCGCAAAATTACAAGATTTGTAATTATTGTTTTTTGTTTTCTTTAGGATTCCATTTTTTCTCAAAAAGCAATTATTCAACATTGTTTTTATATGTAAAAAGAATTCTAAAGTATGTTATTGCGACAATCTGGTATAATTTTTAACGATTTTAAATAGTTGTTCATGTTTACTATTTTTATATTGTAAGGTAAAAATATAAATTTGTTTTATTCTGTTCATATTATATTTGTTATTAACTTATCGTTAATAGGTACATTTTTGACGAATTACAAATATTTTATTTATATATAATGTAGTAAAAAATAATTCTATAGTTTATTTCAGAATGGTATAGAGTAATAAAACCTCATTAGGTATGCAAAGGGAGCACAGAGTGACCCAACGAATATTTAAGCCACTTTCATAGTTTGGCATTGATTTCATTTTAAAAATTCTTTCTTTTTAACAAGTGCAGGTAGTACCACCCGGGTTGGGGTCAATATATGGGTTTAGCCTATTGTTATCCATTCACAAACACTGAAAATAGTGTGCCAAAGGCGTGCCGGTAGGATACTCGTAAAAAGGAAAGAATTTTATTTTAACAGAATAAAAATTAGGCATTATGAAGTATTTTATGCAATCGTGTACATTTAAAATAATAAGTTTTTCATTCACTGATAGTGGAGAATTATTGGAACATCTTTTCGTTGGTGTAAATGTCGCCATTTTATTACTAATCTTATAATACTGTGAACACTATTTACGGCTTAACAGCAAATACTGATGCGTTAAACTAAACAAATATACTTATAAAGGTCTAACATTTTTGGGTAAGGCACCTTGCGGCGCATGGTTGAGCCGAATCTGAAACAGGATTGGAATTAGGCAGAGGCACTAATAGAAGGTTAAACGGTACCTGTTAAACGCAAAACGTAACTGTATAATCTACTACCTAAGTAATCCCTACACAATATTTCGATATTGACACTTCAGGCCAGAAAACATACTTTTCCTAATGCTCTTACAAACAATACTATTTCAAGACCTACGCCTATGGCCGACACCGAAATTGAGCCGAACTGGACGGAATTCCCCATTTTATTACTCTATACCTTTCTGAAATAGACAATATTCAATGTTTATTTTTTATAATTTGATGTTCCCAATGAAAGACTAGAAGGTAACGTACATAGCAAAACATTGTTTTTTGAAAAAGTTTTCTAGCAACGTACGATTTCATCAGCCTCCGTACCAAACACTCAATCTATAAGTGAACAAGCTATAAAAGTAGTAAATCGAGTGACTCCTGTATATACGGTGCACGTGTTTTTTAGCGACCATTTTCGGCATTTCTTTATAAGGGTTACTCGACGAGTGAACCTACTATTCATTGTTTATGTTCGGTGCCATTGCCTACTAAGGAGGCTTGTACATATTTAAAAACTGCCGTCTCTTCCTACGTTTGACAACCTGTAGGTAGGTTTTTCCAAATATAGATTATGCATTTGACACTTACGGAAAGTTACACTCTATTCCAAGATATTTCATTTTAACTTTATATCAGCATAATAGATTGAGGAGAAAACTTTACAACAGGTGGTCGTTAATCCGATAACAATAGCACAGTATCGTATCATAGTCGTTTCTTCGAAAAGATCGTGCATAATAGTATGATTATTTTACAACTGAAATGTTTGGCTGGTAAAATAATAGTTAGTTTTAGTATCTAAATTTTACCGACTGTTACTGATTACTGTACAATAGGGATGGCGATTCTTTCTAAAAAAGATCGATTTTTTAATTGATTCGAATCGTAACCTGATGAATCGATATATAAAAAAATCGAGGTCTAAAAGATCGATTTCAAAAAAATCAATTTTTTTCAAGTTTGTATTTTTTACAATGTAAATATAAAGAAAGGTACCCCTAAATAAACAATCTCTTTCCGGGATCTCTTATCAGTAAAATTGGGGATTTTTTTCAAGCTCATTAATTCGATAATAATAACAATTATTTTTTTATTACCATATTACCACAAAGTATCGGATTAGGAATGTGTGAAAATAATAATCGATAAAATAAAAATCGATTTTTCTTCATTCAAAATTAATGGATTTGTCGAAAAAATCGATTTTAATAAAAAATAAATCGATTTCTGCGAAAAGATCGTTGATTTTTTTTTGGATTGTTTTAAAAATGGACATGCTTTTCGTATATATTTCGATAATAAACCTAAGAGATTTATTCGTTAACGATATTTATCGGATTGAAAAAAAATCAAATAAAATTATACGAAAATTGTTGAAAAATTTGGAAAAATGGTCAGTAATTGTTGCAAAACTGTCAAAATTGGTCAATAATTGTTGAAAAATGGTCAATAATTTTTTAAAAATGATCAATAATTGTTATAAAATTTGGAAAAATGGACAATAATTGTTGCAAAACTGTCAAAATTGGTCAATAATTTTTAAAAAATGATCAGTTATTGTCAAAATTGGTCAATAATGGCCAAAAACTGTCAATAATTGTTAAAAAATGGTCAATAATCAGCAATTATTGTCAAAAACTGCTGAAAATTGTCAAAAACTGCTAAAAATTGTCAATAATTGTCAAAAATTTTGAAAAGTGGTCGATAATTATCGAAAATTAAAAAAAAAATTAAAAATGATCAATAATTGTCTATTATTGTCTAAAACTGTTGAAAAGTGTCAATAATTGTTAAAATTTTGAAAAATGGTCAGTAATTGTTGCAAAACTGTCAAAATTGGTCAATAATTTAAAAAAAAATGGTCAATAATTGTTGAAAAACTGTCAAAATTGTTCAATAATTGTAAAAAATGGTCAATAATTTAAAAAAAATGGTCAATAATTGTTGAAAAACTGTCAAAATTGGCCAATAATTGTAAAAATAGTCAATAATTTCAAAAAAATGGTCAAAAATTGTCAAAAAGTTTGGAAAAATGGTCAATAATTGTTGAAAAACTGTCAAAATTGGTCAATAATTGTTAAAAAATGATCAGTAATTATTGCAAAACTGTCAGAATTGGTCGATGATTGTCAATTAATTGTTAATAATGGACGATTTTTGTCAAAAACTGTCAATAATTGTTAAAAAATGAATTTACTGTTTGGACCCTTACTTTGTGGAATTTACTCATATAAATGAAACTAAGTGTTTCTAATTAATTCCACTATTTAATGAAAAAATTATGAAAACTCTAAGATATTGATAATTAATGTTAAAAAATGGTCAATAATTTTGAGAAATGGTCAATAATCGGCAAAAGGTGTCAAAATTTTGAAAAATAGTCAATAAATAATACGAGAGCCGTTTTCGAAAATCCACTCCTTAAACACACGTAATTTATACAAAATCGATTAATATCACTCGAAAAATCGATTTATATAAAAATCGTTTAATTTTTCAAACATCCCTACTTATAGAGTTCCCTATAAGCTTTTTTGAAAAAAAAAGCAACAGTGCCTGTCGAGTCTACTGGGATCCGAGCGGTTCCACACTCATCACTACCTGCGATGTTGCCGGGGCAATTAAAAAAAAAGCCGCTCTACCAAAAACACAAAAAAAATCGAACGTCGATTTTCAAGGGTGAAATATCGATTCACTGAATCGATTCAATACAACATATCGATTTAAAAAATCGATTTATTCGGTCCGAGGAATCGATTATTCGATTAATCGATTCCAGATCGCCATCCCTACTGTACAACGAGGGATTTATAAACTTTTATTATTAATTTATTAAATCCTTAAGATAAGATACCGAGTTAACGAAACATTGTGAAATGTACTTCACTTTCCGCAGTACTTTTCGTGGTACTATATTACAGAGCTAAATAAGTTACTTTCCTTTCTAGTCGTGGGAAAAAAGTTTCCAACATATCATTAATATTATCTTCCCTTTTATCCACCGCAACAATATATTTCTTACTTGATCTAGTCTACTTTCCGTGGTATTATACAGTGCCAAATAAGTTAGTTACCTGTGTATGTGATTTTTCCTCCTACCCCTATAGAAAGTACACACTTTCCTCCCTTATAGCAAGAAGCAAACTCATACTTCCCACTCTAGGGAGGATAGTACACATTTTGCTCACTAGGGAGGAAACAGTACATTATGTGGCAAGGATAGAAAATGAGCTTTAACAACCGAGCGAAAGTAGCTAAGCGAGAGCAGTTTATAGGAACATATAACCAAGAACTTTGACATTTATTTTAAAAATTAACATGTAACGTCAAAGTACTCAAGTGACAGATGATGTAAAACTTCATAAACCGTGGCGTTAAGAAATTCCGCTCTTGGGCTGCTAAACAATACTTTCCGCCATATTTTTGGTGTTCATATGATTGGTTTTCCGATAAGGTAGGCGAAATTAGTAGTTTACCTATCTAGTGCGGAAAGTTATACTTTTCCGCACGCAAATGCAGATGGCCAAACGACGCGTTAGCGTTAGCGAATAAAACTAACAGTCTCTGGTTCATTGACTTTTGCAATTGACTTTTTGAGAAATGGAGAGCGATTTAAGTGATTTTCAGTTTACAAAGAAGCCACCTAATATTAGGGAACAAGCCAATATAGCCTCATTAATATTATTACAACAAAAATCTAAAGACAGGTATGAAAAACCATATATACAATATAAGCAATAGGCTGAAGACAACAAAATAAATAATAATCCAGTAAAAGGTTTTATAAGGGGGTAGGAGGAAAAATTATATGTATTACATAGGAGTAAAGTGCCTTTTCCTCCATTGAATGATCCGATTCGCATCGGGCAGTAAGCTACATCCTGTGGGAGGAAAAGTGACACTTTCTTCCCTAGTGATACAAATTTCTATCTCTATGCAAAGTATACATTTCCTGGCCTCATTGTAGGGAGCAAAGTCGTACATTTCCTCCTTAGGGAGGAAAAGTAAAAGTGTGGTTATGGTACGTCATCAATGAAATAACTTATACGGCATTGACGACCTAAACTATATTCTATTATATAAGTATAAATTTTACCGTTTAATTAAAGAACACCCTGTATTTTGCAAAATGGTAGAAATCAGTAAATTGTTATTTTAATTTAACGATTTTTACATTAATAATTTGACTTCAATTCATAGATTCATCCGGTTTTCGAAATATTAAGTATAGCATGCTATGGTCGATTGACAGATTAACAGTTTCAAAGTGTCTTACTGTTGCTTTTTAGTTTTATAATTATAGACATTTTTTACTCAAGTCTTTTTATTCCCTTATCATCATAGAAAAACAATCAAAACGTAACTTAAAATAAACGTGATCATTCTATATGTATGTTTAGAATCAACTACTTTCTTCTTCTTTCTTAAAACTTACAAACTAGCCAACTTAATAACAATCTGCTAAAAAGGCAGTTTTTCGCGAAACTAAATAGGTCGCTGATTACTTTATTTCAACAGTTACGCTATAATTTATCTACAAAATATAAAATAATATTTAAAAAATGAGTGATTCAAGCGAATTTGAAGATATAAATAATACACCATCGGATATTTTGGAACAAGTTAATGAAACAGTGACCCCAAAAATCTAATGAAAAATACGAAAAACAGTATTAACATTTCAAGGTTATAAGCAAAATAATGGAGGCAAGTCAATATCCCTGATTTTTCAAAGTTCCTATACCTGAAACTTCTAATGTACAGGGTGTTCCAAATTGGTGTGTTTTGCAGGGCATCCCGTAAACTAGAAGAGATAGAAGAAAAGCAGTTAAGATGTTATGACTTCCATTTTTGTTAAAGTAACGATAGCCTAATTAAATCTTTAGTAACTCCCTGCAGTTGGAAGATACAGGGCGATTATTGAAAACTGTCTAAAACTACAAGGAACTATCACTTCTTAATAAAGAAAAATATAAAAAAACGTTATAAAAACTTTTGATAGATATAATATTAAAGAGTTCAGTGGCGCACAGAATTTTTTTGTTAGGGAATATAATGCAAACTTATGTTGTTTTAAATGGGACACCCTGTATATTTTGACGTTTTTCATTTCCTTTTTTAATTCTCATTCACCGGATAGGATATCTATTTTCAATGGTTGGAGCTACAATGCAAATAAACCATTTGTAGATGTTATCAGGTGAAACACCCTTAAAAAATTGAACACTCAGTAACGAAATTTAACATTTTATTATAAGGATACTGATGTGTGACAAGCAGTGCAGGAATATTTAACAGACATAATGAACTATATTGGAATGACTCAAATCCACACTTAGTTCAGGGGATCAGGAGACAAGGCAGATTCGGCTTTAACGTTAGTTGTTTTGTCAAACATAATAAATTAGTTTATCATATATTTGATAATAAACTAACTGCTGCTGGATATATAGATATCTTGGAAATAAACTTACACCAACTTTTGGAGAAAGAAGTGTTGGCTGATAGGGACACATTTTGGTTCCAACAAGATGGAGCACCTGCCGATAATGCTCTATTCATTGGAGATTATTTAAACGAAAAATTTCCTAATCGGTGGATTGCTACTTATGGACCAGTTAGGTGGCCCCCTCGTTCTCCGGAAGTAAATCATCCTGATTTTTTTATTTGGGGATTTAAAAAAAATAATATTTACAAGACTAACTTCGAGAGTAGGGAAGATTTATTACAAAATATTTATGCCGCATTTAGAAAAATAAAGCCAGTGCACATTCTCAATTGTGTAAGATCAGTAAGAAAAAAGTGTCAATTATTATTTCAACAAAACGGAGGACATTTTGAACATTTAATGTAATTTTTACATTCTAATAAAATTATTTATAGGTAGATTAGTTGTTACAATGTTTTTTGTTGTTTCATAAGTTTATTGTTTTTATTTTTTTAATAATTATAATTTTGATAAATAAAATTGTCACACATCAGTAATCAGTATCCTTATAATAAAATGGTAAACTTCGTTACTGAGTGTTCAATTTTTTTAAGGGTGTTTCACCTGATAACTTCCATAAATGGTTTATTTGCACTGTAGCTCCAACCATTGAAAATAGATATATAATATGTCATATCAGGTGAATGAGAATTAAAAAAGGAAACAAAAAACGTCAAAATATACAGGGTGTCCTATTTAAAACAACATAAGTTTGCATTATATTCCCTTAGTGAGCCCTCTAACAATAAAATTCTGTGCGCCACTGAACTCTTTAATATTATATCTATCAAAAGTTTTCATAACGTTTTTTATATTTTCCTTAATTAAGAAGTTATAGTACCTTGTAGTTTTCGACAGTTTTAAATAATCGCCCTGTATCTTCCAACTGCAGGGAGTTACTAAAGATTTAGTTAGGCTATCGTTACTTTAACAGAAAAAGAGGTCATAACATCTTAACTGCTTTTCTTCTATCTCTTCTAGTTTACGAGATACCCTGCAAAACACACCAATTTGGGACACCCTGTACAAGTTTGATTGAGTTTTTATGCTGATCTTCGGAATCTACGGGGATTAATGAAGATAAGATATTTTCAAGAAGTAGGTAAATATATTAAGAAAATAAAAGTTAAACAGCAAATATTATAATAGAGCTACAGCAATACGTTATGTTCATGATTCCGCAGAACTTCACTGCGAGTCTCGGTAGCGCAACGAGTTGGTGCACAGCTCACTGTTCATGTTAGGCCTGTAAGCGATGGTTCGAATTCCGGCGAGGACAGCTTTTTTTCTTAATTCTTTCATAAATAAATTATTTAAAAATGACTTGTTATTTGAGGGAGGCGGAAAAATCATATGTATAACATGGGAGTAAAGTGCCTTTTCCTCCCTTGAATGATTACTGCCCGACGCGTAGCGGGGAGGAAAAGTAGCACTTTCCTCCCTTGTTATACAAATAGCAATTTTTAATAAAAAATTGAATCAAATTTTGTAGCACTGCATCTGGCAAAATTATATAATACATCACGAAGTGATTAAGGTGTGCATTATTATAAACAAATAAAGATTATAACTTTTAAAAAGTAACGGATTAAACCACTGAAGTAAATTAAGTGTTCACACTGCATCACGTTCGTTTCCTGTCGGTAACTTAGAGGATATTTAAATTCTTTTAAAACTCTTTATTTAACGTTTCCAAACGGATGAATGTACCAGATATCGAATTTTTCTTTTCTTATCTTGAATAATGTTGAGCTTATTAAACACGCAACGATAAATTTAACAACATTTATTTACTTGTTGGTGTTTTAGATGAAGTTTGGGACTTTCTATTAATAGAAATCAAACGGAACTACACGTTCGGATATTTTTTGGTCAGTCCATACTACCTTATAATCAATCCATTTTTTGGAAAAAATCTAGTTTAGTGAACCAACGCGGATTTTGATGAATTTTTTTTTTAAAATTAATTCGAGGTCGCTGAACACGAAAATGAAAAAAGAAATCGGCGCTCTCTTACCAAAAACGAATTATGAATTTTTGAAGATGGGGTCAGATCAGCACTGCACTGGTTTTAATGTCATATTATAACTGTTTTAAAATGATGCATTAAACTTGTACACAATATTAAATACACTATAATTACTTTTTAAGATATTCCTCTCACACACACATTTAATAAACACTGATATTGACATTCATTTCTTGTAAATTCTTTTTTTAATTCCACAATTATTATATATTTTGACATTTTCATGTAACATGACTGACATATAAGTTTTGGTCTGTTTCTTCTTAGTCGTACAACTTGTACCTAATAGCATATTCAGCCATTAGAGATATTTAGCCACTTGAATTAGTTGCTGAATATTTTCGATTTCATGATTGTGGCATAAAAGATATAAACAAGATGAACATCATGAACATACACCTATTTTTCCGATAGCTGGCGCTGTATTTGGCTCAACTTCCGTTTAACTGAAATCAGTTATGGAAAAATTAAATGAACAGCGTGCGCGCGAATTGCGAAACGTCGATCCGGCGCGCCTTTTTCACAGTATGTTGATAGCTGTTCATTTAATTTTTCCATAACTGATTTCAGTTAAACGGAAGTTGAGCCAAATACGGCGCCAGCTATCGGAAAAATAGGTGTATGTTCATGATGTTCATCTTGTTTATATCTTTTATGCCACAATCATGAAATCGAAAATATTCAGCAACTAATTCAAGTGGCTAAATATCTAATGGCTGAATATGCTATTAGGTACAAGTTGTGCGACTAAGAGGAAACAGACCAAACTTATATGTCAGTCATGTTACATGAAAATGTCAAAAGATATAATAATTGTGGAATTAAAAAACGAATTTGCAAGAAATGAATATCAATATAAGTGTTTTTTAAATGTGTGTGTGAGAGGAATATCGTAAAAAGTAATTATAGTGTAATTAACATTGTGTAGACGTTATAATGCATCATTTAAATCAGTTATTATATGACAATAAAACCAGTGCAGTGCTGATCTGAACTCATCTTCAAACATTCATAACTCGTTTTTGGTAAGAGAGCACCGATTTCTTTTTTCATTTTCGTGTTCAGCGACCTCGAATTGATTTAAAAAAAAAATATTTCATCAAAATCCGCGTTGGTTCACTAAACTAGACTTTTACCAAAAATTTAATTACAATAAAACCTTGTCCCACCCTGTTTAATGGTCCTTGGAAAGCGATTGCCCTTTAATTCTCAAGGATCGTCTCCATTGACGCGAATTCTTTCAAGTTTTTGGGATTTGACAACCAATATTTCTTGTTATCTTTTCCGGGGGTTCCATAAATAAAGAGGGTTAGCAACAGAAGTACCATTTATTACATCCAATTTCTGGGCATCAATTGCCAAAATACAATATACAATTTTTATTACATCGGCTTGCACGCCGCGGCCATCATTTTTTTTTACTTGTCACTGTCAAATCATGAGTTACCACGTTCTCCCGTCGAGATTTTGAGAGGAAGCGCATCGATCGCGGCTCATGCACGGTCGAGAAACGTCAATTCACCGCTGACGGAAATAGACTCCGTTTCACATAAGAAGAAGCCACTTGAAGTTCGCATTTCCGGTTGCGCAGGAATCAAAATCGGCCTTGAAACCTTGTCACGACCGTTTCATGCCATAGGCGTTTCCAACGATTTTCATGCCGACAACCATTTTATTATTGACATTTGAGGTTGTGTTTGGAGCAGTCATTTACTGTCGAATATTTTTGATTTTTGAATATTTTAAGACGTTTAGCTAGTTTATCTGTGAGTGTTGTGTGTTTTATTTGATCTAAAACCATGCCTCCTAAAAAATTTGTTGGAGTTAAAGGAAAAATTATCCACAGTCAAGGCCGACAGATTCTTAAAAACGTTGCAGGCGAATGCTTCAATTCCATGAGTCTAAATGGACTAAAAATGGCGTCGATTTGAATCTTTAGGTTTGTCATGATGACAAA
This sequence comes from Lochmaea crataegi, assembly GCA_947563755.1. Classification (NCBI taxonomy): domain Eukaryota; kingdom Metazoa; phylum Arthropoda; class Insecta; order Coleoptera; family Chrysomelidae; genus Lochmaea; species Lochmaea crataegi. Next base: position 16,896,192 of record OX387428.1, read on the forward strand.
ACGCTAAGTAAAATGTCACTTTTAGCATTAGTGCTAAAAGTATTTTACTTTTAACACCAGTGTCATAAAATGGCATTTTAGACACTGACAGCATGCCTTAAAAATTATACTTCTACTGACGTTTGTAGAAAATAGCTATTTATGATATTAGTGTTAAAAGTAACATTTTTTACCACAAATATCACACACTGTTTTTTGTACAACTCCTATTTTGATAATAAAATAAAAGTATTTCAAGAAAATCACATTTTGACGTCTGTTGTCAGTTAATTATTTTTTTGACGTTTTATCAATAATTCTCATAATGATTATGTCTCTTTTTACACTAGTGTTAAAAGTATTTCACTTTTAATTAGTAAAAAGTATTTTAATTTTAACACGCTACTTTGTAAACGTCTCCTTTTAACACGTTTGACAGGCATTAAAAATTTCACTTTTAATGGCAGTTGTACAAAAATACATTTTTAAAATTCAAATTTTGTGTTAACCTAAAAAATGTGAAAACGTTACGCTACTGTTTTAAAATTTTACAATATGGCACTGGTTTTGACCACAGATCTCCAACAAGTTCGCGCAGTCGACTGCAACTTCAAGTGGCTTCTTCTTATGTGAAACGGAGTCTAATAAAACTAAACGCGAATGTTCGAAAGGCGAACATACAAAATAAAATTAAGCGCGAATGTTCGAAATGCGAACATACAAAATAAAATTGACTACGAATGTTCGAAATCCGAACAGTCCTATCATTGCACATTTACATATTACCACCCCAGCTCCTAAAAATACATACTAGGTATAAACAGTAAGAATCAATAATTAAAATAACGATCAAATATACGTTTCATGTGTACCGTAATTACCGACATCAAAGTGGACGTACGTAATACGTAATCATAATCTCCCGAACATGACAAGCTGTACACGGCCGTATTTTGCCGGTAAATCCTGCAAGCTTCAAGCCGTGTTCTAGCAACAAAACTCGACCAGCTATGCAACCACGTGGTTTCCACCCCTCTCACCGACAAACAAAATATACACCTGTAAGCCGAACACGCCGGCCGATGCCGATAGCGAACTAGGTGAGAAAGAATACTTACCCTTGTTGCCGCTTCCATACAATTGTCACAGAGATTCAGATAAAATACGATCATGGTTAGTTTTGTTGAATGAGAGAGTAGGCACACGCTGTTGGAGACGGATTGTGATCGTTTTATTTATTACGTTGGAGTAGCAGTAGACCGGTTCATGAGTATCATTTTATTTCAAATGTTACCCGGACCATCGAAAATAGAGTTGCACAAGTTTGACTTGAATGTTTGAGTTTGATTTAAAATTAAGTCAAACTCAAGTCAATTTTATTGCGGACTGCCTGAAGGGCAAGCATTATTTTTGCATTAAGATCGTCTCTATCTTCTTTATTATCTAGTTCACGCGCCCATCGTTCTAGTTTGTCGAGTAGCATATTGATCCCAATGACCACCATAGGAAGGGTAGAATATTTGATCGCATTTCCAATGTAGAGTTCCATCTGGTTTTTACCTTCAGTTTGGGAATGGTCATGTCTAAATTCAATGAGTCCCAAGTTTATTCTTAACATTTCGGAGTTTTTAAGTTTTTCACAAATTACCTTAACCTTTGCAATTGTTGCAGTATTTTCAAATATTCTACTTTCGTTATCACTAGTATCAGAGTCTTCGTCTTCTTCAGACGTTAACTCAATCACTTTCATTAAATCTCGAGCAGCTAACTCAAGAATATGTACGAAACACACGTAATGCTTATTCGCACCATAAAAATTTTTTGCCAATTCTTTAAAAAAAGTGAAATTACTATTAGTGTTGTCAGTAGTAATACCTTGAATAGAATGTGTAATATTGAATTCAGCCGATATTTTAAAAAACAAAGTTACCATTGAAACGCCAGTATGTTGTCCTTTTCGAAAGATCGCCGCGCTCCGCTCCGCGTCGCGCGGTAACATTCTTTCTCAAGCGGCAATTTTACTTTACGGTCGAAAACCATACATAATTTTTTCTACAGTCGCCCTTTTAATAATTAAAACAGTTTTTTATATTATCTTAGGTTATAATAGGAGTATTAGAATAATCGTCATTTTCGCTATTCATCATGATTAACCTTGAAAAGATCTACTGACTAGGGATGTTAAAAAATAATCGATTATTATTTTCTTATAATCGATTTTTAGTTCAAGATTTTTATAGTAATATTAATCGATTTTTGCTTAATCGATTTTATAAATTACATGTTTAAATCGATTTTCGGAAACGGCTCGTATTATTTATTGACTATTTTTTCAAAATTTTGACAATTATTGACCATTTTTCAAAATTTTAACAATTATTGATCATTTTAGACAATTATTGACCATTTTTGACAATGATTGACAATTTTGACTGTTTTTCAAAATTAGTGACCATTTTTCCAAACTTTTGATAATTTTTGACCATTTTTCAAAATGATGACAATTTTTATCCATTTTTGACAGTTTTTAAAAATAATTGACAACTTTTAACCATTTTTGATAGTTTTTGACCATTTTTGACAATTTTTCAAAATTTTAGACCATTTTTCAAAATTATTGACCATTTTTGATAATTACTAACCATTTTTGACCATATTTCAAAATTTTTGACAATTTTTCAAAATTTTTATAGTAATATTAATCCGGCGATTGTAAATTGCAGCGAATGGTCATGTATGGGTTCGTAGTAACTATGTAAATTGCAGCGCACGGCCAACAAAGAGCGTTAATCTTACCCTAGTTAGATTTGAAAAAGTTGTAAAAACACCCCTTTTTCAAGTTTTGCTCCCATTTTTTCGAGGTTTGCCCCTATGTTTTAAGGTGTTTGCCCCTATTTTCCTGAGCTTAGAGAGGGTTGGAGTTAGATTTTGTTAGGTTTAGTTGAAAAAGTTGTAAAAACACCCCTATGTTTCAAGGCTTGTTCCAATTTACAAGTCGGATTAAAATCTCAAATTTGACCATCGCTGCAATTTACAGATTCTATTATCAACTCTTATCAGGTATACGGATTAAGTTACCAAGCGCTGCAATTTACATTTGCCCTATTAATCGATTTTATAAATTACGTGTTTAAATCGATTTTCGGAAACGGCTCGTATTATTTATTGACTATTTTTCAAAATTTTGACAACTTTTGATGATTATTGACCATTTCTCAAAATTTTGACAATTATTGACTAGTTTTCAAAATTTTGACAACTTTTGATGATTATTGACCATTTTTGACAATTACTAACCATTTTGACTGTTTTTCAAATTAGTGACCATTTTTCAAAATGATGACAATTTTTAACCATTTTCGACAGTTTTTGGCAATAATTGTCCATTTTTAAAATTTTTTAACAATAATTGACAATTTTTGACAATTTTTCAAAATTTTAGACCATTTTTCCAAATTTTTGACCATTTTTGACAATTATCGACCATTTTTGACAATATTCCTAAATTTTTGACAATTTTTTAGAATCTTTAACAATTTTTGACTATTATCAACTATTTTTCAAAATGTTGACAATTTTTAACAATAATTGTCCATTTTTGACAGTTTTTGACCATTTTTGATAGTTTTTGACAATTATTGGCCATTTTTGACAATGTTTCAAAATTATTGACCATTTTTGATAATTTTTGACAATTATTGACTATTTTTCAAAATTTTAACAATTATTTACCAATTTGGACAATAATTGTCCATTTTTGACAGTTTTTAAAAATAATTGACAATTTTTAACCATTTTTGATAGTTTTTGATAATTTTTAAAAATTTTTGATAGTTTTTGATAATTTTTAAAAATTTTTGAAACTTTTTCAAAATTATTGACCATTTTTGATAGTTTTTGACAATTAGCGGCCATTTTTCAAAATTTTAACAATTATTGACCAATTTTGACAATAATTGTCCATTTTTGACAGTTTTTAAAAATAATTGACAGTTTTTAACCATTTTTGACAATTTTTCAAAATTTTAGACCATTTTTGACAATTATTGACCATATTTCAAAAACTAACAATTTTTGACAATCATCAACTATTTTAAAAAAAATTTAACTCTTTTTTCAAAATTTTTGACCATTTTTGATAGTTTTTGATAATTATCGACCATTTTTCAAAATTTTTGACAATTATTGACCAATTTCGACAATAATTGTCTATTTTTGACAGTTTTTGACCATTTTTGACAATATTTGAAAATTTTTGACCATTTTTCAAAAAAAAATACAAAATTTTTGACAATTGGCCATTTTTCAAAAAATTTTGACAACTATTGACCATTTTTGACAGTTTTTGACAAAAATTGCCCATTTTTAACAGTTTTTGACAATTATTGACCATATTTCAAAATTTTTGACAATTTTCATATAATTTTTAATTTGATAAATTGTTAAATATTCACCAATTGAGTTAATTCGGAGGGCGTGGTTTGATTAAATAAGCGAGCGAAAAAGATTCCTTTTTTTTCTCTAGAGCGTAAAGTAACAATCCTCGGCATTTGTCGACTTTACGATTTCATTTGAATATAGTAATTAGTCATTTTACGCGCGACTGTAGAAAAATATATTTTTCTACAAACGTCAGTATAATTTTTAACGTATGATGTCAGTGTCTGAAATTCCATTTTATGACACTGGTGTTGAAAGTAAAATACTTTTAGCACTAGGTAGTGCTAAAAGTGATTTATTTTTATGAGAAAATATAAAAACATAATTCAAAATTAACTGTTTATCCAATTAAACGCACAATTAGTGAAACTACAATTATAATAAGAAACTCCATAGCCAGTCTCATTGGTAGATGTAACAGAATTTATTTTGGTGAAGCTTGTACCAAGTTTTGGACAAAATTTGATCCGCAATATTCTGTTTCCTTTGTAGCGAGTCTTCTACAGATTGCGAAAAATCTTATCTCGATATTCAATTTACAGAAGTACGACAAGGATAATATGAACAACACTACTTGAAAGACAGAGAAGAATTGTTCGCACACGCCCATCTAGTGCAAACAATTCTTCACAGCAAATATTTCATCCGGGGCTTTTGCGAGAAATTTGTCGATTTGTTCCCTTGTCAATACTTTTGACTTTTTCGGTCGATATCCTGCACCCTTTCGCTTCAAAAAAGCCACAAACTTGTAATATCTGCTTATAATGGTCGTCATTGACTTTAATATAGAGTAATTCGACCAAAGCGTTGACGATTTCCATATTTTGGACTTTTCTTCAAAGTATGCAAGAAGCACTTTTTCACTGGCCACTGACATTTTTCTGCTCACACCATTTCAAGAAACGATCCTATGAAAACTAGTACTGTAGCTTTGACTTACTAGGCAATAATTGAAAAGCAGCTTTATTGACAGCTTTTTCAATTTCCAGCGGTAGAAATTCATTTTCTTGATCACTTTTCATAGAAAAACGAAGAAACGAGAAAGAATAATTCGTGATTTATTGACGTTAGTTGTCAACAAAGACAAATTCGGTTTTTGTTTACCTTGGCACCTTGTTTCATGAATAGATTAGAAGAAATTGGATTCAAAACTGAAAATCTCGAGGCGAAAAATTTTTACACCCATTTTTCAATTAACTATTCTTTTGTTGAATTAAAAAAAATTCATGTGAATTTTGTACTTGATAAAAAATAATAATTTATAAGCAAAAAATCGTTACTTAATAGTTATTTATGATATAAGTGCTAAAAGTGGTATTTTATTTTGTTTGAAGGGATGGAACCTTCAACGTCGTGACTCAAACATCCCTTCTCACAAAATAAAATATCACTCTTAGCACTTATATCATAAATAACTATTAAGTAACGATTTTTTGCTTATAAATTATTATTTTTTATCAAGGACAAAATTCACATGAATTTTTTTTAATTCAACAAAAGAATAGTTAATTGAAAAATGGGTGTAAAATTTTCTTTCTACACCCACATGTATATTATCCATTTTCTGCACAATTTACAGAATGTAAATGTAGGCCATTCCGGTTAACTGAACGGATATGATTCTTATATACATCCTAGAACGTATATGAAATCCACCAATCAGCATTTGCGTTTAGTACCCTTCAACTCATCTGTTTTTCAATTTCATAGAAACGTCAAAATAACTTGTCAAAATATTTCTATAGTTTTTAAGAAAAATATTAGTAAAAATGAGTGATTCCAGTGATGAATCAATAAATAATACTCCACCAGATATTCGCTTAGCCGCAAAGGAGACGTATAACGTATAGAAACAGAATAAATTGAATATTTAAGGGTACTCCTCACAAACGTCAGTTTTTATGTAATACATTTGACGTTATAGATAGATGATTAGTATATTCATCGGTAGTCCAGTGGTAAGTATCCCAGCCTCTCACGCGGTAGATCAGAATTCGAATTTTTTTTAATTTTAATTTTATTTATAAATAATAATATAATAATAATAATGATAAAATTGTTAAAAATTTTTAATTTGAAGTTATATTATAGTTTAATAAAATGTTTATTTTCTAGATTTTTTCTTAATTGGGTCGTAGAAAAAATATACTGTTCGACTCGTATGGATTGTCCATATCCACACTAGTTGCACAAACTACTATTACCTACGGATTATTGTTCATTTATGTGTCTAGATAGTACCGAAATTTATTTATTCCCTAATATTCATATTTAATTGGTTTAAACAAATTTTTTTTAGTAAGGAAGCGAATCGTACTTCGCTCGCCTAATTCATATCAGTCGTTTTTAACCCAATATTCACTTTTACATTAAAATTAAAAATATTGTAGGTGTAGGTAAAGTTCCCGGAGAAATGACTTTTTCGAGGAGTTTTCCTGCTCTTTGAGGATATTTTTTAAATTTCGAATAGGTATCTCAAATAGCAAAAAACCGAACTGTATATTTTTTTACTCGATTCTTCCCGAATATCCTCGTATGTTTAGTTTTATGGGATGCACAAATTTTTACCAAGAATAACTTTTTGTCAAATACCTCCTAATAAATACGTTTCCCATAATATGGTGTATACTTTGGGGATGACACTGTATATTTTTTTAGATTACTAGGATAACCTGTGTATAAATAGGTAACTGTGTGTGTATTTTCGCTTTTATGCAATAAATAATAATAAAACATAGAATTCTCCTTGAAACGTCGTAAATTTTATGAGATAACAAATTCTGCAGATAACAATATATATATATATATATATATATATATATATATTTACATACGGTTAAGTTTTTGATGATACCAATAAAGAAATTATGACATTGCGTAATTTTATTTTTAATTAGAAAACGTGGATTGTTTTATGCGAATTTTGCGTCTTATATTAAAATTAGATACTTCTAATTTTGAAAAAATCTTGCAGATCCAGAGGATAATTTGAATAAACTGATGGGAACAGTGCATGTTTGAGGTAGTGATCTGTATGCATTTATGTTCTGTAAATTGAAAATTCAATTTTATTATTGACTCTTTGAATTTTTAAATCAAGAAAATTAATTGAGTATGTAATGCATATTGGTCAAACCAGCAGAAATTTTGAAATTAGATACAATGAACACGAGCATACAGATTAAAACAACCTGATAAATCCCATTGCGCAAAACATCTACTTGGCACCAAACATTCATTAACATCTAACACAGAACTAAAAGTACTGCATATTTGGGATAATAAACAAGAACTAGATTTCCTTGAAGAAATTAGAAGATACTCAAGATACCCACAATATGAGCTCTCCACTATTAAATTGTCTTCTTAAGTAACAATTGTAAAGATCAGCAGATATAGTTTTCCTTGGTTTCCTATATCATTGCACAGTTATACTGATCTTAAATGGGAAAAAGATATCCAGGATATCCCCATAGAGCTAATTAAACCTAAGCTTTAATATTTGTAATTTTATATCTTCTTCTTTTTTCTATTCTTATATATTGAGTCAATCGCAAGATAGGTCACTATTTGGTCCAGCCAAAATATTAAACATCAGGTAGACATCACATCAAATGTAACTCTTGTCATTCTAACTAATTTTTTCATAAAATAGTGGAATTAATTAGAAACAGTTAGTTTCATTTATAATATTAATTTAACTTGTTTCCGTTGAGAGAATAAAGGCGTTGCATATGCCGATCAGAGGAAAAAGTAGGCTAGGGCGACAGATCCGTGTTTAAGCTTTTGCAATTGATTTTGAACAAATTTTACCTTCATCATTGGATATTTATTATCTGGAGCTTCGATTCTGAAATTTGTAAAATTCCTGTGGGTAAAAATATTTGATTTCTTAGGACGGTATCCTACCGGCTTCTTCAAAAATGGAATTAATTTAGTAAAATGTGTACTAGTGATGAATATAGGTTTGGAGTACTTCAAAAAATATATCACCTGGTCTATTACGTTATCCTAGCGTATCGTATAGTCAAGATCTTAACACAGGAATTGATTGAAAAAATATAGATAATTATAAAAATATATATAGTTACATAAAGGGCGTTTCTAAATTCATACAAAAAATACAGAAGGTCACCTCCCACCCCCTTCCGAGATATCACCCCTAAAAGGTGCAGAATAAAATTGAGTTTTTATTTATTTTTTACCAAATTTAACCCTCCGACGGGCGCAATAGTAGATTTTCCAGGTTCGGGCGCAATGCATCTCTAAGATTTATCAGCGAGATTTTTTGTTGTTGCAATTTAATTAGAGTAAAAGCTAAAGAATATTTTATTGTTTTAAAAAAGAACATTTTACAAAATACATACAAAAGCATATTGAACACCTTCAAAAAATAGTGTTTGGTTTGTAGCGTATTGTTCGTAAATTAGAAATATTTTCGAAATTTGAAAAAAAGATCCTTAAAGAAGAGGATATTTCCAATAAGAAAGTCCGAACTCCCAGAACTCTTATTAATGTTATAAATGAAACTAACTGTTTCTAATTAATTCCACTATTGAATGAAAAAATTATGAAAATTATCAAAGGACTTTGATAATTATTTCGATATTGAAATATTGACCAAAATTGGTGACCATTTTTCCAAATTTTTGATAATTTTTGACCATTTTTCAAAATGATCACAATTTTTGACCATTTTTCAAAATGATCACAATTTTTAACCATTTTTGACAGTTTTTGACAATAATTGTCAATTTTTAACATTTTTTAACAATAATTGACAATTTTTGATAGTTTTTGACCATTTTTGACAATTTTTCGAAATTAATGACCATTTTTGATAATTGTTGACAATTATTTACCATTTTTCCAAATTTTTGGTAATGATTGACCATATTTCAAAATTTTTGACAATTTTTCAAAAACAATTTTTGACAATTATCTACTATTTTTCAAAATTTTGACAATTTTTAACAATAATTGTCCATTTTTGACAGTTTTTGACAATTATTGTCCATTTTTGACAATTTTTCAAAATTTTGACAATTCTTAACAATAATTGTCCATTTTTGACAGTTTTTGACAATTTTTGACAATTATTGGCCATTTTTGACAATTTTCCAAAAAATTTAACAATTTTTCAAAATTTTTGACCATTTTTCAAAATTATTGACCATTTTTGATAGTTTTTGACAATTATGGACCATTTTTCCAAATTTTTGACCATATTTCAAAATTTTTCAAAAACTAACAATTATCAACTATTTTTCAAAATTTTGACATTTTTAACAATAATTGTCCATTTTTGACAGTTTTTGACCATTTTTGACAGTTTTTGACAATTATTGGCCATTTTTGACAATATTTCAAAAATTTTGACCATTTTTCAAAATTATTGACCGTTTTGGATAGTTTTTACAATTATCGGCAATTTTTCAGAATTTTCACAATTATTGACCAATTTTGACAATAATTGTCCATTTTTGACAGTTTCTGACAATTTTTGACCATTTTTGATAGTTTTTGACCATTTTCAAATTTTTTTAAAAAATTTTGACAATTGACCATTTTTGAAATTGTTTGACCATTTTTCAAATTTTTTTTTAAATTTTGACAATTATCGACCAGTTTTCAAAATTTTAACAATTATTGACAGGTTTTGACAATTATTGACCATTTTTGAAAAAAATTGTCCATTTTTAACAGTTTTTGACAATAATTAACAATTATTGACCATTTTTGACCATATTTCAAAATTTTTGACAATTTCATATAATTTTATTTGATTTTTAATCTGATAAATTGTTAAATTGAGTTAATTCGGAGGGCGTGGTTTGATTAAATAAGTGAGCGAAAAAGATTCCTTTTTTGCGCTAGAGCGTAAAGTAACAATCCTCGGCATTTGTCGACTTTACGATTTCATTTGAATATAGTAATTAGTCATTTTGAGCGCGACTGTAGAAAAATAATTTTTTCAAGTGACGTCGCTTTCGAGGCCATGCGCGCAACCTAAAAATGGCGCGCGGAGGGCTATTTTCAGCATTAAATTAAAACTATAAATAATGGAGGTACAGTTCCGGGAGTTGAAACCTTTTTTTACTAAATTTCCTCCTTTTTAAAGATCTTTTTTTCAAATTTCGAAAATATTTATAATTTACGAACAATAAGCTACAAACCAAACACTATTTTTTTTGGTGTTTAATTGTTTATAATTTTTGGAATTTTTTATAGACTAATTTAATTATTTGGCGCAATGATCTAGACATTATTCCGGATCGAATGAGCTAAACCACATAATATTAATAAAAGTATGTAGAATTAACTCCATTTTAAGCTTATAGACTAGACGTCTTGTGGTCAGGACTGGGAAGTTGAAAGTTGCTAATGAGACGTCGAGCGGGAATTAAACGCCTGTTACAAGTATTTTTTGCATCAGTGCAAAAAAGATAAACTTTTACAAAAGTAGATAGTGCAAAAAGTAGTATCTTTTTACACGAACGTAAAAAAAAGTTATTTGTGTAACTAGTGCAAAGGTGCATATTTGTTGCACGATGCATGAAGTTTGCAGCTCGGATCGAAGTCGAGAGCTGCAACTTTGCTGAGTGCATCAAATATGCATTTTGCACGAATTGTACACAACATTTTTTCTACGATCGAAATAAAATATGTTTATAATTATATCAAATTTTATTAGAGTTTTTCTTTTAAATAAGCAAGGACGACGTTTTTTGTAATATTTCCAACCGATTTTGTCTCACACCAGTCTATAAACCGTTTATAACAAATTTCATAAACTTTTTTCAGATTTATCGGGTAGTAAATCTGCGGTTGCTTCATTTGCTAAATCTGGAGGAGTACAGAAAGTAATAGTTTCTTCCTCACTATCCGAATTGAAAATTATTAACAACTTACAACTTATTAAATTTTCAAACTAATAATTTGAAACGAATTCAGATGTAATACGAAAATTGTTGCATTATTTAATCTGACAGTGTCAGTTCAAGTACAATTATTATTCATAAGTAACTAGATGAAGAAGTAGAAATATTTATATTAATTAAAATAGTAAAAAAATCTTTCGCTACCTTTCAAGCGGATTTTTGTATTTATAATATCTACTTTTTCACTATTTGAAATTTGATCACAAATTCGAGAAATAAAGTAACTAAATATGTTTTGACGTTTCTTTCGTTGCCATGATGGTCTAATGGTTAAGATACCAATTTGCCAAAAGTTCGGGTTCGATTCTCGGTATTGGTTTTTTTTTTTAAAATGTTCTCCCAAAAAATTGATTGATGTGTTTTTTGCACTCGTTCAAAAAATGAGTTACTTATTTCTACTCCTGTTTTATAATATGCTTAATAAAAGACTAAAATCTGTATCATAATGATATTCATTATGATACAAATTTTCATTACGATACAGATTTTTAAGCCAATAGGAATGCGACATTCGCACAATATTTAATATAGCCATGGATACCTGGTTGACATTTCTGAAATTAATTATATTAGGTGACCATTAATTTGACAGCTGTCAAATAAATTTATTTGTTGAAGTGCCTTTCATTGTTCTTGTTTTTTATAATAAATGATAATTATTAATTAAATAATTCTTATTAATCGGAGTAGAAAAAATATTGTATGCAACGATCATGTAATGATAGCCATTAAGACACGAGCATGTTGTAGGATACGAAACGAGCCGCAGGCGAGTTTCGTATATAATATGCGAGTGTATTAATGGCCATTACATGAAAGTTGCATACAATATTTTTTCTACTCCGATTAATAAGAATTATTTAATTAATAATTATCATTTTGAAAATCAAAATTATTTGACAGCTGTCAAATTAAGTGTCACCTAATATAATTAATTTCAGAAATGTCAACCAGGTATCCATGGCTATATTAAATATTGTGCGAATGTCGCATTCCTATTGGCTTAAAAATCTGTATCATAATGAAAATTTGTTTCATAATGAATATCATTATGATACAGATTTTAGTCTTTTAGTAAGTATATTATAAAACAGGAGTAGAAAAAATACTATTATGCACTAGTGCATAAAAGCAAGGTACTTTTTGCACTGCTGCAAAATATTAAACTTTTGACACAGTACATAGTGCAAAAAATAGTCACTTTTTGCACGATCGTAGAAAAATGAATTTTTTGTGTGAATTTTCCAAAGTAAACTGCAGACTCACTTCAAATAAATCTACTCCTCCATTGCGTTATGTAACCTATATATCTAATAGGTGTAAGGTGTAAATAGTTTCCAAACTTCGGAACTAAGTTGTAAAGTAGGCGGAGCTGCTGACCTTAGAATGAATGTTCTCATTCCTGTTCTAATCGTCTTTCTTTCGAATTCCCTCTTCTTTGTCAGTCTTTTAAGAGGGAGAGAGCGAGAGAGAGAGACAGATAGAAAGGCCTTGACAATTTCGAATCTTTCGATGCTCTTGGAGCTCATAAAAACTAGTTATGCCGCCGTGCGCGCTGGCCAGAACGGTCGATCACACCGTTTTTTTTTCATGGTAGGTTAGACAGGACCGCATTTAATAATAATAATAATAATTGATATATCTACAAATTTTCCATATACAGTAATCATTCCATAAAGTAACCCATACCAAAGATTACAAAAAAAATATAAGATAGTTCACTTGAAGGCGGTCTGATTCTTCTTAGTGTCAAAGATTACAAAATAAATATAAGATAGTTCACTTGAAGGCGGTCTGATTCTTCTTAGTGTTTTAAACGATCGCCGCACTCATAAATCATATTTACGGCTCGCTTTTGTTGTAAATAACGACACCGCTAGGTACCAGGGCATTAGAAAAGTATATTTTATTCCAAGCTATACAGGGGTAACTTGAGAAATATATATTTAAATAGGATGATTTATTAAAGGTTGTTTTTATATAATGTTTTTAAATGTTAATTATTTCGAAAAAAGTTCAGGATATGAATTTGAAAAGGGAAGTTTAGGTATACGTAAAAAATACATTTAAATTTTTGAAATGAATCAATTGACAGATTTTATTCAACATTTTAGTAATTTTGTGATGCTTATTGATGATCTAGCGGTTATTTATACAAAATATAACAAATTAAATTATACATACTTATTGGCCACCAGAATAATAGGACCACTAAAACAATTTTGATCTTTAAATTAGACACCCCGTATTTTTTGGATTCACAAGGTTAAAACAGTAAAAACATATTATGCAGATGCAGGATATATTTATTAAAAAATTAGATATGTGAATTTTCAAATTTCGATGAATACCCAGTATCTATAAGTACTAAATAACTAACTAATTTATTATTATCAAATATCTTTGTTACAATAGTTTTAAAAAAGTTGAATTCCGTATTTGATAATAACTAATTTAATACCCACCTCTCAACGTCTTTGGGACAACGATAAAAGGGTATTACTGGTTTTCCCACCTTGCTGGAACAACCCATCACAGCACAACACACAGGCATTTTAAAACAACAATTATATTATTATTAATGACACTTTTGGAAGACAGGAGTTAAAATAATGCGAACAAGAAATTTTACTTCCGGAACGTTTCCCGAAAGACTAAATGAAATACTTATACAAAGTTCCTAGATATTGTAGGCACATTTCTGGCCCTTAATTGCTTCTCTATATTTTTATCTTTGTTTACATTATAAGTACTTAAAACCAAGACTGCATTCAGAATTCGTGGGAAAGTGATAAACTCTACGATTTATTATGTATACAACTAAGACTATTAACAAATATAACAAAATATTTATTTTACAAGTTTTGCTATTGAAGAGAAAAATATTAATATTATTTTTTCCTTATTGCAATAATTAATTAATAAATTTAAAATATCTATACAACATAAACATAATACACGAACAACGAATTCTAAAATACCAGCGCTCGATAGGCGACAACCCGTATAATATGCAAAATTAAATGCAAGTAAGGATTTAGCGACATACTGTAGCATGGCGCCAACCGCTAAGTCACCAGACAGTAACCAGCGGTATGAATCCTTTGATCGATAGAATTCGTACGAGTGAACAATCTTATATTTTTTTTGTAATCTTTGCCCATACATTCATTATAAGCTAAATAAACCGTAATATAAAAGAAATCACTAAACAGGACGATTTTTGCTTTTAATTTAATATTTTTATACAGGGTGAATAACCTTTGACTGATATCATCAGCGCCAGTTTTTTTTTAATGTAACAATCTCCTTATTTTCAATTTGTGAGTTTTCCTGGCTAAGTTGATTCCAAAAATGTATCACAAGTTTATTCAAATTGGAATGAAGTGGACAAAAACGCAAAATAAATCAATCAATTTATGCGTTACTTTATAGACGCACTGTATACATTGACACATTTTTACTATTGTAAGACGCAGTCGCGGTTAATGGTAGCTCATAATACCGAACAGAACATTGATAGGTAGGAACCGTCCGTCGCGCAGAGGCTTACGTATGAGCTTTTTAACCGAGTGGTCCCGGGTTCGAGTCCCAATGGTTTCGCTATTTCAATTTTTAGAATATTTAGGTTATACTATTTATAACTAGAGAACGGAAAAATATATCAATATGCAGTTTTCGCCAAAATTCATAAATTGAGAGAATTGGAGTTGAGGCTTGGAGAATACTAAAACATCCTTTTAATCGGTAACACCCCTTATATCAAAGTAGTCAGTTGTTAAAAGAAAGAATACACTATCTAACAAGAAGCGAAGCTGTCAAAGTCATAAATTTATGTTGCCAAAACATCAAAGAGATTGCGTCGGGCTTCGCTTCTTGTTAATAGTTGGCGTTCTTTGGTTAAACATTAAAACGTATTTAAAACTAACTAATGTATTTTATACTTTTCACCTGTTCCAGACAGTTCTCGACTTTTCGATGACATTTCTATATCTTCTTCTTTTTCTTTGTGGACCTCTACATATCCTCAGTACAGGTCCGATGTAACATTGCTCCCTCTTTTCTAGTTATTCGTCCCGAATAATCTGACTGCTGGGGTCTGGTTGAAGCCAACTGGGTGAATCGGGCCCGCTAACGGGGCTAACGAGGGGGCTAACTAGGGATGGCGATTCTTTCTAAAAAATATCGATTTTTGAATCGATTCGAATCGTAGCCTGATGAATCGATACATAAGAAATCGAGGTCTAAAAAATCGATTTAAAAAAAATCGATTTTTATAAAGTTTGTATTTTTTACAATGTAAATATAAATCGATCTTTTTTATTGAAAAACAACAAGAAACGTATCCCTAAATAAACAATCTCTCTCCGGGATCTCTTATAAGTAAAGTTGGGGATTTTTTTTAAGTTCAGGGAATTCGATAATAATAACAGTTACTTTTTTTTATTACCATATTATTATCACAAAGTATCGGATTAGGAATGTGTGAGATTAATGGAAGAGAATCATCGATAAAATAAAAATCGATTTTTCTTTATTCAAAATTAATGGATTTGTCGAAAAAATCGATTTTAATAAAAAATAAATCAATTTCTGCGAAAAGATCGTTGATTTTTTTTTGAATTGTTTTAAAAATGGACATGCTTTTCGTATATATTCCGATAATAAACCTAAGAGTTTTATTCGTTAACGATATTTATCGGATCGAAATCAAATAAAATTATAAGAAAATTGTCAAAAATTTTGAAGTATGGTCAATAATTGTTAAAATTTTGAAAATTGGTCAATAATTGTTGAAAAATGGTCAATAATTTTTAAAAAATGATCAATAATTGTTGAAAAAATTTGGAAAAATGGTCAATAATTGTTGAACTGTCAAAATTGGTCAATAATTGTTAAAAAAATGGTCAATAATTTTTAAAAAATGATCAGTAATTGTTGCAAAACTGTCAAAATTTGTCAATAACTTTTTAAAAATTATCAGTAATTGTTGAAAAACTGTCAAAATTGGTCAATAATTGTCAAGTAATTGTTGAAAATGGACGATTTTTGTCAAAAACTGTCAAAAACTGTTAAAAAATGATCAATAATTTTGAGAAATGGTCAGTAATCGTCAAAAGGTGTCAAAATTTTGAAAAATAGTCAATAAATAATACGAGAGCCGTTTCTGAAAATCCACTCCTCAATCACACGTAATTTATACAAAATCGATTAATATTACTCGAAAAATCGATTTATATAAAAATCGTTTAATTTTTCAAACATCCCTCCCTATAGAGTTCCCTATAAGATTTTTGGAAAAAAAGCAACAGTGTCTGTCGAGTCTACTGGGATCCGAGCGGTTCCGCTCTCATCACTACTTGCGATGTTGCCGGGGCAATTGAAAAAAAAGCCGCTCTACCAAAAATACAAAAAAAAAACCGAAAGTCGATTTTCAAGGGTGAAATATCGATTCACTGAATCGATTCAATACAACATATCGATTTATTCGGTCCGAGGTATCGATTATTCGATTTCAGATCGCCATCCCTAGGGCTAACCTCTCGACATGATTCACCTTGGGTTTACTCCTCGCTGACTGTCAATTGGATGCGGTCGACTATAGTTGTTTCGCCATCAAGAGAGAGTATTAAAATTATCGGAAACCAGTAAACCATGGGCGTACATTTATAGAATTATATACAGATTATATACAGACCTGTAACATTTGTTGTTAATAATAGTAGTGCCGATAGCGATGAAAGTCTGTGTGAGTAACTGGTGGGGGGGATTGCAGGTAATGAAATGGCGGACCAGTTAGCTAAAGAAGGCTCTAAAGGAGACTTCATAGGTCCAGAACCGTTTTGTGGAATCACAAAAGATTGCATGAGAGGGGAAATCGGGAACTGGCTAGATAGGGAACACCAATTCAAATGGAGGGTGACACAAGGGCACCTTCATACAAAGAGTTTCCTGAACAAAGTAGACAAGGAACTCTCAACCAGGCTACTGAAACTAGGTAAGAGACATTTGAAGACAGTTACCGACCTGGTGACTGGACACTGCACCTTGAGAAAACATCTGTACAATATGGGCAAAGTTAGTGAACCTATGTGCAAAAAATATGAACTTGATGATGAAACACCTACTCACATACTCTGCTTCTGCGAAAATAGAAGAGAACAAGGATTAAGGTTCATTAAATTGTTTGAGTATACTATGAAATCAACCAAGAAAAAGCAAATACGTTCATTATCAACAACTTTCCATAACTTTTGTCATCATTTGTTATTTTTTTTAAATTCTCTACAGGTCTTGCTTTCCCCAAGCTTCACCACCTGAAAATAAAAATAGAATTATTAATTGAACAAAACCTTATTTTAATTTTTATATAAACAGCTTCAAAACTTACAAAATGTAAACAGAACCAAAAAGTGTCAGCAATCAAACAGCTGTCAGAAATGTCTTCTTTTATTTCCTTAACAGCCTTGACCTTAGTAAATAAAGTCATGGGAATCTATCTTCAAGGTTAACCACCGGCATCAGGTCAGAGGTCATGGAAAAAGGTTTTTTTGGTGAGTAGAAAACAATTTTGTTCGAGAAGAACATGCGGATTTGAAATCCAAAATCTTTGGAAAATATTAAATAGAGTTCCAGTTTGATGTACAGAATCACTTACTAAGTAGATATATTACTTATTTTTGTAGTCCAAAGAATTTCATTCATAACATCCTTCGTGTTCGAAGCCACAGTAAAGGCCACATACCAACCTATGTGAGTTACCATGCTTATCTGTAATCCTACCTATCTATTGTATGAGATAAACAATTTAACGAAACTTATTGTTTAATGCCTTCATAAAAGCCTTCCTAAGAGTCTTCATAAACATCTTCATAAAGATCTTAAAAATCTTATTAACAATATTCTTAAGGAATAGCTTAAATTATAGTTGGAACTTTTCTTCCAAGTTTAGCCAGAATACTAAATAAATACTTGATTGATCGTCACTTTGTATGATGACTGGTCACAGTCGATGGCTGTGGAATTTCTTGAACATTTTTTTGAAAAAACTTTGTTATATTAGAAGTATTTCTTTTTGCTGCTTCCACTTTTTGAACTTTTAGTTTTTGATATGAAGATATAAGATATATTACTAGAAACTGCAGGAGACGTATGTGGCACAAATAAGAAAAATAATAGCAAACAACAAACACCTTGGTGGACGGAGGAAATTAAAAAACAAATAAAGTTGAAGAACAAAGCATGGAAAAAGTATCTAGCGAAAAAACTATGAAAATCACAAAACAGATAGAAAGAAAACAAAAGAATTAATAACAGCCTCTAAAAATGATCAATGGGAAAAATTCGGTGAAAAAATGAAAAAAGATTGCACAGGAAACCAAAAATTATTTTATCGAACGCTAAAGTCGTTAAGAACAGAAAAAAAAACAAAATATACAATTTATAAAAAACAAAAATGGGGAAGTACTAACAGAAGAAAGAGAAATTATGGAAAGATGTAAAGTAGAGAGTATTACCAGGATCTTCTCAACGGACCGCAAGAGCTGGAGGAACACATAGGGAACAATGACGGAGTTGAAAGAGTTGACATTAACAAATCAATAGATAAAGAAGAATTAGAAAAAGTTATCAACGAGCTAAAAAATGGAAAACCACCCGGGTTCGACAAAATTACATCAGAAAGCATGGGTCAGAAAGGAAGAGATACATTGTTGCATATTTACAACAGAGTATGGGAAGAAGGAACCTTGTCCATGGATTGGGAGAAAGCATTAATATTACACATCTTCAAAAAAGTAGACCACAATAACTGCAATAACCACCGAGGTATCACATTAATAAATACAGCCATGAAAATACTGGAAAAGATCATAGAAAAAAGAAGCAGATCGAGAGAACATTGGAAGGAACACAGAGCGGATTCAGAAAGGCCAGAACTACACAGAACCATACATTCACAATAAAACAGATAACTGAAAAAGCAATTAAAGAAAAAAAGGAAAATGTTTATGGCATTTTTGGAACTAGAGATAGCTTTTGATGCTGTTCCAAGACATAAATTATGGAAAATACTTATGGATAGAGGATTAAATGGTAGAATTATAAGATAAACACAAAAAATATATAAGAACAATGAAAACGCAATTATAAAAAACAATATGATATCACAAACATTCACTACAAATACAGGACTACGACAAGGAGGTAGCTTGAGCCCATTACCCGAAATAATAAAGAAATGTAAGCAGTTAACAAAAAATTATTGTGAAGGGCACTTACAATTACAAAAAGTAAATATAACTGAAGGAGCATTCGCAGATGATGTCGTATTACTGGCTGAAAGAGGAAAAGACTTACAAATAAACATAAATGTATGGAACTCAGTAATGAAGGAAATTGGTATGAAGATAAACAAGAATAAAACAAAGGTAATGATAATAGAAGAGGACAGAGAAAACTTAACCATCGATGGAGAAAAAATAGAACAAGTAAATTATTTCCAATATTTAGGAGTAACTTTGGATGAAAGAGAGACACAAGTCGCCGATATTAACAATAGATTTCATAAAACGAATAAACTTTACTTACTTGCAATGAACACAAAATTTATAAATGAAAGATAAATTTCAAAACGGACAAAAATAAAGGTTTTCAAAACGCTATATCGACTAATACTGGATGTGAATCTTGGGTCTTAACAGAACAACATAAAAGTAAGATACAAGCAACAGACATGAAATATCTTTATAGGAGTCACCAAGAGAGAGAGAGACTGAGGAATATAGATATAAGAAAATATCTAGTGGTACAATCCCATTAGAATTTATAGAAGGGAGATAGCCAGATTGGTGGGGAGCGAGTGAACGAAAAAAGACCAGTAAAAAGAGTTTGGAAAGCGAAAATATAAAATAACAAAAAAAGAGGGGCAGACTAAGAAAAACTGGGGACAAAGTAATAGAAGGTATACTAAATAAAAGATATATAAGCAGAAAACAAGCAGCGGAATTGGCACAAAACAGAACAGAATGGAAGAAATTCGTACATAAATAATTGAACCATACCCTAGAACATCAAAAGGTAGAAGGGTTTACTGACTATATATATATATATATAGTTTTCGATATTGAGCACCAAATGAACGTTTGCGTTTTTCAGACATCTGCAAATAAGAGAATATATCAAAATAACATTTATTTCAACTCACTAAACTAGTCGCAAAATTGTCATGCCTTATTTGAAACTATTCCCATATCAACTCCTTATCATAAGTGCCAACACTTATTTTGACCCTTAACCAATGAGTACGCCTCTGAAAAAAGTATAATTTTAAATTTTTTTATGTACTCTGCAACATTTTCTTTAATTTAATACCCCACAAGAAAATGTTTAGTATGAAATGCAAAACTTTATAAAATTACCATATTTTTTCTATCCCTGGCTCCTGTAACCCCCCCACGTTCGCCGTTGGATTTTTTTTATTACACATTTTATTTGAATCTAAATAAAATTTTCGATAATTTAATATCCCACAAGCCATTTTTTATAACAAAATGCTTAATTTTAATAAAAATACCCCCATTTTTCCTTCCTTGGGATGGCATAACAATATAAGCCATTGCAAATAATAATGCTTTATATAGTTAGATATAAAATTATAATTGAGTAGGTGTACTCACCTTTCTTTTTATTTATATATTTACACTTCACCTATTTTAACAATCAACTTTGGCGGCAATTTAA
Organism: Lochmaea crataegi; assembly: GCA_947563755.1. Taxonomy (NCBI): domain Eukaryota; kingdom Metazoa; phylum Arthropoda; class Insecta; order Coleoptera; family Chrysomelidae; genus Lochmaea; species Lochmaea crataegi. The sequence continues at coordinate 16,917,293 of OX387428.1, forward strand.
AATAATTAATTAAATGAAAATCACTTATCAGCCTTAAAATGCGTACCTATCTGCAGGAAAAATATTAAGTTGATGTACCCAAAACTAGTGAGAGATTTTTCACGAACTGTTACTTTTTCACTGATACGAACATCACAGTCAGTCACAGTTCCTATAAGCAAATCTAAAGCGTGACTTGTTCACAGCCAGCGAAAACGACAATGAATCGAAATATTCGATATCGAACATAATATTGACCTCTTCATCGCTCTTATTCGACGAAAATTCGTCACAAACTGGAAAAAATTTTCAAATGATAATATTGGAAATTTTTCGAGTTATGACGTTTTTTCGGTAAAAATTTTGATTTGATTTTGATGAAAATTTGGTAGAAGGTAGCTTTCATAGTCACAAACCTTGAAAAAAAAATTTCGAATGAAAATATTGAAATTTTTTTCGAATTTTGATGTTTTTTCGGTAAAAAACACTTTTTGGGGGGTGAAAAAAGACATTATTGCGATTTCCGGCCAAAGTTGAGTTCCTAGAAAAAAAGTTGAACATAAAAGTTGTAGATCTTGGAAAAATCTACAATACACTAGAAAATATCGATATTCGGTATCGATACGGATCGGAACGTAAAGTATCGATACAGTAGAATATCGAATATTAATTTATCGATACGTTAACGATCCGAGATTTTCCTAATTTTAACGTTTTTTCGGTAAAAATCACCTTTTTGGGGGGTGGAAAAAGACATTATTGCGATTTCCGGCCAAAGTTGAGGTTCTAGAGAAAAAAGTTGATGATAAAAGTTGTAGATCTTGAGAAAATCTACAACTTTTTCATTAGTGACTTTTTCACATAACCTCAAAATTAGCTCGAAAAACGCAAAAAACTGCATTTTTCGTTTTTTATTTTTGGTTTCGTTAAAAAATGTTCCATTTTGATGAAAATTTAGTAGAAGGTAGCTTTGATAGTCACAAACCATGAAAAAAAATTCCAAATTAAAATATTGGAAATTTTTCGAGTTGTAACGTTTTTTCGGTAAAAAACACTTTTTTTTTGGGAGGTGGAAAAATACATTATTGCGATTTCTGTTCAAAGTTGAGTTCCTAGAATAGAAAGTTGATTATAAAAGTTGTAGATCTTGAGAAAATCTACAACTTTTTCATCAGTGACTTTTTCACATAACCTCAAAATTAGCTCGAAAAACGGAAAAAACTGCATTTTTCGTTTTTTATTTTTAGTTTCGTCAAAAATTGTTCGATTTTGATGAAAATTTGGTAGAAGGTAGCTTCCATAGTCACAAACCTTGAAAAAAAAATTTCGAATGAAAATATTTAAATTTTTTCGAATTTTGACGTTTTTTCGGTAAAAAACACTTTTTGGGGGGGTGAAAAAAGACATTATTGCGATTTTCGGCCAAAGTTGAGTTCCTAGAATAGAAAGTTGATTATAAAAGTTGTAGATCTTGAGAAAATCTACAACTTTTTCATCAGTGACTTTTTCACATAACCTCAAAATTAGCTCGAAAAACGGAAAAAACTGCATTTTTCGTTTTTTATTTTTAGTTTCGTCAAAAATTGTTCGATTTTGATGAAAATTTGGTAGAAGGTAGCTTCCATAGTCACAAACCTTGAAAAAAAAATTTCGAATGAAAATATTTAAATTTTTTCGAATTTTGACGTTTTTTCGGTAAAAAACACTTTTTGGGGGGGTGAAAAAAGACATTATTGCGATTTTCGGCCAAAGTTGAGTTCCTAGAAAAAAAGTTGAACATAAAAGTTGTAGATCTTGAAAAAATCTACAACTTTTTCATCAGTGACTTTTCCACATAACCTCAAAATTAGCTCGAAAAACGCAAAAAACTGCATTTTTCGTTTTTTATTTTTAGTTTCGTCAATAAATGTTCGATTTTGATGAAAATTTGGTAGAAGGTAGCTTTCATAGTTAAAAAAAAAATTCGAATTAAAATATTGAAATTTTTTCGAATTTTGACGTTTTTTCGGTAAAAAACACTTTTTTGGGGGGTGGAAAAAGACATTATTGCGATTTCCGGCCAAAGTTGAGTTCCTAGAAAAAAAAGTTGAACATAAAAGTTGTAGATCTTCGAAAAACCTACAACTTTTTTTTTAGTAACTTTTTCACATAACCTCAAAATTAGCTCGAAAAACGCAAAAAACTGCATTTTTCGTTTTTTATTTTAAGTTTCGCCAAAAGTTCGATTTTGATGAAAATTTGGTAGAAGGTAGCTGTCATAGTTAAAAAAAATTTTCGAATGAAAATATTGAAATTTTTTCGAATTTTGACGTTTTTTCCTTAAAAAACACTTTTGGGGGGTGGAAAAAGACATTATTGCGATTTCCGGCCAAAGTTGAGTTCCTAGAAAAAAAAGTTGATTATAAAAGTTGTAGATCTTCGAAAAACCTACAACTTTTTCTTTAGTAACTTTTTCACATAACCTCAAAATTAGCTCGAAAAATGCAAAAAAAAGCATTTTTCGTTTTTTATTTTTAGTTTCGCCAAAAGTTCGATTTTGATGAAAATTTGGTAGAAGGTAGCTTTCATAGTTAAAATTTTTTCGAAAGAAAATATTGAAATTTTTTCGAATTTTGACGTTTTTTCTTTAAAAAACACTTTTCTGGGGGGTGGAAAAAGACATTATTGCGATTTCCTTCATCGCTCTCATTCGACTAAAATTTGTTTTTTTCATTATCATAGGATTATAAAAAGACTGTGCAAATAGCAAATAACAAATAATAGATAATCTTACGAAATGAAAATAGATGCAATTTCTCCCATCGCATATTCAAAACCGAATATCAAAAATGTGATCACGTCACGTTTTAAAATAACATATTAAAAAATCACGATATCGCTCAACACTACCCAAAACAAATGCATTAAAACTTCCAACACCGATAGCCCAGCAAAAGTGTTATAAGAATATTTATTTTTTTGCTGCAATAATTGTATTATTATCAAGTGGCGGCCGCCGCCCTTTTAGGTTTGCCGCCCGTGTATTATGCACCCATTGCTCACTTGCTTGGCGCTGCCCTGAGTGTATATCCGATAACAAACATTTAAATCTCACTTTACAATTACTACGAATATTCCTACAGGTTCATCGTATAATTCCCGAAACATTAAACGTTTGAAATACATCCGATAGCGAAACGGCTTCCAGATAATTTGAAAAATTTCGTCTAATGAATTTATTCATCGGCCCCGATTGTGTTGAAGAATGAAGAGATAAATTACTCCTATCTCCTTTTATCTCTCCTTAAATGAAAGAAACAAATTAATTGACATTTTATTACGCATTAACAATCGTGACGTGCGTACACGTCGAGAATGAATCGGAAGACAATGCAAAAAGCGAATGGGAATGAGAATTGAAAAAAAAGCGATTATACAATAAAAAGCACAGTTGAATTATCCAGTTTAATCGATCACTTCATTTGTTTCACTCGATTGAATGATGGCAAAAAAGAAAGTTGTACAATACAAACGGTACTACCCTATTTTAGATTTCGGTTGTCTTTTAGGTTAGGTTATCTAAACAGTTGCATTCGTTACACTGAAAAAAAGAGTGTATACACTATTTCAACGAATATACGCCTGTTTCGGATTAAGTACGATGACATCGACTAAATAGTACGACTCTATTGAGAGATACACTTGTGAATTCCCTCAATATTAAAACCGAAAATTTCTTATACGAGGTTTGTCTTTTAAGTGTTGCATACAACGCCAAAGTTTCAGACCACTTCGTTTGAAGTTGTTCCTAAACTAAACCAATTGATTCCCAAAGTGGTCCAGGAGGACCCCCAGGGTCCACGGGAGACTCGACGGGGGTCTACGTTGGCGTGACAAAAAAATGGGGGTACACAATTCGTAAGCGGGAGAAAATTTATCTGGTTTCGATAGTGAAGAACTTGTAACCGTATTAGTTAGTTCTTTATTACTTGGGCACTAGAGTGGCCACTCGAGACAGATGCCGGCATCAGACTCTTCTCAAGGGTGGTTCTATTCGATGTTAGTGCTGCACTAGGTATATCAGAGGGTTGTCAGACTATAAGGAGCTTTAGGGCGCCACTACCTTTTAGACGTCGCGTCGACGAAAGAACAAAAATGAATGTAAATAAAGAGAAAACTAAACTTTTTATTCTAGAAACTCAACTTTGGCCGGAAATCGCAATGTCTTTTTCCACCTCCCAAAAAAGTGTGTTTTACCGAAAAAAACGTTATAACTCGAAAAATTTCCAATATTTTAATTTGAATTTTTTTCCCATAGTTTGTGACTATCAAAGCTACCTTTTACCGAATTTTCATCGAAATCGATCAATTTTTGCAGAAACTAAAAATAAAAAACGAAAAATGCAGTTTTTTGCGTTTTTCGAGCTAATTTTAAAGTTATGTGAAAGAGTCACTAATGAAAAAGTTGTAGATTTTCTCAAGATCTACAACTTTTATCATCAACTTTTTATTCTAGGGATTCAACTTTGGCTGGAAATCGCAATAATATATATAATATATATAATATCTTGTTTTTTACCGAAAAAACGTCATAACTCGAAAAATTTCCAATATTTTAATTTGAAAATTTTTCCCATAGTTTGTGACTATCAAAGCTACCTTTTACCGAATTTTCATAGAAATCGATCAATTTTTGCAGAAACTAAAAATAAAAAACGAAAAATGCAGTTTTTTGCGTTTTTCGAGCTAATTTTGAGGTTATGTGAAAAAGTTACTAAAAAAAAAGTTGTAGGTTTTTCGAAGATCTACAACTTTTATGTTCAACTTTTTTTTCTAGGGACTCAACTTTGGCTGGAAATCGCAATAATGTCTTTTCCCACCCCCCCAAAAAAAAGTGTTTTTTACCGAAAAAACGTCATAACTCGAAAAATTTCCAATATTTCAATTTGAAATTTTTCTTCATGGTTTGTGACTATCAAAGCTACCTTCTACTAAATTTTCATCAAAATCGAACATTTTTTAACGAAACCAAAAACGAAAAACGAAAAATGCAGTTTTTTGCGTTTTTCGAGCTAATTTTGAAGTTATGTGAAAAAGTCACCAATTAAAAAGTTGTAGATTTTCTCAAGATCTACAACTTTTATCATCAACTTTTTATTCTAGGGACTTAACTTTGGCTGAAAATCGCAACAATGTCTTTTCCCACCCCCCCCCAAAAAAAAAGTGTTTTTTACCGAAAAAACGTCATAACTCGAAAAATTTCCAATATTTTAATTTGAAATTTTTTCCCATAGTTTGTGACTATCAAAGCTCGTTAGATTTTTTTCTTTGGGGTTATCTAAAATCACGTGTTTACGTTAGACGACCAACAAACTTACAGGAATTGAGACAAAGAATTATTGATGAATGTGAACTAATACGTGGAGAAGTCTTGGAAAGAGTGACTCAATAATTTGTTAATAGGATGGCATATTGTCAGCAAGTAAACGGCGAGCATTTTGAACATTTGAAGTAATTTTGTTTCTCATTATTCTAAAATAATGAAATGTACACATATTGTACAACTATTAGTGAGTTATTCCTCGTTTTTACAATTTTTTTTACACTAAACTCAGTATGTATGAATTCAAAATAACAAGCTCTTTCAAAATCTGTAAAAATATATAGGGTGTCCCATTTAAATTAAAGAAGTTGATGGCATTTCCGGTTAAACCGGAAGTATATTATTAACAAAAAAAATATACATCAGATGCATTTTGTTCCATTGCACTTACCTGTAAATTTTCATAAATATCGTTTTTTTCGTTTAAAAGATATTTACTTGGTTCCATACTTTATCCCAACCCTGTATGTATATGTACATGACTTCGGAATTTCGATACTTGATGCTGCGATTTAGATTTTATACCAGAACTTTTTATGGAGAATAACTTTTTCTCGTAAAATTGATAATAAAAAGTTTCCCATTTGCTGCGAACTTAACTCTTTGTATATTATTTTGTCTTTATGGAGAAAGGATAATTGATTCACTTTGTCAAAAGAATAGGTTGAGCAGGGCCGGACCGCGATCTTTGGGGGCCCTGGGCTAACGATATCCGGGGGACCCACGAAATAATTAAAAAATTTGCCATTTTCCTGAAAAAAAAAGGATTATTCGGAAAAATTAAACATAATATATTTTTGATTTGTATTTTTGTATTGGTTTATTACTTTATTATTCGGGGGCCCCTGGAATCCGGGGGCCCTGGGCTGAAGCGCATTAAACCCATATGTAGATCCGGCCCTGAGGTTGAGTTTGATCAAAAATAACAACTTTAGTATGTATTGAATGCAGTTGCCAATTTATTTTAATTCACCAGTTTAAAGTTGCTTTATATAAATATGTGTGTATCTATGAATAAACTGGCTGCTATTATTTGTATTAAGATTTGGAAATAGTTTCGCATAATATACCGTGCGTCATCAAGGAAATATCCAACATAACAAATAATATACAAAAGTTAAAATATTGCTTTTTGGTTGGTTTCCTGGCCACACTGCCAAATTTAAGCGAGGTTCATCATACAGATTCCATTATTAGAAAAACTAGTGCAAATTTTAAAAATCGATAATTGAGATAATTTTTTAACCTCTTTTGATATTCTGTATTTATTCTTTTTTTGAAGCCCAAATATTCAATAATCAAAATTTAAAACCCTTGTTTGGTGGAGATATGTAGACGACATTTTCGCAATAAAACCTTATGACTTAGTATCTTTGAATTATTTTTTGGCATAAAGAAAGGAGACAAATTTTGAACTAATCTATGCCGCAAAGAGTTTTGTTACCTTAGTAGATGTTAAAAACATTAGTGGCATACATTTTGCGACAATACTTCATTTGTTAATAATTTTCAAAACATGATGTAAAAGTTATAATTAATAACAATTTAATGCTTGAAACTTTTTGTACAGTGAAACATTTCTATTCTAATTCTAACTGCAGATTGGCTTCCAATTCCTAATGCTACTAAGGGCCGATTGTACAATGCAAGTTTAACCTCGGTTCAAGATAAACCTGTCTCTTAACGTTGTATATACAGATACATTCAAACAAAAACGGAACATACGGATTTAATGTATTCGCCGATCTAAATAGTCCATCAACAAAACATTTCTATAAGTTCACTTCAATGAATATCAAGGATTGATCTGGACAGCTGGATTCGGAACCAAAGCATGAAACCCCGCCCATTCTCCTTCCAAAATTTGTTAGTTATGTGCGAACTTCGATTTAGTATTGAATAATTATTTGATGGGGGTGGTAAACGTTGCTACATATTGAAACAATATGCTTACGTTTTATGTTGTTAAAATCGAGAATTAATAGTTGAATTCTCTTCAACAATTAATCTTTCGCGTTAAGATAATATGTTTTGATTTCTTTTGACAATAACGGCTTTAAAAATAAAAATAAATTCGTAAATAAAACAAAATAAAATTCTTTTTCACAGTTGAGAATACGAAGTGGTGGGAATTATATATTGTACGAATGTTATAGGTGTCCAAATAAACGATTGTAATAATCGTGTTTTTAATCTGTTGAAGCTGGATGTTGGTCGACTAGTTCAAGAGCAGTTCCAGTTCTGATACAATGCTTAAAATCCCTATGTTCCGTTTGTGTTTGAATGTACCTGTATATACAATTCTAGTTCAAATCCTAAACCGCGTTCATCTACGAGTTCAACAAAGCGGTCAATTTTCCTCGCTTAAACCAAGTTCAGGCGTATCTTTCAATTTTGTTGGTTGGTACCCCAGCATACAATGTTGATTTGGTGACGTTGATACAGACAGAGTTACAGATAAAAATAAACAAGTCTACACTACAGTATCTAATGGAAATTCCATTTGTGGCCCTGTCCCTGTCGCTTTTCTAAAACATTTCTCTTCCACTATCATCTTTTTTTAAATATTTTCGTATTTTTTTGTCAGTACGTTAGCTCCGCGAAAAGTAACAGTACTTTTTGAATTAAATTCGGATTACATTTTGATCCAGCATCCTCATTTTTTTTGCGCGTTATATTGACATCGCTCTTTTTATTTTCCAGAATCTCTCTATATTGTTTAGCTAGCTTTCTTTTGAATAAATAAATGTTGGTATTCTTTTTTCTTTTTGTTCCATATTTTATTTTAAATCGACATAAAAAAAAATTAGCCCCGTAATGTGTAAAGGTGTTTTAGATTTTGAAACAAGGACTATAGTACTAAACGGACATGATGCACTTGAGCATTTAAGTTCTGTTACTGCACGACACTGGCCACCGGCTTATCATATTAATGAATCCTTAACCATTGTGCCGAATTTTACGACCCTATTGTATTTGAGGCAATACAGGACGTGTCGATTTAATTTTGGTAAAACTATCATTTTATTCCATATAGAAAAAAAGAAAGACTCACCCTATATATATAGTACTTTTGAATAAATAATGAGGCACTTTGCTCCTACGGGAAAAGATATATAGTACAGAAAATTGAATATTTCAAAGTCAATAGTACCATACCAGCTGTCAACAACTTATTTTAAGTTCATGAATGAATTCAATATTGGGTAAGCAGGGGGTCTACCAAAAACGGAAAAACATAGCAAGAGGTGGGCAACATTAAAACGTTTGGGGATCTCTGATCTAGTTCATGCTTTGGAAGAAGGGCACATTAGATGCAATTCTGACAACTGCTGCCAACATAATTCCATGCTACATGACGTCACTTGCCCCAAGATCAAGCAAATTGCCATAATATTCAATGTTCAACTTTTGTATTAAACTCTTTGATATTTATATTCGAAACAAAGCTGCAGAAGGTGAGAAAATATCAGTAAGCTTTCAAATAAACATGTTAGACATGGTAGACAAGAACTGACACAATTATTAAATAAAAATTTCCTCGGAGGTATACCCGGACCTTTGCCTTCTAGATCTTCAGATCTAAATATTTTTTCTTATTGGGCATCTTAAAGAAGAGGTATTATTCGAACCCGTTGAGAGCAGTAATCGAATTCACGCCCTTGGAACCTTTATAGGCGAAAACATGCCACAGAGGGTTCGTGATTTAAATAAAAATCGTACAAATGTTTGTATTTGAAGAAGGAGGCGATTTGTTTGAAAATCTTTTGTACACTAATTTCTTGTTTTATAATAATTATTAATTTTAAATAAAGTTTATTATTGAATTTTATATTTCTGTTTTTTATCAAAAGGTCGGTAACCAAGGACAAAACGGAAAAATTTTTACTCTTCCGTTCTAGTTTGTTTTATGCCCCCCCTCCGATTCAATTTTGAGACACTCTGTATAAATAGAAGATATTTGGTATATTTGATAGAACACACTGTATACTTTCGAGACATTTTGAAGAGGCCGGAATTTGATTTATACCCTACCTTTCTTTGCTTGGTCATTGTAAATGAGCTGTTACTGATGTTTACGCCATTACGCCTAACGGTCACTTAACGGTAGAATACCAGAAACAAAGAAACGTTCTTTCTTAACATAAATCCGTAATGCGTAATTTCGTCATTTGCAACCGTATAAAAATAAATATAATGAATTTACCGTTGGGATACATTTCCGTTATAAAACTGATAGATAGAACTATATAATTGCATTCGAACATTATTTTAATACGAATTTCGTTTGTTTATATCAGAGGTTCCCAAATTTTTTTTTCTCATAGACCACTTTCAAAATAATTTTGCTGGTTCCGGTGGACCTCCTGCAGCTACTTCTCTACCATATTCCCAAAACTCGACAAAAAATGCGAAGATTAGATCTAACTATGGAAATTTGCGTTCCAACCACAAATTAACAGTTTTCGAAAATAAAAGGTGAGAATTGATTGGTTAATAAGGTTAATTATTTAATCGATTGTGATGTGAGTAGATGTCAAAAAAGTAAAGTTGGTACCAACTTAACTTTTTCGAAATCTACCCACAGCACAAGAAACCAATCAATTCTCACTTATTTTATATGGAAAACTTCCCATTCGGAGTGGTAAAAAACAAAAATAGTATATTTTCTTGTGTTGTATTTATTCAAATATACAGGGTTGGGATAAAGTATGGAACCAAGTAAATATCTTTTAAACGAAAGGAACGATATTTATGAAAATTTGCAGGTAAGTGCAATGGAACAAAATGCATCTGATGCACATTTTTTGTTAATATTATACTTCCGGTTTAACCGGAAATGCCATCAACTTCTTTAATTTAAATGGGACACCCTATATATTTTTACAGATTTTGAAAGAGCTTGTTATTTTGAATTCATACATACTGGGTTTAGTGTAAAAAAATTTGTAAAAACGAGGAATACAGCACTTTAATCAACCTCCTTTGAGTTTTTTGCATTAGAGCAAAAAACTATTTAGATAAACTAATTAATGTTGTTTGTATGCATAGTAATAAATAAAGGAGTACTGTTTAGTACGTCTTTTGTTCTCCAAGTGTCAAATTCTAATTGACGGAAATAAATTTTACAATATAGAATGGTTCAATTAAGTGAAAAAGAGCGGATTGAAATTTTAATGATGATCGGTTATGGTGATGGTGTTAGAACTCATGAAGAAGTGTGTCATATTTTTAATAATTTGCATCCGGAGAGAAATCCTATATCACGCTCAACAGTAACTAAAATATAACAACGTTTTAATACAACTGGGATGGTAAAAAATTTGCTAAAACCTGGAAGACCACGGACTGCAACGAACGAAACTGTTAAACAAAATATTGCAATCGATTTAGAAGAATCACCTCAAACTTCCACCACAAATTTGGCACTAAGCCATGGTATCAGTCGACGTTCTGTAGGAAAGATATTAAAAAGTGAAAAGTATCATCCGTATAAGGTACAGTCGGTTCAAGAATTGTCAGACGATGATTTTGACCGACGGCTAGAATTTTGCGAACGGCTAATGGACATCTGTAATGTCGACGATAATTTTGCTTCTAACATAGTTTTTTCCGATGAGGCAACTTTTTGTTTAAATGGAACAGTTAATCGCCATAACTCAAGGTATTGGTCAAATGAGAATCCTCATTGGATTCATGAAGCACATACCCAGCATCCACAGAATTTAAATGTTTGGATGGGAATTGTCGAAAATAGGCTTATAGGCCCATTTTTTATCGACGGAAACTTGAATGGTGACAAGTATTTGGATCTACTAAATAACGAAATTATTCCTGCACTTCAACAGAATGGGCAATTACCACAAAATGTTTGGTTTCAACAAGATGGAGCACCTCCTCACTATGATAGCCGGGTTAGGGATTTTCTGGATGCGAATTTTCCAAATCTATGGATTGGACGTAGATGATTCATAGAGTGGCCTGCTCGTTCTCCGGATCTTGGCCCGTTAGATTTTTTTCTTTGGGGTTGTCTAAAATCACGTGTTTACGTTAGACGACCAACAAACTTACAGGAATTGAGACAAAGAATTATTGATGAATGTGAACTAATACGTGGAGAAGTCTTGAAAAGAGTGACTCAAGAATTTGTTAATAGGATGGCATATTGTCAGCAAGTAAACGGTTAGAATTTTGAGCATTTGAAGTAATTTTGTTTCTCATTATTCTAAAATAATGAAATGTACACCTATTGTACAACTAACAGTGAGTTATTCCTCGTTTTTATACATTTTTTTACACTAAACTCAGTATGTATGAATTCAAAAAATGTAAAAATATGTAGGGTGTCCCATTTAAATTAAAGAAGTTGATGGCATTTCCGGTTAAACCGGAAGTATATTATTAACAGTAAAATATACATCAGATGCATTTTGTTCCATTGCACTTACCTGCAAATTTTCATATATATCGTTCTTTTCGTTCAAAAGATATTCACTTGGTTCCATACTTTATCCCAAACCTGTATACACACAATGCAAAAGTCTAGGGATATTTTTATAAGTAGTCGTGTTTTTACCTGTAATCAACTTGAAAAAGTAATTCAAAATTTATAGTTTAGATTGTTGTTTAATATGTCAAAAACATTTACTTTTTTGCAAAAAATAACAGAAAACTGAACAAAAAAATATTCTAAAAACCACTCTTTTTTCAAACGTCAAAAAATACAAAAAATAAACTTAAAATAAAGTTTGGCCACCTCGTTGATTTATCATCACAGCTCTACATCGAGCATTAATGCTAAAAATTATACTGTTAATGTCTGCTTGAGGTATTTTTGTGTCCATTGTACTTTTAGAAGCTCTCAAAATTGAAACTCATTGTGAATGTTGCCCATAAGTGGAGTAATTCGTCGTTGGAGTATGTCCCATTCTTGCTCAATGGGACTGTGCTGGCCATGACCATACATCAATACCCTCATTATCCAACCAGTTTACTACAATAGGGGCAACATGTGGTCGAGCGTTATCATGCATTAAGTGAAAGCTATCTCCAACAGCACCAGCATATGGACGAACGACAGGTTGGAGAATAGTATCCAAATAGTGCTGACTTGTGAGAAAATGAGCTCAGTTTTTCGGTTAATAATGATTCCGCCCCATACCATTAATGTGCCATCAGTACAAGATATATGTCAAATTTCGAATTTTGGTTTGTGACTTAGAGGTGAAATGTCGCTATTTTCGCAACTAAAACATTTAAGTAACTGGACGATATGTATAGTTGTTGATTATAGTCAAATTTCAGTCCGGGATTAACTCTCGGACGATAACATATACCTTGTACTGATGAGGCGCAATACGCCGAAACCGGTCTGTTGTCCCTTCTAGTTGCAAACCAGAATGGTTGGTTTAAATCTTGTAGATTTACCAACCCCGTTTGACTTAGAAGTGTAATTCAATGTCTGTCGGGGCATGTAGCCCGGGAAGTAGTTGTTTCTTCTTCGTCGAACGGTCACTGTTTTTGAAAAATATTTTTCAAAACTAGTTGTAAAGCGTAGAATAATATATTTTTATTCTTAAATTTCACAAACTTACAATTGAAATTTCTCAAGCAGTATTGAAGTAAAATAAAAATAAAAGTTCCTACAAGTTTCTCATTTACATATTTTCCGTAGCTCGTGTCATTTACGAGATAAAGGCGAAAAAACGCAAATTTCATGGAAAATTCAGGTTTAGGGGCCCGTACTACCTCGCCCGTAAGAGTTACGACTTGGTCGCAATGGGCACTTTTGTAGAGCGTTCAATTCTGAAAAAAACTCGTCTTTGGTCAAAGTGATGCCATGAAATGCCGCTGAGCTATAGAAATTTAAAAATAAAAAATAAGAGTTCTCGTGTATTTTCAATGGGAAATCTTCACACGCCTTGGTACAGTACTTAAAATTAATATTAAGGGCTCAAACTTTCAGGGAATTTTTTTTGGGGTATTTCCAACAAAATTTCTCGAAAGGACCAAAAAAAAAGAAATAGTTCAAAAAAAAGCACCCTGTAAACAAACACCTATTACCTAATTATTTTAAATACTCAAAATGCTTGCCATCATTATTTGCTATGCATAAATCCTGTCTTTTTATCCTGGAATTAACATTGGTCTCAATTTCAGCAAGGGAAATACTTCGAACTGATTCCCGAATCCTGTCTTTCATATCCTCATGTGTGGCCAGCAAGGTCACCAGACCTTACGGTTTTAGATTTTTACTTCTTATGGGGAAGAATCAAAGATTTAGTTTTTAAAACAAGTCCAATAAATAAATAGGTACATTTTGTAAATTTCTGTTATGAGTAGCTTCCTTAGTTTTGTATTAATTAATATTTTTGTGATACGTTTTTACTTGTTATTTTATTTTCAAAACAATTTTAGAAAAATAATTTCTCTTACTACTTACTGGGTGAGCCAACAATCATCAACACTCACCAAAAAATGCCAATATCTTTGGAATGACAACAATAGCTATTTGTGTATCAAGAGCAGAAAGTAGTACTTTGGCAGTGGAGACAGAAAGTTGCAATCTGTCGAGACTACCAAAGGACTTTGTGCTCGAAATACACACAAGATTTTTTCTACGATCACACCAAAATAAAATTGATTTTTTATTAAAAACGTGTTACTTTCATTACAATATTGGAAGTTTATTTGACATATTAAGCCTACTATTCGAAGACAAAAGATTAATTGTGTATGTTGTGTTGCCTACTTATGACAATAGACTTTATGATTTAAATATTTATGATTTTATGTTGTATGAATAGTTCATTAAATAAATTACAAACTTTTTAAAATTTTATTTAAACGGAATACAGAACGATAATAAACAAACATACCTTTTATTTATTAACTAAATTAAAATTAAAGGTACAATTTTGGCAATTTTTTATGTTTATGCCCGAGGTAGATGTCTCTGAAAGGTTAGATGATTCCAGATGTTGATGGCTCTGAAGGGTTACAAAACAGATAGGTTATTTTTTCTGGCACTTGAGCTGAAACTTGACCAGATATTTTTTGAAAAGTTTCTATTTTATTGTTTATGGATTCATCAATATACCCTTCTGCCACATTACTGCTTTTCCATCCGCCATGTTTTTTAGTTGAATTAAATCGGCTCCGCCATTTACTAATAAGGTAGCAGATGTACGCCGGAAACAATGTCCTGTATAAGAATCAGGATTCGGCAAATTTAAATATTTGGCAATATCAGTAGGTACTTTACCAATCGTATTTAATCCTACTACCTGATTTGCGCATTTTCCTTTGTAATATTGGAAAAATAGGCGATATTCTGAACTATTTTGGCATTCTTTCTTATGCAAATATACTTTTTACAACACGCAACGTAATCAATGTCGTTTTCTTCTGGTGTGTTATTAACAATTGTGAACATTAGACTCTGCTTTGTTTTCGAATCTGGAATATGAACAATCAAAAGGGATTCTTTGTCTTGAATATCATATAATTTCATTTTTCCCAATTCATCTCTCCTACACTCACCAGCAATACCCATAATTAAGACAACCTATAAAAAAATTTAAAAAATTTAATTTAATATTTTTTGGAGACATAGAAATAATTATTTATTACCTTTTTCAATAAATAGTCTTCATCGGGTGCAACGCGAATAAATTCCTCCACCTGCTCCTTGGATAAAGTTAAAGATATGTTTGCTTTATAACCGACAGATTTTTTTTCAATAATGCAATTAATTTTGCATATTGACTAATGTCAATGTCGTTTTTTATTTTCAATGTTTGCCTTAGCATTGAATACTTGGACCACAGGGTTGATGACTTTAATGTTGCTGCTTTTCCCCCAAAATATGTTAATAACACATTTTCTGAATATCTTTTAATTTTTTTGGATCTGCACCTACTTTTAAATAGACTATATTCATTTTCGTACTTTAATTTGGATTTCTCCGAAAGTAGATTTAAAGTAACTTTTTTGGCCGCCTCGACAATATCTGGCGGTGTATTTGAAAAATCAGTATCACTTGTATCCATTTTTCTTGTTTTTTTAAGTACTTACTGACTTATAGTAAAATATTAATACACAGCACAGAACTATCTCAAAAAATATTTCAGTGGCAATGCACTAGGTTCTTTCTTTGACATAGACAAACTTGATTCTTATAATCCGTAAGTTATTTGCAAGTATGTTGTGTTGCCTACCTATTGCGATCATACAGATGACACGGCGGAACACATTATCTGCATTAATTGCACTACTACTTGTATTACCATGGACATAAACCAAACATTTTCGACGATATTGTACCTCAACAACTACCTTAAATTGATTTACCATATTTGTAATAAATAATATATCAATACCATAAACTATACACTATGGCAATACTTACTAATCCTCTATTAATATTTGTTCAGCTTCCAGCGATATATTTAATAGGAAGGGTGATAGCGGATCTCTTTGTTTTATCGATGCTATCTGCGTGGAGGTTTTATTCTGATTTCTGATTGACATAATGTTACTTTTTATCACTAGTATTATTTTGACAATCTCAAAATAAAAGGATTTTCATAAGTATTATACGGGGAGCTTTCTGAAGTAAAGAAAATAACGAACAAAGTGAATTCTAGAGTTGCAGTCAAGATGAGTGCAACAAATATGCTTCTTGCACATGTTGCGCACAACATTTTTCTACGAATGAATTCAATTTATTTCTATTTCAAATTTTATTGGAGTACTTTAAATACAAGAAGTATGACTAATCCTAACATGAACAGTTTGGACTAACATTATAGTAATCAGTGGCGGCTCGTGGTTAACTTGATAGGGGGGTTATAGGTGACCCAAATCTTAAAATACGGTACGCCACTGACAGGTCTATCCGCCGTAGGCTGAAATTTTCCGAAAAACCACTCCCAATTTCTGTCCAAAAGTCGTTAAAATCGTTAAAAAAGCAAAATTTGTGGAGTTCTTTTCCAAAGTCCCAGAGGCAAAGAATTTTTTTGGGCTACGCTTGTTTTATATAAAAATAATGCTCTCTTAAAAAACGACCATAATTTATTTATTTCTATACATATTAAATATGACAAACTTAAATTAAATGATAATCTAAATCTTCTTAAAATTTAAGTGAAGCCTTCGATCTTTTGTATTTGCAACAACTTATTACGTCAAAACACAGCTCAGTATTCTCATTATTTCGCTTCAAATGCTCTCCTTTAAATCAAAATATAGCGCGGCCTGCCAACCCCTCTACTCATCTCTTTTCTAAGCGTGTAATAATCAGTCGACGTAAGTCGATTCATCGTCGATATTAAACCGGGCTTTTGACCCATCACATGTAGCTTCGGCCGTGTTTCTCTCACGCTCGGCAAATTCCGTTCCCATATAACACCTTGAGGTCAACGGTAGACACCAGCCCGCTTTCCAGTTTTGGTTTTCGCCGAGTACTTGATGCTTGATGCAGAATAACGTTTACACGGGGGTCTTGAAACGTTTTAGGTAAATTTTATTTAAGAGGAATACTATACTATATGTATAGTAGGTATATTTTATTTTTTTAAATTCTTATTTAATTATTTTTTAATGGAAGGTCATTGACCCAATGACCTAATGGAGGAGCCGCCACTGATAGCAATTAATTATGGTATTTTTTAGAATTTTATTTTAATTTTTGCTTGTAGAAGTCTCAGGTTCTACCTTTGATCGGCACAGGCGGATTGAAAAGTATGCCGTCAAAAGAAAAAAATCGGCGAGGGCGATGAACACGTGTTTAATCTTTTGCAATTTATTTTGGACAAACTTTACACTCAAATTACAAGAAAAAATGTTACATATCTTTAGATTATACTCGTAATCAATTTAGTATCAAAGTTTTTTAGCACCAGTGCATAAAAAATGAAATTCTTCTTTCTATATTATTAAATATTTCCAATGATATCGGTGAAAAAGCGGTAGCTAGGACTGAAGATTAGTTTTGAAAAAATCAATAAATATGAGACACAGCTCACTTAAGAATAATGTGGTCAAAACATAAAGGACTCCTTAGGGTCCGAGGTGTGAAGTATGTGGACAAAGAGGCTCAAAAAGACTTCACCAACATGCCCATCCTGCTCCTGGATTACTCAAATCAGTAAAGCCAAACATATTATTGATTGTTCAATTGTCGAATTTTTTCATTATTGTCAGATAGGGTCCAAAATTTTTTAAAACTTAATTATTATTGATAACGGTAGCTTGAACGCTACCGAAACGTTGAAATAAAAACATAAAAAAGATTGTGATTTGATACCTCAAAATAAATAACAAAAATAGATCAAAATATAGTTTTCTATCCCAAATATAAAAAAAGTGTACTAAATGTACAGAGGATTAAAAAAACCGAAAATATACAGGGTGTCCACTTAAAAATACCTTAGCTCATTGTAAGATTTAATAATCTGAACCCACTTAAAATATATGGCCTGCTTGTAGTTAACTCTCCTTCGGTTATTCGTTATTTTATCAAAAGTTCTTTTGCGCTTTTTCAAGATATTTGAGATAACACTTTGGGTAAAATTTGAAAAATCACCCTATATCTCAAAAATAAAACTAAAACCATCCAATTTGACTCACCCTGTACAGTTCCTCGTAGAACAATTTGTTTTATTTTATGAACAATTTTAATAGCCATTTGACATCACCAAAATCTCACACATTTAACTACGATAATTTCCTATAAAAAAATTTCCGGATTTATCATCCACACTGTATAAGACAATATAAATAAAAAGTGAGGAAGAGTGTTCTGTATATTTCCGGTATATTTTAATTTCATATATTTCTAGGTCTATAGTTGTTTAACTATATTGACGTATAAGCCCAATAAATCCATTCGGAAATGTGTCAACAGCGCACCGTTGTAGATTTGTAAGTTGACATTCGATTCAGTATATCCCGGTTGTGTGCTGTGGACGTCGGATCGGAGCTATAGCTTCCAGGTGCCTATCGACGCCGGGCGTCGTTGAATTCGTCGTGCAATACATGTGCGTTGTTTGTACACGATTTTTGTATATTTTAAAAAGTTGTTTAATGTTAATTAATTTACGTAAAGATATTAATGTCGGTTAAAGGAATATTGTGATTTAATACCTAGCAACGATGTGGATTTAATTGATTCTTATAGGTTAAATTGATTAAATGATTTTAGTTACGTACTTTATTTATTGAAATATTTTATTTTTTATGTTTCGTGGTAAGTTGAAAATAATATAAAAACACGTTGTGCCTTCGACATAATGCAAATTTAGCCTTTTTATAAACGTCCATCCTAGGGCCTAGGTCTTTTTATATTTATATTTTACAAAAAGCCAGCCTAAAAAGAATACCATGCATATTTCGTTACTACTACACCAGTTAAAGCAAATTGATGAAATGCCAGGAAAACGAGAAAAGTAAAAAAGTCGTTAGGTCTTAGGTCGGGACTGTATGGAGGATGGTCCAATAATTCGATGTTTTCTTGCTTTACAAACTCAATTATTGTTCGAGCTGTGTCTTCGTGGAGGATCATTCGTCGTTGGGGGGGTTGGTTTTTCGAAGCTCGGCATTTACTTCCGGCAAACAAATCGATATGCACCGATCAGCAGGAACAGTTCTTTGATCTTGTAGAGGAATTGTTGCTACATGACCCGCTTTTGAGACAAATGCCACCATCTTTTTGGAAACACTTCGAGAATGGATAACTTTCGTCGGTTTTGGTTCATCTTCGACACTCAAACATCCGACTGACATTTTTTTTCGGGATCTTAAGAGTAAATCTAGGATTCATCACCACTGAGAATACTGCATATATTTTTCTGCGTTAAACCGGTTTAGAGTTTTTTTATTGCTTTCTGTTCTTCCTTCAACAGATCCGGTATCTAACGAGAAAATTCTTCATGTAAAATTTTTTAAATTGTGGTCTTTGAAATGCCCAAAAATGCTGTTATATGCAACACTTAAAAAACAAACCTCGCATTATTAAGCGTGGATCGTTTACTGCCAACAAAATTACATTTTATTAAATATTCGCATATCAAGTACAGGTCTTCCTTGCTTCGATACATCCCTAACGTATCCTAATTATCTGTATTTCCTTTCTATTCTGCTTACCGTAGATACGTTCACTATCTAGATGCATTTGATGAAATAATGTGCATACCTCTTGTTGAGTCCGCATCCTATCGCCAACAACATCATTAAAGTTTAAATTCTCTCACTTACTAAACTCTCACGTATTAAAAATAGGTCATGTTATTTATTGTTTTATTTTAGCTGTCATAATTAAATATTAATTTTCTTTTTTCGTGGTAATTGGCACTATCGCAAACTGACAGAAATGGCTCATTTTGAATTTAACAAATTTACTTTTAATTCATCGTGAATTTGACAAAGTTATTACTAGAGCGTGTTTTTTATTTGCTACAAGATATCTAGATAGACCACGACCCACTCGTGATACCGTGAAAATGATAAAAATTTAACTCCAACCATTTACATTATATCCGTCACTTCGTAATAGTACCAATAACCACAAATAATAACAACTGATATTTAATTGTTACACCTATTGAAATGAACCAATAAATAAATAATACCACGGTCCACTTATAAAATAAACAACAATAAGTCAGATATCATTAAAATTTTTAAATTTATGTTATAGTCTATTTCAGAAAGGTATAGAGTAATAAAATTGGGAATTCCGTCCAGTTCGGCTCAATTTCGGTGTCGGCCATAGGCCTAGGTCTTGAAATAGTATTGTTTGTAATATTAAAATTCCAAGTAATTGCGTAAGAGAATTAGGAAAAGTATGTTTTCTGGCCTGAAGTGTCAATATCGAAATATTGTGTAGGGATCACTTAGGTAGTAGATTATACAGTTACGTTTTGCGTTTAACAGGTACCGTTTAGCCTTCTATTAATGCCTCTGCCTAATTCCAACCCTCTTTCAGATTCGGCTCAACCATGCGCCGCAAGGTGCCTTACCCAAAAATGTTAGACCTTTATAAGTATATTTGTTTAGTTTAACGCATCAGTATTTGCTGTTAAGCCGTAAATAGTGTTCACAGTATTATAAGATTAGTAATAAAATGACGAAGAATATTATGAAATTTTATAATTTAATTTCTCTATAATGTATTTTTTGTATAATGTTCAATAAAAAATAAGTGTACCTAATACGGTATCCGCCAAAATAAACAGTACCGAAACAGAAAGTGCTGTGGAGTTGTTTATGTAATGTGGATTTGTCATATTTGACTTAATTGTCATTAGTTGATATATTAATAGTACGCTGCAGTTAAATTTGATTTAAAAATGGTTCTAACAACGGAAGAAAAAGTGTTTTTGGTAGAGCATTATTTTCGTTCATACGGAAAATAGAATAATTTCTCGGGGAACAGACTTCGAATATCCTTCTCATTCACCTGATCTGACGCCACCTGACGCATACATTTGGGGCATAATGAAGGACAAAATATTTCACTCGGAAAATCCGCCGGCGAATATTGCCGAACTACGGGAAAGAATACAAAATATTTTTCAGCAGTTACATCAACCACTTTTTATAAATATGTTTATTGACTTACAAAATCGATATGAAGCTTGTTTGCGTCGAAATGGTGAACATTTTGAACACTTACATTACAGAAATTAAAAATTAATTTTTATTTTTATTTTCGGTACTGTTTATTTTGGCGGATACTGTACTATGTACAATGCCTAATTTTTATTCTGTTGAAATAAAATTCTTTTCTACCGGCACGCCTTTGGCACACTATTTTGAGTGTTTGTGAATGGATAACAATAGGCTAAACCCATATATTGACACCAACCCGGGTGGTACTACCTGCACTTGATAAAAAGAAAGAATTTTACAATGAAATCAATGCCAAACTATGAAAGTGGCTTAAATACTAGTTGGGTCACTCTGTGCTCCCTTTGCATACCTAATGAGGTTTTATTACTCTATACCTTTCTGAAATAAACTATAATATCTCAAAAACGATTAGGATTGGGTATTGGAAAGTTAACATAAACTCCCCTTGTTTTTGACCGTGGATTTGAATAAAAGAGAAAAAAATGCTAGTTTCGTTTGAAAAAAATTTAGAGATTTGACATTTGTGAAGTTGAACCTTTCATCACTTTTTTGATGAACCCTGTATACAATAAAGCAGTGTTTGACATGTTATCAATTACCTTGTCCTTCTTACTAATTAACCCTACAAACCTAGAATTTTTTATAAAAAGGTCTGCAACCTGACAATTTTTCATAAAAAAAGGATACATTTTAGGTATAGGCTATTTTACTCAAAGTGGCATTAAAATTCAACGTAATATCCGAAAAGTTAATAATATATAGGGTGATCTAGTTCAAATAAAGACTGCTGCACACTGTTATAACCACAAACAAATTATTCAGGAATTTCCATACTTTACGACCTCACTGTATATTTGTAATATTATTATAATTTTCTTTTACTTAGATGCCATAAATTAAAGGAAAAAAAATTAAAATAAAGTAAAACAATTTGAGAAAAATCTATGACGGTGACTGTGCGAAATTTCGGTTTCCCTTCATCGGACACAAGCACGATTTGCAACGGAAATCAGACATTGGTGGGGGCTCCGGCCTCCCCCCATCCTCTTTCTCACGCGCGGGGGGGTATCGCCGGTCTTCAAGGATGTTCCGTATTACCGCATCTCCACAACGAGCAATTCTATTGTTCTCCATTTGGAAATAATTATTACAGGTAAGGTCATCAACCACATAAATTTCGAAGAACTTTATACACATTTGAATTAAATTGTTTTTAATTTTTATTTTCTAAAGTACAGTATCTTTATCCTCATTTATATTGTTATTGTCATTGCACTAAGGGGGCGTCCATAAATTACGTGAGACTTTTTTGGGTATTTTCGACTCCCCCGCGTGAGATTTCGTAAGATTTTCCTTTACTCCCTCCCCCCTCCCCAAATCTCACGTGAGATTTTTTTAAATGTGTTTTGGCTGTAAACCCGTTGGATTTCAAAAAATACAAAAAAAATTGTTCTATTACACAATTGTGCTGCTCTGTGCGGGGTTCGGGCGAATACGACAAACACTATTGTGTCGAATTTCGCCATATTTTTACTCCAGAAAATTTTTTTACTTTAATTTAACTTTACTTTCACGCAATTTTACAGGGTTTTCTATTGAAAAACAAAATACGTGATTTTTGTTGAAACCCTCCCTCTCCCCCAAGTGAGATTTGGAAAGATTTTACTTGACCCCCTCCCACCCTTGAACACCTCACGTAATTAATGGACGCCCCCTAATTTGAAAGATAACATCATTTCTCTTATTTTGTATATTCTTTCTAAAGTCAATGTGAAAACAAAAAAGCAAGGTTGTCAGATATATTTTCTAAAATTGCTAATTTTCGCGCAAAAATTTTTTACAATTTTCGAAGACATTTGTCTGGACACGAATGCCTTGTTCATAAGTAATGGGCCAAACTGTATCTATACGTTTAGAAGACAAAAATAATAATTTACTTTACAACAATGGGTCTAAGTCTGCTCCTTATTGAGATACGGGCTTTTAAAGTGAAAATAAATTTACGACCAAAAAAGTGTTTTTTATCGATACGTTAACGATCCGAGATTTTCCTAATTTTGACGGTTTTTCGGTAAAAACACCTTTTTGGGGGGTGGAAAAAGACATTATTGCGATTTCCGGCCAAAGTTGAGGTTCTATAAGAAAAAGTTGATTATAAAAGTTGTAGATCTTGGGAAAATCTACAACTTTTTCATTAGTGACTTTTCCACATAACCTCAAAATTAGCTCGAAAAACGCAAAAAACTGCATTTTTCGTTCTTCATTTTTAGTTTCGTCAAAAATTGTTCGATTTCGATGAGAATTTGGTAAAAGATGGCTTTAATAGTCACAAACTATGGAAAAAAATTTCAAAATAAAATACTGAAATTTTGACGTTTTTTTGGTAAAAAATCACTTTATGGGGGGTAAAAAAAGACATTATTGCGATTTCCGGCAAAAGTTAGAATCCTAGGAAAAAAAGTTGAACATAAAAGTTGTAGATCTTGGAACAATCTACAACTTTTGTATTAGTGACTTTTTCGCATAACCTCAAAATTAGCTCGAAAATCGAAAAAACTGCATTTTTCGTTTTTTATTTTTAATTTCGTCAAAAATTGTTCGATTTCGATGAAAATTTGGTAAAAGGTGGCTTTGATAGTCACAAACTATGGAAAAATATTTCAAATAAAAATACTGGAAATTTTTCGAATTTGGACGTTTTTTCAGTAAAAAAAAACACTTTTTTGGGGGGTGAAAAAAGACATTATTGCGATTTCCGGCCAAAGTTAGAATCCTAGAAAAAAAAGTTGATGATAAAAGTTGTAGATCTTGAGAAAATCTACAACTTTTTCATTAGTGACTTTTCCACAGAACCTCAAAATTAGCTCGAAAAACGCAAAAAACTGCATTTTTCGTTTTTTATTTTTGGTTTCGTTAAAAAATGTTCGATTTTGATGAAAATTTAGTAGAAGGTAGCTTTGATAGTCACAACTCATGAAAAAAAATTTCATATTAAAATATTGAAAATTTTACTAGTTTTGACGTTTTTCCGGTAAAAAACACTTTTTTGGGGGGTGGAAAAAGACATTATTGCGATTTCCGGCCAAAGTTGAGTTCCTAGAATAAAAAGTTGAATATGAAAGTTGTAGATCTTGAGAAAATCTACAACTTTTTCATCAGTGACTTTTTCACATAACCTCAAAATTAGCTCGAAAAACGCAAAAAACTGCACATTTGTCGTTTTTTATTTTTAGTTCCGTTAAAAAAAGCACGACATCATTTCACAACGTGATTAAAAAATCACGATATATCTCTCATCGCTATAGATAACGCCACTTGTCGTTACCACTAAAAATCCCGTATCGCAAGGTATCGATACACTACAAATTTATCGATACTTGGAATGCATCGAAAAGCATAGTATCGATACAAAATATCGAGTATCGGAAGTAAAAGGATCGATACACTGGAATATCGGATAGTATCGCGCATCCCTACTAAATCCAATCGTACCACTTGAAACGTACCCGCGTACCTCTTGGGAACCCCTGTTGACGACCATTTGTTGCTAGACATAAATCCACCTCTACTGTACAATTACTATTTACGTTACACCAACTCCAACAATTATTATTACAATAATAAAACTCTCGATTTCTATTTTTATTTGAAAAAATGACGCACACTATTTTTTTTATTTATATAAAAAAGTTTCATGGCCATTGTTTACGTTTTTATTATCATTATTATCATTTTCGTCTATATTGAGTAACTAACTATTGTTGAGCAGAGTATAACAATAATTAATATGTTAATTTTAGAATAAATTGTGGAGATACTAGTCGTTTACAATCGCGACTTTTTAACAGAAATATAAAAAAAAATAGAAACGAGACTTATTGCATACTATCAAACGTTTTGAAATTTCTTATACTCGATTTCCTATTGCATAGGAGCACAAGAAAGGGTCGATATCCATAAAGCGGCAATACACCATTGGCGTTACATTTTTCGGTAAAGATCTGAATAGTTTGATTTGTCGGGTTTATTTAATAGTGCAAAAGTTAGGCAAGTATCACATTATTATCCAAATATATAAATTTATCCTAATACAAAATTGTTTAACATAATAAAAAAAACTCTAAGACCCATCCCTACTCGGCAAAACCCTTAAACTGACTGGCACGACACTGGCCACCGGCTTATCATATTAATGAATCCTAAACCATTGTGCCGAATTTTACGACCCTATTGTATTTGAGGCAATACAGGACGTGTCGATTTAATTTTGGTAAAAGCGACCTGTTTTATCATTTTATTCTACACAGAAAAAAAGAAAGACTCACCCTATATTTTAAGTACTTTTGAATAAATAATGAGGCACTTTGCTCCTACGGAATAAGAAATATAGTATAAAGATAAAAACAGTTGACAAAAATTTATTGGACATTTTGTTAATTTTAATCATCAAAAACAGTGAATTTTACTGTAATATATAATAAATAATAGTTTAAAAGAAAACTAAAAAACTCGCCTTACAGGGTAATCGAACTAAAAGGTAGAAAATAATTACTGATATAAATGAAACTGATTCTAATTAATTCCACTATTTAATGAAAATTCTAATATTGATAATTATTTCGATATTTGGAAATAATTATCAATAATTTTTTAGAATTTTCATCAAATAGTGGAATTAACTAGAAAAAGTTAGTTTCATTTAGAATGGTAATGAAAATAATTCTTAATTTAAGAATTGATTGAAAAAATTAGTGTCATTTTGGAAAAAGCGTGGGACGCTTTCTACTACATTTATACACTTTCTCTGCATTTCGGAATAAAATTAGTAAGAAATTATAACAATTGATATCGAGCACTCCACGCTTTTACCACAATGATATTAATTTTCTCGTTCATAATTTTACTCTTGAATTAAGAATTAATTTCTACTTTTTACTTTTTATTTCAATTTACTACAAGGTGTGTTTTTTAGTTTTTCAGTGTTTTAGTTTTTTAGTCTTTTATTTATTTTTTTTAGTATACTTTCGCTGCGCGCGCTGAAATAATTGCCCCTTTTGTACACATGCAATGGTACAACGAAAATGAAAAAAATGAATTAATTCACAGATTGGATTCAATAACCTAACGAATCAATCACGAACTTTAATTCCTTATGTAGGCCACACACGCTTTAATAGTCACAAACTATGGAAACAAATTTCAAAATAAAATACTGAATTTTTTTCGAATTTTGACGTTTTTTCGGTAAAAAAACACTTTTGGGGGATAAAAAAAGACATTATTGCGATTTCCGGCAAAAGTTAGAATCCTAGGAAAAAAAGTTGATTATAAAAGTTGTAGATCTTGGGAAAATCTACAACTTTATCATCAGTGACTTTTCCACATAACCTCAAAATTAGCCCGAAAAACGCAAAATACTGCATTTTTCGTTTTTTATTTTTGGTTTCGTCAAAAATTGTTCGATTTCGATGAAAATTTGATAAAAGGTGGCTTTGATAGTCACAAACTATGGAAAAATATTTCAAATAAAAATACTGGAAATTTTTCGAATTTTGACGTTTTTTCAGTAAAAAAACAATTTTTTTGGGGGGTAAAAAAAGACATTATTGCGATTTCCGGCCAAAGTTAGAATCCTAGAAAAAAAAGTTGATTATAAAAGTTGTAGATCTTGGGAAAATCTACAACTTTATCATCAGTGACTTTTCCACATAACCTCAAAATTAGCCCGAAAAACGCAAAATACTGCATTTTTCGTTTTTTATTTTTGGTTTCGTTAAAAAATGTTCGATTGTGATGAAAATTTAGTAGACGGTAGCTTTGGTAGTCACAAACCATGAAAAAAAATTTCAAATTAAAATATTGAAAATTCTCATAGTTTTGACGTTTTTCCGGTAAAAAACACTTTTTTGGGGAGGTGGAAAAAGACATTATTACGATTTCCGGCCAAAGTTGAGTTCCTAGAAACAAAAGTTGATTATAAAAGTTGTAGATCTTGAGAAAATCTACAACTTTTATATCGATTTTTCCACATAACCCCAAAATTGGCTCGAAAAACGCAAAAAACTGCATTTTTAATTTTTTATTTTTAGTTTCGTTAAAAAAAACACGATATCATTTCACAACGTGATTAAAAAATCACGATATCGCTCATCACTATAGATAACGCCACTTGCCGCTACCACTAAAAATCCCGTATCGCAAGGTATCGATACACTACAAATTTATCGATACTTGGAATGCATCGAAAAGCATAATATCGATACAAAATATCGAGTATCGGAAGTAAAAGTATGGATACACTGGAATATCGGATAGTATCGCGCATCCCTAGCTTCATTTAGTTTGTGTTTGACAGCCATTGAAAGCAGACAACCTCGTGAATTTTAACGAAAAAGAAATTCCAAATACAAATTTTATTTAACGTGTTTTTTTCTATCGCTTAATTTCTACTATTTACACAGTAGGTAGGTTCTACTATTTATTTTAAAATATTTTTAATGTAACATAATTGTCCTTAATAGCTAACTAATAAATCTAAGTCGACTCTGTAAGTTGACAGATTTATTTTATAATCTAGCTAAGGCGATTCTGATGAACAACCTGTTGAATGTCGGCTACTTTGCCATTTAGTTTCCAATTTATGCAGTTGAAGTTGTCCACACACCATAAATCATACACTTAGTAAGAAGGTATAAGATCTCCAAGAGCAAATACAAAATCTGATTGTTTTTTCGCAATAGATCTTGGGATCCCAAAAAATTAATATGGTTGACATTTTTGAAGTTTAACACGTACACCCTGTATTAAACTTAATTTATATTCACACTCTACTTAATGTCTCCTAATTTATTTACACTCGGTATAATAGTTCTAATTCATTTTACCACCTGAATATCACGCTATTTATCTTGAATAATTCACTATTTCTTTCACTGTCCGATGACTAAGAACTTTGGTAAACTGTCTATGAACTAACTCTGTAATAACTGTTTATTAACTTTGTTTACTAACTAACTCACTCAAAAAAACTCGCGTATATATAGCCTTTCTCAATTCTCGAAGGTTCTCGAATTTACCACGCTCCTCATATGCGTAAACACTGCCGTAACCAGAAGATTCTAGAATTCGGATTCGCCAAAATTTATATTTGAGTGACAGGGTTAAATTGGTGACTTCGTAACAAAATTTACATAATAATCTGAAAATTTAGCAATCATTTTAAATGATACCAACATTGCAATCTTGCGTAAGTTACGAGATATATTAAAATTGACTTTTTAGGGGAACAATGTACCGAAAAGAGATACGAGGAAAACAAAAAATGTCAATTTTTTATTATTTGCTGTAACAGGTTTATTTTTGGCGCTAGTTTTTCCCTTACTAGGTAGAACACATATCTACAAGCTTACTAATTTTACAACTGATTCACTATTTCATGCAATTTTAGGTTTGCTCCAATAAGATTGAGAATTAGTTCGGAATTGTACTGAGCTTGCGTAGATTGAAAGTAGCGTTCTAACAAGTCAAGACTTACTTATGAACTCATTCGTAAATCGTTCCAACAAATAAACGAACTATACCAGAACTAGTTCATGAACAATGAATGTAATTCCGTGTCTTGAATAAGTACGAAAGTAGGGACTACTGAGCGCATGCGTAGAAACGTCTTAAACTGTTACAGTTGGAACACAGAACCAATCCCGAACTAGGAGTTGTTAACACATGCGCAAAAAATAATTTTCAACCAATTCGGGAACTATCCGTAGACCCCTTGTTGGAACAAACCTATAGTTCATAACGTAATTCCAGTTACTCTGAACATACTATCAGGCGTTTTGCAACAGACTGTACTCCGTAAGAGGTCGCTTTTGGCAGCACTCTTTATTTGCACCTTTAATGCCATGTTTCTCCTTGATTAAATAACTGAAAAACCATGTTTCCCTACATAGGCCAGTAAAAATAGAATTTAACCTCGCATTAAATTTCCGATCAATTTTTTTTTATAAAGTTTAGGATCACTTTAAAATGCTGACAGAGTCCGGTGGAGCTTCTAGCGCCATCTTGAAAAAATGTTTTTGGCCGATATCTCGGAAACTATGCACTTTAGGGCAAAAGTCATTGAGACAATTATTGTAGATAATAAAATTTTGCACCTTTTATTTCCTGTAAGATTTTTTTATAAAACTTAGTATGGCCGTGCAATTCTCTGCAGTCTAAGCCTGCTTTTTGGCACCCACTTGCTCCTATATCTCAAAAATTATGGACATTAGGAAAAAAAGTTGAAGAGAATAAGTTGATCTTTAAAAATGGATAGATGCATTTTATTGATTAATCCAATATTTTAAGAGTTTTCGGTCGAGATAGAAAAACTGGTTCATTAAATGGTCCATAATTCCTAAACGGTAAGTTTTACAAAAAAAGTTTATAGATATTAAAAGATACGAAATTTTATTCTTTACAATAATGGCTTTAATGACTTTTGTCCTAAAATGCAAAGATTCCGAGATATCGGCCAAAAACGTTTTTTTAAGATGGTGCCTGAAGCTCCAGCGGAATCTGTCAGCATTTTTAATTTTATGTTCAGTAAGTGATTCTAAACCTTATAAAAAAAATTGGATCGGGAATTTAGTGCGAGGTTGATAAAAAAAACTGCTATTTATACTGGCCAAACAAGAGGATGTTAATTAAACAATGCCTACCTCTGCTCTGGTAAAAAATTCAATCAATTATACAATCATCTCTTTAAATTCTAAATTCTGGTTTGAAAAATTCGATGTAATCAAGCTCTATTCCTGGTAACATATAAATTTAAGATCAACGTTTGAGATAGATATGTAGATACATAATACAGACAAACCAGATGTGCATCTTCAAAGTAACACCTTAGTAGAATAATTTGCAACAGCTGGATTTAATATAGACAACAAATAATACGAAAATGGCGAATGCGAGTATGCAGTTGAAACATAAAGAAAAAAGGTGTAAAATATAATAAAAAAGTGATATTTATACTGAATACATAAAAAAAGTTATAAAATATATTATAATACAATAATATAAAATGGTTATAAAATGTATAACAACGTAACTCAAAAGTCTAAGGTACAATGTAGGATTCTGTCATAGTGTAAAATCAAAGATTACATAAAAAATCTATCTACCTGTTTCGATTTTATAGAATAAATCCTTTTAATTACCGCTCGCCGCCACATTAGCCACCTCCAATTATAGTTCTGTGATCTCAAATTCTCCTACTCCGAACGCTAAGACAATTGACACTTGGCAACGGCATCTTCCTTCCGCTGACACGCAGTTTTTTCCTTTTCTATTACCGACCGCCTACGGGGAAAGACCATCTTCCGCTATCTTTCATATTTTTCTAAGTATCTAATGAATTTTGCCGTGGGACGCACAGCCGCTAGTTTAGGATAAAAGCCCTAGACCAGGACACAACTGCTAGGATACCGTTCTAATCAAGACATCTCCATCTTCTCAAGACTTCGTAGAGGCAAGACCTACCTACCTTCTTCAACCATCACCTTTTGCGGAAACAACCACTTCATAAGCTAAGTACCTATAAAAGTACAAATTATCCTCACATTTGTTCCATTTCCTGTGGCAGAAGAATAAATGAAAATTTGTTTTAAAATCTATTTTTTAATTTTTTTCTAAATCTTACACTATAAAAGTTGAGGGAGATATCGCCCGGGGTAAAGTTTTAATTGTTGTATTTTTTAAGTAACTTTTTTATTTTTTGATTTCTGTTTAAACTTTTATCTAAATTCTACAAGGCGTTTCTACCTCTTCCGCCTTAGTTTGTTAGTACTTTTTATCGACGTCAAAAAGGTAGTGGCGCCCTCAATTTTTACAACCTTTCTTTTATCCTTGTGCGACATAAACTCCACCATTGAGAGGAGTCTGATGGAATTTATTACTAGATCAGAGGTGGGCACTGTTACATAAACATCAAAATCCTTTCTTCTTGTAGAATATCTATTCGCTCTAATTAAAGAACATTTCCCAATATTTTGTTGACTCGACATCTGGCCTTAGGGACATAATAATAAAAGGATTATAAATCCCTCATTTTCTGTAGATCCGTAGTCGGTAAAACATAAATTAAATTTATTTTATGAAAAAAATAACTGGATTTTTAAAAACAAATTTAACTTTTATTTATTAATTGAAATTAAACAAATTAAACTGTGTGTGCAGATCAAAAACGTTTCAAATCAAAAAGATGTAGTTTAATAATGGCCACATTTTAAAAACATTTTGTACTATACAGGGTATCTGTAAAACAGTGGAAGGTATCAAAGTTACATTTTTTAAATAATAACTGATATGAAATTGAAATAGAATCGAAAAGGTACAAAGTGAGTAGTATATGAAATCTGAATGTAAATAAAACAAAAAAGCTGGCATTGAATAGAAACAAAAATTCCCCGTTTCGTCTTTAATTAACACATTTGGTTTTATTAGCGTCACTTCGTATTTTTCGTTTATGTATTGGTTTATTGTTAATGTTGTTGTTTTACTGTGGTTATTGGGGTTTTGGTCAACGTACATGCTTCTCTTGCTGCATCGATTATACTATAACCTCGATGTTTCAATGATTCAAACACATTTTTCACAATTCGCTTCGCATCCGGCGATAAATACACTTTTTTGTCCAAGGACGCCATTTTAAACACAAGATTAGGTACTTCCGGAGTGAAATGTTTATTAGAAATTAAAATTCTGAGATAATATTAAAAATAATTATCCCGAAATCTCCACTTTCTATTATATCTATAAATATTTTAATCCCATTATATGTAAATATAAAAAGGGCATTGGAAATAAAGTAGGTAGGTGCAGTACAGGTCAGACAAGGGAAAACGAAGCAACGAAAGCTCTGTTTATACAGGGTGTCCAGAAACTCTCCTGCCAAACGGAAACTACAGTTACTCTTAGAGGTGATGTTAAGTTGATTTAGCTCAAATTACCTTAATCCGAAAATGCTTCCTTTGAAGAAGACGTCCTCATATGAGTTTTCTTCAAATTATTCAAAAATACCGTCACTTAAAATATTCAAACTTGGTATAATCAATAAACAGTTACAAACCAGTCGTTCGCTGTAAATAAATTTTTTTCAGATCCATCACAAGCATGTCAGTCGGGGGGACCAAGAGGTATTTTTATTAAAAAAATTTTATTTTCAAGTTTTTTATGTATCCGACACCGAATTTGGAAAACTCAAGATAATTTTCATAAAAAATGTTCTCTTCATTCAAATCGATATCATGAACCGTTTTCGAGAAAAATAAATTTAAACTTTTTGAGTTTCTTACATAAAATCATGTTGGATTATAAAATTGTATCTGTAATATTTTAATAAAAATACCTGTTGGTCCCCCCGACTGACACGCTTGTGATGGATCTGAAAAAAATTTTTTTACAGCGAACGACTGGTTTGTAACTGTTTATTGATTATACCAAGTTTGAATATTTTAAGTAACGGTATTTTTGAATAATTTGAAGAAAACTCATATGAGGACATCTTCTTCAAAGGGCTGTAGCTCCCTTAGGAAGCATTTTCGGATTGAGGTAATTTGAGCTAAATCGACTTAAAATCACCTCTAGTAACTGTAGTTTCCGTTTGGCAGGAGAGTTTCTGGACACTCTGTATTTACACAATCAGATTAAAATATTTATAAATAAGGTGATCAAGCATTTATCGTGAAAAATACTTCGGAAATATGTCTTCCGAAGCACAAATAAATAATAGAATAATTAAATAAATTCAAAAATTAGTCTCAAATATTATTTTACCAGCCAAATATTTGAGTTGTAAAATAATCATACTATTAGGCATTATCTTTTCGCTTTTCGAAGATACGAGTACGATACTGTGCTAGTGTTATCGGATTAACGACTACCTGCTTTGGGGTTTGGTTTTGTTTGTATCAATCATGTTGGTATACGTCAAAACGAAATATCTTGGAATGAACTATACTTACTATACTGGTGGGTCAAAAACAAACGAAGTAGTAGGAATGCGCCTA
Source organism: Lochmaea crataegi (assembly GCA_947563755.1). Taxonomy (NCBI): domain Eukaryota; kingdom Metazoa; phylum Arthropoda; class Insecta; order Coleoptera; family Chrysomelidae; genus Lochmaea; species Lochmaea crataegi. The sequence continues at coordinate 16,950,317 of OX387428.1, forward strand.
ATACTAGGATATCAACAGCCTGGGAAACACTTCAACAATATTCCAAGCGGAAAGAATTATTACAATTTCCTGTAAAATTGTCGTATTTAGTAAAGCGCGTTACCAACAGATATAAAAGAATAAAAATATATTATTCTACGTTTTACAACTAGTTTTGAAAAATATTTTTCAAAAACAGTGACCGTTTAACGAAAAAGAAACAACTACTTCCCGGGCTACATGCCCCGACAGACATTGAATTACATTTCTAAGTCAAACGGGGTTGGTAAATCTACAAGATTTAAACCAACCATTCTGGTTTGCAACTAGAAGGGACAACATAACTTGTAGACCGGTTTCGGCGTATTGCGCCTCATCAGTTCAAGGTATATGTTATCGTCCGAGAGTTAATCCCGGACTGAAATGTGACTATAATCAACAACTATACATATCGTCCAGTTACGGAAATGTTTTAGTTGCGAAAATAGCGACATCTCACCTCTAAGTCACAAACCAAGCGGAACTATATTAGCAATCGATTTTTGTACTCGAGAGTGCCTCAAAAAACGCCTTAAACTCAGCCAGAATATTAATTGCGTCAGATAGCCAGGCTGCTTTGAATGCTCTGAAGTCTAAAACTTATGAGTCTAAAGACAGTTGAAAATGTAGAGCAAAATTAAAAAAAAGAAACCGACTCCAAATTCTTGTTTATGAAGTTCAAAGTTGGAAGCTTGTGAAACATTTTTTAATTTCAATTAACCTTTTGGACAAAAATCAAAAAATAAGTTTTTTACTGTCGATTTTGTTGAAATTTTGCTCAGTGGTTTTTTATTTTGGCTATTTAAAAAAAATTGCTCGGAAAATTGGAGGAAATTCAAGAAAGTGGGATTCCTTCTATCAAAAAATAAACATTACCATCGGATTTTTCGAAAATACATACCAATGTGATTTATTTCAATCAATATGATAATAGTACAATTTTGCATATTATGTTATTTATTAGCAAGACAAGCTGTCTGGTCCGCTAATTATTATTATAAAAACGTTTATTAACCCAGTAACCCATCATTTTTTTGCTATAAAAATTGTTGTAATCCATTTTAAATCATTTGTAGTATACTGTAGTTGATTTTTTATTGTGCTACCAAGTCAGGCTCCTCGTTTAGACATCCCTACTTTCATTAATTCCGATTGTTGCAAAAATGTCAACAATAAAATACCCCATAGTTCTGAAAAGAACTGTTCTGTGAACTTACCTTAATATAAGTTTTATGTTGAAGTTACAAGTGAAGGATGACGTATGACGTATGACGATGAATGCAAATAAACCGTATTGTTTAATAAAATAAACATAGCTTTTTCACTCAACAAAAAATACCAAACTCATAAAATTATAATTTCATCGACCGAAACCACCATACATTTTTCCAGCTACACTTACAAAATCCGACAAATAGACAATGAATGAAAATATTTTAAGTTGTTAAATTTTCAAGTGAACTCGCAGGACTACATTTTTGATAAAAATGATTGTGAACAGAGATATATTTTTTGAAAACTTCAAAATATTTTCATTCATTGTCTAGTTGTCGAATTTTTCCAAATAGTGTAAGGAGGGAAAAACTTGACTTGAGCAGAATGAGTGATTTGTAAAGATTGATATATTTAATTATAATTCAACTTTTAATTACTTACTGTGTACTTACATTCAATTGTTTTTAATATAGATAATAAAACAAATCTAAATGTTGAAAATAACTATTTACAAGACACTGGACGTGATGCCTGGATTTAATTGAACAGTCACTATGGACCTGGTCCAAGTAGGTTGAACAACCGAGATGACGTACCTGGAATTAGATAGATAAACACTCTGAGTATTCAATTTGCCATAAATAATGATTAGTTATTGACTAACGATTAGTATAGTTGAAATCCCCAAAATTAATGAAAGTATTAATAATATACAAGGTGCATCTTATGTGTTTGAACTGTGATTATGCATATCAGTACTAAAGTAAAGTTAAAACTTCACTTGATCAAAAATAAATGCCTAATAGTAAATATTTAGGGTTATTAGGAAAGGTGCAAGGGGCGCAAACTCTCCCCAGTGCATGTAAGGAATATGTGGCACAAACTCTCCACAAACAATATTATAACTACTACAAGTGGCGCAAACTCTCCACAGTACAGCAAAATAATATTACACTGCAAGTGGCACAAACTCTCCACAGTACAGCAAAATAATAATACACTGCAAGTGGCACAAACTCTCCACAGTACAGCAAAATAGGGTTACACTGCAAGTGGCTCAAACTCTCCACAATACAGGGGGGTGGAAGGAGATATGGGTGACGTGAGAGGTCACCGTCTATCAGGAATGGACAAACCGTAAGTGGCGCAAACTCTCCACAATACAGTATAGGTATGTGAGTTAAATTGCAAGTGGCACAAACTCTCCACAGTACAGCTAAATAAGGTTACACTGCAAGTGGCTCAAGCTCTCCACAATACAGGGAGGTGGAAGGAGATATGGCTGTATCAGGAATGGACAAACCGCAAGTGGCACAAACTCTCCACAGTACAGTAGGATTGGATGAATAGGAAATGCAACAACAAATTAATGTTCTTAACATCGTTGAATATTAAAGAACTTTAAACAAAGTAATTATTAAAAATGATTAGCAAATATTTATACTCTATGTGATACAATAACTTTTAAAATCAAATAACAGGCAGAACTGAATTACTCTGTGAGATGGACTCACCTATTTAACTCCTGAAATGCACCACAATACACACTATATTTTAATAGATTTATTTGGCTCAAGTGAACACTTCAGTTATTTTCTAGAAACTAAAACTCAAATCGTTCTTAAAATTTTCTTTCCCCTTTCGTGGCCTCGAAGACTACGTGACATTATTGTACTTTACTTATCTGTTTCAGACAATTGGTTGTTTTGTCGAGAAATGCATTTCTGAAATATTAGGGTATACCCATGATTTAATTCATTTTACTTGAAACGAAAACTATTTTAAGAATAACAGGGTGAGAGAGAAAAAATTGTCTTACAATAAGGATAAATTTCCGAAACGTTGAAATAAAAATATAAAAAAACACATTGTGGTTTAATTTCCCAAAAATAACAAACAAAACAATGAATATACCAGAAGGAACATACAGAAGATAATTTTTATGTTATTTTGTGTCTGTGTCGGTGTTCGGAATTTTTACCTCGAAATAAAGTTTTTTCTTTGATTAATCCAACATAGAAATTAGTATGGAAGCAGCATCGTGGAGTATCGCCATGAATTTTAAAAAGAAAATAAGATAGATGCAGTTGTGTGTTGGGCGAAGGCGACAATTCCAATTGAAGGTCGTTTATTTCGGCGTTGAATTCGTAACTTAATATTCAGTTCAGTTGTCCACACACAATTATTATTCTTCTGTTTATTTCCCGCAGATTATTTCGCTAATTGGTACATGCAATGCTTCTTTCAACATCTCTCTTTTTTTTGTTGGTATAAATTACCCACAAATATACAGCTTTCCTTTGTTGTCGTCTACCAGAATTCTTTATTGTTTTGCAAACACCTTTTTCGGCCTGTGCCACCTGTTAATTAACGTTTCTCTTTATTTGTCTGATTTATTATTCAGAGTATAACAAAACCCATCCACGCGTTGCTGTGGCATATTTTTTTAATATATCTGAAAAACTATTATCTTCGAATGACATGTGTCACAGAATTACTATAATGATTGTTAATTATACCTAATAAAATTACTGTTTGTCTTGTCAATTGTCAATTTAATTTTCAATTATCATAGAATTGCGGTGTAGCATTTGATCATGCCATTATGAAATACAATTATTACTAATTAAGATGTGCTCTTTATTCAAGGTACAATTTATATCTGACTTTGACAGTTACGTGACATAAGGCAACACAATTCCAACATCTTCCCTCCATTAGAGATCCAGCCTTTCGGGTGGACGAATTGTTCTCTGGCTACGTCTTAAAATACATTCACCATAATCTTGTGAATTGTGGACGTTGGACTTGGTCTCACTTGAATTGTTAGGTACTTCATCTGCTTCTTTCATTCCATTGTAACGGTAAAAGTATGCTTTTAGCTGGGCGCCAATTTGTAACGGTAAATGCTCTACCTCACAGGGCACCAGCTCGAAGGGCTCCGGCTAGAGACTCCTCTCAAGGGTGATTCGACCCCAAGTTTATGTCACACAAGGATAACAGAAGGGTTGTAAAAATTGAGGGCGCCACTACCTTTTTAACGATGAAAACTACAAAAAACTAAGGCGGAAAAGGTAGAAACGCCTTGTAGAATTTAAATGAAAGTTAATAATTAAAGTGACCCCGGGCGGATCTCCCTCAACTTTTATAGTTGAGGATTTTAATAAAAAAAAGAATTAAAAACAAATTTTCAATTTATTCTGCCACAGGAAATGAATAACGGAATTTAATAGAGGAATTTGTACTTTTATAAGTACTTAGCTTAGATGAAGTGGTTTCCTGGAGAAGAAGTCAGGTCTTGATCCGAACTGATGAGTTCTGTTCTAGGGCGGTAGTTTGAGCTAGGGCTATATTCTTGGGGTTATATTCTCCGGTTAAATTCTTCGGTTATATCCTAGCCTAGGGTTATATTCTCGGGTTATATCCTAGCCTAGGGGCTGTGCTTACCTAGAAGTACAAGTGGATCAGGGATATGTAGGAACTTGAATGTAATGGCACATTATGTTGGTCAGCTTTTCAGGTTAAAGAAAAGGAAGGCAGTTATTTGAAAGTCAAAAAATTGATTTGATTTACTGAAACCTTTCCAACATTATATGTTCCATGTTAAAACAGTAAAAATAGCAATTATCGACTAAATTAAAAAAATATACTAATGATCTGAAAGAAACTAATCATAGCAAAAAGTTATTTATTTAGTTATACGAAAAATATCGTGCTTAGGAAATATATGAAACCGGCACTGGCGTTACGAAAGAATATTTTATAGGTTAACAGATTATAAAAGTGTTACTTTATAATTAAAAGGGTTATTTCGCAACTGAAAAAAGCTTGAAAATGTTTGTATAAAAGTAAAACAGTGAATTATAAAAGAATATTTGGTTTAAAACTACCATATTAGTATAAAAGAACAGTTTATGACCACGTGTTGAATTTGATTTCGTCTATCTCTGTAAAATAATAAAGAATGCATACGAAAATTATATCAGACAGTACTTTAGAAGAAGCTTATTAATTATAAATTATGATTTTGAACTTACCACAGCAAAATTCATAAGATAGGTACTTAAGATATGAAAGATAGCGAAAGATGATCTGTCCCCTTCGGCGGTCGTTAACAAAAAGGGGTGTTTAACGTGGCGTTGTGCAAAAAATGGAAGCGTCCGTTGGCAGACGTCAATTGTCTTACGTTCGGGGTTGAAGAGTTTGGGATCACAGAACTATAATTGGATGTGGCTAGTGACGACGAGGGCTAATTAAAAGGATTTATTCTGTAAAATTGAAACAGGTCGATAGACATGTTACAAAGTATTTTGTAAGGATCTTCACTTTTCTTGAAGTCAGTCTTGAAATTTTTAACTTCGGACCCAATGAAACCATTAATGTGGGAGTACTTTGGACTAGAAATTATTATACGAAATCCATAACTCTGCAAATTTTTCATAATCTGAACCAACTGTGGTCGAAAATTGAGTGCCATTATCAGATCTGACTGTTTCTGGAACTCCAAATCTAGCGAATATGGATTTCAAATGAGTAATATCTGATTTGGAGGTTAAATTTTCTAGCTTCGCAATTTTTATATATCTAGAATAGTAATCAGCTAGTATAACATACCTTTGTCCATTCAGCTTCAATAAGTCGGAGCCTACCACTTTCCAGGGTCTTTCGGGGCATTCTGTTGGGATCAGAGGTTCTGTCCTATCACCTTGATGCTGAATGCAAGCTGCACAATCTTTTACAATTTGCTCTAGCTGAGTGGATAAGCTAGGCCACCAAACTGCTTAATTTGCTAGTGCTCGGCATTTGGTAATCCCTTGGTGTCCTTCATGTATGTGATTGAGGACATCTACTCTTAAAATGCTAGGAATAATAATTCTACTTTCATACATCAGAATACCTTCTTGCAATGTGATTGAATGCCTATGAGACCAATTTGAGACTATTTTGTCAAAAAAATAATGTTGAATCATAGAAACGTCACCAGGGTTGCTATGGCTCAGTTGTATATGCATTATTGAGGTTAGAATTCAGTTGACATTAGTGACACTTTCCTTGAGGATGAACAATTATTTGGATAGATTTTAAATTTGTAATTTGGTTGTTTTGTATAGATTTAATGATCCTTTTTATTATAAACAATCAGATATAACTTTTAAAATTCCTAAGGAATTAAAACAATGTCGAAGAAAGCACCAAATCAAAATTAAAGAACTCCAACACAATCATAATAACTATTAAGAACCACGTGTTGTGCAAAGAACGCTTGTTTATCATCAGATTCTTCAGGGCGACTGTTATATGGCGTCACGTGGACTTGCCCTATTATAAACATTTTTTTTAACATAGGCGCACGATAAAATTATTTTAAGGTATTAATTTATTCGTAAAATTTCTATATCTTGGGCATACATATTTGAAGCAGATTAATTCACTTGCAAAAATTCCCATCTACCATAGGACTACGATGAAATCGATTTGTAAAAATTTCCATTTGCCATGGGCTCAAACAAATAAAAATTCATTTTTATACATATGAGATAATACAATTTTTTGAAAAATAGTTTTTTTCTTGTGTACCTAATTTTTTCTTTTTTTTACAGATCTCTTCCTGTTCCGAGGCGGCACACACCTTATTTTGGTCAACCAGATTATCGAATCTATGAACTAAATAAAAGGCTGCAACAGAGAACTGAAGTAGTAAGTATTTTTCTTAAAACCTATTAGAAAATGATTTGACAGTATTTATGGCAGCATGTAGGTTTTTCTACAATTATTATACGTTCTTATTTCTCAGATTAAAAAAATTATATTGGGACTTTCAGTTCATCTACTCCGAAGAACACTAGACTCAACCAAAATACAATAACAAAATGTAAATTAGGACTTAGTAACTACAACTACCAAGAAGATATTAGTGGCGCGGATGTAATTTTAACTGTTTATTTTAATAAAAATATTTAAATTTTTAAATTAACGTTAACAAGTGATTTTTATTGATTTTAATTTGGTCAATATTTTTATTTTTAATATGCCCCTGCCAAAACTCCTCTCAGATCGTGTTTCAAAAGATTTCTGTTATTTTAATAAAATTGTCCTGAAATTTTTTTTAAACTGAATTGTATTGGTACAATGAAAATGACTTTACATGATTTTGGTATGGAAACTATCTACTCAATTGTGTATGAAGAATTATTATTGTTTTGTAATTGTTATTATTATTATATTATATTATTCCCACTGCAATTGTTTTATTTTTAGATTTAAATTTTTAAAATGTCCAAAATATTATCAAATTTCTGTCAATGTCTAATTCCACACTATTGTAATTTAATTTCGTATTCCGGATTTTGATAACTCTAAAATAAATTGAAATTTAATTCCCTCGATAATTTCTTTCTCTAGTTACAATTTTAAATCTTCATAATATATTATTATATAATAAAATATATAAAATGTTTAAGTCCAAATGTTATTCTACCATGTTCTGTTCTGCCTCAATCCCATTTAAATTTGGAAGTCTGAAGGCGATTCTGCCATTTTATTATTTTAGTTGATTTTCAAGTTGATTTTTAATTTTTCTGATTTTTTTTAATAATTTTCAAAAATTCCGTTCCATTTATTTATATCGCAACGCCCCTCAATTTTTTCTTATATGTATAAGTAACCCTTCTTTTCAAATTTAAATTTTTCAATTGGTTTATCCTAAATTTTGTCATGCGTTACATTTGGAATTGACTTTAGCTTCTTTTTTAAATAATTGATAAAAACCTTCATCATCTGTCATATCTATACAATACGGAATGAAACACGACCAAATGGACGGTAATTTATAGCAAAACTGTAAAAGTTTTAAAAAAATTTCATTTTAGTAGTTTGTATTTTGACAAAACAGTGAACTTTTTACTTCGACGATTGTCCATAGCAGTATTTTCTTAACTATAGTTATTTATATCTTTTTTTATTTCAGGATAGTGATAATCTTTGGTGGGATGCATTTGCGACGGAGTTTTTCGAAGACGATGCATCCTTAACTTTAGCATTTTGTTTAGAAGATGGCCCCAAACGATACAGTAAGTTATGAGATTTATTTCCTTATCACACAGCCATAGAATTTTAAAATTACTTAATTTCTTATAGTAGTCTATAGTTGCATGACAGTTATTGCTATTTTTAATAGCAGTGTATGAAATCCTTAGCTGAGTGATAGAGTAGAAAAAAGATGGCATTCATTAAATAATTTACCCTTACAAACTCCACCACCACCATATCAATTTTCACTTTTAAACACCTTCAGATCTCGACATTTTATCAATAGTTTATCTGCCGCACCCTGTATAAAAAAACCATATAGAATTCTGTATTACGAGTGAGGGAGTAGATACAAACGAAACTTTATCATTAAGTTTCCTGGGATTATTGTTTATTTGTTATCTCTTATAATTGTAAGCAGAATCGAAAATTGTAATTCATCGTACGGTTCTCATTTTGCATATTTTTTTAATTATTCAAAAAATTTTGTATGATCTATACCCCAGGGTTCATTAATGTATATTTTATATATTTTTTTCTTTCATTTCACCTTACTAAATGTAACTTTGAAGTTTCGAAAATATAAAATTTATATTCTAATGTATTTTTCTTCTATTTTTAGCGATTGGAAGGACGTTAATTCCAAGGTATTTTAGGAGTATTTTTGAAGGTGGAGTGACTGAATTGTATTATAATATGAAACACCCCAAGGAGTCCTTCCACAATACTAGTATTACTCTAGACTGTGATCAGTGCACTATGATAACACATCATGGTAAACCTTTGTTTACCAAGGTAAGAAAATATAATAATTAATAGAAACTTTTTTTTACCATTTTCCTTTTACTCAATGCTTCTTTCATTCTTAAATCGTTTTTTTTAATTTAATTCAATTTACTCTGATATATTTTCCTGAGTTTTTTTTCTGGTATATACAGGGTGTTTTGTGTCAAAATATAAACTGATGAAATAAAACAAATTAATTTGTTTAAATCTTCATTATTTATTTTGAACTGACGTTCAAATTAAAATTAGTGACGCGTTTCGCTACACAGTAGCTTTTTCAAACTAGTGAAGCTACAATGAAAAACTTTTAATTTATATAGTGCCTTAATACGGAATTCTAAGATATTGACAAAAGTATTAAAAATGGGGATAAGTACAAAAAGTGCCTAAATACGGAATTCTAAGATATTGACAAAAGTATTATAATATATTTAAATAGGGATAAGTACAAAAAGTGTCTAAATACGTGATTCTAAGAAAGTTACAAAGGTATTGAAAAAAGGTACCTGGGAAATTTAACAACAACTATCACATTTTCTATCACAGTTTCAAAGATTCTCATAGATATAATTTCTAAATATTGTTCTTTCAAACCTCGATTTTCTATTAAAAACTCAACGGAATTAATTAATAATATTCAAGATATAAAATTACCTCACAATTCTAAATTCATATCGTTCGATGTAACTAATCTATTCCCTAGTATACCTCCTAAAGAAACTTTAACTCTTGTTAACCCTATAATTCATTCTGACATAATAAATTTATTAAAAGTTTGCTTAAATCAAAATTATTTTCATTTCAATGGAGAGATTTATAGTAGTAAAGATGGTTTGATTATGGGCAACCCCCTCAGTCCCCTATTAGCTGAAATTTTCATGGATAATATAGAAAAAATAATTCATAAACACCCCCTTAGTAAAAAAATTATGTACTGGCACCGTTATGTAGATGACATTTTGGCGAGCTTCACTGGCACTACTAGACAACTAGATAGCTTCATTACTTATATTAACTCAATTCATAGCAATATCAAATTTACCGTAGAACATGAAGAAAATAAGTCTATAAACTTTTTAGACCTTACAATTTCAAATATAAACAATAAACATGATTTTTCTATATTTCGCAAACTATCACATACAGTCATTACAATTCATAATAGTTCGGTCCACCCATTCAGTCATAAATTAGCAGCTTTCAATATTATGATTCACAGACTTTTAACAGTCCCATTAAACAATAATAATTTCAACAAAGAACTAAATATCATTAAACAAATAGCAGTTAATAATAATTACGATCCAAACTTAATTGACAATATCATAAATAAAAAGATAAAGAAACGCACTTTAGAACAAGTATATCCTTCAGATAAAAATAAAAATAATCAATTTAAAAGCTCAACATACTTTGGAACACCATCCTTAAAAATCAAATCATTTTTAGAATCTTTAAATATGAATATTTGCTTTAAAACCGACTATAATCTATCTAAATTCATTAAAAATAACAAATCTAAATCCTCAAAATTAAACAAATCAGGTGTTTATAAATTAAAATGTGGTAACGACAACTGTGACAAAATTTATATAGGTAGAACTTTTAGGAACTTTAAAACTAGAATTTCAGAACACAAACGCAGCTATGACAACAACAAATTAGATTCCAACTATTCAAATAATCTATTATCAAACCAACACACTTTCGACTCAAATTTTGAAATTTTGCATGTAGAACCCAAATCCTTTAAATTAAATCTTTTAGAAGCCCTCGAGTTTAACAAAAACAAATATTCCGGTAATCTGCTTAACGACCAAATAGATATCAATCATTCTCCCTTATTAAACCTTTTTACCTAGAAAATGTGATAGTTGTTGATAAATTTCCCAGGTACCTTTTTTCAATACCTTTGTAACTTTCTTAGAATCCCGTATTTAGACACTTTTTGTACTTATCCCTATTTAAATATATTATAATACTTTTGTCAATATCTTAGAATTCCGTATTTAGACACTTTTTGTACTTATCCCCATTTTTAATACTTTTGTTAATATCTTAGAATTCCGTATTAAGGCACTATATAAATTAAAAGTTTTTCATTGTAGCTTCACTAGTTTGAAAAAGCTACTGTGTAGCGAAACGTGTCACTAATTTTAATTTGAACGTCAGTTCAAAATAAATAATGAAGATTTAAACAAATTAATTTGTTTTATTTCATCAGTAGTATGGATCTTCATCAAGTAAAAGCCTCATCTATTCAATTTTTCAAAATATAAAATTTGTTTTTTCTATCGTACTTGGTAATGGATTTAAGCATATGAAAATATAGTAAAATGCATTAAAATCTGTCCCCTACCATAAGAGTACGACAGGGGCCTTCCTGCAATCCACGCCACTGGCTAAATTGTGATTTCATAAAAAATTTTAATTCTCCAATATTTTTCATTTAATTGACCCATTCTTTCTTCGTACCGATTAATGCAAGATTCTGTGTAGATATCCATATATTATATCCCAAAACCTATGAATTTTATCGATTTAAATTTATAGGTCGAGGGGTATTCGGCTAGATTATTTCCTGAATTACTTAGATTAAAATTATCTATTTCAATAGAAAATATCCGAAAAAAACGCCGAAACGACCATACTAACGAATACGATAAAAACAAAAAGTACGTATGGACCCAGTTTGACGAATTCTGCGAAACACGTCATTATAAATTAGACAAAAATACAACTAGGTTGGAAGACTTGCGCTTCAACATGAAAAAAAGAAATGGTTCTGATTATAAAGAAGGGGTATTCTTCCATTTCGCTGTATGTTTTCGTCTTTTTCGGTATATAATCTGACCATATACCACTTGAGGTATATATTTTGTGATGAAATAAAACAATTTAATTTGTTTAAATCTCCATTTTATTGGAGATTTAAACAAATTAAATTGTTTTATTTCATCATTTAGTATGTATCTTCATCAAGTAAAAGCCTCATCTATTCAATATATATTTTGTTTTGAATATTTTTTGACATTTTTGTGTAAAATTTCTGTAAAAATTGAGCGAGACAAAAATTCTTAAAAAAATATCCCGACAGCGAAGAAATTTTTACAGAAATTTTTCACAAAAATGTCAAAAAATATTCAAAAAAATATTCACCTCTTATGATATAACTAGTGATTATTGTTGCATACGTCAAAATATGACGTTTTGGTGGTTTTAACCAATAGCAATACATTATTCTAGCCAATCATTCGGAATTATACTGATAATTCTGCTTCCTCATCGATAATACCTTGTTTACATTGAAACGTCAAAATTTTACTTTGAATTTGTCATTATTGACAACTAAAAGTGCTTCGAAGTTTATTGAAAAATGCACACAAACCGATTCAGTGCCATCACCCAAGAGAATATTGAACATTTAATACAAAATTCCTTTTAAATTGTTGAAAAAAATAATCTTCCCAAATTCAACTCGTTCTTCAAATTTTATCACATAATTTTTTATTTTCATCACTCAAACTTGTTTATTTGAGGCAAAAACATTCAAACAAACCGAATTTAGATAAAATCACTCGTCCTGACGGACTCGTGATCGGTTTGTTTTCATATTTTTGCCAGATAAACAAGTTTTCGTGGAAAATAAAAAATTATCGATAAAATTTGAAGCACTCGTGATATTACCTTTGATTATTTTTTTTATATGTCAAAATATGACGTTTTCATCAATTTGACGCGGTTAAACGGGTCTTGGGATTTAATCACTTATTTAAAACAGATTTCGTTCAAAAAATGGTGGTGTCTGATTGGTCTATCTCATGTTGAGGGAAATAATCACTGTTAAACATGTGGCTGAAAGATCGGTGTTGTCAAATCTGAAGGTATGTTTCATAGTAGGATCTATTTTTGGCATTTAATACATAGTTAAAACATTGTAGTTTGCTATTTGAGGTTTATATTTAAAACTTAACAACTTTAACATTTGATTACAAAATTAATGTAATGTAACATATGTTAAAGAGCATAAAAAATAAAAACGGTTTTGATTTTACTCCTAACGTACTCCTTTGGCAAGAGGCAGATACTGCTTCTTAATTATGCAGAATGATGGAAAAATATCCAAGAATTTTGAAGTAACCAACGATACTAATTTTATTTAAATGTTTTGGTTTTTAAATCTTTATATTTTAGTCTCAAGATTTTCTGTGCAAAATATTTTTACCTATGAATGCGTCACCCTGTATAATATATACGGTGTATCCATAAAGTAACGCATAAATTAATTATTAACTAAATAAACAGTTATGAAAAAATCACCGAAAAATGTCGATTTTTGGTTTTAATTTACGATTTTTTAAAAGAATACTTCATCATACGAATAACCTTTGAGATGCGACATCAGCAACGATTTTTGTAAATCACATCCCTCTTTCCTTCAATTTTCAGATTTCCAAAAATGTTGATTCAACTTGGTTCAGTGTGGACAAAAATGCAAAAATTGTTTATTGTTTACAAAATAATTGATGAGGAATAGTTGTGCACTCTAAAGGCGAGGCTTCATAGCTAATGGGGTTGACAGATGAAGCTATGTGCAGATTCTGTCACCTAGAGGAGGAAACTGCAGAGCACACCCTATTCCAGTGCGATTGCCTGGCGAATGTGCGGTTTCTTGTACTAGGCGATGAGACGCCACCAGCAGGAAACTACATGAAAGATTGAGTCTCGAGGCTGATTGGCTACTTAAAAAGAGTCGGGATGGAGAATGTAATCTAGATTCAGAGGACCACAATAGATCTGAAAAGGCGAGGCTTCACCAGACTGTGCTAGGCCGTCGGCACAAGCGACCTTGCTGCCGCCATAAAACTCAGCCGCTTGCCGCGGCCCGCAGCGACCTTGCCGTGGAAATAAATTCGACTACACCAAACTGGCTTGTTCAGTTCGTTGTTGAATGGCTTTTATCGAGAATGTTTGAGGACGATGACATTCTTTTAGGCTATATGACCCCAAAAATCATTATCGATAATAAAAAGAAAAAAAAGCACAGGTTCTAAGTACGGACTAGTTTCAATAGAAACGTTTACAATGGAAGTGAACTTTTTCATGAATTAAAAAGGCATGCCTGTCCTGTCTATCCACTGGGACTGGGACCCATAACAAAAATCACAAACGTAGATAGATAAAAGTGTGTCAGCGTGTCGTCTACCCGTTATGCTGCTAAGATTCCTTTTATCATCACCGACATACGGCCGCTGGCAAAAACAGATAACTATTTTTATTTTAAAATGTTCAGTGGCATAAGCCGCCACCCTAACCTAGTTTGGTGAATTCCTGGCTTGACAAAAACAAACGAAAATTTACAGACAATGTTCTCCATTGACCACTTAACAATGACTTGGCAGGAATTTTTTAAAATATTTGATAACAAGGACTTCTCAATTACCTAGATAATCCCCGCACTGTACAATGTGTATCGTCTACTGCCGACAAAATGACATCTTGTTGATTGAGAGATACGTTCATGATCTGGGTGCCTTTCATGAATCAATGTGCATACCTCTTGTTAAGTCCGCATCCTATCGCCAACACCAATCATATAGATATAGGTACAATGTTGAAAAAGCAAACAACTTTTGCGTTTTTGCCCACCATGTGCCAATAGGATGTTCAACTTCAAATTTTGACCCCATGATTTATTAGGTAATATTAATAAATGACAAATGGGATATTCAAAAATAGAATTATTTTAAATTTAGTCTTTAGATTCATCATCATCATGGCCGTTCAATCCCGAGGGATTATGGCTAGCTCAATAGAGCTATGTTTAATCCTATTGACGAGGTGGATTACTCCTCTTATATCAGTGCGACTATAATCTTTGATCTGTCCTGGCCTCATTTGTTATAGTTCTCCATTTTCTTCTGTCTCTGCAATTTGTTTTCCAGTCTCTGATATTCAATGCTTTTATATCTTTCTCTAATTGATCCCACCATCTGATTCGTGGTCTTCCTCTTGTTCTCGTCTTCAATGAAACCCATGTTGTTATTCTTTTTAATATTTCTGTTAGTGCTCTTCTCATAATGTGTCCCATCCATTCCAGTCTCCTTGCTTTTATATATCGGACTATATTTTCTCCACTTGCTGCCTTTTCTATTTCTATGTTTCTTTTTAATCTTCTTTCTCCATCTCTTGTTATGTCTGGTCCAAGTATTGTTCTCAAAATTTTCCTTTCTATTATTTTTAGATCTTCTTCTTCTTTTTTGTTTATAGTTGTTGTTTCGAGTGCGTAAGTAATGACTGGTCTGATCAAAGTCTTATAGATTTGTATTTTTGTTTTTATGCTGTTCGATTTAGATTTTAATAATTTCTTATTTATGCCAAGAATTTGGTTTCCTTTCATTATTCTTTCTTTTATCTTGTCTTTACAAGTTTGTCCTATAGATGTTCCTAAATAATTGAAGCTTGAAACAATTCCAAACTTGTAATTTTTTATTCTTAAGTGAGTATCATTGTTCTGTTTTTCTTTCCCCACTCGCATATATTTTGTTTTGTCTTCATTTATTCGTAGCCCGAATCTTTAGATTAACAGAAAGAAATGAAATTAAAAATTTACTAAAACTTTTCAACTTATTATGCAGATACGTCACTAGTTTAAATGAGAAGTTGTCGATAGTATTTGCTGTTCCATGTTTCAGCGTCTTCTACTTTTTCCTTCATTGGGATGTTTGAGCTTGTTCAGGACATCTGACATCTATCACTCTGTTGTTCACCTTGTTCAATTTGAATTTGAAGCATTTTATTAATAAAAGCTTAAACTCGAACTAATCAAAAATTTAAACCAAGATGAAACCACATGCGAATGCAAACAACTCACTGTCACTCTAACCTAAACTTCTTCTTTTTTTCTTCAATTTGGGTAACTACCGTCTCCTGTGATTATGTTGTTCCCTGTCAAAATATGTGACTAACTTCAACTTATACTAGTGACGTCAAAATCTATAAGGCGGAATTTAAGACATTTTTAAAATAGAATTTTCTAAATGGGGATAAAAACAAAACACTATCAAATTTGATAAAATACGGTGCGACGTAATTTGTTCCCTTGGAATTAACGATGTTCTAATCATTTGAACCACCCTATTTGATTCAGCTTGTGATACATATTTGGAATCATCGCAGTAAGAGAAATCATCACTTCAAAGGTTATTCAACCTGTATGATAGATTATTCTTTTCGGGATTAATGAATGAATTTATGCGTTACTCTATGGACGCACTGTATATATTTCTAAATTATTTATGATTACTTAAAATTGTGACGTACCTTCGCTGAATATAGTTCAAATGTATCTAATTCCTAGGGAATACTCAGTATCGATTCTGTTATGTAAATATATGGGGAATCGTGATCTTATCAAAAGAACGAGTACCCATATGATTATTTTATTTCGTATTTGGAATTAGGGAAATGACTTTCTATACAAGGAAATACGATCGATATGCGTTTTTTATTATTCATTAAGATATTATACAATACAGGGTAAATCCTATTGTTTCACGGAATAAATTAAATTATTTTAAAAACCTGTCTGCATAAACATTTTTTATTTAAAATAATAAATCAAAGTTGGGAAAGCTTCAACTTTCTTCAGTTATAAGGAAATAAACCTTTTCAAATATTTTGACTTGGCTTTGTGCTGAGAGTAGGATCTACTTCAGTCAATGGAGTATTTGTTTTAGTAGGCAAGGTAATACTCGAGTTCATTATTTTGCAAGTTATATTAGCAATATCCTATATAATGAAAAAAAAAGTACCTTAGAAACCCTACAACATGTAGAGGAAGTTTCCATATATGAATAAGAATAGCTAGGTCAACATTTTATTGCATATTCTCATCCCATACAGAAGTTTGACGAAAGAAAAACTCTTTTTTGTAATGATGTTGATGATGGTAAGCCAATGATGATATTGCCATTTTGATTGCGTAAATCCAAAAAACGTTCACTGCGACTTATGGTATTGCAGTGTTTTTTTTAATGTAAATTATTTTTAAATTTTTGTGATCTAAAAGATGTTAATACATATAAAAATGGCCTATTTGAATTACCCATGTAATATTAACGTTTAAATTATTTTATTTTATGTTCTCATTTTAATGTTTAATTCAGATCACTTTGTTCATAAAATAATAGCAAGTTTTCATGACAATAAACCATATTCATCTCTCTAGCTTATTTAAATACAAAGAGATTTAGTAATGAAACTAAAGTAACGAAAAACACAAGACAATCCTTAAAGCCAAATAAAATCACCTTTCTCCAAAATAAATACTCTTGTGTATACCAAAAGAAAGAAACCATATTTTTGTTTGCTCTGGATTGCCTAATAGGAATTTTCACTAGTTATATTACAAGAGGTGAATATTTTTTTGATTATATAACTCATGTTCTAATGAACCAATACAATCCTTGAATTCTCCTTAGTTACGACGTATTGATAAGTGAATATACCCCTTGACGACGTGATATAATCATTTTGGTGTTTCGCCTCCTGCCATATTGTGATCATTTCCATAGTAACGGGCAAGCTCAATGAAATGTCAGTTAATTCTACTACAAATTCCGAAAACAACAATACATCAAATATGTATTATAATAATTGCACCTTCAATATTAATATTAATCAATAAAAAAAAATTAGAATATTATTCGTTATATAATCGTAACGAATACCAACTCGAGCATAGACAATATTTTTCGATTATTTACCTCTTCACTCGACGTATTTCGCGAAACACCACTCGAGCTGCGCTCTCGTGATGTTTCGCCAAATACGTCTCGTGACTCGGTGAATAATCGAATATTGTCTATGCTCTTGTGATATTATAACTGAATATTTTTTGACATTTTTGTGTAAAATTTCTGTAAAAATTGCGCGAGACAAAATTTGTTCAAAAATATCCTGACAGCGAAGCTGGAGGGATATTTTTTAAAAAGAATTTTTGTCGAGGTATATGGTCAGATTATATACCGAAAAAGAAGAAAACATACAACGAAATGGAAGATTTTCACTTATAATCTCCCTAGAGCACGAATTATTTTCGGAAATTTTCTCGAAGTGCGAATTTTCTTAAAAAATTCTAAGGATAATTTCCGGAATATTAATTCATGCTCGCGGGAGATTCGGTAAGAAAATTTTATACCAAAACTTTTTTAAAATAGAAATTAAATTGGTGACATACTTAGGTGACATATTATTATTATTTATGACAGCTATAAAGCCAGAAGGAAATTTCCACTTATTAATATCCCTCTACGCAGGGAAATTTCCGAAGAAATTAGGTTATTGTCATAGCAACATGTCAAAATGCAGGCATCTGATTGGCTAAAATTAACTGGTATAAAATTTTCAAAATAATTTATGTAATAATATTTTTATTAGGAAAAACGGGCAAAACGAAACGAAACCTAAACAATTGACAATGCAATAAAACCAACATAAAATTTTCGGCGTTTTTTCGGATATTTTCTATTGAAACATCACCAAATTGATTGAAATCCATGTTAATTAACAAAAATGTGACGATAATGTGACAACATTAAAAGTTGGCTGTGGCAGGTAGGCCGGGGTATATTTTTTTGTTATATTTTCCGATATTTTGGTTTACTCGGTAGGCGAGAAACAGTTGTCTGTGACATGCAGGAAACGGTTTAGCAGCCCTTAACTATCAGCTGCCCTCGCTTCGCTACGCTCGCTCATTTTCTGCCCTTGTGACACAATATACTATTAATATTAAAATTGCACAAGGTGAAAAATTATCAGTAAACCTTAAAATCAAAATTTTTTTGTCAGCAAAGATTCGTTTTATCAGGATGTAAAAATTGTTTTTTTTTGTGACAAGATTTCTCATTATCAGCACAAGCCAATGGACGCCGCATTGTAATATAACTAAAAATCAGTCTACGATAAACCAAACACAAGTTACAAACTAAAACTAACGTTATGAAAGTTATACCTACTTCACAGATATAAAATTAATAGATATTAAAAAGGATTAACATCTACCCTGATTTAAAATATGGTAAATTTGGAATATTTTATGGCCTAAGTGATAATTGCAGTCAAAAGTCAACGGTATATTTTGAACTAAACTTCCACTTTCATATAGGTTAGGTTCTATGTGAGTGGGGCCTTCTCGCGACCCCCATTGGGTCTGTTGTGGCTCACCCCTAGGTATTCACCCCACCAGCCTGTGCTTCTGACGAAGTCCATGGTTGTATTTGGTGATACTTTTTTGAATTCGCTCGGCTCTAAGGTACTAAAACCGAATATGTTATACCTTACCCTGCCCAAAGCTGGGCATGAGCATAGTATACTCAGCAATTTCGTCCTTTAAATTACAGAACCGACAATCCGAGGTCTGAACCAGACTCAACTTCAATAAGTGGTAATTTAGTCGACAATGTCCTGTAAGCAGTCCCGACAGAATGCGTAGGTTTGTTCTACTCCATTCCACGATCTGCTTATTTTTTGTACTCGGAGGGTTGTATATGAACGCCTTCGAGTGAAAGAGCCCCGGTATGTCTGCCCAGTACGTGAAGGTTTTCCTCTCCGCCCAGGTAGCTATGGCTGATCTAGCAGTGCTTTCCGCAATACCAAAAAATGGTTCAGGTCCGATAAATAGAGACTCTGATCCCTTTTTTGCCAGAGTGTCGGCCTTCTCGTTGCCCTCCACTCCTCTATGCCCCGGCTCCCAGGTCAAAGTGATTCTGTTTTCCGTGCCTAGTATATCAAGGGATTGTAGACAGTTATGCACTAGCTTAGATTTTATCGAGCTCAGTGCTTTAAGAGCAGCCTGACAGGATGTGTATGTTTTTTTTACAACAGCTCTTTTGCGTATACTTCAGCCTGAAAGGCGGTAGCGCACCTACTCAGGTTGGCTGTGATTTCAACTCTGGTTTTCCTGCTGAAGACCGAAGCTCCAGCCCCGTTTACGGTTTAGGATCCGTCAGTGTAAATCACGTAGTCCGTTTCTAGGAAGGAGATTTCTTCGCTATCCCATTGGTCTCTCGTGGGAATGAGGACCTTAAAGGGCTTGTCCACGTGAAGTTTTGTGACAGAGAGATCCGAGGGCATCCCAAGAATGTGGTGATTTTGTATTTCCCTCAGCATTCCCGAGTGATCCCTCAAGAGTCTCTCCATTTATTTGCCTCTCCACTGATAGCATTCTATGAGCTGATCTCCTGGCTTCCTTCTCCAAATGAATGTGGAGAGGAGTTTGTTGCAGGATGGCTTCCATAGCTGCCGTTGGTGTGGAAGACATTGATCCGGTAATGGCCAGGCATGCTGTTCGCTGCAAGCCTTGCAGCTTTGCTCTAGCTGTCTTTTGCAGACTTTTGGTCCACCAGACAGCTGAGCCATACGTGACCATTGTTTGGTAAATCCAGTAAATCTGTTTGGGGTTCATACCCCAAGATTTTCCACATACCCTTCTGAGATTCCAGAGTCTGGCTTTGTCTTTGACTTTCATATACTTCTATGCAAGTATTATTTTTTCACAAAGGTAGTTCAAAAATACAATTCAAATTTCGCACCAAAACGCTAGAATAGTAACGGCGTTTCTATGACATCACACATCTGTAAATACTTTAAAAATTTCACAGTTTGCAAATTAAAAATTTATTTTGATTACTAATTTGATAATTACACTCTATAACGAGTAAATATAATTTAAACGATGCAAAACTAGAAAAAAGTTCGAACGATTTACAAAAGGTTGACGTCACACGTTTGTGATAGGTGTTTGGCGGATTGTCATCTTTCGTATTTATATTTTTAATAAAATAAATATAATCATTATTGTAATGTAAAAATAAGTAATTGCTTTAGAAGCTTTGTAATCTATACAATTATTTCAAATGATTACTTCATTTATTCTTAGTTACTTACTGTCATCATGTCTATTTCCGTCATTCTTGTTAAATACGTGTGAGCAGAAGGGGGATTATTATTATTTGTTTTCTAAAATAAATGTTATTTTAGGTGTGTACAGAGGGCCGCTTAATTCTAGAATTTACTTTCGATGACTTAATGAGGATAAAGTCGTGGCATTTCGCTGTTCGAACGCATCGAGAATTAATCCCAAGAACGGTAGTCGGTATGCATTCGCAACAGGATCCTAGTATGTTGGATCAACTATCGAAAAACATCACAAGACAGGGCATCACAAATTCTACGCTTAATTATTTGAGGGTGAGTTATTTTTTTTCTCAAGAAATGATAAAATAAAGTAGGAGGTGTGTATTTTATGGATCCGTCTAGGATCTATAATAGTCTGTATACTTTTGAGGTGCTTTTTATACTGTTTCATTTTATTTTCTAAATACGTTTGACGATGATAAACATTGTTCGATACAACATTAAAAAAAGTGTTTAAAAAACAATTAGATAATTAGGGGAAATCGCTGATTGAAAAAGAAGAAAGGATGTGGGAAGCTAATTACGTGCTAGAAAACATTGTAGTGTAGATCCACTTAATACTCCAAACATAATGACTAAAAGTTGTATTGCAAATAGTAGATTTTTTTATAACGTATTAATTGTTTCAACCCTTACTACGTGGAATATATCACTGAAACACAAAGAAATCTTTGAATAAGATATAGTGAACATCTTAGTTGGTTTACACTCTATTTGAAAAAGACAGTTGGCAATAAACCCTTTTAAAATGACCATTCCAAGGGCGTACCTGCTTGTGATTCTAAAAATCTCAATAATTGTGAATTTTATATTTAAGCAATATCTTAAAATCATGTGCAGTTCTTTTCACGAAAAATGGTTCTGTCTCAATAATAGCTTTTTTGGGTTTCGACATTAGAGATCTATTATTTATACCTAGAAAATAGTTCAAATCCGTCCTGCCATGGACATAAATTGTTATTGTAGTCAACCATTTATCTTGACAAGCACTTTACCTGATATGATAATGGTCTCAATGATAATTAACAGTCAATACCTGTATTTGTGACGTGAAACATCGTTTAATATATCAAGCAGATTATATTATTTTAGAAACCGCATTCTTCGATAAGAAAATAGAAAATCTTTCAGATTTCACTCCAGTTAAACGTATACCTAAATGTGCTTTATCCATCAACGAAAAGATAATTATATTAAACGTATTTCAATCGTTTAAACATAAAAAATTTTAAATAAGCTAGTGTCGATGGTGTAGTGCAGGGGTCTCCAAACTACGGCCCTCGGGCCGCAAATGTCCCGCTAAAGGTTTTGGACCGGCCCACCCTTGATGTTGTAAAAAATGGAATTTTTTAATTTTGTTTTTGTAAGTAAAATTTCATTTTGAAGCTTGAACCAAGAAAAATAATGAAATAAACCATTTTTGCAGCCGTGAGCATTAGCTCAAACATTAGCTCTACCTACATTTGTAAAAAAAACATTTTTAAAAATGAGATATGTTAAGTTCAAATACAGATGAACCCTTAAAGTCACTTCATATTATTTGTACAACACAACTTGAATCCGAGAGGATAAAAATTGTGAATAAAAAACAACTTCATACCTTTCACTAAGAATGTTTGTGTTGTATTTAATTTTGCTATATTTGAATAAATGAATTTTCTTTACAATGTTTGTTTCATATTTCCTAGCATTTTTCACATTAATAAACTTTCAACAGAGAAGAAGTTGGTATAATTTGAGTTTGAATTTTACTAACTAAAACACAATATTTTGCACCTCCATTAAAAAAAATCCAAAGGAGAACCTGGCCCTTAGGTAAAATAGTTTGTAGACCCCTGGTGTAGTGGAAGCGTGCTCAATAATGACCGGGATTGGAAAGTCAACCATCTACAGACTCATAGGAAAAGTGTAGTACCGTAAAACCTCCAAGGCAATCCCCAGGAAGGCATAAGATAACTATCGGCGAGGAAGAAAAATACATTAATTCTACTTTAATAATGAAATTACGACCTTAGATAAAATTGCGGAAAATTCTACGAGAGATGATTTTAGATGGGAAAAAGTAAACAGAAAGTCGCTTTTAATCGAAAAAGATGAAATTGTATGTTGGAGACGGAATTATTTGCAATCAATAAGGGATTTTCGCAATGAAAATAGAAAAATCTACTATTTGGACGAGACATGGCTAAACGAAGGTTACACCGTCGGAAAAATGTGGCAAGATAAAAATGTAACCTCTTCCCGTCAAGGGAATAAAAGCACCTTGTGGAAAAGGAAAACGACTGATAATTACGCATATTTGAAGTACAGATGGTTTGTTAGCATTTGAGTCAATTCACACCGGAGACTATCAGGAAGATATTAATGCTGTTGTTTTTGAGGAATATTTTTCACAAATGATAACTCTGATTCCGCCCAACTCGGTAATTGTTTTGAACAACCCTCCTTATCATTCAAGGAGATGTGAGAAATTGCCTACCACCGCTTGGAAAAAAGCGGAAATGACTTTTAGATAAAGAAATTACATTTAAAGAGGATATGTTGAAAAAGAACTACTGGCAATTGTAAATATACATAAACATCGTTTCCTAATATATACTATTGACGAAATGGCAAAGAACCGGAATATTATAATACTTCGACTTCCTCCTTACCACTGCGAGCTAAACCCTATAGAGTTAATATGGGTTCAGGTGAAAGGATTGGTGGCAAGAAAAAATACCACATATAAAATGAAAGATGTCTGTGTACATTTTGAAGAAGCCCTGGGACAAGATAGGGCAGAGAGATGGCGAAAATGCATAGAACATGCATTCAAAGCAGAGCAGCACATGACTCTGTAATGAACGTATTATTATTAATTGATATTGTATTATATGGCTAGTCTTTGTCGTAATCATGTTTTTCAATTAATATCGTACCTACTAAAAGCCCTACCTAAAGGTACGGCTATGCCTGCAATTACAAACGACCCGAAGATGGGATTTCTATTGTATACCGGCGTTGTACAGGGTTGGGAAGGTAAATAAAAACTTATAGATATGTATAATGTAAATCATTTTAAAATTCTGGAGTTTTAGTTGCCCACTCGGTAAGGGCTTTGCATGTTGAATTAGGTTTTAATAAACCCAGTCTATTTCAAACAGACTATAGAAATATACTTCCAGATAAGTCAAATTACGCAAAATTGAATCAAATCGTCACCTCACATTGAACTTTTCCATAGTTGTTGAAAAATATTTTAAAAAAAGTCAGTCATTCTCTTTTATTAGATTGTATTGTTACAAAGTCACCAACTCGAAGCCGGCCCTGTCAGTCAACTAAAATTTTTGGCGAATGCGCTTTTCGAGAACATTCTAGAAATGTCGTTTTGCTTACGCATATGAAGAGCGTAATAAATTCAAGAATATTCAAGAATTGATAAAGACTTTATATACGCGAGTTTTTGAGTGAGTTAACAGTTAGTAAAGAGTTAGTTTACTGACAGTTTACAGAAGTTTTTAGTAATCGGGCAGTGAATGAAATAGTGAAGATAAATAGTGTAATATTCAAGTGGTAAAAATAAATTAGAACTATTATACCGAGTGTAAATAAATTAGTAGACATTAAGTAAATGAAGTATAATACAGTGTGTGTTTCTATAAATAATTCAATAGTATTCAGCCATAGTAGTGCGTATAATTTTTATCCCACCCGTAAAAACTATTTAAATAAATAAGAATAACATTCCATTATTTTAGATAGCACATAATGTAGCTTAGATCATTGAATATCTTAATATGACATATTATTCTACATTATTCTATTTACATATAAAAATGAGGTATCTTAGTTGTTTATTTATATAAATTTATGTTGTAGAATTTGCTATTAATTGATTTTATTTGATAGTAATGGAAATATTCCACGTAGTAAGGGTTGGAACAATTAATTTGTTAACAAAGTTTATCTCCCAAGTATACAGACTATATTAGGTACCCAACATTTTACAAATGAAATATTTTTAAAAAGAACAATATTTGTATGGTAAACTTTATAAACATTTTTAGTCACTGTATATAGAAAAAATATATACAGTATAGTTAATCTAAAGTCATTGTGAACTGACAAGCGCTCCTTTTTAAATATTTCTTTAGGATTTAACAGTGACTAGGTAAACTATACCTTTTTCGAAATTTTTAATTTAATTCCTTTTACTAAAACTTCGTCATACTTTTTTCTTCTTATTTTTGGTATAGTTCATCTAAAGTCAGTGTGAAAACTTCTCTATCCTCGTTGAGCGATTTTTGGTAGTGGCAAAAGTTATGGGCTGATGACGTCACAGTGTAGCTGTCACCAGTCACCGTTATCGCGTTATCTGTCACCGTATCTGTTGTATAGAATAGAGGAATTTCCTTGAGTAATTTTTTCTGTGCCGTCACCTCCTTGCCCTAGTAAGTGAAGTTAAATTGAGCACGTGGAAAGTTTAATTTGTTTATACTGTGCATTGTTTTTTTTAGCTGCGTTGAGCGATTTTTACTAGGGACAAACTTATGGTTTTGGTGATGTCATTGTCACTGCCTAAACGTCACCGCGTATCATGGGCGTTCAATAACATTTTCAAAGGGGGTTGATTTATTCTTAAAAATATCCATCCACCATAGGCGTACGATCAAATTTTTGAAATTTATTTGTGTTTTCACTTATGTCGGTAGTCTCCATGATTTCCTATTTCTTCCACACTGAATTTAGATAAACTGCTGGTGTTAGTAAGAATTTTAAATACAAAAAGGTTTTATCTATTTATTTTATAATAATATTGATAAGTGTTTTTAATGTAAATTTGTTATTTTTTTAGTTATGTGTGATATTAGAACCTATGCAGGAGCTTATGTCTCGACATAAGGCATACGCTTTAAGTCCCAGGGACTGCCTGAAAACGACGTTATTTCAGAAATGGCAGAGGATGGTTGCGCCGCCGGGTAAGAGAGGTACCAATTTTATTGCACTATAGGATTATTCATTCATGCTTTACCATTTTTCCCCTACCTTAATTCCTGTCGTACGATTTTGTACGACGCTATGTTGTTAAAGTGGGATTTTTACATATATAATATTTTCTTTTCCTTTTATCTTTTATAAATATGCCAAGAAACAACTCGCGTTTAAAAAAAATGGAAAACTTCAAAACAGATCTAAAAAATTGACAATAGAAAAGTGTAAAGTCCTCTAATCAGGAATAAACTTTTTGGGGAGATTTATAATGACATTTCGAAAACTGGTTATTACAGTGACTAGAAAAATAAACTTCGGCTGTTATACTAAACACTCATACGAATAGTATATTATGAAATAAGTAACTAGTGGTGGCTATTGAGACAGGAAAAAATACGAGTGTCTTAATAGCCATTAAATGCGAGTTGCATATACTTTTTTTCTGTTCCCATACTTTAATTTTCTCATTAGATAACTGTCAAATTTTCACGCATATCTTCTGAAGGCTGGTACTACAGAAAACAAAAATTGATTGGCATTGGTGGCGCCATCTGCGTGTCATCGTGCGTAATATCTTAGATTTTTCTTTCACAATTTGATTTGTAGTTTTACATTTTTTTTCTTGAACCGGCACAATTTTATTGTTATAACATAAAAATATTTAATTCAGTATCTTTTTAATAATGTATAACAAACGTTGTTGTTTCTTGAAATATTACAGGGTGTAACAAAAAGGCAGGTCATGAATTGAACCTTACTTACTTACGTACATGCCTTATTACAAAAATGTGCATACAAAAAAGTTTAGCCCTTTGAAGTTATCAAATGCAAATTGACTTTTTCAAATATTTCGACAGTTGTTTGACATATTATAATGAAAATTGACTTATGATTAGAGCATCTTTCAAAACAAAAATGACGGAATCATTTCAACCCGTTAAAATTTTATGGGAGCTGGGATCCCCTGATTTTTATGTACGTTACAATTCAAGGAATATTGTGGCACCATTGATTAAACACATTATTTTTGAAACTGTTTTGCCCCCTAGTGCTTTTTTGAAATATCAGTTTTTATTCAGATAGGGCCTCTTTTTCATTATGCTACAAATACTTTGTAGTAGGTATTAAATATCCATTCACAGATGTCGTTGCCACGGATACAATTAGACATTGGCAACAACAATAACTTTCATTATATATAATATGTCGAACAACTGTCGAAATATTTGAAAAAAATCAATTTACTTTTGGAAACTTCAAAGGGCTTTAACTTTTTTTTATGCACATTTGTACTAAGGCAAGTTAGGTTCTATCCAGTTATTTTTGGCCCTAGAATGTGTGGTTTAATTTATGACCTACCTTTTTGTTTCTCCCTGTATAATAAAATCATATAAAAAGGGTTAATTTTTCCGTTTTTGTTTCTGTATCTTTTCCAATTTAACTAAAATATATGTATTACTTTTATTTATTCATAATTAATAAATATTAAAATTATCTCGGTATATTTAAATAAATCCATGAATCGAAAATAAAAACCGATTATTGAAATATTATCTATGTGTATAGCAAAAATGAAAAGAATCCTGACAAAATTCAACGTTTGCACGTGATAAAATAAATTCTAATGTCATATAAATATATTTAATAAACATTTATCTGAATATATGTTCGTACAGAATCTCAAAGGCCAGCAAATAAACGGCGAAAAAGGAAAGGATCGAATTCCGGAGGAGCAGCCAATAACGCCGCGCCAGCACCAAACAAAAAAAGATCTCCAGGGCCTAATTTTTCCTTAGCGTCGCAGGTATGTACATTATTTTACATCAACTACAATTTTCTCTATTTTCAGCAACTCGACAAAGACAATTCGAAGAATAATCAAAGTAATCGTTTAATCATTTCAATTGGAATTTGTCTTATCATAAAATGAATAAGTTTTTATATATTTAGTACCAACAGTAAACGGCGCTAGTTTTTTTGTCCATACATGAACCTGTTACTTATTGTGGTCTTTTATGTGTCGTTCTTGAGAATTGAGTCATTAGACTTCTTCTTTTTTGCAATCTCCTTTAATGTCTCAATATTTTGCATGGCCGACTTTTACCTATTTGATGCCCTGTGCACATTAGAATATGGGATATCTATGACTTTGAGAGAGTACCATATTGTTGAAACTGGCAAGAAAAGTAAATAATCAAAATTCTAGATTTATTTAGACTTTTTTCACAATCATACAAGAGCTATTAAGCCCAATCGTTCGCGGGATCCTGGGAAACTGTCCAATGGAATAAGGGGACCTTTGACTATGTAACTTTAAATAATGGTGCGATTTTTGTTTTTATAGACTTGATGTCTTGATATTTTTAATTCCAACTTGGAAATTATTGTAGAATGTGGATTTTCGCTATTCTATAGAGTGCTAGATTATTTTTATTAAATGTTCTATTTCTATTAATTGTATCTTCTCTTGTTTTTTTCCACTTTGTTGATTGGTTAGGCAGTCCAAGTCTTACCATATTATGATTCAGACATTCAGACGACAGTTTACTGTTAGACAACGTGGGTCAAGCTGTAGTCTAACACTTGGATGTATAAAGGTCTTTGAATGAGTTAATCCTGGAAAATTATACCAGAAGTCTAAAGCTCTTTTTGCTGTCCTGGTATTTAGTGTCTTTTTTGCAGCAGCCTCCCTTTAGCACCCTCTCTTGAAAGGGAGTCTGCTATCCATAGCAGAATGGCCAGGGATCCAGATCTGAGACATTTTGTTGAATCTTCCTATTGAGAAGAGTCTTTTTTGGCATCACGTAAATCTCAGTTGCATAGGATCTTAGGAAGGTTCATATTTCTGTCCTAGGTATGCCTACACCTGCACCACAGCCTGAGGGTGTTTTTGAGCCATATGTGTACCAACAGCTATCTCATTATAATAGTTCCTCTTTATGGAGGACCATGTAATCTCTATTCGAAATTAATAAGGTATAAGACAGGTGTAGTAGTGTAGTTTACTGTTGGAGGCATTATGTCAGAGGTCAATCCCATAATACTGTGACAGAAGGATATGATAAGGAGGTAGGTTCAGAAGGATTTCTGTAATAACATAATGCATTTGGTAAGCACTCTTTAATAGCTATATACAATAGCAAAAATCCACACTCAACAATAATTACTAAAGGTGCCTTTAGACCATAGGATTTTTCATTTGATAAAACATCTGATTTTACATCAGAGTCGAACTTGGACCTTTCTAAATATTACCGTTTACATTTGTCTGATTTGCGATTCGACTTGGAAAATGTCAGCCATGTCAATAGAAATAGAAAATGTAAAGTTATGATTTTGTTTTCACGAATTTTAAGTTGTTTGCTTTTTGGTTGTGTTACACCTTAAGCTGGATTTGACATAATAGGACTAGGACATACTAGGTTAGGTTTGTGGTGAGTGGGTCTATTAGGCCCACCACTGCGACTCGCTAGAGTATGATGAGTATGAGTATGACCATATGATGATTCAGACGACAGTGGCCTTTTAAAAAGCCAGTTAGACTACGTAGATCATGCCTGCTATAGTCCAACACTAGTTTGGAGACATTCTTTGAAACCTTTAAACAAACAAATCCCGGTAAATTATGCCGGAAGTCAAAAACTGACTGTCCAGGTATTTAGTGTTTGCTTGGCAAAACTTAATGAGGTGCCAATTGTAGCACCCTTCCTTTTCAAGGGAGTCTGTCTTTTCGTTGATATCCATACCAGAATGGTCATGGATCCAGACAAGAGACACTTTGTTGAGTCTTCTTATCAAGGAGAGCCTTTTTTGGCATACTAATTCTGTAAAATCAAAAAGCTCAACATCATTTAATGTACTATAGTCAAAGGCAACTCAACTTTGCAGTTCCAGGTCAATTTAAATATGTATTTTACAGATTGGATGAGGAGAGGTTTTATAATCAGTTATAATTTCATTAAATTTATATTCTTAAAGATCCGATACACCGCACCACTAACTCGGATACGCGTTGAATGCATAGTGACGTGGACAAACCACACTCCGTGTCAAAAGTTCAAAAAGAAGCAGACTGTCAAATACATTAATTCGCTGCATTTAAAAGGTGTCGCAGTCTTCAAAAAAAAAAACAGGTTTAACGAGAAAGAAGGATGAGGGTGCATCAGCTAGTGCAACAAAGGATACCAAAAGTGTCCTTATCTCGTCTTTTGACGAGCTTGTTTAGAGAACAAAAGACAATATCAAAGTACAAGACCTTTACAGGATACAGGAAATCATTCGAATTGGCCCATAACTAAAAGTGACCTTACCTTCTACAGCATATGCATGGCTTGTCTATTATGGAATTAGCAGACGCAGATCATTCGAATTGCGCATATGCCACGCGGACAACTAGTCCGCCTGCGGACATCCACGAAGATCACTGTTTATGTTCCCATTTGCACGAGTCCTCGTAGCTGTGTATCGGGCCTTCCACTACAACTAACTATAAAGGCAGCTTCGTAAACGAATTTTTTTCTTGAATCTGCGGTCCAATCTTATTGTTATTGCTTGCAACAAAACTGTTAGTATTAATTTATTTTTGATTTTATTGTAGGATGTGATGGTTGTGGGTGAACCTTCATTGATGGGTGGAGAATTCGGAGACGAAGATGAGCGACTAATAACGAGGTTAGAAAACACCCAGTACGACGCCGCAAATTCCTTAGACCATGACAACCATGGCTTCCACGCTGACTCGCCGATGCCAGGATCCAATTCGTGGGGAGCGGGAGTGGGGGACAGGGGAGGACCGGGAGGCGTCGGCCCTCCTCAAGGGAATACCCCTTCAAACCAGGACTCTGATAAAAAATCCCCGGCAGTGAGCCAGTGATAATAGTTGTCTTTATAAACTGTAGAATCTCCGAGTCAGTATTTTTTATTGTACTTCAAGTATTTCAGTGGTTGGATTTTATTATTTTAATCACCAAATTATTGAATTTTGCAAAAATTGGGAGTCGAAAAAATGTACAGACCAAGATTTTTAACCAAACTCTCGACGAAGTTATTTTATAAACAAATATACTTTTTATTATTTAATCACACAATTTTACTTGATTTGCTCATTTTTTTTAATTACCAGTGGACATACAAGAAGTAGAAACATTTGTCGACGAACAATCATTTGATTTAATTATATAAGTTCTATAATAAACAAGGGGAAAAATTGCCTTATTAGATATGTATGTTTCAAATTCACTTGAATTCAACCATAAAAAATACAACTTTTCTGTTTGTCGTAAAATTGTTCTGCTTCCTGTAAGTAATCCATTTGTCATACTGCAATTCTATTATTTTGAAAAGAAGTAACATAGAAGTCTCTAATCTGACATATTACAGATAACTCTCAAAACTTTGGGCACATTTGCGACATTCTTTTACTTCTTACACCTTAAACATGATTTTCTACGATGAGTATATTGAAATTTACTTCATTGTGGTTATGGAAAGTACAAGTCCAAATATGTCAGTCAAGAAAATTAAACACTAACGTCACTTGTCACCGATCGTACCATCACTGAGCGTTCTGTGTGGCTAGTACCAAAGTTTAGAGAATTTCTACCTACCACCAGTTTTTTACAGCCGACCAAATATAGCATGAGTCCTGAAGATATTCGCTATATGCGTGTAGTGAAAGTAAACGCTCAGTAATGACCAGTGCGCTTCAATAGGCGTGGCAGAGCTAGGCCTCAAGCTAAATTTGACCGGATGTATGTGAAAGTATTTAGTTGACATCTTCTATAAAAAGACGGTACACGGAACTGTGGCCACACGTACTAGTGTTTGCGCAAAACAGTTCACACACAAATGCTCCCTTCCAAAATTTTACCGAAACGAGGTTTGAACAACCGTCTATACGTGCTTTTAAGCTCATACGCTCTTCTACAAGTATGCACGTGAAAAATACTGAGCGTGTAGATGGGACTTAAGGTGCGCTTAGACTGCGTTAATCTGACTCGATTTGCGAGACCGACTGGTCGTTGGCATCTGACTCTCGAGTCAGATTCGCGCAGTCCAAATGCTGCAACCTGTGAAATAAACAATTGGTGATGATCTTAAATCAAATACTATACCATATTTGACAGTTACTGTTGTTTCTACTACCTACAACATATCAACAAAACTGGAGGTGTTTCAATTTTTTTTCAAATTTGTCATATTTTAGGTATAATATCGATATGTTTTCAAATCATTTCTTTTTATCAAAATAATAGAGTTGATATTATGGGTTACTTCAAGTGATGCACGTCACATGCTTTTAATTCCCTGTAAGCCCATTGGTGTATCATCTTTTTAACTATAAAAATGTTCGAAATAACTTTTCATAATTTCTTGTTTTGTTTGATTTATATTCAAATCTAAAAAAAAATTATTTCATAATACGGTGAACCTGTCAATTACAGTCTGATATCAATAATATTTTTTTTGTTTCCTCAAAGTAGAAAGACATGAGTATAGTTTGTCAATTTATTGAAGAACGTCATTCGTATTCGTTACCCCCGGTAGAATTTGTGGTAGTCGCGGAAATTCAGTTCACATATAAGTTTTTCTCGAATGTTCAACTGTGTAGTTCACCGAGCCTCAATAGACACGTAAGGCAATGATTAATACGTAAACCTAAACGCAGTCAGGCAGTAAGGCGCCAATTGCCTCAACTCTTTTTAAGATGCTATGAAATACGTAAACGTCGTGTCAGTATGTTTACGTGCCTTAAGTGTCTAATATGGACGCGTGTACGCGCAAACGTATTGTGTTCAATGTATATTTTAAAGAAAAAAAGAAGATACTATGTAAAGTTTGTCCAAATCAATTGCAAAAGTTTAAACACGTGTTCATTGCCCTTGTTCACTTTTCCTTTGATCGGCAAAGTCGGTAAGGGCGACGAACACGTTTTTTAGCTTTTGCAATTGATTTTGGACAAATGTAACATCCCTTCATCGATCTTATTGCTTAATTTCGGCAATGAACAATTCAATGTTTCTTTACCGCAACAAAACAAACAATGTACTAGCAACGGCGGGCTGGGAATGGCGGCACAAAATGCCCGCTTCAGGACGCGTAAGCAGTAACTGATTCTAGTACTTCGGACCGGAATTGCGATCACGCGACTGCGCCGCATTGGGAAAAACCGCATGTGTGGAGACAGACACACCTGAAATTACGCGTAGGACACTTCCTGCGGCTAAAATGTAAATATACTCGTCATAGGTATATTAAAAAAACGACATAATTACGAACTAAAGCTGCGTTGACACGGTCAGTGAATCGCGAACTTGCTCTACACTGGCATGAAGAACGAAGCAAAAAATTGCGCTCTTGAGAAAATGAATTGCATTTGATTTTTGTTTCGTGTAGTCTATCGTGAGCATATTCCAACTCAAAGAGTCCCCAGTTTCAGCGTGGCCGATAGAGCTTCTCTCATATTAGGTACTTGGTATAATTTTTTATAGTTTTTTAAATAAATACTGAAGTTGGTGCTCGGACATCCTCAGTAAATTCATAAAATCTTCGGAAATCAAAAGCGGTTGATTATCCCTCGAGCGGAATATTTTTTTTCGTGAAGGTTCCTTCTAATAATTGTCAGGGGCAATGGTCTGCGAAAGTGTGGGTTACGTCGTGAGTCACTATCCTAAGCTTATTAAAGTAGCAATAAAAATAGCTAAAAGAAAAAATTATTTCTCCACGATCATCCCAGAATTTGCCAATTTTGAAATCAAATTTGATTACAGAATGCTGGAATTCTCTTTTTGAGATTGAAGAAATATTCTGCAACACCTCTGCCCCCATGCAATTTAAATGTATCATTCTCTCTCTTGTGATAGAATAATATTATCACACTGGTTAGCAACAATAACATTAGCCTTGACGCAGTTGATTGTCACCATAGTGGCAAAACTTGAGTAAGTGTCAAAATTATTGGTGTCACATTGAGTGTTTACCTAATATAATTATGATTGAGTTCTGTAATATAAATTATCTTTTGTTCATTTCCATTTAAAATCTTTGATCGTGGAGAAAGTATGGTCTGCTACTCGGTTAAAATGAAAATTCGTGATGCTCGTGGTTCCTCACGCTCGCCTTCGGCTCGCGCTCGGAACTTTCCACTCCCATCGAATTTTCATTCTAACCTTGTTACAGAATATACTATACTATTCCATTACAACGCGAATCATATTTACTTTAAAATGGACAGTATCGTACAAAAAAGGTTAAAAACGAATATAATTTCAAAAAAAAGGACCAAAACTATAGGTTAATCAAAATAAAGGTAATTTTTTGCTTGAAGTTTGTTAAAGAATTTTTTATTGTTATCAGTAAATATTTTATTTAGAAGCAATTTCCAAGAGGTTGAAAATCCAAAATTTTCTAGAATCTTTTCGATCCTTACAGATTGTTCTCATTTTTATTCTTTGATAAATTGTTGATATATACATATACAGTGTGTTATAAAAGTTTTCATAAAAATTGATTGAAAATGTATCCGACATTTCACAAAAAAACATTCTTGTTAAAAAGTCCAGCATCACTTGTACATCTGTAATCAACTACAGAATTTTCAAAACGTTGGATACAGGGTAAATAAAAACTAATGAATTCTGTGTTTATTGAAATATGTTTCAATTTTTAATCAATTAGGGATGTAAATAATAGAAGTAGAGTGCCGGGGCCTGGGACTTTTTCATTGGAAATTTCCTCAATTTTAAATATTAATAGTTTTTGAAATATTAGCGAAAATTTTATACCAGTCATCATTATATTAATCAGATGCTTTATTTCGACATTTTTGCTATGGTAACCAGCAAATTATCTGAAAATGTTTCATCCACATGAGCATGTTGACGTAAAATTAATGTGGAAATTTACCAGCACAAGACACCTATCATATTCTGCAATACGAATAAATCCGCTTCCATTTCTATTTAATATTGACATTTCCCTGAAACCTAATATTTAGTGTTAAATTTTCCACCTCTTCTCTAATGAACTCTGTAGTTTCCTTTCCAAATCGCGACATTTTTTTTTAAGTTAAAAATCCACACAGTGTTAATGACAGTTCAAAAAACTAAAAACTATGGAAGACGTCTAAATAGATATTTGCCTAATGTTTCCCTTTCAATAATTCTGGTATAAAATATTTTCTTACCGAATCCCCCACGTGCTTGAATTAATTGCGGGAAATTTGTCTAAAAAAATGTCCGGCAATAATTCAAGCACTAGGGAGATTACAAGTGATTATTTTTTTCACTTGTCAAAATCTGACATTTTGGTGGTTTTAACCAATAGCAATACATTATTCTAGCCAATCATTCGGTATTATACTGATAAAACTGCTTCCTCATCGATAATACCTTGTTTACATTGAAACGTCAAAATTTTACTTTGAATTTGTCATTATTGACAACTAAAAGTGCTTCGAAGTTTATTGAAAAATGAACACAAACCGATTCAGTGCCATCACCCAAGAGAATATTGAAATGAAAAAATAAAGCAAAATCCTTTTAAATTGTTGAAAAAAATAATCTTCCCAAATACAACTTGTTCTTCAAATTTTATCACATAATTTTTTATTTTCATCACTCAAACTTATTTATTTGAGGCAAAAACATTCAAACAAACCGAATTTAGATAAAATCACTCGTCCCTGACGGACTCGTGATTTTATCAATCGGTTTGTTTTCATATTTTTGCTAAATAAACAAGTTTTCGTGGAAAAGAAAAAATTATCGATAAAATTTGAAGCACTCGTGGTATTACCTTTGATTATTCTTTCATACGTCAAAATATGACGTTTTGGTGGCTTTAACCAATAGCAATACATTATTCTAGCCAATCATTCGGAATTATACTGATAATTATGCTTCCTCATCGATAATACCTTGTTTACATTGAAACGTCAAAATTTTACTTTGAATTTGTCATTATTGACAACTAAAAGTGCTTCAAGTTTATTGAAAAACGAACACAAACCGATTCAGTGCCATCACCCAAGAGAATATTGAACATTTAATACAAAATCCTTTTAAATTGTTGAAAAAAATAATCTTCCCAAATACAACTCATTCTTCAAATTTTATCACATAATTTTTTATTTTCATCACTCAAACTTGTTTATTTGAGGCAAAAACATTCAAACAAACCGAATTTAGATAAAATCACTCGTCCTAACGGACTCGTGATTTTATCAATCGGTTTGTTTTCATATTTTTGCCAAATAAACAAGTTTTCGTGGAAAAGAAAAAATTATCGATGAAATTTGAAGCACTCGTGATATTACCTTTGAAAACTGAATCCCTATTTTTTCATCTTTATTTTTTGATAACAATTATTGTAATTTTTTATGTGCTATAAAATTGTGGAAGCACATTTTTTTAGCCGTCGTGAACATCAATTTCAACTTGTTTACGGGTCTATACAGTGTGAACGACTTTTTTTCTGACTACAAATCAACATTTTCTATGCTCCCTGTATTCCAGCAAATTTAAAAAAAATTGTACATGATTACGAATCTAAAAGAAATGCAGTGCTTGTTATAAAAAAATTAGATAAACTTTTTACATTTTTTAAAAATTTTTGGTAGACAATGTTTTCATTGGCCATAACAACGAATTTTTTTATATTTCGAACATTTTTATAGTAAATAAGGCGAAACTATTAAATTTAGTCCCTGCCTCTACTTGAAAAGTAACCAAGTAGTGAAATGCAAAACGGGGGATTTTCAAATATAAATAGCAAATTGTTTTTGTCTTTTTTTTCAAACTACACTCTGTTGTATCATAAGAAAATTTTCCAATATTTTTATCATAATGTTTTTATTTTACGGGCGTAGAAAGTAGTACTAGAAAAATAAAGGGAGATACCGCTGCTAATTTCACTTGATATAATTAAAAAAAAACCGCGATGATGTTATAAAATTTTTAAAAAATCAAAAAATTACGAATCGGAAGAAGGTCGAATAACTTTCGGTACTTCTACATGTCTGCGCCCCTGTGTTGTGTACGTAATTTAAACAAAAAAAAACAAAAAGGGGTACATTGTGAAGTTTTCAAGTTGATTTTTTAAACAATTAATGTGTTTTACAATTTTTATAGATTTTATAATGTAAATAGTTTTTTAATTGAAATATGGATGTATAAATAAAACTGGTTTTGACAAAAAGTAAATTTAAATAAAATACTTGAAGTATAAAACCAATGTTACAAGAAATTTAGGAAACTTCTTAAGCTGAGAAACCAAGTCAAGTTTGGAAATGTGTGTTAAAATTTTGGTGTGTATAGATTCAGCTTTGAAAATTTCTCATTTCAACCTTGAAAAAATTATTTAAGAAATTTCAAAGAACCATCATAAAATATAGTTTTATATAATTCATATTTTTCTTCCTCTTTTCTAAAGGGAAGTTTATTCGGATCTTATCTAGAAAATAAATCAATTGTACTGTTAATGTACTTTAAACCACAGAAAATTATGATAAAAACTTCAGAGGACGATAAAAACAAACAAAAAATACAAAAAAATAACATAAGACGTCAAAAATCACAGAAAATTACTTAAGAAGTTTTCACTTCAATAAATCGCAATTTAAACAACGCACAGTTGCTGATTTAACAAGACAATTGATCCCATTTGGAAATATTTGATTACCTAGAGCAAGACTAGAATA
This sequence comes from Lochmaea crataegi, assembly GCA_947563755.1. Taxonomy (NCBI): domain Eukaryota; kingdom Metazoa; phylum Arthropoda; class Insecta; order Coleoptera; family Chrysomelidae; genus Lochmaea; species Lochmaea crataegi. The sequence continues at coordinate 16,988,016 of OX387428.1, forward strand.
TTTTCCCTTTATGAGCTGGCTAAATTTTCTCCTGATATATTACCCAATAAAGGAAAAAGAAAAACTCAACAACACCTCACTTACTACAGCATGACGGTGACAGGTGTCGGTTAGGCAACCAACCCATAAGTTTTACCCCTACCACAAATTAAACAACGCGGCTAAAGAAGTTTTCTCTTTAAAAGAACAATAAGAGAAGACAAAAAATACAGAAATTTGGAACTATAGACAAAAAATGATAAAAACTACTAAAATAAAAAACAGAAGATGACGAAATTCATAGAATATGACAGAAATTACAGGAAAAGAATAAACCACAAAAATAACGATGTATATTTTGAGGACATAAATTGCGATCCAACATATTTTCATAGTTGTAGGATTTAGAATTTTCTTGGGACAGAATTTTTTTCGATATGGCAAAATGTAATGTGATAATATTGAGAAAACTGGAAAAATAGTAAAGTATCAAAAAAAAATCCTGGCTCTTTTACGCCTTGGTAGACCATGACAAACCTTAAAATGGTCCGCTAATATGACAACTGTTGCGTGATTAAGTGGCGTAGAGTCAGTAGCCCAGGCAGAACGATATTTACAAGTGATGAATGATACAATTACAATGGCATCTTGCTAAACAACCGACACCACTGTCATTTCATGCTCTGGAGCAGCTCTGAGCATCTGTAGTGCACGTTACACGTTCCTGATCTACTCTAGCTACCGTTCCTCATTTTCCTTATGCAATTTATAGTCAACCTCTCTTAGGTTATACAACAATGTCTATGTGAAATGTCAAAATAATGACGTCCCATTCAAGTGTTACACTGAGCTACACAAGTTTTGAGGCTCAAAGGAATTGCGCACCTGAAAAGAAAGCTGTTATTGTGTAGTACGTCCCCGTTGCTACATAATCGAGCAACTAGTGACTATTCCTATGTTTGTCTGATTCTAAAATTGTCTTAACTCACGATTACTTACTTATTCAGTACGAGACTAATGTAACTAACAATTACGATCAAATTCTGACAATTAAATTCCAGTACAATAACTTTTGTTTGCACTGTAATTTTCTGAGAAATACTTTAGATCTGTCTTGCCGCTGGAGAAACTCTCCGTTATACTCGGCCCGGAAGAACTTTTATTTCGAAATTTTTTTTAAAACGTCTTTACATCAACTTACTAATTGGACCAACAATAGAAATAAGAAAGAGATGTTAACGTCATTGTATTTGGCTAAAACTAGCTGGAGTTTGGGGTTATTAAATGTCAGAGGCTGTGTAAAATGCAACATATAAGACTTAGGCTTTGTTTTGACAACCTCACAGTTTAGCCAGTGTGACGAAAATAGGATGACGTTAACGTCTCTTTCTAATACTTGTGCCCTTTTTCAAATACAACTGCACAACAAGTAATTTAGGCACGTTTTTTTGTCTCTTCCTGTCGTATTTCATCAAACATCAAACTTCTAGATCTGAAATAGGTTCTTCGTTGTGCTCTATTGACAATTGCATGAAAGTTGAATCAAATTTTTGAAAAATAAGATTTTATTAATTTGACTTTATTTTTCGTTCGCAAGATCTCCAGAAGCTGAAATATTTTGTATTGATTTGATAATTGTCTGAATCTGTCACTCAAAATAATTAAATTTTTAATTGATAACATTTTTCCAAACAGCCGATTCTTTTCTACATTTCTTGTAACTCGAACAGATAGCCAGTGACGTTTTTAATTGATTTTTTTTTCATTATTTAATTTTTTCTATGAGAGAATTAAAGAAGTGCAAGACGAAGATTTTTAGGAGTGAGATAATAAAATAAGAGACAGTGTGCTAAGAGTGAAAACAAAAATACTTAATAATCGAAACTTGATTGTGCTGACAATGCTAAAAATGGACCATATAGACGATTTGTTTTAGTGTTGACATTACAAACAGGGGTCTACAGTCGAGGCGAACTTTATTTATTTCATAAATCGCGCTAAATTACTTCGATAGGAAAATTAAAATGTATACTTTTAGTCAGCATTTTGTTAAATACGAAAATTATTGTGGCTTAAATATAAAGTTTTTGAGGTATTCATGTTGGATTGTCATAGGATATCCTTATAATACTTACTATTTTTGACACATGTCACTTTTGCAGTTGATATGAAATAACAAAATGACTCTAAATCTGAAAATATTCAAACTCATTCCGGATGTAACCGAAATGTACTGAGCAAAAGTGACAAGTCAAAATTAAATGAAATAATTCTCAAGGGTTTCCGGTGAAACTAAAACGTATTCAAATAAACTTGTCCATCTGATTTTAGCAACAATAGTTTTCAGTATTCAGTAATAGTGAGACATCTAAATATATTGGGACAATTTATATGCAAACTTTGCATTTGAAAAATTAACGGTCACAAAACGCATAAACTTTGTCGATACTTAAATTTGTTTAACATGACAAGAAGAAATATCGTTCTGTTGAAGAAATAACTGTTGGTTTAAAACCAGTATCGTCATAAGAAGTCTCTTCTAGCAAAACTTTTGAAGATTAACAAAATTATGCTATTTTAATGTCAAAAAAGACATCAGTAGATTTGGGATCATTTCAGAAACCTATTTGTTTACGTGGAATATTAAAACCGAAGACTTTTTCAATTTTAATCAATCTCAAACAGAGTACTGTTAAATGGATCTATTGACATTATATAAACACAAACTGTCAAAAAACATTATATTTTAAGATATGCTTTGTCGTTGACAATTCATAGGATCAGTTTTTTTTCTTTAAATACTATTTTAATGAATAAAAACTAGGTACATCAACGATATCTCTTCTGGTCTATTTTCTGTAGTTTAAATGTTAACGAAGTTCGCCTAGACTGCCTCTATTTGCACCAGAAACAGTGCAATTTAAAAAAATATGGTTTCTTTTCGAAACCACCACCATATGTACCTCTACTGAGTGAATGTGAAAAAAAGGTTTTTGAATGGCAGCTCATTTGTACAGTAGTTTATAACATCACACTGTATGTTGTTTGTGTTCTGAAACACATTTACACACACAGCAAATTGTCCAGGTATATTGTGTAAGATTAGAAATTAATTATTAAATTAATATGGTGAAATTCTGTCTTTTTGTTCATCGAATTTACTTCAAGCATTGAGACTATTAGATAATTTGATTGGTATATATGTAATATAATATTTTATATTTATTTCTTAATTTATTCGTTGTAGCCAACCTTTTTATCTTCAAATGAGTCCTACATATGCCAACGTGTGAGCTTCCTTAGGTCGCAAAAATCAGTTTTTTGAGAATATCTCGTTTTTTCTGCATCCAATCGTATTCGCATATATTTTGAAAATTGTAGGGTATAAAATTCTCTACAAATTTTGTTGGAAACCTACGCCGAACCGATTTTGAGATAGAGGGCGCACTACAGCGATCAGCCTTACGTGCCTTGGCGTAATCTCAATCGTAAATCCCAGTCTATTATACTGTTTTTTATTTAACTATTCATTAAATATTACTTACCTTTTTCCTAAAAATTATTAAGTAATGAAGGGAATGATTCTAAATATGCAATGGACATGCATCTTCATACCAGACAATGCATATGACTGAAATTTTCGAAGATATGTCAATTAATGTCAATGAACGAAGAGAGTGATGATGAGAATGATTCTGAAATTGCTGGCCGACCGGAAGAAGGAGACGACGATGAAGGAGATGAAGATTAATAATATAACATTAAATAAGATCAATAAATAGCAAATATAACATATATTACTCGGCCGGTTTCACAAATAACATCTTCATTGTCAGGAATAAATTATAGAAATTGATATAATTTATCCTGACTGTGTAAACGTTATCTGTGAAACCAGTCGAGTAATGTAATATGTTATATTTCTGTTGTGGAATTTGTTAGGTAATTATTGATTTTATTTAATAATTATAGAAAGATTCCTCGTATGAAGGGTTGAAACAATTAATTTGTTAACATTAAATAACATTGATATAAATAAAAGCAACATAAAATGAAAGTGTTTTCTTTATTTATTCCTACTCTAAATCCAAGTATCCTAAATAAGATTAAAATATATTCAGAATGATTCACTTAATTTCTCAATTATTCATATGAAAAAGGTAAGTAATTTAATCAGTGGCGGCTCCTCGAAGGAGGCTCAGCCTCCTTACCAATTTATCCAGCAAATAGCACCAGAAATATTTTGTTGAAAATTCTTCATTTTATTTCCTGTCTATCTGATTACAATTAATTCCCCGTTTTCAGTAGTTATTTTTAATTTTGACAACAGTGCCCGGAGGCTAGATTATTCCTACATATCAATACCATGCAGGTACTGCAACACAGTTGCCATTTTTTCGACCAGTACAATTATTGCTTAATACCGTAAAAAATAGTTGAAATGGCAACACTCTCAGGAGGCTTGCTTCAAGCGGTCGCGGAATAATACGACGAGTGGACACCGATACATCGTGATACGGGGGTTTGTTTTGTTTTTGATTAGCGGGAATAATTGTTTAAGTGGCTCCACGCGAAAGGTTAGAAATAGTTTGTTCGGTAAATTATTAAAATTTAAAATGAGTTCTTCTTCTAGTGATTTTTTTGCTGACTTTTTAGAAAATCCATTTAGTGGATTAAGATATGACAAAAAAGTGTTTTTTATAAATAAACGTCCTTTACCGGATTTAAAGAGATTATTGTTTTAAGGTAAGTATCAAAATCGATCATTTAATACTGACAATTATAAAAAATATTTATGGTTAACGGGATCTGAGGTACACAATAAATTATATTATACTGTTAATTCTTCGTGTTGGGGTCGTTTGGGTTATAATGATTTGAAAAATTTATCTCGTGGTCTATCTAGATAGACATGAAAAATCACAGGGAGTATTAAGTTTAAATTAACCGGTAAACGAAATATTAATGGGGTTGATTCTGCTCGTACACGCGAAATAGAAAGTCATAACCATATACCATATAGTTAAAGACAACCGCCGAAGTTTTAAAAAAAATCATTGATTTCTTGTTGTATTTATCATCCCAAGATTTGGCTTTTAGAGGACATGATGAAACTGAAAATTCAGTTAATAAAGGTAATTTCAGAGAATTGGTAGATTTGTTTTGTAAATATGATACTAAGCTACGCGATTTTATGAGTAACGCGTCAATATTTGCAGGCACCTCAAAAACAATACAAAACGAACTTCTTGATTCAATAAATTATGTCCTCCGAAATTATATAGAGGATGAATTATTGGACGTCCCTTTTATTTTCGTGGCAGGTTGACGAAACAACTGATATAACTTGTAAATCGCAGTTATCAATAATTTTTAGATTTGTAAAAAATGGACAACTAGTGGAAAAATTTTTAGGCTTTTACGATGTTATTTCGGGAAGATCAGCGGTCAATTTATTTAATTTTTTTATGGAAACATTTTCAACAATTTGACTTTGCGAATAAATTAATTGCTCAGACTTGTGACGGCGCATCTGTAATGGCGGGACATTTAAACGGTCTTTAAACAAAAATAAAATCAGTTTCGCCTCAGGCTATTTTCACCCATTGTTACGCTCACAACATGAATTTGGTTTTAAGTAATGCATGTAGTTCCATTGAGGAAGTAAGAATTTTTTTTCCAACTTATTGTCATTTTCAAATTTTTTTAGCAAATCCAACAAACGAACTGAAGTTTTAAATAACATAGTAGGAAACAGAGAATTCCCTGTAATGCTCCAACTCGATGGAATTTTACATCACCTGCAAAGTTTACCATCCATAAAAATAAAGACAAATTAATTGAAACATTTGATTTTGTATTAAACAGTGATGATTTTTCAACAGATCAGGTTTCATTAAATGCTGCTGCTGGATTAAAATCTTATTTAGAAAATGAAGAATTTTTGTTTTTTCTTGATACTTTTAAATTAATATTTGAACAAACTGATTTTATATTTCAAATTTTACAACATAAATTCTCTGATATAATATATTCAAGAGATCGTTTGAAACATCTCATTGATAAAATTTCAAGTTTCCATAATACAGAATTTCATTTTACTATTTTATTTCAAAATTTTTCAACTGATGAGGCTCCTCCCGCGAAGAGGAGGAAAACATATAATTTGGTAGACAAGAAACTACATTATAAACAACTTTTTTTATGAAGTTTTAGATACTATTAAAGGTCAAATTGAGGGTCTAATAAAAACCTAACCTATATTTTTCTTGGTTCTCCGCCTATAAAACTAGTTACTGTATGGGGGATTCCTAAATAGGTAAGTTTCGTTGGGAAGGTATCTGGATGGAGAAATAATTAAAAGATTAATGTATAAATTTATTCATTACTTAATAATAAAAAAGTGTTTAATCGACAAAAAAAAGTATATTTCATTAAATTCTAGATAACCTGGCTTGTATATTTCTTAGCTTATTAACTAACGTTTCTGTATTCGGTTTGCTGTACAAGTTCGACAACAAAGCAACCACTGAATCTTGACACAAGGAAGTGATTCTTCTCCTAAAAATAATTTAAAAATCAAATCACACCATTAAAATTCAATTTTGCAAGTTACATAATTCAATGCATCCATTTATTATCTTAAATCGATCAAGACTTAGGGCCGCTTCTACAATTTGAGTATAAACCTGGTATTTGCTATACGTAGGATAACGAGTCACTATTGCGTTCTACATTAGAGGTATATCTTTATTCCAAGTATAAACCAGAGTATAAGTTATTATCCATTCCAATTTGAGGGTATAACCGAGGAATAAACTTATTCTGCATTTCTATTGGTTGGTTTCGCGTGAAAATACCAACAACAATAACTGTAATGTCTCGGGTCAGAAGATAAGGAAATTGAAGATATAAAACTATACTGATCCGAAAGTATTTAAAGTTGGGTAAAGTATAGCATAAGTTGAATGAAGTTTCTAATTTGAAAAATTTGTTATCAGACAGAATTATTTTGAAGAATATGATGAACTGGAATTTCTTATGTGCTTTTGGCTGCAGAAACAGACATGCCGTCTGCAGGCCTTCTTCCCTGGTATTAATAACTGTGTCAGCTTTTTGCATTCTGAAATAAATTCAATGATATGAAAGTTAAATACCTACTTCAAAAATTCAACCTCTTCACCTCTTCCATTAATAGCACATCAATTTTATTGATTAACTTCCTTTTTATTTATAACCAAAATAAGAAAAATAAACTAATATTCTGAAATCAGTGAATTCTCTTCCACTCTCTAATTTATCAAAACAATCCAAGAAATTTGAATTATGGTTAGTTAATATATCAGAAACTCCCGCTTTTCAAAGTGTCAAACGTCAAAACGTTGCTTCATTGGAACTACCTGCGAGATATTCTCGGAATAACTGTACCTGTCATAGGAATCCATTGTAGAACCGACATCCAGTTATTCTCGGTATAAATCTAGGTATAAAATATCGAAGGAATAACTATACTGACTTTTATACTGGCATTGTAGAATCGGCCCTAAAGCTGGAAGTATACCGACAGCATCATTTTGTTGCGCAAAAAAACTGGTTGGAACAAAACAATGGAAACGATAAAGTGCTTTCGAATGACAAGTAGTTAACCCGAGTTGATATTTACGGACCTATTGAAATTAAAATAGCTTTTTAAATATATATTTCAACGGATGAAATTAAAAAACGCTAGAAATATTGCGAAGAAACAGTTGATCTCAATTGCAGATTAAGCAAGGTAGACGCCCGAAGCACTCGATAATTTGCGCCTCTTTGGGTTTAGAGTTTTTAGTCCTTGGGTCCCCCATAATGAGCGCTGAAGACATCGTTACTACCGTACACTAACTAACGACAAGTAAATTCACTTGCGTCGGAAAGTTTCTCTAGCGCCGTACTCCCCGTTATCGCCGCGCTACCCCTGTGCTCAACACTTTCTCGATTTAAACTCACCAGAACTCGGTAGACGATAGGCGGGGTAGGGAAATTTTCGGTAACCGCTGAATCGACGAAGTGAATTTACTTGTCGTTACTTAGTGTACGGTGTCGTTAATCCTGTGACGACGGCGGCGCAGGCGTCCATGATACCGCCGACGTCTATCACACCGATTGTCATGCTTCGCCGTTTGAAGATGCCAGCGCGGGAGTGAATTGTAAAGTAGGAGAAAATGTATACCGTATGCACATGGTGAATATTTGGTGATAGTTTAAGAACGTGATATTATATGAAGCTCGACTGTACTTATATTTGTTTTGTTTTTATCATTTACTGAACACTGTTTACACTACCACTACACCAGCACTAACACTATCTTACGTACAGGTAAACTGTTTACCTTCAATCTCTGAAGAAGATAACTTGGTTATCGAAAAGCGCGTAAGATAGTGTAAAGTGTAAGTGTAAACAGTGTTAAGTATCGCCAACGGTTCCAGAATTCCTAACTTAGTTTTTATCATTTATTCAGTTATTTGATCTATACGAGACATCGTGTCCGCCTGTTCCGCCCCTAAACATGTACCAAGCACGATCTTCATTGGCTTATAGGACAATACGCCGCTGGTTGCTCTGGTCTCCCGCCTTTTGTTGTGATAAATTGCGTAACATTGCGAGACAATAGGCCGTATCTATAAGAAAAAGGATTCGCTTTTACTTGTAGAAATCAAATCATTTTATTCATCAAGCAAAGAAGGAAAATATTTAAGCTAGAGGCAAAAGTTGTTACTCCAAAGGAAAAGGTTTCACTTTTTTGAAGTTCATAAAAAGTAACATTTGCTTCAAAACTGAAGGATTCGCCTAAGAAAATATGCATCTAGCTCCGAGAAGCTTTTGTAGAAAGTATTAATGATTTATTCGCAATTGTACATGCAACTGGAAAGCAAAGGTGTTATTTTGTAATATTATAATTTCCCATGGTGGATATGGTGCACGTACGCGCACGAAAAGTGTACAAAGTAGACGTACTCCACGTGAGTGAGACTTCTGAACCCTATTTCGGTTTGACGAAAGAAAGTTGCAGTGGTTAGCTGACTACTTAACAGGCGGGAATCTGGAAACCAAGGGAGGTGCGCTTTCGCCAATACAAATTTATTCTTACCTTTACTTTTGAAGGAAATACTTGTAACTTTTATAAATACGACCTAATGTTTCATGAGATGCAAGCCAGTTCTATTCTGTCTTGAAGGTAATATGGAGCTTGTAATATTGCACGCCGATGCGCAAGAAAATTATGCAGCTACCAGCTTAACGACGCTGATTGTGCAGTTTTAAGGACGAAAAAGATTATAAATTCATGCAAGAACAATAAACATTATTTCTGATGTATCGACTGTCCTCTATTAACTTTTACTAATGTATTATTCAGAATTGTGTTCACTACATTTTTTTTTTAAATAAACAATTTTCGAAAATGAAAAATATGGAAAAGACAAAATTTTCAATTACTTGACATGAAATTAATGATAATTTCCATTTTCCATTTTATTTAAATAGAATCTGGAAGTATACTTTAAGAAGAAAAAGGGAAATCGTTTAATAACCATTTATAGATCGAAAATTACAAGAATTCAGTCTTTTTGAACAAAAACCGCTTGTATAGCAATGGCTCACTCTAGATGTTCCTTTTTTCTTTTTCAAAGTACAAAATTACATTTAAAATAGAAGTACTTCGAAAAAGTTCTCGTAATAGAAACAATGTGTTGCCATTGTTTGCAGATTTAATTCACCGAAAAAAAAAACTACTTACTTATCAATGCTGTTGTATGTGTCGTGGTTACTAAGGAAACAATTTATTAAGGCAGTTGTTGCTTCAGATAGGTGAAATTCATTTTCTTCTAGTTGCCAGAAGTTGTCATTAACTGATATTGTATTTAAACTAGAAAATAACCAAATATAAACCAAAAAAAACAATAATAGGTTGATAAGACTGTAGATAAGTGAACATGTTATTATTCTACCGGATTGGCTGAAACCGCTAGATGTACAAAGAGAAAAGTGAGAGGAATTACAATAATCAGTTACCATCCGCTACATAATGTACAAGTATACAGGGTGGCTGGACGAAAACGAAACAGAGCCATTATCAGAGACCCGTCGATTTTTTATCAAAAACTTTTTTCCGGTATTTTTGATTTCGCTACTTTCAAAATATTTAAATGGCATTAGGGGTCGAGAAAGGTATCATTTTGAAGCCCTTTCAATTTTGTTTACAACAGTCTCTAAATTTTGTACTTGTTTTGTTTAGTTTTTAAAATTGGAAAATAGACCGCCTGTAGTTAATGAAGCTAGTGAAGTTGCAGTTTTGGGACATGTTCATCTAGATCCTACGTGTTAAGTACAATGCAATTAGCATCATCTGTGTCTGGGATCAATCGAACTAGCATTCAAACCATTTTGAAGAAGAACAAATTCCATCCGTATGAAATACATTTAGTGCAGGAACTTAATGGGGATGATTATGACCGCCGTTTGCAATTTTGCGAAATAATCAGTGAGCGAGCAGCGAATGATCCACAGTTTCTTTTTAATATCTGTTTCTCCGATGAATGCAGCTTTTTTATTAACGGTACTGTAAATCGTCATAATTGCCGCTACTCGTCTGATTCAAACCAAATAATTTTCCAGGCAGTGCATATACAGCAACCACAAAAAAAATGTATGGGCTGGCATTTTCGGTGACCGGCTGGTGGGTCCATATTTTTTACCTGGTAATTTGACTGGCGAAATATATTTGCAATTACTGGAAGATGCTATTGACCCTACCTTGACCGATATTATTGAAAATGACCAATTTAATATTGCAACAGGACGGTGCATTATGCTTTGATTGTTCGTCAGTATTTAGACCAACATTTTCCACGGCACTGGATTGGGAGAAGAGGTAGGTAGCATTGAAAGGCCCCCACGGTCCCAGATTTGTCGCCACTTGATTTTTTTTTTGTGGGGATACCTCAAAAGTAAAATTTACAAAACACAACCGGCATCTTTAGAAGATTTGCGTCAAAGAATTGTCGAGGAGTGCCAACAAAATCTTGTATTTTGAATGGACGCGGGTGGTCATCAATTTGAACCTTTAATTTAACTAAGAACTAAACATAATTTAAAATGTAATATATTAAAAAGTGTTAGGCCGAATTTTAAAGTTTAAAGACTGTTGTAAAGAGAATTGAAAGGGCTTTAAAATAATACCTTACTCGACCCCTATTGTCATTTGAATATTTTGAGTTGATGCTTACCCCCGCTAGGGGGTGATAGTAGCGAAGTCAAAAATACCCTTTGATAAAAAATCGACGGGTTTCTGCGTTTTATTAAAACGTTGACGCAGTTCTTGATAATGGCTCTGTTTCGTTTTCGTCCCGCCAACCTGTATAGTTATTGCAGATTATTTTCCTAAAAACTTAATCAGATCACAAGGGCAATGAAGAGGCAGATTAACTAGCACCATGTGCTCCCAGAACCCTTTTGTGGTATAGCGAAAGCGCAGCAAAAAACCAATAGTAGTACTATAAAAAAACAAGGCACCTATTTTTTCTTATTAGGTCTGCACCGTACATTTTGGTGAATGTCCTCTAATGACTTGCTTCGCCCGTCTCTGTCCTGGTGAGATTTAGCACAGTTCTAGAGATTTCTGTACCGTCCACTTCCTTTGGATCAAGTTTATTGTGGATTTTGCATCGCCGCAGAAGGGTACCGATCCAATGAATAACATTGATGAGGCCATTTCATCTACCTTTTCGTTGCCCTTATGCCACTTGCACGCGTGCCCGAATTTTTTCCAGACATTGAGGAACATTCATCGAAACCTAACCCCACACACTTATCAGAGTCTAGTTTGTCACAAAATCATCAACGGCATTAGTTACACTTATTGCATGAAGTCCTAAGCTATTCATTGATCATTGGAATTGGAAACGCAATCCAACAGAAAGTTCTTCCTTGCCAAATATATCTGTAATTTCGTCAGGACAGCACAAGCATCTTTAACTTAACACTGGAGGCAGTTTGTTCCCTTATTGAATCGCCAAACAGACCAATTATTTCATTTTCTATAAAATAGGTGATCGGTATGAGGCATTTTCCTTATAATGGTCCCTTTAATTGTGAATCACTTTCTTTGATGCATAGATGACGTAGGTCAATAAATAAGTACGCCACCATCCAAGTTTGCTGCCTATTTGTGCTAAATCCTGTGTACCGCAAAAAAATATTCACGAAACTATTAAGGAGAGTACTTTCTTGTATTTCTCTATTAATTGTTGTAGTTGGATGTCAAGTGGAATGACTTTATTAATGATTTTGCTGATTAATTACTGATAAATTTAAAAACTTTTTTTAGAAATTAAGAGCAATTGAAAAAAGTGTAAAGAAGCCAAGAACGATGGATCCACCTTATATGTAAAGGTAAAATATAGAGTTAAGTAAATATTTTTTCCCGTTTTGTGCAAGTCCGGCTTTAAAATTATAATTTGTTATTGAGATTTCAGTTAGAAAATTTACTCGTTCGGTTTTATCTTAAAAATGTACCAGGTGGACTAATAAGCCGATCTCTCTGCTGTATCAGATACTATTTATCTTATCACTGTTAAATTGGACAAGAGAAATCCCAGGAAATAACTTCCAAGTTTCTAGCTTGATCCCTAGAGAGCGTATTCTATGAAGAAAAATTTAAGATGTGAAATAAGTAAACTAGAGAGAGGCCTAAATTGCGCTCAAATTTCGTTCGCCTTCTAGCGGTCCAGCTAGAAACTTGTAAGTTATTTCCAGATATTTCTCCTGTCCAATTTTACTAAAAAAATTTTTTCTCAGGATACTTTCTGATACACCTACAGCGGACTGATGTTATAACATATTTTTGTATTAAAAGTATTCACATCTATAGAAGTAAAGTTTACTATACGTACCTATTATAGACGTTAATCAGACTTTCGAATGGAATACTCATACTTTCCAGGGCAGTGGGTACAAGTTGTTTGTCTCCTTTCAATTTGGCATTCACGATTTCTAATTCATAGACAATGTATTCTATAAAAAAGTTAAGAATAAAACATTTCAACTACCAAAATTAAGATAAAAAAAATATGGAAAGGGCCCTGTTATTGTCTTCTCTTTGTCACTCTCGAGAGTTTAAGTGAAAGTGAATTAGCTGGGAGTGTTCCCGGGAACGCTTCCTTCCCAGGTATTCAAGAATATGAGATCAGATGATTTTCATAACCATTTTAGAATACACGTATATAATTATTATGACACATCGAAATGTCAAAACAAATAAATTCTGAACATGTCAAATCAAAAGATTAGTTGCAAAGCAGAAATAAACTCCGCTCTTCAAGGAAGTCGCAACTGCTGACATCCAGCTTCTAGTCAACTGGTTGGTTGATCACGGACGCTTACTCAACTTCTCAAGTGTTGACGTCGGGTGAACGCACCCATTGATAAATTATATGAAATTACCTACTTACTAATGTAAAATTGAATAAACAGGCTCGTGGAGCTTTTAAAAGAACTGATTTTAAGAATTAAATACACTTCAATCAAACAAAAACATCTAAAAGTTCAATATTAGATACCTGCTCAAATAACCTCAAATTGCACCAACGTCAAATTTGACAATCGTTTATTATATATGTCAATTATATTGTTGAATAGATGAGGCTTTTTCATAAAAAATGAAGATTTAAACAAATTAAATTGTTTTATTTCATCATCAATCTTATTGCTCATTTTCCGAAATTCCAAGTATGTCTCAGATCATAGTTACTTATGTGCAGAAAACAATCGCTATTATATATGTTGTTTCCTGTGTTTTCTATTGATAGAAGAAAATAGTTCATAAATAGCACATTGTGTATCTAGTAGTAAAAGCAATACATTCCCGGACAAAAATGTAAATTGTTAACTGAGGCCTCAAGCAAAGGCCAATAAGCATTTTTTCTGAAATCGCAATGAACATTATTATAAATTAAGGAATTTTCATAAATGGATAACAATTTTTTATTACCACCTTATCGCCTATGAAATCCTTTCCTTGATAATCACTGATTGTTTATTGAAGTGATAAACGAAACTTATATGCCATTGTATAGAAAATATGTTGCATATCGTGCAGAAAGGTTTGAAAGTCGCCGCTTTTTCTTTAAATATTCAAATGGAAAAGGTTGCAGGCAAGTAGTGGGAATACATTGTATGTATTTATATTGGGGAGACATTCACTGAGGCTTAAAGATCTATTGTGCCCCCTTTCTTCTACTAAATTCTCAGAGACTAGTAGTTCCTTTAGACCTTTTTCCCGAAGGAATTTGAGGATATCCGCAGGCTTTAGTTTATGTAAGTGTCCCTCTTCTATCTAGTCTCCTAGGTGTTTTGCCCTAGGATTCTGCATTGCTATCACATCCACAAGTATGTAAATGGAGGTTTCTTCTTCGATTCCACAGAATCTACATTCTTCTCCACTAGTTTGAGCTTTTTAAGGTGTCCCGTCAGGACACCTGTCAAAACTCTTATTGCAGCTTTTCTCTGGCTTAGGCATTCATTTGTTCTCACCTGCTTGTAGTTTCCCAGGAATATCTTTGATTGTCTAAGCCCTACTAGATATTTATAATGGTCAGATCTTCTTTTCCTTTCTGCATTGCCTATTTCTTCTAATATTACATTGGAATTGATACCGCAAAGTGGTTCCGGTTCCCAAAAGGGTGTTTCAACCCCTCTTTTTGCTGGTTTATCTGCTATTTCGTTTCCTTCTATTCCAGTGTGTCTTGGAATCCACAGTAAGGTGACGATGTTGTTCTCGCCTAGTTCATTGAGTTTTCCTAGGCATTTACATACCATTTTAGAATGGAACTGTGCTTTAATTGCTGCTTGACTATCCAACAAGATGATAATCCTTTGCCTTCTGTATATTTTATCAATATTGAACTGGGTACATTTTCCTATGGCGTGAATTTTCGTTTAAAATATACTTGGGGTTTTTCCCAAGCTCTTAGAGTGTTTGGTTCCTGGCCCATACACTCCTATCACAGTCCCTTCTATAGCTTTTGGGCCTCTGTATTATACCATAATAGATGGCTTTATTTTTTGACGTCTGGTAATATTGTTTGGTTCCAATTCCTTCTTGTTATTGAATTCCGTATCGAATTTCTTTAAAAAGTTATACTTTTTCATCGCACGAACCTGTGGTGATTCCCAGGATTTCTAAAATTCGAGGAGGTGTTTTTTTTTTAATATTCCCTCTCTACTAAGTCTGTATCTTGTCCTTTCTGCAACACTTTCCATGTAGTGGAAATTGAGAATCACTTCCATGGCCGGCGTTGGGCATGTTTTCATTGCTCCAGTGGGAATACATTAGTTTAGCCTCAAATTTTTCAATTTGCAATATGCACATTGTCCTCTGCGAAAATTTCGGTTAATGCTGGGGCAGATTTAATTGCTTTAATGAAGCATGGGAGATGGAAATCCTCAACCGTTGCCGAATGATATATAGAGGAATCTTTTACCAATAAAATGGATATAGTAGATAAAAATATTTAGAGAGGGATGTGACAAAGAAAAATTTGCAAATACTATTAGTATTATTGCTGAATATCGTCGTTGACTATTCAGGTTGAGTTCAGCCTATATTTAATAATTGTACAAACTGCAACATAATTATAATTATACAAAAATAGTTATAATAAACGTTCCATATTGTGTAATAATACATATAATGAATTTTCTTAATATAAGTTGGTTCTTTGCGTTTATGAATTTACTGCTTAAAATGTATATAAAAAACCGGTAGAGTCCGATTTTGACAACCTAGGCCGGCAAAAACTTTCGTTCTGGGAAATTTCGTTGCTTAACAACGGACTAAATAGATTAGCGATTAGGGGTCTGAAGCGATTTCAGAAAAATAATATTTGATTAATAATATCAAGGATTAAGTCACATAACGATGAATAATTCAACGTTTCTACTAGACTTTGTTTGGACAGTGCAAGACACAATAATTTTAGACAACAGTTAAGAAAATCTACTTACTTAATGGAAAACAGTTTGCTGATTGGGCATATTGTTTAGCTAACTGCTTAACTTTGTTCAACAGCTGACACACTTTGTCCGTTCCCGTACCAAAGGTCTTTTTTAATTCGTCTGTTAAAATTTGTAGCCAGATACTCTCTATTAAACTTTGGTCTGAATACCCAGCACATTCGATAATTGCCAATTGGCATTCCAACAATTTAAATGGCTCAGCGAAGTTTTCATAAAGCTGAAAAGATATTTTAATTCAACGACTGTCATTCACTAAATAGCAAATATTTTAAAAGGAGTTTGATGAAGAAACATTACAGCCATTTTAAATGGTACCAGCATTACATACAATTTTGGAAATTGTGAAAGTTACGAGAGTTAAGAGTAACGTTTCCTTTTTAGGGGACCAAAGTAATGGTACCAAAACATGTCTGAAAATCACTCGCCTCACAACAACAAACTTTCATACCTTTCGAAAATTTTGCCTACACAATTTTTTCTCGAGTGGTATTCGACATGACTATTTCACGAGAAAAAGACAAAAAACAATAAAATTAGAGAGCTTTTATTTATATTAAAGTTACGGTTATGATAATTAAACGTTTGTGCATCATTTTTATAGTTATGATGTGATTGTAGAACATGTACTTGCGGTATGTTTGAACTCGTACTAGGAAAATTTACTAGGTAGATCTGGAGCTTTCTCTCTCAAGTTTTCAATTAATTTTAAATTATGTTCAGAGTCCTACTGCAAATAAGGTTTCATTGCAAGGGCAGAAATAGTGGAAGAGCGATGTGAATGGTTTGTTATTTTAAATGTTTTGGTATTTACGCCAATTTTTTCTGCCGAAAGATTGGTTCATTTTGACATGCTGTTGATTCCAATAGGCATGTTTTTGTACCAAATTCCTTTTTTCCAATTTGGATGGTCTGTCAAAAAAATAATGTCAAACGTTGACAGAAAATTATCCACTTATTAAATTCATGCAGCCTACCCACAACGAAAAATTTACCAGGATAAATCACTGTCGTCATGGTAACATCAACATAATATAGAAATTTGATTGGTCTATATAGAAGATGTAAAATTTTCGCTGCAAAAATCATATGTGAATTTTGTCAATGTAATTGCAACTTTTTTGCCAGTAGAAAAGATGCCGTTACTAGTGAAATAATCAGAGTTATACGACGGAAACAAATGACAATTTTTTATTATTGGCTGCAGCACGTTTATTTTTAAAAAGTCACCTATGTTTCATTCGACTTTTAAAATGCATTAAAGACATCAGAGAAATAGTGCGGGTTCGTATTTAAAAAAAAAACCTAATTGAAATAGGAGCATTTCGTTACTCATTACTTTTATTGAAGTCCGTATTTGAGAAAAAAAGTTGATGATTTCCTTGAAGACGCGAAACTTCGTAGAAAAAAGGAAGCTATTTACTAAGCTAGCCAATGTCAAACCAAATAAAATTTGCCTTTTTCATCTTTTGATATTTTTGAAAATAAACGTATTACAGACAATAATAAAAAATTGACATTATTTGTTTTCCTCGTATAAATACTGAAAATAAAACACATTTCAGACACGTTTTGGTACCATTACATTAGGCACCTGAAAAGGCAATTTTACTCTCATTTAACCTATCTCATAACTTCTACGGTTTCCAAAATTGCAATGCTGGTACCATTTAAAATGATGTAACTTTGACATTTAAACTGACACTTTTCAAAACCCGGTGAAGTTATAAAAAATGTTTTACTTTCATCACCAGTTGGGCAAAATTTGTTAGTTTGTGAGATACAGGCTGAAAAAGGGAGCAGATGAAATAAATATTTATTGAATATCTTCTCGGGGGATGAGATTACAAATTTTAAATTTTTTTTAGGTTATAGTATCTTCAAAACACATCAACAGTATTCACTTTGACAAATTCTAAAGCCGGGTACTCACTGGCGAACTGCAACCAACTTTCACAGTGTAGACGCGTGTCATAGCATGTGCGCGAACAAGATTCGAACGGTTCGTAAGCAACCACCGATTGTCGGTTTTTTGCCACGAACACAATGGCAATCATTTCACTAGGAACCGACATGTCGTTCGTACGGACTGTGCGAAAACTGCGTATTTACGGCGGTACACGGGTGAAGTTCGTCAACATATCCACTAAAGTTTGTTGCAGCAACTCTTGCAGTTCGCCAGTGAGTTCCCGGTTTAATAAGCCAGTGACGTGGTATCAGGGGTTCGCAAAAGAAGGAGCTTTTACTTCTTTTATCGGACCATGGCCATTTTTGAAAGAGTTAGTATGCCGAAAATAAACAGTACTAGAAAAATTCGAGAATTTGACCAAACGTCGCCCAAATAAAATCGCGAATAAGATACTTTTAATATTAATAATAGTTCATACCTGTGATATTTCATACAGTCCGGTGTTCAACACGTTGATGACTTCTTGTGAATTCGGAATCTGTCCTTGCAAGTTCATTATGTCATTTAAAATTTGTTCTTGCACTTTAGCAACTTCCATTTTATCTTCTAAATCTCTAAGGAATACACCGAGATATGGGGCGTAACCTATTTTGTCGCTACGCATACACATTATTGCCCGCGCTAGGTACGATAGTCTCTCTTTAAATGGAATATTCACGCTAAAAGAAAATAATTGAAGTAAAAAAGCGGCGAAGGAAAACACGTTTACAACACTTACCCGGTCCGACAAGCAAGATTATTTAAAATTTTTGCGGCTGCAGCATGGTTATTCTTATTTTCATAATATTTCCAAAGGAGATCCATCGACTCGATATTATTGGGGCTTTTAGCAGTAGTTCTTTTGAGATAAGTTTCCAACGATGAATTATGTATTTTTAATAAATCTCCTGTCATATTTTTGGCTACCAACCAATCGTATAAGGAAATGTGCATGATTTCATCTGAAGTTTCCAAAATATCACTGATCACTTGCTTTATCTAAAATAAAAATGATTTGGTTGTTACTCTGCAATACGAAATCAACATTCGACAACTTACTACATATCCAGCTTGCGATTCTTCTCTTCCGTTCGATATAATCGATTGATTGGTTGAGTAGTGAGCGTTATGATTGATGGACGATTCCTGAGTTTGGTTCTGATCCATGTACAAAGAATCCAACATATTCAACAAATTTCTATAAATTTCCAATCTGGAAGTGAAAATAATTAAAATACTAACATTAAAAATTACATAAATGCGCTCGTAAAATCTTCGATTTCTGTATTTCCTATTGACTGCGCCACAAAGGTTACTCTTAATATGAATACACAGATTTCAGGTAATTTATGTTTTAGTAGTGAAACTGTTTTTTATGAAGCACCATTTATTACAAATTGATGGTTTCAGCTGAGAGGCGTTATAGGTGACTTCAAAATATGAAATAAATACTTTAATTCCTTAAACAACTGACTGACTCTTTTTACTTATTCAAGAGAGTAATAAAAAATAAGTTGGCGTCCAAATTCATTTCGTATCTTCATCCGAAGACGATAGATGCAGACAATATCCTAATTCAGGTTTAAAATCCAGGCGCTGGGATACCTGTAAAGAGAATCAACTTATCTTTATCTTTTTCTGCCGTGATCCGACATAAAATCGAGTTGATCCTGCTTCAAGTTACCTATCCAACACGGATACCGGAATTTCGTACCTTTTCTAGAGCACAAGATTAATGCGATAATGTTTATATGAATATAATTTGTGAAGTGACAATGAACCAACATGCACGACCTAGAGATACTTGTATACAGAATGAGTTTTAAGTACGGAACGCCTCAATTATCTCGGAAACGGATCACACGATTTTTATAGATTTTGGTGATAACAAAGTTCATTATTATTCCGGAAAAAGGAAAGATCTGACAACAATGTAAATTCCACCATAATATCGGCCATATCACATGCGATACGTTTCCGAGATAATTGAATCGTTCCATAGTTAAAACTCACTCTGTATAATCTCGCACTTGGGACAGATCAATAGAGTTAGAATACTATCAGTCAAGTGGTACAACTTTCTTAAATATGCCAATTGTCAAAAACATTTTTTTAATTAACAACTTCCTTTTTTTAATAGAATCAATTGATATTTTCTTACCTTTCCTGGTAGAAGGCGTATCCTTCTTGGTCTCCACTGTTATCCAAAGCATTGTAGTAACTCTCTGCGATGCTATCAGGATCCACCTTTTTAGCGAAATGAGCACATAGTTCCGTAACAGCTTTATAAGCTTTTAGATTGCAAAGTTCTCTACAAACATCGCCTACATTCAAAGAGGGTCCAATAGATTTACATATTTGTAATGCAGAATGAATCATGTCTTCTTTATCATCGATATTTTGAGTGGTTCGGGCCATCTTGAGTATTTCAATTGCCTAATAAGAGTGTTCATATATGAAATAGACAAAATCACTGGTAATACTAATAATGGCCAGAAACTCTGCTGCCAAACGCAAACTACAAATATTAGCTGTGATTTTATGTACATCTAACCTAATTTTCCTTTATCCAAAAGTTTCTCCTAAGGGAGCTAGCGCCCTTTGAATATGATGCTGTTGTCAGTTTTTTAAACATATCTAAATTTGACATAATGTCAAAGCTTATTCATTTGTTAAAGGCAACTAGGTACTGTAAAGATCGTTTAGTAGTTAAATAATGATATTGAATGCCTAAAATACAAAAAACTAAAATTGATTTTTCTCGAAAACGCTGCATAATAGCAAATTCAAAACTGAGCACATATTTTTTTTGGGAAATACCTTATAGTTTTTGAATTAAGTGTAAAATTTGTCAAAAAACTGATACACCAAAAATTTTACCAAATTTACGAGTTTTTAGTAAACAATTTAGGATTAAACAATGTACCAAGTTTGTAGGTAGCGATTATTTTTAGATATGCTTAAAGTCTGACTTAATAGGAACTTTTGGATAAGGATAAATTAGGTTAGATGGTCTAATCGAGATCTGATTACAGTTCGGTACAGGTATCAATGGTTTGTATAGATAAATTGGGCATTTTTGGCCGACTTCGCATCATTTTATTACAAATCGAAAATATAAGTTTTGTTGCTCTACATCTATACTTTTCAAAACATATTTGAAATTTAATATCGTACTATCGATAACGAATCCAGACTCGTTGCAAATTATTATCGCATAAAAAAATGTGTACTGACCGTCGCCTGGCGTCTGATCCTCACACATATAAAGTGCTAATGAAGAACTTCTTTTGTACAAAGTTTTAACTCTTAAAATTGAAAAATGGCATAGAAATGAATTCTCAAAAAATGAGTAATTTTTCTGCTTTTTCGAATTTCCTTCCTTCCTAATTATCCGATCAAGACGCTCGACACCTCATTTTGTTCGTATTTTAATTACCCATGATATCTCTATACATACCATTGAGTACCAGTACTTTTCACATTAGTGTTTTAACTGTTTATAACAAATTATGAAAAACATTCTCGTGCTGCAAAACTTATAAAAATTATACTATGTATTCTCGTTTATATGAGGCATCATCCGTTTTATACTTAGATTTTTGTCAAAAATTACTCTAATTGCATGATCCATTACTTGGCCTAGACATATATTACGAATCCGATCTCTTTGAGCAGTGTTGCCGACACAGAACTAGAAACTATACCTCTAAAAAATCCCATATTTGTTCACATAATCCCTCCAGCTTCGAATTATGTTACAGCTTTATAGTATTTATGTAGTAAAAACAAAGAATTGAATATTTAAAGAAACTTTTCATAAATATACAAAATTTAAAATATGTGTGTAGTTTCAATAGATTTTGTGGCACATGTGTCCCTAAGAAACCCCAAAAATTCCTCGAATTAGCATCACTGTTGTGGCCGGCGATCGATACACGAGTACACAGCTGGGCATCATACCCATTGACGTCAGCAGCTTTGGCGCGCTATAGATGTCGTTTGAAATGATTTTAAATAACACGGAACTTTAAACTATGTTAACAGATTTAAAAAAGGCTTGAGGATTAGGTTTTTTAGACGCCACTTAATGATATCTATACAAATAAAATGCTTTGTACTGAATGACTGACTGACGGATCAACGCACAGCCTAAACCACTGATCGTAGAGTCCTGAAACTTGGAGAGTGTGTTCTTTGTATGATGTAGTCAACCGATAACAAAGAATTTTCCGAAATTCTACCCCTAAGGGGGTGAAAAACGGAGGCAAGGTTTGTATGGAACAACGTGATTTCTTTGTTCCAATCTACTTCAAATTTTACATAAACATTCTTTAACAGAATTGATTGAAGACGTGTTTCGTATTTTATTGAAACTCATCGCCTAACGGGGTTAAAAAGGGGTAGAAAGTTATTTTGGGGGTGATTTGCATCTATGTTGATATCAATACTCCTTATGCTTTTGATTTAAATTACATTTTATTTTGAAACGTTTGAAAACTCAATCCGATTTTATTCAAAAAACGTTGAACTCACTTAAAAGCTTGGTGCAATGCAATACTCTTTAAAATTGGAATGTCAAATATAAAAGAATGTTTAAATCGGATTAGAATTCGAAATTTCAATTTTATTTGTCCTTGGATATTTGAATGAAAAACTTAGCTTAACACTTTAACATATTAATTTATATGTTATAACAAAATTAATAACGTAAAAAAGTAATTGAAAATCCTATTAGAACCATTTTCGACTTCCACGCGGGCAAAAGCTAGTTATTGAATAAAAATAATGGAAAGTTCCCTATTAGGAGGTGTATTTATTTGCGTATGGGATAAAATCGAATAAATATACTTACTTTTGAGAATGCCACATCTTCCGTTTTGTACAGTTGCGGACAAACCTCTCTCAACTTACTGCTTATCGAATCAACGGAAGCATTATCTCCCAAATAAGAATGGACTAGCGCCGAAATAAGTAACGAACAGATGTCGTGTCTATAAAGGAACAAATCTTTGAAAGATGTGTTCAGAAGTATTTGTTGTTCATTCTCAGGAAGAGACGCTATTAAAGAGTGAAATTGGTGTTCGCAGAGAATCCGCCACAGTCCTATAAAGTACAATAGAAAACAATCAAAAGGAACGTATAAGATTTTTTTTATTTTTCGGTATGATGGATGAATAGAGGAGTTCATTCTAAGGTCAGTGTGGCCAACAAAATGTGGTTTTTATGACAAGAATGACAGTTAATGTCTACCATTCAAAACACAAGATTTTTGCAGTTTTTTATTATTGCGAACATCTATATTGCTTTATTAAAACAATGTATGCACCCCCGAAGCGTAAATCTTAAAATTTAAATTAACGTTTTAGCTGAATTCTCAACGCATCGGTGGCCAATAATTCTAGAAACTTTTGGCAAGTCACCATTTCACTTCAGTGGAAAAAGAAATCAGAATAATAAATAGATACAACTAACTAGAACTACTCCAAAAGTCTAATGGAAAATGTACATAAATGACCAAACGAATATAAAAAAAAACAAATAAAACTGACTTCTGACATAGCTAGTGACAGAATGACAGAAATGAAATGGTGACTCTCCAAAAGTTTCTGGAATTATTGGCAACCGATGCTGCGTTGAGTATTCAGCAAAAACGTCATTTTAAATTTTAAGATTTACACTTTGGGTTTTAATAAAGCAATGTAGATGTTCGCAAATGATAAAAAAACCTGCAAAAATCTTATATTTTGAATGGTAGACATTAACTGCCATTCTTGTAATAAAAACCACTTTTTGTTGGCCACACTGACCTTAAACTGAACTCCTCTATTGTAAAGATCATTAAACATACTCTATGAATAACCCGCAAGACTGACAATACACTTTTAAGTCCAGATAGCGGAGTTCAGAACTTGTTTACTTATGAAACAATGTATTGTAAACACCACTTTTACACACTTCATAGCGAATCACAATATTCTAAATATAATTTAAAATTTAAAGGAATAAACAAAGTATCCTTAGTTGATTTGCATTCAAATTACTTCACAAAACTGACAATACAAGAGCTATAAAATATTTGGTTGAAAAACAAAACAAACATCCGTCGACCAACGCAAACATTCGATGTAAGCGGTGTTGGCGCATTTACTGAAAAATACCAAAACCTTCACATATTTACAAGCTGTTTATAAACATTCACTCATTATGTATACGTGTAAGTTTTGTATACCTACTGTAACAGATTAAATAAATTCTTGGCTTGCAGCTGAATTTTTGAAATGGAAAGACGTTGGATTTCACAACGTTTCTTAAGGGGAATGGAAGATTTTACTTAGTTGATATTTAAAAGACGTTACAATTCATTCAGAGAAGTAGAAAAAGGTTGAAAATGAAATTATTTGAGATAATTTGATATAATACATTTCAAAACGCAACGATAGATATGTTATCGTTACACACTGACCAAATGTATTCTTATTTTAATAAGTGACAGGTGAAAATTACTGATCTAAAAGTAGTAATAGTATGGTTTGGCAAACTTATCTGAAGCTGTGAAAGGAATGCCGCCGAAAACATTCGATATTGCCACGCCTATCTATGAAAAAGCTAAAGTGCTAAGTATGTAGTGATAATAATCAGAAAAAGGACTTTTGATTATCAACAATATATCAATAATAATTAAACGTTAGTTCTTTGTCTATTTACATTATTTTTTTAATTCTTGAATATTAAAAAAGGTAAACAATTTTCCAAATATGTTATGGGTTTCCTTCAACCCAGCAACGTCGGCGAAAATCATATTACCGCGTACTCCGAACGAACTCAATTGGTGAAGACCACCTGACTTGCTATGGGGCAAGCGCGAGCGTGTGTTCTTCCCTCCCACTTCGACTATTGATTGATATCGATTATTCAGTTGGTATTGTCAGTGTTTATCATTGTAATTTTCAGTTTTATTTGGCATCTTAAACTTGTATTTTCTGTTTAGTATTAATAAACTTTTTTTGTCATTTTGAACAGTGTAGTGTTTTGTGCTTGTTCATTTTTAAAAAATGAATCAATATACTCGTCGAAAGACACTTCATAGCTAAACTAGAGAGGTGATTGCTAATGTTTATAGGTAAATGAGTAAGTAGTAAGCCATTGGTACGTTTTTGACAAATATCCTCGCCAATTAGCGAAGCCGCGTAGCTTCAGATAGGTTTGCCAAACTATATATATTTACGCACTGACAAGTTTTTTAAGGAACTAAATGTGCCCAAATCCATTCAACAAGGTGTGGAACTACTAATACTTGGCGACTGAGGTAAACGTGTGAAAAAGAAAAGGTGTTGCAATTGGTACTCGACCGAAGCATAACGGTTTACGAAATGAGGGATTCAAAGTACCAGCTGTTTTTTCGCATTCCTCCTTCTCCGTTCGCCAGATACATAAATAGCGACCTTCGATCCCCTATCGGTAGTCGCGGTTCACCTAACAGTTAGATTAGATTAGATGAGGTGGCAAATCAGTCTAATCCACTGCGACCTTTTCAAATGTATTGTGGTCCTCTGAATCTAGATTACATTCTCAAGCCCGACTCTTTTTAAATAGCCAATCATCCTCGAGATTGAAATTTTCATGTAATTTCTTGCCCGTGGCTTCTCATCGCCCAATACAAGAAACCGCACATTCGCCAGGCAGTCGCAGTTTCCTCCTGTAGGTGAAAGAATCTGCACATGGCTTCGTCTGTCAACCCCATTAGCTTAGCGTGTCAGTTAAGCTTACAGTGCCAGGTTAACATACCTACTAAGGCTTTGACAGTTTTCCTATCTTTGCTTATTAGGTCTGTCGTAAATATTGGCGAATGTTCTCTAATAAACTGTTTCGCCTGTCTCTGTCTTATCGATGTTACCCTCCATTCTAGATATCCACAGTACATACTATATTTAAGTTTACCGGAAAAATTCCTTATATGTTTTCAAGAGTTATTTACGGTTTAAGGAGGTCTGTTCTAACTATTCCAGCCTTAGGGTATTAGTCTCCCTTACTGTGTGTTTAAAATGCAGACACCCTTTTCTTCAGTCTTATCCCCTTCCCGCCTATCAACAGTCTATACTGGCACATTTATTTAGTGAAGCCACATAAATGGTTGGCCTTTGAAGGATTGTGTAAAGCAATGAGCTATCATCGTAAACAAATAAATAATGTAGTTATACATTATAATAGTTAAAAAACAAGTGAGTGTTCTTTACTAATAGTTCTTCAACAATGTGCGATGTCTCTTAAATGTGGATACAGTTCATTTGATAATAAAAACGTAAAAGTAACATAAAGCAAAATAAAGTAACGTTTTTCTTCTTACATCTGTAAAAAAAACCCAGAAACACACCGCATATTTAGTAAAAGAAGACTACACAATTTTTTAAAGGTATGACCTACACTTTTTTAAGATGTTTAGATCTAGGAGAATAGTTTATATGGTTTAACAAATGTAAATTCCTCATAAGTACACATATCCCACGCGAGTTATATAAATTTTATTACGTAACTTACCCAAAATTTGACAACAATGAGACACGAATAGTTTTAATGCGTTCAATGATACCCTTTCTTCTAATTGAGCATCTTGTATTGTATGATTCATCCTTGTTACATTCAGAGATGTATTATTAAACGTGACGTTTTTAAATTGACTTTGACTGGTATTAGTTGCCGATAGTTGAGTATTTCTCGATAGGAAATTGTGAAGCGCTGTCAAATTGTTCAAAATAAATATGCAATCATCGCCGGTTACTGTACTGTAAGTCTGAAATTAAAATTAAACAACAGTTTATAAAAATCAATGTAACTAGGTACCATACTCACGATTAAACTTTTTGCATCTAAAGAAAGTCTATCGACAGTTCGCCGATGCCAAATCGGTCTCAATATCCTACTTAAATATAAATAGAGACCGTTATGTTTGGCTGAAAAGATAAACGGACTGGAGAGATCGTAACTAGTGGTACTAGATGCTGGTGATATTGTTTGAGACATGTTGTGTTGGTGTTGTTGGTATTGTTGCGATTGGAACGCGATTGGAACGGGTGTTGAAATTATTTGTGGAGCAAAACCGCTGGGACCCGGAACTAAAACAATAGTAATGTCAGTTGATATCGATGAAACACAAAGAAATCCTTAAATAAGATATAGTGAACATCTTAGTTGTTTTCGAAATAAACATCTAGATAAGTCAAATGTCAAATTATGCAAAACACTTAATTGAATCAAATAAAACCATTGAATTTTTACATAGTTGTCAAAATTATCAGAGACCTAATTTTTTAGAATCATTAGAAATTAAAAATTATAAAAAAGATGTTCAATTACTCTTATGAATGAACAGATAGATACTCTACATTCTCCATTGTTAGATTGTCTTTTAGATAGAATATAAATATATAAACTCGATTTTACTCCTCATAAAATTTTCATACCGTGGGCACAATATGAAAATCGTTTCTTAAGGAGTAAACTCCAAAAACTATGAACAATATACATGCCGCTAAATCCGAGAGAAACAACTTGCATCACTGAACTTGAGTGGTTGAGGTTCATATTATACAAATGTTTACCAAGATAGGAGAGACATGCTGTATATAACATAATTATTCTGGTATCCGAGTAATTTAGCTTGTTTTTGACAAAGAAATAAAATGTAAAATATATATAAACATAAAAATAATAAACATATTCTTAAATACCTAAATAACACATGTGTTATGTAAAACAAACAATTTAATATGATTACTTACACATATTAACGGGAACCAATTTCGGTTCTCCTCCATACAAAA
Organism: Lochmaea crataegi; assembly: GCA_947563755.1. Classification (NCBI taxonomy): domain Eukaryota; kingdom Metazoa; phylum Arthropoda; class Insecta; order Coleoptera; family Chrysomelidae; genus Lochmaea; species Lochmaea crataegi. The sequence goes on from OX387428.1 coordinate 17,015,815, forward strand.
AGAAAGCTCTGGTCGCGTATTCAGCCACCTCCAAATTATCTTCATTCTCCAAAGAAGCTAAAATCAAACTAGTAGCGCAAGCTTGATCTTCTTTTTGAATTGCAAAGAAAGTCTTGAGAGCTTCAGTATCCTGGCCATGGCTGTCTTTTAATATCTGATTTAAGATATCAACTGGCCGTAACTTTATGAAAATTTGAACGCTGTGAGATGTCAGCACAATGTACTTCTTAGGTGGTTCTGCATGTTGCCTAACTACCAGCGGTGGGGCTTCTTGGCTATCCGGTAGTTGTAAAGGCGTCACATTTCTCACCTAATATACAAAATAGTTTGATTTGTTAAATTGATTCGTTATAAACTGAATCAGTAATAAAAATATAATGCAGAAAATATCGGACCATTGTACAGATTTATTAGGGCTAAGGCCAGGTGATATCAAAAGGATGCAAAAGTCAGAGTAATAATGACAGGGAACCTAAAAAATCTAGTAGTAAAGTAGGAAGAATGTAAATACTCTAGAATGTAAGGAAAAGTCTCTACTAGTCTCCGAGAATTTCCTGAGAACCAAAAGATTTTAGACAACGAATTGAGGACACAAGAATACATGCAATGCTAATTAGTAGCAGATAATCAACAAAACCTGCAAAATTTGTATTTTATTAATTACATTAAGTTAATTGTTATTCCTTAAATTATAATATGACTAATAAAAATATGTAAGTTTCAACAGAAAAAATACGCACCTCTGATATAGCCAGTGCTGGACCATCTAAAGTGGCAAATGAGTAAGCCTCTACCAATGATTGACTGAACGGGAACAAATCTGAACTCATGCACCAAAGAACATCTTTTTCATTAACAGTGGAAATCAATACCAAATTTTTATCTCTATAATGTGATACATGTACTGCCCTTGGTCTGACTGCAATGTTTGCGGAGTATCCTGGAGGCAATCTCACATGGGCTAAAGTTAAAGTGTAGGGTCTTTGGTTGGGTTGTAAATTAGAAAGACTGACTACTGTAAGATAGAATCTAACGCCTGTTTGGGAAACTGCTACTAAATTTAGATTCGCTGACTCCGAAGCTTCGATTGCGGATATACTTACTATAGGTCGGAAATTTTGACTGTCCAATGTTCTGCAATAGAAATTTTGTACCGGTTTACAATTTTTACTGAAAAACAGTTTCGAGTAATCCTTTGATGGCTAAATTGCTTTTATGTGTGTTTATGTAGTACTAATTTTATTACTTTATCTAAACTATCTTGATTCTCATTTGATTTGGTGGGTATAGAAACCAATAAATCAAATATTATTGATCAAATGGTATAACTGGTGATAGATAAAGAAACAATATGTTTTAGATTACTCTACATATGGACTATAATTGAAATCTATTACAAAAAGTTTGATGCCAATATTAATTTTCATACAGTTTCATACAACTGAAAATACTTCTTTCAAAAATATAAGAAATTGGTTTATCAGTCCACTCCATACAAGTTTTATTGTTAACAATGATCAATCCCTCAAGATAATTTAAGGGTACTACCAATATATTTGAGACATAATAAATATTTAAAAGACATACTTGACTGTGCTCATAGCTTGATTAACTAACGTAGTTTGTGACATTTTGATAATTCTTGAAAAATGATTTCCTTTTTCTCCCAAATCACAAACTTCGATGGTTCCTTTATCTGTTAAAGTGTACAATATATGTCTACTTTCATCAATCGAAATTTGACAGATACCATCTTCTTCACTTAATGCAGCATTTAAAAATGAAGGAACTAAGAACGATAACGTACTTGTTGACAGATTAATTTTTTTACATCGTTTACCAAACCATCCACTTTCAGCCTAAAATGTTTTATAAAATGTAAGATAAGCTAAGCAAACTTATTATTTACAACTGCAATTCAAGTACATTCATTTAAACCAAAATAAAGTAATAAAGTGAGAAGAAGTGAAGAACTTTACAGAGATGACTCTTACTGGAAGCAAAAATTAAAATACAAAAGTAGAACAAAAAATTGCAATAAAACAAACAAAAAGCGTAAAAAAAACTTAATAGAACATACAAATAACAACCGACAGTAGCAAACAAATATACTGTCCGTCAAAAAAATCCAGCTATCAAAAATTCGGAACATTTTCATTTCTTGAACTCATTTGATTTGGGTGATTTTTTTGTGAATTGTAGGACAATTCTTTTGTAGCCATACATACATATGGATGTGAAATTTTGATACTAAATAAATAACCAAAAAGCCGCCAAAGGAGTCACTGGTCTAGACAGGATAAGGAATGATAAGATCAGATAAGAGTTAAAACTAATACTAAATGTTATCAAAAAGAGACTAAAATGGATGGATGGACCCAAAAAGACAAGTAAAACGGGTATGCGAGGCAACAGTACATAATAAAAGAGAAAAACGTGAAATCAAGAGACAGCAATAATTTTAAATATGAAGTGACTTGGTCTGGGGTGGTAAAAATGAAAGGACCAAAAGCATAGGCAGATATAACGAACACCCTACATCCATAGGTAGATAGGCTACTGATTATAAATATACATACATTTTTGAAACATTTATAGTAATAAATACCTGATAAGATATTTCAAATAGGTTTCCTTCTTTTGTTCCATAGAAAATTCTACCGTCTTCAGTACTGTTTATAATGGTAACTGTTGCACCATCAGTTGGTAAAGTGAAAACTGGATCTGGTATTAGTTGAATTTCATCAGTATTTTCACCTGCCTTCTCAGTAAACGTTACACCTGAAATTTTTTCACATTATATATACTTGATACTCAATTTTAGTTTATGCCTCAAGTTGTAACTCAATCACCTCCTTTTTTTACACACTTATAAATTTATTTGTGATTCCTTATTCATGTATTTATGAAGCAGAATCCTTTAAATTCATTTTCACGCGTTTCTGAAATTTGAACAACAGATAACAAAATACATTTCTGGATACTTATGAAAATTGCATCGGAAGCCTGTGTAGGCACCAGATTATTTTTCATTTCATGAAAGCTTATTAAGTAATTTTAATTTGTAGAATTGCAGAAAAATTTAGAGCACTAGATTGTTGAAGGTGGATATATCATTGCGAATAACCAACTGAAACATAATCTTTCAAAACAAGAAAGGATAATTTTATTATTTTTTGGTTATCAAAAGTACTTTTATAGAATTACATTGGTGCTCTTAAAATTTCATAATTTAAAAGTAGTTTCAAGCTCTTATGTTGACATTTGCATATATTTAGTTAAAACCACCTTTCAACTTATTCCATATTGATTTTCAATTACCCTGCCAAAATCTCCTACTTATAATGTGATATATGCATATTTGGTATCCTCCTACAGGTTAAAAAATATTAAAAAAATAAAAAAATATATATAATTTAAGAACAAATATTTGACAACTATTTGTATAATAGGAATTTTTGTGGGGATATGGCAATAATATCAGAGTTTACTCTTTTAAGAATTCATTTCTGAGCTTTCGAGTAATATCTAAGAGAGATTGTAGGTAAAATATTTTAATAAATTTGAACATTGGTATAAAAAAAAATTAAAAAAACAATATAAAATTTGAAATATATATAAATAATCAATTATTAAGTATAAATATTATTATAATTGACTGTAATGAATGTATTATTATTAATTGATATGGCTAGTCTTTGTCGCAATCATGTTTTTCATTTTATATCATACCTACTGACAACCCTACCTAAAGTTATGGCTATGCCTGCAATTACAAGCGACCCGAAGATTCCCATCTTTCTATTGTATACCGGACGGCGTTGTACAGGGTTGAGTAGGCAAATAAAAGAATAAAGATGTGAATTATAATGCAAATCGTTTTAAAATTCTGGAGTTTTAGTTGCCCATCTGGTAAGGGTTTTGCATGTTAAATTAGGTTTTATTACTCTCTGTCTATTTCAAACATACTGTAGTGGAGTACAGTACAGTATGTCCTTTTTGTTTTTAAGCATCGATTTGGATAATGCGCGAACAGAAAATTAATATAAATACAAATAGAAAATGTTCAGATTTTTACACGTGGAATAGAAACAAAAATTGGAATGGACTGAATGAATTACCCTAATACTCATTGAAAAAAGTCATTATGTAACAATAATCCAACATTGGAAATTAAATTTCTTCAAGATCGATTAGGTATGCATTTCAATATCCCAAATGATAAAGTAACATATAGTTATGTATGTATACTGTGGTGACATTCACTGAAACCTAAAAAATCTATTGTGCACCTTTCTTCTACTTAATACCTTAGGAAGGTCTCAGAGACAAGTAGTTCATTTATATCTGTATCCTAAAGGATCACAAAATACAAAGTAATGTAATTAAAAAGTTTTTTTCATTTCTACACAAAACGACTTCTTGGTGGTTTCTATTATTGAAACTAGATTTAAAGTATATATAAATTTCTTATTTACATTTATTTATTAATGTGATGTTATCATTGTTGATACAGAAAATTATAATAAATGATTAGATAGGTAGAGTTAAACAATGAATTGTACTATTTTGATGTAATTTGATTAATGTTAAATAGTCATTATAATTCAATTTTTACTTACCTAATACTACAATATCAACTGAAGTTGCCAAAATAAGCAAATATTTGATAAATGAATGAAAAACTCCAAGTTTGGGTTTTACCAGACCAACACATAAAATTGTTTCACTTATACCATCAAAATATGCTAAATCTGTATTTTGTTCATAAGTCCATACATAAATATCACTATCAACCGTTAACCATGCTCGATTTATTTCACAAAATAACCCCATCATACAGTGACATTGGACTCCTGTTATAAATTTGTTAAGGACAAACTCAAAATACATTTCTGTTCAATTTTAACTGCAATACAGTTTGATTTATTCGTAATTATTTAAGCTGAACTCATTTTCCAACATTTATCTGTAACTTTTTTAATTACTCAATATATGTGTCTAGTCGACCGCGCTAAACGGACAAATAATTTTTTTAGTCATCTGAAAATTTCAGAAAAAAAAAGTAATTTCAACAAACACAACGCTTGATATGAATTACTACAAGTATATATAAAAAAATTTTTGAAATAAATAAAAAATTATAATAATAAAAATAAAACTCAGCTGTTCTACTAGTTAGTCAGTGATAAGAATATTTTAGAAATTCCCTTCACCTTATATCTGTATATTTTTAATTGTGGTGTCATAGAAAATAATATTTATGTAATGATCATATTCTCTTATTAATACTTTATTGTTCTTACATACAGGTAATTTTACCTCGTAAGTTATTCCTTTATTCATCAGGTACATCGATGCATCATTTTCTGAATGTATTTTATTTTATATGGTGAATAAAATTATTATTATATTTATTATTACTATGTTGTAAGGTTAGGTTAGGTTTGTTTTATATTTTTTTCCTCCATTAATACACAAATATTTTATTGAATAGTAGCGTAAGTTCAGTAGGGGGAAAATGTGACAAATATTTTAGTGAATTTTTTAATATAATTATTGTTTAAAGAAATAAAGTAATGCAAAATGTTACAAACTAATTTTTTTATTTAATTATTTAGAATTATTACAAGGTAAGTAAGATTTATGATTTATATTTAATAATAATAATTACTTATTAGATAGATTATTTGAAACAATTTATTGATGTGTATATTTTTTATTACATACATATCGGTGATTATTTTAATAATTTTTTTTGTATTTTAAATAAATAAATGAAAGTAAATTTAAATACCAATCAATAAATTAAATTGAAAATCAGTCATTTATAAAATTGACAGCTGTCAATTATTAGACACTGAAAGAGAAGTAAAAGGTACATAAAATTTACAAATAAATGAAAAATTTAATTCTTATAGGGATTTGGAAAAAAGAATAATTGATTATCAAAATTTTTTACACTGTGTTCTTCACAAAATAGATGGTGTAACAATAAAAAAATGCCAGAAACAAGGCATAAAAAGACATATAAACCCAAACTTACGCTACTATTCAATAAAATATTGGTGTATTAATGGAGGAAAAATAATTTAAAACCAAAGGAACTGGAACAAGCACATTCCAGAAGCAATGCCAGGCCTCCTTTAAAATTAACGTTACAGAAGATGTAACAGTTTATTTATTTCAACAATTAATTTAACACACAATCACTAAACAAGTAAAGAACTCTACGAACATCTTCCTCAAGTAAGAAGAATGACACCAATTAGTAGTTGAATAAAAAAAAATATTTGCCCGATTAGCAGTCAACTAGCAACACCCATATATAAAATAGATGGAAATAAAAATTACATATTCATCATATCAGCTAATTTGGAGAATGTAAAGAGCACAAACCTTATATTTATAAATACATGTTTTACATTACATAATGGATCAACATTTATTGCATCAGCACACATATTTTGTTTCACCCTTAAGCAGTAGTTTTCGTAAATTCATTGTATTAGTTTCTATATTTGAATTACAGATTTGATAGTTGCTGATTCATCATTTAAATTCTCTTTAAAAGCTACTTTTAGATTTTTCTATAAAGCTCTTTGGTCTTAATGTACCCAATATTCCTATCAATAACTATAAAGTGAATATACAATGCTGCAATAATTTATGTATTAAAAAAAATGCATGGTACAGAGATTTTCTACATGTTGGATTAAAAATAATCACTGTACTAGCTGCTCTTCACATTTACCACCAAATTTATTTGTTAAAAGGATACGTGCAAAGTGGTCAACAATTTCTGATGGTAAAGGTACATTATTCACGCATTTTATTTGCGTCATATGGTTCATAACGTGTGATACCCCACTCGGCCCACTCAAAGTTGGATAATCATGATCTGCAAAACCACTAGCTGTAGATCCATTTTGAGGGTTGATATTCATCAAATCTATTAATTTTGGAGAGTTACTGTCAAGCAGTGACGCATTATCAATATTTCTTGAAGTCAATTCCATTTTTTGTATTGGATTTTGAGTGGAATCAAGCCGAATATTGTAAGTTGATGATTTATTCATATTTGCGGTATGCTATTTTACATAAGTTTCCAAAGTTACTTTGTAGCCACAGTTCTTGCTATAAAATTTTAGTCTAAAATGAATTCTTCTCGTTAAAACTATAAATTACGTACACATTTTAATTTACAACTTAAAACCAATTTAATACGATAAATGACGATAACGACCTGACCAAACGGAACAAGCAAAAATGACAAGTTTGAATTTTTGTAGTTAGATTAAATTCATCTTCGTTTTTAGCTACTCGCGGTCTTTTACTTTGATGGTCAGCTCAACGTTAGTTACAAAATTATAACTAAATAAATACTTATAACAATTTACTTTTACTCAAAATTATAAGTTAAATTTATGTTCTTTCACTTTGAAAGAGCTTCTGGTTACTGTTAGTTTGCTATTTTTTACAATCTGGCCTCCTAAAGCTTACTGTTGTAGTACGTAGAGGTGACTCTTAACATGTGATAAAAAGAATAAGCATTTTTTCAATGTAAACGTCTTACCGCGAAGATATTTCTCTCTTTCAAAAAGTGTTATTATAATTTTATGTTGTTTAATTTTAGTAAATATCTTACATATTCTGTCAAAATATGGACGTCGTAAATACTCAGGAAATGATAAATGTTATAAAGGGTAAACTTATTTCATTTATTATCCCATCAATAAAAAAAAAATTTGTAATACTCCATTCATACAATATTTTAAGTGTTTATAATTATGGGCCCACTCAAAAGGGTACCAAGGAGATGATTTGTATATAACTTTACACAGAGAATGATGAAGCTCTAAAGAGTAAAGTAATTTTATATATTATGTCTTAGTTTTTGTAATATGTATTTTGTTGTCAAAGGATTTGTTTTAAGGATTTAGTCAACTTCTTTAAACACAAGTAAGTCTCCCTAAGAAGTTTATTTACTTAAAAGGAGTGTTTGTCCGCAAAAACTTTCTTCAAGAGCCAGTTATAGAATTTCAGAAAAAAACAATTATATTCTGTTTTATATTTGCATTGTAGCACTGACCCTGAATAATGCAATATTTTAATAAAACTTTATGTAATTTAATAGTTTTAAGTTTCAGAAGTAATATTTTGTGGAGTTTTACATCAAGAAGTTCAATTGATAATTGAATATTAACATAATTTGTCATTTTAGATGCTGGAATGTATGAAGGTCATATGTCTAAAGAACAAATGGAACTTTATTATAAAGCTATAGTAGATTCTAAGGATGGATCCACAGCCGAACAAGATTCTCGTATAATTAATGACAGTCCTGAGGATATGTTTGCAATAGAATTGGATCCCACTGCTCCACCCAGTCCAAATAAAACTTCTGTTGAAACTCGGTTAGAAGATAGTGATTCTGAGTCTAGTGCATTCAAACCTAAAGTTATGAGTTATAATAGAAAAAATAAAGGTTGGGATTTAAACATTATATTTGTGAAAATGAAAACTAATTCATATATTCCTTTAAACAAAAATAGATAAGGAACATATCAATAAGAACATCTCTGCGGGAACTCAAGAAGATGAAAGCATTCCACAAGATGCAACAAAAGCATGTTTTAGCTTTGATGATATGCCCAAAGATAATGACAGTCCTTTAGTAATAATTCATCACCCACCATCATACATAAACATACAAAACAGTGAAAAATTTATAAGGGCTGATGTTGCTACTAGAGCTATGATGCTATTCAAGTACCATAGTGATATGGAAAAATTAAGATCTGCATTGTCAAGACAATCATTTTTTCCAGCTCCACGACCAAAACCTATAGAAATAACTACTTCTGCTTATGCCTTTGAAACAGTTAATGAAACTGAAGAAACATATATTAGTAGGTGAGTGAATAATTACTTCAGATAAAATAAATTCTACGTGATGTATACATGCTGTTCAATACGGTCCAAACTGAAATAGATGATGCTCAGCTTCAAAATACTACGATATGATGCAACTTGCTTGGCACAATAGATCTTTTAGGTTTCAGTGAATGTCACCCCAGTATACATATAACTTGCTTTGATAAAATATTGATAATAAAAAAGATAGAAATGTTTTTTCTTAGTAAATTGAGAGATTTTGGATATATGAACATAAAAATTTGAAGATATAGGTATTGAGATATATAAAATCATAATTTAATATCCGTTTTGATGTATTTTTTAGGGGGTGTCACATGAGCTGGGGTAAGTGTGTGCGGTGTGCGTAGACGTACCCATAGTTTTTCTTTCAGGAAAATGCCTCGTAACTATCGAAGAAAAAATCCAGATAAGCGGCAAGTCACCAAATAGCAAATAGATGAGGCAAAAAGGTTTATGGAACATGGTGTGAATCAACAAACAGCCGCTGATAGAGTTGGGATCAGCGAAACTGCCCTTAGAAAAAGATTGTCTTTACAGTGTGTTGCAACGTCCTTAGGATGTTTTAAGCCTACTTTTACAAGTGTTCAAGAAAATGAGATCGTCGGATATTGTTTGAACTTGGACATTCTTTTTTGACTTGTTTTCCAGTATGCAGAACTAAATAAAATGTCTAGTCGGTTTGACAAAGCTACAAAAATGGCAGGACGTGACTGGGCTGGAGAATTCCTTAAGCACGAGAGACTGTGATTACGTCAATCAATTTCAACAAGTCTTGCAAGGGTAATAGGTTTTAGTGCAAGTTGACAGATTCTTTGGTAACTTAAAGGAACTGTATGAAAAATACAATTTTAACCCGAATCGCATCTTTAACATGGATGAAACTGGGATGAGTATGGTTCCCAAAAAGACACCCAGAGTCGTATCCGTGAAAGGAAAAAAAGTGGTAGGAAAAGTTGTAGTTGCAGAAAGAGGCATCACAATAACCAGCTGCTGAAGAATGCATTCAGTGTTTCAAATGTGAAGAGTGGTGGCATGAACAATGCACCTCTTATGAAACAGGGGTATTTTTATGCGATTCATGCAAATAAATATGTGCGCACACTTAGCCTGAAGGCCGCGAACAGTTACCCCAATGGTAGGACAATTAAGTGTGCGCATAATAACTTGTATTGGTTTTTTAATAATAAGACTGAGAATCCCAAAGTTTATGTTTTTTATTTTTCGTATGTTTATTGGTAATGTACCAATGTAATAAATACTTGTGTTTGTACTTCCTAAATATAATAGTTTTCTTTTTAATATACTTTAAACGTGAAAGTGCGTTCACTTACCCCAAGCGACTCATTGCTTTCAAAAGTTACTAGTTTTTGAGATAATTGCATTTTAACTCCCTACATAATTTTCATTTTAATTATTATCATTATCATGTATTAATACAGTAACCATTTTGAACTCCAATAACCTTTAATAAGAAAAAAAGTAACAATTTATTCAAAAATTCAACAAACAAATTTAATTATTTTTTTACAGCAATTGTTCAATATGTCCACCATTCATCTTGATACATTTATCAATAAGTTTCATCACCTAATATTGCATAATGCCATTGATTTCTCGCCAAAGTTGGGCTCGACTATTTATAAGGTTTTTGTAAACTATGTTTTTCATTGTGCCCCAAATATTAAAATCAAGGGGTTACATTTTGGCTAAGGAAATGAACTACCATGACCAATCAAGCGTTCATGTAACAGGGTGTTTAAATAGTTTCGTACTTCAAGAGTGTAATGTGCAGAAGCCCTGTCATGCACAAATAACATGTTATGTCTCATATCTAGTGGTAGGCAATTCATCCAGCATATCAATACAATAATTTTGCAAGAAATGTAAATCATTGTTAGCATTTAATCTTTGGGACTACTCATATGTCCCTAGAAAGTGTTCACCAATGACCCCACACTAAATATTGATTTTAAATTCGTGTTCAAAACGCCGTTATCTTTTTGCATGAGAATTTTCAATGTTCCAAAAATGGTTAGTCAATGGTTACTTAGATAGAGCAAGTTTACTTATGCATACCAACACATTTTCCAATTGGCTAGTTTGTCATAGAATTATTATAAATATTTTGAATATGAATGATTTTCAATGCATTAAATTTGATATTGTTTTGGTAAATTATCTAGGGCAGGTCGACAGACAAAAAGAAAAGTCTACAATGACGATGAAGATTTTGAGTCATCTACTTCCAATAAGAAAGCAAAATCTAAATCTGTGGAAAAACCTAAATGGCAGTCTAAAACAAAACCTCCCAAGAAAACAGAACCTGCACAAGAATCAATGGAAGCTGAGACAACCGAAGGTTAGTGATAAAGTTTAATCTTCTAACTGCATAATAGATTTATTCAAATTTGATTAAAAACTATTTTTTTCTACTCCTATACTTCAATTTCATCAATAGATATGAAGAATGTGTACTTTAATAATATCCATAAGAATACAGATTTTGCAGTGGCCATATTTCTTGACATCGAAGGAAAATTTGACAATGCACTACCGACCTCCATTGGTTCAGCTTTGGCTGAAAAGGGCATTAAACCAACCATTACTGGCTGGATATATGCCATGCTCACTAATAGAACAGCCACTACTCTTCAGGATGATTAGCTTTAAGGTTTCCAGGGTCTGCCCACAAGGAGGAGTACCTACTATCTCCCCTACTGTGGTCACTCTTGATGGATGACTTGCTTAGCGCTCTCAAAAGAAGAGGGGTAGAACTGCAAGCGTCTGCAGACGACCTTGTCATCCTGGCAAGGACCAAGTCAGGAAGGGTAGCATATAATATCCTCCGAAATACATTGGACGATATCCACAGTTGGTGCCAGAGGGAACAGATGTCTGTTAACCCTGGTAAAACTGTAATAGTCCCCTTCACTAGGAAAAGGAAATTGGAAGATCTTCTACCACTTTCCTACAATGGTGAGGTTATTCCATTTGCAGCGGAAGTAAAATATTTGGGGATTATCCTAGATACAAAACTTACATGGAACGCTCACTTGGAAAAAGTTTTCCATAAAGTACATGTCGCAGGATCTGTGGAAAATCTTGGGGCCCAAACAAATCCATTGGATATATGTTAATCGATTTTTTCGAAACAGTCTACTGGACAACCATCATATTGTAAACAAAGTTTCACCCCATTCATATATTCATATCCGTAATACCCGTTTCAACTATAGATTAATTGTCCTTCGTCATCGAACTGAACAGTATAAACACTCTTTTACATATCAGATTGCAAAAATTTACAAGGAACTTTCTGAACTTGTCAACCAAAAATCGATTAAATTATTTAAAATTTTGCTCTAAAATCAGTTTTGTTTCGCGAATAAAGTATGAACTTTGGTATGTAGTATTTTATTTAGTGTATTTCTTTGATATACTGTAGTTTTTCTTGTTATTATTATTATCGTTAGTATTGAGTTACCTATTATTATTATTGTATTTGTATTGAAAAGTGTTAGAGCCACATATTATTATTAAGTTATTCTGTGAATCAGTCAACGCCTAAGATGAAAAACGGAGACTGCCATATCCATTTAGTGTGGAACTCACCTGATCTTCGATCCGATTTTTTCTCGCTCTTATTAATTTTAATATATTTATTTGTAACTGTAGGGTGTTATGATGAGACAAAATTAAAGACCTTTATTATTATTATCATATATTTTACTAATTTTTTTTTTAATATCAGTAGTTCAAAAGGAAACACCAAAACAATCTACCAGATCAAAGAAATTGTCAAATGCCGAAATAATGAGTCGATCTAAACTATTTGAAGATTCTCCTATAAAAAGGTAGGTGAACAATATTTGTACAGTAGTTTTTTTTGAGAATTTTCAAATATGATGCCATTTATTTTTAGTCGTTTACATAAAAGAGTATTGAAATTAAAAAAACAAACCTAAATATTTTATAAGCAAAAATACAAGAAAAAATAGGTATTCTATGGGATTGAGTTTTAAATTTGAGTGAATAAAAAATCATTTTTACAATCATAACATTTCTGTAACAAAGCTGAATAAACTTTAAAGTAACATTGGTTACCAAATCCTAGATATTCACAACCTTCAAAGGCCGTTCGTACATCGCGCTTCAATACTTTAAACGAATGTGTACCATGTATGGATACAGACCATTTTCGTTCTGTGCCATGCATACCACTGAAGGACCAGTGTTGCCAGAGAAATCTACCAGGATTTTAATGAATACTTCTTTTATAACCCTAAACAACTCTTATCAAAGTAACACACAATTTGAATTTAAATAGTATCAGCAATATACAATTTATTATGCAACATTTGAGATCCTTTGCCATCCATCAGTAAGATGAAAAACACCAACAAAGGCAAACGTAAACACTATACCCACAAAGATAAGTTTGGGTGAAAGTAGCCCAGGCCGTTGAATTGAATCTTTGTACCATTTCCCATGTTATCTACTTCCATTCCAGAAGCTTCGTGTCTTCTATAAAGGCCACTAGTTTGACTGGAGGGATTTTCAGTAGTTGTAATGGTTGTATTAATTCCTTTCCAAAGTGCTTCCGTCTAAGTACTTGTAAGTTCTCGCAGAAGTAGTGTATGTGAGTAGGTGTTTCATCATCAAGAACACATTTTCTACACATAGGTTCACTAACTTTTCCCATTTTGTGCAGATGTGCAGTGTCCAGTCACCAGGTCGGTAACTGTCTTCAAATGTCTCTTAACCAGTTTCAATAGCCTGGTTGAGAGTTCCTAGTCTACCTTGTTCAGTAAACTCTTTGTATGGAGGTGCCCTTGTGTCAACCTCCATTTGAGTTGGTGTTCCCTATCTAGCCAGTTCCCGATTTCCCCTCTTATGCAATCTTTTGTGATTCCACAAAACGGTTCCGGACCTATGAAGTCTCTTTTAGAGCCTTCTTTAGCTAACTGGTCCGCCATTTCATTACCTGCAATCCCCTCATGTGCCGGCATCCATATTAGAGACACTTTGTTGTCTCTTGCCAGCCTGTTATGGGATTCTTTGCAGTTGAACCATATTGGTACTATTAATCTTCGTGTTCATAATCAGATACAAAAGGTTTGTTCCAACTGGCATTTAGGAACCGTTCTGGAATCGTATCGAGTACTGTACAGTGCTCAAACTCGATTTATCACCCCTTCCTTAAAGTAGTTTTTATTCCGACCCAAGAACGATACTAAGATCAGTTGGAACGCGAAAGAAATACACCCCTTGCACGAATGATACCTAGAACGGTTCTATCGCCAGTTGGAACGAACCTTATAGTATTATTATTTCTGGTAGATCTGGTAGAAATTTCAAATAAAACTTCATTTATCAAATTAATACAATAATAATAACACAGAAAATGCTATTTTCACACTAATAAAATAATCTAGAAAACAACATGAAGATAAAATGTATTTCAGTCTTTTGCTAGCATGCTTCTGGAAAAAACTTTCGAAACATACTATAGAATTCTTTGACTCCATCAAATATTGTTCTGGCTCACAGGACTGAGTACAATCTTATCCCACGAAGGCGCTGGCGTTTAAAGTGTTGAGGGATTTATGGTTGTAACAGAAATATTTTCACAACATAATCATATAAATTAAGTTAGTTAAACTAGTTATTGGTATATTTTCCGTTGCTCCATGGACAATAATCAAAGTAATCAAATTATAAAAGAAAAGTGACTTTTAAATATCGTGTATTCCTGAATAGACACGAAAGGGTCTCAAATGAATTTGAAAAATTAGTTGCTAATTAGTTGCTCCATGGACAATGATCAGAGCAATCAAATTATAGTAGAAAAGTTACTTTTTAATACCTTATTTTTTCTGAATAGACACGAAAGCGTTTCTAAAGACGACAATGCTAACTTTTTTTAAAAGTTACCCCTGTCATATAATATTATACGGTAAAATCATACAAAAACACACCAAAAATTAGTTGCTCCATGAGCAATGATCAGAGTAATCAAATTATGGCAGAAAAGTGACTTTTATATATCTTATTTTCCTCAACAGACACAAAAGCGTCTCAAATGATAGTTTTTAACCAAACAAGTTTGTGGTATCCCTCCTCGAATTCAGATTTTTATGTTTTTCCTTGCATTAGTTATTCCTTTTCCTATCCCTCTCCAACTCCGTTTTCCATGTTCAAAATTATTCCGTCGTTTGGTTGTTTTTTGAGCTAATTTGCCAGGCCTATTTGGAACATTTATCATTTAAAAAAAATTATTTCTAGATCGACAAGATCTGAGAAATTATTCGATAAATTAAAAGAAGAATCGATAAAAAAACAAAAAGATGAAAGAAAGTTGGAAGCTTTTGAAAAAACTTTGATGAATGAATCAAGTCAAAATGAAAGTCAGAAAGATGAAGACATGATTCAAGTCACCGATGAAGAATATCCTAAACGAGTAATTCCTCCCATTCCTACCAGGAGGAAGCCGATTAATAGCAGAGCGCAACAACAAAAATCGAATTCTAAGAGTGAGTACCTATATACATAGTGAATAATGGGATGTAGGTTTATAACGAAACTGTAAAAGTTTTAAAATGTTTGTTACTTTAGTAGTTTGTATATTGATAAAAGCCTCCGAACATTGGACATACTAGAAGTGTAAACAGACGTATTATCCTATAACAACATAAACAATGTCAAAGTTTATTTATTTATTTTGCTATGTCGTATTATTTAAATGTAATAATCATCCAATTACTTGAATTTTTTTGTGGTTCCCCAATATGTCCTTTAATACTTATAGTCTAAGATCCGAAGTAAGGTCAACCTTCACCTTCACAGACTATTTTTAATTATTAAAAAAATGAAAGTGCGCATGCTCGGTATTTATACGACAGAGAATGAAATTTTGTGTATATTATATTTGAATGACATTTTTACATTTTGGACTAACTAATGACTTATAATATTGTTATTATTGCATCGAAAACACGTGTTATTCTGTATCGTTGTGATAAAAAATGGCTAAAAAGTATTTTTGTGTGGCTCGGACGATTCTTTAAATGATTGTACTGATGAAACTTTTAAAAATTGCTTTTCGTAAAAAAACTTAATTTTTTTTTTAAATAATTAAAAATAGCCTGTCCAGGATTTTTTAAGGCAACTAAAAAACTTAATTTTTTTTTAAATAATTAAAAATAGCCTGTCCAGGATTTTTTAAGGCAACCCATTTTTAATATATTTTCTAATATACTAAATTTATTATAAAACATGTTTCATTCTATTATCAGCACGGTGAAGGTCGATCTTACTTCGGATCTTCTACTATTATACACTGTGTCCGTAAAGTATGGAACAAATTCATTTTTAGCTAAACAGACCATTTTAAGGAATAATCCTGAAACACGTCGATTTTTGATTTTAATTTACCGTATTTTAAAATAATAATCTAATATACAGGGTGAATTACTTTCGAGTAATGACGTCACCGTCATTTTTTTTAAATGGAACACCCCCATTTTGTCTCAATTTTCGGATTACTCTAGCCTAGCTGATTCCAAAAATGTATCACATGTTGATTCCAATTAGTGCAGGGTGGACAAAAATACAATAGTTTTGTGTGTGCTCATAAAGTAACGCGAAACATTCTTTATTAGTTAAATTAGCAATATTATCAAAAATACTTATTTAAACTAATTGCCGCTAGACAATAAGTATTTTTGATAATATTGTTAATTTAACTAATAAAGAATGTTACGCGTTACTTTATGAGCACACACAAAACTATTGTATTTTTGTCCACCCTGTACCAATTGAAATCAACATATGATACATTTTTGGAATCAGCTCAGCTAGTGTAATCCGAAAATTGGGACAAAATGGGGGTGTTCCATTTAAAAAAAATGACGGTGACGTCATTACTCGAAAGTAATTCACCCTGTATATTAGATTATTATTTTAAAGTACGGTAAATTAAAATCAAAAATCGACGTGTTTCAGGATTATTTCTTAAAATGGTCTGTTTAGCTAAAAATGAATTTGTTCCATACTTTACGGACACAGTGTATAATTAAGATAAATGTATGAAAAGCGATTTATTTAATCTTTGACAATATACAAAATTTCATTAATACAAGAGTCAATTTGAAGGTTTATCTAATTCTGCATTTTTCAGTAAATGTGAAAAAACCGCTTATATTGAATGTTTACGTTTTTTGACAGATATTTGTTTTGATTTTTACTAAATACGTTATGGCGGTTGTATTCAACTATGGTAGATATTGTGAAGAAATTTTAATGTAGATCAATTCCAATGCAAAATAGAAAGTATAAGTGATGTTTACAATACATCCTTTCACAGGTAAGCAACAAGTTCTGAACAGTTCTACAGTTTTATAGATCTGAAATTAACAGTGTCGTATCATTTGATATATAAATACTATTTACTCATTCTAATAAGAATACAAATTTATGAATGTGTAACTATACATGTTTATAATTCAATATCGACGGCAACTAAAATTCATTCTTCGAGTAATAAATAGATCTAAGATAAATATTTCTATTAAATTTAAATCCTCACACAGCACGGCAGTGTTATTGGAATCTGTGACCTTTGCTGTGTGTATTCCTATCCTTGTTTTGGAATGAGAAAATCGATTTAGTGGTTGGCTGTAAACAAAGTGTGTTGTCAGTGTAGAGGGTTATTCATCTAGTCTGTTTAATGATCGAAGTAAAAGCAGTGGTGGCTCATGGAATTTGGCAGTAGGTGGGCATATAAAATTGAAGACCAGAAATGACAAATTTTCTTGATACTTATTTGTATACCAATGGTTGTGTTAACAAAAATATACAAGTATTAGAAAGAGTCTTTAACGTCATTCTATTTGCGTAAAACCGAATCTACCAGATGACTCGCCCGTGATCCTACTTGGGACCCGATACTCGAATCTGTAGGAATTGGATCCTATAGGAATATAATCCCATGCTTTTATTTCTCATAGGAAACCCTATTTTGGCATGTCATCTATTCTTCAATCCGATGAAATAGTTTTTCTCAGACCATTGAAGGAGTGAGGTTTGTCGTTGGTTTCTTGATTTTATCGAATACACCAATGAAAAAGGTAGATTTTCGATAGGGATTTAATAAATATATTTTTTCTACAACAAACTCATTTCACCGGCCTAAATCCAATCATAAACCACCATATTTTGTACACAATTTCTACTCGCATCAATTTCTATAATATGTAAGCTACTAGGGAACAAATACGTTTTTAAATATTTCGTGTCTGCTCCACGTTTAATGTGGTAAAATCAAAGTAGGTTATTTCAAATTGTGACGTTCGGCAGTCGCGATTAAATGTCATGTCAGTTTGTTTCTATCGATGTTTTTGTATGTGACGCTTAATTTCGTAGTTAGTTTTTATGAATCTACATTATTTACAAAATTGCGTACAATAAGAAAAATATAACTTTATTGGGACATCCAGTATATTTTAAAATGTGATCTATATCAATATTCAAACTACTGAAGTGACACATATCTTAAAATCTTAACCGTTTAGCTATAAACATTCTTCACGTTGGTCATGACTCACCCCGTATATTTTTTTCATACAAATAATATACTGTGATATCAGTTGTGGTTAATTCTGCAAACTAATAATTCAGTTTCTATTTTTATTCCAGATTCCTCTCAAGATAAAGACGTAGACTTATTCTTCGAAACAATTGGTCCTTCTACAAGTCGTACTGTTGTTTCTACAAATGTGGAATGCCCAATTTGCTTAAAAAGGTTTTCTGAAAATTCAGTTGCTGTAAGCGAAAGTTTATTATTTAACATACTGTATTCCAAAGATATTTTCCTTCTTAATACATCATTTGGAAAAACATCACTTCTCTCTATTTGATGCTTTCAAACAAAGCATTAAGCTACATTTATATACTCTGTTGCTCGTTATTTGTGATTCCCGTTGCTCAAAAATAAAACATTGATATCACACATGTGTTTATAAATCGTTGTTGTCGTGTTGTTCGTCGTTTCCACGTTTTTCGTCGTTGCTCCCAATTAACCAAATTTTATATCTTGTTATTCGTGCTTCGCCAATGAAAACTGAAATTAGTGCCACGTGACTTGATAACTGCCAATCATATCAAACTCCACATATTTTGATAATAGATTTGATGCAAAGACGAAAAACAATAACCAAACATAAATAATCTGTCAAGTAATAGATACTAATCAAATTTCATCATCACCCACTACCTTTAGGTATATTTTTTTGTTAAAAAAAATGTCCCATTTTGCGGACAGATTCTGTCAATTTTCCCGTTTGAATGGATGATTCCAGTAGTTCATTCAGTATTGCCACTACAAAATTTTCGGGTCTAAAACGACCGACATTTTCTAGGCCTTTTTGGGTACGACTCAAAGTCGAGACAGAAATAATTTTTGATTTCAAAGATTTCTAGATGTTCCCGAATATCTGAACCGGACTATTAATGTTGTTATTGAAACAAATAGAAAAACCTAGGGGACTTTAGTTTTTACGTTTGCTTCATGGACGAAATCTAACAATTCAATGTCACATGTATTGTTTTTGACATTTGAAAACAATGTACAACAAAAACTGAGACAATAATTAACCTCAAAGTATACTAGATTAGATCACAAATTACTCTGAATTACTCATTTAGATTAGATCAACGTTTGAGAAAAAACGAAACTGTAGTTAATTTAAAATGTCAAAAACAAGACATGTGACATTGAATTGAAAGGTTTCGTCCATGCAGCAAACGTAGTCGCCTAGGTTATTTTATGTTTTTCAATAACAACATTAATAGTCCGGTTCAGATATTCGGGAAAATCTAGAAATCTTTGAAATAAAAAATTCTTTCTGTCTCGACTTTGAATCGTACCCAAAAAGGCCTAGAAAATATCAGTCGTTTTAGACCCGAAAATTTTGTAGTGGCAATACTGAATGAACTACTGGAATCATCCATTCGCGCCGCTTATCTATTCTCCATGTAAGTAAGTAAGTAATATTCACATAAAATTTTTTATTCATTTATACGTGCTCTGTGGGGCTGGAATTTCGTACGTTTCGTTATTCTTAACGTTTCAATTATTCATTCCTCGTATGCAATGTCAGAAATTATTGTTTTAGGAACACGCCTCAAACTGTGGAGAAGAGCAAATAGTCACTAGGAACACCTCTAGACACAAAATAACTTGTCCAATATGCGACAAAGTAATTACAAGCAACTACGAGCTACACATCAGTATGTGTAAAAAACAGCATGAAAAATTGGATAACGAAATAGAGTAAATTATTGTTTTGTTGATGATTTATACAATGTATGTTTTTGTTTACTTCTAAAAAATTATATTTGCAAAAAACAACGGACAATTATATCTTTTAAATTGTAGAGATGTGTTATCTTGTATAGAAAAACATAAAAGGTTTGTTCCCGAAACGAGTACCAAGTAGGTTCCAAACAAATGTGTGTTGGAACAGTTCTGAAAAGTAATATTGGCTGAATATTTTGATAAGAAAGAAAAGAAGATTATTCGATCTCCAAACTGTCCTGAAATGCTATTTACACATTCTTTGTGAATTCTATAATGTTTAACAAATTCAGTGTCATTATATTGCTGAATCGTTTTATCAATATAGTTCTCATTTTCTGGGCGCTGTCGATCTTGTAATAATTCCTCTTTAAATTCTGAAAACTCACTATTTATCTTCAGACATATCCAAAAATTCAACTTCTGGTTCTCTCTCAATAGAAAAGCATCCATTTTGATAACAATAACATATACGAACTCAAATCAATATTAAACAAATATAACATAACCAAAAAGCAAAGATATTAAAAAGTAAAAGTACTAAAAAAAGAAGTCATTTTATATGAAAACGCATGCGCCAAATTAAAAGTTCTCTTTTTATTCTGGAACCAAGAGAACGAGTAACGATCTCTTTTTGAACAAGTTACTAGTCTTGCGGGAACACCAAACAATTATAATTTGCTCTGAACTCTGCTGGAACGCTTATTTTATACTGCGCCTACTCAATATGTCCATAACAGTTAGGAACTCGCTTCGGGAACAAACCTAAAAAAACATCTATAAAGTGGAATTCTCATTCAGGAACGGTTATAAAATAACAGCGTTGCCAATCCTTCAGTCATTGTATGTTTTGCCACTTTTGTAAACAATAAACAACTAAATATCTGGTTATATTAAGATTGTTTAAGTAAAAAGTTTTAGAATATTCGTAAATGTGATGATTTCTAGAATGCTTTTATTAAGGTAATTTGTTAGTTAATCACAGCTATTTGATTATATTATTTACATTGATACTTTAGTGAACATTTATTTTATATTTAATAAAAGTGGTTTAACACACCTTCAACTAAATAAATCTTAGTCGTTTTCTGCTCGGAGTTTTTACACCCGAGGTAAGTCTGTTTGTCTTGTCATACTTGACTATTGTTAATTCCTCTATTAACTTACGATTCGTCCATATAAATGATATTAGTTCCTTATTCCTCAGTTTTTTTATTTCCAACGAAATAGGCGCCTCCAAACGACTGGTTTTCTAGTAATATTGAATTTCCCTGCTTGCCAATTGTCAATTTACTTTTAGAAAAATTTCGAAAATGTTCCTTTTCTTCAAGAGTTTGTGGAATGTTTTCTATAAAAAAAATCGTGCACTACTTGTTTTATTCTATACTGTATTTCCTTTTCCGTAGGAGCAAAGTGCCTCATTATTTATTCAAAAGTACTATAAATATAGGGTGAGTCTTTCTTTTTTTCCATGTGGAATAAAATGATAAAACAGGTCGGTTTTACCAAAATTAAATCGACACGTCCTGTATCGCCTCAAATACAATAGTAAAATTGACAACAATGGATGGGGATTCATTAATATGATAAGACGGTGGCCAGAGTCGTGCAGTCAGTTTAAGGGTTTTGCCGAGTAGGGGTGGGTCTTACAGGTTTTTTATTCTGTTAAATAATTTTGTATTAGGAGAAATTTATATATCTGGATTTTTTCTATTAGTATAGGCTGAAGTATGGTTGATAAGTATTTAATAAATTACAAAAAAGAATCCTAAAGATCTAAAAGTTATATAAAAAGCCAAAGATGAAGATAATAATTATTTCAAAAAAGTCACAAACAAATATTATTTATTTTGCTTTATTAAAAAGAAGCAACATACAAAATTGCCAATATTTGCTCACGGTGTGTCCTTCGTTAACCTAGGTTTCGTCTAAATAAAAAAATGTTTCTCGCTTCCCTTCGGTACTCTTTAATTTGCCTTGAATATTTCCTTCTCCAACAGATTATTTCTTCCATATCTATTAAAATAGATTTTCTATTTTGCTTTTGCCAAGAAAAATTTAGTTCGTGTAAAATTTTCCACAACTTTTTCCTTCCCATTTCTGGTACATTTTCATTTTCTTTTATTACTTTCAAAATTTTGCACTATTACATAAACCCATTCAGGTCTTTACCGGAAAATGTAACGCCAATGGTTTATTGCCGTTTTATGGGTGTCGACCCTTTCCTGTGCTCCTATATGCAATAGGAAATCGAGTATAGAGTTTCATTTATTGTATATGAGCGTATACGTCGTCCGATGGCTAGAGAGAGTATGAATATTGCGACCTATAAAGAACATCTAGTCTAGTCCTGAACTAGCAAAAACAAATTTTAAGAATGCCGTGTTAGGTATCAAATGAAACTGAAAAAATTGTGAAACAAGAAAATATTCTCATCTGAAATTGTTATGTACAAACTATTCAATATTTATCGTCTATTAAATAACAACTTACATGTAAATATATTTTAATGGAATTAATACATATTTATATAGTGATGTTCTGAGAATAGTCGTGGTCGTATGCCATTTACCCTAACAAAACAGTTGTAAGCGCCGATCATTTGCTTAAAGGTCGAAAATAGCATAAATGATAGTAATTGTTCGTTGTTGGTTGTCCGTTATTCGTTATATAGGTATTATATTTTTTTACTAATTAAAATATACATTTCATACGTTTTGTTTTACTTGCCTTTTATTTTGAGCATTCACAAGATTCTTTCTACGGAGTCGACTGCCGAAATTGGGTCGATAAAACAACCTGATGGCACACTCACGACCTTTATAGAAACGTTGGAGCTTTGATAAAAAATCACTATTCTGGAATTTTGACTCTGGATAACAATCGACCTCCTTTATTTGAGGGCGCCAGACGTCCCAAAAAGAACGATTTGGAGGTCGCGAAAGAAGTTGTCACAACACCGGTAGTTGGATGGGCAATCAAATCATTTCAGCCCTTCAAATCTCCCGGTGAGGAAAATATATTTCCAGTTCTAGTTAAAGAGCACCTGCAAGCTTCAGTTGGAGTTGAAGCTTGTGTGTTTTGGCATGTGCTGTAAGTCAGACTTTGTAGAACAATGTCAATGTAATGTATTATTATATTTTATTTAAATAATAAAAACTTTACAAATAACACATGGGTCTCTGAATTGAATTAAATAATAATTAAAATGTCAGACGACGAAAAAAGAAATGAACAGAGGAGTTATGTGATTCAAGAGCAAAGACTTATTCAGGTGCACAGAGAAATCAATTAAATAGTCACCTCGCTTGATTAAAACACCCGCAAATCGATACCTTATTTCTTGCCCGCATTCCACACTTAACAACACTTCAAAACGATGGCATTTTAGATAATTTGAAGAACTTATTACTAATTGAAGTCTAACTATCATCCGTTGTTTAACAGTAAACAATGAAAACTAGAATATGATATGGCCGATTCTGAAATGAGACTCGCGTAATAAATGTATATATGCATTTTATTGTCAAAAATTTATATAATGGTCAGATCATTTTGTGTAATAGAATCGTTCTGAGGCCGGCCATTAACTTGTTGACAATGTAGGTGCCTGAACGGCGGCTGCTAGACAGGGAAAGGAAATTAAGCTGGGAACATGGGAAATTAGTTATTCCATGTGAGAATTCAGGGAGAATAGTAGCCTAAAGACAGATAATAGTTCACAGGCAGTAGGCCTGAAATGCCCGTGCTAGCACAGTAGGAAGGAAAAGGAACTTTTTCGGTTAAAATTACCAGTCACTGGACCTGGACATGTTCGTACAGCGTGGAACTGATTTCTCTCTTTCTGGGAGCTGTCCACAGAGAGGGTGGGAGAGAATGGGAAATAGAAGCAAATGATTGGTCGGCGTGATCGAATTTCAGTTATTCTGACAGCTTTGGGTTTCTAACGGTTTTTCGATTCTGACGGCGGTGGAGATATGTATTTCTTTTCAAGTAAGACGTTTTTTATTAAAGGGGGCGGTCTGTTTGAAGATAGCATATTCCGCCAAATGTTTTTACGGCGCTAAAAGGAAAATTAGTAGTATACAGGGCCAGGGGAGTTATGAGCGAAAGGTTGGGCGGAGAGCAAAAATTAGTAGGTAATTAAAGAAATTGAAGGTTTGGTTTTAATTGATTGTTGTGAATCTCGGCTGCAATCGCGGCTTAAACTGCAACATTGATGTTTGTAAGACTACATTTGGAGCTATTTCTTGGTGGTCAATCAATTGAACTGATATTTGTACGGCAATGGAAGGAGCGGTTGAATAGGTATGTAAATTATTAGAATTGAGCCTTTCGTTTGCATTTTGCCTTAAGCGTAAAAGAACAAAAAAAGTTGATTGGTTTTTGGGCGAGGGACAGTAGTATGTACCCCATTCAATGTATGTAGGGAGGCCTCGACTAAGTGTTTGCAACCAAATGACTGGGAGCGGATCTAGGCTGAAGATAAGTATAAGAAACTTATCCAAACGGCTGAGTTGCTACAGATCTTCGCGAAGATGGCGGCGGTAACTCAAACGGTGGTTAACTCACAAGTGCTGGTGAATAAGGAACCAAAAAAACACAACTTAGTGTAACCTTACCTTGATCGGGTAACTTGCCGTGAACAAAAAGTTGACTAAAAACCAGGAGGATGCGAAGTGTTCACCACATAATCATTAAAAATATTTGGAGAAATTAAATTTCGAAGGTCCAAAGGCAAAGCGGAAGGAGAAATCGATAAAAATTAACGTCTTATTACGGAGTTACTAAAGTGATATGAAAACGGCATGTAGAAATTTAGAGGAGGTGACTAGTGAGACACTAAAATTAACAAAATAAAACATTTCCAAGACAAAAAATGTAACAAGTCGAATGGCATAGTCACAAACTGTCAAATATGTTTTAACATGTTTTTTTTTTCGGGTCGAGATGGGAAATTCATGTTCGAATGGGTCCAGGACCCAAACAGTGTTGGACTCATCCCCAAGGGGATGTCTACCAACCAAACTCGCCTCAAACTCGCCGTTACCCCCGCCTCGGAATCACTACCCTAGCATACTTCGAGATGTTTTAACATGTATTTTTGTGTGTAATATTGCTATTAAATAATAATCATGTGTCTGCCAATCCGTATTTTAGATAGTACGGCACCGCCCAATAAAAAATCTATTATCTTAAAATTATTTGATACATAGCCCCTTTTCCATCCTCCCCATGAGAAAACTTTATCCAAGATAACTCTCAGAATTTGAAAGTTATATAATGCTTCTTGAATATTGGATTTCTAGAATAAATCTAAATACGTTTTCCAGTTGAAAATACATTTGATATTTGATCTAATTTAAAGTGGTGTGTAAGTTATAAATATAAAATAAATTAACGTCAGTTCGAATTTAGATAAATATTATTGTGATCTAATTTGAAATTTGAAGCGTGCTATAATTTTCATATTTATCTTCAAGAACCTATAAAACCCGATAGTATAAATTTGATCGGTATTAAAAATGGCCTGTTTATATCTTATAAAGATTATGAACACATATACCTACTTCAAATTGTAATTTGAATGTTTTAATATACGACAGTGAATAAATAAGATAAAAACATTTTAAAATTATCATTTAACAATATTTTGACATTGTTAAACAATGAAAACTAAACGAGAATAATTAAGTAGTTCTAGAGAAATAAATAATATTCCACAAAAATAAAAATTCACATTCGGATGGTCCAAATATCTGGTTAGATTAAGATGTTTAAGTAAAAATATTTCAGAATATTCGTGAATTAAAATAAAAGGTCATAACTAAGATAATTTGTTAGTTAATCACAGCTATTGAATTGTATGAACTGAATTGACCTTTCGTGAACATTTATTAATATTAAGTACAATTTTTAATTAATTTCGATACTGACCTTAAATAGTAAATTCTCCATTTTCAGAATTATATATTTTCCTACTTATGGATGTGATTCCACTAATTTCGTGCCCAAGGCACAGGAAATAGGTATATATAACAGACACACACATATAGGGGAAAGTCGGTGAATTGTGCGCACCTAAGAAAGAAAACATATATTTTTTAAAGTATGGTATATGGAGCTTTGAAATTTGGCACAGATGTTCTTCTTTTTATAGGTTATATCCCAAATTAACCAAATATTACAAAAACAATTTTTTGGGCCTAGGGACAAAATAAGATAAAAACTGACATTGCGCACAATTGTCCACCCTATGCGGTTAATTGTGCGCACTGGTCAGGGTAATTGTGCGCAAGCAAAAAACTACTAAAAACTTTAGGATATAAAGGGTAGAATTAAAACAAGTGATACAAAGAACATTATATATTTATTGCAACTTAAAAACTACAAATTAATGATCGCAAAAGTCACAGATATAACCTTCGGGGGAGTCAACACCACTGCAAAGCTCATGAGCCCATCTGCCGCACATAACACATTGAAACCAAAATTCATCTTTTTTGCTCGTGTCATCACAAATTAAGCATCTATCTTCGGGGTTGGCTTCCGTGTCATCCATCTCATCATCATCACATAAGTGGCCATCAGATAGGTCTTCTTCAGAGTCACTTTCTTCAAAAACCTTCCTTTTAACGGCCTTTCTATTTTTAGCGGGATGTTTTGCACTAGCCTTACCTTTTATTGACGGTTTTTGTTTTATTTTTTTTCCAAATTTGCTTGTCTCACTTTTTTTTGTGACTCGCTGGCTAGCAAAACGTCTTTATTGGGCGTCTCTGTCAAAATTTCGGACTTCTGTTTCTTACGGCGTTGAATTTTACTAGTAGATGGAGTTGGAATTGGGTTCAATTCTTCAAATGAAACTTCAAGCGAGCAACTTGAAACGCCACTTGGGCCAGAAATAGTTTGTCCAGCAGTTGAAGTGCTTGCCTGAGATTCAGCTTGCTTGCAAACTTTAGAAGTATTGGGACAGGAAACTTCAGTCTCTATAACGGACCCAATTTGATGATCTTCTTCGACTGTCAATGTCGGCATGTAATGATTTGATGGCAAAAAGTCTTCTTTGGTAAATTTTTCAGGCTGAAATGGCCATATTCCTGCAGCTTTAAACCCTGATTGAGCTTTCTCAATAGTTGCGACTTGACTATAGGCCTTATGAAAGAGTTCTGCCAAATCGTAGGGTGTTATTCTTTCAAAATGTAAAAGATAGTTGTCACACTGGCGGTTAAACGCCGATTTAAGTGGGCCATAAAATGTTAAATCCAAAGGCTGTAAGCGATGGGATGTATGAGGTGGATTGGTTAGTAATTCTATTCCATTTTGCTTACAAAAATCATAAATTTCTACAGAAATATGGCTGGAGTGAGTGTCCAGAATTATCAGAACGGGTTGATCTTTGGAAGGTTTAACAGTTTCCTTAAAATGTTGAAGCCACTGATAAAACAGTTGTTCGTTACTCCAGCCAGATTTTGAGCAACTATACTTTGCATGGGGCGGCCCATTTTTTTCTAATGTGCTTGTCATCCGAGCTCGGGGAAAAATAAACATCGGAGGTACGTAGCATGTACCAGCAGCATTAAAGCAACAAATTACGGTTACCGTTTTCCCTCTTTCACCTGAAGTTTTTGCTCCGAATTGCTTCACTCCTTTGGGACCAAGACGTTTAGATGGCTTCTGGACCGTTGAAATGCCCGTTTCATCTACGTTGAAAATCTTATCATCTTTGAAGTGATATTTTTCGTAAAGCTTCTTTAAATTCTCAAAGAATTGTGTAACCTGTGCTTCGTTGAATGCGGATATTCGATTAATGCTGGTTGGTTCTGGTTTTCTGAGCGACAATCCGTTGTTTCTTTTTAAAAACTGATGGTACCAGTCTTTCCCTGCCATTTTCGTTGTAGCATTAAAATTGTTTGGGATATTATTAGCTAATGCATAGGAATACGCCAATCGCCGAAGTTGAGTTCTTGATACGCCATAAAAAGAGTTTAGCCATTTTTAATACATGACTAGCCAAATCCCCTTCTTGTTTCTGCGAAAAAATAGAGTGTCGTCCCAATTGAGGACCCTGGATGTCATTGCCTTTATCATAGTCTTTCTTTCTTTTGCGAATTGTGGATTCAGGTATTCCAAACCTTCGCCCGGCATCTCTAATTGTCCCTCCATTTGTAACAAATAAGATAGCTTTTTTCATTAAATCTGCGTCCCAGCTAGCTTTATTTGTTTTGCGGGTATATTTTGGCATCTGAAACAATAAAAACTACGTGTCATTGTATTTTCAAATTAATACCATAAGAACTTTTAAAATTTAAAAGGACGGCTAATTGTGCGCATTGCGCACCATTAACGGACAAAAACTTGCTGGTAATAAAAATTCACAAAAATAAAACTTTATGTTATTTACCTCAAGTAAATTACTCCAATAATAACCCGAACTACACTGATTATCTTAGTCTAAGAACCCAAATAAAAACTTTTTTATTTAAAAAGTTATGGCTTATTTTCACACCGACAAATTTAATAAACATAAACCTGAAAAACCGGCAAACACCATAACCCGGTCGTTTAAGCAGAAAATCGCCCGAATGACAGCGTAACTTTCAATAACAACCAAAAGATAACGCTACGTGTACAGATTTAAACAAATAATGAGCATTTTCGTTTCGTATTATGGTGCGCACCATTGTCCTCCGCGCACAATTACCCGACTTCCCCCTATATATAAGGAGATTCTCTAGGAGGAATAAAAGAAGTTTCAAGACCATACGAAGTAAGAACTTATACCTTCAGGGTGTATTAAGATGGGTTTAACTCACACTATATTTGTGAACATTTGTGGACAAGGCTTAAAAATTTAAACAAAATATTTTGGAGAAAATACTAAGAAGTGTACAATACTTTTTGTACTCATTGCTTTTAAATGCATATTTTACAGTTATCGCCGGAGTGCGGGAAACTGTATTTTACGCATCCGGATGTTTTTTACTTTTCCATAATTTGCTTTAAACAGTTGGCAACAAAAGTATCATACATAGGTTATGTTACACACAAAGTTTTGACAAATTTTATTTTCAAGAATTTCTAACAATTAGTTTAAGGAATAGCAGAAAACGAAAAACACGAACATTTATGGGGCAGTTAATACAGGATTTAGTTTCTACATCTGAAAGTTGTGGAAAGTGTCAAATAATTTAAATTTGACATTTATACATATATCATATGTTACCAACTGTCAATAGAAAAATAAATTAAATAGAATTTATATTTAAATTTTAAATTATTCGTTACAAAAAACATTGTACGAAACTTTTTTGGGAAGGAATTTTTCGCATTCGAACTAAATGCAGCACTCCCTTCGGTCGTGCTGCAAACAAAGTGCTCATGCGAAAAATTCTACTTCCCAAACACGTTAGGTAAATAACTATTAAATCTGTAGGTGCCATTTAATTACCATTTTTTCCACCTGACAGAGGAGAAATCGAAAAATCTCCACATGAGGCCCAGTTCCAAATTATGTAAGACTCATTTAACCGGACATTATACCTATAGTAGAGGATTGGAAACAACCTTCACCCGTGTGTTTAATGGATGTAACTGATTTTAAATTATGTAATTTTTGTGTCGGTATTTTAAAAATAATAATTCCATTTGTTTTATGCTTTCCTTTCAAAATTATTTACAACTCAGGATATAACATAACTTTTTTATCTCATTTTGATGACAAACTATTTATTTACAATTGCAGATATTATAATATCTCCTGTTATGTTTCTTGTGGTACCTATTATTCTTTTGTTATTTTTTGGGAAATCAAACCACAATATTATTCATGTTTTTATTTCAACGTTTCGGTAGCGTTCCAGCTACCGTTATCAAGAATAATTTATAATTGAGGAAATTAATTATATCAGTTGATCGCAGCTTTTCATGCAACATAAAAGGCGAGTTCCTAAATTCAGCAATTGAGAATGCGCATAAAGTAGGTACAATTCCATAAAACCGTTCGTAAATAATTGCCGATGGTTCATCGTAAAAATTCAGCTAATGCGTTCGTAATTTCATTATAAATTAATCGAACTCATCATCAGTTCCTTCGAACTTAAAAGCTGATGTTTCCGATGGATTTAATACTTGTAGGTTAGAATATAGTATTATATTTGTGTGATTTGTGCAGTGTTAAGTGTAGATGGAGGCAATCTAAATTAATAAAATAAATTCTTCTTCTGAAAATTTTAACCTAACCGCTAACCAAATTAATGCCAAAACTGTCAATAAAATAACTGGTTCGTTTCTAATCTATAATCCATCGAGTTCATCGATTGACGTCACTAACATAAAGCGCATATTTTCAGACCCTAAAAATACGAGAGCTTATTTTCCCGACTAGGCACCCCCCACTATTCAGAATTTCTGTCAATTTCTTCAAAATAAGAACCTTATTTCTTCTTGGTTAAAACAGACCATTGGTTAATTTATCGAGAAGGGCAAGGAAAATGATTGAAGAAGCTATTCAACTTCAACTTACGCGGCCATTTTTTCAACACTGTATACCTTCTTCAATGATTTTCCTTGCCCTTCTCGATAACTTACGAGAGCTTCTAAATAGTGGCGTTTGGCATTTTTATGTGTCATAAAAATTTAAGGTCCTTGTACTGGGGACTATTGCTTCTTTTACAAAAGTGAGCAAAAATTTTTGAAAAAAATAATTAAGAATCATCCATGTCTCCTTTGTCAAATTCCATAGTAAAATTAATGACATTTGTGTTACCCACCTGTTTTTATTTAGGCAAAGAGCATATTAAGCATTAAAAATCGTCTTAGCCCCTAGTACGGCGTGTAGTCGGACAACAATAATCAATATATCATTTTTATAATAAAATTCTATAAATTTTATGTAAATAAAACAAAAAGCATGCAAATTAAAATATTTTATTCTTGAAAAACATAAATTTACAAAACACAAAATATGTAAATTTATATAAAAAAAACGTCAACTCTTATCTACTAATATGTAGGTAAAAAACGTTGTTTTTTTTTCGTTTTTATTCCCTTTTTCTTGTCATATAAGGTAGATTTTGAAATCTTATAATACTCCAGCAGCCAGTCTTAATCTTTTTCTGCCTTGTCTAATATCTGCTCTAGCGTCGTTTTCTTCATTGTAGTTTTTAAAATTAATGCCTCTTATACAGCCTAATCATAGTGTTCGCCTTTACCCCTATAAAATGACTTTTTTTACTAAAACTCCATTATTTAAGAAAAAAGACAAGGAACTTTAAAATTGAATGACGAATCGTCCAAAATAATATTTCAGTTTACTTTGGAAACTCCATGTATACTGAAAAATATGAAACTTCCTACTGTCGTAAATAAACTCCTAAACACTTGAGAATTTATCATTGATAATTTAATCCTTGTACCTAAGTACCTACTTTTAAAATAGCATCAGTTAAAAAGGAGGACCATCAACATTTTTATTTAGTTGCATTCAGCATGGCGACTAACTGGATAATTTTGGTGTTATCACTTTTTTTAGCCAATTGTTGGTGTGCAAGTGTGGACAGTTTGAATGGACCATGGTCTCTTAGGGCAGAAAGTGGCAGTGAGTACAAACTTTCATAGTAACATAAGTACAATTGCAATCAAATTAATATCTTTATATTTAAAAAGCTCAAGAAACAACATATTTTTTTATTTTATCGAATTATGTTAAGTTGAAAAATAACTAAATTACCATAATCGTGCGCGGGTTTGCCACGTAGTACACATAAAAAACGAATTTATTTGTTGAGTTTCTCAACTTCATACATGAAAACATTTTATAAGCAAAGTAGGTAAAAGTACTTACGACCAGAGATCTAAGAAGGATGTAAATCAATATAAGCCGACGACCCTCATCTCATTATTACCTATTGTTCGAAATATAGATAAGCAATAAAAGTGTGTGTCCCTGAAATAGAGTAGGCTCTCCATTATTTTTGGCTTTTGTTGATAGTTGTGTATTTAAATTTATTTGATAATAAAAAATCTCCCAAGGTTGATTTAGAACCCTTGGTAAGGATAAGGTAAATAATAAAATGTACTTACCTTGCCACCAGACTTTCAGTACTTAATGGGAACCAACCACTTTCCTATTTCAGAAATAAAAGGGAGAAAGTTAAACATTTAGTCATTACCTACCTAACCTAATATTCTGTTGCGAAGTATGTTTCCCATATTAAAAGGGCGGAAAAGACATATAATATATGTATATAGAAAAAACTCCCAAAGAAAAGTCTATTATCAATTTAGATAACTACAGTGAAAAAAACAACAACAAAATTCTCAATTATAATCAAGTGATTTTTCTTCATAATTATCTTAACCCAATATCAGTATCATAAAACAAAATTTAATGGCTAGGGCAGGTACAACTCTGCGTAGACTCGACCGTCTGTTGATAACTCAAGTGCTGGGTGATATATGACCATCTGAGATTTCTGGTCGTACTTTACGTAGAAGTATCGATACGTCAAAACTGCCAGTGCGAAGAGCAATCTTTCCAACATACTACGAATACAGGGGTTGCGTGGAAAGGTATTATTGTAAAACAAGCAATTGTAGCGAAAAATGCTTATTAGAATTATTAATACTGATGTAAATATCTTGTTATCTGTCTTTACCTGTCAAATTAAAATGGTTATTAAAATTGCTTTGATAGACTACTTTTTCACTATCTCCAAATAACTTGTCCTTAACAAGTCTTAAGTATTTGTAACTAATCCCTTTGAATAATCAGTAGGTCCAAATCCCTTAATGTTTTTGTTTATCGATTTCTAGAAAAGTAACTTGGTGGTATCATTGTAGTGGATATATATATATAATAACGTCTAATACAGATTGTAATTGTGGGCAGCACAAAAATAATATGGTAGGACGAAAATCAATACAATACGAGGGTTGTCTTTTATATTTTGCATGTAGAGCTAGAAAAGTAGATAACACTATTGATGTTTTTCAAAGTATTATCCACGAAGAAAAATGCATTTTTACATCCTTTGGAACCAATTCTGGAAGTAGTTATTCCACTCGCTTGTTCGTACATTCAAAATAGAAGTTTTGAATGCGTTCTCTGCATCTTTTGGAGACTGGAACGTTTGACCAAGCAGTTTAGTCATAATTTTTGGAAAAGTGTTTTAAAAACTCAATTGTTTTTCGAGCTGTGTGGGAACTTGCATTCTCTTGGTGGAGGATCATTCATCGTTGGGGGTTTGGGATATGTACATACCAACCAGCAGTAACAGTTCTTTGATCTTGCAGAGGAATTGTTGCTAAATGCTTTTGAGACAAAAAATGTCCCCATATTTTTGGAATCACTTCTAGAACGGATAAACTTTCGTTTTTTAACACCAATTGACTCTAATTTCTTTCTGTTCTTCCATAAAAACAGATGCGGTATCCAACGAGATATAATTCTTCATGTAAAATTTTTTGAATTGTGGTCTTTGAAATGACTGCCGTTAGTGCAGTTGTTGGTGGACCTGTACTTGGATCGTCGCTAATATTAATCCGTCCACGTTTTAATTCTCCATACCAACGAGAAATTGTCGGCTGATGTGGTGCTTCATTGCCGAAAACGGAAACCAACTCGACAAGGCATTCTTGTTGAGACAACTGTCTTCGAAAATTGTAAAAAAAAAATTTTTCTAGGCCATAAATATTATTTCGTTGTTTGTTTATGGCTACCCTTGAATAATCCGTTTTAGTCACTTCACTATAAGTATGAACAGACTTTATATTACGTTGAAATATAATTTTATTTAATATAAATGAATTTAATTATTATGTTCTTTTTTAGAATACAATGATCTACATGCTACTGTACCAGGTGGAATTTATAGTGATTTAATGAATAATGAGATTATCGAAGATATTTTTTTTCTTTTTAACGATGACGAATACAGATGGGTTCCTAAACTTAACTGGACATATTACAAAACTTTCCAAGGTAAACTAAACATAACAACCTTCCTCGATCTTTTTCATGTTCCAAAAAAAATTGTAACTTGCTCCTCCTATATTTATTTTTTTGAAAAGGTCGCAGAGCAATAGGCCGATTAGCCACCTCATCCTCCTATATTTGAGTTTCACAAACTTTTTTTTTCAAATTTCACGAATTGCACTATGTTTAGGGCCGTTTGAAGGATGGTAGAAACTATCTCTTCAAATTGGCCTCTAATAATTATATTAATGTTATAAATGAAACTAACCGTTTCTAATTAATTCCACTAAATGAAAAAATTATGAAAATTATGAAAGGATATTGATAATTATTTCGATATTGACATATCATCGTGACGATGATATGTCAATATGGAAATAAATACGTTTCGTGGTTTTCCAAATACTTGTGCATTTGTTGGATATTTACGAGGTGGTAAAGGTCTTTGTTTACTTTTTTTTTCAAATTTCACGAATAGTAAAGGCTTTTGATTTATAAGTGCGAAGAATTACTTCTAAGAAGTTATATTTAGAAAGTCTTCCAGTATTAATTTAAAAGTAGATTTTTATTTTTAAAAAGTTCAAATCTTTCAGATCAAAAAGTTAATGTCCCAGTACTTCTTCTACTATCTTTTAAAATAAGTGGTAGGAATTAGTGGGAAGAATACCTAAATTAGAAATATCTGGGAGTTACCCTTGATTCAAAACTGAATTGGAAGGTACACCTGGAAAAAATTACGACCAGGGGACTAGGCTTTTCTGGCAATGCAGAAGAGTTATGGGCAAAACCTGGGGAATACGACCTGAGGTGGTTCACTGGTTTTACACAACTGTAATCAGGCCAACGATCACCTAGGGAAGAATAGTCTGGTGGAGGAGGACAGAAGTGTTCTCTGCAGATAATATTTTAACTGCAATCCAAAGACAATCCCTTCTTGGTATTACCGGGGCAATGAACAGCACGGGGACGTCATCAATGGAAGCCCTTATTGGACTTCTTCCTTTGGAACTTTTTGTAAGGGCGGAGGCAATGATGGCAATTCTTAGGCTGAAATCGGGAGACTTATGGTACCCGAACAATGTACGAGAAGGACACACTGATACAACTGGGACAATACTAGATGAACCCATATTTCACATGAGTTTTGATAGCATATGACACCGGAGAATATATTCACTGAGCGAGCGAACATCATCATGCCATCTAGGGAACAGGTGATGCACCCAGGTAATTTTGGAGAAAGATGATTGCAAAAGAGGGGAAATTGGGAACTGTTTAGATAGGGAACACCAACTCAAATGGAGGTTGACACAAGTGCTCCTCCATACAAAGAGTTTACTGAACAAGGTACACAAGGAACTCTCAATTTAACCTGGCTATTGAAACTGGGTAAGATACATATTTGAAGACAGTTACCGACCTGGTGACTGGACACTGCACCCTGAGGAAACAGCTGCACAAAATGGGCAAAGTTTTGTGCAGAAAATGTGAACTTGATGATGAAACACTCACAGAAGCACTTTCTAGAGGAATTAATACAACCAACACAACTACTGAAAATCTCTCCAGTCAAACTAGTGGCCTTTATAGAAGACACGAAGCTTCTGGAATGGAAGTTCAAGTGCCTGGGCTGTTGAGCACAACCCAAACGAATGAATGAATCGAAACTAGAAACTTTTGTACCACTTTATAGATTTTAAGGAACGTTACACTATCTGACGCGCGTTCCGATAAACAAGTTAATGAAAATGTGGTCCTTCTTTTTACACGGGACAAATATATGAAGATTTGTCTTCAGTTGTTACAGGTTTTCTGTGTCATAATTCGGATAAATCTTTTACTACACCAATTTTGGGGTGTGTAAGTAAAAAATAACTGAAATACGGAATATTTAAAAACTATCATTGCAAGTTTACAACACAACCTTTACTTTGCCCCCTCTGTTTTACGGATCCAGTAATTGCAAATTTACATTTCATCAGTAATTTGTTTGTATTTTCAGTAAATGATATCCTTTTATCCAACGAAAACATCAACTTGGTGTGTGATGGTCTTGATACGTTTGCTGATGTATACTTAAATGATGTCCTTGTTGGTTCTAGTCGTAATATGTTCGTGAGATACATTTTTGATGTTAAACAAGTGCTTAAGGTAAAACATTATCTTCTTTAATATTCCCCTCGTTGTTTCTACCATTCATTTGGATTGAAATGATTATTATAAATATAATTTTGAAGTTATAAAGCTAATACATACAAAAAATATTTATTTATTTACGGGCATTTCACAGTACCTACTATGTATTATAATTTTATTTTTTTAAAGTAAAAAGAACATTAAAATCTATAACAAATAATTCAAATATAATACTTAATAATCACAAAGAGTCTTATAACTTATTAGTACACGTTAGTATCTAGTCTATCCAATAAAAAAAGAAACAAATGCAACCCTCTTGTATACGTGACTCTTTTTTCAAGAAATCAATTGTTATTGAAAAACCTTTTTACTGGTCAAAATCCATATTAGAGATTGGGAAAATGTAGTTTGTCTAATATAGAAATCAAATTTAACTTTAAATAACAATAAGTACTGTGTAAATGATAGAGTCCTCAGAAACTCTCGTGAGCTAAGAATCACCTATGCGTAAAACGCAAGTTGGAGTTTTACACAGGGTACTGAAAACATTGCTAAAGTTTGTCTAAAATAAATTTCTAGGTAACTTACTGTAGTATAGTTTATAGTCTGTTTTAGGTTGTATTTATTAGGATTAGTCATGATTAGTCATGACGAAAATTTGCAAAAATTTCTTTGCGTTGCCAACAATTATAATCTGACATTAAATAATGAAAAATCAGTCCAGTGTTTTTAACGGTCGCTGCAATCGAAGCATTCTCAAAACATTCAAAGTACACTTTTAACATATCACAAGCTTCGCTATTTGTGTAAGGCAATACTTATTTTTAAATTACCAATCGTAACAGGTTCATAAATTCACTCTACATGAATTTTATATTTAAGTTGTCAACAATTTATGACATCTGGACGCCTACTACATTATGTAAAATTTTCAATTTACTAAGTATATAACTCGATCCCCTTATAGTATACCTTTTTTCTCGTATCTTAGAAAGTAGATATTGAGATAGGTTTTTACCTTTTTTTAATTCCATCCTTTTTCAAGTAAATGATTAAAAAATATAGCATCGCATTTGAAGATTCCCAAAAAAAGTTGAAAACAAAACAATTGTTCACTCACCACCACCTAGCGACCGTTAAAACCACTGGAATAAAACGATGATTCAATATTTTGTTAGGCATTGAATTTTCTTTCAAATCTTTTTAAGTTTGTCAAAATCCATAAAGCAGAACAGAAGTTATAACAGTTTTATTGCGTCAGCTTTCCTACTCACCCTTACCAGTTATTTTACAAGATAGAGGGAAAAGTACTGGAGCAAACTTACTTAAAATGATCTAATGATTACGAATATTTAAATTTTCTGGTACTATAACGGTACATTTATTATAGAAAAATGATGTTTTTGTGATATTATTGTGCACTACGCCCTCTAGCGGTGGAGTAGGAAACTTGAAAATAATTTCCAGCAGTTTCTCGTATCCGAGTTTGTAGTACAGTTATTTTCTCCAAGCTGTACGATAAATAGATACTGCGGGTTACCTCTGTTAATCAGACACCCGGAACATAACAGATCAAGCTTATTCGTGACGGTTTTTCAAATACAGTTACATTCAAGTTTAAAAGATAATCTTTCTGTGTATTATTTTATCTCATTTTCTTATATCTATTATTTCTAACATTTATTTATCATACAATGTTCCAATCTTACTGATAAAATACAAGGATATGCTCAGCCCTTCAGATATTCATACTACTTAACAGCGTTGACGCACAGCCCAAAATAATATATTGCACTTGTGTTCCGTACACACTTTCTCAAGGTCACAGCTCACGAGAGTTTCTGTGGGCTTCTACCAAAAATTTTTCAGTGAATTCTGTACTATGAACAGATTTAATATTTTTAGGTCGGAGATAACAAAATTGAGGTTAGGTTCCAATCGCCTATCACAGTGGCAAATGCGCTTGCCGAAGAACAAGCTAAGTCATACGTAGTCCCTCCCGAGTGTCCACCGGATGAGTATCACGGAGAATGTCACGTCAATATGATCAGAAAGATGCAAGCATCTTATTCTTGGGATTGGGGTCCATCTTTCCCATCGGTTGGAATATGGTAAGATTAAAAACAACCAAATCCTTATTAGCTGAGACAAAATATAAAATATATCTCGATTTTCTTTATTATTTCCACATTTTTCTGAGCATTTGATGTCTAATTTCATAATTTGGTTATAACAAATTTAGTAGGTACCACAAAATAAGTAGGGGAATCTTTGCAGGGGCCATTTTGCATCAACTTTCTTAAACCAGGCTTCGCTTCACTGCCAAAACCAGGCTTAAAAACATCAAAGCTCTGCTTAAGTGGAATGAATATGCGCAGTGAGAGGATAGACGGTTTGCTGGTAAAGCAAGTTTGTTAATCTTTTTTTATTAAAAAACTTCGCAAGAGAAGTGGAAATAAAATTTTTCCTGTTATAAATGGAGAAAAAAAAAGATAGACTTGGTAGTAACTTCAATGAGACAAGGAGATAGCAATGGTCACCTTAAATATTGAGGAAGCTTTGCTTTCAATAATGTCCCTACCAACTCATTGATAAATGCGTTAAGTAGACGGGGTGGTAATATGCAAATGGAAAAGGGCAACCCTTGAGAATAGATAGTAATATCTGGGACAAACTATCGTCAAAGCAAAAGCAGGTGGAAGCCAACAGGGTATCCTATTACCACTACTTTGGGCAACAAAAGTAGATGATCTTCTCAACAAACTATCCAGGACAGACTTTTTCGGGCTAGATTATGCAGATGACAAAGTAATTGCTGTCAGGGGCAGAGTGTTAGCCGGAGGAATGCAGACAGCCCTAAATATAGTTGATAACTGGTGTAAACAAGATAAACTGGCAGTCAATGCTCAGAAAATAAAGGTTAACAACTTTACAAGACTGCCAGTCCTAAAACCAGTAGAGCTAGGAGTAACGGAGATTGCAAGAAACGAAATACCTTGGTATATATTTTGATCATAGGTTCACAAAAAGCCACTCAAAAAGCAGTAATGTCCTTGGGAATGCAGTGAAAACTGGAAAGGTAGGAAAGAACATGTCGTTCAATTGCCATCTTCACAGATAGCCAGGGAGTGCTAAAAGCAGTCGATTCCTTAGAGGTGAATTCTAAGCTATTTATGGGAGTGAGTATGTGCTTTGAGTGGCTGAGATACCGTAGCAAGGTTACGGAACCTTAGGTTCCAGGACTCAAATGCCAGAAAGGTAACGATAAAGCAGATGAAATGTCGAGACTAGGCTCGTCAATGCCATTCGTCGGACCAGAGCCCTTCTGCGACGTTGCAAAAACGACAAAAAATAGGGCTACAGAAAAGTGAGTAATTCACAAATCTATGGAATGGTAGAAAAATCCACCAGGTCAGAGATTAGCGAAACAGTTTTTAATAAACATTCGCCAAAGTGTAAAATGTGTTGGTGTAGTATACCTTATTTATTTGAGGAAGTTTTAAAAAAATAAATTAACATAAGTAAATCATGCAGAATATTAGCTGCAAATGGCCGTGAACAATACTGTAACAAAATATTTACATTATTCAATAATTAATCTTATTCTCACACTTTTCATATAATCTTAACTACTTATTATTTTTATTTTAGGAAAAATATTTACATTGAAACTTACAGTGAAACTATCATAAGGTACATAGCAGTAGATGTTACCGACGATAACACTAACTGGTATGCTAACATCGACGTTCATCTAGCTAACAACGCCAAAAATAAAATCGTAGGAGAATTAACCGTAAATCTACAAACAGACCTCACGGTTATCGTACAAAACACAAACGTCGATTTATCACCGAACGAATACGGTGAACTGGTACAAAATTTCGTAATCCCCGTTTCAAAGGTAAATGTCAATTTAATTTCACATATTTGTGACAAAATAGACTTGGTAAAAATAGACCCGGAAATATATAATAGATCTAGAATAAATAGACCAAGAAAATGCATTTCATATAGGTATTCTGCATAACTGTATATTTGCTATATTTGTAAAAACTCAATTTTTTCATCTCCTAATGAAAGTATTCAATTACAAAAAAATTTCTACTCTACATTTCTTTCCAGATTTTTTTTAATTGTAGTGTATATCTTTGTTTGAAACTTTTAGGATGCTGTTGGTGCATGGTGGCCAAACGGATATGGGCAACAATCTCTATATGAAATATCAGTAAATTTCACTGCCAACGGTCAGATCGAGGATACTAAGACCCAGCATATTGGTTTTAGAAAAATTGAACTGATCCAGGACAAACTCAGTATGTAAATTATATATTATATGGATTGGCTAGCCCTATGATTTTGTTTACATAATTTTAAACTTAACTACATTCACAGATTATGGACTCACCTTCTACTTCAAAGTAAACGGCGTACCAATATTTATGAAAGGCTCTAATGAAATTCCTCTCAGCATTCTCCCTGAAGAAGGTCAAAATCCGACTTTAATAGAAACTTTGCTCGGAACTGCTAGAGATTCTCACATGAACATGTTACGTGTTTGGGGTGGTGGTGTCTATGAATCTGATTACTTTTATGATTTGGCCGATAAATATGGTATTTTGATTTGGCAAGATTTCATGTTCGCATGCGCCATGTATCCAACTTACGAAAGTTATTTAGAGTAAGTAGGAAATTGTGTAAGCTCCTTTTAAAAATTTTACAAATTTGTTTTGGTTATGCTCGTAGGAACGTACTAGAAGAAGTACGACACCAAGTTAACAGATTACGTAGTCATCCGAGCATCGCTTTGTTTGCTGGAAGTAACGAAAACGAAGCTGCTTTACGACAGAGCTGGTAAGTTTGACAAATATCAATTATGCATTGTAGAAAAGCGAAATGGAATAAATTCATTATGTCAAATTTAAATTATAAATTGACATTCTTCAACGTGAAAATGAGATCCCTA
This sequence comes from Lochmaea crataegi, assembly GCA_947563755.1. Classification (NCBI taxonomy): domain Eukaryota; kingdom Metazoa; phylum Arthropoda; class Insecta; order Coleoptera; family Chrysomelidae; genus Lochmaea; species Lochmaea crataegi. The sequence goes on from OX387428.1 coordinate 17,057,191, forward strand.
CTTTCAACCCCCTTCGAGTGACAGTTACAACCCCAAATTTTTTTAAATGAGAAGTATGGGCTTGTGTTTAAAAGGTCTCTTAATTCTTTATTAAAAAATTGGGGCCGTTCTACTATAAGAAACCACGAGTTTTTGACTCCAAAAAATCGATAGTACTCACCTATTTTGAAGATAATCCGTCGAAAAATGTGCGGTAAATTCAGAATTTCCAGAGAGAAAAACAAAAAGAGTTTTTCTGCATCTCAACTATCACTTTTTGGCCCGATATTTTATGGAAAATACAGTTTCAATGTGTCGAACAGTATGGGAACCTATTCAAAACGATATTTTCTCTTAAATTATAACAAAAAATTAAATTATTTTCCTTACAATATTATTAAAAGTACCATTTTTCTAAGGTTAGGAAAATAATAAACCAGAGGTGGGAACATTTTCAGTTCCGTTATTTTAAATATTTTACTTTGTAACTATAATTCTGGAAAACTAACTTGAATACGATTTTTATTTTTTGGTATTTTATCTCGACAATAATTTTGACAAAAGAAAAATAATTTTTTCATTCACTCACTCTTTTCATTCATGAAAACCTTAGTGTATGGATATTTTTCAAGAATGAAGTGGAAGGGTGAATGAAATTATTGTTTTCCCTTCCCTCTCTTTAAAAAATCCTAATGTACGGATGATTTATTAAGGTTGGAGACCGGTCGTATCTCGGAAACCATGTCCTAGAATTTGGGGAAAAAAATTCTCAGTTATTGCTGGATTCGCTGACGACACTGCTCTACTTGCAGCAAATCAAAACCAAGAAAACTCTGTTAGAAAACTGCAGATAGCAACCATTGCATTAGTAGACTGGACCAAACAATGGAAGATTAAGCTTAATGAGCTTAAATCTATTCAAGTAAACTTAACCAACAAAAGAGTACCAGAACCCTATCCTCTAAATATTAACGAAACAATTGTTCCATATTCGATGAATTCCAAATACATCGGCATGACTCTTGATGCCAAACTCCAGGTGGAAAGAGCATGTCAAAAAGAAAACAACCGAATTAGGCCTAAAATAGAGACTGATTGGAAGAAACTCCAAGCTTTCAATCTACAACAAGTTATTGATTTATAATCAGATTTTGAAACAGGCGTAGATGGTATCCAGCTTTGGGGTGTTAGAGAAATTATGTTGCTAAAATGTTTTTGAAAATAAAATAACAAGTATAAACGCATCACAAAAATAGAGTATCGTTTCAATATTTTTGTTGTTTATCCCCTTTTCTCTAAGTCCTTTTTAATGGATTGACATGTGTTGTAACACTTATTTATAGTTTTCTCATTATCTTTCATTAGCTGTTATTCATAGTGGATTTTAAGGTCTGCTTGAAATTGTTTCTTTAAGAGATTGATGAGAAACGTAGCTGTTTGAATAATGAATAAAGGAAACGGTCTCAGAATTCCCAACTTATTTGGTTTTGGTATATTTGTTATCCTTTTTACATTATCTTATACTTAGTTTGTTTTGCTCCAGTATATTTTTTAAAAAAGATTTTTATATTTGGTGCTTTTTTAGGTACGGAACAGCTAATAATTTTACTCTGTACTACAACGATTTTATAAAATTGTATATTACCAATATCCAGACTGAATTCCAAAGAATAACTCGAAATACAAGAATCTACATAAGTTCCAGTCCAACCAATGGAGATGAATCAATTAGTGAAGGATATGTAGCTCAAAATCCCGGTGATTATGCTTTCGGAGACGGTAAGTTGAAAATTAGACAAACACATCAGTTATTTAAAATCGTATAAAATTTTTGTAACCATTGCTTAGCCATTGCTAATTTTTTTAATTTTTCCCCAACTGACACTTCTAGAAAACAAATTAATTGTTTCAACCCTTACTACTTGGAATATTTCCATATTAAATAAAATCAATAAATCACAAACTCCACTTCAGAAATATAACATATAATAGGGTTGACTTTTATATTTTGCCTGTAGTGCTAGAAAAAAACAGTAGATAACTTCTTAACACTATTGTTTTTCGAAGTAATCTACACGAAGAGAAATGTATTTTGGCAGCCTTTGGAACCAATTCTGGAAGCAGTTTTTCCACTCGCTCGTTGGTACAGTCAAAAAAGAGTTTTTGAAGGCGTTCACTGCATCTTCTGGGGACTGAAAACTTTGACCACGCAGATCATTCTTAATTTTTGGAAAAGTAAAAAAGTCGTTAGAACTTAGGTCGGGACTGTATGGAGGATGGTCCAACAATTCGATGTTTTCTTGCTTGAAAAACTCAATTGTTTTTCGAACTTGCATTGTCTTGGTGGATGATAATTCGTCGTTGCGGGTTGCTTTTTCGAATCAATCAGTAGTAACAGTTCTTTGATCTTGCAGAGGAATTGTTGCTACATGACCTCGCCACCATCTTTTGGAAACACTCCAAATAGCCGACTGACGTTTATTTTCGAGTTCATAAGAGTAAATCCAGGATTCATCACCACTGATAATACCTACTGTATATATTTTTTAAGTTTCCTGCTTTAAACCGGTTTAGAGTTTATGACACCAATTGACTCTAATTGATGTCTGTTCTTCCGTCTACAGATGCGGTATCCAACAAGAAACGACTGATGTGGTGCTTCATTGCTGAAAACAGAAAACAACTCGACAAGGCATTCTTGTTGAGACAACTGTCTTCGAAAATTATAAACATTATTGCGCGAAAATTTTCCATTTTTCGACCTACTCATCAACTTTAAAAATTCAGTTTAGTACGGCTTTAAACGAAGCGGTCTGAAACGATCAATGAAAATATTTTAAAATAGATTATATTTTTGATAAAAATTATTGTGATGATTATTATAGTCTACTAGAAATGCGTTTATTATATTCTAGTTCACTTCTATAACTACGTATCTGACCCGTGGGACTCAAATATATATCCAGTGTCAAGATTTTCTTCAGAATATGGTTACCAAGCTTTGCCTAGCTATGAATCTATGTTAACTGCAACTCATGACGAGAAAGATTTAGATATAAAAAGTGAATTTATGTATCACAGACAACACCATCCTCAAGGAAATGACCAGATGAAGGAGCTGATTGAATTTAATTTGAATTTACCCGATGAAAATCATGCCAATTATTCTAAGGCATTCATTTATTATCTTCAAGTAAGAAACTACATACATACGTCAAAAAATAATAGTTCAATACTATTATAACGCTTTACAGAATTATAAAAATAAATTTCCAAAGAACAGACCGTTCACTAAGAAGCAACAACTACTTATCAGGCTATATGCCCCGACAGATATTGAATTACACTTCTAAAGTAAACGGGGTTGGTATATCTGTTCAACCATTCTGGTTTGCGATTAGAAGGAATAACATCACTTGTAGACCGGTTTCGGCGTTTTTGCGCCTCATCAGTACAAGGTAGATGCTATTCGTCCAGAAACTCTGAGAGCATAATCCTGGACTGGAGACTACGTTAATACCACACTAATACATTAACCTCAGTAAAGGAAATGCTAAGAGTGCGATAATTTTGTAAAGCGTTATAATAGTATTGAACTATTATTTTTTGACGACTATAGATCACGCTTTACTAATATGACAATTATTTACAGGTAACTGTAATTAAGTAAATAAGAAACTACATCATATTTTTCAACTAAAAGTCATTTCATCAGAATTGACAAACACATTTCTTGAATTTTGGACTCTAATAGTGCCTATTGATGTTTAATTTTAGATTGCTCAAGCCGTAGGAATAAAAGTAGAATCAGAACATTATCGACGTTATAGAAGTAGTCTCAACGATCAAGGTTTGGGTGGTACTATGGGCGCTCTCTATTGGCAATTAAATGATGTTTGGTTGGCTCCAACGTGGTCTGGTATTGGTACGTAATGATTATCCTTGAACTCTAGCATATTGTGTACTATTGAAACTCTAAAACGTGTTGTGAATATCAAAAATGACAGCAGTCCCCCAGGTTCCGGATTTTTGACTGAGGGAGTAGAACTTCGCAAGAGAACATATATTTTGTCTTTATCTATTTTGTTTACTCCGTCATTCAGTGACGAAGACAAAATACCTGTTCTCTCGGGAAGCTCTACTTTAATCCCTCAGCCGAGAATCCGGCACCTGCTGTTGTGCCCTAGGATTTTGTATTGCTATACATTGCGTTGATGTTTATTATTCCACTCCATAGAATTTATATTCTTCTTGCTCCGCTAGTTTGATCTTCTTGAGGTGCCTATTTAGGCGGCAGTGTTCTATTATGATACCTGTCAAAACTCTGGCTAATGGCCGTATGCACCGTTTACTCTTAGCATTAAACTAGTTTATAATTTTGATTCTATGGAGGTTAAACAAGTTTAAACTTGAACGCCCAATATTGGAGGTTTAACTTTAAGCTGTTCTTCCTGACAATTGAGTAACTGGCCGTTTATAGCACTAAACGGGTTCAAATCTCTATTTTTATCACGTCTGGGAAACAAACTCTTACATTTTATGTCTTCTAGTTACTCTTGTGCAGAAAACTAACGTTATTGCATGTTTATGGAGACGTCTCCATGTGCATGCTGTTTGGTGTATTTTCTATTGACAGAAGAAGATAGTTCATAAAAATAGTGTGCTGAATAATATCATGGATTCAGTCACGTGACTATCAAGGTTCAGCGTTTCTACAGTACCTCTTCTAAATCTAAATTTAGAATAACAAAGATCGAAAAACCAACAGTGCTGCTCAAATAAGAGTGTGTAGGTAAAGATTCTGAAGGGAACACCCTGTTCTTATGGGCGTATCTAAATATTATTAAAACATATATCAAGATATTAAATTATGTAAAATTTAATGAATTATATTTGTCTAATGATTTTGTTATGTTTATTAGACTTCACCGGTAAATGGAAGATGTTGCAATATTTTGTAAGGGAATTTTTCTATCCAATCATTATAACAGGTCACATTGACTCCCAACGTAATTTAGATGTGTATGTTGTGTTAGACTCGATATACACTATTGGAGAGCAAAGTGGATTAACAGCTACAATTCAAGTTTTCAATTGGAACTCTTTGCAACCAATACACAATGAGGAGATCGCCGTTGATGTGGTAAATATTTAATTTTTTATAGCCACTAGCAGATTTTATATAAATATGTAATAGTTTTTTTTATTGGTGCGCCATTTTATCTACTTGAAGCACTCCTAGGCGTGTTTAAATCGAACTTTCAAAAACGCGCGTTTTTTAAAGTGACAATATCATCAACTCGGGAAACGTCTAAATGGCATTTTTTTTTATTATTGATCTGACGGGAATACCTTGTAACGACAAATGAAATAGCTAGCAAATGCAAAACTTTTATTCGCATCCCCGTAGAAAAAGTTATCCGCAAAAATCACCACTGCTCAAATAAACTTTAACGCAGAGCAGCTAGCCCTCTGATATATATTCAAATGCTTACAATGGAATGTTCTGTTTACATTCTCACTTGTTAACACATGCGTCAGTCTAGATCAAAGGTTTTTAAGTACTAATTTTCTCTGCTAAGTCATCAGTTCATCATATCCAAACAATCCTGAAACCACCCGAATCATAAAAAAACACGCTGGCAAACTTGACCCACTCTTCCTTATAACTTTTATACGTTTAACATGCACGAGCGAAGGAAAAATGATTTCTTTGATTTTTAGAAAGAAGGAGAATCTGCTCTTATCAAAACTATCGCAACTGACCAATATTTGTCCGATGTGAACTGTGGGGATGTAAATAGTGCAAAACTAAACTGTTTCTTCTCTCTGACATTAAGGAATTCCAAAGGTGCTGTCGGTTACAAAAACTACGTATTTCCTTCTGCTCTTAAAAATTCAAATTTGAACCAAGCTAATGTTAGGGTAAGTATTAATTCTACAAACAGGCTTTTTACTTTTATTTTCCCATTTTTTGTAGTACTATATTTCATTAAATATATACAGGGTTATTCACAAGTAATGGACCTTATAGACACCATTATTTAGTCAAATATAATTATTTTTGTCTTCTGAACATACGGTTATAATATGCTCGATTACTTATGTATTATGTAGGAACTACCCTGTATATTTAACAGTTTTAAGGTAGTTGTAGTATAAATAAGTAACCACCAATTCCAATGCCCGTATTCTTAAGGTGCCAGTGAGAATCTCACCATGAGATTGGAGTTTTACGGGTTGCCTGAAACGAGAGATTAATCTCATGGTTCTGGCCGGTAGAGAATAATCTCATCTAAAGCGGGGAGAAACCAAGAAGAAACTCATTCTGATTCAATTTATGGCTGAACATCCTGAAATTATCAGTGGTGTATTTACGGAAGGGTTTACCAGACAGATTTCCCAGAGATCCCGGCAACAAGTCGTTGAGCAGTGATTGGAGGGGCTGAAAAGATTGGTCGAAGTGGCGGAAGGTTTGATACGAATCAAGTAAACTGTAAACAGAGTAAATCAATATTGAATAAACAATAGATCAAAACTATGGTTAAGTTAACTTGATTTTGGGACGTTGCAGCTGTATTTTCATTTTTATAATTATACTCATATCAACTATCCTTTAAAAAAATTACAAAAACATATAACGGTTTTAAAGCACTAATCCAAGCATCGCGGCGTTGATCAGATATATCAATTAACTTGTTCAATGCCGCTGGCTCTCATTAGAGCCAACGCTGCTCATGCGCTGATGCAACTGACTCTTAAAAGAGCCACGGTTATATGCTGTTGCTATGCGGGATATTTCTGAATTGGCACCTGTCTAAAAGCTGCCGAAAATGGATAGCAGTGAACGTGTTAAATAGTCACCTCGCTTCGTTAAGACAGCTGGAAATCGAAAAAAAAGATACCTTATCTCTTTCTCCCCGCATTCCACACTTAACAACACTACAACACGATGGCATTTTAGAACCTTTAAGAACTATAATTGTTAATTAAAGTATAACTGTGTGCCCTCCGGCACAATATGGCCGACCTGTCTATTGGAAACAACCTCGTGATTAACTTTTGTTGAGAAGTATTAGATGACAGATGACGTGCCGTGTGTGGAAGTCAGCAAAGTCAGAGATTCGCACTCAATTTATTGATAACCCTTCAAAAATAAAATAAGCTGTTTGCATTCAAAATGGAGTTTTCACTCCTTTAAACAGAGAGAAATGTAGATTATTACAGTTTCCTGTAAATTGTAGTATTAAGTAAAGAGCGTTACCAATAGATATCGAATAATAGTTTTATAGGTACTATATTAACACCTTACAAAAAATTTTGAAAATGTTTTCAAAAACGTGACCGCTCACTTAGAAGAAACAACTACCTCTCGGGCTATATGCCCCGACAGACATTGAATTACACTTCTAAGTTAAATTGGGTCGGTATGGTTTACAAGATTTAAACAACCATTCTGGTTTGCAATTAGAAGGGACCCCGTTTAAGAAGTGTAATTCAATGTCTGACGGGGCATATAGCCCGAGAAGTAGTTGTTTCTTCTAAGGGAACGACCACGTTTTTGAAAATATTTTCAAAACTTTGTAAAGCGTTAATAGTATAAAACTATTATTCGATATCCATAGATAGAAATGTACAATACTGGAATCAAGGACACTGGTTCCATCCGATGGTCGATTCCAAAATTACAGCATTGACGTACAATGTACACTGTACGTACATCTGGTCAGTGGTTTATTGGTTATTGCAAAGATCGACGAAAATGGCAATTCTTATACATATGTTTCTATTTATTTTTCTATAAGTTTAAAATGTGTTAACCAATTAATGTTCTATTTTAGATTGATTCGGTCAAAATAATCCCTGAACAGACAAACCAATATGTTGTAACGGTTGTATCAGATAATATAGCTCTATTTGTTTGGTTGAGTACATCTGTCCTGGGAGAATTTTCAGAGAATGGTTTAGTATTAACAGAAGGAACTACAGATATTATTTTCTACAGCAAAGAAAATACCTCAGATATAATCTTGGAGAGTTCGTTGACCATCACACATCTAAAGGATGAGAATTACTTTTAAGTATTGATATACCTATTGTATTAAAATAAATGTAAATTTTATATATTACATTATTAACAAAATGAGAAATTATTTTAACTTCCGTATTTTGACTATTTCAATTGATAATGTATGTACAAATTGCGCTTTAGATTGTATCATCAAGCTATCAGTTCCTTTAAGAAACTAAGAACCGTTAAAGGAAGCAGAATCATTTGTTAACGCTGTTCCGGAAGCTGCGTGGGATATACTATTCCTAGAACCAAATGAAAAAATTACCTCAAATAAATTAGAGCACTGAAAAAAGGAAATTTAGGAAATTCATATTCAACGGACGTCTGGCGAGGACGTAGTACATAGATGTCTCTCCAGCGTTTTTTCTAAGTAATTAAATGGCCAAAGTACACATAATATGGACGTCGGGCGCAGTATACAAATTTGTCTCTATCGCGCTGATTCCTCGTTAGTTTGTTCAAGATCAATTACAAAAGCTAAAACACGTGTTCGTCGCCTTTGCCGACGACTTTTTCCTTTGACGAACACGTATTTTAGCTTTTGCAATTTATTTTGGACAAACTTTACTTGAGAACGATAAATTAATAAAATTATTTTATACCCGGTAGAATCCTGCATTCGTCAGTGAATGAAAAAACATCGTTCCAATATAGCTCACTACAGCACTGACAAATAAAGCGAATCGGTTGCAAACCTGCTGTTGTATTAGATTTGAGCATGTTTGAAAACTTTTCAGTTGAAAAGTTAGCTGTGGTAGCAATTTTACTTGAAAAAATAATAAGAAGTTTACGCTCCCGGTTGCCACATTCATTATGACTGGAAATTTAATTGAACAGGGCGGGAAGTTTAAAATACTAAGTTTTTTGCATTGGTAGGTAAAGTTTATCCAAAATTGCAAAAGCTTAAGCACGTGTTCGTCTCCATTACCGATTTTTTCTTTGATCTGCATATTCCTGATGATCAAAGGAAAAAGTCGGCAAGAAAGACGAACACGTGCTTCAACTTTTTTGGACAATCTTTACATTCTTGTATAACTAAGGTGCATTCTTTTTGACAGATCTGTAATGTGCGCGTTCTTTTTTATTTACTCGCTTCGTGAGCAGATTTTTCCTTCCCCTCCACCGATGCTGCATGTGCTGTGCAGGGGCATCAGAAATATTTGAATCGGAAGTGGAGGAGATGAAGAAAAATTTGATCTGTTTGGATTTTAAACAACATAACCTTATTTTCTTTAGTTTTGAGTGAATGGTATCCTTTGGGTTATGAAAGGAATAACTTTATTAGATACGAATCTGTCTTGTATTTCAAACCTTTTCCTTGAAGATGCGTCGGCAAATCCCGCGTTTCAATCGAGTGTAATGTTCTTGTTGGTGCTTACTTACATTACTATATCTCCAGATCACATTAATTCAAATCTCAGTAAAATAGCGCACCTCTACTTATAACTTAAATATAATCCAGCGGTATGAAAACAAAGTACTAAGGTGTATTGTTAATGTTCCTTGGCATTCCAGAATTTATTCCGTACTTCATGAACGGATGTGTCTACAGGATGTCCCATAAAATAAATACCGTAAATGGTAGATCGTTAAGAAAAACTTAAAATACCTGCATATAATTTATCTCTAACCTTGTTAGTTTGTGAGATACAGGCTGACAAAGGTTGCAGATGAAATACACATTTTATTGCACTGTCAAATTGTAATAAGCCAGTGCCGTGTTATCAGGAGTTCGTAAACTTTTATTGTACCGCCATATTCTTGAAACACACCCTATTTCCCGAGCGAACGACTTAAGGTACTTTCTGTTGAACTCGCTACAACAATCCATTTTCAAGATTTTCAACTTTTTATTGCCATGACACTTTTTTACACTGTAAATTTTTTAAAACAATTAATTTGTAGTAGTTGCACATGTTTTCCAAGCACTTTATCTTCCCTAAAATTGATTCATACATGATGAAATCGTTAAATATTGCTATAACTCTGTGACCCTTTTTTCCATTCGTTACTCTTACCACCTTGGCACACGTCATTTTTGACACCCTTCAAACCTTATACTTTATCGGGTGCTAGATTTTTAGCGTGGCTCACTCCAAGGACCCTTGATTTCAATCGTCAATAGTTCCAGGTAGCTTCAGATGTAGTTACGGAAAATGTCGGGGGTCTAGTTATCGGGCAGGGCTATTGGTAGAAATCAAGGCCTGTATTCTTGACTGAGGGAGTGAAGCTTCCCGATAGAACAGATATTTTGTGTTCGTCACTGCAGTGACAGAGTAACCAATCAAAATAAAGACAAAATATGTATTCTATCGGGAAGCTCAACTCACTCAAGAATAAGGCCCCTGGACTGTTGCTTTACATCCCCACTGATCCTCCACAACAACTACTTTGACTAGAAAAAAACGTCACTGAACAAAAACAACAACAACAAAAAACAGATTTTCTAAGAAAGATGGGTGCTTTCATCACCAGCAACCCATGGGAAGGGAATCATGTGGAATACAAATTCTTTGATATTTTTTCGAGATTGGGAAGGGATTAAATATCATTTTTTTACTTCTTGACTTATGCAATTTACATTGCTCAAAATATATACACTCTGATTGGTGGGAGCCTTTCTGCAGCTAGGCCCTCGTGACTATTCACCTTTATGGACCAACACGTCCTGAGCGCTATCTACCGCGTATTTTGCGGCAGTGGTGAATTATTAATTCTATAGTGACAGTGCGGTCAAATTCGAAACTTTCGATTTAATGCTGGAGCGCATTTTTGAAGTCCAACATAAAGGGTGATACATATTTTAAAACCAAAATAATTTCTTGAAAAAACTTCGTTTTAATAGCAAGGGCAGATAATTTAATGTCATCTAATGAATAATTACTTGTGAAAACATTTCCAGTTATTAAGTTCATATTACTAGTAATTAACAAAGTGTATGCAGTTTTGCAGAATATGCTGAGATGCGTTTAGTACTAGGGACATGCAGTAAGGCGATATATATAAAAAAATATCCTGGCCACAATATTCCTAATCGCCGAACATTCATTGTCGTGGATCGACGTTTAAGAGTAATTAAGTTTTAAATCTGCAGATAACTGTGGAAGAATCAGAGGAACTCTATTCAGACTATATATTTTGAACATATGTACAATCAAAGTTTAGGACCATGGTACCACGCCACTGGCTTTTAGAATTTGACAAAATTGATACTGTAGATGTGTTTTGATCCCTTTATCAACCTGTATCTCACAAATTAACAAGTTTAGAGAAAAATTGTATACCCATAGGTATTTTAAATCTTTCTCAACAATCTACCATTCCTCTAATTTACGGGACATCCTGTATTAAATTATTCACTATGTATTAATTAGTATATGATTGAATGATTCAAGAAAAAGTATTGGGTAATAAAATAATATTTATTGTTTTGTAAACATAATAATTTTCTGCATATTCCTACAACTGCTGATTTAAAAATATAACAAGCCATATACATAAAAAGATATAAAAATTGATTAGGAGGTAAGTTTGGTATACTTTCTTCACAAACACTTGTCATTACTTCTTAGCAAAATAATTTAAAATATTATTTGATTTCAACCTTTTATTTTTGTCAAACCTTCTTTCGATTTGTCTTCCTCGTTCATACTCCTGCCAGAGCTCATTTTGCACATCAACAGGCAACTCCCAAAAAACGGATTGATCTATATTAGGCGGACATTCAACTTGTGGATTATTTCTTTTCGAAGAACTACTAATGGACTCTTCAGCATTTTTATTTGTATTTAACGGAAGATCAAAGGAATCTGGTTCAGAATTTAAATGCATATCAGCAACAGGCAAATCTGTAGGTGAATCAAGATGACTATTTGAAAGCTTATGTTTTTTATTAGGAGGTTCAGTGTCACTGTCTTGAGGGATGTCTAAAGTAGTAGGTACCAGTTTAAGAGATTTCCCAATACTAACATTATTTTGTATATCAGTTACAGACTGAACTTCAATATCCTTCTTTATAAAATTTGTCAGAGCATTTGTGGGATTTGGTTTATCTAAAAATTTTGTAAAAGCTAGACCTAACAATGTTACGCGGTAAGTTTTTTTAACATCGACTAATTTATGGAATAAATGCATTATAGTAGTCATTACTTTTTTCGTATTGCCCTCTGACAATTGAGTTTTATTAGTAAGGTTAAATAAGGATGGACTTATGTTGCACTGTCTTGTTTCGCGAGTGCTTCTTTGTTTTTTTTCCATGTGCAATCTTCTTATTGTCAATTTGATTGTTTTTGGCAATCTTCCGTCTTCTGCTAATAAAATAACTAACCTATTTAAAAGTTGTTCTAATTTTTCTTTTACCTCATTTTCTGCACTGATAACTTGACAACTGTCCTCTATACCTATACTTTGTGGTTTCCCAGAACACTTAACAACAGTTTCATCAATACCAAAACTCAAATTTTTAACATACTTAGCTTTCTCATGTCCTAGCAGATTACTTAGAACTGGAAGACTGGTATTCTGAAGATCTTTTACACTGACAATATCAACAGTACCAAGTTGTTCAGATAAAGTGTGCCCTATACCAGGAATTTTTGAAACAGAAGGAAGGCTTAGCATAAGCTCTACTGCATTGTTTGGGAATACAACTGTCTGTTGATTGGGTTTGTGAACATTGCCAGCTATTTTAGCTAGTAATTTGTTGTGAGCTATACCAGCCCTTGTAGTTAAGTTTAAAACTGATTTAATTTGGTCACGAATTTCCTGAGCTATTATTGTACCTATTTTTAATCTTACACTACAACCACAGTCACATAAATCACATGTTTCTCCAAAAACATGTCCAACTACATTATTAGTTAAATTCTGCTCAAATCTCTTGCTAACTAAATCTGTAATGTCAATAAAATTTTCATCCAGACCTAATCGTTCTATTATATTAGAATAGTTCTGTAATAACGAAGTAACTTCATAAGATTTCTGTCGATAGTCATGTAAGTCTTCACCATTTACTAATACCAAATTGGGACATTGTTTTAAAGCTTCATGTACCAGTCCAAATTTACTTACACCATGACTTCTGGCTATGTAATTAGTTGTAACAATGTAATTTTTTTGTTGTATACCCAATGGAACTGATTGTAATATTGGATTTTTCATAATTTCAACTTGGGCATAGAAGCAGTCTATATCTATGTGAATAATGGTTCTGGAATGATCTTCTAATGCCGATTTTTGTATTTCCATCTAAAACGTCGGAATATAAAATTAGAGACAAGTAAGGAAGGCCTAGATTGTAATTTATATAATAAATATTAAATGGCTCTGTTTAGTATTATAATGTTCATATATGCCAGAAAAACTAACAATTATCCATTTTGTTTTGTTAAAATAACTACAGAGAAGAAACATAATATAAAAGTTGTTGGCAATTTACTTACTTTGAATTAATAAATACAAAAACAAAACTAATTGAATGTATGAATTATTATTTTTCTGTTAATGATAAATTATAACTGTAGCAAATTTAGTATATATTTGTCAGATTTAAAAAATGTGGTTAGGTTACAGTAAAACTTCATAACAAGATTTGATAGGAGCGGCTAATTGTAGCTCAAGGAGCCGACGTTGCCAAATTTCATGAAAGTGACATTTAAAAAATGTGGAGAATAAAATAAGGTTAAGTGTTTTTTTTTCGTTTTATATAATATCTTGGCTCCTCGCAGCTAGCGGCTCTTACTTTTTCAAGAAGGGCAAGGAAAAATAACCATCCCATTAACCTTTCCCCTTGAAGGTTCATTAAGGTGAAGGGTGTATGGAATGGTTATTTTTCCTTGCCCTTCTGGAAAAGTAAGAGATAAGATATATAAACGAAAAAAAACACTTAACCTCATTTTATTCTCCACATTTTTTAAATGTCACTTTCATAAAGTTTGGCAACGTCGGCTCCTTGAGCTACAATTAGCCGCTCCTGATTTGATTGATGCAGTTTTGTCAACTGATAAGTGAAAAATATTACTACATAACCAAAAAGTATTCTGATAAAGGAAAATGAATTATACAAGTATTTATAATTATGATTAAAGTAGTTGATGGCTTCTTTTACATGTGAAACTTGCTACATCAATACATTATGTCGCGTTTTCATTAGTCGAGTTAGTGGTCGAGTAAGGTGATCTGTGGTCGAGTAAATCAACATAACCTAAAGCACAGAAGTGTAAAAAAGACAGAAGCGACGGCACCTTTGATTTTCGGTGGACTAATATATTTGACCTTGAGCCTGTTCCATACTACTTGTTACACTGAGAGAAAAGTATTATTTCTAAAATAATCTCTGCTAATTTAACGTGTACACGGAAAAAAATTGCTGTTTTTTAAAATTGATTCCATTTGACATAAATTAATTAAGTTGTAGTTTCCGTGCATACAAATTTTATTTAGCACTCAATAGGTTTTTGATAAAATTAATGACTGCCTTAAAAAATATTTTTTTTCCTACGATCACTACTGAAAGTAGGCTTTTGCACACTCAAATCTAACCGCAAAGTTGATGTTTTCCGCGAGCTGTCATAATTTGACATTATTGGCGCTCTTAAGCAGAAAGTAACTTTGGCGCACGCCTAATTTTATTTATAGATAAAAGAGAGCTAGTAGATATTTTAATATAAACTGTAGAATAAATAAATATTTTAGTTGATTTTCTAATATGTTAAAGCATCCAACAGTATTTTCCGTAATAATATAATGAGAAATAGGGAAATCTAAAAGATATCTGACATTAAAGTAATAAATATCTGACATTAATGTGATAAGTGTTGCCTACGTACATAGGTACACGAAACTGCTAAGAACAAACAATGGCAATAGGTAGGCAACACAACATACTTGCAATCACCAGAAAGATTTGACATTTTCTAACCTTTCAGAGACATCTACCTCAGGCATAAACATAAAAAATTGCCAAAATTGTATCTTTAATTTTAATTTAGTTAATAAGTAAAAGGTATGTTTGTTTATTATCGTTCTGTATTCCGTTCAAATAAAATTTAAAAAAGTTGTAATTTATTTAATGAACTATAATATTCATACAACCATAAAATCATAAATCTTTAAATCATAAAGTCTATTGTCATAAGTAGGCAACACAACATACACAATTAATCTTTTGTCTTCGAATAGTAGGCTTAATATGTCAAATAAACTTCCAATATTGTGATGAAAGTAACACGTTTTTAATAAAAAATTAATTTTATTTTGGTGTGATCGTAGAAAAAATCTTGTGTGTATTTCGAGCAGAAAGTCCTTTGGTAGTCTCGACAGATTGCCGCGCTCCGCTGACGCGTCGCGCGGCAACTTTCTGTCTCGACTGCCAAAGTACTACTTTCTGCTCTTGATACACAAATAGCTATTCTGTAACCTCTACGAAAACTAAATACGTCATTTTGTATTAGAATACCTTAAGCGAAAACGTGATTTCTGTCTCTAGTGAGAGAATATCTTATAACGTTAACTTTGGTCTCTAGTGACAAAAGTTTAATTTATATTTTCAATCATTTCCCGACCTCATATAGGTAATGGTGGTTTGAAATTATTAATAAACAAAGACAGGAATCATTCCTATGAATAGAATGTATTTTTTACATTAGTTAAATATAAAAACAAAATATAATCAAAAAAATACCGTGAAATAAAATAAAAACTCATGTCTAGTCGCAAAAAAATGAATTACCTTTATAAAAACATTCTATAGCATATTGATATAAACGGAGCTGTAGAAAAAGTATAGTGTATCACTCGTCGAAAGCATTTTTTGAAGCTCGAGAACAGAATCATGCTCGACTGCGTCTCGACTAGTAATCTGTTCTCTTGTTTCAAAAAATGTTAATTTTGTCACTCGTTAAACGATAATACTATTGGCTTATATGAAATAGAAAACTGTCAGATATGAGATTCATAGAAATTACATACTTCCATAAAATTTGAAAGTACTTCCCAGTTAAGCTGTAGAAAATTAAATGTCTCTCATTTCTCTATACTTGGCGGTAAATGAGTTGTTCGACGCACTGTCGACATTCCTTGTACAATAACCAATTACCAATTATCAATCTTCATCTTCTAATGTATCGTGCAGTACTACAGTTATAGATAACCGTTCATCACCGTCAAGTAATAAGGCACCAACGACTTACAATCATTGTTCAATTGTTATAAACAACTATTATAATAAAGTTTAAATAATTGCGATTTCCTTTATTTAATAGAAGAAAATAGATGGGCGTAGAAAAAGTATAGTACGTTACACCAGTTGTAATCCCATTACACACGCGTGAAATTTACGCACTCGCCGCTACGCGTAAAATTTTTCACTTCGTGCGTAATGGGTTACTTACAACTCTTGTTACGCAATATACTATTTTGCATTGATTAATTGTGTGTATGGTGGAGGAGCGGATATGTATCATACGAAATACCGACGTTGCCAAATTTCAAGAAAGTGACATTTAAAAAATGTGGAGAATAAAATGAAGTTAAGTGTTTGTTCTCGCTTTATATATCTTAGCTCTTACTTTTTCAAGAAGGGGAAGGAAAAATAACCATTCCATACACCCTTCGCCTTAATGAACCTTCAAGGGGAAAGGTTAATGGAATGGTTATTTTTCCTTCCCCTTCTTGAAAAAGTAAGAGCCGCGAACTGCGAGGTGCTAAGATAAAGATAAAACTAAAAAAAAACACTTAACCTCATTTTATTCTCCACATTTTTTAAATGTCACTTTGAAATTTGGCAACGTCGGTATTTCGTATGCGAAAAATCTTATCTCGACATACGACCCACACAAGCACGACAAGGACAATACGAACAACACCACTTGAAAGAGAGAGAAGAATTGTTCGTACACGCCCATCCCACGCCCATCTAGATGGGCGTGTGCGAACAATTCTTCTCTCTTCCTCAAGCAGCGTTGCTCATACTATCCCCTTCGCACCTGTGCAAATCGTATATGTCGAGATAAGATTTTACGCAATCTGTATATCCGCTCCTGAAAACGTGTGTCAAAGGTCAAAGTCAAGTGTCAACATAAAATGTCATCCGTCTAAGTCACACCATAGACTAAAGATTAGTATCGAAAGTGCCCTCTTGCACCTGTTCGAGCGCATCGAACATTTTATGAGGAAGGAATGATTGGGGCTGCCGTTGCTGTTGAAAGATGTCCCCAACCGGCGAAGGATGTCACTACCGATAAAACATATATCCAACCGGTAAGAGATGTCCCCCAGCGGCGGAGGACCGTCTTCTCGGCTGGTGGATCCCCCTCTTGGTTGGAAGGTGTCCCTCGCTGCTGGAAGCTGTAAATGGAACATAGTTTGACTTGCTGTGGATAAAAGTAAAATTAATTACAAACAAAAATAAACAATAAAAACAAATCGATACAATACACATGGAAAAATAAAAACAATTGCAATTGGAGGAAAATATTTGCGGTTGAAATATGTTCCTCGCGGTTGGAAGATATATCGAAACAGTAGAAAATGTTCTAACGTATAAAAAATATGTCCAATGACAAAGTATGTTTCTCACCGGTGGAAGACGATCCTCCTGGCTGGAAGATGATCCTCTCGGAAGGATGATGACACTCTCGGATGGAAGATGTCTCTCTCGGTTGGAAGATGTACCTCTCGATTGGACGATACCTCGCATCCCTCTGCTGGATGATATCCCTTTCAGTTGGAAGATGCCCTCTAGACTCGGTGAGGTTCCTCTTGGATGGGTGATATCCGCTCTCGGTTGGAAGATGCCCTGTAAGCAGAATGATACCCTTCTGGTTGAAAAATTATCTCTAGGCTGGATAATGTCTCTCTCGGTTGGGTGAAACCACTCTACAAGGCAACAATATTACCAAAAAAAAATACTACTACTACCTTCGGCAAATATAATAATCCTCTACTAGGCAGCAACAATACAAAAAATTACCACTACCACCTTCGGCAAATATAATAATCCCCTACTAGGCAATAACAATACAAAAAATTACCACCACCACCACCACCTTTACCAGCAAAGATAATAATCCTCTACAAGGCCCATGATGCTGTGGAATATTGGAAAAATTTCTGAAACAAAAAATCAAATGAAACTGAAAAATTTAACAAAAATATCGTTTGTATCTATGAACCCTGTAAAAAAATAATGTAAATTACAAACCAAGTGGCGAAAACGGGAAAGACACCTGGAATTTACAGGTGTACAGTTGACGATCCTCCTGGCCGGAAGATGACTCTCTCGGCTGGAGGAAGTTCCTTTCTGTTAGAAAATGTCCCTTTAGGTTGGATGAAACACCCCCCCCCCCGGTTGGAAGAACCAAAAAAGTTTCTGGAATAGAAAATCAAACAAAATTGAAAACAAAAACAACAACAAACAAAAACATCGTTGGAACCTATGAACCCTGTAAATAAATATATGCAAATTACAAACCAAATGGCGAAAACACGAGTGACACCTGGAATTTACAGATGTACAGTTGACGATCCTCCTGGCTGGAAGATGACCATCTCTGCTGGATGATAACCCTTTAGGTTGGAAGACGTCTCCTTCGGCTGGATGAAATCCCTCTCCGTCCCTCTAGGTTGGATGATACATCCCCCAGTTGGAAGAATCTAAAAAAATTCCTTTAACAGAAAATCAATTAAAATTGAAAAAATTCAACAAAAACATCGTTGGAACCTATGAACCCTGTAAAATAATATATGCAAATTACAAACCAAATAGCGAAAACAGGAGTGACACCTGGAATTTACAGGTGTACAGTCGACGATACTCCTGGCTGGAAGATGACTCACTAGGCTGGATGATAAACCTTTAGGTGGGGGGAACTGATCTTGGTTGGAACACGTCTTCTTCGGCTGGATGAAATCCCTCTCGGTTAGAAGATGTCCCTCTAGGTTGGATGATACATCCCCCAGTTGGAAGAATCTAAAAAAATCCTGGAACAGAAAATCAATTAAAATTGAAAAAAATCAACAAAAATATTGTTGGAGCCTATGAACCCTGTAAAATAATATATGCAAATTACAAACCAAATAGCGAAAACAGGAGTGACACCTGGAATTTACAGGTGTACAGTCGACGATACTCCTGGCTGGAAGATGATTCTCTAGGCTGGATGATAAACCTTTAGGTGGGGGGAACTGATCTTGGTTGGAACACGTCTTCTTCGGCTGGATGAAATCCCTCTCGGTTAGAAGATGTCCCTCTAGGTTGGATGATACATCCCCCAGTTGGAAGAATCTAAAAAAATCCTGGAACAGAAAATCAATTAAAATTGAAAAAATTCAACAAAAATATTGTTGGAGCCTATGAACCCTGTAAAATAATATATGCAAATTACAAACCAAATGGCGAAAACACGAGAGACACCTGGAATTTACAGGTGTACAGTTGACGACTCTCTCGGCTAGATGAAATTCCTCTCGGTTAGAAGATGTCCCTTTAGGTTGGATCATACACTCGCAGTTGGAAAAACGTAAAAAATTTCTGAAACAGAAAATCAAACAAAATTGAACCTGGAATTTACAGGTGTACAGTTGTTTAAAAAAAAGAACAAAAAATACAAGATTATTATAAATTATGCGCCATCCTACCTTTTTTTGTCAAAGTTATGGTCGAGTTATTCCTTCTTCGAATGTGCGATGAAAAATTGGTAATTAAATTCATTGTTGTTTGTCTATCCAATCCGAACAATTGCTTAAGCTGGAAAACCGGTATTTCATAAGGATCCATTTCATCCCTTAAAACTCTCCGTTGAAATATCAAATGATTTCTAAAATAATATATATGTATTATGAAACCACATATACCTATGATATAGGACCATATCTTACCTGTCACGCTCTTCTATCATTGGAAATACCAATTTTTTATTATTTTTTTCACTGAAGAATGTAGCTTCACCAATAAATACACAACACAAAAACAAACTGTAAGACGCACCGATTTCCGAAAACCCGATCGAAAATATTCACAATTCTATAAGATTTTCTGTGACTTACACGGGATGCGCGGAATTTTATATATAGCCTGAAAAGTTATAAATTTGCGCAGAATTTTATATATATAGCCTGAAAAGTTATAAATTTGCACATCAATAATTGACCTTGACGACATATGAAATTACATTTTTATAACATTTGGTTGAATGGAATAATTAATATAGGTACATACGCGTTTAGGGCAGTTCCTCGCTCCGTTACCTTAAACAAAAAAATTAAATTAATATCGATCCATTGATCATCTAACCTTTACCAATTTCAGATGTCCCAAAAGTTTCTGATCCATTTTCTATTCATTATCTTTATTACTTGTGAGTTTGGAGATGTTTGCAGTTAAAATAGTTCGGAAACTTCTGGGACACCCGGTATTTTATCTATTATTCCTCCATATCTATTCTAAATAAACGTAGAAATATTTTCAGAAAAAAAAAAAATTCACGTCAAAAACTGACACAAATAGACATGGGAAAATATTAAGTAGATTTAATGGGAAATAGTATAGGTATATAAAAAAGAATATAACATAAAAGTGGTTCTGTATTAAATATATAAGCAAAAGTTTTCTAGTAATCACCCTGTAAATAGAATTTTTTTAAATATATTGAAAATCGTATAAATTTTTATCGAAATATTTCTAGGTTTATTACAAGAAATGGAACTTTGTTAAAATTATTGTTATTTTAAATTAAAATCAATAAAAGTCCAAAAATAACGAAAAAATAATTCACATTAACCGATTTTCAATTCAAATATTCTTAATTCATGTGTCCAAGATTCAATCAAAAGTAAAAAAAAATATTTGTACGTGATAAAAAATATTATAATAAAACATACACTTACCCTAAACCTGATATTATAAAGTAGATCCATTCCAATTTTGTGAATTTGAGTTCCAATTCCTACAAAATTCAGTCATAAGTAATGAGTCAATGCGTTATACAATCCCAATTAGTCATGCCGGCCGTTCTTTTTTGGTAGAATATGGAAATTTTTAGTTAAAAAAGACTCAAAAGTTGATTATAAATAATTATAAAATTTCATTATTGATTACAGGATATTCGGAAGAAGTTCGAAATAAATAATTATTGAAAATTTTATTTTTTAAAGGCCGGAAAATTTCTGTTTTTTGATAAAATATATTCGATAACGTTCTAAGCGATTTCAAAATCAATTAAACAATTAGTAACATTATTCTTTGCAAAAATTATAAAAAATAAATATTTTTGGGATCAAAAATAGTATGGAAACTTTTATAATTACTAGTAAAAACCGTTAAATAAAAGAAAAGCTTACCATATTCATTCCATTTCAATATATATGATTCCAATCCATGGCGCACCCTTTCACTACACTACACAAAATTTCGAAAACGGCACTTTCGACACTACATTACACGTAATACCGAAAACGTCACAAACGATGCTTCGCAAAATTTCGAAAACGCCACTCCCGACACTTCACTATACAAAATTTCGAAACCGACACTCTCGACAGATCCGTACTACAAGACGGTTCGCGCGGTACTGAATGAGAATGTTGAATGTATCCTGTGCTATTAACGACTATTTTAACGGTACTGATTTTATTTAAATTTAAAAATGTGTAAAGTTTGTGAATTTTTTTTTTCTACATATAACTCCCAATATCTAGGGAACCAATCGAAATAATGACACAAACTGTTTTTTATTCCATGAGGGAGCTTAGCTGTGCTAATTCAGTTTTCTTTAAATGTATAGTTTCTTAACAAATTGGAGGGAGACTTTTCAAAAGACATAGGTAAGCTATGTCAATCCGAATATTTTCTAAATACACTATGCCTTTCGTTAACAAGTTGGTTCTTTTCAAAAGACATAGGTAAGCTATGTCATTCCTCATATTTCCTAAATATTATCCAGTCTTCCGTTAACAAGTAGGTACTTTTTTCAAAAGACATAGGTAAGCTATGTGATTCCTCATATTTTCTAAAAACTATCCAACCTCTTTTTTTTACAAGTGGTACTTTTTTCAAAATTTAAACTTGCTGATAGGCCTATCTATTAATTTTACTTTTTTTTATGTCCTAGGGTTTACATTAAAATGTTTCTTATTAATTTTGTTTTTTGTTTTAGAATTCTTATTAGGAAAGGATTTTTTAGGTTACACAAGTGACTACAGTTTGGAGCTACAGAATTTTCATTAATATTTTGGTAAAGTTATCTTTGCATGATTTTTTCTTAGCTGAATGCGTTTAAAATATGCATGTCTTGTAGACGGTGGTAAAGTAGTGGTGATTTAGGGGTATTAGTATTTTAATTATAAAATATTGTATGTAAAAATATCTTTATGTTGTAATTCGTGTTTCAAGTTTTCGGCTCTTATAAAAAAATGTAAATGTTAATATTTTATTGATATTAAACATATCTTTTTTATAATTCTTTAGTATTGCCAGAGACAACCAACTAACTAACTAACTAAATAACTAACTTGTTGTCTCTGGTATTGCCAGCATCTAACAATATTTTAGTATGGACCACAGATTATGTATGGACTCAACGTCTCTTCTATAAACGTTGGTATGGACTGTCCTCTCTATTTTATTGTACTATTCTATGATTGGCAATTGACATTTCTGAAAATGGTGTCATAATTACATATCGATGGCTAAATTCTAACAGGTCGTATCCTCAGTGACCAGAATTTTACAGGAGGCCTGAAAAACTGTGCAGATTTTGTTGGAAGATTCAAAAGATTTTTATTATGGCTGTTAAAGTTACTTAATATCATGAGAAATCTTGTATTTAAACTTGTTAATTTCACCTCTACATTAAAATTACAAATATAGTCGGCACAGTTCCGGGAGGCAGAACTTTTTTTAGGATGATTCCTGTCCTTTAAGGATCTTTTTTCAAATTTCGGATATCTCAAATATTTTTTGAAATATTTCCAAAAAAGCGAACCATGCATTTTTTGGACCGGCCTTTATCATGTTACGTATACAAAATTTTTAACCGAATCAACAAACAAGCGGAGGTATAAAAACGTTGCACAAAAACTTGATTCTTGTTTAAAACGCAGTAGCTACTATTTAAAATATCTACAAACAAAATTGATTAAACAAGATTTGTAAAATGAATCGTTTGAAGGAAAATATAATTATTTTCCCTGGAAAGAATTAAAAATGAAAAATAAAAAAACCACTATAATTACTCCTCAATTAATACATACCTGGCGGTTTAAAAAAAATATTGTCTCCAATGGCATTTTATTCAAAATAAGCTATCAAATAAATTTGAAATTAACATAAAATTTTGAGGGACGCGTAATCGAAATGTCATCCAGAACTAGAACTCACCGGTACTCGTAAATCATTATGAAAAACAAGGTACCCAATGCAAATTTTTATTAAAAAGAGATACGATGAAAAAAAGAAACCAGCAACAAAGAAATATAAGTACACACTAAATACTTACTTCAATTTTACATTTTAGCGTATCATTTGAAAACTTCGCCGCAGCTTCTAATAACATAAAATAAAATCAATCATACTTATTTTTAACTAATACTCAAAATTTATTGCTACTATAAATTTACTCCTAATTTATGAAATCAACGCACTCTGTTTCAGTACCGATACCACGACTATTGCATAGATCATTTATATAACTACTGGTACCCACCGGTCGTTCCCTACATTTCAAACCCAGCGATGCCAACTGCAATTCCAAAAACCCCTAAATTAAAACCAAAACTCCCTGTCATTTTATTATATCTATGGTTACTATGTTAAAAGTAGACAACCCACGACACAAACTCGCGTATAAACTTTGCATAAGCTAATGTGAATATTATATGATTGTAAATTTAATTTTCTATTTTGGCGATAATCTCTAAAGCTTCTGTTTATTCGGAAAGAACTGCTTACATAGTTTTTAAATTTAGTTAATTAAACCACTTTATCTATTTCGTAATGCAAGTTATACTCGCGCTTCTGGCATGCCCAATCTATTTGCTTTATTTATATGGCTCTCTTATATTTTATGGCGGGAAATCGTTGTTTGGTTAATGATTTTAGAAATCCCAAAAAAGGTTATAAATAAAAAACGGCAATAGAATAAGGTGAAATATCACTGGATATTTCTCTTTCATGTGCATATCATTTACTTAATACTCTATAATGATGTAGATTGTATTAAGCAATATACAAAAAAAATGTTTTAGTATTGATTATTTAAAATATTTTTTTATTTGTCATTTCAACAGGATACTATGAAAAAGCTGTCTACTAAAAAAGCAAAATTGCAGCCAACGAAGTAGACAACATAAAAACGGAGGAAAATTTTGAAAAATCCTTTTCTAGAAAAATAAAAACATCTTGAAAAGCTAGAGACTCCTAGATTACCACAATACCAACTACAAAAATTATTACAGAACATTCATCTGACAGATATTCATAACGTTGCTTTACAAAAGTTAAATAAAGTCAACGAAAGTTGTTTCAAGAAGTAGCTGTACTATTTAAATGAAAATTTCAAAATACTCCTGTATGGCTTAGGATGTAAAAGGCATATTCTTAATAAATTTCATAAATCTTCTTTAAAAAATGATCCTGTTATAGTCGAAAATGGATATTTTCCAAGTCTTACTATAAAAAATATATTAGATTCCATATTAACTTTGTTAGAAGTAGAAGACAACCCAGTAGAATCGTGCGAATTAATCATATATGAAATGCAACAAATCCCCGAAACCAGTTTGTATCTAATAATACATAATATAGAAGGTGAAACGTTACGAAATGGAAAGTCTCAAAATATATTAGCTAGATTAGCGACTGTTAGAAATATCCATTTCATAGCTTCCATAGGTCACATAAATGCTCCGTTGATATGGGATGTTAAAAAATTAAGCAAGTTTAACTTCATTTGGTGGAATGCCACATCTTTTGAACTGTATACAAAAGAAACTTCATTTGAACAATCCATGATGATACAACAAAGCAGTACATTAGCTCTATTGTCTTTAAGAAATGTATTTGCTTCGTTAACTTCCAATTCTAAGAGTGTTTATAATTTAATAGTGAAACATCAATTAGAAAGTGCCAAGAATAAGTATTACCAGGGTTCGACGTTTAAGGACTTGTACATGATGTGTAGAGAAGGGTTTATTGTTAGTTCTGATTTAGCATTAAGGGCACAATTGACTGAATTTGTGGATCATAAAATGTTGAAAATGAAAATACTGAATATTTAGTAATACCTCTAACTAATGCATTGTTACATCCCCACTGTTTGGTGGGGATTATTAAATAAATATGTTACTCCAATAAAATATACTTTCAAAACCAAATAAAATTCAATAGTCATTATAATAGTTTAAGCAAAAACCAAATACATTGTAGAATTTATCTCATAATGTTTAAAATAAACCCACATACACATCCTAAATATGATGAATACATTATTTTTCCTTAAATTATACATACTAATGAGGTTTTTAAATCATAATACCAAATTCAGCTAGAGCAGGTATCTTCGATCCATTGTTAAACAGTATCTTCTATCCATAGTGCCTTGTTTGCTCTACAAATAAAGTAAAAATCATACAAATACTGAAATCTGCTTATTCGTAAAATCTAGTATTTTTCTAATGACTTGGAATACAACTAGGTATATTGCTAACCTTGGAACCGCTGTGATTTGTAGAATTTGTATATCTCATCTTGCAATGCTGGAAAGCATCATCAATGTCTGATATAAATTTTTGTGTTTTGTGCTGCAATTGATATCAGCCTTACTAAACGAGGATCTTTCGGTTCTAAGCCAGAGCTTCGTAAATAGTACCTAAGTTGTTACCTCTACTGCATTTATAAAAGCTTTGGTTTAGTTTTCAATGTCAAAACAGTAACGTATGGCGTGCTGTCAAAAATCAAACCGCAAAAATTTCAAATCATCAAATTTCAAATTTTTTTTGCATGTAAAAAAAATATAAAACACATCAATTATAAAAAAATATGCACAATGTTATTTATTCACGTAATACTTATAATAATTATTTATTATGTCGTAAGCCGATTCTAAAAAAAAATTAAACAACGGATTAAGCAAATACTGATTTTCTTGGGTTTGAATAATCTGTAGATGTTGTTTGTTGAGATTTCTTATTCGGATTAGGGACTCCTTCGTCTTCCACAAATCGAAATAGTAGGAATATAGCCCCACAACTGATTATTAAAATTACACTTCCTGCCATACCACAACTCTGAAAAAATATTAATTAATTGGAAAAAAAGTCATTTATCCAACAGATGTTATTTATCGTGCAAATATTTGTCTGGTATGGTATTAGTAAAGATTAAAATCATATATATCACACCCATTTTTTGTTGCAGTATAACATATTTTGAAAGGTTACACCTTCTGCATATTCTCTTCTCCAAATGCTCAAATTGAAAAAGTAATTTTCAATCTTTCTTTGAAACAGACTAAAAAGCATATAAAGAATTGATCAATTGAAACATTTACTTACCGGACCTATTTTAACACCGCTGCTTCCTTGACACGTGGTAAAGGTAAGTACGGAACAAATCACTGTGGTTATGGATAGTACTAACATAATTCCTATATCCTAAAACAGAACCAAAAACAATTGTAATTTGTTAAAAGCATTTTTTTATTTATTATTATATTATATAGTAGAAATGTCTTTTTGGACCTAATGTTTTCTAATGATAGTATAATGGAATGTTTTTTGGAATGAAATGGAATTTTTTTTTGAATCTGTAGATCCACTTTTTGTTGTCTCTGTTCATCATACCTCATATACCTGTAATTTTAGAATAGGTCAAGTTATATTAGATCCTCTTAAAGTGGAGGATGTTTATTTTGATTTTAGGAATGGTAATTATACCAGGGTTCAAATTATTATCTCTTTACAATTAATTGGAATTCTATTTTTACCATCAGAGATATTAATTTCCTAGTTGTGTCTGATTTCTATAATATATTGAATTTTGGAATTGAATCATTCATTCCACAGAAAAAATTTAAAACATCTAGCTTTCCTAATTCTTTTTAGGGGGAATTAAGGAAATTAATTTTTCTTAAAAAAAGTATGCATAAAAAATATCAATTGTCTCATAATGTAGAGGATTATCAAGAGTTTTGCAAATTGAGAACAGATTGTAAACGGCTGGGTCAGGAGAACTATAGAAATTACGTTTCTAAGATAAATGAAGATCTAACTAAAAGTTCAAAAAACAGATGGTTTGATTTGTTTGCTTCTCATTTTTCTTCTGTCTACTCAAAAGCTATGGTCACCAGAAATCCTACTACGTCTTTTAGTCAAATTAATATAGGGTGTCCAGTGATAGGTCTATCTGAAGTGTTTCAAAATTTGCCTCACGATAGCTAATGGTTGGACCAGATGGCATCCCAAATATTCTTTTAAAAATGCGCAGATACTCTCTGTCTCTGTCTCAACCTTTTTGTAAACTATTTAACATGTCATCTTCCGAGGTTTTTCCTGACATCTGGAAAGAAAGCTATATTTCACCTATATTTAAATCAGGTTCAAGGGATGATATTAAGAATTACCGCAGTGTCGGGATCAGTATTGACGAACAGCACGGTTTCAGAATGGGCCGTTCAACTGTCACAAATTTGCTTGTTTACCATACAAAATGGCAGGTTTCTCTGATCAATTAGCAGACGGGGTTCTTAGTTTTCTTAGTGGCAGACGGCTATTAGTTAAGGTTGGTAACTTTATATCAAGAGTAATTGAGGCAGATTCTGGAGTTCCCCAGGGAGGACATTGCTCCCCTTTGTTATTTAATTTGTTTGTTAATGACCTTAAAAATGTGATACTTAACTCTGATTTCTTAATGTTTGCAGATGATCTCAAAATATTTTTAACCATATTTAGTGAACTTGACATTGAGTTGCTGCAAAATGATCTAGATAGACTCTCTGCTTGGTGTGACCAGAATTTATTTAAATATTGAAAAGTACTTTCAGATCTCATTTCATAAAAGAAAAAGAAGTTCCCACTCTCCCCCTTATTTGAGTAGATAAACTAAAACTTGTAATATCAAATACACGCAGAATTTTTTGAAGACTAATTTTGTAAAATATGAGTTTTACATTTTTTTTATTCAATGACGCTCTCTAGCGGTAGACATACACACCTTAAAATAACTTCCAAATTTTTCTCTATGCCACTTTTTTCCCGCAGCTGTACTATAGGTAAATGATTTCATATATGTATCAGAGAGCCATTCTTATTGGGACAGACGGTACATTCAGTGTCAGAGTTTTTTTGCTTTCAGTTTATTACAATATACCGGGATATGCATAGGCTTAGATCGTAAACATAGGAAATTCAATGTAATTGTAGAATTATAAAAATTATATGGAAATTTAGCTTCAGATATACTTTGTATGTACCTACTATCTTAGACCGGTAGCTCATGACACATGTAGGCTTCATTATTTCGAATGGAAGCCGTTTTCACCATCGAGTTTAATGTAAAAACAAGTAGAATAAGGCTATTCCCCAAGGCCCAAACTGGATAATCGGAGCTACAGTGGACATTGAAAATCTTGGAATTTTCACGAAACTAGAGCAATTAACTTATGGATGCCGTGTACCTTCTTGGATGTATTTCTTGGGTACTACTTTATCATCAAAAACAACATGTCATACGAATCCAAGTGACACTAAGGGTTGATAAGCGAGGAATAAAAATTAATAAGAAGGTGAAAAAAATACAATTTACTTATGTATGCCGAAGAGAGTTTAGATTTTGTTATCTTAGTAGATGGTAAAAATATCGGCGATACATCATTATTTGTTAATAATTTTCCAAATATGATCTAAAAGTTATAATTAAGAAAAATTAACTTTTTAGAACAATAAACGAATGGATGCCATTGATTTTTTAATTAATTTTATAGTAAGAAAAAACTGAAAAGAAAGTGGCATTCATTTTCGATGTAATAATATGGTAATGTAGTAACAACAATTAACTACAGTTTGCCTCTCTATACAGAGCACATTAATAAAAATACGTAGATATAGGTACTTATTAGGATGTCCGTTATTTATGAAATTGATTATGTTTCTTGCAACGCCCTCTAAATAAAAAATATATCAGACTATCATAAGCCCTTAAAATATTCATAATAAACCTTGCCCCAAAGACGATACATTTTCCATTTAAATTACATGGAATTTTGCTATTTTGACACTTTTTTTTTTCTTGAACTCTTCTAGTGTTTTCGGTACCTCAAACCCGACAACTGTGTCGACAACTTTTCCGTTACATGGTTGTTGTTTCGTCTGACATTATAAGAAGAATATCAGGTATCAGGTTGCTCCCTAAATAAGTCCATAAGGGTCTCACACATAGATTAGTGTGAAAAAGCTAGAATTTTTTAAAATGTCTGAGTAGCTTTTGTTTATTTCAAACTTCTATAAGTATTCTATAAAAAAAATTTAAATTTTAATTCACCGCCATTTTTTGTCCAAAGTAGAATTGTTTTTAAATAATATTTTTTCACACGGGAAAGGGATCAAAAGTATCCTATGTCCGTCTCTTGGTTCTAAGCTACCTCCCCACCAATTTTCAGCCAAATCGGTTCAGCCGTTCTTGAGTAATAAAAATAGTATAAAACTAACACGACTTTCTTTTATAGGTATACCTATATAGATTTTAACATATCTATTGAGCTTTATCACACTAATCAATTACCCTGTAAATAGACGTTTTCCATAATCTCGTGGTTCAAGGTTCTGGAATGCATTTTGTAAGGAGCCAATTTTTAAATTTTAAGGCATCTCGGAATCTTACTTTTGAACATGTCTACATTAATAGCTATTTTTCTGATGTAAATCATGTTACTATATTCCGTTAAAGAGTAGGTTACTTGCAATTGACGATTCAGAAAAGAAGAATTTCGTTAAATTCTAATCCGTTTCTTTGTATTGGACCAGCGTTCTTAAATTTTTTATTCCAATACAAAATATAATTTCAGCATGGAGGAGGTCTTTGAAATTGCAAACGAAACCTTCGTCTAGTTGTTGCAATTGAATTTGTTTTGTTAAACAATTACAGTTTCGACTTTTTCTTGATTTGTAAATATCATTTTTTTGTTTGGCAATGCATAATTTTATTGCTCAACATTAACTGCCAGTTTATATTTTATCCTACTAACTTATGACTAGCTCCCATTTTTCATTAGAATTATAACAAATCATACATATATTTTTCATAGTGGAAAAATATCTCTTCCGTTTGATGTAGTACTGTCTGTTCCATTTAAAAATCAGTTTACAAGACCCTGTACAAGCAACAAAAATTTAAACATATGACAGAACAAAACTTTTCCAAATTTGTAACTGACCTGCGAAAGCCATTTGTTTCTATCTTATTTTGTTTAAAATGTTTCACATTATCTTGCAACGCCCTTTATCTTCCAGAATAATCGTCTGTTCGATTTTTTTTTCAAAAAAAATACTATTTTGCGCCTGAAAAACTGCGTCGAATATCTACTTTTTCCGATTATCTGTTGAGACAAGCTTCTCAGTGTATAAAATGAAAAAGTATCTGCGATGTACTAACGAAAATGAGTAGTTATAAAACACAAATTCATAAATAATGATAAAATGATTTATTGCTGTCGAGATATTAATTCGTTAATCCACTTATATTATTTGACAAATTTACTTTTAATTCGAGTGCTTATCAATGAATCGCGAATGCCGCCACCTTTTTTATTTTATCTTGTATTTTAAATCTGTACTTACTGAATATATCCAATATCCTGGTCTCTTAACTGTATAGCCGATAGAAAATACAATAAAAAATGTTAATTGGCATGTTATAGTTAATGAACAGCTTATTGGAAGTAAATACGGATACCAGCTAGGAGCGTTATCACAAAATGGCTGTACTAGAAAGAAGGCTACAGCAAATAGTAGAACTAGCTAAAAATTAAAATATAATAATAAAAATATTGCAACTACACCATTGGGGGAGGGGAGGTAAGTGGGGTACTTTGCTCCAGGCCCCCAAGCACAAAAAAACGTAAAAATATTAAATTGTTTTAAAGTTGGCCAATGAGGCTTTCTTTAAAAATCCACTGCGGATTAAACTTAACCATCATAGATGACAGAAGAATTTATTCCTGTTATATTTAAATTTTTTTGCAAGAAGGATTCATTGTAAAGAACTTTTTAAAATAAATATATATTTATTTTATTCAAAAAAGTGCTATTATTTCTATTATGAAATCCCCTATTTCACGGTAGTCCAGTAGAAAGGCCCCCCAACAAATTTTGATACAGGGCTTATTCATGGTAAGCTACGCCACTTGACTTATCTATATTTACCGGTAATAACCAATTTGAACACTATTTAGACACTGCATGTACCTAAGTCTGATTGAAGAGATAGGTGATTTGTTGTAGGATTTGCATATATGTTAGCATTATCTGCGTAAAATGAACAGTTATTTTTTATGTGTTTAGGGAGAACAGCTGCATATAACAGAAATAGTAATGGCCACAGAACAGATCCTTACGGAACTCCACTTAAGACAAGTTTCAGCGGAGAAAATGTAGTATTGATACGCACACAAAATTTTTTAATTGAGGTTAGAAAATCAGCTATCCAGTTCTTCAAATTTCCTCTGATACCATAATGTTCAATCTTATGCAGTAATCTACGCGTAATTATGACGGATAAAATTTTCCCTACATTCTCCATTGACTTACCTTCCTCTCGTAATTAAAAAACAAATGTTTTTCTAAATGTTTTACAACATCGCCAAATTAACTCCCTCATTTTCAGGATTTTTCAAAAATAAAAAAGTTATCCTACTCGTCATTCTTCAGCTGCATATAAAGTTACAGTTTGCTTTTTTTGTTTGATCACATGGTATCTGGAACGATAGCCTGCCCTAATATATAAATTAGTACTTACCATTCCTGCTATTTTAATGATACCCGTTTTCGTCCCAGGAAACTTTCCCCTTTTCAATTTCTTTTTAACCAATTCATCGTAAGTATCTTTAACAGGTGCTATATTATGTAAAAACAACTGTGATTTTCTTCTATTTAAAGCTGCTTCGGTCATTTTGTACTAAATATTAGATTTTACAAACAAATTTTAGAAATGACACAATTGTTTGATTTATAAATACGTATTGATTTCAATAATAAGAGAGAAACTTCAATATCAGTGTATTTAGTTATCTAATCTATCAAAAAAATGTAATACAATAGCTGATTATTTGTTCCTCAATTAAAAATTATAGGTACACAGTATATCTATTAACTTTGCCAATCTAAAATTATTTTTGTTGGTGTGATTTTCTTCTTCTGATCAATTTTGAATAATAAAATCCATTAACTTGTACTCATAGTGCGAGGAAAAATTGATACAGTGAGTAAACGGTGCCTACAAAATCTTCCGTCTGTTATTACGAGTGTTGTCTTTTAAGTGTTGCATATAACAACATGGCGCCTGTCAACAAATATCAAAATTAACTGTCATGTTTAGTTTACTTAACGCCAAAGTTTCAGACCGCTTCGTTTAAAGCTGTACCAAAACTGAATTTTTAAAGTTGATGAGTCAGTCGAATAATGGAATTGAGCTGAGAAAATTTTCGCGCGATAATTTTTCACAATTTTCGAAGACAGTTGTCTCAACAAGAATGCCTTGCCGAGTTGGTTTCTACTTTCGGCAATGAAGCACCATCATCAGTCGACAATGGTATGGATAATTTAAACGTGGACGAATTAATTTTAGCGACGAACCAAGAACAGGTCTACCAACAAAGGCAGTCACCCAGGAAAACGTCGATGCTGTACGAAAGCTGATCCAAGAAGATCGATATAAGACATATCGTGAAATTGGAGCATCGTTGGGCATTTCAAAGACCACAATCCAAAAAATGTTACATGAAAAATTATCTGTAAAAAAATTAGTTTCTCGTTGGATACTGCAACTGATGACAGAAGAACAGAAAGCAATTAGATTCAATTGGTGTCAAAAAATCTGTGTCCCTCTCGACTGGAAGTTGTTCCCTTTATCGGTAGAAAATATAATCAACCGGTTAAAATATTCACAACCGATGGAAAATATTCTCCGCCGGCGGGAAATCACAGACAAAACTAAAAAATGCGACCCCCTGAAAGCTGGAAGTTCTCTACCGGCTGCACTATGCCAGAGTTTATCTTTACTCTAGCAAAGTGCAGATAGATATACATTTACAAACAGGATAAAATAAATGCTTGGCAATTATAAAAAAGATTTGTTTAATATCAATAAAATATTAACATTTACATTTTTTTATAAAAGCCGAAAAATTGAAACAAGAATTACAACAAAGATATTTTTACATACAATATTTTATAATGAAAATATTATCACCACTACTTTACCACCCCCTACAATACATGCACATTTTAAACCCATGCAGCTAAGAAAAAATCATGCAAAGAAAACTTTACCAAATATTAAGTAGGTAATGAAAATTCTGTAGCTCCAAACTGCAAAGTCACTTTTGTAACCTAAAAAATCCTTTCCTAATAAGAATTCTAAAACAGAAAACAAAATTAATAGGAAAAATTTTAATGTAAACCCTAGGAAATAAAAATAAATAAAATTATAAGATAGGCCTATCAACAAGCTTAAATATTTGCATATATTTGAAATGAATCCATCCCTAAAAAAATTCCTAAAACAGAAAATCAAACAAAATTAAAAAATGTTGAAAAAATTTGATGATATCTGGAAGCCTGTAAGAGAGTGTTAGTGTGCTGAAAAGGAAGCGCTGAAAAAAATTGTTAGTAATAAATCGCCAAGAATTGCTGTACTACGATATTTTGATGGCCCATACTGGGCAACTATTCCCCCTACTTGTCAACCCATACCCATTCGACAAACGGAAAACACTTAAGCGTACCCGCCCATCTGAATGACTGCTCGTTTTGCAAGCGAGGCTTACCGACACCCTAGGTAACGAGTACTTTCTCACAGTGTGATACTGCGTGCATCCGTGCGGGAAAAAGTCAATCGTAAACAACAAAGTCGGTACATGTGGCGTACTTGACAATTGCAATAAAAAAATAATTCACAATTTCAAACCGAATGACACCAACAGGGGGAAAAGGGCAGAACAGAAAATACGAGGAACGACATAGCTTACCTATGTCTTTTGAAAAGTACCAACTTATTAACGAAAGGCATAGTATTTAGAAAATATGAGGAAGGACATAGCTTACCTATCATCCTTCTGCGAGGACTTACAAGAACTTAGACGGAAGCACTTTGGAGAGGAAATTATACAACCATCACAACTACTGAAAATCCCTCCAGTCAAACTAGTGACCTTTATAGAAGACACGAAGCTTCTGGAATGGAAGTAGATAACATGGGATATGGTACAAAGATTCAGATCAAGTGCCTGGGCTGATGAGCACAACCCAATTTATGAATGAATGAATGAATAGCTTACCTATGTCTTTTGAAAAGTACCAACTTATTAACGAAAGGCATAGTATTTAGAAAATATGAGGAATGACATAGCTTACCTATGTCTTTTGAAAAGAACCAACTTATTAACGAAAGGCATAGTATTTAGAAAATGTTCAGATTGACATAGCTTACCTATGTCTTTTGAAAAGTACCAACTTATTAACGAAAGGCATAGTATTTAGAATATGTGAGGAATGACATAGGCTGCTTACCTATGTCTTTTGGAAAAAGTACCAATTGTAAAAAAAGGGCTGGATTTAGAAAATATGAGGAACATTTGTAAAAGAAAGGCAGGATGATACTGAGATATGATGTCATTTGATAGAAATTGAGAATCACTGTATACTCACACTCCTTTGGAGTAGACCAATACTTTACGAAACCTAAAACAAAGAATAAAATAATTTATTAAAGAACGTTTCTAAATAATTTAACTAAACTAGTAATTTTAAAAAATCATGTTTTCTAAAAAACAAAAACATTTACGATTAAAAAAACAAAGGCGTATAGGGTCATTTTAAAAAGAATCATCCTGTATAATAATTTTTTTGCTTGTTTCTTCAGCTAAAGGAATCTTGGACATTAAATTAAAATACGCAGTTTGTAAAATTATAAGTTCGTATGTTCAAAATCAGCATTAAAAAATATTTTATGTAGGGTGTTCCTAAATTCAGGCGCAAAAATTTAGGTGATTTCCCGTATAAAATTATGATAAGTCTTTCCTATGACAAAATCTCCTAATCTCACCCCATTCCAAGATATCACCCTGAATAAAATTGAGTTTTTATTTTTTTTCCTCAAATTTAAGTAAAGATGGAAACTTTAAATTTTATAAATTTCTTGCACTCGCAATTACTAACCACCGGTATTTTCTCAACATTCCTGTTACATTATAAGGGAGTGAAATTATCAACCCCTACTTTATTTAATATCAAATTTTTTTTCGAGATTTAATTTTGTGAAATAAAATTATTATTTAAAATCTCTATTGTCTTGAAAAACTTTTTTTACTCTTGAAGTTTTTTCCTAGATTCAATAAATTCGGAGAAAAAAATTTTCTAAATCTATAGGAAAAAACTTAGGAGTAAAAAAAGTTTTTCAAGACAGTAGAGATTTTGAATAATAATTTTATTTCAAAAAACTAAATCTCGAAAAAAAATTTGATATTAAATAAAGTAAGGGTTGATAATTTCACTCCCTTATAATTTAACAGGAATGTTGAGAAAATACCGGTGGTTAGTAATTGCGAGTGCAAGAAATTTACAAAATTCAAAGTTTCCATCTTTACTTAAATTTAAGAAAAAAGAAATAAAAACTCAATTTCACTCATCTTCTCTTTAGGTGTGATATCTCGGAAGGGAGTGGAGTGAGGAAATTTTTTCATATGAAAGACCTATTATAATTTTATACGGGCAATCACCATTTTTTCGCATAAATTCAGAAACACCCTGTATGTAGTATAAAATATTAAATAAAATTTTGTTATTTAATACGAGTCATGGGGAACTGTACATACTCCTACCTCGTATTGATTCTCCTACGGGGTATGTCAAATATAAAATTTCAACTTGTATTTGGTTTTTGAAAACCTTTATCATGACTAACCTCATATATAAGAACAATTTGTCATAGCTAGGAATATGTACCGGCCGACTTTTTAGAATTTTGAGTATTTTGTTATAAAAAAACATTATAAAGATGCAAAAATGGATTATATTAAACAATATATATCAATTCTGTATATTAAAAAACAAATGGAAGCATACACATATAAATTGTCATTTAATATTTCCTATAGGAGCCCCAATACGAGGTAGAAATATCTACAGTTTATCATGACTAACCACTTTTATAAGAACAAAAATTGTCATAGCTAGGAATATATACCGGCCGGCTTTTTAGTATTTTAAATATTTTGGTATAAAAAAAATAGTAAGAGAAAGCAAAAATGGATTATAGCAAATTTAAAATCTAATAAACAATTGTAAAATACTTCGTTTATATGTTAAAAATCAATTGTTTATAGTAATAAAATTGTTCGTATGTGATTTAAAATATTTTAAAAACCAGTATCACCAATATCTACCAGTAAATAAAATGAAAACTTACCGTAAATGTATCAGATTGTAATCCATAAAGGCACTATTCACTACACTCCTCGATACACGTTAATTTCGAACGCACGCACCGACATTTCCTATTCGAAAGTCAACACGCTACTGAATAGAAATCGACAAAATTTATTCGTTAGTTAAACAAGTAAAGTTGTTTATCATATCTACGATTAATATTTATATATATACCGGCCGCCCTAGAAGTGAATATAAAAGTATATTATTTTGAAAACCTTATTTTTTAGTCTTTTTGAGTATTTTAATGAAACTTTGACTTTGACAGTTCTTCAAACTTCAAATTCGAATGGCCTTTTTGTAACTGGCTATTTGTTCATAAAACATCTAGATCAGAAAGTGGCTAGCTTCATCTTCAAGTGCGTGACGTATCTGTAGTGAAAGTGGCAAACATTCAGGAAATCTTAATAACCAGTTTTCTCCTAAAATATTCAGTTAAAAAAATTTTAAATTTATTTTTGCAAAGTAGTACCAATTGTTATGGTCTGACTTTCAAATAAAATCTTTTCGTAATATGCATTCACCAGTTGACTTAATTTTAATATTTTGGACACTCTGTATAACTAATAAATCTAAAAATGCTTCGGTTATCGGAAGAACTCGTGTCTTCTCTGAGTGGCTGGTATTAATCTACGAATCTAATGAAATTGTTTCGCTACGAGAACGCTGTTTCTTGTTCACAGTATATATATGTATATGTATGTATAATGCTGTAGTATCGATAAGGTAGGAGAATTTAGGAAATTTGGACGTACTTCTTTTGTTTCCCCATTGTGCTCGACAACTACAGGTTACCAACTGGAATAATTCAATAGCTAGATTTTAATTGTTTTTATTAACGGATTTTTGGATATTTCGAATTTTATATTATTGGATATTGTGGTATGACTGTTTTGAAGCCATCTTTTCTATGGCAACGGGGAGAAGGTGATACAGTTTTGGAGAACGAAAGGTTCGGTGCTTAGTGCGAGTTATTTTATTAGTTAAATTTTCGATTAGTTACCCTAATTAGGGGATATAAATTCGCATAAGTTGCTTGGAAATCCGACTATTTTGGGTAGTTTGTTTGGAAGTCGTTTTTTCCGCCGTTGAGGGATTATTTTACACCGGATCCACGATTCATTAAGATCGAATCAACCTCCTTTCAAAACCTGCCAGAATCCACCATTTTGTGAGCCTATTGGTGGAGGTTGTCCATTGATGGTTTCACCGGGCTGGACATGGGAATTTTGCGATCCCTCATTGATAAATTGAGGTAAGATATTTTTAGTTTTTTACAAAACTCAAACTCTCTAAATGGTGAGATTGATTTTTTTTCTCTCTCCTTATTGTAGGGTTTTTCTGTTGTGTCCTTATTTCTACGCTTTACTCTTCCTTCTACTGTTGGGGTTTTAATTTGGGACCCTTTTGGTTGTCTGGATTGGATTTCGTCCCAGATTTCACACCTGGTTCGACCTGTTTTACGACATCAGAGAATCTTCCCAGCCGAGACGATGCCTGGAAATTTACCAGTTTTCTACTCCCGAGAGTGACCTTGTGGATGGTGGCTGGACCTCCAAATTCGTGAAAGCTAAGTACAAAAAAAAAGAACTTGATTTTACGTTTTATTATCGTTTTAAGATTCTCAGTTTCAAACACGAGTTTAAGTGATTATTAGTTATACCAAATAATTTCAATTTGGACGGTTGTAAAATTGTCTTGATTTGGATTGCAATTTTAAATTCAAAGCCTTTATAATTGCGGTAGTATTATGACGTAGTTTATTATTCGGCTTTTGGCATTTATAGTAGGTTTATGGTACATGTAAAGCTGGTATGATCATACTTGACTACACCTCTATCACCTACTAAACGATTATTCTTTTGTTTTATACCTACGATATTTTCTTTTTGGATAACAAATATTTGGGACATATTTCGACTGATTTTGATTTAATTGTGATTCAATTTTGACTTATTTTTGATATATTTCTTGTATTTACTTGTAACAGGAGCGTCGTATTGCCGATTATCTTATTTTAGCAATAAAAGATTGGCCTGTACTAGTTGGACTATTTATTTATACGTTATTTGTATCTATATATATATTTTTCCGCGTTTTGGCTACTTGTATAACATTTCTTTTACGATCGCCTTCAGCATAATAGCTTCTAAAAACTCGGTGGCGCCTATTCACGGATTTGACATAACCATATGACCAAGGAAACTATAATACAAAGAACCCTATATTATTTATTCCCTGAGGTATAGTTCTCAATTATTTTCCTCCAGATATAGTTTAATCGCTTCAAGTTTACTTTTATTTAGCCTGGGCCACCATCGGCGATAACGCCTTATATAAGCAGCGATTATTTGTTTTCTACAGTATTGAAAAAAAAATAGGTAAATGCATATTTTCCGTGCCTTTAAATACATGGGATACAATATTATGCTGATAGTTCAATTCGGTATACTGTGTGTTTCAGTAATAACTTGTAGTTATTGACAATTTTGTTCCCCTGCGGTTTCGTTTAAAATCACTAGTAACAATTGACCCCTTGGGTAAAGGTTACAACTTTACGGTTCTGTGGAACACTAATACAATATACTTCAATAAAATACCAAAAGCCGGATATCGGTTTAACACACCCCATTGGAATAGTTGGAGTTGTCTAAATTAAATTGTGTTGAGTATCAGTTGCAATTTTGTGTACTATTTCCATGATTAAAAACAATGTAAGATCTACCATGAATAACGAATTATTGATGATTTTGCGAAAAAAAAATCGAGGAAATTTTTTTTTAAACTTGAAGGTTTATGAGCATTTTTATATTATTACCTTAGATGTTACTTAATATCACTTGTTCTAGCTTATTAGCGATATAAAAACAGAATATACGGCTACTATATTTTCTCCCCGGTCTTAGATATGAGGTAGAGATATCTTACAGAAAGGATTGGCAAGACCCAAGCAAACTGACGTTACCTCAAGGATAAACATATTAACTGAGAGCCAGACAGTTCTTGCGGCTGTAAATCACAAAGTAACATCCAAACTAGTAGAGGAATGCCAGAAAGAACTAAATGAACTAGCATTATAGAAATGAACAAGCTGATGAACTCGCGAGGAGAGGTTTATCAACAATACATGTTGGACCAGAACCAGTCCTTGGACCACAAAGAAAATGGTCCGAGGACAACATAGACTACAGTGGAGGAGCAGAGTAAGACCTTTATAGGGGATCCTAGATGACGTGCTACTGAATATCATTAGAAATCGGCTAAAAATTATTACTGGATATCTAACGGGTCACGGTAAAACTTTGCGACATGGAGAACGAGACTATAACCCACATCTTATCTGACTGTGAGGCAAATGTGTCACTTGAAACATATATCACACATCCTATGGACCTATATCGTCTATTCGACGGTACGCGAATAACTGGGTGGAT
Source organism: Lochmaea crataegi (assembly GCA_947563755.1). Lineage (NCBI taxonomy): Eukaryota > Metazoa > Arthropoda > Insecta > Coleoptera > Chrysomelidae > Lochmaea > Lochmaea crataegi. The sequence goes on from OX387428.1 coordinate 17,097,370, forward strand.
GGACTAAAATATATGGGAGTAGAGTACAGAAAGGTCACAGGCTGCAGTGCTTCCGGATGACCAACAAAAATATTGTCCTTGTTTATTGTATGAGCTTTATAAAAATTCTCAGGTTCTCAGCTTATAATTTATTTTAATAATTATAATTAATTATACCTATATAATATCAAAATTAAAAAAATATTTTGGACAAATTGTTTATATGAGGAAATGTAGAGGTTAGAGGAAGTTTAGAATAAAAACTATTACAAATAACGTTTATATATTTTTTGGAAACTGGAATGTATAAATAATTATACAAATATATCACAATTAAAAAAAAGGTAATACTTTAGACATCTACATTGTTAGTTTCCTTATCTAAAGTTGACAGTTCTTTGGATCGTTGGTTTCGCTTATATTCTTTATGTCTCTCTTGCACATCAATAAAATGGTCAAGGAGTTGTTGAAAATTTACGGTACATACAAGGGACGATTTCTTTTTGGTTGTATTACTAAAAGAAAACAAAATTAATTATTGAAACTAATATATTATATTTAAAATTAAATTGAATGTCATTTAAAATTATAACTGTATAATTGAACGTCGGTAGTATCAGAATACATGAGCCAATTTCGTAATTTTTTTTTCATCGTTGTGGAGTTTTCTTTCATACCAAGACTTTGAAAAATAGCGAGAATGATCACTACATTGTCGTTTGATATTCATGAAGGAACACTGCATATTTTGTGTAAAACCATTTGTCGATAAAAAATAATTACTAATTGCAATCGATGAAACGCGTCATCCTTTTTTAATTTAATTCTATTTTCGACATCTGTTGATTCCACAGGAATATTCTTAACGTTAGAAGTTTCCGATTCTGAACAAGGTTTATTTTCATCAATAGAGATTAGTTCATTTTCGGTTTTTAGTTCTGAAGATTGGCAAGGAATACTGTCACTGTTATCACAAAGAACGATTTTATTTTTTCTGCTGATTCTTTAGCATCTATTTTGATACTTAAGGGCTGCTAAAGCGTTTTCTGCATGTGTGACACACAACTGTATTTCGCCTACCGAATAAACCAAAAAATACAAAAATATAACAGAAAATTTTGACATACACCGACGATTAACTAAAAAATCTCCGCGAAACGTCAAAGTACTCAAATGACAGATGGTGAATAACTCCAAAAACCGTGGCGTTAAGATTTCTCCTCCCTTCGGCCGCTAAACAATACTTTCCGCCCTATTTTTGGTGTTCGTATGATTGGTTTTCCGGTAAGGTAAGCAAAAAATAAATTTTCAGCATTAGACTTTGCTGATGGCTGAATGAATATATTTTTCTGAACGATGGATAGGACGGTATGGACAGATATTTTTTCCGTACTGATCACCCGATTCAAGAATTTTGGATTTTTTTATGGGACTCCTTAAAGTTTTTCGAAATAAATGTAAACCATAGCATTGAAGATCTGAAACAAGCAGTAATTAATGCCGTGAATGAAGTCATGCTAAGAAACGCTTATAAAGAATTTAGAAATAAAGTGGAGAAATGTTTTAAAGTTGGTGGATGCTATGTCGAATAATTATTGAATTTATTGAATTGATTCGATTATTGTATTGAAGTAAACTTCGCGCACTAGATTATTATTACATTTTCGAAATTAGTGCAAAAATTTATCGTATTTTCTATAAAATTGACTATAACATGAAGTAGGTTTTGAAAACCTGGAATTTAATCTCATTTCAAGGGGTTTCAGAACAGGTAAAACTTTTTAACAAGAATGACGTTTTTCACTAAAACTACCAATAAAAAAATTTCTCCTCCTGGCACCCTATCCATGGACACACTGTATAATGCCTATTTCAAAAATTGTAATAATTTTTATCTCTCAGCGTTTGTCAATTTTTGAGGTAAACGAAACGATAAAAACTTTGTGACTTTCTGTCTACTGCTAAATCCGTCTCTGTTTCGCAGGCAATTAATACATTTTATTTGCATATTTGAAGTCAATTAATACGTACTTGTCATCACAGTGTAATTGTAAACTAGGAATACAGCTTAATCTTGTCCTTAGCGTCGTAAACGCATCCGTTTGAGGTAACAGCATTAAGAGTCCGTATAAAGCTCTTACTAAACTTTTATTACAAGGTACTTCGAGTAGTTCTAATCTCAGGTCTAAAAAATAAATTTTATTTATTTTTATTTTTATAAATATACCGTCGATAAAGCTCAATAGGTCTGTTATCATAAAAGATACCAAAAAAATTGTAGATAGCTATAAGCTTCAAATTTCAAAATTAGTTACAAAGTTCATAAAAGTTATTAGTTTTCGAGATATTTTCATTTTTCTATGCGTAAAAATGAAATATTATTTTTAAAATGGAACATCTCTTGTGATTGAACTGAAAATGCTCTAATTTAATTTAAAATACTCACAAGCAAAAATAGGAGATTCTATAAGCTGGACTAATTTGTCGATTTCAATTAAAAAGTCTACAGTTACTTCCAAATTACCACTGAAATATTGTTAAGGAAAACATTAAACATTTTACGATTACAAAATCATCCTCTATAAATATTAATAGAGTTGGATCTGATTATTATTGTTTTATAATTTTGAAGTCGGTGTATTTGATAAAAAGGATACAATAGTTTTATCAAGTCGCATACGTGGCTGTAACTCTGAGTTAGTAGACACAATGATACTGTTGCCACTGGATTGTGACACCATGTTTCATATAAACAACAAAACAACGACTTACTATCCTGAAAAAAGTTACTTTAATTAATATATAAATTGTTCAGTACCATTCAACAACAATTCATAACTTAACCAATGAGTTGTTAAACTTAACAAAAATATGATGTTTTCTCAATGTTAATAGTTAGTGGTGGACAAATTCATAATGGGGAATCAATTATTTTTAATATTTTCATTCTCACAAGGTTTTTATGTCGATTTGAAAATTCAACTTTTGGGAGATTTAAATAGTTCGCCATTTATGCTGTGACGTACATTACCTAAAAGAGAAGTTAGCTACATAGGGGTTGACAAAGGAACACAATTCTGTCGCCTTCTTTTTTAAAATCGTGGTGAAATATAGATTATGCTTTTGTTATATTGCTTTTATATTAAATAACTTAGTTGTTTACGAGGCGTTTGTAACTGTTGTGTTCGTGTGCAGTATGATACAAAATAGGGTTTATATGATATTGACATTATTCCAACTTGAAAAATTGTGGAGTGTAACAAAAAATATAACTAATAAATTTTAAAATTACCAGTTTCACAACGTCTGTTTGTAATTTCACAGAGTAAGGGGTTAAAACTAACTAAGCTTAACTAAAAAAAATATTAATACAATGCTTTTATTTTATTATAATATTGACTCGCCAAGCTCTTTAAAACTGTGAACAAAAACAAAACAGTCATACATATATTATAGACTTTGACAGTTCTTCAAACTTCAAATTCGAATGGCCTCGATATTAGTTCATAAAACATCGAATGAGTTTTCTCCTCAAATATTTGGTTTAATATTTTTAAATTAGTTTTTGCAAAGTAGTACCAATATACTTTAATAAAATGCCAAGCCAGATATCGGTTTAGTACCTCATTTTAGATAATTGTAGAATTAAGTTGTGTTTGTAATAGAATATATTTAGGGTTTTCTTTGTATTGACCTAATGATAAAATGCCTCATTTTATAACAATTAATAAAAAGTAAAAATAGATCCATGGGAAACCATTGATCATCTTGTTTCTACAATGTTCCTATGTGAATCATCACTAAGGATCGGCAACATATCCGTCGGTAACTTGCAGAGCACGTGCAGATAAAGCTTATTGCTGGAAACCTTCTCCTTACAGTTTCGCATGGACTGTTTAAATATATCCTATGCTTGGATTTTTGCCTTAACTAGGATGTTGTTTGCAACCGTCGTCAAATGACGACAGGAAACGATAAATATTTTTTTTCACTACTAGCCTCTAAACCTAACTTTATTGACTTTTGTTGAGGTAGTAAAGTTGTTCATTATTAACCAAGGTAGAAAAATACAGAGCCTACTTGATTATAACTAAATCTCAATCCATTTAATAGAATGTGAGGTTAACTTGTACACAGCTGTCAAGTCATGTGAAACGGTAGTCGACAAACTAATATTTACAAAAATAAAATGCCAGTAGTGAAGTAGTGAAAAAATGCTATATGAGCCACGGTAGAAAAGTGTATTAATATCTCGGATCCATTAAAGACCTCTAAGCTTCGCTTCTCGGTCTTTAATGGACCTCGACAATAATACCTCACTTTTCTATCTTGACGCATAATTAGGATGGGGGGCCAACTTAATTATTATTATCTTAAATAGGTAAAAAGAGATTTAATAAATCGTTATAGCGACAGGTCAATTGCACGTGATAAGAAAAATCAATATTCGTTGTCAGTTAATATAAAAAATATATTTCGGATTTTGTAAGTCACTGATAACCTCTCAACGTACTTCTACGGCGATTAATTGGAGATTAAGTTTAATTCTGAGGATAATGGCAAGTTCAAGTAGATTTGGTTATGTATAAGAACTAGAGTATATTCCTTAAATAAAAAGGAAGAGATATTCTTGATATTCTTTTATTTGATTCTAGAACATGGTTTATTAAAAGAAACTAGAATTTTTGCTGGACTATAATTATAACAGATTAACCATGGTCTATCTAAAAAACAACCTTTTGTAAATGGAAAAACTTACCGCTATTTCCGTTACCAGCACTAGTAATTTTAAAACAGAGAAATAAGAAAGACGTTAATACATTTCAGAATATGATGTTAGTGATCAAGGGAAACGTAAAATTGTAATTGGTTGATCCAAAATTGGTGGTCTGATGTGGAGGGTAGGAAAAAAACATCGGGTATTGCAAGTGGCCTTGTTTATTTAAACACCTGCATGACATCAAACGAAAAGCGACGTTAGAAAAAGTTATTATGCCGGCGTTAGAAAAACTTATTATGCCGACGTTATAAAAAGAAAAAGTTATTATGCCGGCGTTATAAAAAGAAAAAGTTGTTTTGTTTACCATTTTCAAACCAAAATAAGAGTGGCTTAAGAAAACTGACAAACCATGGTTTTAATCTTACGGAATCTTTGGAAAATAAGTATTTTTGGGTCGTTTGCAAAATGTGGGAGAGAAAAGATGGTTAAAAACTTTATGGTCTCGAAGAGTATAAGAAGAGTATTAGAAATATTATTTTGGTCGAGCAAGACCTAGAAAAAGAGTTTAGTTCTTTGAAGAAACACCAGAATCCTTGCAATAGCATTGTTCGATAGCCGGAATTTTTTTGGTCGAGCAAGACCCAGAAAAAGAGTTTAGTTCTTTGAAGAAACACCAGAATCCTTGCAATAGCATTGTTCGATAGCCGGAATTTTTTTGCGTCGAATCGTTAAAAATTATTTTTTCGGGATGATAAGCATCAACGTTGGGCATCTCGTCGAAACGAAGCCACTTACAAAATAGCTTTAATCTATCATACCGAAAAAAGCATTCGGTTCCCGGTGCTTTTACTTGAAAAGCATCATGATATCGATACTGCTTAACAAGCATTCGAATAGCGTATCAAGACTCGAAAGTGAAAAAAAAAGTTTTCCTGATTTATGCGGTCTAGTTGAACTTCCGAATACTTGACACTAGATCAACAGGGCATTTCTTACCCGATTTGAAGCGTTTAAGAATAGGTAGTCTTATAAAAAATCCAAAAACAGCATATTTCTATTGAGATGTTGATATCAAACAAAGTGTATGGTCAGGATTGTGCGTTGCTCATCTAGTCTGTTAGATGAACGAAGCAATATAAACAATTTCGGTCATGAAATTATGTCTGCCATGTTGAGGAGGTGGAACTGGAAATTTTGCTGAAATACTAAACATAATAATTTACTTACTTCTGTTTTCAAATTTTTAAGTTTATTTCGCAGATCATACAGTTCTGATGAGGTTAAGAGAATCATATTTAAGTGTTCTACCATAATATAAGCAAACTTAAGATTATTTTCATTCCTCAGTATTTGAGCCAGTGTTCTGTAAATATCTTCGGCATTTAATAAAACGCAGAGTTGTCTAAAACATAAAAAAATATAACTAATTTTAAAATATACCTACAAATAGAATGTCTTGTATTTAAGAAAAATAGTTATTGTTAAATTTTGCATCACTTCGTAATTTATTACATCACTAGCAAACCCATATGATTTCTAAATACATGTCAAAATTTTGGAACTTTGGAATTACCTAGGACCTAGGCAAACTTAATGAACTAGGAGTGAACAACACAATATCCTTGCTGTCGATAACAGGCCATGCTGGTGAACAATGAAATTAAATAGCCGATGAGCTAGCAGGAAAGCAGCAGCCACTCCTTTTGCAGGACCTAAATTTTTTTTCTGCGGGATTGGTCCCAATGTTAGGAGGGGGAAATTAAAAAGGAAGGAAGAAAACGACAGAGCATACCTCTGAAAAGGTACTCCAGGACTGAACCAGTTAAACCAGAATAGTTCAAAGAAGTCACTATTAAGTGTTAGTGCAAACCAACTAAGAATCCCTAGTGTTTTCTGACAGGGTATTGTAAACTCAATCAACATAATATGTGCAACATGGAGCTTAATGCGTCAAACGAATGTCTCTTCTGGACTTATTGACAGGATGCGAACCAACGGAAGAGACTTCTCCATCTTGACGAACCTCAAGTAGAAGCGGCATAAAACTCCCTTTGAAACCCCCACAGATCCTGAACTTAATAAAAGGAAGAGGATTAGGGGATGTGCTTTAATCGAGCACAGAAAAGGAAACAATAGACCTAATTTGGTTGCAATTATACAACGCCTTTATTGATAGTAATTTGGGGAATGGGACGAGAGGGTGTTGAATGATTAAGGTAGGGAGATGTACTTAAAATTACTACTACATAGTGGAAATTTTACATTCTTTGCCTCCCCTTGGTATAGTTTGGCAAACCTATCTGAAGTTACGCGGTGTCGGCAAGCTCACCCTAACAACGCCGAAAATCAATATCAGTCAATAGTCAAAGTGAGAAGGAAGAACACACGCACGCGCTTGTCAATAGCAAGTCAGGTGGTTGCATAGCAACGGGCCGATCTTCACCAATTGAGTTATGGAAACCCATAACATTATTGAAAAAATGTTTATCTTTCAACATTCAGTATTTGAAAATAAAATGTTAATAGACAAAATCCAATGAAACAAGAACATAAAAGCACTAACCTATAATTATTATTGATATATTGTTGATAATCAAAAGTCTATTTTCAAATAAGTATTACTACATACTCAGCACTTAAGCTTTTTTATAGTAAAACGTGGCAATATCGAAGGTTTTCAGCCGCATTCCTTTCACAGCTTCAGATAAGTTTGCCAAACTATAAGTGATAGAACCAACATGTAGTCGGTATCGACAAGAAGATCAATTTACAGAAAAAACAGCAAGTGCTATTTGCTTAACGTTTATTTATCTTGTCTTTTTTATTATCCAAAGTTTACTGTTAATCACAAAATATAAATACAGTCTACCTAATTTCCGACCAAACACATACACAGTAAGATCCCATTTAAAAAAAATATCTACTAACCTTATGATAAACGAACCTCGCTCATCCAATAATTTATTGTCGCTACTGAATAAAAATAGTAAGCTCACCATAAATTTGTTGTAATAGGTATTTGTACCTATAAACAATTTATAAAATAATAGTTTTAATGTGTACTTGAAGTTTTCTATAGTTCAGTAATACAAAGGGAAAAACAACGTTGTTTTTATAAAATTATTATGTCTAACTTTTTAACTACTCCTATTAAGTTATACACTATGTTCATTTGAAAAGGACCCACCCTTAATATTTCAGAAATGCCGTAACACGTCAACTTTTAACTTGAGGGGGACACTTTTTAGCGCTAATGTCATAAACGTCAGATTCACCCCCTCCCTACTGGAGATACCGATTAAATTTTTTCAAATGGCGTTAGGTATCAAGTCATAACTCATTGAAAAGTTCTGGAAAATCTCTATTCAATCATTTTGTTTTGCCTTTGATACCAGCCTTCCATTGTTATTTAATCGTTGTTTAAAATCGGCTCTCTTTCAACTTTTCGTATGCCCCCGTATTATGTTATGACAGAAAGACTCTTTAAAGAATAAAAAAATTACAAATAGTAAAAAGACAACTGTTAACAAGAAATAACTGTTATTTAATCATGTGTTCAAAGTGACCACCGTTAACAATCATGCAATAATAAAGTCTATTTTCAAATTCCTGTCAATTCTGATAGTTAGACAATACTCGTTTTTTGTTCAAATTAGTCAATCAAAACACGGGTAGACTCGAAAGATGATGACACTCATATCATAATATTAATTATTATTCTAATCAGACCTTTCGTTCAGAAGTTACGACGAGTATCAAAATGTCCTATGCAAAGTGGGCGTCATACTCCCCAAACTCTAATAGTTTCAACAACTATATAGACCGGTTGTCCATGACACATGTAGGCTTCATTATTTCGAATGAATGCCTTTTTCACCATCGAGTTTCACATGAAAAACAAGTAGAATGAGGCTATTTATTCCCCAAGACCCAAGCTGGTGGCTTTTGTGGATGCTGTAAAGCCTGGAGAAGTGGTAGAACGAATCAAACCTGTTGTGGCAAAAGTATTCGTACAAGAAATATACCAAAAAGGGTTCTACCTCTTGACCAAGGTTATACATCCACCATCTACAGTATGGTGAATAAAGAGGTAGCTATGCGATCTGTACTTTTTTAAAAGAAAACAGTATCGTCTGTTATCTGTTAGAGATCCTGAAGATCAAATATACTACTGATAGTGACATTATGGATCTTTACCTTTACCTTCAAACTGGGATTCGCTGAACTAATAATTATGTTTTTAGAATACATTTCAATAAAGCATTCAATTATTTACCTTTATCGTTTACTTCGACAGCTCCTGGAGCAGAAATAACTTCAGCTATAACAACGAGGCATTGTTGTACTACTTGATCAGATCCATCTGATAGCGTCTTTTGTAAAGCGGGAAAAAGTACATCTATATATTCACCCATCTGAAAAAAAATGTGGAAATTCAATTTTTATAAATGAACAACTTACTGCCAATATTTCTGAGTATTTATTTCAAACAAACCATAATAGCTGCTTGATATGATGATGTAGGTACAGCATATCTAAGTAACTCACCTTGTTTGGTAACTTCATATATAAATCATGAATCCATTTCAAAACTGCAACTTTCGTCTGAATTGAATTATGTAGAAGGTACTGATTCAAAACATTTAATACTGTATGCAGATCCATTTCATTTGGCATTTCATCGCCCGATACTGAAATGAACAAACAAGATAATCAAATGTAAAAATATGAAAAGACTCATAAAGTTTTTTCAGGTGTTTACCTGTTACTAATAAAGACTGTAGGATGGAAGAAGTCAGTGGTACAAAAACTACATTTAGTTTATAAAATTTTGGAGTCATTTGTAAAACTGAGTAATTCTTGTCATGTTGATTGAAATTTGTACAAAGTGGAAAAATTGTTCATTTTAACATTGTGTCCATCTAGTTTTGTTGTGACATATTTATATGTATGGCCTACTTCCGGTTTAGCCGCTATAAAAGTGGCATGGTTTCAGAAGACAATAGAAATTATTGTTTAAATAAGACAACCTGTATATTGAGCAGTATCTTAAAAGGTACATATTTAGTGCAAGAAAAATAATGTTTAATATGCCCAAATTCAGTCCTATGCTCCGACAAAAATCCTCCTGCTATTAACACCCTGGTTAACCAAATTTAGGAATATTGCTTTTATTTCTAGAAAAACGAGAACTGTCAATGCATATTTAAAGGAATTTTTATCTGTTTATGAGCTTGTACATAGAAATCTGAAAATTTCAATTAGAAAAACGGCATCGAATTTGGAAATCGACAAAACAAAAGTTTTCAGAAATCTAAAAGTTCTCGAATTAAAAGCCTACAAAATTCAAGTTCTACATAAAATTACCGATCGGGACTATGCTGAAAGAGTGTATATGTATATGTAAAAATTTATCACATTCGTAGAGAACATATCAAAATGTTAGGGGTATCATGTCTGATGAGGCTGCATTTCATACAAATGGATGAGTTAATAAACATAGCTGTAGGATTTGGGGATTAGAGAATTAATAAAAATTTCATCAACAAGAGAGAGATTCTCCAAGGTTAATGTTTGGTGTGCGGTATCGCGTGAAAAATTGTATGGGCCTTTCTTTTTTGCAGAGAATAATAATTATACCGATCTGTTAGAACACTTTTTCTATCTCCACTTAGGACAAGATGGTATTTTAAACCAAAATGTATACTTTTAACAAGATGGTTCTCCTCTCCATTATTCATACATAAACAAGAGAATCTGTTAACCAACAGTTTGGAAACAATTGGATTGGTAGAAGTGGACCAATAGAATGGGCTCCAAATTATCCAGACCTTACTGTTCCAGAATTTTTTGCAGGGGAATATGGGAAAGAAGGAATATACAACCCGATGCCTGCAGCTATTAAGGAACTAAATAACAACATACGGCAGGTAATGGAAAATATTCCTCTTGAAATGTTGACAGCATCATTTGACAACTTAATGGTTCGATTCCACAAATGTATAGATCAAGAAGGCAACTTTAAGGTACCTTACAAAGTAAAAATATGTGCCTTTCAGGATATTTTTTAATATACAGGATGTCACAATTAAAAAATAACATCTATTGTTTTCTGAAACCACACCACTTTTATAGCAGGTAAACCGGAAGTAGGCCATTTTTATAAATATGTCACAACAAAACATACGGTAATTTTAAATCTAACTGTGAATAGTGCATCTCATTATCTATAACTTTAGACCGAATATGGTTTCAACATGATATCGCACCGCCACATTTCGTTATAGCTGGGCACCAGTTTTTAAACAAAACATTTCCAACCAAATTAATGGATCGGAGGAAGGGGAACAGCGGAATGGTTCACTAGATCACTCGATCTTACCCCATAAGCCCCCTTTTTATGGGGATATACAGAGTGAGTTTCAAGTATGGAATGCCTCAATTATCTCGGAAATGGATCGAACGATTTTAAAAAGATTTTGGTGTGCAAGGATCTTGTGATATGACCGATATTGTGGTGGTATTTACATTGTTGTTTACAATATATAGGGTGATCCATTTGAAATAACAAAGTTCATTATTATTCCGGGAAAAGGAAAGATCTGACAGCAATGTAAATACCACCATAATATCGGCCATACCACAAGATCCTTGCACACCAAAATCTATAAAAATCGTGCGATCCGTTTCCGAGATAATTGAGGCGTTCCATACTTAAAACTCACTCTGAATAAAATCTAAAGTCTCCAATAACAGACCTAGCAATATCCGTGACCTAAAAGTCCGAATCGGCAGGAAATACAGAACTGAACACTTGCTGTCCTACAAAATGTTAAAGACGAATTTATTACCAGGACAAATCATTGCTTGTGGTTAATGGAGAGCAATTTGAACATTTACACTAAATCTGTTTGCTTTTATTAGAGTATAATTTATTCATCAATTATTTTGTAAATAATAAATTGTCATAAACAACTTTTGGATTTTTGTCCACCTGTTCCAATTTGAATATACATTTTTGGAATCAGCTCACCAAAGGAAATCCACCAATTGGAGAAAAGGGAGGTGTTAAATTTGAAAAAACTGGTACTGGCGTCATCACTCAAAAGTTATTCACCCTGTATAACAGATTATCCTTTAAAAAAAATAGCAAATTCAAATACAAAATCGACCTGTTTCGGATTTTTTTTTCATATGACTGTTAATTTAACGAATATTGAATTCATGTCTTACTTTATGGACGCTCTGTACATAAGGATTATGATAATAAGAAAACGTGTTTATATACTACATTGTAGTGCTGTTATCTAGGAGTAACTAAAGATAACAAACAATACAATAGAAACATAACAAATAAAGAACAAAACATTTTTTCTCCTAAGTATTTTTGATAAATTATAAATGAATTACCTAATGTTGGCCTCAATGAGTCGTCAGTATTGCCTTCTAATGATATTAGCTTCATTAAAGTAAAGTTGACAGCTGTGGCAGTTTCCTTAATGTCTGTCACTGTATTAAGGAAAAAAAAGATGCGTAAGACAATCATGCAAAATAAAAAATAGATTAAGCAAATAAGATATTAATATAACTACTTTGAATTGAGAAAATGGAAATATAAATAAATTATGATTAGGCATACAAAAATTAAGCAAAAAATACATTTAGATTTATGCAAAAAAGTGTAGTTGGTCAATGCATTATGTAGGCAACCAGAAACATGGTAAGACTGGATATGATGGAAAAATAATGTCTGATTGAGGGCCGATCTTACCGCTACCTCCGTTTTGAGAACTGGCAGTAGTGCTCTGACTTCTAGTTGGACTTCTATTTTAACAGGTATATACCAAAAGGTGGTATGAATGAATTTAGAACGAACTTCAAGTTAGAGATAACAGAACGATAGAGCAGGACACGCATCGACTCGGCTCAGGTTGGTATGATACAGCTTAAATATTTTTGATCCCTACACAAATAGATTGGAGCGCAAGCATTGCTTCGAATCGACATAGTCTAGACCTTTGGGACTGCTATCAACCAAGAAGCATTGATTGATTAGTAAATAGATGATAAAATTCCCCGTAAATTTTTCTTTTCAGATTAATATTGTGAACCCAATATCTAGATTTGCGTTTTTCCATTTCATAATAATATACAGCAATCATATTTTCATCATCCGAGTCTTGTGATGAACTATCTATTTTTATGTATTAATTTACTATTTTTGTTTTAAAATGTCTAGTTGTTATATGACCAATGTTTGCTGTTCTAATCAGAGTCAATGCGCGGGTTCCAAAAGGTGCTGATAATACCATGCCATATTGACCCAAACCGAGTCCATTCACTGCGTGTAACCGCAACCAAAAATAGAGCAGATGGGATGCTCTTGACACATGTGTTTTTTAAAAAAAAATAGGTAGGTAGTTTTATGGTGGGAGGCAAAGATATGGTGACATAAGGACAAAACTTAAAAAAGTAGATGGAATGTATACTATTCAATGATGATAATAAGTTTACAAATTTTTAAATACTATGGAAAAATGTGGAAGAAAAAAAATTTTAAAAATAATGGCAACAGATGGAAGCTAGTGATAGTGGACAATATATTTAAGTAGTGAGAGCTAGAACCAACAAATAATAATTATAAGAGACTAGGAACCACAATACAGGTCAATGGAAGAAATTAATCAAAAATAAACAAAATCAAACCTTATAGACAAGCAGAAAAAAAAGAAAATTGTTGTTGTTGCGGGGGGATTGGGCAAGTGTAAAAAGGGGGAAACATGGTATTAATCGAATTCCGGAGAAAAATGATATCAGAGAGAAAATTGTCCAATAGAAAAGATATAGGTTATAAAAAAATCTACAATTTTTTTATCATTCACTTTGACAGAAAATGCGAAACATTGTTTTTTCCGTTTTCTCGCAAATAACCTTATTTTGATAAAAATATACACTCATTTTCAAGTTTAAAAATAATGAGATTTCTTAGTTAAAGTTTTTGCTTTATAAAATCATTGTACCGGGATTACCGGGTGTTCAAATAAGGGAGGAAATCGGTTTTATCTCAGAAACTTGTCATCGAACGGCCTGGGGAAAAACTGGTATTATGAAAACAGCTATGGGAAATTGCTAGAAATTGATTTCAAGTTCGTGACTTTGTCGCTAGGGGGCGTAACAAAAAATAAATATGTTAAAATCAGTTTTTATGAAAAAATATCTTCTGTATGTTCCTTGTGGTATATTATTATTTTTGGGAAATTAAACCACAATATTTTTTATATTTTCATTCCAAGCTTTCCAGCTACCGTTATCAAGAATAATTAGATTTCTTAAAAATGTTTGTCCTTACTGACGCTTACAAAAAAGTCGACTAGACAATCAATGATAATATTTTGAAGTTTGAGACTGCAAAAAAAGATGTCAAATTTTTAAGGTCAGTTAACACTAGATTATTATTTTTGATGAAAATGATTGGGAATAAAGAAATATTTTTTTGTAATAACATTCTGATAGTAGTATAGTCTACTAAGAATGAAATCTAGTGAAGTGCACGCTCCAGGAACGTTTTTTTAAGGATAGCGCTTTTTTGTTCATTTTGGAAATGTTAATAAAACGCGTTTAGTTTCAGTTTTTTGTAAGATATGATTATTTTTGTTTTGATGATTGGAAATTTCTTTTTATCACTGGTAACAAAATTTGACTACATTCTGCTGAAATGTTAGCTACACATTTATCTGTATTTATATGTATTAAAGCACTATCTTTAACTTTTCGTCGTTTACTATTGGGCTCATAAAAACGTAACAAGTGTGTTTAATTAACAGCATTTTCAAAATAAGCAAAAAAGCGCTATACTTGAAACAACCGTTGTCAACAATATTTGTATGTTGATAACACGACTCTCTAATAACATTTATGCATTTTATCAAAATTATTGGTACTAACTTAAATTAATGTAAAGTTGACCAAAAGCAGCGCGTAATTTGTAGAGTGGATCTTATTTTGTGTATTATCTTCGAAATGAAAGCATGGTAGATTAGAAGAATCAACGTTGCTGGCACTAGTTTCCAAATATAAAAACATTAATGAGTGCAAGAAAACTGACTCGGCCGCTACCGAAACGTTGAATTAAAAAATATAAAAAAGATTGTGGTTTAATTTCCCAAAGTAATTAACCAAACGAAAAATAATCCATGTTTTCCATTGTAAATAAGAAAAAGTTGTAAAATTATAGGTTATAGGACAGTAGTTGTCATATCAGAATTTGACGTTAACTCCATGAACTCATAACTTTTGGTGGTTAAGAAAATTGCAGTTATGGGTTAACCAAAATAATTCTTGACTACGTTACGTACAACACTCAAATAGCTTTGATCATGGGTTAACTATGCATAGTTAGCTAGGTTAACTATGCTTCATACAACTGGGGCTAAGCGTTTGATTTCGCGCATTATTTTCCGATTCGCTGATTTTTGAATATTGCGGCGTTTTGGAAGTTTTTTGATTGTCGTGCGCGGTAACACATAGAACTTTTAAATAAATTTAATTATTCTTGATAACGGTAGCTGGAACGCCATTGAATCGTTGAAATAAAAATATAAAAAAGATTGTGGTTTAATTTCTCCCAAAAAGAATAAAGACAATATTATGAAAGTTATAATTTCGCCAAGTTTCCTCAAAATAAGGTTGCTTTTGCGGAAACCAATTTTCTCGAACATTTTGAGGTTATGTTAAAAAGTAACATAAAAAAGTTACAGATATTTTAATGATATATAACTTTTCTTTTCAACAATTTTCTCTCTGCATCAACTTTCGCCAGAATTCTATCATGTTTCACCCCTATATATCCCTGTCCAATGTCCACCACAAGAACTCTGCTCAAGCATTTATTTGTTTATTGTTAAATGTAAGCCACTTTACCAATTTATTCTACTTTGCCAAGTCCTGTTTACAATTATATTTTTGTCACAGTGCAATTCGAATGGTCTATTGTTGATGGTGGAGATACAGGCAAACATAAAGGGAATGAAATACAAAATAAGAGACAATTTAAAAAATAGAAATTATAGTAAATGCATTTTTAGGATATTAAAAACAAGCTGGTTATGTAGAAAAAAAAATTGCATGCAAAACTAAATGAAAAGCATAACTAGACAAAAAAGTTTGCAATTAGCTGATAATAAAAAAAGAAGGATACTTCTCCGGGCGTCTGTATCATAGGATAAACATGGTAGCACTGCTGTGAATATTCCTGACACATATGGTAACATAGCAGGTCCAGACAACTGCACAAATTCTTTTATCCATGTTATTGCTGTAAACTAATATGTTTTAATTTAGCATTCTATAAACAAGAATATACAGATTGTTGTAAATAAATATAG
This sequence comes from Lochmaea crataegi, assembly GCA_947563755.1. Taxonomy (NCBI): domain Eukaryota; kingdom Metazoa; phylum Arthropoda; class Insecta; order Coleoptera; family Chrysomelidae; genus Lochmaea; species Lochmaea crataegi. The sequence goes on from OX387428.1 coordinate 17,113,453, forward strand.
TCCAGTACCACAAATGTAGAATATGATTCAGCTAAGGTGTCAACAGGACCGCGGGAAGTGCGACGAAATGTCTTTTTGGATTTCGCAAAAACAAAGTTCGAAAACAATTAATATAAGAAAGATAAAATCTCCTAATAGCACGACACTGAAACCGAACATAAACAAGCGTTATCACAGAAGATGCTATTTCGTTGGCACATAGTTGCCATGCTTATCTCTAAACTGCGAGATATAGTGTCAGTTCGTAAGTTTTCAGACAAATAGTTGTAGTACCTTTATGATGAATAATATGTTTCGCTGTCTCTGGGTTCTAACATAAGTCTAAAATAGAAATGAAAGCCTATAATTCCTTCCTAAATTGGAGAAAAGAGAAAAAAATAAATTCATTTATAAACTGGAAATTAATAATTGTGGACAAAATATAATGGATATTAATTATTCACTTATTATATGCTTGTTGAATAATATACTATTATTTGAAGTGTTTATTTTGTACTTGATTGTATGAAAAACAACAAAGGTCTAGTGCTGAGCCTTTAATCTTTGTTGTACATTAATTTTTATGCTATGAATCATGGTCTACATTTTTGAAACTAAAGTATAGTGTCAAGTACTATTGCTTTAAAGTAAACTTTGTACCTCACATTCAGATCACCGTCAATTACTAAGTAGAATGCATTATATTTCAATGACTTTTATAATAAATAGTTGTACAAATATAAACATAAAGTCAGTCATAAAACAGCAAAGTAATAGTTGCTAATAAAATTTTTGTAATGACAGGATTTACTTTGTTTTTGTTTTATGTATACAAAATATATTCTAGTAAATGACAGAACTGTTCCAAACTTGATAAAGATAAGGTTTCAAACATAAATATGTAAAACGATAGTATAGTTGATTAAGAAAAATGTGTGATTGATATATTTCTTCTTATACAGGGTGAGTCAGGAAGAACTGTAAAGTTATGTTCTTAAAGAAATCATACAGCTATTCTTGCCTATTGTAAACTAGACTTTGGACATTTTCAAAATATCACTGACAATTTAAAAACATGACATTGACAATTTAGGGAGCTATAATATCAGTTATCAGATCATTTCAACATTCTAATAATACCAAAACTTAATATTTTTCAAAGGGATCAAATAACCATGTTTTTTCAAAACGGTGTAAGAGATGTAATTATAGTTCATATAACAGCCTTTTTGGTGTACGTCATTGTTTGTGAGTATATCCATTTGTTATTTTGACATATAGCTAACCTTAAATTTGATAAATAAAATCATCAGGTTTGTATTCAGCCAAATTCGAAAAGGCTATGAAATTAATAATACTTGGGATATCAAAACACTGCAAAATAAAACAAATTGTATATTTAATTTACATATTAAAATAATTTAATATTAGTAAATATAGTCCTGCAAAAGAATGATACATCGTGTTCAATAAGATCAATATTCACTTTTCATAAATAATAATTGACCGTAAACAACAAAGTACAGACCTGACGAGAACTGTCAGTGGGACATTAGAAAAATACGCAAGACACATTGCCGCTACGAAAGGAACGTCTGCATCGTATTTTGGACGATGTAATTTTGCCCGATTGATAGGTCGCGTTTGCGCGTAATCTAAACATCAACCGATCCAATTTTTGTAAGTCAAAGGTTAGGGTTAACGTTTGTACTACGTTTAAACGGTTCATTATTGTGATATTTTGATTAGGATTAATCACAGACCTGCCTTTTTTCCATTTCTTCCAACGTAATGTGTTAGAAAGACATTAACAATCAATGACGCACACCAAGAAGGCTATTATATGAACTTTATGTATAATGACTTTAGATCAAATGAGGGTACAAAAAGACAAACAGGGAAGGAACCATTGAAAAAGAGAAAGAAGAAGAAGAAAGAGAAAGCTGAAAATGCATGGAAAAATAAATGCAATATTATGGTGGGGGACTTCCTCAAACACCATAAAAATTATGGTCTCGATTATAGTAAATGCCATGAAAATTAAAAAACTGACAATCATAAGCAACTTGACCAAACTTACATTTCAAAAGTTATGGACAAAAGTAAAAGTTCTCATTTTGCCCTGCATATTAGTAAACAATGGAAGCAAACATATTTTAGTGATCATTTGATATTCCTCATAAGAACCTCAATACAAGGTAGGAGTATGGACAGTTCCTCATGACACCCTGTATATATCAACAAAGTCAAATAAGTAACTGTTATTTACCTGTGCAAGATCATCTCCTTTCTCCTGTGCATGGTTGATAAGAATATTAATCATAGCACCAAAATTAACATTGGTAGGATTACTCTTAATTTTCCTTAAAAATTCACCTAAAATTGTTTCACACATTTTTTTTACTTCGGGATTAGGATCACTTAATATCATAAACAACCCATCTAATATTTCTGGCAAATAATTAATTAAGTCAAGACCAGGTTCCGAGTTTAAAACGGACACCCATGAAATAATAAATTGCCTAGAAAATGCATTTTTTGTGTAAATTCTTTCTCTCAGTAAAGGAATGAAGCCATCTAAATCAAACGATGTATTTTCCAGTACACTTTCCTAAAATAGAGCAAAACCTAGAAACTGTTGAGATTATATCTTGGTCTTAATGGAAAATAGTAGTCCGACAACTAGTTCATTTTAGTATGGGTAATTTTTTTATATGCTGTTTTTTACCCCAGTTAGATCATGTATATCGCTTCTGGGATCCATTGCCTTTATCTGTGAGCATACGGTTTGTACCTATTAAAATTGAGGATTTTAAAATTATTTATAGGCATTTTATTCAATGTTTTCTACACCTTTTGAGGAATGTAATTGTATGGTCTACAAACAGTTTTGTTATTGTGAACATCCTACAAGATGCCAACTTAACAATAAAAAAAATTTAAAGATACACTTATATACTATATCTTTTTCAAATTATTTGAGTAAGTATATCTGTAATTTTTATTTTATTTTTAAAATAGCATTTTTGGCAGAATGTTATCAATAACAAAATTGTCTGGCGACCATACAGTTACACTTGAGAAAAGGTGTAGAAAATGATAAAAAAAGAAGTCTTAAAATTGTTTCAAAGTAGTCAATTTTAATAGGTACAAACTACAAACCCGATGCGCACAGATGTCTATCCAACTGGGGTAAGTAATCGAATATGAAAAAACTAACTATACTAAAATTGATTGACAAAAATTTTGCCAGCTCTTATACTACCAGACTACCTATACCAAAAATATGTAATTTCAGGTAGTTGTCTTGGTACAGTATTATGGAAAAGTTTTTATTCATATTCATTGTAACAGTAGAGAAGCCTGTAGCATAATGTGTCATAGACTTTGCTCATAGAGATACAGTATCCGCCAAAATAAACAGTACCGAAAATAAAAATTAATTTTTAATTTCTGTAATGTAAGTGTTCAAAATGTTCACCATTTCGACGCAAACAAGCTTCATATCGATTTTGTAAGTCAATAAACATATTTATAAAAAGTGGTTGATGTAACTGCTGAAAAATATTTTGTATTCTTTCCCGTAGTTCGGCAATATTCGCCGGCGGATTTTCTTTGTCCTTCATTATGCCCCAAATGTATGCTACTGGTGGCGTCAGATCAGGTGAATGAGAAGGATATTCGAAGTCTGTTCCCCGAGAAATTATTCTATTTTCCGTATGAACGAAAATAATGCTCTACCAAAAACACTTTTTCTTCCGTTGTTAGAACCATTTTACATCAAATTTAACTGCAGCGTACTATTAATATATCAACTAATGACAATTAAGTCAAATATGACAAATCCATATTACATAAACAACTCCACAGCACTCTCTGTTTCGGTACTGTTTATTTTGGCGGATACCGTATTACACATATAATTCTACACAAATACTATCAACAGTTTTCACTTTTTGCAATGTGACAACATTGCTTGTATTTAATCTGTCCGTTTTAATTTACTGCTCAAATTTTCTAACTATACTTGTTCATAATGTATTTAAACTCTGTGTTGTTATATTTTTAGAATGAGTACTTTTGCATTTTTTTAACGCCAAAATTAATCAATTAACAACTCTCCATGTTAATGATTGGAACTTTGTGTTTACCTCAAGTTAGAAATGGTCAATTGACTTGACATTTTAACATCAATAAGTATATGAAAATTTAATATTTTCTGTACACAATGTCCATTGCATGACAACTACCTTAATTAACCATTGGAATATCCATAAATGAATTCTAGTATGTCATGTAAATATTTTATATTGATAAAATTTTCATGATAAAAATCATCATCTCTTAATGAAATGCCCTATTTTTTAAGTGAATACTAACCTTAAGAAGTCTGTCAAGTAATTCAGAAGCAATTTTTACATTTGGATCTGGATCTGTGGCAATTTTGCTTAAACAATTGAATATTGCTGAGAAATGTCGAAGTACAGCACCTCTAGATACTTTAACAACATTGTACAGTGATTCACATGCATAATAACGTACTCTTTGATCTTGATCAACCATACAGCCCAATATAGGTTTTATTAGCTCATCTGCATACATCTCAGTATCCTAAAATTTGAATAACGAAAAAGTGATATCAGGTAATATACAATAAATACCTTTCCCAATGCTATCGATATAGCGGCTAATCCGATTAAACCCCCTTTTCTAGCATGAGGATTTTGTGAAAGTGAAAAGTCTTGTCCTAAAACTTTCAGTATTTTTTTTATTTGACCAGTGTTATTTACCGCAGCGAATTCTTTAACCATTCTAAAAAGGGAAACATTTATTATCTTAATAAAATCTTTCATAGAGGGGTGTCTACACTTACTTTTCGATTTCTAGCGCAGCAGTTTTCCTTCTATCATAAAGTTTATCGTGCAATGCACGAACACACGCTGAACTAAGAGGGGCATAATCTTTTTCAGACATTTATTTAAACTTATTTACATAAATATAAACCAAAAAATCTTATTTCCTAACCTACCAAATATAAATGTCAAAGTGCTGTTGACATTTGACATTTATGACATTTCTACTATTTTCGTGTACCTCCCATAGAGGGTACCTCCTCTGGGAATAGCAGCCATACATTTATTCGAAATGGTGCAAACACTGAAAACTGAATGATTAATTTTTCACTTCTATTCTACTCTGGGTTTGAAATCTACCTCGCTACAGACTATGCATGACTGACCGACGAGTCCACTTCAATGTTTGAATAAGCTATGCATGCAGAGAACGAGGTGTAGTCATGTCGTAGCAGAGAAAACGTCGTAGGTTGATCGCCAAAGCATACCTTACCAGAGACAACACTAGGGATGGCGATTCTTTCCAAAAAAGATCGATTTTTAAATCGATTCGAATCGTAACCTGATGAATCGATTCATAAAAAAATCGAGGTCTAAAAGATCGATTTCCAAAAAATCGATTTTTTTCAAGTTTGTATTTACAATGTAAATATAAATCGATTTTATGAAATACAAGAAATATACCATAATAAACAATCTCTGGGATCTCTTATCAGTAAAATCAGGGATTTTTTAGTTCAGGGAATTCGATAATAACAATTATTTTTATTACCATATCAAAGTATCAGATCAGATATAAAAGAGGACATTTATTTTCTAAATGTATTTGCTACTTTAAAAAGTTAAGAAAATAGATAGACAATGATATAGCTTATAGTTCCCAAAACCAAACCAGAAAAAATCGAATGTCGATTTTCCAGGGTGAAATATCGATTCACTGAATCGATTCATTACAATATATCGATTTAAAAAATCGATTTATTTGGTCCGATGAATCGATTCTTCGATTAATCGATTTCAGATCGCCATCCCTAGACAACACCTCTGCATTTATGAACACCACACCCTTGACCTTGCACCACACTGCACTCCTGCACCACACGTTTTTAGCGCTTCAGTTGGTATCAGTTACAGTTATCTATGGTTGGTATTACAGATCAAGCAAAACTTTGTACTTTTTGTATTTTGCTGACTTGTTTCCACTTATTTCTTCTCGTCCAAAAACAAATTAATAAAGTGTCTATGTTATGTTCCCACCCTTAGTGCAGTGGTTATACTGTGATGAGAAATAATATATTTTTACAGGAAACCTATGTTTATAAACCTGTGAAATAGTTTTGTAACAGTGCTATGTAAAAGAATTTTGTAAATCAACATTAACTATGGAGGAGGTAATGAGATCAACTTATTTCAAAGTATAACATGATGTATACAAAAGTTTAAAATAATTGATATCAACAACATGTTATTTTGTTGCAGGATGATTTTGATTATAAATTTGCATATGAACAACACTTTGGTGCATTAAGCTCAGAGAGTGGATCAGAAAATGAGGAAGAATTCTTGAGGCTATATGGAAATTATGAACCTCTTCCTGTACCTATTGATCCTAACAATGTAATCATTGTACCGCCTGATGAATTGTTAAAACAATGTGAGGAAAATGCTGTCTCATCTACAGGTCATAAAGATGAGGAAGGATTTATTACAGTTGGTGTACAGACTATGAAAAATAGATCTAGAAATATACAATCCTTACGGTTCTCTACAAAACCCACCAAGAGAGAAGAAACGGCAAGGCAAGTATTTAAATTATGTAGTGACATTTTCCCTTACATTTCTTATTTTTATATATGTTACGCCGAATTTGCGTAATTGCCGATTTCGTGCATTGGGCAGTTTTTTGCCGAATTCGCGAAATAAGCAGCAGAGTTGCTTATTTCACGTAATAGGCGAAATAGGTTCCAAATACATGAACTGGACACACAAAAGTTCGCCGATTACTTGAAATAAGCAACCATTGTGATTAAAAAACTATAGGTTATGTTTATTATTTGTTATTTTTTTGGCAAAGTATCAGTATACTATAAACCTCTATAAAAACTATAAAATATTTACTTTTATAATTTGTTGTGAAGTTAAAATATAAAAATGAATGAAACTGGTAAATCTAGCTAAGTGTGGAGTGAGGAATACAAAAAAAATATACCGTTTAGACCGTTTGTATAAAAAATATTTATTTCATAAATCGACTAGTCATTATATAAACAGTGTCGGCTGTTTACTGTGTACTTATTTTTAGGCAGTTTGTGAAACAATTCAATATTTACATCTACAAACAAGACCGTAGTAGAATTTTGTACTATACCCAAATATTATTAATCTATGGCAAATTAAATAATGATTTCGATGTCCCCCACTATTTAGAATTTCTGTCTAGGTTAAAACAGATCATTGATTAATTTATCGAGAAGGGCAAGGAAAATCATTGAAGAAGCCATTTTTTCAACACTGTGTATAGCTTCTTCAATTATTTTCCTTGCCATTCTCGATAAAAACTACAACTATAAAATCTCCCGGCAGTTAACAACAATGAACAAAATAAACTGACTAACTTTTTATGCGTATTCTGGACAAGGCTATAAAAGATGCAATTGCAACAAAATGTGCAATTCAAACAGATGCAAAAGTTTAAAAACTAATTACTTAAGTAATTTAGCTTGTCATACTGGAAGAAGTTGTAATAATACTGAATTTTTTATATTAAAATGTATTTACCTGAGAAAATTTATATGTAGAAAGAATAAGTACATATTTTTTATTTTTCTAATAAAATGTTTAAAACACCACATAAGTTTATACTCTTATTATTAAAACTATAGTTTGTGCCTATTCCTTGAAATTCAATAATTGCCTATTACCTGAAATGAGCGAATTCGCGAGTGAACTCGCGAATTCGGCAAAAATCTGCCCAATGCACGAACAGGGTTGGAATAAGTCATGACTTTTTGAATTAAATCCGAATTTTTTGAATTAATTCACTTAAAAAACACATAAGAAAACAAAAAAAAAGTTTTTATTTTTTTTTTAAATAAAACCATAAAAAATAACAGAACGTGTTTCAACAACAAATAAAAATAAAGTATTAATTAAATAATTAAAATAAAAATACATTACAACTTATAATTTTATTTATTAAGAACTTTCATCAGAAAAGTTAATTTCCAGGCTTTTTCCACTCCTAGTCTATTCCATAAATTTGGATGTACCAATCCAAAGGATGAAAATATTCTTTCGACCCCTGCGGATGAAGCGACCGCTGTCATTAGTTGTTTTATATTGCTTTGTGCTTCAGGATCTATATCTGTCAACGAAAATATTGCCATCCACCAGTCAATATCTGTCATGTTTAAAATAACAGAGTTTTGCATTAGCAGCTGATTATAAGGGGACAGCTTTGCATGAAATCTTAACAATACCGGTAACAATTTTGGAAATTCACTACCTGCACATTCCAAAGCCCTATGTTTCTCTTCTTCAGTTAAGGTTATATTTTCCTTGAGATTCGTTGGGCTTAACATGTGTGCAATAAAGTGGGACTTATCTATGGCTTGAACATACCTGGACATAACTTTTTTTTGGAGATGAGGTCTAGACACATCATCTAAACTTATCAATAATTTTTTCCAAATAACAACAGACCTTGCAATGGTGCAATTCTCTTTTTGCATTAAATCCAGAGCACACGATATAGGTTTTAGTCGGGGGCCAGTAGATATTCAGCATTTCGCTTAATGGCTATATTAGAAACCAATTTATTAATTTCATTTTTAATGTTGCTGCGATGTTCTTCACAAATCTTAACCAGTTTGTGCCATTTTTTTAAATATGCCTCAAGTGAGTCACATGAGCTATTCCAGCGAACCTCAATTGGCAATGGCAGGGAAGATCCACCTTCAGATGATAATACTGCTTTTGCAAAATGGTTGTTTCGAAAAAATTTTATGATCCGGACTACATTGTTCAAACTCCTTCAACATGAAATCTTTAGCCAGAAGATTTAATAAATGAGCCGAACATCCATATGTAATAACATTCACATCATCTTTATCTTCAATTTGTTTTCTCATTTTTGTCATGTTGGCAGCATTATCTGTTACTACACTTCTTATAAGACATTTAAATTTTTTCTCGGTGTCCTCAATGATTTTTAGGGTTGAACTTGTCAAATATTCACTAGTATGAGGACTCCCAGATGTATCTGTTGTATTGACCAAAAATACAGTTCCATCCTCATTTACAACACAGGCACTTATTATGGGCTCGTTTCTTACATTGGACCATCCATCAATACTTAAACAAAATTTGACACTTTTCCAGTTCCTCTTGGTAAACTTTTCTATTTGGGGGCTTGTATCCAGGATGTAGCATCTCAGAATACTTAATCAACTCTGGAAGTTCCACAAATTTGAAAGCTGAATTTGTAGCTAAAAAAAATCTGGCACACTGCTTATCAAACCTTTCTTTGTCATTTACTGTAGTTTTTATTACAAATGACTTTAATGTTTTTTGCTGCTATTTTTTAGTTCCAGCTTCATCTACTGTCTTCTTACAAGTTTTTGAAGTTGACGGTTCTGTAAAATAGTATATTACGTAACAAGTCCGGAAAATACTGTTTTTTTTTTGGACGAGTAGACAAGATTCCAGGACTCGCCTACGGCTCGTCCTGGAATCTTGTCTACTCGTCCAAAAAAACAGTTTCCGGGCGTCTTGCGTACATTTTTTTTTCGGCAACCGTGTGGTAGGTATAACAAATCAATAAAACACGTTTCTTTGTAATATCTAAATGGACTAAAAATGGCGTCGATTTGAATGTTTATGTTTGTCATGATGACACTACGCTAAAAAAAACTAATTGTTAGAACAAAATTAAGAACATTCTAATTGAATTTACTGTTTGGACCCTTACTTTGTGGAATCTACTCGTATTACTAACATTCTAATTCTTGTTTTTATTAATATTTATATTGAAATTCGAACAATTGCCAATATTAAAGGGATTCAGTTTGTTTGAATGACAGCAACGATGTAATACTTCCCGGCCTAGTCCGGGAAATAGGTACTTTCCGAACTAGGCCGGAAAAGTGCTGCTTTCTCACAAAAAAGCGTCCGGGAAGTGGGTACTTTCCGGACGGTTGCCGAAAAAATTATTTACATTAGTATTCTCCTTAGCAGGTACCCACATATCATTATAAAAGTAAAAAAAATACTCTGCCAATTGATAAAAATTAAAATATATGTTGTGGAGGCGGACACCATTGTACCCACAATGATTAGAAATTGAGAACATCTTCTCTTGTAACTCCAGACTTATAGTTACAATTCAATTCAATTGATATGGCTTCTGCCATATTTTCTATAAAAATAGAATTTCACCCGCCCCCCGTTGGCTAACAAAAATAAATTTATTGTTAAACTCTAGACCCAAAATCCAATCATTTGATGCCCCCTCAAACCATACTTTCACAAAAATGTTAATTTTTGAAAATCACCGCCACCCTTTTTCTCAATGATAATATTAAATTAAATAATTGCATTTGCATATACATTTAAGTACATATTTTTGAAAGGTTACCTTTTCTAGTAGGTCTATCTTGGAAAAAAAATTGTAATTTTTCTTACTGGTGTAGCTGTAGATGAAACAGAAGCTAACGGCATTTCTTTCTCTAATGTTTCTTGATGTAATTCTCTAGTTGCATCTTCAGCTATCTACGGACTTTTAAGGCTCTACAAAAAATGTAGATTTCAATTATATCAACATTTGCAAATTTGGGATTATTTCTTATCACTCCCAACATTAAATTTTAAATTAATTAGGTATTTATACAATAGCTTACCTTTTGCATATATTGCAAAGAATTCGTTATCTTTCTTTTTATTGTAGATAGCGGCATTCCTTCCTCTTCTTCTGAATCGGATCCACTGTTGTCTTGAATAACTGTAACTGTTGCATTGGTCTTTTCCGAAAGATTCTTACAATCATTAGTTTTGTGTTTATGCATGCGACTAACCATAGCTTGTAATATTTTACCGCATGCTTTGCATACTGCCTTTTTATTCGTTGGATTTTCTTTATTACACCCCTCAAAATATTTCCAAATTGGATCCCTTTTTCGTCCACTCATTTTTTAAACTCTCAATGTTAAGAAAAACAAAGCAACTCTTACGACGACGACAGCCTAAATTTCACGATTCGTTTTAGGTTATGTCGTTATGTGATTCCCCTCCCCGAATTCGATGCACGGCACGAGAATCAAGGCCGTTCAGCCGATGTTTATTATTTGCTACGTTGCCAGAATGTACCGAAATGTTATTGGATCTTTAATTTTTAAGGTTAATCATGTAATTTGCTTTCATTAAAAAAATGAATTAATTCATGACTTAAAAAAAAGTCATTTGAATTAATTCGCGAATTACATCATTGAGTTAATTCATATGAATTAATTCTTGCCAACCCTGGGCACGAAACCGGCAATTACGCAAATTCGGCGTAACATATACATTAGGATGATCCTTTAAATGCCTAAATCCATTATACATTTGTAAAACATCTACTAAGCATCAAATTACTAATAGTACTGAACAGGTTTTATCTTTTAGACAATCAGAATTTTTAAGTCGATCAACTAATAGCAACCAAATAAATATGCTCCCCCAAAAGAAAAAATCTGGGACAATTCCTCCAAAGAAAAAATTAACCAAAACTCATAGTGCACAATCAAAAAAGCAAAACCATAAACCAAATATCACCACATTTAAATTCAATGAAGATGAATTTCCAGTTCTTCCATCATCCTCTAATAATATAAGTAGACCAAAAGAAAAAATGCTTTCTACTAGTCCATATGTCCCAAGTCAATCCAAAATTGAAACTGAGGTAAACATTCTAAAGAATTCAGAAGTATTCAATACAAATCAAGAGTATGTTACTGTTGGTACAGCTTTGGAAGAAATTAGTTATAAACCCATTAAAAATACAACTAAAATTCCCAGTCTGATGGAAATAGAGTTTGATACAAGTAACAGTGTTGTAAAACCTGAAAATGAAGTGTCATATCTAGAATACATTAGAACTGACAGTGATCTTTTTATGCAGAATGAAATGAAATTTAAAAATGAAGATACTACAAAGGATCTTAATGGGTTCTTTTTTGACAGTAACAAAAGTTCTATTACAAATATTGGTACAAAAAAATCTACAGGGACAAAGAAAAAAAAATCAAAAAACAAGCAAAACAATGCACCAAACACATTCAAATTCAAAGAAGACGATTTTCCAGCTCTTTCTTCATCCACTAGTAATGTTACGAGATCAAAGAGAACAAAGCTTTCAAATCCATGTCAAATTGAAGCTGAGATAAACATTCCAATAATTCAAGAATATTCAAATACAAACCAAGAGTATGTCACTGTTGGTACATTTTTGGAAGAAATTAGTTATCCACCCATAATAAATACAACTACAATTCCCAGTCTGATGGAAACAGAATATGATACAAGTAACAATGCTGTAAAACATCAAAATGAAGTGTCATATTCAATGAACTATTCAGCAGGAAATAGTGGATCTGACAGTGATCTGCCCTTTATGCAAAATGAAATCAAATCTAAAAATGAAGATACTGCAAAGGGTGTTGATAGTTTACTTTTTGACAGTAACAAAAGTTCTATTACAAATATTGGTACTGAAAAATCTACAGGGGCCAAGAAAAAGAAACCAAAAAACAAGAAACAAAAAAATGTTGATACATCAATTACAGTTGAAGAATATAAAACTGAAACCTTGGAGAGTTTCTCAGAATTGAATCAAATAAAGAACAAATTATTTACTGGTAATTCTCTAATGGACAAAATGTTTCAGTTTTCTGAAAGTGTAATGACTGAAAGAAAGTTGGACCTTATAAATAATACAGTACTTGATTATTTTAATTTTTTTACTTTACTGAGTAAAGCTGAATTAGATTTACTTCCAAATTATATTAGGAGTATAATTGAAACGGAATCCTTTAAAATTATTTCACAGTGTGTTGATATTAAAAATGTGGTAATACCTTCTCCAGTTACTGTTGATCATCGCTGTGTAGAATTAACAAAAGGAAACAAACTCAAAGTTGATTTTAGTGGTAATGATACAAGTCTTAATGCACCTCAAAATCAGTTGAATGATTTGCAAAAGGTGGCAATAACAGTTCCTTCTCCAATTGCCAATGATTATGAGATAAGTAGGTGTGTAGAATTAACAGAACAGAACAAACTAGAAGCTAATTCCAATGGTAAGGATATATTTTTTAATGATCCTCAAGTCCCCAAAAATGTAGCAAAGACAACTAAAACAGAGCTACAACTTGTAAATAATATGATGCAAGATACCAGCTTCAATAATATGTATTACTATGGTTATTACAGTAATTTAAAAGCAGAGGAAAGTGTTGCAAGCTATTCTGCTGTAGAGTGTAAAACATTGGAGGATATCCCACAGTTGAATGATATGCAAAATGTGGTAATAGCAGACTCTGCTCCAATTGCTCATGATCATGAAATAAGTCGGTGTGTAGAATTAACAGAAGAACACAAACTAGAAATTAATTCCAATTTAAAAGCAGAGGAAAGTGTTGCAAGCTATACTGCTGTAGAGTGTAAAACATTGGAGAATATCCCACAATTGAATGATTTGCAAAAGGTGGTAATAGCAGATCCTTCTCCAATTGCCAATGATCATGAGATAAGTAGGTGTGTAGAATTAACAGAAAAGAACAAACTAGAAACTAATTCCAATGGTAAGGATATATGTTTTAATGATCCTCAAGTCCCCAAAAATGTAGCAAAGACAACTAAAACAGAGCTACAACTTGTAAATAATATGATGCAAGATACCAGATTCGATAATATGTATTACTATGGTTATTACAATAATTTAAAAGCAGAGGAAAGTGTTGCAAGCTATACATCTATAGAGTGTAAAACATTGGAGAATCTCCCACAGTTGAATGATATGCAAAATGTGGTAATAGCAGACTCTGCTCCAATTGCTCATGATCATGAAATAAGTCGGTGTGTAGAATTAACAGAAGAAAACAAACTAGAAATTGATTCCAATTTAAAAGCAGAGGAAAGTGTTGCAAGCTATACTGCTGTAGAGTGTAAAACATTGGAGAATATCCCACAATTGAATGATTTGCAAAAGGTGGTAATAGCAGATCCTTCTCCAATTGCCAATGATCATGAGATAAGTAGGTGTGTAGAATTAACAGAAGAGAACAAACTAGAAACTAATTCCAATGGTAAGGATATATGTTTTAATGATCCTCAAGTTCCCAAAAATGTAGCAAAGACAACTAAAACAGAGCTACAACTTGTAAATAATATGATGCAAGATACCAGATTCGATAATATGTATTACTATGGTTATTACAATAATTTAAAAGCAGAGGAAAGTGTTGCAAGCTATACATCTATAGAGTGTAAAACATTGGAGAATCTCCCACAGTTGAATGATATGCAAAATGTGGTAATAGCAGACTCTGCTCCAATTGCTCATGATCATGAAATAAGTCGGTGTGTAGAATTAACAGAAGAAAACAAACTAGAAATTGATTCCAATTTAAAAGCAGACGAAAGTGTTGCAAGCTATACTGCTGTAGAGTGTAAAACATTGGAGAATATCCCACAATTGAATGATTTGCAAAAGATGGTAATAGCAGATCCTTCTCCAATTGCCAATGATCATGAGATAAGTAGGTGTGTAGAATTAACAGAAGAGAACAAACTAGAAACTAATTCCAATGGTAAGGATATATGTTTTAATGATCCTCAAGTTCCCAAAAATGTAGCAAAGACAACTAAAACAGAGCTACAACTTGTAAATAATATGATGCAAGATACCAGCTTCGATAATATGTATTACTATGGTTATTACAGTAATTTAAAAGCAGAGGAAAGTGTTGCAAGCTATACATCTATGGAGTGTAAAACATTGGAGAATATCCCACAGTTGAATGATATGCAAAATGTGGTAAGAGCAGACTCTGCTCCAATTGCTCATGATCATGAAATAAGTCGGTGTGTAGAATTAACAGAAGAAAACAAACTAGAAATTGATTCCAATTTAAAAGCAGAGGAAAGTGCTGCAAGCTATACATCTATAGAGTGTAAAACATTGGAGAATATCTCACAGTTGAATGAAATGCAAAATGTGATGATGGCAGATAATTTGCGAATTGGAAAGCCCAATTTTAATGTTTCTCAAGATTGTGAACGTGTGGAGAAATTACCTAAAAGGAAGTTGAAGTTTATAAATAATCCACTACTAGATGCTAGTAACTATGATAATTACACTCATATTGAATTAGAGGATAACATTGCCAAAAATAATGTGCCTTATAAAAGAGACTGTGATACAAATATGTCAATTAAGGAACTAACTACTAAAGGTAAGATAGTATTAAGATTTATGTATTTCATCATAACAAAAGTATTTCCTTCAAAGGTAAAGGTAAAAGGTATAGAGCTCACAAGCGGAAGGTTGAAGGAAAAGGTTTTGCTTTATTTTCTATTCATAATCTCTTCCTTTTCTTTGCAAGCAAATCCTCGCAAGAAAAAGGAAAAGGTAGGCACGCGCGAGCGCCGCCGAACAAGTTACAACTTGTTCTACTTGCAGTAGTGTATATATACATAGAAGCCCTTTGAAGCCACTATTACCTTCGTGTACTGAACCGGGCCACCGTACATCGATATTCAAAAAAACGTATTTTGATCACATATAGCTTGAACATTAATACTAGCAACATTTTTCCAGTTTACATATTCATCCCCAAATAGACGCGGCTTTTCAATTTAAACATGCGTGCAGTCGATAGCTCCTATTGCAGTCGGGAATCTCTTTTTTGCTGCCCATTTGACTTTGGCTCCCTTAATTTCGTTTTCGGTCGATATGAACTTGATCCACTTATCCACCTTGTCTATAATGAGACCGAGAGTGGTATCGACAATTACCTTTGAATAAATTGCAAATAAATAATTTATACTTGCTATAAAAGCTTCTCGAGACTAGATGCATATTTTCTGAAGCAAATCCTCCAGTTTGGTACTTTTTATGAATTTCAAAAAAGTGAAACCTTTTCCTTTGGAGCAACACCTTTTGCCTCTAGCTTAAATCTTTTTCTTCTTTTTTTATGAATAAAATGTGAAGTAAATGCTTTGATTTCTGCAAGTAAAAGCAAATCCTTTTTCTTATAAATACGGCCTAATATGGTAATGGTATCGAATTCGTGAGATATACTACATATAAAATTACGAGTAAAATGTTACCAGTCAATGTACAGACCTACATATTTAAATAATATAATAATAAGAGCACATAGAGTACATAGACAATGAATAGTTGGTTGTATCTTGGTCTGCCAACAGTCAATGATTGACAACAATGTCAAAAAGAGAGAGCGGCGAAGGGCAACAAGTCTCGTGGTTGATTGTTGAGCTTTAACAAGTAATTATTAAATTTTATAAAGTAACAAAAGTGTTTTCATTTACTTAACAAGTGAACAAACATACTAAAATACAGGATACAAATTTTTTAGATAATTTGCTGGTTACCATAGCAACAATGTCGAAATATAGCTTCTGATTGGTATAAAATTTTCCATTATGTTATTTCTTATCTCTTGAAATGGTCTATGAAATAGTTTTCTAACAACGTACATTTTTATCAGCCTCCGTACCAAACACTCCTATAAATCATCAAGCTATGAAGGTAGTAATTCCCTCGACCCCCTGTATATACGACACAAGTGTGTTTTAACGACGGTTTTTCGGCAAGTCTTTATCAGCGCTACAAAAAAGTGCCGACGACGAGTGAATGTACTATTCATTATCTATGTACTGTGGTACTACAGAATAAAATACATTTTTAATTTATTTTTAAACAAATGGATGCTATTAAAATTCTTAATTAATTTCAATAGGCAGCTTATTATATATTTTTACATCTCTGAATTCAGTACCTACCTTCCTCAAAAAAACGGTACTCTGTGAGAACAAACGTGGTATTCTTTCCTTAGTTCCTAATTAAAGCAGAAAATTGAAAAAGGACCCTAGATTCTGTAATAAATTCAATGAATTTCCGTAACGTGCTTATCATGTATACTAGTGGTGGTGGACCAGTAAACTTTGAGATAATACTCAGCAGTTTCAAACTTAACAATCTGTTATAGTTTGTTCCCAAAATATTTATATGTATTTACAGTAATTCTTACACATTTGTTCTATAGCACATTAGAGAGACTTGGAGATACCGAACTTTTCTGCGTTATTTAACACTTTTTACAGTTGTTTTGCTTTCTGCAAAGAGTGAGTGAGAGATTGATTGGTATTCTTTTAATTTTTAAAGTGAAGAGCACAATTATTTTTGGTGTTAGCTAGGTGGTGTCCTTTTGCTTTCGTTTTAAGACCTTTTTTGTAAAAAAGGGAAAGCGGCCAACTTATGATAAACGGATGCCAGGCGGGGAAAAGGGAAGGTTGTACCTAAGTAACCACATCTGGCGAATTTTAGGCGTTTGCGGCGTTGAGAAGATTAATGGTGAATGAATGTGTTGGATTGTTCTCCAATAATTAGATTGACTCTGTTTCAAAAGTTTCAGTTTCTAAAGCTGTAAATGTAAATAGTTCTTGGTATTACCACCGTACACTAACAAGTTGTTAGTGTACCGTGGTATTACCATACTGTTCACGGGCGCACACGAATTGCACGGTTCCTGAATAATGCTTGTCATTAAAAAGGGATTGTAATCCCTTGCTTGAATTACGGTTAACAGATATTTATCCTAATTACACTTAGTTCAATACTTTATATTCGACATGAATTTTTTCAAAAAGGGGAATAAATATTCGAGTATGTATGTATATATATTGTAATTATTTTAAAATATTATTAATATTTCACCACTACATATAAATAAAAATCCCATTTTCCCAGTAATTTTCGTAAGTATTTCAATTTTCTTTCGCCGCAATTCGTGCGAAAAATTAATAAGTTTCATTTATTAAATAGGTATTCTTGGATCGCAATTCATGTTGCCCCCTGTTCACAGGCCTTACAGTATAAAGTATTTTTTTTATATTAAACTAATATCTTTAATTCAAATAGACGATTATTTTAAACGATATATTTAAATATTGTAATCTTTTCCTGACTCAGTATATTGTTATCATTGTTCTAATATTATATTTCAATCATCCCAATAAAAAATGTTTGCTAAGCATTACAAAACTGCATTTTACAGATAAGATTAAACCTATAAATTGATAATGTAGTTTAATTATAAACAAAAGTCATGCTGTTTTGCTTAATAAATATTGAGCCAAAAATTGGTGGTTTTGCAATAGGAGCTATATTTTTGTTTACTTGTAAAGTAAGTAAGCTCCTATAATAATAGTCAGGCAACTTTTCTAATTTTTTTCAGAAGGATGAATACAAAAAATGAAATTAAATAGACTACATACAATCAGAAGATTGTCAAATAATTGGCATTTTTAAATACTTGCCCTATAAAATTTCCATTTCTTCTGGGAATAAAAAAAAATACAATTCACTCAAGATATACAGCACCCTTTATGAGAATCACAACAAATTCATGGGATCTGACAGCTCCCAAAACATATTCATACAAAATTTCATTACAATATGTTATGAATGTATACTGAGGTGACATTCACTGAGAACTAAAATATCTGCCCACTAAGGTACTTGTACACACTTGAGAGAAAATCTCGAGAGGTAAGCTCTCGTGACTACTCTCACTACCGGTTTCATTTGAGACAAGTCATGGTTTTACACTAGTATCGATATTTGCTTAACGATTATTAGGATCAGCACTTGTGTACATTTGAGAGTCAGTAGTCGGGGGATCGAAAATGTGTGTATTTATTGTAATGTACAAAGTATAAACAAAAAGAAAAGTTACTACAAACAGAAAATGTTGGGTGAAAGAGTGGGTACAATGTAGGCATTATCTTGGAACTCTATGGGAACTACATATTGAGGATCCACAACAACTTTTAACAAAGAAATACCTGATTTCTTAAATTTTGTAACTTTCGTTGGACTTTCTGAGAGGTTGTATTGAAAGTGTGTATTTCCATAAAAACACTGTTCTTATAAAGCAATTAATTTTCGTATTTGCGTTTCACACCACACTTTTTTGTTTCATTTTCAAAATAAAACACTGCAAGTAGGTACTCCCAGCTCTTCGAACAAGGGTGGAATTGTGAGATGTCACTACTTTCACGACAGTATCAGAGAGTGCCCTCGGTACCGTTTACACACTTGACTTTACACTCGAGACAAATTGTCTCAAGTGTACAAGTACCAAGGAGTTTTAGGACTTCCACAGGCTTCAGTGTCCCTCTTCTATCCAGTAGTCTTCTTGGTGCTGTGCCCTAGGATTCTGTATTGATATATGCATTCCGCAAGTATGTGAATGGAGGTTTCTTCTTCCATTCCACACAATCTACATTCTGCTTGCTCCACTGGTTTGTGCTTTTTGAGGTGCCCATTCAGGCGGAAGTGTCCTACTAGGACACATTACAAAACTCTTGGTGCATTCTTGCTCTGGCTAAGGCATTCATTTGTTCTCACCTGGTTCATCTGCTATTAACCAATATCTATCTTGAATAAGAATGCTGTTGCGAACTTTTTTACTGAGCAAATTCCACTTATTTTCAGTGTTCTAGTTATCCTAGACACGTGGACACCTTTTTTTGACACCCTGTTTACAAATCATTCGCATGTAATAGCTAAATATGAATACATGGTTTGTTCCAACAACAATGAGAAGCTGTCAGCAACGATCAAAAAATCACTGGTCATAACAAACAACGAGCTTACTTTCTCGTAATTCCTTTCAGTGGTTGTAATGGTCTACTATTATCTTACAATAATTGTTGCTGAAACAAACCTAATAATTTGTAATATTGCCTTGATGTCTGTTGCCTGTTAAGGTCTAAGGTTTTCCGTTTTCCGTAGTTGACGTTTTTCAATTACTTTTATGCTTTATGTACGAGCAAGTATGGATATTCCTTCTTTACCTATCCGACAGTGTTAATTATTGACAAACAAAGGCATGATGACTGATTTGAGTTGGTGACTTCGTAACAATACAATTCAAATTTCGCACCAAAACGCTAGAATAGTAATGGCGTCACAATGACATCACACATATGTAAATACTTCAAATATTTCACAGTTTGCAAATTAAAAATTTATTTTGATTACTAATTTGAATTATTTTGTGTGACAATCATGAATATATATGTGTATATACTGTATATAATATAACGAGTAAATATCATTTAAACGATGCAAAACCAGAGATACGATAAAAGTTCGAACGATATACAAAAGGTTGACGTCACACGTTTGTGATTGGTGTTTTAGTTAAGATGGCGGATTGTCATATTTTATATTTATATTTTTAATAAAAATAAGTGATTGCTTTAGAATGTTTGTAATGTTTACAATTATTTCAGTTATTCTTGGTGACTGTCATCATGCCTATTCCTTCATTAGGTGCATTAGTTATTTTATCTCAAATTTTCCTTATATTTTAGTGAATTCAACGGCGATAGTATATACTCAAGATGTCGGCATTAATACTGATGATCAATTGACAAGTACAAACGTGAAGATGTCAATAAGGACTTGCGACGTCGGAGTAAACACTTCCAAGTTGGTAACTACTAAAAATGTCTGCGTTAATACTACGCAACAACAAAGTTTTCAAACCGTAGAGCCCAATTGGAACATATCAATTTCAGATATTTTTGATAAATTTATCAAGTTAACAAGATGTGATAATGAAATGCCTCCGTCTATACAGTTGGCATTGCAATTAACAATAATTTTATTAATGATAAAAATATTTTTATCGCTCATTTTATGGGCTTTCGACAATAGTGTTCTTATTTGTTTAATAATATTCTTTGGATTTTACTTCAATGAGTAAACATTAGCTAAATCCTCATTGTATCAGAAAATGAGTGTCTTATGAGTAGAATGATCTACAATTTATAAAGATTTATCAGTATTTATAATGAATAGCAAATTATTTTATGATTACTAGGAAGGTTGACCTTGGTTAAAAAAATATGGAATCATATCCCTAGTTACTTTCTTTTCATGTTTTATTATTTCAATAACTATACTTGACAGACTGGTGACACTATTAGTATACTTATCAGTAATTTCACCGCCAGACAAAGTTTCTACTTGGTACATTACATCTTACATCAGATGAGAAGTTTTCGACCTCGGAATTTCTCTCTGAATCATTGCTTGATTCTTGAAATACCGCTAAATTTTTGGTTGTCAAAAGATATGCTTCCCCATGCCATAACTGATCCTCCACCAAAAGGAGTGTGATATTTTGCATTTACAAATATTTCCCACAATATTATTTTTTCATATGAGCAACGCCGCCACCAGAGAAGGGGTTCTGGTGCACTTTACGCCAAAAACCCAAGCATACAAATCACAGAAAAAAATAGGCCTCCTTTAAATATTCACTGAGGACTAACTTAACCATCATAAATGACAGAATATTAGATTTAATTGTTTATCTAAAGCATACTGTCTGTAGGCATTTGAATGTGAATTCTAGTATAGTTGTTTGATATCTATGAAGATTAAAAAGCTTTGAACTTTGTTTCGTATTGTACACTTTGAAGTAACCAAAAATATTTTTAATTGGATGTATTTCCACAACTGTATCAACTTTTGATTTTTATTAGCCCTTCATGTGTTTAGTTCATTTGATTAATTCTCGATGGTTTACAAGAATTATTCTGTTAATCAATGAAGATAGTGATTTATTAGAAAGTTGTTCATAACTTTATGTTGGATACTGAAAGGTGACAAATTAATGCATGTGCAAAGTCACTGTCAAAGGCTACTCCGTGCATTGCTTTAGACCTAGACGTTAGGTGACAGGTAGCAGGTGTTGAGTATTTTAGAGTGTTGACTATTGACAAATGTTGACATCATCTGCGCAATCTCAGGTCATTTCTTATCCACGTTCATGTGGTTAGTTTCAGCAACGTTCCAAATTGCACTCTCTACTTCACTCATTAAAATCTTGCGCTTTTCTTTGGATATTTAATATTTTGCAGTGACAGCTGCCATGTTGCAAATCTGTCGCATTTAGTGCTACCGTTGGCTAACCCTTCTCATGAAATTCCCTTCAAGAAATAATTTCTTGCAATTTCTTTCGAAAGTAATTCAAATAATAGCGCGCACCAGTATTCAATCAAGGCATAATATAAATTTTAATTACGCCCATTTCAATGCAAGCATTCTATTCTCTTCGGGACGCCTCTGATTTCGGTTTTGTTAACAATTCAATTAGGCTGCTCCACACTTCACATATGTTTTGGCTTATACGTTAGGTTACTGTTTTCAACAAAAGCATAATACACATCGTGGTCTAAATCAGGTTTCACAGATTTGAAAATTCACCGTTTTGGTAATGCAAAATCAAAGAACATCTTTGATCCTATTGTCAACTTGAACTTTTTCTCAAAGAAAAACAAAATATTGCCAGGTTTCCTAGAGAAAGTTTATATTATTGTGTAATTTAATTTTTTATTTAAATTCAGGA
Source organism: Lochmaea crataegi (assembly GCA_947563755.1). NCBI lineage: Eukaryota > Metazoa > Arthropoda > Insecta > Coleoptera > Chrysomelidae > Lochmaea > Lochmaea crataegi. The sequence continues at coordinate 17,135,993 of OX387428.1, forward strand.
AATCGCATGACCTGACGGGGTGGATTTTCTATTGCTTTGCTTTTAGTAGTTACTACCCACCCGACACCTATCGCCTAGGAAGTATAATTACCACCTTTAAATATGAAGGCTGTATCATAGGAACATTTATTCGTGTCAAGTTTTTGAACGTAATTTAATTAAAATAAATATTTTCAAGTGATCCAATAATATATCGACTATTTTTTTACTAATTGTTCTGATAACTTTTATATTATTAAAAGTAAGCGATTTATCAACATATTATTAAGAAGCTTCAATATAATATCAATTAGACAACTCAGGGTAATATTTACGTTTTAGGATTAGGAGATTTATTTAGATGAAAATTTCTATTTAACGTTGATGTTTTGAATCTCTCTTCATGGGCTGTTTGTTATGGCTGTTTAGATTTAAGAAATAAATATTGTACGTTTTTATTCAATATTTGTTACATAGAATTATTTTTTTAACGGGAGGTTAACTCCAAAAGTTTGTTTCATCATTTATATAATTTTTATGCTGATTAATTTTATTTATGGTTTAAATAAAAAATAAATAAATATTCTATTTTATTTTTTAAAAACATAATAGACAAGAAGACAACAGAATTATTGTCCAGAGTAGAGTAGAAATGAAAATTTGTTCAAGCGTTTAAGTTAGGGAAAAATTATTCGTAGTTGTGCCCATGCGCAATACCGGTGTGTTATGTGTCAGATTCTGACTTAAGTTATTTGTGATATCAATGTTCGGGTATTTACAAAACGGTATTTTTCGCTATTCGAACGAATTAGATTCTTTGAAAACCTTATTAAATAAATTGTATTTGCTATATGCGACTGCCTGGCGGATTTGCATGTGCGGTTTCTTGTAAAGAACGTTTCACAATATTTCGTTGACTCAGCATCTGGCCTTAAGGATTTAATAATAAAAGTTTATAAATTCCTCATTGTACAGTAAACAGTAACAGATTTATTGTTATCGGATTAACGACTACCTGATGTGGGTTTTGGTCTTGAATCAATCATGTTTGCATAAGTCACAACAAAATATCTTGGAACGAAGTACTAGACGATGTAAAGCCACCGGCAAGATACTGCATGAAAGGTTCAGTATCGAGATTGGTTGACTACATAAAAAGAGTAGGGCTGTAGAATTTAATCTAGATTCAGAGAACCACATTAGATCTGAAATGGTCGCAATGGTATAGAACAATTAGGCACATAATCTAGTTCAGTAAGAAGTTTTTTATTTGTAACTAGCAACCCATCTAGGATTTGCTTGGTGACGCCCACTTCGTATGGAAACTAAGCGTAGGACATTTTTATATTCGTCTAAACTTCTAAACATGTACATATTCAGCCTTGATTATTATTGTGACTCAACTAAAATAGTTAAACCTATAGCCTTGCGGACAATAGTTTTTGCAGTGTACGCCAAATAATAACTTTTATAGGCTAATTCTTTTTGAAAATGAACTACATCCTATGCTACTCGCTGATAATATGTAGCTTTCTATTTAAAGGATTTTTAAAATAAGTTCAGTAATTTTTGAGTTAAGCTCGTTCAGACAAACGCGCGGGTCACTTCATATACAGAGTGAGTTTTGAGTATGGGTCGTCTCATTATTTACATAAACGACTCACACTATTTCCAAAAATTTTGGTAAGGGTTCTGTGGTATGGCCGATCTTTTTGTTAGTATTAACATTGTTGTCAAACCGGCCATAGACGGAATGACCAACATTGGCTTTGCATTGCATGTTCAGGAAGCGCCAATGTTGGGACGCGCGGACATTGTCCAAGGCTTGTCTTGCCGGTTCCAGATCTTCCCAATTTGTGGCAGTTGGAGAACATTGCATGAAAAATATTCAGCGTTTCTTGAGAATTTCAAAAATATATAGATTGATCCATTTGCGATAACAAAGTTAATTATAAATCCAGAAAAACGGGAAGATCTGAATTGTTAAAACCACTATAAGATAGTCCATGTCACGAAAACCTTACAAACTTTTAGGAAAATCGTGTGAGGCGTTATATTAAAACACTCTGTATATACACAACAAACCACTGTGGTGGGACCGCGGGGACTAATGTTCATAAAGCAAGGTGCTACATTTTGGCATCTGGTAACACCTCCTATTGTAGTTGCTGCATCATACAGGGTGCTTCTAATTTCGGGTAAAAAATATCTTTACATTTATGCACCACATATATTTTGAAATTTAACTTAAAATGCACCAAAATCAATTGAATGGTTCAAGAGGTAACCACTTTTGCAAACGTCAAATTTTTGGTGGCCGGATATTCTTTTTTACTACTTTTTTACCTGTACGAGGGATAGCTTCTTGTACTATGCTGGAAACACTGCACGAGATCGTATTCGTATCGTATCGTCAAAAAATAATAGTTCAATACTATTTAACGCTTTACAAAATTAGAAATATAAATTTCCAAAGAACAGACCGTCCACTAAGAAGTAACAACTACTTCTCGGGCTATATGCCCCGACAGACATTGAAATACACTTCTAAACTAAACGGGGTTGGTATATCTGTTAAGATAGAACCAACCATTCTGGTTTGCGATTAGAAGGAATACCATCACTTGTAGACCGGTTTCTTCTGTCATGTTAAAAATATTATGGACACAAACAAAATTTCACAGTCTAATAAATCAGAATGAACCGAAAATACAAAAAAACAAGTGGAAACATTCGAGTTAAGAAAGCAATAATGGCTGTTTTGATGGTACGTTCGATCCTTGTCGCATGGACGCAAGCGCAGTAACGAAATATATGGTTGTCTGTGACCACAAAAAAATAGTTTTTTTCATGCCAGTCGTTTTCATGCAATGTATTATGACTTATAGCACATTTTTGCTAATTAAAATTTTAGTCAAGTGCACTATTATACCAACCCAAACATTCAATTTTCGAGGGTCTGGGTGAACCAATGGAAGTTTTCCCTTGACCAATACTGAACCAAGTAATGGAAAAGTTTACTCGTCCGTAAAAACTACATCCTTACAAAGTTCCATTCGTTGAAATTGTCAGTATTCAAAATTTCATGGATTTTTCCTACTTTATTCAACCAATATCAATTTTTCTTGTAAGCACTTGAACTCACTGCAACGGCAATTTGCTCACTAGAAGGTGTAGGTTCTTGATTGCAGTAGCATAAACTACAACATGACGATGACAATTGCTTTGTCGGGCAAGACTTGACCTCGTTGTACAAAATTCTGAAATATATTATAATGAAGGGATAAAGAAGGGGTAGGCCTATCATCAAATGCTGCAGACAATAATTCAAGAATTCGTCTTATCGTATTATTCATGTGTTACCATTTTATTATTTTTTTCTGTTGAATTGTACATGTCTATTGATTTAGTAGTAGTGGGCAATTTTCCAATTATTCAATGTTGTTTAGGTTAAAATATTTAAAGAAAAAGCATTTATTGAGCATACTTAAATAATATATTTTAATAACTGTAATCTACAGTGTATAATACAAAAAAATATTATATAATGTGTTTATAGTGTATAAACAATGATATTGTAAAATTTTTTAACATAATTATATTTACGTATTAGACAGAAAAATGTTTAAAAAATATCCGCCTTGTAGAACTGACAAAAATTCAAAAAATAATCTCTTATTTGAAAAAAATTAGTAACCATTCATTTATTATCAACTGCACATTAGTGAAGAGAAACAAATCAACCATATACAGGACTCACAATAACTTATATTACATACTAAGCAGACTCAAATGTGTGATAAATTTTTGTAAAAATTGCATTAAAATTGACGTTTAAAGTAGTTTCCCTGTATATAGATGGTTTATCGGAGGAATGTCATAAAAATATTTAAAGCCATAATCTCATACAATTTAATACTATGATCAGCAAATAAGTTAATGAAAGCATTTTAGGTAAAAACATGTCGAACTCAACTAAAACCGATCTCGTGTAAAGACTTGATCTCAATATAGCTAATTTAAGGATTTTATCGCTCAAAATAATAACTAATTCTTTATAGATTAATTGACAACCACATTTTTGTCATTTAATGAACGCTGTGGTCTTAAGACACAATGTTCTATGGTTTAGCAGAAATTCAACAGCCTCAAGCATTTGAAAAAATTAACTTTTGTTGGGAGAAGCAAAATAACTTTGATATATTCAAGATTTTCTGCCTCTCGTTATTCTTATTATTTATTCTGCTTTGCGTTGAATCATTTCAATATAAAATCAAACAACTGCAAGATGTATGTCAATCCCCAGCTATCGAATTAAATTTCAACATTAAAAACGCTTAAATATGTGAACTGAGCTTGCGAATCTGCCAATAACTAATTTGAAAATCAGACTTTTGTATGAAAATTCCTGAAATAGCTACATAAGTCCTTTGCCATTTGTCAATTCTATGGACCGTTTTTATCACAAGAGTATTAGAAAAATATGAACCTTTATCAAATACTTAAACAACACTATATACACTTCTAGGTTCTCTCAATCAAGATTGTTTTTGTATGTTCTAAAATGCTTTCATTCAGAAAGGGTCACTTTGGTTGTTCATCTACCGAGAGTACAAAAAAGTCGTTCAATGATATATTTTCACATTAAATTCAACTTCTAAGCTAATAATATAACAAATATGAGCATCTCTCAGTAGAGATAATTTAATTACAAGAAGAATCATCGACCCACAAAATTCCCTGAAGTATCCACATTAGCAATAAAATTCAATATCGGAACTAACTTGATACTATTATCATTATTTTATTTGAAAATTCGACAAATTTTCAAAGTTTTACACCGTGAAATTAATTACAAATACAAGAAAAAATATTGGCTTGAATTTACTGTTTGGACCCTTACTTTGTGGAATCTACTCATATTACTATTCTAAATGAAACAAGCCGTTTCTAATTAAATCCACTATTTAATGAAAAAATTATTACGCATTTTCCGTCATTCTGACGATGATAATGTCAATATCCTTTCATATTTTTTTCATTAAATAGTGGAATTAATTATAAACCGTTAGTTTTATTTATAACACTAAATACTGGCTTGTTCAAGGTAACTTTGACATTATCTCTGTTCTATAATTTTAATAATAAGAAGAAAAAATAGATTTTCTGAATAGGAAGGAATGATTTAACAGTATGGAATATGTTTTGGTAAAATAGAAGTTACAAAGACGAGTTCCCTAGTCCAGAAGTTTCTAAAGATAAAGAAAATTTCATATAGTCTGCACTGAAAATGCGAGTTTCAAAATTGATAATTTCAGAATAATGCTACTGTTAACGGACAAAACCCAATATATATATATATATGGCCCACGTCTGGTATACCCGTCATAAAAGTGGCGTAGTTTCAGAGGACAGAAGATGTTATTTTTTAAATGTGACATGTGACACATTAAGTAGTATCCTAAAAGGCACATATTTTTACTTTTTAACGATACCGTTTAAAATCGGTACACTGAGTGTACAACTATTGTACACCCTGTATATATAATATACTATTTAAACAATAATTTCTATTATTTTCTGAAACCATTCCATTTTAATAGAGGGTAAACCGGAAGTAGGCCTTATATGTAAATCACAAAAAACTCATTATCTTGGACCATTTGAAAAATATAAGCTTTTAAAAATAGATTGAAATAGAACAAGTTGATTTATTGACAAAACTATAAATTTGTTGATTGGAAAGTAATCATAGTTCCAATGCAGGTTCTATGAAAAATGTAGTGTGTGGCATGGGGTGAAACTCGATTGCATCCCTTGCCACACAGTTTACTATTGTTTGACTTAGATTAGTAAAATCAAAATAACAATAAAGTAAGTTCTATTGAAGCATATAAAAAGGACCATTAATTAAGGTACATTTGCAATTAAATATTTTTGAATTGCTCAGATTTCAGATTAAAACAATGTTACTAGTATTTCTTACACCGATATTGTTGCTAATGTTTTTTCATGTTCAAATTGTCGAAGCATTATATGAAAACAATTTATTACAAATACTACAATTGGTATTTTTATACTGAAACTGTCATGTTAATGATGAAAGTCGTTTGATAGAATGTGACTACAAAATATACAATTGTCACATATCTAACATCAATTAAAGATTCGCCAGTTGAGGCAATAAAATTCAGTAAAGTAGTAGACTACAATAAATAAATTATCTATTCTCTTTCAAATGTAATGTAAAATTAATTCAAAGTAACATTCCAGTTCCAAAAAAAGGAGTTGTATAAATCAATCGGTTGTAAAATGGACCTAAAAATCCACTAGTGCTTTTATAACCTGCACGTAATTTTCAATAATCAGGGTTCTATGCAAGCGTAAATTATGATTTTATCTCCCAAATGTCAAAATGCAAGTCGTATGTATGAGTTACTGATTTTGTTTCCAGTCATGTTTGTGTTTATATAAGTCGCTATGACGGAGGATTTAACAGGTAGTGGAAAGATCAGTCCTAAGATGGCTATGACTGCAACAATAATAACTTTGACCTTTCAAAAAACTATTATCACAGCTAATTCAATACCAGCTACTCAAGTCTGGGCAGGCCCCTTTGATATATTTCACTCAGAATTATTAAGTCGAAATTCGCGTCAATCCATCCCCACTTCCGAAACGACGTCGAAAGTAGGTATGAGGTAGAAAAATAGGTAACCAGAAACTGTAATTAGTGTGCAGCCATCTATATTTCACTCATTTGATAATGTCAATGTTGCCATGTTTCAATTATAAACTAGACATTTCATTTTTTCTGTGAAAAACCAAGACACACACCTTAAATATATTTGAGATATTAAAAAAGTAAAAAAAAATGTGTTTTATATCTTTTATATTGAAAAAAATGACACAAAGGCGTCACAGATATCTCTAATTTTATGGGCAATTTTCAACAAGATAAAATCGACCTAAACAAACCCAAATATGCGAAATAGTATTTTCAAATAACTTTCGCCAAGAGTAGAAAACAACTGACTTATTCAGTGGTCCCTTGCAGGGCTCGCTTCTTGGAAATTTATTTATGGTTATCTTGATGATGTTAATGTAAACATAGACTATGTGACTATTTTGTATTGGTGATTTTATTAATATCATTTCATAATTAAGGTGTGTCTGTTCTGTCTCGGGTTTCTACAGGAATAATGAAATATCTAGTTTATAATTGAAGCATGGCAACATTGACATTATTAAGTGAGTGAAATGTAGATGGCGGCACACAAGTTATAGTTTCAGACTACCTATTTTTTTACATCGATACGCACCGCTAGATCGCACAACAATACGATCCACCGCAAGATTGAGGTATGTAAAACCATCAATTGATGCGTTCGATACATTGTGTAATTAGCGCCTTGTCCTTTAATATTTGAAATTTTAAACCCTTAATAACATTTTAAACGAGAAGTAGTCCTTTAGCGTATATAAATATGTCACCGGTTACACGGTTTATGGTTTGTCCTAAGCCAAACCTCCTTTTTAAGAAATTTTACAATACTATACATAACCTATTTTGTATTTATTATAGTCTATTCTTTAATACATTGTTGATTAATTTCCATCTTTAACATTTCAGATCAATACATGTTAAAAATTACTATTTTAATGTTTTCAATACAAAATATTCCTGGGAAAATATCCAGAAAGTTCTGCTTTATTACAACATCAACAACCAATAATTAACATTCACATTTACTTTATTTTGATCGTCTGTAGCAGAACGTCTACTTTTAATTTGGCAGTCCAACATTAATTTGTGCGTGATTATTTTTGCGCTTAGAATAGTTAGAACATCGCATTTTTTACTTTATATAAGTTTTTTTTTTAAGTAAAAAAAGGTTGTTTCTATTGAATAAATATTATTTTTGTCGAACTGTAACAGCAAGCAAAATAAAATTTACTGATGTACCTAGTTCATTTCAAATGTTTATCCGTAAAGTACCAACTCGACATTTATTTTTGGCGATTAGACTCATAGTTCAAAAAAATTCTCCGTTTACATCTTCGATCGTTAAACAGACTAGATGAATAACAACACACTATGTTTTGAAATCTTGAAAGTAGGTTAATATCTCCGAACAATGAACATAATGTCTGTTTATTGATGGAAGGTTCATGTCATGAATCCAGAATGTATTTGGTATTTAAATAGTTTACCTAAGAACATTTTCTAACTGAATAACCAAAAAGAAAAAAAAGGACTTAGATTCGAAGTTTCATTTCAAAAACATTGATGAACCTGGAGTGATACAAAAAGACAACAACTGAAACATTAGAGATGTTGGCTCTAATTTTATGTAGGCTAACAACACGACAAGAACGATGTATAATATCAGAAGAATTTGGTACAAGTAGTATTTTTTCAAACTTCAAAAACCTATTGTTTTTACTAGGATACCTTCAAATATTTGTATTAAGTTGGTACTTTTCGCAATTCATGTCTGAAATGAAGTTGGGAACTTACTTATATATCTACATTTAAAACATTGCGACATATACAAGTACCAAACCCAAACGTGAATGTCCGAACATGTTTTCCAAAGTTAATGGATACATTTTTCGTGTAGACTTATCGGTTAATACCGAAACAGTTTTTATTTTCCTTATACAACGAGAATGTTTTTAATAATTCATTAGCAAAACCCCTAAACATGATCTAATAGGGCGTGAAATAATTATACTATACCCAGCTAAAATGTGGTAATATGGTAATTTAAGAAGTCGTACTATATGTATGGGATAGTCAAGCAGCCATTAAACCATAGATCTTTTATTTAATCAGATCTAAAATTGTAAGGAAATGCCTAGGAAAACTGAATGAACTAAGCAAGAAGGTATCAACATAATTATTAAAAGGAATGGGTAAAATCGAGAAAACGACATGATTTTTACAGTAGGAAGATGTAGTAGGACTAAAACAGACGAAGATACTCCTGGGAAGCTTACATCAAGTGAGATCAACAGAATGCTTAAGTCAAAGTAAAACTGCATTAAGAGTTTTGACATGTGTCCTAACAAGACATCGTCGCCTGTATCTTAAAAAGCTCAATACTTGTAGAAGCCATAACACAACAGAATCCCAGCACGCGTACTCTGTAACTTTATAAGAAAAGAAATAGCAAAGAAAAGAAATTTCTTTCTATCGACAAATGCTACCCTCTATGACTTTTTCCTGAAAACTTCGGGTGAGCTCGGGTAGAAAGAAACGAATACTACCTAACTTGAAAAAATTTTCAGAATTTTTATATCTTGTGATGTTTTTGACATTTTGTTGCCAGTAATATCAATTATTTCCATTTCTAAGTTTTGTTTGGATGTTTTTTTTTATTCTGCCATTCCATACAGGATGTTTAATTTTTTATCAATTCTTAAAAACCGAGAGGGTTCATTTGTTTCATACCTAAGTATTATTGAAAAAAAACATGTTGTTTCTCGGGTGCGACGTTTACGTATTTGGTTTCCATAGTGAGGGTCGTAGATACCTGCCATTTATATTGATAGTTAAATAAAATGAAAAAAATACCTATTCATTTAAAAAAAAATAAACAATATTCAGAACCTAATCATACTAAATAATCAACATAAACAATGGCAAAACAGGATAAGTATGTATAAATAAACAGATAGAAAGACCCGTGCAGCCATTTCTATTTATATCTGCCGAATATTCACACGGAACTACTCGAAAGTCTCCGAATAGACATACGGAGTAACCTTACAAGAAATTTCCTAACAGAAAGAAATTTCCTTTCTATTCTCTTACAGAGTTCACGTGCAGGACACAACACCTGGGAGACTACTGAATAGAAAAGTAAGACTTGCCTAAGGATATAGTAAAAGGTCTAAAGGAACTACTAGTACCTGAGATTTTTATTAGGAACTGAGAAGGTAGAAGATCTTTTAGGTCCCAATTCATATATACACCAATATATGAATCCAAATTGTAGTTCATATAATGTCAGTGGGACAATGAAAAAAAAATTCAAAAAGACTCCTCGTAGATGTTTTTAACGGTCCTTCGATTTTTTTTTGGTTGTCTAACTTAAACCCTACATACACAAACACCACTAGTACCAAACACGATTGACAGATACATACAAGAATCGGAGTAGTGGTTGGGAGAAGGAATCCAAAATTTGGGAGAAGCCAGACAACTATGGAGCGGAGCGCACTGAAGCGGAACTTTCAAGATTTTTCGAAAGATATAGGAATAGGGAAGGCCGTTGGTGTCATGAAGAGTTGGACTGTCTTGAAGAAATGTTCAGTAGAATGGAATGGATCTGACTAAAGCAATTCTATGACATTTAAGTAACTTCTTGTCTCGGGGAACTGCGCTCGAAGTCTGATGAGACATTTTTACTGCGAATTGAATGAGACGTCCGATCAATCATACGTCGGAGATAAGAACCAGCTCGTTAGGCGAAATTCAATGCGTCAACTGATAGTGTAGCGAATGATGTATGATTGTAGGAACAAAATGAACTACTTAGTATAATTAAAGGGTTTTGTAAAATGAATAATATCTAGCAAAAACACACTTTAATAGTTTTATCTACAACTGTCATGTAACGGGTACGATTTGACACTACTTTCAGTGTCATAATGACGTATATTACCGCACTAGTGCGATAATAAGAATCAATAAAAATAATAATACCAGAATTAAATATTTATTTTATATTATACTAATAGTGCTTTTTCACTACTCATGTTTCCAACCTTCTTTTCTCGACACCATTTCCCGTAACGATCATAAGCCAGCTGGTATTTTTCTCGTGATTTCTTTGGCATAAGATTTAAAATAACACTAGAAGCTGCATTTTTAATATCCGAAGGGAGATTGTCTTCGCTTGAACTCATTTTTATAGATTTTTATTCATACAACTTTGACAATTTGATGACAACTAATTTATTTTATTTCCACAGCTTTGTTTGTCTTTGTTGCTATGGTCACAAAATATGATCTACAGTACCTTATGTTTTCAGCCAATATTATTAACAATACATTGGACTGAAATATTTTTTTTTAATTCAATTTTATGATATACTGTTAATAAAACTAATAAACAGTTGTAGATAAAATTTTGTACGTAACACGTGGGATAGGAATTATCAACGCACTTATGTGAATACACGACTCGGCCTACGGCCTCGTCGTGCAAACTTCACATGCTGCTTTAATAATGTCCATATCCCACTAATTACGTAAATAACTATTACAGAACTATCCTCGGTACAACATGATGGTTCAAAGAATAGGTAGAGTGAAAACTTGGAAAAATTTTAAACGGAAAAATTAAAGAAGGACCGCCCTTTGGCAAATATAGAGTTACGGTAAAAAGAGTATTATAGAGAATTATGGAAACTAACGGCGGTAAACCTGTATAGAAAAAAAACCTAAAGAGAAAAATAAACAGTTCAACAGAACAATGTCTTTGAAAATGTAAACTCTCATCCAAAAATACGTGGCATACAAAATAACAATAGCCAACGAATTTGTTCACCAAAAATAATGGTATTTGATCAATAAGCCTACAGAATTTACAATTAACATTCTCAATTCCGTTAGACGATTGAATAGCGGGAAATTTGCTACAGTATTATTGAGAAAATATATATTAAATTAAATAATAATAAATACATCAATCTTTTTTTTAGAATATGTAAAGAGTAATTTATGTATTAAAAATCTAGTAAAAAACGTTACCAAATATTATAAAAATTGTTGGTTTAAGGTCATAATGTATATATATAAAGTTGATAAACGATACAATTTACTGACTGACCTACAGAGTGTTTCAAATCTAAATTGCTGTAACTAAGAACCCCGATCGGTCTTAAAATAAATGTGTTTCATTGGTTTATCAGAGCTTAATGAAAGTCGGACCAATACCATTTATCATTTTATTTTCAACTCTCCGCTGCATACAATATTTATTTTATTTTTTTTTTCGTTTATTATAAAGTTTTAGGTAACTATTTTTATATTCTCTAAAGCCCGATACTCATAGTGCTGAATGCTACTTTTCAAAGGAGGAAAATGAATTCGGAAGAAACAATGCTTCTTTTTGCTGCTTGCATTTTGTTGTTAAAAGACCTGTGCAGGATTATTTGCGGATGTACCGGATGTAAATTATTTAACAATAAAATTATTATGCCAAACATTTTCTTGCAACAAATTTAAAACACTCTAAGATAGACCTTTCAATAAACTTACTAAATAAATTTAAGCTATCAGCAATATTTTCTGAGTTTGGCACAAAAATGTATTTCTTAATAAAAAAATGCCATAAATTTTACACTCTGTGTATTAATACTGGATCGACATTCACAATAAAAATACTTTACAAGGGCTCAACTTTACCTACACACTCGTTTTATGGACCATAAACAACGATGCCCTAAAATCGAATCACTGAAAACCAAAAGTGACATCTTCGTCTTCAAACAGCCTTTTGGTTGCTCAACAACACCTCCTATATTTATTCTGCATCCATCTTGGTATAAAAACTCGTCACTTCCGCTTACTCTGCTATTGTCTAATCGCTACTTTCGTTGGCAGTGTTTTTGTGTGCGGAGCCAAAGGAACGGAGAAGCTAGCAAGAGTGAGAGTTTAGATTTGACCCATACTTGCCTCAGAGAGCGCTGGAGGATGAACATTTGATTGAGTTGGGCATTTAAATAAATATTTACGGTTACATATTACAGGACAGTGAATTCTTCGAATAATTTTTGATCAGAAAGTGGTTGAAACAAACAAAATTTTCAATGGCGGCTCATCTCGAGTCACTAACCAGATTCGCGCCTTCTAAACATGTGTGTTGATCATTTCCGGGCTGTTATACCGGCGAGGTCTTCCCTGGATTTGTCTTCCAAACGTTTCGGCTACAACTGCTGCAGCTATCTTTAATGGCGTGGACAAATTACTCTTTTCGACGTATCAACTGAAACTGAGTTCTCTGTGGATCACGGAGCGTTATTTGTATGTTCATTTTGGTGCATGTTGTATTTAGCGGTTTTTTTATTGACGCGTTCTAATGTTGTGTGCCAGATCTTTGGTAAATATGTTGGTCTCAACGTGGCTGAAATTATTCGATGAGAAAGTATTTAGAAGCTATAGAAATATACAAACACCAAGAGAATTTCAACTGAAAGGTGAAACAACATATTTACCAAAAATCCGGTACACAACACTTAAACGAGTCAATCAAAAATCGCTAAATACAACAAGCGCTAAAACGAATGTACAAATAAAGCATCGGGGTCAACAGAAAACTCAGTTTCAGCTGATACGTCGAGAAATTGCTACACTTGTTGCCGAGAAATCCAGAGAAGACCTTGACATAACAGCTCGGAAAACATCAAACACATTGACTCCGGCCGCGAAAGTTTACATTTTTACACGTCTTAAGGTAGTTTTTTAAAACAGTGATCGGTCCTTCAAAATTTAAGTTGTAAGGTACCAACCAAACTTAAAAAAAGGATCTATAATATAAACAACCTTTTAACAACGTTTCAAATTAGGAAATATATTTTGTATCGTCGTCCTTGGTCCATGCATTCAAAGTTACGTCCAGTCGAATTAGCAGGTGATATTTTATAAGAAATTTGCAGAAAATATTGCCGATGTCAAAACTCGCTACAACCGAACCCTGACCTGTCAACACTTTTAAAAAATTTCAACATACAAGTCAAACAAGTATAAAAAACAGAAGTACGGCATATCTATCTATAAATTTGATTAATAAATAGATATATCCACCTCCCTATTAATGGTAATGTACCTCTATGGAGTTACGTAACCAATCAGCAGGGGGGTGGACGTGACCTCAGTACGCTGATGCTTCTTTGTAGTCGGATCCCTCCATGGTGAAGAAGTCTTCGAGTTTCCATTGTAGGGTTTCGAATGTTGGCCTACGCATACAGTCGCGATTCCAGCATTCGAGCATTATCTCGTATAAAGCCGGAGGGCAACCCGGTGGAGCTGGCATTCTATAACCATGTTCTACTTGGTGTAGAACTTCAGCGTTTGTCAGACCTGCAATGGAAGTGGTTAATTTATAAAATGTTCCCTTTATGCAAATTATTTTTGACTATGGTGAAGGTGTACATAATAATTTAAATAATCTCGTTAAATGAGTACATACCTGGATAGGGGATTCTTCCATACGTAACTAGTTCCGTTAGGAGGATACCGAATGACCAAACATCAGATTTAATGGAAAATTTGCTGTAATTTGCAGCTTCGGGCGCTGTCCATTTAATTGGGAATCTGGCTCCTACTCTTGCTTCATACTCATCCTCCTGTAAATTAAAAGTGTTTCATTAAGTACCTACTAAAAAACTATTCAATGGCAGTTTTCTTCTCAAGCCCGTCTGATAAAGTCTCTGATAACACTGCAGCCAGAGTAGTTTATTATATTTTCGCTCGCCCTTTTTCATATCGCCCAGTCCGCTGCACCAGTTTGTACAAATTCTTAGCTGGATGTTTGCTATATAATTCTATCTTGCGGTTGGTCAAATAGTAACCTTTACCCTACTGCATGATCAGTAAATAAGGTCTCCATCATATAGTTTTAATTTTGTTCAGATGTTCCTATATCGATACATGGACCAGTCATGAAACCGGCTATAATTCTCAGCTGATTCCTTCACAATGTGAGCAGTTTTGCTGTATGTTTCAGGCTAGTTATTTTTTCCCATCCATTTGTCTTGGTATGTTTTATAGATCCTCGTGCTATGATTTTTGGTGTACCCAGAATTTGTCCTGGTTCAGGCTCTATGACCTCTGACCCTCTGACCTTTTTGTGAGTTCATCAACTTTTTTATAGCCCTCCGATACCCTGGTAACCAGTTCAGCTTGACGTTATTCCGTTCGGCTAACGTCTTCAGTTCTTCGATGTAATTCTATTCATCACTTTTTGGCCCAGTCTGAAAATATGGACTACAACCATCTATTTCATCTAAGCTGTTCTAAAAGAACATATTGTGGTGAAAAAATATAATTTTAGATTTTTAATTGGAGTCCACCATTTTCTTGTTGGGTGTTTTCCTTAATGAATGGGGCCTTAGTGTTAATCCTACAAAATATTTGAGCTTCTTGCAAAATTGTGCCATTCATTCGCATATAGAATATTATTCCATTGCTTCATTGCAGTATCTACAGTTCTCATTGCCAATGTTCAGAGCCGCTGAAATGACTATATTCTTCCCCGTTTCTTCAATATCCCGGAGCCCATATCAGAGTTATCATGTGATTGCTTGCCAGCTGCTTCAGAGTTAACTTGCAGTTCCAAGCTAACCAAATTTAATGATATACTAAAACTGCTTTTGTTTTCTCTTCCATACAAGAAGTTAGTAAAAACTGGGGGTAATCAATAAGGTAGTCCTGGTAACGAAGACTAGCTTACTTGGAAAGAAGGTCGGTCTCAATTTATAGGAATGCTTCCAGATCTAGAACTTTCTTTAGATCTGGCAATCAGATGGACCGCAAAGCGAGGATCTACTGGAATGAGATGTCAGACTAAGGCAAGCTAAGGACCTGTAAAATTGAGAGCTGTAGCCTTGATGGAAAAGAAAAGAGAGAAGGATCATGGACACTGCAGCCTAAGCAATCATCTGGGCAGAATAAGGCTGGTCGAAAACTCCGAGTGTTGTCTCTGCCTAGAAGATCCAATCGGCGAAACACCTTCTGTACAACTGTGTAGCTGCTCAACGAGCCAAAATACAGATCCTAGTGTGAGCTCTGAGGATGTAAATAGAATTAGCCCTTCTTTCTCAACTTCCTTGAGACGATTGAGCTTAAAGAAGTAGGTAATCTAACTTGAACTGGGGCACAATAGACAGTATTGTTGCAGTGCATGGTTATAAACAGAAACCAATCCAACAACTAAAATAAAGAATAATGAAACATGTACCTTAATTAATCTAGCCAGACCGAAATCAGCGATTTTAACAACGTTGGTATCAGCTACTAGTACGTTTCTTGCAGCCAAATCTCTATGTATGTAATTTTGAGATTCCAAATACGCCATACCGGCTGCTATCTGCGCTGCCATATCTATCAGCTGAGGTAATTTCAATCCTTTTCCTTTACCCTGTAAGTATTCTAATAAGGAACCTGTAACAAAAAGTAAATCAAACAAATGACACGTCGCTTCTTTATAAATCTGAAGACCAGAATGTAGCAACTTTATATTACACATACTTTAATACAAGCAATCAAATAGTTAATCTATCAACTCTTATTCGGGTTTCAAAGCTGAATTGATAACTGGAAGCTATACTTTACCAGTACAATTAATGTTTACAAAGTATTAAATACTAGACTTGTTACTAGTCAAAGAAAACCAGCTGAAAGGTGATGGTTACTCTAGCTGTTGGTATAGAGTCCAAAATAATTGATAAAAGAAAATGAAATCAAAAGTTGCTCATAAAACCGACTTTAAAGAAGCTCAAATTAGACAAGCGACAAAAAAAATCATCTACTAACATAAATGACTATTTGAACTCACCGTTTCTCATCAGTTCGGTAATGATATAAATGGGTTCTTCAACCGTACACACAGCATATAATTGGATTAATTTGGCATGCCTTAGTTTCTTCATAATTTGAGCTTCGGCAAGAAAATCTTTGGGGTCCATACTGCCTGGTTTTAATGTTTTAATCGCGACAGGTGTTGTATTGTTCCACATGCCTTCCCATACTTCTCCGAACTGACCGTGGCCCAATTTTCTAATAAATTTCAAGGAGGTTCGTTCGATTTCCCATTGGTCTTTTGTGCGATGAGACAGACCTTCTGGTTGTGGTTTTTCCACCTAAAACAAATAATAATTATAAAAGTGTGAATTTAAAAAAAAATATTTAAAACATGCCGTTTTGATGTAGCAATAAGAAATGAGAATAAAGAAAGGGAAATTATAAAGTAAACCTAAACACTTCATTAACTGTGAAACACTTGCAAGCTATTGTGATTTTATTTGTAATTATTATCTTGTTAATTATAATTAGTTAAACTTAATGGGCCTTTGGGATATTGATTAGGACTCTACAATAGTGTTAAATTCAGGTTTTCCATCTGTATTTTTTTCCTTTGTATCTCAAGAGTTTGATCACTTTACTCACTCTTGTAGAGTGTTCAATTTCTCAAAATGTGCGACTCACTTATTTTTCAACCCCATACATTTCTAGATGTTAAAAATCAATTCTCATATATGATTCTATTTTGTTAGGTAAAACTGTAGAATACAATTTCGAAATTATAATGATTTAACAGCATTACATTAGTATCAGAAAATTATTATCAACTGGTTGTGATCCACTACTTCTGAGCCTCAAAGCGTTTGTGGTTGACAGAGTCTTCTGAATAATCTCTGGTAAAGTGAATTTGACCCCTTCATTGCGCCTGGTGATTTGTAAATTGTGGTACTTTTGATTGAGTAGGTTTGGGGAAGTGGAAATCTACACTTACACAATGTACAATACTTTCAATCTTTGTTTGACGTATTTCGACAAGCTGAATGAATAGAAACTTGACTGCTACCATCTGTCACTGCTATCACCTCACTCAAGAACTATTCCATTGGTTTAACAACATTAGATTCACCTTCAACTAAACTAGTATGGCAGGTGGAATACTATGAGAGATTCCATTTAAGTTCTTGTATTATCCTATTCAAAATCATGTTTTGCACCTTATTGGATCATTATTAAACGATTTTGTTTGAGAAACCTTGTATGCAGATGGAAAAACATTATTTTGTATTGGAAATAATGTAGTTTTTTTTTTAATTTAGAACTGTGGCTTGCAAATATTCAAAGTAACCATAATAAATAACAATAATTAACAGATGTTCTTGTACTTGAGATAAGTTTTTAACGCAATAAAAGTTCAGTGTAATTCAAATTAAAAAAATTCATTGGTCGAATTGACAATAGTTAGGAAATTTAGGATGAGTTTTTTAGACATTTAGAATAAGGATCGTAAACGGTTTTCCACAAAACATACTAATTAACTTTGTTTGTTTTCAAAGGAAAAT
The DNA here is from genome assembly GCA_947563755.1 of Lochmaea crataegi. Lineage (NCBI taxonomy): Eukaryota > Metazoa > Arthropoda > Insecta > Coleoptera > Chrysomelidae > Lochmaea > Lochmaea crataegi. The sequence goes on from OX387428.1 coordinate 17,154,068, forward strand.
AAAAACAAAATTAATAACTTTTTTGAGCTGATTTCAGTGCTTCGTCACAGTCACGGTTTTCTGAGTTTGCTCACCATCAAACATTCTTATTGTAAGTATAAAATATAATTTTATTATAAACCTACAAATCAAGACCTTTCTAATAGATTCTCTGAAGTCAAAATTTGTTTTTTGTTTGTGTCTTTGTGTTTAAATACCTTTGCCCGGTTTCTTTCAACTTATGAAGGATTATGATACATAAAAAAAACTAAGAATTTTATGTTCAGTTCTAAAATGGTATGGGAATGCCTAGGGAAATTTAATGAACTAAGCGAGAACAGCATCGTCACCTTACTGAGGGTTCCAGGACACACTGGAATAGAAGATGAACTAGCAAAGAGAGGGAAAGGAAACACCCTTTTTGGGGCAGGAACCCTTTTGCAGTATCATCTTTAATGTAATATTGGAAGAAATAGGCAACGCCTAAAAGAGGAAAAGATCTGACGATTGGAAAGATCTAGTAGGGCTTAGATAATCAAATATAATTCTTGGAGATTACAACTAGGTGAGAACAAATGAATGCCTAAGCCAAAGATTAGATTAGAATTGGAGTGGCTCTTTGTTCTATCCCACTGCGACCTTTGCAGATCTATTGTGGTCCTCCGCCATATTTAGAGCTCGATATCTAGCTTTATTCTTTTTATTTGTAAGTAAAACTGCACAAGAGTATTGACAGGTGTCCTGACGGGATTCTGTGGAATGGCAGAAGAAACCTCCATCCACATACTTGTGAATTGCATAGCAATACAGAATCCTAGTGCACAAGGCACGTAGGAGACTACTGGATAGAAGAGGGACACTTACCTCAACCAAAGCCTGAGGATATAAAATTATTATGGGAAATAGGACTAAAGGAACTACTTGTCTCTGAGACTTTCTTCGGGAACTAAGTAGAAGAAAGGAGGCATAAAAGATCTCATTATACATAACATGGAGACTATATACATAAATTCATAATTTTTCCCTAAATGACATTTCTAAATAATTCGACAACTAGACTATCAATGAAATTTTTTTGAAATTGTCAAATTTCCTAAAGGTCCATTCACAAAATGGGCGTTAAGGAAAACTTCTTATGTTCTGGTTTCAAGACTAATTAAAAGTTGACATATATAAATTTATATATGTTGTTTATGTTTTTTTTGAGATACCGTACTAGAAAATTATCACTAAAAAAATTGAAAAAATGCTTAGGATGAAATTATGTTTTTTTAACACATCCAAATTTGTTTAATTATTGGCATAAAATGGATAATCAACAATTTAGTTTAATATTTCAAAATAGGTTTTTGTTTTGATTAAATAAATACAATTAAAAAAGTGATTAGAAAGTCATTCAAAGTAGTGGTTGATTTAATTGTAAAACCTCAACACGTTGTGTGGAAAATCGTCTTAGAAGTACAAAGATCGTGCAAAATAACAGCTATTGACTATCAAACACATAAAAAACAAAAAAAGAATGTTCTAAAGTGCACAATGATCATAATACTTAAAAGTGCAGTTGGTAGAACGATATCGAGTATCTAAGTGAGTTCAAATTTTTGTAATATTATGAGAAAATTCAACAATTTTAAAAATAAATTAAATAGTTCAAATACTCGACATCAAAACAAACTACATAATGTGAAAAAAAATCTATTCTCAACATTAATAACGTACCTCTTGGTTATTCTGCATAAAAATAAATTACATTTAATAAAATAGCCAATAGCTGCTAATATACTTACTATGACCAAAAAGTAACGGGAATTTATAAGCAACGATTTTGTTGCAAATTTATTTTATTTAAAAATATCTCTTCAAGCGTTCATATACAACAACGACAGTGGCGAATTTACACAGTGTCGTCCCGGGGCAATGTAAAAATTGATGCTCTGGGTACCTAACAAAATTCCTATTTACCTATATCTTATTCAAATGAATGAGGGTTTAGAATGATTTTCTATTCAATTTCAATTGTAAATGCACTCTTTTCGAAACATTTTTGATAATGGAAAAAAGTTTCTCTAGCTATGAATTTTGTCGCTCTAGTGTAAATCTTACGCTGCACTTTCATAGTCCTTCTTCAAGTTCTAGGTAAATTTAATTTCATCATTGCTTCTTGTTTGGTATGTACAGTGTTTTTGGTTAAATATATATTTAAATAAATCATTCGAACGATTTAAAACGGATATGAAATACTCCTTAATTCGAAGGAGCCCACCATGTAGACAAAGTAACAGTGACAGTTACAAATTTTGTTGCTTTTGGTACGTCATAAAACATTCTATCTTAAGTAATTATACAGTATGTCAATTTTAAAATTTACAATGGACTGTATCTGGTGAACGAAAAGAGATGTTAAAAAACTTTCAAAACCGTTTCTAGGGTAGAGAAGGGTAATGAAAATGACATAAGAGATAATAAAAAACCATCAACCCCCTATGACCCACCTACAAAAATTTAAATGGCAACCCTCTACTTGTGATACGTCCTTGGAAAGCCCCAGACAAAAATGCTTCCCAACGGTATAAGTAACAACTATACAGGGTGTAACAGTAAAGCAAAAAAATTGATTTGAAAACATGAAAGTTATTCTTTGTTGTAAATCGTCAATTGAGGATGGTTGAGGAAATGTCATAGAAAAAAACAAGTGGTGGTAAGGCTAGTGATCTAAGTGGCCACTCAATAACACCTCTCCTTTCGATCCATTTATTTGGATAATTATTGTCCAACCAGTCTTTAACTGCTTCTACATAATGGAGAGGCGTTTCATCTTGCTGGAAGTACAAACATTTTTTATCTAGAGATAGATTGCCATCGTCGTCTTATTTCTTCTCTAGTTCATGAACAATTATGGACTCGATAGTGTTCTTCAGCATATCGAGGTACATTTCACCGTTTAAATTCTACTAAAAATCATATAGTTTCATATAGTTTCTCATGATACTGAACGTGGTTTTCTCTAAATATATATGGATTCGCATCACTTCAATAACGACAGTTTTGTTTATTATAAATATGTTTAATGAAATTCTAAAAAAAGCTTTATGTCCACAATTTCCATATAGAACTGTCTCATTCGATTGAGTTCCATCTCATGAACTCTCCCATAAGTGTGCAAATCTTGAGAAAAATTCATTTTTCTTTCCTTTTCCTACGCCTTCACTTCATCGGTATTTTTAGCCACAAAATTTTTAACTCATAACTAATTTAAGAATATGCGAATGCAAGCACCAGTTGGAGTTTGGAAAAAAATAATAAAATCATCCAATACAACTCTAAAATTAAATATGAAACCTTTAAATGGAATTCTAAAAAAGGTTTATGCCCAAAATTTCCACAAGAAGCTGTCTCATTCGTTTGAGTTCCATTTGATGAAGTCTCCCATACACTATTTACCGGAGAGACCTTACATTTGACACCAAGTATGCAAATCCTGAGAAAAAAATCAGTTGTTTTTCACAGTCTTTAAACAAATACAATTTCCGATATTATTTGGTCATAGCTTAAATAAAATTTAAACCATAGGTAACTTCATATTATATAGAAATTGATACCACCACTATCAGTAATAAATAATATGTTATTGGAAAGATATTTCTTGCGAGATTAATAATTTAAAATATTGGAAGTACCTCGAGCAGTACCTACGTGGTTCTTTACACTTCTGTGTGTTTCGTGTAGACACGGTACATCTTGTCAAACGTAGGAAGAGAGAGAAAATAATCGGAGGAAGAGAGATGTACACGCTGCGGAAATGTACATTCAATTATAAAAGTCTTCTTAGTATTGTAACTCCGACTTCAGTATGTATGCGATGAATTATAGGATGGTTTTATGAGCGATAATCAGAATGTTATCTTTACTCGTCGATATACCTCTAACTACTGATCAATTCAGCTGCTGTCCATTGCGCATTAGGGTGGCGGTCTATATTTAAAAACTTGCATATATATTAGAGATGGAATCGTTCACTTCTCAGTGTATAGCGAAGTATGTATTTTTGTTTAAGCATTTAAACAGAGTTTAGTAAAAATACAAGTGACTATTACTTTGTTTTGACTTATTCTTGAGAAATTAAAATGTTATCTACATAAAAATCCTTTCCAATACCACTCACTTATTACTGTTTTTTTGGTGATGCCAAGTCGCTAAATGTCCTTTGTATTGGGTTACGTTGAGATTGTGATGTATTGAATTTATTGAACAAAGTGGCGGCTCGTCATTAAAACCAACTGAACTAGAACAACTATCAAGTTTCGTAAGAAATGTAAAAATATAAAGTGATGCTTTCCACATTTAGCACATCTCTTTCTAATTTTTTTTTGCGCCTGCTCGATACACCGAAATGTAGGGTGCAGAATGATAGGATTGCTTTACAGTAGGAAGACTGGATCTCCAACCTCTTTACAACTAAGTCACGTCTTTTCAGATCAACTGAGACCAGTTCATTTGTGCTTGGTTTCAGATCTAGTCTGTATGCTAATGTTCTTGGCAATTATAGGACCAACGATAGTAAGAACAACTTATAAGTTTTTTAAAATAACGTATTTTAGTTATTTTATAGCTACACACTCCGAATCGGTCCTAAAGTAGTGTCATCTGCAAACAATAGAAGTTTCCTGAATTAAAGTAACGTGACAGTGGCGTTACTACAGGCGATTTATTTGAATAATAAGTATAATTTTTCTCTTCTATTATAATGATGGAGATATAGATAATTGAGACTAATTATTCTAATACTAACTAGATAAAACTTTATAAAGGAGTGACTCATCTCTAACGAAAATGTATTCGATTTCTTTTTAGAGTAGGTTCTAGTCTCACCTCTTTGATTTACCACGAGCCGTCACTGTTAAGACAAACATTTCGATCAATCACAATACCGCCAAACCGTACAATGTAGCATTTTCGTAAGAAGTTAATAGAAAGTTGTGAATTTTATGGAACATTTAAAAAAATCTTACCTGTACGCAAGGTTTACATAAATTGACGCACAAACCATCTGCATCTTTACTATAATGTTGCACCAATTCTTGTAGGGTGCGATATGTTGTTCTTCGTGCTATGAAAAATCCACCTTCGTCTAATTGTCTTATTCTATAATGTTTTACGGTATCACCGTCTCGAACTGGAAAAAAATAAACTTTATTAATCCATATCTGTATTATAGTTAAAAACATTTTGAACATCTTGTATTAACTTTTCCTTATTACGATTGAACAAGAAAAGAAAAGTTATGATAGGGATACGTAAGTCGTTTTGTCAAGAAAAACGACCAAAAGTTGAAGAAATGTGTACACTCTGTAACTCTGAAAACATTAATTCAAGATCCTATGAAGGGGGTCCGGTGAAATATACGGAATCACGAGTTTTTGAGAGATTTTGCAAACAATCGATAGTACTCACTCATATTGAAGATTAACTTTCTAAAAATTTACAGCGATTAAAAAAAATGGCAACTATTTCGTCCGATATTTCAAATGAAACACAGTTTAAATGTGTCAAACTGTACAGGAAACTGTTCAAAATTATATAGTGTATGAATCAGCCAAAAATGAAGCTTCACAAAAAATAGCCTGTACCTAGTTGGAAAATTAATCAAACTTTTACTTGGAAGAGACCGAAAATGGTTAAGAGAGATTTTGATGAACTAGCAAGTGATTATCGTTTTAAAGGAAATGGAGAAGATATTTTTTGCGTAAATCTATTTTATAAATTTTGGGATGTAGCTATAAATCAAATAGACCAAAGATTTGAAAGATTGAACAAGGTTTCACAATTACGCTCTCATGGAATCGGAAAAATTATCAATAGCCACAGAAAATGAAATGTTCAAATCGGCAGAAGAAATGCAGAAAAAGTATGAAATAGATCCTAATCAAGATCTTTCTTTACAAATGATAATGACAGGATCTATTCTCAAGGAAGAAATTTCAACTATGAAAGAACTTGCCTAGCTTTTGATTGTAAAAATTTCAACAATGTCAATTTCAACTATTTAGATGTTATTACTGCTTTGTTGTTTCTTACCCTACCTGACACCATTGCCAAGCTGAAAGAACATTTTCAAAGCTGAATATAATAAAGAAACAAACACCTTATTCCATTGGAAAAGATCGTTAACACGATGGCCGAAGATGGTCGAAGAAATGGAAATTACGTCATAATGGACTTTGCAAATATAAAGGCTAAAAGGAAGGATTTCTCTGTATAAGTTCATCAATGTTTAATGTTATTTGTTTCTCGTATTATTTGAATTTCATTTGATATTCAAGTTCCGCCACTGGTTTTAATTGAATCATTAATTATCCTTGTGACGATCGTAGTCTCAAAACCGGACGACAGAATGCCATGTGACGAATTTCGTACCCGATTTTGATGTTATCCTGCATACTGTGATGAATTTCGAAACGCCCTGAAATTTACCTATGGGATTACGGTCCCTTTTATTTTAAAATCTCATTGAAGGATTATTGGTGTGCAATTTACCTGTACCCCTAATCATTTATAAAAAAAAGTAAAATAAATTACCTGACAATGAATAGTCGTTGTGTCGACTCTCTGAATCTCGAATAAGGAAGGCTCCATGTTCGTTTTCAGGAAGTAGTAATTTTTTCTCTGCTTCTATACGTTTAATCTTCCGGAAATACCATCTGAAACAAAAACAAACTCATTATTATAATGTACTACGCATTATGCATTAACGATTATCACGGAATATTACTATTCAATTTTAGTAAAAATAACTAAGCTATTGACAATTGAAAATCATAATTTTGCAAAAACTGTAAATGAAAGGATATGGGAAACAATGTTATTACAAAATATATTTCTTTTGCTTCAAGCGAATATTAATAACTATATATTACCGTAGAAACAACATATTATTAATTAATTAAACGGTTTTATTTAGCTTATCCTGTTTGTTATTTGTTTGTTTGGGACAAATTAAGTAATTGAAATTTTACCCCTTTCCTGTTGACAGATTGATCTGAAATTTAGAACACTGCCTTAAGTGTGATGACAATATAATTATGTATATTCAGAATGATTGTAAATCCGACGCCGACCGACGCCACAAAATGGCGGATTAATTTTTTTTCAACCCCCTCAATATGGATATCAAATGAAAGGGTTTTAGTAGTAGAATACAGTATATCATAAAAACACATTCAAGATAATAATGATGTGAATAATGTACTAAACGCTAAAAAATAATTCGATAGGTCATCTTAGGTACTGGTCAACACACCACTCTCCTCATCAATCTAGGGCATTGATCAGACAATCAACAGTCAACCGCTCATACATAAATGCTATTTTTACATATTCGGCAAATAATTATCTTCCGTATAGCCATTCCGTGACTGGAAGAGAGGAAGCTATAGAATAACAAAGAGACAAGGGCCGTATTTATAAAAAAATGGTTATGTTCAGCTCGCATTCATAATATTCCGAGTAAACCTTATACTAATAGAGCATGAGCATATCCTTCACAAAAAGTATTTGGTTATTCATAAACGTTACCTTTTACTCTTATCCTTCAATAATTTCGAGTGTAGTCAGAAGCAGACTCAGTCGTGTTGTGATCAGTTGTAGCGATGGTAGATGTGGAACTGAGAGAGATTAAACACTACAAGCAGCGTTTATCCACACCTGTTTATGATTACAAAGAATTATACTGGTTTGAAGAGGAAAATGTGCAATGGCTTGCCAACAGATTTTTGGGAATAAATAATGCTAAAACTCGAGGAGGTGCGTTATCATCCGTCCTAAAAATGCAGATATGTGACTAGTAACCCTGGGTATCAGAAAGGCATTGGTCAAGAACTGGGTTAAGTCAAGCTACAGTATCTCGTACAGTGTCTGCCGTAATTGACAGCATAGTGGCGCAATCAAATTACTGGATAAAGTTTCCATCTACCAACAATGAACTTATAGTTGCGAAACAGTTATGGCAAATCAAGTATAGTTTTCCGACAGCAAATAGTAGTAGTTGACTGCACCCACGTAGGAATACTGAAACCAAATCGCCATGGTGATGAGTATGTCAACGGAAAAGGTCATCCTACACTGAATGTGCTACTTGTGATGCAAGAGTAATGTTCACTAGTATGGACATTAGCTGGCATAGATCGGTACACGATTCAAAAATATGACTATGAATATCACAAATAAGGTTTCATTTACAAAATAAAAACAACGTCGTGCTACTTGCTGATGATGGATATAGTATAGAGCCGTGACTCATGACTCCATTCAGAAATCCCGCTCCAGGTGCTGAATTATTCACTAAACCAAACTGTTCTATTTTTATTTTATTACAAACTTTTTAATAATATTACTAATACATCAAACATATACCTACTGGATTTTTTAAGCAAACTAGATATATACTCAAAATCCCCTAGTCTTACAAAAAAATAAGAAGTACCTAACATAATATAATATTGTCAATATAAAACGTTGTACGAGAAAATTTGGAGAGTTGTTTACATATTGCTAACTCTCCCTCGTTAACAATATTTGCTGCTGATTCCTTCTGCTTCATCCATTCCAACTTTTTTTCATAATCTCTTTGAACTTGAAAGTTGGAGCTCTTTGGTTGTGAGTCCTTTTGTTTCATTTGTTTCGTACTATTCTGTTTTTTTTCTTGTTGGCAGAAGAGGTTCGACAGTCTTGACACTACTATATTGTGGTTTGATGGCTGATTCAATCTCTTCTCGTGTAGTAGAAGCTTCACTAACTCTATGCTGAGTAGATCCATCTTCAATACCAATTTGCAGTGCGCCTCCGATTCTTCCAATTGTAGGATTACTGTCGCCTTCAATAGTATTCAATAACTTTTTCTCCCATTCAAAGTTTTTTTCAAGTCAGTTTTTTTTCTTCAACCTTACTTTCATATTGTTTATTTTCTTTAAAAAGCCTTTCGCAACCAGTGCTTTACCAAATGTCACCTCGTACTTCCTGGTAACATTTTTAATAGCCTCATCCTTTCTAGCTTTTATTTTTGGTGTTTGGGATGTTTTTCCAATATCACGGGGGCATTGGCAATTTCATCTGCTATAAACTGCAGTTCGGTTGTAGCATTATCTGTTTCTGCACTTTCACTATCGCTGCTTGACGAATACATCTTCTCTGATCGAAGTACTGTACTCAAATAACACCGATAAGAAAGAAATACCGTAAAAACAAACCATCGAAAACAGGTTGGAACCTAAGGCGGTACAGTCACAAGCCAACATGCCAACAATCTTTTACTTATTCTTGGAGGATATTCTTGAAAGTATAGGGTAATTCATTCATTCATATATTTGGGTTGTGCTTAACTTTTACAAATACTGTCTGCCTGCCAGTAGATTTTCGAAAAGCGCTCAAAGCCGCAAATCGCGCAGAAGGCGCCCGAGATAGTTGGTGGCAATCCCAAACCCACCCATTCAAAATAATCAACAGGACAAATTCATTTCAGTCTTCAGACGGATCTGAACCACCTCCAACTCACAAAATAAAACAGAACAAAATCAACTTCTGCCATGTTTCCTTCTCCAAAACTAAAACCCAATAAACCATTGAGACCCTGTTTTTCAGCTACTTTTCAGGGATATCCCAGCCGAAAGATTATGGGAGCTAAAATTCTATTCCAGGGACAAAGTTACAAATCTAACCATAACATATGGATAATGCCACAGACGCTAGGAGCCATTCTTACCTCAGACGAACACAAGAAATCAAAGGAACGCCAGACCATCGGCTTTATTTTTTCTTTGACAATTGTATGCAGGGATGACAAACTTTGAATAAAGAGTATTTTTAAACTTTAAAACCTAGTTGTTGGATTACTGATAGCCTTAAGCAGAGCCTGGCTGTCAGTGAATATTTAAATTTTTTGTCCGGTATATCCTCTTCTGATGTTTTCATCAATATTTATATTTTATTGATTGGTTTTTGTGGATACACATACACTTAAACTTTTCAGAATTAATTTGAATTTTAAAGTTTCCTCTTTAGATGTTATCGAAGCGATAGTAATATTAAGTTGATAAAAGGAGATTTTACTTTTTATTGATCTGTGTCAAAAGTCAAGAAGAGGATTTGCATACGATTTGAAAGTTTCAACTTTTATTCTTCAAATGTTTAGGTTTTACATACATTGGTTGGTTGAGTTTTGGCGTTAAAATTCATACCATACTGTTCTGTAAAACATTTTTTTAGTAACCGATTTCTGCTATTTTCAACTTTCTAAGCCAAAAAACAAAGAACAATGTTCAAAAAACTGTATATATGAAATATTCTGTGAATGTGACAAATTTAATTTAGGTCAAACATCTAGACTATTAAAAATCGGGATAAATGAACACAAAATGTATATTAAAGATAATGAGTTCTGTCAGGTATTTACAAACATGTTTGGGAAGAAGGGCATCATGTTCAATGGGATTCAACGAACATACTATTGAAAAAACCCATTAGCAAAAGTCATAAGCTTGACAACCACTGACAGTTTAAAACCGAAATAATAAAACACGTTCTTTTTGTAACTATATTTACAGTATGATCAGATAAAATGACTAGGCCTAGGGCTATATTTTTCTCGACTCGTCTCGTTCTCGTCTCGAAAAAGCGAGACGAGACGAGACATTTTTGAAAATAATATGGGCCGAGACCACATACAGAGCAACCCGAGAGTCACGTTAATTTTTTTTTATGAAGTTTTTATTAGAAAAATTAGAAACGGTCTACATAGAGAACAATACATTTTACAATATATAAAACTGGTGACCATCTGTAAAATATTTTATTGTAAATTTAAAGTGGTGAGTCTTTCTTTTTTTCTATGTGGAATAAAATGATAAAACAGGTCGGTTTTACCAAAATTAAATCGACACGTCCTGTATCGCCTCAAATACAATAGGGTCGCAAAATTCAGCAGAATGGTTTCATTAATATGATAAGCCTTTAAATTAAATCTTTTAGAATCTCTTGAGATAAATAAAAAAAAAGTTCTTGTAATCTTAACGAACAAATAGATATCAACCCTTCTCCCTTATTAAACTTATTCACCTAGAAGATAGGTCAGGAGTAATTGTTGTGAATGAATTTCCAGGCAACTTGTTCAATAATTTTGTTAATATTCGTTGAATTCCGTATTTAGGCATGTTTTGTACTTTATTTCCATGTAAACATTTTGTATTACTTTGTCAATATTCTTATTTATGCACTATTTATGCATCCGTATTTATGCACTGTATAAATTAAAAATTTTTCATTATACATTCACTCGTTTGCTTTGATTTTCGGACTTCAGTTACATTAAAATGCCAACGAGTGTGATTGTTATAAATATAGTTTAAAAAAATTATTTATGGATTTTATTATCAATATTTAGAATTAAGCGAGACGATACGAGACAACCGGTAACAAGACGAGACCGACACTTGAACGAGACGAGACAACCGGTAACGAGATGAGATCGAGACGAGATTTTTTATACTCTCGCCCACTCTCGTCTCGTGTGAGGCCCTAACTAGGCCCATTTCCCCGACTTTAGCAATTGTATCTCCCAACTTCCAACAAAATGGAGTCGCTTGTTATACGGCTAAAAAGTCAAACTCAATATTTCAGTTTTAAATTGGACGTCTAACTAACCAGATCCTTGGCCGATTAAAATCTTGTGGCATATCAAGACGAAAAAGCTAATTTGAGGATATTTGGTATAGTTGCTTTTCTCCAATGGTCAGTTTTTTTAATTTGTAAGATATTTTTATCATTGTACAAAAAAACAAAAATTTTTAGACTGAAACTGAACAAACTGGCCGTATTTTATCAAAAATATATTGTAGTTTTCATTACGTTTTTCATTAATATGTTAAACCTTTTTAAAAGCATATTTTTTATAGTTCACTGAGATATGGCTCGTATTTTTATTAGAAATAATTATGTTATTGTATTAGCACCGGACATTAACAAAGAATCATTTTTTACTGTTGCAACTATCAGCAGGACACAATGACCCCATTTCTATTAATCTAGATTTAATTATTAAAAAATATAAACAATATTCTCACAATATCACTCAACGGAACACGAAACCCCGACGTAGGTTAGCTCTGAGCCCTACCAGCTCCGAATTCTTAGACGGGACAAGAAGGGAACGTTTGGGGGCGTGCCGAAGAATTGGACTATTAGTCTTTGTTAATGTACGGAGGTATTAGTAAACAGAACAATTGTGGACAAATTTGAATTTTTTTTCTATAAACAATCTAGACATAGTGTTAACAACAAATCGAACATAAATAGAAATATATAATAGACACATCATCAATTAAAAATCGATTAAAATGCTATATACTTATATGTTCTACACGATCGCTATTTGTAATTATGATTTGGCGATTTGTTATTGGATCTAACTAATTAAAAATGTAAATGTCGTGCGAGACCTTTCCTTGCATACTTGCAATTTCATGGAAATTCTGCAATTTTCAGTCATATCGATATTTAATCTACTGGTGGTATTTTTTTAAAATATTTAAAATGGAATTGTAAATACCAGGAAGTTGTTAACACAAGCGCCGACATTTAAGGTTATTATGGCGAAGAATGTAACTTTTAATAATCGAAATTTATTCCATGGATCCAATTTATAAAAATAATAAAAAATGTTGGGAAGATCGTCATCCAGGGAATGACAAACAGTGAGAGCATCAACGAACTGCTAGAGGACATCGAAAAGAAAACAGTCCGGATCGACAAAACCTACCAGAACTACTCTAGGTACAGCGAAATAAGGCCACTGTCCGTCTACATCGTGGAACTAGATGTTGAAGAAAAGGAGAAGCTCTAACACATCCAACACGCGAGTTTAATGTAGGAAGAACTTCGAAGGGTACCGACACAATGCTACAACTGCCAGGGATTCCACCATGGACAGACGACATTCTAAATAAAAACAACTAATATTGAGAGACAAACTAGCCACGTGCGCGAAAAGTCAGAATGAACACCCAACGAACTTCAAAGGATGCCAACAAGCCCCAAACAACAGGACAACAAGGAAGACACCGAAGTCAACCCCAAAACGAACGACGCCGGGAGTCAACCACGACCAAACAAACTACGACGATGACCACTCCGACGAAGCAGCAGATTCTCGAATAGGTGATAAGTCTATAGAGAACTTAAGACAAGAAAAAGATCCACCTAGGCGAAAGCTCGGCATATCAACAGAAATATGAGTAGGGATTTCAACTAGGGACAGCTATAACAAGTGAAACGCCTCTGTAAGGTCGTCTTCAGTCGTAGTTTAACGGCCAAGGATTTATCCCTTATAGAGGCGGCGCAAAACACGAAGAACAGAAGACAAATGACAACATAGAAGACCGCCGTTGATACATGGCGAGAAGGAAGACCGGTCAGATTCGGCCACTAACGATTTAGGGAGGAGTCGGGAATAAGCGTAGGAGTTAAAGGTCCCAATACTAAGATATCAACAGCCTTGGGAAACACTCAGACAACATTCCAAGAGGAAAGAACTATTAGCAATAGATTTTTGTGCCTAAGTTAAGCCAGAATATTTATAGTTAGGCAACTTCTAAGTCCAAAACTTATGAGTCTAGACAGTCTGAAACTGCAAACAGTCCCTTAAGCAAATAGCTAGATACAACAAAGTACTAACTTTGTTATGGGTGTCTGAACATAGAGGAATTGTCTGAAATGATATTGCTGATGGTCTTGCAAAAGGAGCTTGTACTTTTTTTGTCGCATCGTAGAAAAAGTCCGAAAATGGTAAAAAGGATTTAGTGCAGCCTACTACTCCCAGCAAAAGACAGGTAAAAAGGTTATTACAACCTTCTGCTCGCTAAGATAATTTGGTCTTGGAGTTTCAGAAATCTGATCTCAGAGCAATCACAGGAATTCTCAATTCATACTACTCACTCAAATACAGTGGACAGTGGAACATACAGATGAGACAGCGGAACACACCTAGAGCCTGATCAGGTTTCAGATCTAGCGCAAAAACGGATAATATGTTTTCTCAGAAGATCTTTTGGACTAAAGCATAGATGTTAGTCATAAGGAACATAAAGAAAATATGTTAGTTATACATAAAAGATCTTATAGGTCACATTGTGGTAAGGCCAACAGGACCCCTTGCGATCTACAATCTAGAACGTAGTCGAGTACAACGCGAGAACGACGTCGATGAGCCTCCATGGCGGTGGAAGGTTCTTTTCAGAATACAACGCTCTAGAGGGGAGTATTCTGGGAGGAACGGGCTCAGTTAAAGTTGAGTGCGTGTGGAAAATTATGTTAAGTAATTAAGTAATAAATCATATGATACGCAAATATCCAAGAACTTTCAAGGATAGGTAAATATAAGATAAATTACCCAATTTTCCAGTTTTTTTCCAAAAAAATACATTGTTAAAGGTGTAGTTTTGATAAATACGTAGTATATATACGTTAGTACTTCCTGTACACCAAATGTGTACGCCGAAATATCTCACGAGTGACAAAAATACGTCTAGTATGTTGCAAGTCGACGTGATAGTATTTATTTTTCGGGTAAATTCAGGTAAACAATATTTAATTTACCCCCTTAAACATATGGTAGGTATCAAAAATTTGATTTGTTTTTTCTAGTGATGCCCATAAAGTCTGGTTTCGTGTTTTTTTTCTATCTAATGATTTAAAAAGTCTCGTTTCGTAGTCTCCAGTCTCGTATCGTACGAGTGTCTTGCGAATGTATCGAAAACTCATCATGCCATAATCTTGTTCCAGTCCAGTACGGGATTATATTTGAAGGCGTAGGAGCCTGAGTGGTACAGATGAAACAAGGATATCATATTTTTTCAAACAAAAATGACGGTTATCCACCACTATGAGTAGAAATTAATAGGTAGAAAACAAACCGTTCAATTGCAATCTTCACAAATAGCCAGACAGCGCTAAAGGCAATCGATTTTATAGAGGTCATTTGTAAACTAGTATGGGATTGTGTGCTTGCTCTGAATGTACTGGAAGAGCGTAGAAAGTTTACTAGAGTACAAAGCAACATATAACTAGAATTCCACCACCGTGCACTAACTAACGACAAGTAAATTCACTTGCGTCGGTACGTTTGAAATTTGTGGTAGATCGTTTCTCTGGTGCTGTACTCCCCGTTATCGCCGCGATACCCCTCTACTCACCACTTTCTCGATTTAAACTCATCAGACGATAGGCGGGGTAAGGAAATTTTCGGTAACCGCTGAATCGACGAAGTGAATTTACTTGTCGTTAGATAGTGTATTCCACTGTGTAGGTGTCAGTTGGTGTGAATTACCAGTTGCCACAACGCAGTAGAAGATTTCATCAGCGAAACGCGATCAAAAAAAGTCTAAAAACAAAACTATATTAGATTTCCTATTGCATAGGAGCACAAGAAAGGGTCGATAGCCATAAATAAACCATTGGCGTTACATTTTTCGGTAAAGACCTGAATGGTTTCATATGTCGGGTTTATTTAATAGTGCAAAAGTCATATTATTAGTAAGTAATTATTACAATATTAAGTGTTTTAGTTTTTAAAGCAAGGACTATAGTACTAAACGTACATGTGCAATAAAAAACTGTAAGACCCATCTCTACTCGGCAAAACCCTTAAACTGGCTGCACGACACTGGCCACCGGCTTATCATATTAATGAATCCTTAACCATTGTGCCGAATTTTACGACCCTACTGTATTTATTCCACATAGAAAAAATTAAAGACTCACCCTATATTTATACTACCTTTGAATAAATAATGAGGCACTTTGCTCCTAAAGGAAAAAGAAATATAGTATAGACTCTCAAAAGCGATACTCTCGTGGGCATCACTCATTTTTTTCGCCATATTTTTGATCGACTTTGACGTAGGTACGTTTTCCGTTTTGCTTGTTGGAGCAAAATATATAAACTGACAAAATGAAGCTCTGGAAGCAAACTAAATGGCAAATGGCGGTTAATTTTTGCATTAGTATACAGTGTCAACAAAAATAATTTTCATAATTTCTTTAAGCGGCTTTTTAGATTATCAATTCCCGGTACTTTCTCGACAAAATATATTTTGCTTGTATTAAATCTGGTGATAAACGTTGGTATTATAAATGTGTGTGAGTGTTTGTGAATATTTACAAAAGTAATAAACATTTCCCATTTACATATTAGACAACTTCTTATACGCTTTTTACATAACTTGCGTCTCATTCATTTATGCTACTTTCTAAAAATAACTGTAGCTGATTACAAAATATGTCAATGGTAATAAGCACTACCAAAAGATTTTACTATCATTTAATTTGTAACAGTTTAGTGGATTTGTTGAAATAGAAATAAAGTATTGGAATTAAATGTCTCAGAAAGGAAAAATATTTCCAAAAAATGTGAATTATAACCTAATTTTTAATTTTCTACAAGTTGGTTGGGTGGATACCCAAAGCTTAGATCTGTCGAATATTCCAGAATGAAAACATTTCACGCAGAACCATTTATAGAATCTCCCAAAAAGTGGAATGTAAAGGCACGTGGTCCTTTAATGCACAGAGGTCAGAGAGATTGGTGAGAAGAGTGAAAAACCAGGTTGGAATGTCAACGAGAAGACTGGTTCTTCAATACAGATCTTCTAAGAGTACGATATCGTTGGAATTGAGGAGGAATGGTCTAAAATATCGAAAGAGACGTAAGTGCCCCAAATACTATCAAGCGCAACTCATTCGTATACCAAGGCGGGTACACTTTGCCAATGAAAAAATCATTACTTTAGTTTAGATGACGAAAAGTATTTCACTTTGAGTAATTCTGAAATGAATGGAAACGATGGATTTTATACGGACAACGTAGAGGATTGCCCTGACAATATTGGATATACTATTTCAAATAAATGAACCCTCATTTAAAATTTTATCGTACGCCCAAGGTGAATGTAAATTACTGCCGATAGAAGTAAACACATATAAATGAAACAACCCCTTTGAAAAATTTCATCATACGCGGTGAATGGACATTTTAACGTATAAGTTAAAATCTTGTCGTACGCCCATGGTAGTTGGACATTTTTGCAAATAAATAAACCCTTTTTGAAACTTTATTCGAACGCCAAAAGTAAATGGACATTTTTACATATTAACCACTTTTTGTCGACCGCCCTTGCTTGATGGACATTTTTGCAAGTTATTTAACCCCTTTTAAAAATATAATCCTATGCCCATGGTAAATACACATTATCACATACAGGGTTGGGATAAAGTATGGAACCTAGTAAATATCTTTTAAACGAAAAGAACGATATTTATGAAAATTTGCATGTAAGTGCAATGGAACAAAATGCATCTGATGTACATTTTTTTGTTAATAATATACTTCCGGTTTAACCGGAAATGCCATCAACTTCTTTAATTTAAATGGGACACCCTATATATTTTTACAGATTTTGAAAGAGCTTGTTATTTTGAATTCATACATACTGAGTTTAGTGTAAAAAAAATTGTAAAAACTTTTTTTTTCTTTATTGCTAAAAGACAAGTTGATCAGCTATGAGCTGATAATATTTTGTTTGTTTGCAGTGTTAATTGTTTATACAGGGTGATAAAGCTCAGTAGGTCTGTTATCATAAAAGATACCAAAAAAGTTTTAATTAACTTTAAGCTTCACATTTCAAAATTAGTTACAATGTTACAGGGTATTCCATAACTCGGTGCTAGATCAATGTTATGGTTTTTCAAATGAATCGTCCTACATTTCACATTAACACTGAAACCCGCTTCACTTCCCCATTACAACAATATGAGGTTGAAATATGTTATACAGGGTATTTGAATACTTATAACAAGTTTTCTGTCAAAATCGTAACAGGTTCAAGTCCCTGTAAAATGAAATAGGAGTAAAAGAATAATAATCTATTGATGCCAAAGCTTCGCAGCGCCACCTACCGGTACCAAGTGTGAATCTAAACCATTCAACTCAATAACACATACATAATTTTATCAAAATCGTTGCAGCGGATTAGGAGGAATTACATCGCACGGCTGTGCTCGAAGAAGTGACGATGCAGAAGATTATTTTCAATAAAAAATTGTAAATTTTACTAAAACTTTTACTTTGAGCGCACAAAGGGCATGTGTCTTATCTGTTAAATATTTTTCTCATTAGTCTGACCAAATAAATATATATTTTTCGCATATATACGTTCACTAGACAATGTTTTATCGTAACGAAGACATTAGCAGCATTCAGAAGAAAAACCCGATTAGTTAACGATAAGTCATTGGTCATGTGAAGATGAACAATTCAGAATGCATTAAAAAAAATTTTTTTTACTGTTGATTGACATTAATGACATTGTTGACACTTAGTGGAGCTCGTGTTTTTGTTTTGAAGGCACTAGCACTATTGACACTTCACTAATCGCAAGTTTAGAACGATAGAAAAAATTGCGTCACATTGCGCAGTCGATTACTAATCGATTCGTAATCGATAAGGTCTGCTGAATGCGGTCAACAGAAAACAACAATTCCATCTACAAGCAAGGAAATAGCTTTAAGCAATTATCAGATGTAGGTAATATAAAATATCAATTTTATATTATATTAGTAAATATATATGTATAAATTGTCTACAGATACTTGGATCATCAGGCTCCCCCCTCGAGAAGAGCCAATAAAAGACTTACCCGGAGAAAGGTCTAATCATGCATTCATACATAATAAAAGTATTAATTTTAGCAGTTCTTCTTGAAGCCAACCATTTGTTGATCATTTCACCCGATTTTGTTATTTGTTTTCCTTCGACACCGTTTTATGTCAGCCTTCGTTAGTATTGTCGCTACAACCTTTTGCGGGCCCCTTTTTCATAAGATTTAATTTCTGAAGAAACCCTTTTAATTGAGTGTAAACTTACACCAGTTGCTATCCTTACACATTTTTGCACTATTTTTTGAATTGGCTTATCTTTTGCCTTCCGCTGCATAAAAAATATGACGTTTGCAACATCTTCCCTAGTTTGGCGTGTTAAAACTTTGCCTTTTACTTTAGAATTAAGACTTATTTTTAATAATTATTGACTTAATATTGATAAAACAGTTTGTAACAGGAGATCCTGTTTCTCTGCCCAAAATAATTCCTTTTGCTTATAAATTACCTATCATAGTACCTCTCGAGTTCGAGTCATCTAACGGCGAGGCCTAAGAACGCATTTAACTATAATGTCGACGCACGTTAGATTCCTTACTTATGTTCTCATATCTTTTCTGAGAGGGCATTGTTAAAGATTTAAAACATCCGAAAATTGTCAGAAATGATGTGCGCAGGAAAGTTGGTTGAGTAAGAAACCATTTTGGAGACAAGCCTGACAAGCGTTCTCTTGATTGTCTAAAAAAGACAATTATAATGTGAGTTGTAACGAACGAAATTCTAAGTAAGTCAATACCTTTTAATAAATTAATAATGATTGTCGTGTATATATCTTTGAAAGGTTTGTGGGATGACTCTGTCATTCAACTTAACTGTACTTTCACTGATTGTTCTTTGCGATCTTTACTCGTCGTTATTCCTCTGATGAATTCAGCCGCTGTCCATTGCACACTAGCGGGCGTAGCCATATTTAAAAACTAGCATCTCTTTCTTTGTTTGACAACGTTCGTGAACCAGTTAAGACTTTGTGCAGGTGACAAAGGTGCTGGACTGGGTTCTATGAAAAAGCACAAGCAAAAATACAATCGGAAACTTTGTATGACTTAGGTTAGGTTAGGTTTGTGGTGAGTGGGTCTATAAGGCCTTCCACTGCGACTCGTAAGAGTCTATTGTGGCTCATACTTATTCAGATTTCACCAAACAACTTCAGCTTCTTAACAAAGCCGATTAGTTAGTTCGGTGAATGATTTTTCAGGTCAGAGAGCAAGAGAGAGACCCTGCCAAACATCAGATACCTGATTCGAGCTGCGGCGGGGCAGGCACAAATCATATGCTCTGCTGTTTCATTATCTTCCAGACAGAGACGACAAATCGGATCTTCCGACAGTCCAAGTCTTAGCATATGATGATTCAGATGACAGTGGCCTGTTAAAAGGCCTTTTAGACAACCTAAGTCATGCCTGCTATAGTCTAACATTTCTTCGAATGATGTATAAAAGCCTTTGAATGAACCAATCCTGGTATATTATGCCGGAAGTCTAAAGTTGTATGACTTACTCGAGGAAACAAAAAACATATGCGTGAAGTTGCGATTCTATAAATAAACAAATTATTTCAGGAAAGTAACAAAATCTGGTACTATTTATCAACATATTCCGATGAGTGTTGAGGTGGTTAAACTGGCAGTTAGAAATTAGACTATAATTAACAAAACAATTTCGGAAGATAAGATAAAGAGTATAGGCGGTCTTTAAAAAAACATAAGATAATGTGTGTGTGTGTACCTTAACCAAAGAATCACGAGTACACGTTCTTAGTAAATGTCTTTAAGATAAAAAATATAGTTAAAAGAAAAAAAAACGCTCAGGATAAAGTTGGTATTCGACATCGTTAATTGCGGTAATAGTGGAGTTTCTCTAGTTTATGAGACTATTACAAAACAAGAATGAGGAAAGCGGTCATCAACAGCAACCGACTAGGTTCCATAATCAGTCTTGTGGCGCCAAGTTATTTTATCTTTGATGCCTCGTTGGCGTTTGTTTTTCTACTCATCAACATCAGAAAAATACAAATATTGATTGTAAAATCGCCATTGAATATAACATTTTTTTGTTGTTGAATGATACAGGGACGAAAGTTTATAGTATAAAATCGTCCTTGAAATTTTACTGTTATTTCAACACCTGGAGTTTTCATAGGTTTTGCAGTAATCTATAAAAATTTTACTGAATAAAATTTTTCCAATTGATTGGTATTACCCTGATGCATAATAAACAAAATTCCATGCCTTCACCTTTACGCTCTAATTTTTAATTATGTAATTGAAACGAAATTAAAAAGCAGGCTTTGATTTTAGTTCCTGTGCAAATGTTAGTTTATGCAAATTTCAGAAATTTTTGAATCCTCCTACAAATGTACGCTACTGACATATATCAAATGTTAATAAGGAAAAATAGCCCCTTTGCCGACCTTTTTAAACCACCAAAATTTGAAGTTCACTGGGCAACTGGGTGTTGCGATCTCAAGTGGGTCACACTGTATAATCTTTAATAATGAAACAAATACTGTAAATAAAGAAACGATAATTAAAGTTTTATTTTTTAATTCCCTTATTCTTTTTTACAGTTTTATTAATAATTTTCTATTATTCACATGTGCTGTTTTTCGAACCACAAACTTAATCAATCACGTATAGTGATTACGACCTTCCAAGCGAGCGCGACAAATTTAAAATTAGAGAAGAAGAAGTATACTTTCTTTACATACAGTGCGTCCATAAAGTAACACATATATTCATTATTAGCTATTAGCATTATTTACAATTTTAAAAAAAATCTACCTTGCTTCGGTACATCCCTAGCGTGTCCTAATTCTCTGTATTTCCTTTATATTCTGCTTACCGTAAATTGAGAGATACGTTCACGATCTGGGTGCATTTCATGATATGATGTGCATACTTGTTGAGGCCGTATCCTATTAGTCTAGGCTACCAAGTTTTTTACCCCCGCATTCCATGAAGACGCATCGATTTTCTTTAAATTTTAACAGCAGGTAGGGAATACCTCAATAAACAAAATCTATCCTCTGCCGATGCGTGCTTTTACCCTGGGGGTGGGTACCGCCCCAACTCGGGGGGTGAGGATGTTTTTATTCAATATAACCTCACAAATAGATAGAGGAACACATTTTAAGCAAAAAATGCCCTATAGAGTTTTTTGAAAACTCAAATACTCTTCATTTTAAAAGAGATTTGTTGATTTAGATTTGCTGTAGACCGAATACTCATCGAGATATAACTTTTTAAAGAATAAAAATTTTTATCGAACAAAAATAGTTAAAATTGATTGTATAATATAGCAGAAAAACGGTCAATTTTATGGGTAAAATTGTATTAACCTATTTTAAAGCACTCTAAAAAAGCTTTAAAATGGGACGTTGTAGAGCTCTCTAGTATAAAAACTAAGAGTGTTGACGAAAATAAGATAGATACATATTTTTTTGTGGAAAAAAACCACAATAATACCCTTGGCATTACTACCCTAATTGTTTATAAAGGATAATCCACCTAAGATTTACATTATTTATACTCTAACAATAGTACCCAGAAGTTTGAACAATTTAGAATGCTTGATTCTGAAAAAAATTATGCTTAAAGTAGAAGCATTTTTGAAATTTTAAAAAATTTCGTCTTTTTATTCAAAATAATTAAATCTATCAAAAATACGTAAAAATTAGTAGAGAACAAAAAGTTAGTATTTTTTTTACTCAACACTCAACTCCTTTTTTAAAATTTTCTGTAGCTTAAAAATTAACCGAGATATGACGTTTTAAATTTCACATTAACGAGTGGGCTGAAAAATTGTTTAACTTTAATAAGCTTGTAGGTCATGAAATTCCTTATAAAATGAGCTATTGAGCAACCCATTTGCAAGACATTTTTTTTCTAAAATGTTCCCTGTATATTCATCTAAAAGCTTTGCAATGACTATCAAAACAGTGCAAAGTTTACGGCTTTTTCACATTCCTTTACTGGCTGCGATAAAACGTCATCATTTTATAATAAAGGTAATTTTTTTTTTGAAATGATGGAAAAAAAAGGTCAGATTTAAGAGAAAAGGCAGATATATTTTACAAGAGTTCAATAATTTTATATGTAGCTTCTAAAGACTCGCAACTAAACAAAATGCAAAAACTTAAAGTCTTGCTAGAATTTATTGAAAAAATGCAATATGAGTCCTTCATTAAAGCAACCACCAAAAGCAGTGCGGTGAAATTGTCATCCCTCGTTTCCTCAGTGGATGCTCTCAACGAGCATATTAAAAGATGCTACTACCAAGTTCAAGTTTGGCTTGGAAATAAAAACATTGATCCAACTGATTAGGTGTGGACTACAGTAGGGATCAGCTCCGGAGAAATCCTGCACCCGAACAAGTTTTGCAAATGATACTTTGCAATTGCAAAAAAGGATGTGGGTCATATGGCTGCCGAAAACTTGGATTTTATTGCAATTCTACTTGCGGTGAATGTGCTGGTCAAAATTGCAAAGGGTAAGTAGAGCTTACTTACAAAATTTCATGAAAATCGATGCATCTTCATGGAAATTGATGGTTATACCATATTTTGATCTTGGTAGCTTGGACTATATCGCAAACACCAATCATTAAAATTTCGATTCTCTCACTTTCAGTTAAAGGAATTTCAAGAAAACAATTTGTTAAATACGATTTTATTAATTAGATTAACAATACGGAATTATATTTGATTATTTATTACAGTTTTTAAGGTCAAATTAAAAAAAAAGACAATAAACTTTTTCTGTTTAGTCTAGCGGCTATTAATGTTAATATCACCATAAGATCAGTAATATCACAAAACTCTCACAACTCAAAGTATATTTAAACAATTAAACTGTCCTTTAGGCAAGTAAATGTAATAATCTTTTTTCCAGCTTATGCAGTTGCTTTTGTAAAATTTCACTTCACCTCAATGTAGAAAAAACGCAAATAGTTAATTTTCACTATAGGCAAAAGAAGAAGAAACAAATTAACATAAAATTTAATAATGAACAAATAGAACACGCTTCTTCAGTGAAATTCTCAGGTTTATATATTGATGAATTCCTAAATTGGAAAAAACACTTCGATACAGGGGTCTCAAAATTGAATTCAGTTAATTATCAGTTTAGAAACCTTCGATCCGTTCTAACAATCAAACACCTCATCATGTTGTACTATCGCGCCTACGGTATGGTTGATGTTTTTGGGGAATGAGTACTAGCTTTAATGATGTGTTTATAGCCCAAAAAAAGATCATTCGTTGTATTGCTGATATTTCTCGTAGCAGTAGCTGCCATAAATATTTTAAAAATTAGGAAATTTCAACATTGCCATGTTTGTATATTTTTTAGTTGTGTTTCTTTCGCAGTCTGTTGAAAACTACATATAGGTACAAAAGATTATTTTATTAAAGGAATCAATTTTATTGTGAGTGAGATGAGATAGTTGTGGTGGTATGTACTTGTTTCTGGCCTATACTACTTCCCTAAAAATGCAAATAACAAACAAATAAAAAATGAAGCTCGGTCTCACTAGGGCTGCCAGTTCGATTTTTATTTGATCAGTAAATACCTTGTCAAAAATTCAGTAGATTTATTTTATGCTATACAAATATAAGGAAAGGATAATGAAATAAATCTATGACGTCAAAAAAATATGTATTTTTATACAAAAAAAATTAATCTATTTCCAACAAAATAGTGACGGGGTCGCAAGACTTTTTACTTAGCTTTTTGGCTTTTTCGTGGGTCGCGACAAAAAAATAGTTCAGAAACGATGGTGTAGGGTATACTTTTACACTTATTTCAAGTACATTGCAATATGCTTAAGACATATCCATTTTTTCATCGATGCTCTGGCGGTTCAGCTACAATTTTATTCATGTACAAATTTATCCCATTGCTTTCTATCTCTTGCCATCGTTTTTGCCTCTGTCCATGTTTTTCCTTTTTCTTGCAGTACGCTTACCATAACACCATATCATATTTGTTTTGGTCTTCCCTTTTTCGTTCTTTTTTGTATTTTTGTTTGCCATACTTTTTTAACTGGTCTTGTGTCGTTCATTCTGTGTAAATTTCCCACCAGCTATGTCAAGGTCTTCTCTTATTTTCGTATTTCTTAATTCATCTTCTTTGTAATTCCTTTAACTCGTCCAAGATACTTCATCTCAACTGCTTGTATTTTACTCTCTTGTCTTTTTGTTAATACCTAAGTTTCACACCCGAATGTTAATTTTGGAAGGTAGATTGTTTTAAATACATTAATCTTTGTTTTCTTATAAATTTTTATTTATAAATGTCGAATGTGGTATTGTTATTGTTAATTTCAACTTCCTGCTTTCCATTTTCTTCTATTTCT
The DNA here is from genome assembly GCA_947563755.1 of Lochmaea crataegi. Taxonomy (NCBI): domain Eukaryota; kingdom Metazoa; phylum Arthropoda; class Insecta; order Coleoptera; family Chrysomelidae; genus Lochmaea; species Lochmaea crataegi. Next base: position 17,179,156 of record OX387428.1, read on the forward strand.
ACTCCCAAGTATTTCTCACTTGTTCAATTTTTATTCCGTCTAATTGTATGTTTAACTGTTTTTGTTTCTGTCCTATAACCATAACTTTGGTTTTACTTTGATTGACCGTCATTGTAAATTCTTTAGATACCGTGTTCCAGATTTCCATTTCTTTGTTTATACCAAAATAAAATAACTTGAGACTAATGAACTAGTCTATAGATTTAATACAAGACATTGTAATGATCTACATGTACCTTTATCTAAGGGAAATATTCATAGCCGGAGAGGCTATACAGGGACAACGGTTTTATAATAAATTGTCTTTAACTATCAGAAACTCTAGTACACTTTATAATACAATTCAAGAAATTTTTAAAAACATTTTCAATTGAAAGTTGTTTTGACTCCACAGAAGAATTTTCAAACTTGTGAATGTTGTATGACTAATTCTATACAAATTTTGTTGTTTGTCAGAAAGAAAATGAAGAATTATTATTATTATTATAAATATATAGTATTGAAAAAGAATGTTAACGTAGAACATAACCTCACTTTCCTCGTTTATTTCAGTTTGGAAAAATATAGTAATTTTCAAAATATACCGTTGGTTTTTGACATCAATAAAACTCCAGTTGTCACTTGAGATAGTTTGAGACAAGGTCGCTATTAATCATTTTTAATATCTATAAATTTTATACCTATTAAGTAGGTACACAATGAAGATTAAGTGGATAGATTCATTCATTCGTTTGGGTTGTGCTCTACATCCCAGGCACTTGAACTGAATCTTTGTACCATTTACAATGTTATCTACTTCCATTCCAGAAGCTTCGTGTCTTCTATAAAGGCCTCTAGTTTGGCTGGGGGGACTTTGAGTAGTTGTAATGGTTGTATTATTTCCTCTCCAAAGTGCTTCCGTCTGAGTCCTTGTAAGTTAACACAGAAGAAAAGTATGTGAGTAGGTGTTTCATCATATAGTTCACATCTTCTGCACTTTTCCCATTTTGTGCAGATGTTTCCTCAGGGTACAGTGTCCAGTGACCAAATGTCTCTTACCCAGTTTCAACAGCCTGGTTGAAAGTTCCTTGTCTACCTTTTTCAGTATGGAGGTGTTTGTATGGAGGTGACCTTGTGTCAACCTCCATTTGAATTGGTGCTCTTTATTTAGCCAGTTCCTGATTTCCCCTCTTATGCAATCATTTGTGATTCCACAAAAGGGTTCCGGACCCAGAAGTCTCTTTAAAACCTAACAATCGATTTTGTTTTTTTCATTCTCCTGTTATATATTTCAGCGTTTCTTTCTTTCACACTTCCCAGTCAAAAAAGCTCAATGCAAACATCTATGCTCTTTTCAACAGCGGTATTTTATTCTATTATCTTCAATTATCCATCCCAAAAAAGCATATTGTGTTTAAAGAAAAGAAAAAGTCATATTGTGTTATATCCGGCGAATATGGTGTCTGTTGGATTATATTTACCGAGTGTTTGGTGAAATAACACTTTTTATCAATAATTTATAGTCAATAGTTCTTCATGATAATCATACTAATTATTCACGGTTTGATCTTAGTACAATTATTCTTACTGAACGTACGAGTACTTTTGTATTATGCAATAATTTCTTATTAGCACTGTGCTTAGTATGTATCCTTGTCCCACACCATCTATAGCAAAACATTATTTGTTTTTGATTAACAAAAATGTTATTTATTTATACTAGTTGCTTTAATGCGTGTCTTTTTATTACACGTGGCATTTTTGTTTTATCGTTTGTACCGACAATAGAAATGTACAAAGTGTTATTAATTGCGGTATCAGTATTCCCTAAAGAAAAACTACTTGAAATAATATAGACGGTCATCTTATTAGGAAGCTTAATGATATTAGTTTGAATTGATTTGATCTTCAGTACCCTTGAAACAATAAACTTGGTCGTGATTTCTTTTTTAAATTTTCTACGAGGCAAGTTTAATAGATCTTCAACAATTGCACTGTCTGCTGAAATTCTTGAACATCAAGAAATCTGTTAAGGCACCGTACATAAACAAGAATAGTAGGTTCTCTCGTCGTCGGAACTTTCATGTAGCGCTGATAAAGACATGCCGAAAGACGATCGTTAAAACAAACATGTATCGAATATACAGGGTTCGCGCGAATTACTACCTTCATAGCAAATTTCTGTTATGAGTAGCTTCATTAGTTTTGTTTCATTACTTATGTAAAGCTAATAGAGATTTTTGTGATACGTTTTTACTTGTTATTTTATTTTCAAAACAATTTTAGCAACATAATTTCTCTTACAACTTACTGGGTGAGCCAACAATCATCAACACTCACCAAAAAATGCACAAAAGATATTAGCTCCCGGTTTTGACAGGTCAATAAGTCATCTTATTTTCCTTTTTGTAACCTAGTTAGAGTTATAGCATTCCATTTGAAATTTCTCAGAAAAAATCATAAATAGAGCTAGGTGTTACATAACGCCCTCTAGTTGCCGATTGAAAAATGTGTTATTTTTTTCTGGAATCTACCTTCAATACTCTATGCATGGAGTCTATATTTTTGAAAATCGATTCAGGCATATGGAAGTTACAGTCTTTTTCATGTCAACGAAAGAACACTTCCCCCACCACTTCAGAATAGGTGATACAAAAAAATGACTTCAACAAAAATTGTAGAATAAGGACAGTAGTTTCTAAAGTTGATATTTTTTACCAACCTTAATTCAGGAATATTTTGTAAAAAATAAAAATAAAACTCTAGGACATACGGTTTCCGAGATATTGTACCTCGTTACCCTTATTGAATCACCCGGTACAATGAGGGATTTATAAACCCTTATCACTAAATCCTTAAGGCCAGCTGCCGATTCAACGAAATATTGCGAAATATTCTTTACGTTGTATACATTTTAACCATCATTCTCTAAGAAACAGAGCTCTGTACGGACGCAGGACAAGTTTTGAGACTAGCGATTGTAGTCTAGAGTTCTTTGCTCTTAACGACTAGGGATGGAAAGATTTTTCAAAGAATCGATTCTCGATTCCGATTTCGACTTTATATTTTTCTATTTTAAGAATCGATTACTCGAGCGCAAGAATCGATTCTTTCGATTTTAATTGATTCCAAATTAAAAGAACAATAATTTTTATAGTTAGTAAATTTATTCATCCGATCGCAATGCCATGAATGGATAATACAATTTTTTTAAATAAAGCACAAAAATAGTTGAGAACAAGTATATTTTTTCATTTATTAATAACGTGTCAAGTCAAGAATATCACATTAAAATTTTTTTCAATAATCTAAGTTATAACAAACTTTATAAATTATTAACAAAAAATCAACTTTTTAATTTTTTTAGTCACTTAATCGTAAAGTCAAGAATCGATTTTTGATCGACTTCAGAAATTAAAGGTCGACTCCTAAAAATCGATTATTTGACGAGAAAACTCGATTCTCGAGTAGAATCGGAATCGAGTTTACCATCCCTATTAACGACAGTTACTGTAGCTTTACGATCTATGGTAGTTGACGAAATAGACTGTTTATACAGGGTGTCCCGAAACTCTCCTGGCAAAGGCAAACTGCAGATTGATACTAGTTGTGATTTTATGTCCATCTAATTTACCTTTATCCTAAAGTTCCTCCTAAGGGAACTAGCATCCCTTGAAGATGACACTGTTATTTTTTCAAATAGTATTAGGTGTCAAGTCATCCTCATTTAAAAGGTCTGGTAAATCTCTATTCAATCATTTTGTTTTGCCTTTGATTCCAGCCTTCCATTGTTATTTAATCGTTGTTTAATATTGGCTCTCTTTCAACTTTTCGTATGCCCCCGTATTAGGTTATGACCGAAAAACTCTTTAAAGAATAAAAAATTTACAAATAGTGAAAAGACAACTGTTAACAAGACATAACTGTTATTTAATCATGTGTTCAAAGTGACCATCGTTAACATTCAGGCAATAAAAGTTGAAAGAGAGCCATTTTTAAACAACGATTAAACAACAATGGAAGGCTGGTTCAAAGGCAAAACAAAATGATTGGATAGAGCTTCACCAGACCTTTTAAATGAGGTATGACATGATACCTAATGCCATAGGGTATCTCCAGAAGGGAAGGGGTGAATCTGACGTTTATGACATTAGCGCCAAAAAGTGTCCCCCTCAAGTTAAAAGTTGACGTGTTTCGGCATTTCTTTCTAATATGTCGCGTTTTTGAAATATTAAGGGTGGGTCCTTTTCAAATGAACACAGTTCATATGAATTGATCAGCAAAGAGTATGAAAAAGTAGTGGTTAGGTAATGGTCCTCAACGTCAAATAAATTCACAAAACTGTCAAATTATTCCCTGTTCTCTGGCTCATCCTTCTATTGACGTTCAATAATACCATTTACCCATAGAACCACACCTTCTTTCTCTCGGTTGTTCTACTTCCCGGTTTCCAAGAAATGGGTCCCCTCTGTACAGTTTTCTATCTATAACCCTACAGTGATACAGTAATCCAGGGGTTCCCAACCTTTTTGCCCCAGTGTACCACTTGACTTTTTGGGTCTGGTACCACCAGACCTAAATATTTTAATAAACGTATAATACTTACTCTTCTAAAAGTGTTCAACGCCTTTTTGAATTAAATTCCTGAGAAAACTTCATATTTAATGGTTAGATATTTGTTTATTTATAACAGCAAAAAATTTATCATCATACAAAATATACTTTTATCTCCTTTAGTGCGAAACTTGTTGTTTGCCTGTGATTGTAATATCAACATTAGAAGTAATGGTACTTATCTTCACTCTCAAGTCCTCTTCAACACTTATTCTGCTTCTATGTTTATTTTTTATGTACAAGAGTTCAGAAAATCCACCCTCACACAAGTAACTCATAACAAATGGCATCAAAAATAGCAGAGTTTGCCGGAAAATCAAAGGGTACTCGGTTTTAGATCTGATCCAGAAGTTTAATAAAGAAAAATGTAGGCGCAGGGGAAGTTATTAATAGCATGGGCCGTGGGGGAAGAGGGGTAAGTCCCCGGCGCCGTCAATAATAGCATGTTGCTCACATCACTCACGCGTACCACCTGAAACGTTCCCGCGTACCACCGGTTGGGAACTCCTGCGGTAATCGCAAGCGTTCAACTTGGGAGGGACAACGGGTACATTTTTTTGTGTAAATACAAAAATTATAACGTATTTTCTAAAAAAAAGTGCTCTTGTTTGAATTCGCTATTGTGCACTGTTTAGAAAAAAATCAATTGTACTTTTTTGTATTATTGGCATTCGATATCATTATTTGATTACTAAAACGAGTACCTAGTTGGCTTTGACAAATTAACAAGAAATTGCTTTAAAGTTAAAGAGTTGTTGTTGTTGCGTAAAAAAGACAGAATAATTCGAATTTTTCATCAAAATGGCTAATTATTCCTATGAAGAATATGCTGATATGCATTTAATTTACGGCGAGGTGCAATGTAACGCTAACGAAGATACGCTGATTGATTTCCTAACAGACTACATCTCAATCGATCAACATTAACGGCTCTCCACCAACAAGAGAAACTGCCTCACTAGTACCTACAAGTACTACACCCGGATGTTACAGAATTGTACGAACAGAAATATAAGAAGGTCATAAATCACCAAACACTTGAGTTATCACCAGGCGGTCGATTCTACGCAGAGTTGAACCTGCCCTAGCCATTAAATTTTGTTTTATGATGATGATATTGGGTTGGATAATTATTAAGAAAAATCGCTTGATTATAATTAAGAATTGTTTATCCAATATATAAAATTCTCGTGTCAGGGTGTTTGTAATTAAACTCCTCCGAAATGGCTAGACCGATTCTCATGAAATTTTGTGTGCATATCGGGTAGGTCTGCGAATCGGTCAACATCTATTTTTCATCCCCCTAAACGTTAAGGGTGGTTCACCCCTTATTTTTTTTAAAGACAAAATTTTTTGTTTTTATTGTTTTATGATACAGCATTCAAAAATATATACAACCCTAAATTTTCACCCTTATACGATCAACCCCTATTTTTCCATCGCGGTTTTATTTTTGCAAGATGGCAATCGAATATTAATTGTAGTACGATATAAGAGCTAATGGAGATTAGCTAATTGTATGGCATTTATAGAAATTTGAAAAATCTAGCCTCAGGGCAATGTTGACAGATTTAAAAATAACTACTGAGAACGACTGAAAACGGGAAATTAATTGTAAAATTTAAAAATTATTAGATAAACAGGAAATAAATTGAAGAATTTTAATCAAAATATTTCTGGTGCTATTTGCTGGATAAATTGGTGAGGAGGCTCAGCCTTCGAGGAGCCGCCACTGAACACTGGATACCAGTTTCATTCTTTTTAAGCCGTTGCCAAATATAATGTAGAGCCTATTATTATTAAAATGCCAAACTATTTCAGGAGTTATTTTAATCCGGACCTGGGAATCTTTTAAGGGACAAACACTTAAAGTGGTTTTCCATCCAGGTATTTTTCGGTGTACTATTTCAATTTCGCAATTATTGTTATCTGAGTGTTTATTATATACTTATTCATAAGTTTTTTCTTTTCGTTTTAGACGAAATACGAATTAAAACTACAATGTGAGTACCATTCAGTTTAGGCAACGGAAACTTATCGTGAATACCTTCCGGAATTCCTTTGAGGTCGAGGTAGTACATTTTATTGAAAAAATGTCCCCGATTTATGTCAACAAAGTCATTTGATGATCGATTGTGAATATCAATTATTATTATTTAAAATCCTTCACGGTTGTATTTCAAAACAATGCGGTTATGGTTACTTACAATGGAAATATAATACCGTGGAAACTTTTAATGGCAACTTTAATTTCTTATAATTATTTTTATACCTTCATCAGATTCATGCAATTTTAATTATTTAAACGTGAAATCAATACTGAATTTGGAGACAATGAAAGAAGTCTGGGTTTTTTTTCACAGTCACGGCTCATACAAAAGTTAATTGATGTTATTTGGTTTACTAATAGAAAAAAAAAACAATAATTACGAGTGACTAACTAAAAATTTGAAAATTAAATACAATATTAAAGAAAAATTGGATTTAAAAAAGTTTGTTAGAAATAAATATCATTTCTAATGTGTCAAATTTTAGTACTAGCTGGTCTTCCTGAAAGTGCAACAAATTTTCATCTAGAGCTAGATTGCCACCACCATCCAGTAAGTTCCCTAGTTCATGAACAATTAAGGGTCCAATAGTGTTCTCCAGCATATCGAAGTACATTTAACCGTTTAAATTTCCCTGTATAAACAAGAGACCAATCACAGAATTTCCTAATATCCCAGTTCACTTTAGTATATCGGGATACTCAGTGTGGTTTTCTCTAAATAGATGAGGATTTGCATCACTCCAATAACGACATGAAAAAGAATCAAATGTCTCAATGATGATACGACCAAGTTTACGATTGTGTGAATGATTTGTAACCGTACCCGTCGGTTGTTCGTGACTAGGCGCTAGAGTGGCCACTCGAGACTGATGCCGGCATGAGACTCTTCTCAAGGGTGGTTCTACTCCAAGTTAGTGCTGCACTATTAGGTATGTCAGAGGTTGTCAGACTATAAGAAGCTTTAGGGCGCCACTACCTTTTAGACGTCGACGAAAGGACAAAAATGAATTTTAACAAAAAGAAAACTGAGGTGAAAAAGGTAAAAACACCTTGTAGAAATTAAAATATTATTAAAAAAAATTGAAAACTTACGTTATCCCGGACACGATCCCCTACAGCTCTTACAGCCGGGTGTACAAGAAATTAAATTCGAAAAAAAAATTCAATTTTATTCTGCCAGGAAAGAACAAAAAAATGAGGCCTGTACAGTTTTATGTGCAGAGAAGTGGACCTGGAGGTATCTTGGAGGGTGTCTTGATAATCTCCTAGAAGTTAATGGTATTCTAGCAGCTAATGATATCCTAGTAGCTAATAGTATCGTTAGTTATCAACGGTATACTGGCTGCTGTGCTTACCACAGCAATTTAGATAGGAAAGATATAAAGACGATAAAAATGGAGGTCTTTCCTCAATGAGAGTCGATAGCGAAGAGGCGTTTCGTTGGTGGCGTTGTACAAATGGAAGCGACCCTTGGCAGATGTCAATTGTCTTATGGTCAGGGTTGAAGATTGGGGTGGCTAATGAGGAGACGAGCGGGAATTGGAGAAAGATTTGCGATATAAATTTGAAAGTCGAAACAGGTCGTTAGACATGTTACATATTATCGGCATATGTATCTTCAGTCCATGTTTCCAACGACGTATCACAAGCTGTCATTGAATTTTTTTAGGTGAGGCATAGAGGTAGTGATGGGCAAAGCAAGACCAAGACTTGGACAGTGTTGGTCTTGCAGATCTAGTCTTGGTCTTGCTCAAATATGTCCGGTCTTGGTCTTGCTTATTTAGTCTTGGTCTTGCGTATCCAGTCTTGGCCTGGGTCATTTTATCTGTCTTATTCATTAGAATTTTCCTCAAACTGCTCTTGAGAATCATTTACTTCCAACACCTTTTCACTCATTTCAGATTTTTTTTGTTCACTTAAAAAGTAAATTGCACTTTTATACTAACACAAATATACTTTTTTTTTCATCCAAAACTCGATAACAAGATATAAAATAGGCAAAGGTTTCAGAATTAATATTCTTTGAAAACAAATCAGAGAGTATTCTATCGACCTATCGACCCAACAATAGTTTTATATGCGAGCTTGTCATAGCTTGTCAAGAGAATGATATCTGAAGTTGTTGAGAGCTATGAAAACTCGAAAACCTACCCTTCCTCCAAGGCATAAATTGACCTTTTAGCGAAAAAAAGTACTTGGCCATTTTCGGGAAATCACCAAAAACATCTATCAGAAGTGTTGAGGAGTGTATTTCACTAATAATCTCAATTCGAAAAAAAATGTATTAGAAAGGGGACGATACTCACTGAGGTAAGAATTTTTAGTTGAGTCTTGTGTATTTGGTCTTGGTCTTGCTATTCTAATGATAGTCTTGGTCTTGCTTTTTCGCAAGACCAAGACCAAGACCAATTTTGCTCATTACTACATAGTGGGTTGATGAGAGAGTCCATTTAGTTCCCCATCTTTACCCTGAAAAGGGTTTGAAAATTTTTTGACATCTCTTTTCGTTCACGAGATATAGTTCATTGCAAGTTTTAAAATTGACACACTGTATAATGGCTAAATTAAAAACCTTGACAAATGTTATGCAATTAAATACAAGGCAGTGAACAAGAAAAAAAATCAAAGTGAATATCAATGTAACTGATTATTTAACAAATTAACATCAAAAATCATGTTACTTTTGTTAGAATAAAATTAATGGTCAAATGTCATTAACGACAAAGTTCAGGTTAAAGATAAAATAAAACAATAATTTGTATTCCTTATATTAATTTGAATCTATGTTCAACTTAAACTTGTGACGCCTTTCGCTAACACAGTAGCTTTATCAAACGGTTAAAAGTTATAATGGAAAATTTTCAATTTAGGTATACAATTTCAAATTAAAATAACAAACATGATTTTTCTATATTTCACAAACCATCACATACAGACATTACAATTCATAATAGTTCGATCCATTCATTCAGTCATAAATTAGCAGCTTTCAATAGTATGATACACAGACTTTTAACAGTCCCATTAAATTACAATAAAGTACTAAATATCATTAAACAAATAGCAATCAATAATAACTACGATCCAAATTAAATTGAAGAAGAAGAAGGAAAGGAGTAGACAAGCAGATGTATGTAGAAATTATGAATGGCCTAACACAAATTCAGGAAACATTAAAGCTAGAGGTAGGACAGCTTAATAATAGAGTAACAAAAAGTAATTTCAAGATCTGATTTAGAAAAGCAAATTGATATGAAATAGTTAATTTGGAAAGAAGAATTCGTACCCAAGCTTCAGTAACTAATATTGAAATTGAAGGCACGACCTCGTCCTCTTCTATAACCGAACCTGTCTCCATTCAAAGTTCAGTTTCTCAAAGCCACTCAAGCAAGTCCCTGAAACCACCTACATTTGATGACCAAACGGCATGGGAAACATCGACTCCAGTTTGAAGCTGCGGCCAGAGCCAATGGTTGGAGTGAGACACAGATGGCTGCTTCATTGATAGTGTCGCTTCTTTTTCTTCATGGACCTCTACATATGCTCAGTACAGGACCGACGTAACAATATCATAAATAGAAAAATACTAAAACATACTTTAGATTCTTTAGAACAAGTATTTCTGATGTTTCTGATGAAAATAAAAATAGTCAATTTAAAAGTTTTAACATACCATCTCTAAAAATTAAATCATTTTTGGAAAGTTTAGATGAATATTTCCTTTAAAACCGATTAGAATATATCCAAACTCATTAAAAATAACAAATCCTAATCTTAAAAATTAAACAAATCAGGAGAATATAAATTAACTTGTGGAAGTGACAACTGTGACAAAATTTATACCGGTAGAACTTTTAGAAATTTTAAAACTATAACCAACACTTTCGATTCAAATTTTGAAATTTTACATGTAGAACCTAAATCCTTAAATTTAATCTTTTAGAAGCCCTTGACATAAATAAAAACAAATAATGAGTCGCCGAACATCCTTATTAATAAAGCATTCTTGGAAATATTGCAAAAAACACCATCTCTACACAGATGCCTCAAAAACTTCTTTTGGTGTTGGCTGCTCAGTCACAACCAACCATGAACTAATAGTTTCCTATCGGTTGCCCTCAACATGTAGTGTTCACACTGGTGGAACTGTATAGCATTTTCCAAGCTTTTAAACATATCTCTTCTGGTCGTCATTTGTACCGACTCACTTTCTTCAATCAATTCACTTAATACTATCTTTACTGATCATCCAATAGTTCAAAACATCCATAACATATATCAATTTCTCGCAGCTCGTGATGTAATGGTCTGTCTTATCTGACTCCCCATCTCACATTGGAATTACTGCCAATGAAAATGCCAAATAAGCCACCTCTTCCATCACCACAACAACGTTCCAGCTCCCAGAACACATCAAAGCATCCTGGCAAAATTTTTGGCACAACAGCAAAACAGCTCTTAACGATATCCAACCTTTCATTGGCTGTCTCTCCCTCGACTTCTTAACCAGGAGAGAAACTGCTGTCATTAGAAGATTGCGGATCAACCATACCAGATATACTCTCGATTACTTGATGTCCTCTGAAAACCCTCCCGTCTACCGTTATTGCAATAGTGCTTTAAATGTTAGACATATTCCCACCGACTGCCAGATATACATCAATACATACCAGCGACTAGACCTGAAACCGAACATGAAAGAACTTTTGAACTGCACCGCAGAAATTCCGAAGGTATTGAAATTCCTCAAAGCAGATAACCTCTATCAAAAAATATAATTGACTGAATTGATATGACTATTTATGATTTGCTATATTAATGATTGTGTATTTTATGTACTTTTGTATATTCAATTCTAATAATAAAAAAAAACAATATTCGGGTAATCTTCTTAACGACCAAATAGATATCAACCATTCTCCCTTATTAAACTTATTTACCTAGAAGATAGTTCAGGAGGGATTGTTGTTAATGAATTTCCAGGTCAACCTTTTCAAATTTAAGAACTTTTTTTGCACTTTATTTCCAGTCAAACATTTTCTAATACTTTTGTCAGTATAAATTGAAAAATTTTCATTATACCTTCACCCGTTTGATAAAGCTTCTGTGTTAGCGAAACGCGTCACAAGTTTAAGTTGAACATAGGTTCAAATATAATGAAGATTTAAACAAATTAAATTGTTGTCAGTAAAAGCCTCATCTATTCACTTTGTATTCCATTCGTCATTAATTTTGACTGTATCGTTTTTTGGCGATAATTGCATATAACATACTGTACAAGAATATTTATAAAGGTTTACGAAGTTCCGTTTAAACGTTAATTTTATTAGTCGTAATGTGTTATTGTTTGTGTGGTCATTAAAACCAAATACTGGGAAGTTTGTGTCTATTAAAATTGCTTTTAGGCAGACTACTAATTTAATTTAAATGGACATGATACAAGCTATCAAATATTTATCGTATTTTTAAATATAAAGTTATACATCCTTATTGAAAAAAAAACGGACTACCAAAAACAGATTTTTTTTGGAAAATCAAAAAGAACACTTTTTTGTCAAAACTTTTGATATAGTTCATAGGTAGGTACAGATCGTGGTTTAAATTCATAAAAAATACAGGGCGTATGTCGTATGTCTAGTACTTCCTTCCTTCCTTATTAGAACTCCTAAGATCTAAGAAACTGACCTGACCTGGAATGGGATAATGACATGTAATAAAGCCATAAAAGTATTAGCCGTGACAGGGTCGTATTTATTTTGTTGTTGGCGAATAATAAATTATTACCTGAAAACTCTATGAGACTTTTGGGTCATTCTTATTATAAATATTTCATTTTATTGCAATGTATTATTTGCAGGTGGTCAAAAAATACCGGCAATAATTGCAATTTATTACCATATAAGTATAAAAGAAATCTTTATTTCGACACATTCTGAAATACTGTCAGTGATAGTGTGTTTGAAAATGTCCAGTACAGTAATAAGTAATGTAAGAAAAAATTCCAACGGAAATCAATTATTTAAAGTGTTTAGATTTTTCAATCAACTTTAAGTACCTAAAAAAAATTTTTAAGTGACGTACTCGCTTTCGAGGCCGTGCGCGCACCCTAACAATGGCGCGCGGTGGGCTAATTTCAGCGTTAAATTAAAATTATAAATAATGGAGGTACAGTTCCGGGAGTTGGAACTTTTTTTTACTAAATTTCCTCCTCTTTAAGGATCTTTTTTTCAAATTTCGAAAATATTTATAATTTACGAACAATATGCTACAAACCAAACACTATTTTTTGAAGGTGTTTAATTTTTTATAACTTTTGGAATTTTTTATGAGCTAATTTAATTATTTGGTACAATGATCTAGACATTATACCGGATCGAATGAGCTAAACCACATAATTTTAATAAAAGTATGTAGAATTAACACCATTTTAAGCTTATAGACTAGATTAAAACTGGAGTAACTCAACACAACACAGTGTTTCCTAGTATTAGGTCCTGTAGCCCCTATTACTACTCAAACGTTGGTTTTTGACCCGGCAGTATAATAAGTGTGGGCATTTTTCGTAATTAGAGCGATTTCGTTTTGTATTGATAACAACGTCTAGTGTAAGTTCCAAATCCTGTTTCACTTGCTTTTTAAAACATGTTTAAAAAAAATACACATAAAAAATGCATTAGGAAATTCAAGTTATTTAGTGCGTACATTTATATCTGTTATTAAGACAGATAAGCCATTTATAGCTTTGTAGTGTGGACAGAAATGATAAATGTTAATATCAATATAGGTGATAATTTCTATATTTGTCACACTAAACAATTCGAAGCATTCTATGATTGTTTCTAAGCAAATTGTTCAAAGAACTGTCTAGTATAAATAGTATAATATTGTGTGGCAAGGGAAGAAATAAAACGATTTTTAAATAGGGTAAAGTTTGGTCAAAACATTAAAAGATGTCCAACTGACCAAATACAATTCGACAATTTTCTGTAAAATGAACACGAAGAATTATTATATAAAATCAATAAATAACAAATTCCACAACAGATATAATATAACGAATTTTACTCGACTGGTTTCACAAATAACATTTGCATCGTCAGGAGCAAATTATAGAAATTATATCAATTTCTAAATAACATGTAAATCTGACGACGGTATTTTTCAGTATTTGTGTTAAAGTCGCTTATACAGGGTTAGTGGAAACATCTGAATATCTCACGAACGAAAGAAGATAAAAAAAACATTTTAACTCGTGCTGCAAGGTTACAATAAAACTTACAGGGTGATCCTAAAAGCGTAGTGACTGCAGCGATTGAATTTTTAAATGGAACACTGGTGATGAGCAAAATTGGTCTTGGTCTTGCAAAAAAGCAATACCAAGACCAAGACTATCATCAGACTAGCAAGACCAGAACAAGTCAGTAGTAGGGATGTGAGATTAATGGAAAATAGTCGATTAAATAAAAATAGATTTTTCTTTATTCAAAATTAATCGATTTGTCAAAAATCGATTTCTGCGAAAAAAGTACATGCTTTTCATATTCCGATAATAAACCTAAGAGATCCATTCATTAACAATTTATCAGTTTAAAAATAAAATTATATGAAAATTGTCAAAAATTTTGAAATTTGGACAAAAATGGTCAATAATTGTCAAAAACTGTTAAAAATGGACAATTTTTGTCAAAAATGATTTTGAAAAATGGTCGATAATTGTCAAAAATTTGAAAAATAGTTGAAAATTGTCAGAAATGGTCAAAAATTTGGAAAAATAGTCATAATTGTCAATAATTATCAAAAATGGTCAATAATTTAGAAAAATCGTCTAAAATTTTGAAAAATGGTCAAAAACTATCAAAAATGGTTAAAAATTGTCAATTATTATTAACAACTGTTAAAAAATGTACAATTATTGTCAAAAATGGTTAAAAACTGTCATCATTTTGAAAAATGGTCGATAATTGTCAATAATTATCAAAAATGATCAATAATTTAGAAAAATGGTCTAAAATTTTGAAAAATGGTCAAAAACTATCAAAAATGGTTAAAAATTGTCAATTAATACTAAAAACTGTTAAAAAATGGACAATTATTGTCAAAAACTGTCAAAAATGGTTAAAAACTGTCATCATTTGGAAAAATGGTCACTAATTTTGAAAAACAGACAAAATGGTCAATAATTATCAAAAATGGTCAATAATTTAGAAAAATGGTCTAAAATTTTGAAAAATAGTTAAAAATGGTCAATTATTATTAAAAACTGTTAGAAAATAAACAATTATTGTCAAAAACTGTCAAAAATGGTTAAAAACTGTCATCATTTTGAAAAATGGTCAAAAATTTTGAAAAATGGTCGATAATTGTCAAAAATTTAAAAAAAAAATTTAAAAATTTTGAAAAATAGTTGATAATTGTCAAAAATGGTAAAAAACTTGGAAAAATGATCCATAATTGTCAATAATTATCAAAAATGGTCAATAATTTAGAAAAATGGTCAAAAACTATCAAAAATGGTTAAAAATTGTCAATTATTGTTAAAAAATGAACAATTATTGTCAAAAACTGTCAAAAATGGTTAAAAACTGTCATCATTTTGAAAAATGGTCAAAAATTTGGAAAAATGGTCACTAATTTTGAAAAACAGTCAAATTGGTCAATAATTGTTAAAATTTTGAAAAATGGTCAATAATTGTGAAAATTTGGGTTTTCCTCAATAAATAATGCACATTAAAAGCGACTTGGTTAGATGTGTTTTGTTGTCCTTGGGATTGGGCTACCCAAAATAATGTACTACGATTTTGCAGAACACATCATTATCTACAAAAAGTGTAGCGACAGCATATTATATCTATAGTTTATGTCACAATAAGTGTTCTTTTATTTTAAAAATTTAATTGAAATGCCGGCGCTACAAAAGGCTCTTTATTTGTCCCTTGGTATTAATCCGTATCAAAATAAATTACCACTTCATATTCAAGACTAGTTCAATACTTTTAATTCGGACATTCCATTCGAAAGATATCACGAGTTTAAAAATGTAAGTATTAGAAAAAAGTCGCGTGGTCGCCGCTCACTCCGCTCGGCAGCACCATAATATACGATGTTGGCCTCACTGGGGTACAGGAGGGGAGTCAATGTCCAAAAATAAAATGCCGCGCGGCATATTCGCGCGGTCGGCTCCCTTCGCAGCGGCCGAGTGCGGAATCGAATGATACAATATAAAATTATTACCATCGATGTCAATCAATGTTAGTGCAACCGCTAATTTTTCTTTCTGTTAATGAATAGTCATCTAAACAAGATATTCTAAAATGAGAAATAATATTTTTATTATTATCGATGCCGATCTAGTTATATGTTATGTGCAATTTTCCAGAGCACACACCAATTTTTCTGTTTATTCAGTGAATCGATAATCGTACTGATCACTCTAAAGATGAACTTTGTTGGGATGAACGCGACCAATGAAATTTGTAGTTTCCACTCAAGTAAAAATGATTGATAAAAAATAGAAATACATCACAAGCCTGGTACTGGAGGCGTCAGCTGTTGAGATATGGACTAAGATTGTGAGTTACTTATTTAGTCGGTAGATTATGGCGTTCTTGAAATATGGTGAAAAAAACGTATACTAACAAAAATTGAAATAACAGGCAGGAAATGCAATCATCTACCATTTGGAATTAACATTGAAGGCAACATACAACACGCGAATAAATTGAAACTTGTTTTTTTCTTGTCTCAAGATTTTAATATTATACGATTAATCTGAAAATCAAAATAACAATACATTACATAATTGAAAACATCCCGACGGAAATATACTGAAATTCATCCTATTTCCTGTCGGTTAAGCTTCGGAACGTAAAATTTTCGATTAATTATTATGAATTCAATGGAATTAATACGAATTATGCAAGGTCACTGGATATTTAAATTTGCAAATTACTTTTAAACAGTATAATTCGAAATGTACAAGACTTCTAAAAAAATACTCAATAAGTCTCCTTTCTAACAGAACAAACTATTTTTTAAAGAAATTAGATTTTATTCTCCAAGACACGAACAACTAGCAAGTTTGAGTACAGAGTAGAGTGGAAGTCCGCTTAACCTGACTAATACCAGTTTTAGGCACGTAACATTTTTTAGGATTTTTCGGCTCCCGCCACCCCTGGTGAGATTTCGTAAGATTTTCCTTTACTCCCTCCCCCCTCCCCAAATCTCTCGAGAGATTTTTTAAAATGTGTTTTGGCTGTAAGCCCGTTGGATTTAAAAATAAAACAAAACAAAAACAATTTGTTTTATTACTTTAATTTAAGACTAGCAAAGACTAGTATACAATTGTGATTTGAGAATATTTCCGTAGTTTAAAATCACTGTGATAAAATTTTTGAAAAATGGACAATAATTGTCAAAAATGGTCAAAATTTTGAAAAATTGTCAAAACTGTCAAAAATGGACAATAATAGTCAAAATTATGAAAAAAAATGGTCAATAATTGTCAAAAATGGTCAATAACTTTTAAAATTTTTGAAAAATGGTCATTAATTTTCAAAAATTGTCAAAAAAAGGTCAATAATTGTTAAAATATTGAAAAAAATGGTCAATAATGGTCAAAAATGGTCAATAATTGTCGAAAATGGTAAATAGTTGTCAAAAATGGTCAATAATTGTCAAAAACTGTCAAAAATGGTCAATAATAGTCAAAATTATGGAAAAATGGTCAATAATTGTTAAAATTTTGAAAAATGGTCAAAAATTTTCAAAAATTGTCAAAAATAGTCAATAATTGTCAAAAATGGTCAATAATTGTCAAAATTTTAAAAAATGGTCAATACTTGTTAAAAATGGTCAATAACTTTTACAATTTTTGATAAATGGTCATTAATTTTCAAAAATTGTCAAAAAAGGTCAATAATTGTTAGAATATTGAAAAAAATGGTCAATAATTGTCAAAAATGGTCAATAATTGTCGAAAATGGTCAATAATTGTCGAAAATGGTCAATAATTGTCAAAAATGGTCAATAATTGTCAAAAACTGTCAAAAATGGTCAATAATTGTTAAAAATTTTGAAAAATGGTCAATAATTTTCAAAAATTGTCAAAAATAGTCAATAATTGTCAAAAATGGTCAATACTTGTCAAAATTTTGAAAAATGGTCAATACTTGTTAAAAATGGTAAATAATTGTCAAAGTTGTTAAATATTTTGAAAAATGATCAAAAATGGTCAATAATTGTCAAAAGTTGAAAAAAATTGGCGGATTTTTAGTACTTTTAATAGCAATTTTTTTTCCAAAAGCGAATTTTTTTCTTTTAAAATGTTCTATAAGCAAAATGGGGGGCTTTTGTAATAAAAAAAAGCGTTACAAAATTCCGAGTGTTGCGAACCTTACGGAATCAGTCTTAGATTCTGACAGTTTAAAATAACGATTGTAATCACACGCAATACACTATCTTTCTCTCTCGTCTATCTCTCCCTCTCTTACTTCTCTCTCGCTCTCTCATCTCTCTCTCTTTCCCATCTTTCTTCCTCTCTCTCTCTCTCTCTCATCTTTCTTTCTCTCTCTCTCATCTCTCTCTCTGTCCCATTTTTTGATCGCATTTTAACTCCATATCAGCTTTCAAAATATATTTATATTCTTCACCTAAACATCTCAACTATCGATATAGTATCGAAAACTATCGATTTTTTTCGATAGTCAAAAATATCGATAAACCATCGATAGTTCTCCATTCCTACTGCTCGGCGGGGTTCGGGCGAATACGACAAACACTATTGTGTCGAATTTCGCCATATTTTTACTCTAGAAATTTTTTTTACTTCAATTTAACTTTATTTTATCGCAATTTTACATGGTTTTGTATTGAAACAAAATTACATGATATTTGTTAAAACCCCCCCTCTACCCCAAGTGAGATTTGGAAAGATTTTATTGACCCCCTCCCCCCCTTGAACACCTCACGTAATTTATGGACGCCCCCCAAGACAAAAGCATGTACTGCTAGATAACACCGATGTTGGGCCCCAAGTTGGAGGTAAAATGACTTTTCCAGATTACAGAGACCAATAATAGGTTTTCAAAGGCACTAGAAAACATACAATTTCCTAGCAAAAAGTTTTCCAATAGACTTTAATGTCTAGTGTCTAGTAAAGCATTATTGGTATTGGTATCGATCTCGGTCTTGCTTAAACGGTCTTGGTCGCTTATTTCTTGTCCTGGTCTTGCTTATTCAGTATCGGATTGCGCATTTGATCTTTGTCTAGAAATGTCGGTCTTGTTCTTTGTATGTACGGACATAGTCTTGCGATTTTACTCATCACCAAGGGTGTTTTCAAAGCAAACAAAAATGCAGTTTAGTAAACGTTCCAGAGCATTATTTGGATAACAGTAATTTGTCAAGAGAACTGGCGAGAAAAAATAGATTAACTCTGATATAAGTGCAGGGTAATAAAGGAAATGGGGAAGCGACGAGCCTCAACAAGAATTCCTTCCGGTAGCTCGAGCTGTGTTTTGACAATAAACAAAGGCAGCCAGGATTTGATTAGAAAAACCATTACTGATTCATTAAGAAAGCAAAAAGTTTCTAAAAGTTACCATACACAAACTGGTTTTCTTGCTCATCAAAAGATATTACTCACACGAGACAAGATAATTTCAAAAATATCGTCTCGGTCTAATCAGTTCTGGAAAAAATAATTCTCACTCTCACCTCGTAACCATATATAGAAGGCAAAGGATTATCATAATGTCGGATAGTCAAGCAGCCATTAAAGCACCGAGCTCTTGTGTTATCAGTTCCAAAATGGTGTGGGAATGCCTAGGCAAACTAAATGAACTAGGCGAGAACAATATAGTCACCTTACTGTGGATTCCAGGACTCACTGGGTTAGAAGGAAATTAAATAGCAGATGAGCTAGCAAAGAGGGGGACTGGAACAACCTTTTGGGGGCCGGAACCATTTTGCGGTATCAGCTCCAATGTAATATTGGAAGAAATAGGCACAGCCGAAAAAAAGATCAAAGATTCTCCTGGGGACTACAGCCTGTTGAGATCAAATGAATGCATAAGTCAAAGTAAAACTGCACTAAGAGTTTTAACAGGGATCCTTACGGGACAAATCCGTTTCGCTCATCCTAATCCATCTTCACCAGATACTTGATCTTATTAATCCCTTAATAATTCGTGTAGAGGTTCTATTCAAACTAGGGCGTACCCTAATAAAATGACAACGTCGTCAAACATTCTGAAAAAGCCAGTTTGGTGTAGTCGAATTTAGTTGCGCGGCAGAGCCATTGAGTTTTATGCCGGCGGCAAGGCCTCTAGTGCTGCCTTCCTCTGCCGCCTCTAGTCACCTTTAGATGATTCGAAACAAAGTAATTCTGAATATTAAATTTGTACACAGTTGCTTAAACTATACAGGGATCATATCTATTAGGACACAGGATGAGGGCGGATTATTTGGACCAAAATATTGCTGTGGAAGAAGATACAGGGAGTTAAATTTGAATTTTTTTTCTACTTTCGGAAAATATTATTCTGTTTCCTCATAAAATGTGCCACATTTTGAATTTTCCTCCATAATTTCATTGGTATAAATTAAGGACTTCATGATGCCCATTCAAAATAAATGCCTCTGCCAATCCATCGTTGAGATGATTTCTAACAACTGATGGGAAATGAGGTGGAGTTCTATCCTTCATAAACAACATATACCTTCTTATATCTAGTTTAGATTATCCAAAATATCACTAAGAGTAATTTGCAAAACAAAATAAGAATCTCCATTCAACTTTGGAGGCAAAATATACCGCCCTAGTAGTTGGTCGCCTATAATACCTAACCAAATATTTAATTTAAACTCTCCTCTAAATACAGACGGATTTTGATCTTCCCAGTAATGGCTGTTTCGCCAATTGAAAACTCCTCTTCTGGTAAAAATTGCTTCGTACATTGAGAACTGAACAAACATTTTCATAGAATGAGTCCATCAAACACATCTTTATGTCGAGGCTGTGAACAGGAAGAAGATATGGTAGAGCATTTGGAAATCCGTCTAACATCAGCCATGCTGAACGAAGTTCCACTTGCAGACGTTATCAACAATGTTAACACCGTAGGCTGGTTGACGTACTGAGAGGGACTTCCAGGAGGATGCTTAATGAAATTTAGGTGATGGGGGGTTGCCCTACCCTCATTAGATAAGATCAGAACGTTGTGGGAGATCTCTTGGAAATGGAACTTAACTTTTTTTAGAATTCTGTAATGGGTAGTTAATAATTTAGGTTAGAATTTATGCTTATTGTTAAATTATTTGTTATTAACATTAGTATGTAAGTGTTTAGTTATAATAATTATTGTAAAGTAACAATTGCAAAATAAGCAGACACGCGCTAGATTGAAAGACTGTGCAGGCTGGCAATTGTTGCTTTGGGTTTTTTTTTGTTCAGAGTTCAAATTAAACATTTGTCGAAGAAAGATGTGTTTTATTTAAATTACGTCAACCCTAATTAAAAGGAACCTAAACCGAATAATTTAACATTATTAGAATTCGAATAATAGCAATAATAGACGACTGTCTTACTCATGTAGCTGCTGACAGATGACGTGAACTTACTGCAGAATTTTGATCTACTCGAACCAAAATTTCATCTTCTTGATAAGGTGAGATTTGTTTAGGTCGGCCATCCTGATTTTTTTTCAATTTTAATCGAAAAAGTATATGGTAACTTTAAAAAAATGCAACAATAGACTAGTCTCGCAGGAAAATATGTATGAATATGCATGAAAGTATGTAACAAAAAATAATTTTTCTTATTTCAAAACTGTTTACTGTGTTCGTCCCGACCCCAACAAAAAAAGGTTTTGTAATACTTACGATTGACTGTTAAGATCGCAATGCTGAAAGTCTGCACTCAGCTTTCGCCTATTTCTACTCCACGCTTGTCTTTGTTTCTTCAATCTTTTTTCTGAATTCTTAGAACTTAAATGTTTCTTCAAAAACCGTTGCCAATGACTTAAACCCTCCCCTTCCTCACATTCTGAACAACTACTAGTAGAGCCGACACTGCTCTTTCTACTGTTCAAAGTACTATCGCACCAAGAAGATTTTCTACTTTCCGGAGTCGATGGTGTTGTTATGCTCGATTTTCGTGATTCGAATCCGGAAGATGAAGATTTCCGTTCTAGTAAGCTACTCTTCCTACTATCCGTTGGAGAGGAAATTCCAATTTCAACGGAATGTCTTCTTACGGGAATGTTATCGAAGCTAATTTGGCTGTTTTGTTGTTTCAACCAGCGAATCACGTGTTCGTTTTTGTCTTCTTCCAAGGAATCGAATGGAAAATCTAAATTTTCGTATATTTTGTCTTCGGTCGGGACGTAGCCTAATTTTCTTCGTCTCGGTTTGAGATCTTCTTCTGTTTTCGGTTCTAGTCGATTATTTTTTTGAGGAACATCTTCGTCGGGTATCTTTTCTATTGCGGAAACGATATCATTGTCTAGAGCATCTTTACTATATTTGCAATATTTTTTGAGTAACCTAAGAACTATTTCATCGTTTTCTTTAGATAATTTATCAGTCTTTATATCAGTCGGAGGCTTTAATAAATTATTAATAAATAAATTATCTTTATTTAAGGACCTTAATTCGGGCATCGAAGGCCTACGGGGTTGTTCGACTATTTTATCTTCAGGAATTTGACTTAGACTAACTTTGCGTTCATTTGTATTTTCACTAACTGTTATCACATTTTCACTAATTACGTTATTATTATCTTGAAACATAAGTTCTTTGTGTTTTTCTGTAAGTTCCGCGAATCCATTATCTTGAAGGATAAGTTCTTTGTTGGCTACTTTTCGTATAAAGTCGGAGATGGTGGCCCAATGGGCCTGGGTGAGAACTCCATGGAGTCGGATCGAAGAAAGTTGAAGTGGAATCCATCTATTGTCTCTGTAGCACCAGACTATCCCTCCGTTTAAATTCACCATGCTTCAGAAAATGCATTAATGCTGACTACCAAGGACGAAAGATTTTCTTAATTCTATAAAGTAAAGTTTATAAAAATCATTATGGATATTTTTTAAAGTCGATAATTACGCAATGCCTTGGATATTGTTTATTATATTAAATTAATTGCTATTCATACATTTCGGTAACCAATTTACCGTTCTATAAGTTTTCAAATTACATCAAAAGTATACAACCCAGAACACCAATATTTTATAGAATCTCTGGAAACCTGGAAATTCATTCACAACAATCATTCCTGAACTATCTTCTAGGTAAATAGGTTTAATAAGGGAGTTGATATCTATTTGGTCGTTAAGAAGATTACCAGAATACCTACGTATTTGTTTTTATTTATCTCAAGACCTAAAAGTTTAAATTACATCTTTTAGAAGCTCTTGAGATAAATATATTCTAAATCCATAATAACATAAACTATGTTTTTTTACATTTATCACAAAGAAAAATATATGTATGTATATTTATATTTATTAACATTATATATTATACTAGTTTTAATTTATAATAACTCGAAATGTATACATTGATATTTATGTAGTACTATTATATACCTGTATTTAAATGAAATTTCACCAATAAATATCTTCAGAATCCATTTGTATTTTAAATTTTGTCAACATAAGTGGAATATTAAATAATTCTCAACTATTAAGGTCGAAACACACCTATCAGCACCTCATTTGAACAGCGACTGATCATCACCAACAGATTTTATTTCTTATGTGTATTTAATTGTAAGCGCGCCTACCTAACAACATTAGCACAGCACCGACAAGGCACGTCAACGCCTCAACCACAACACATCCTTTGCCGACGTAGTCTAGTCTATAAGCTTAAAATGGTGTTAATTCTACATACTTTTATTAAAATTATGTGGTTTAGCTCATTCGTTCCGGAATAATGTCTAGATCATTGTGCCAAATAATTAAATTAGCCCATGAAAAATTCCAAAAGTTATAAACAATTAAACACCTTCAAAAATTAGTGTTTGATTTGTAGCTTATTGTTCGTAAATTATAAATATTTTCGAAATTTGAAAAAAAGATCCTTAAAGAGGAGGAAATTTAGTGAAAAAAAGTTCCAACTCCCGGAACTATACCTCCATTATTTATAATTTTAATTTAACGTCGAAAATAGCCCTCCGCGTGCCATTATTAGGTTGCGCGCACGGCCTTGAAAGCGAGTAGGATTTTTTCAAGTACTTAAAGTTAATTGAAAAATCTAAAATAATTATAGTATAATCTAAACACTTTAAAGAATTTATTCCTGTTGTTGTTGTACTTTGTTTATAATAATTTTTTCAATTTAACAATAAATGACTGATTTGCCTTTTTTTGCCAACTTACATCACTTATTATAAACAAAGTATTAACGAAATAATTTAAACATTTTTTTTAGTTTAGAACGATGAAGGAAGTTTGAAAAAATTTTGTTAATTAACAATCGTCTAGCATATTGAAAAATTTATTTTCATGAAAAATTCCAACGGGAATCAATTCTTTAAAGTGTTTAGATTATCCTATAATTTTTTAGATTTTTCAATTAACTTTAAGTACTTAAAAAATTTTTTTTAAGTAACGTACTCGATTTTGAGGCCGTGCGCGCAACCTAATAATGGCGCGCCGAGGGCTATTTTCAGCGTTAAATTGAAATTATAAATAATGGAGGTACAGTTCCGGGAGTTGGAACTTTTTTTTACTAAATTTCCTTCTCTTTAAGGATCTTGTTTTCAAATTTCGAAAATATTTATAATTTACGAACAGTAACCTACAAACCAAACACTATTTTTTGAAGGTGTTTGATTGTTTATAACTTTTGGAATTTTTTATGGGCTAATTTAATTATTTGGCACAATGATCTAGACATTATTCCGGATCGAATGAGCTGAACCACATAATTTTAATAAAAGTATGTAGAATTAACACCATTTTAACCTTATAGACTAGACTAACGTCGTACACGCACTTATCAACACATTTCGGTTAGTACAGTACAATACAATATCTCTGACAATATAAAGTGAAGCCTATAATCGGGTATTGCGGCGGTGCTGATCCCGTGTCGATGCGTTAATTGAGCCCATACACAACCGTCGAGTTGACCACTCGACGGTGCTTAGATGTACTAAACTGCGCCTAGGGAGATTATGACTCCGCCCAATCGACAACCATTCCACAGACGAATAAATTATGAGTGGCAGTGGCGTTTGTGCATGTCGTTCATTAATTTATACTAACAAAATAAGATTTCTTTTGCAAACGTAATGAGATCCATCTGCAAAAGATATACTTCCACTACATAAAATTTCAGTTATTGTGATTGACTGTAATTATATTTATAGTTTCAATACGTACTGTGAAATTGTTCAATTATAGTTTAGTAAAAAGATATAAAAAATAGCAAACTATATTTAAAAAAGTCCAATAAATAGTGGAATATTTAAAGAGTACCTAGTTTACTTTTGTACCGGGTGGCTGATTAAGAGAGGTAGACCAGAAACTATAGTTTAGAGAGAAAAATCTGCATTACAAACTCGCATACGAGAAGCTTCTGCAAATTATTTTCAAGTTTCCTACTCCACCGCTAGATGTCGTAGTTCACAATAATGTCATAACAACATCATTTTTCTATAATAAATGTACCGTTATAGTACCACAAAATTTATATATTCGTAATACATAATTAATTTTACGTAATTTTGCTCCAGTACTTTTTCCTCTATTTTGTAAAATAGCTGGTAGGGGTGAGTGGGAAAGTTGACTCAATAAAACTGTTGTAACTTTTGCTCCGCTTTATGGATTTTGACAAACTTAGTATCATTTGAAGGAGAATTCAATGCCTAATAAAATATTATATCATCGTTTTATTCCAGTGGTTTTAATGATCGCTAGGTGGCGGTGATTGAACAATTGTTTTGTTTTCAAGTTTTTTAGGGAATCTTCAAATGCGCTGCTATATTTTTTAATCATTTACTTGAAAGAGGATGGAATTAAAAAAATGGTCGTTTGTCTATAATATTAACACAGTTGTAGATAACAACTTTACTCCGTTTTTGTATACGTAACAGCTGGTATATTTATATAATCAAACCTTCTGTTGATGGTATAATGATGAATATTTATAATTATTTAACCATTTGAACGTTTTATTTCCACCAAAAGTAGTTTGAAAAACAATAATAAGTATCTATATACATTTTCGTGTTATATGTAGGTACGGGAAACGTGACATGGAAAAATCAATTTTAATGATTCACTGAAGCGGGGCCATAATATCATTAGCATTTGAATGTTCATATGCAAAAAAACCCATTAAGTATAAACAATATCCGACAGAGATAAATATTTAGAATTTTGAGTTCATAAATATGCATAAAAAATACTTTTGGTGTGAAAGGACCCAATAAGTAAAAAGAATAATCATCAAAACTGAAACGAAACAGGAATACCGGGTGTAAATGAGTCATGGGCGATTCCTCTAGCTTTTAAATCGTTTGATAGATTTTGTTTAAATTTTGCTGGGTTGTATTGGGGACAATTTTAAATTTCTTCACAATTTAAAATCAATATGGCCGACTTCCGAATCAAACAGAGTCGGCTTCAGGAGCGAGAGATTTATGTATGTGTTCCAAGCAGAGAAGAATGCCGCTATAGCCTGTATCGATGAAAACATCAGAAGAGGTTATAGCGGACAAAAATTAAAATATTCACTGAAAGATAACTGTAATCCAACAACTAAGTCTAGACTGGTAAAAAACTGTAAACAAACCCTTAAAAGGCTGGCAGTGTCTCTAGTATGGGGCTCGGTACAAGAGGGGATTGTGGGTAATTAATTGGAGGACCAGTTAGCTTAAGAAGGTTCTAAAGGGACCTTCATAGGTCCCGAACCGTTTTGTGGAATCAAAAAGGATTGCATAAGAGGAGAAATCGGGAACTGGCTAGATAAGGAGCGCCAATTCCACAAGGTCAGTTTACTGAACAAGGTAGAGAAGGAACTTTCAACAAGGCTGTTGCAATTGGGTAAGAGACATTTGGAGACAGAATTGGTCACTGGAAACTGTACACTAAGGAAACTTCTGCAAATAATGGGAAAAGTTAGTGAACCTATGTGCAGAAAATGTGAACTATATGATGACTCACATACTTTGATTATGTGAGAACTTACAAGGACTCAGACGGAAGCACTTTGGAGACGAAATTATACAACTATTACTTCTTCATCTTCTTCTTTTCTTCTCCTTCTACCTTTTCAGTTGTCGGACGAGGATTCCTGTTCCTCTTGTACCCAATGCTTCCATTATTTCCTGTCTCTTGATAATCTTTTCATTTTATCTAGAGTTTTTCCTTTCTTATCCCCCATCTCCTTTATTTGGTCTATCCACTTTCTTCTCGGTCTACCCCTTCTTCTGTGGATAGTACTTCCCGCTTCCATCACATTTCTCGCAATTCTGTATGTTTTCATTTCCCTGCTATTCTTCTTAGGTGCTTCATCTCAATTGTGTTTACCTTGGCTTCATGCTTCTTTCTTAATGTCCAATTTTCACTTGCAAATGTTATTATTGGTATCGTTATTGTATTTTGGATCTTCATTTTCATTGTCCCCGTATTGCCTTATTTAGTGTGTAGTAGGTACAGTCTCGTCGAGTTATTCTACCTATTTATTATTTCTGCTTCTACCTTTCCATCTTCTATCAATATAGTTACCAGACATTCTATTTCTTCGGTCCATATATTCACCAGTTTCTGCATCTTATTTCTGGTATTTGCTATCAATATCACATCATCTGCTTATAGTAGTAAATTCATTTTTACTGCTTTCAGATTTTTGTAGCCAATGATCGTGTTCAACTGCTCAGTTTAGTTTTTTATTCGCTTCGTTATTTGATCCATAATTAATATAAATAAAAGCGGACTTAAGTATTACAACTACTCAAAATCCTCCCTAGTGGCTTCTGGAATGAAAGTAGATAACATGGGAAATGATACAAGGATTCAGTGCAAGTGCCTGGGCTGATGAACAAAACGAATGACAGAGTATAAAAGAAATATTTAAACTGTAAATAGAAGTCACCGAGGCGGAACCGAAAATAACCCATTTATTTGGTCTGGCTATATTTATAACCGAGATACAGGGTGTTTTGTCGATTTTGCTTATTTATTTGAAAGGGCGTAACTAACGAATCACTCCGTATATAGAAGACCAGGTCCGGATTAAGAAAAAATTGGGTCTATGATACAACACACTCTATATTGAAGAAAATTGTTCTCATATAGAGATGAGCACAAAAAAGCTGAACCAAGTGTGTGAAAATTTGTCAAAAATGGTCAAAAGTTGTCAAAATTTTGAAAAAATGGTTAATAATTGCCAAAAATTTGGAAAAATGATCAAAAATTGTCAAAATTTTGAAAAAATTGTTAATAATTGCCAAATATTTTCAAAAATTGTCAAAAAATGGTTAATAATTGTCAAAACCAATCAAAATTCGTCAAAAATGGTCCAAAAGGATCAATAATTTTTAAAATTTTGAAAAATAGTTAAAAATTGTCAAAATTTTGAAAAAATGGTCAATAATTGTCAAATATGTTAACATTTTTGAAAAATTGTCAAAAATGGTCAATAATTGTCAAAGACGGTCAATAATTGTCAAAATTCGTCAAAAACTGTCAAAAATGGTCAATAATTTTCAAAAATGTTTAAAATTTTTGAAAAATTGTCAAAAATGGTCAATAATTGCCAAAGACGGTCAATAATTGTCAAAACCAATCAAAATTCGTCAAAAATGGTCCTAAAGGATCAATAATTGTTAAAATTTTGAAAAATGGTCAAAAATTGTCAAAATTTCGAAAAAATGATCAATAATTGCCAAATATGTTAAAATTTTTGAAAAATTGTCAAAAATGGTCAATAATTGTCAAAGACGGTCAATAATTGTCAAAATTCGTCAAAAACTGTCAAAAATGGTCCAAGAGGATCAATAATTGTTAAAATTTTGAAAAATGGTCAAAAATTGTCAAAATTTTGAAAAGATGATCAATAATTGCCAAATATGTTAAAATTTTTGAAAAATTGTCAAAAATGGTCAATAATTGTCAAAGACGGTCAATAATTGTCAAAATTCGTCAAAAACTGTCAAAAATGGTCAATAATTGTTAAAATTTTTGAAAAATTGTTAAATTTTTTTAAATATTTTCAAAAATTGACAAAAATTTGGAAAAATGGTCGATAATTTTGAAAAAATGGTCGATAATTGCCAAATATGTAATTTTTTTTGAAAAATTGTCAAAAATTGTCAAATTTTTTGAAAAATGGTGAAAAACTCACGAAAAATGGTCTTTCTATGGTGCATAAGAAGCAAGCTTCTGTCGGCGGTCCGACGACCGCTCACCTTTTTTTTAATTTAGGATTTCTAGGAAGAATTTCCTTATGAGTTCATGACTGGTTTCTTCCTTGCTGAACTTGGTGAGGGAGATATTACATCTTGGGAGTATTTTGGTCCAGGGTGAGTTGTGTGGGATGGGGACAGGGCCGGTTAAGGATAATTGAGTATGAGGGATTAATGTTTTTAAAAGGAGGGGAATGGTAAGTATGCGCGGGTTAGGTGGTGGGGAGCTAGGAATGTGAGGAATTCTGGTTATTAAAAAGGTAACTGGATTAGAGGGGTTGGAGGAGGTCGAGGAAGCATAAGAATGGAGATGTTAACGTCTGAGCCAAAGGAGGGATTCATTGGGTTCAATGCCAAAGCTCTCGACGGGACTAGAGCGAAATGCGCCTAAACAAAGTCGGATGGCAGTATAGTGTACGGAGTTGAGGTTATTCAGGACGTTTTTGGATGGTGACATATATGCAATAATCGAGTTTGGATCGAATGAGAGCTCTATACTTTCAGGAGGGAATATTCGCTAGCTCCCCATTGATAGTGAGAGAGTGTTTTGATGATATTCAAGAGTTTTAGGCAGTGTCCTCTGGTTTCTCCAAGTAAGTCGAGAGTCGAATATCACATCTAGAATTTTGCAGTGTTCGACGACTGGGAGAGGGAGGTTGTTCACTAAAATATCAGATGGGGCTTTTCTGCTGAATCTTATGAGCTTGGATTTTGTAGGGGAGAGGGAAGTTATTCTGCTATATAATAGGTTTACAGAAGATTGGAGGAGTTTGCATGTAGGAGTAGTAAATAACACAGTCGTCTGCATATGTAGCATATTTGACAGGGAACAGAAGATTGTTACATAAATGACTAATAGCTAGATTGAATAATGTGGGGCTAAGAATAGAGCCCTGGGGAACGCCGTCTTGTTGGATCTGAGTTAATGAAAGGCAGCCATTTACTGAGATCCTAAAGGATCTATTACTAAGAAAGTGTCGGATAAATGAGAGAATGTTTATCAATAATCGTCTGTCTTGGTAAGGTGTCAAATGCGGCTTCAATGTCAAAGACAGAGGCTAACACCTCTTGTTTACGATTTATAGCATCGGCAATGTGGGTTTTGTGAGACTGCGAGGTTATCTCTTGTGGATCGGTGACGACGGAAGTGATTTTTTAAAAAGTGTTCCAACGTACTTTGCGGCCTCAGCCAGAACGAAACTTGTATATTTTACTGTTGCCAAGACTTCATTTTTTTGCGGATTTTGACTCCTCTACTTCAATGTTATATTATTAGGTGATTATCTACTACCTGTAAATTGATGTTCCCTTCTTTTTTGTTCCAAAACATCAATGCTCCCCTCCCATTATTGTGAAATCTTAATGAAAATTTATGAAAGGATATTTTATCCTTTAGTGAATATTAACACCACAACCAACTACTGAACAAAATCAAGGTATTTTATAATACAAATTACAAATCTAAAATATAACAGAATATTTGTTTAGCCTCAAAGCGAATGTCATTAATGTTGGTAGACATGCCCTATTAGGTACTCGGTTTTTAACCTTTTCAGTCAACCCTCGTAAAATAAAAAAAATATATTTTTCTGATACAGGTAGTTGTTCTTGTCTTTACCATAATGTCGGGCGTATTGAATGGTATCCATCAAACGAAGAATCATTACAAAATACCGTTGGTTACTCTAGACAATCTCAAAAGAATTCTACTACTTATAAGGAAATCTAAATTTAGATTTTATTTCCATCTTTAACCGTCTCATGTTCTAGTTGATGGCGAAATAATATCCTAGAATAACAGTATTTAGAAGAAAAAAATGTTGCAACGTATATGTATTAAGTATAATTATTGCCATTAAATATATTTACTTCTGGAAAAAACACATGCATGAATTGGCACAAATAATTTATATTTTTTATTATTACGGTTATTTTTCACTTGTACACACATCAAAATAATCTAGGGAACAATATTTCAAAATGTATGTGGGTGGTACTGATACCATTGCCGTTAAATCCATGATGAAAAAGAGAGAATTGTTACAAAAGTTCAGAAAAAAAGACCAATGAATGTTAATAATTCTAATAAATTTGGTATAAAAAGTATTCAAGAGTCAAAAGTACCTCAATAGGTTGTATGGCCTCTTTTTGCATTAACCACACCCTGGCATCTGTTAAGCATGCTTAAAATGAAGTTGTCGATCTCCAGTTGGTTTGTGGTGGTCTAGATATTAAAAAGACAATCAAAAATCTGTTGTCTCGTGTGGAAAGCTCCTTGATGAAGCAAAAGTCTTCGTCCCATCCAATCCCAAAGATTTCGAAGGGATTCAGATTCATTATTTTGACAGTTTTGACAATTATTGATCATTTTTCTCAATTTTTCAAAAATTTTGACCATTTTTCCAAATTTTAACAATTATTGACCATTTTTGAAAATTTTTGAGCATTTTTGACAGGTTCTGACAATTGTTGACCATTTTTGACAATTTTTAACAATTATTGACCATTTTGACAGTTTTTTATAATTATTGACCATTTTTTCGAAAATTTTGACAATTTTTGACAATTGGCCATTTTTTCAAATTGACCATTTTTGTCAATTAGTGACCATTTTTGACAACTTTCAACAATTATTGACCATTTTTGAAATTTATTGATAATTATTGACAGTTTTTTCAAAATTTTAACAATTTTCGTCCATTTTTCAAAATTTTAACAATTATTGACGATTTTTGACAGTTTCTGACAATTATTGACCATTTTTGACAGGTTCTGAGAATTGTTGACAATTTTTCAAAAATTTTGACAATTTTTAACAATTATTGACCATGTTTTCGAAAATTTTTGACAATTGGCCATTTTTTCAAAAATTTTGACCATTTTTCCAAGTTTTAACAATTATTGACCATTTTTGCCAATTTTAGAGCATTTTTGACAGGTTCTGACAATTAGTGACCGTTTTTGACAACTTTCAAAAATTTGGACAATTTTTGATCATTTTTCAAAATTTTAACAATTATTGACTATTTTTTAAAATAATTGACAATTTTTCCAAATCTTTGACAATTTTTAACAATTATTGACCATTTTTGACAGTCTTTTAAAATTATTGACCATTTTCTCAAAATTTTGACAGTTTTTGACAATTATTAATCATTTTTCCAAATTTTTGACCATTTTTGAAAATATTTGGCAATTATTAACAATTTTTTCAAAACTTTGACAGTTTTTGTCAATTATTGACCATTTTTCCAAATTTTTGACCATATTTCAAAATTTTTGATAATTTTTAAAAATATTTTACATATTTTCTAATATAATGTGACAGTTTTGTGACAAATAAGTAGGTATTTAAAGATGACAGTAGCCTACTAAGTTTTTGTCGATTTTATTTGATTCTCCATATAAATATATGTGGCGTGGGCAAAGTGCCGTGAGAAATATTATTTCTCACAGTATGAGCAATATTTGGTTTTGAAATCAGGTAAGGTATGAGAAATACGTCACTTTTCATAGCAGTTGTAGAAAAACGTATTATCACAGCGAATTGGGAACTGATAGTGGAAAACCTGCGTAAAATCAAAACTCCGGAATACTTACGTAATATGATCAAGCAGTTAGTACCTCTCGGATAGATACATAAACGTTGCAAAGGGAAGAGAGAGGAGCATGACTGAGTTCCACAAGGATCAGTACTAGGACCTACCCTGTGGAACATTTTGTACAATGGCGTGCTGGAAAGGAATAAGAGGAAGGGGGTCAAATCGATCGCTTATGCGGACGATATCGCCCTACTAGAAGAAGATTATATGAACTGGGGCCTCATCAAAAATGTAAATAAGGAATTGGAAGCGGTCGCAACATGGGTGGAGAGGAACGATCTAGAACTAGCCCTCCAAAAAACGGAGGCAATAATTCTGATAGGCCCGAGGGACAGGGCGCGGATAAATTTCAAGATCAGAAACACCACAAAAAACTGTAAAATATCTCGGAATAACTTTTGATGACAGATGCAGCTTCTCCAAACCGCCGCAAAGAAGGCAGAGGAGAGAACCTGCTACCATATTTTTGGCAACAGTACAAAAAACACTTATCAACATTTTATGAATTGCCGACGACTCAAATACTTTATGTTATCAAAAAAGGTCAATCATACGAGGTTAGTTCTATATAAAAATTTCTGATGTGATGACATCTTTTCGGCGACCTGAACCTTAATAATTAAAATTAATGTGATAATCTCATAGGATTTATCTAGCCTTTACATGGTTTTGGCGCGGTTTATCAAACTACCCCGTATTTATGTATTAAAATTGTATTTAAATCTTCGAATACTCGAATACCTGAAGATTTCTCATTGTGTATTCAATAAAAAAATTATAAAATATTTGGTACACTGTGCCATCGAGTCATAACTCGAACTTACGACTTTCAATACGGTGCATTGCCATAAAAACTTTCTTCAGTTAAATTCATACAACCTTAGTATTACTACAATGAAATAAATATATTCTGTCATTGATATAATGAAAAACATCGAAAATACACTTCAACAGTTAAAATGAGCCTATAACTCTGTTCACATTTCATTTACGCCCCATTAAAACAGTATCCTCACCTGACAACAGCACTGGGAGTGATGCTTGATTCCAAACTGAATTGGTGGAAAACTGGGAAAAATTACTACCAACTAGGCATTTCTGCCAATGCAGAAGATTTATGGACCGGAGGAATACGACCCGAGGTGGTTCACTGGCTTTACATAACTGTTATAAGGCCAACGATCTGATGGAGGAGGACAGTAGTGTCTTCTGCAGTGAATATATCAACTGCAATCCAGAGACAAGCTCGTAAAAGTAGGTGAGCAAAGAAGCACGGAAAAGCGCTACTCCTAACCCTAAGCAGCCCACCCACACCCTGCTCAAATCCTTGGCAGACAATGCTACTTCTTCCTCTAAAAGAGGCAAAGAACACGTCGCTACCAAGGATAAGAAATGGATACGATCAAACACCTCAAATGAGGTAACACCCAAAATGCCTAGTCACCACAGGCAAAAGATTCAGGGAAGCAGCTACTCA
The DNA here is from genome assembly GCA_947563755.1 of Lochmaea crataegi. Lineage (NCBI taxonomy): Eukaryota > Metazoa > Arthropoda > Insecta > Coleoptera > Chrysomelidae > Lochmaea > Lochmaea crataegi. The sequence continues at coordinate 17,213,292 of OX387428.1, forward strand.
TCATTTAAATGTAGCTGCTATTGACCAAAACAACCCTTATGGAAAAATAGGACCAGACAACGAACATCTTGTCAAAAACAGTTGATAAAGGAAATGGATAAGGCCATACTGTCCGCCTCCAGTAGCAAAATTGAACCACCTACTTTCAAGACATGTTTATATTTTGGAGAAATATTCATGTGACGAAGGCCAAACTTTGAGGTAGTTGAAAAAAAACGATGACCGAAATCCGTGTCCCTTCCAGGACTTCTCTTACGGTGAGAGTGTGGATGAAATTCCTAAGTCTCTGGATTCCAAGACAAGCTCAAGCTGAACTTGAGGAAATGGAGTGCTGCGAGTACTGCAGAGACAAAATCCTAGCATACAGGTCGCAAGATTGTGTATTGTGCAACTTCCATCATGAGGCCAAAACAGATCCGAAAAGTCATCTTTTCATCATTGGTATTGGTGAAGACGACAAAAAAACTTTGGAGGAAAGTTCAAGGAAGACTATGAAGGGGCCTCTAACCTCTAAAGCAGATTACATCCCGAACTATGGCCATTGGCACTATACGATAGTATTTTAAGTTTTAGATAATGCAGATCTTTTTATAAAGAATAAATTTTTGAAGCGCACCGCACCGCACACAGATTTTTCCGTAGGTGGTAAGTTAGGCTGATCCGTGACGCTCTGAGGTGAAAGGCTCGGTCGGGTGAACTCGGGACCGCCGAGTCTACCCACGCGACAAAGATACAGTCACCTGCTCTTCACTGTTGTGTCGCTGTTTAGTATATTCAATTCATACCTAATAATTGTCTTTGTTAATTTAATAGTTATTATTGGTACGTAATATTAATTATTTTAACAATTATATGGTTTACATTGTGAGGTTAGTGTATGTAGTTAGCGGTTTATCGTGCTAATATTATATATTGAAAAAACATTATAAACATTAAAGATTATAAAAAACACAGTTATTGTTATTATGAAGAGTGATTCGATCATATAGGTAAGTCACTTCATGCCCATACGTAGTAGTGAGTGCGATGGGGCAACGCGATGCCATGTGCAAGCGACTGTGCGCAATCTCTCTTGCCGCACTGAGCTCGCACACCTATAGGTGTGAAAAACTGTCAAAAATGGTCAATAATTGTCAAAAACTATCAAAAATTGTCAAAATTTTGAAAAAATGGTTAATAATTGCCAAATGTGTTCAAATTTTTGAAATATAGTCAAAAATTTGGAAAAATGGTCAAAAATTCTCAAAAACTGTCAACATTTGTAAAAAATGGTTAATAATTGCCAAATATTTTCAAAAATTGTCAAAAATTTGGAAAAATGGTCAATAATTGTCAAAAACTGTCAAAAATGATCAATATTTGTAAATATTTTGAAAAATGGTTAAAATTTTTGAAAAATGGTCAATAATTGTCAAAGACGGTCAATAATTCTCAAAAATCGTCAAAAATTGTAAAAAATGGGCAAAAATTGTTAAAATGTTGAAAAATTGTCAAAAATTGTTAGAATTTTGAAAAATGGTCAAAAATTGTTAAAATTTTGAAAAATGGTCAAAAATTGTTAAAATTTGGAAAAATGGTTAAAATTGCCAAATGTGTTAAAATTTTTAAAAAATTGTCAAAAATTTTGAAATATGGACAAAAATTGTCAAAAATTTGGAAAAATGGTCAATAACTGCCAACATTTTGGAAAAATGGTTAATAATTGCCAAATATTTTCAAAAACTGTCAAAAATTTGGAAAAATGGTCAATAATTGTCAGAAACTGTCAAAAATGGACAATATTTGTAAACATTTTGAAAAATGGTTAACATTTTTGAAAAATTATCAAAAATGGTCAATAATTGTCAAAGACGGTCAATAATTCTAAAAAATTGTCAAAACTTTGAAAAATGGTCAAAAATTGTTAAAATTTTGAAAAATGGTCAAAAATTGTTAAAAATTTAAAAAAATGGTCAATGATTTTCAAAATTTTTGAAAAATTGTCAAAAATGGTCAATAATTGTTAAAATTTTGAAAAATGGTCAAAAATTGTCAAGATTTTGAAAAAATGGTCAATAATTATAAAAAACTGTCAAAAATGGTCAATAATTATTGAAAATTTTAAAAAATTTTGATAAATGGTCAAAAGTTTTGAAAAATTGCCAAAAATGGTCAACAATTGTCAGAACCTCTCAAAAATGGTCAATAATTATAAAAAACTGTCTAAAATGGTCAAAAAATTTTGAAAAATTGTCAAAAATGTTCTAATAAGAGAAAAAAGTCTTATAATATTCCGAGGGTCGCGAACCTTACCGAATCCGTCTTAGATTCTGACAATTTAAAATAATGATTGTAATCACACGCAATACACTTTCTTTCTCTCTCTCTCCCATTTCCCTCTCTCTTCCATATCTCACTTTTTTAATCTGTTCTTTTATGCATATAACTTATACAAAACAATACAAACTCGGGACCGCCGACTGTACCCGAGCGAGAAAGATACAGTCAGCTGCTCTTCACTGTTGTGTCGCTGTTTAGTATATTTAATTCATACCTAATAATTGTCTTTGTTAATTTAATAGTATTTATTGGTACGTAATAATAATTATTTTAACAAAAAAGCGTTAAGAAGAAAATTGCGAAATAAACATTGATGACAATTCACCGCCACTACAAGTTCAAGCACATGCATCGGTTGCTCCCACTTCTCAATTCAACAGAGCATCGACATACAGATTTCACTTCTGCCGTGCGGTCTCAAGCAATTATTTTCGGAAGATGGAATCTGCAAACAGGCGGAGAGCTGACGGCCGTGAAGGTACTGTGATAGTATCACCGGCTAGAATATTGAGTAGTGGTTGGGGGGACCTTCAGGAAGAGCCACCTGCAAGGATTTTCTCAAAACCCCTGCATAAAACACGTCAAACGTATCAAAAATTGAAAAAAAAATTGCCCAAATATATTCATACCTCCGGCTGAGTATATAAGAGGTTTGACGAGTTACATCTACTTGTCGACCAAGCAGAGTGCAAATTTTCAGTCGGAGATGTGAGCATTTTTTGAGCCAATTTTTTTTCCTTTTTGAATTGTTTAGACGGAACTTATGCAGGGACTTTGAGCAGAATCCTCTTCCTGAAGGTCCCTCCAATCACTTCTCAAAATTTCAGCGAGAGGTATTATCATAGTACCTCCGAGGCCGTCAGCTCTTAGTCTAATACCACTCGAATTTTAACCCACCCGCATTATGTGTACATTTTCCTTGTAAATATGAGTCATGGTTTGATTAACTATACATATTATTGTATGCAAATGTTACGCATAACAATGTATTCGGAATAAAGATATAACAAATTCGGTACTATTGATATTTACGTCATCAACAACGTCTAGTTAAAAACAGTTATTTTCCTAGATAAAAAAAAACGAGCGAGCCTTACAGTAACATCTGACATCTCACCTTGGTATACTATATTTTTATTACAGTAGGAGCAAAGTACCTCATTATTTATTTAAAAGTACTATAAATATAGGGTGGGTCTTTCTTTTTTTCTATGTGGAATAAAATGATAAAACAGGTCGGTTTTACCAAAATTAAATCGACACGTCCTGTATCGCCTCAAATACAATAGGATCATAAAATTCGGCACAATGGTTAAGGATTCATTAATATGATAAGACGGTGGCCAGTGTCGTGCAGTCAGTTTAAAGGTTTTGCCGAGTAGGGATGGGTCTTGAAGTTTTTTTTTATTATGTTAAATAATTTAGACCCAATTGAATGGTCTCCGTAAAATCGGCTCTTAGTACTGTAATAAATACTTACTAATAACATTATACTTGCCTAATAGTGTCAGCAAACGAGCAGTGTTGAGCGCGTTGCAGAGGCTTGGAGTGGGGCAGGGGTTGGTTAACCTGGTGGAGGACTACCTGATGAGGCGTGTGATAGTAGACTCTAGAGGGAGGAGGTATGAGACGGAGGCTGGAGTGCCCCAGGGCTCGGTTCTTGGACCGACGCTCTGGAAGTGTATGTTTGATGAGGTTTGTGGGATAGTATGTGAAACGGGATGTGAGATTGCGGTGTATGCGGACGATGTGTGTCTGGTATGTACAGCAAAGGGAGAGGCGGAGATAGAAAGAAAGGCGGAGAGAATGTGTAGGGAGATTTTGGAGAAGATAGAGCGGTACGGACTAGAAGTGGCGGAAGATAAGACGGTGGGGTTGCCAGTGAAGGGTCGGAGCAAGACGAGGGAAGTGGGGGTGGTGGTGAAGGGAAGGAGAATTCGTATGGAGGAGTCTGTTAAATACCTAGGGGTGTGGTTGGATAGCCAATTATCCTTCAAAATTCATATGTTAAAGGGGGCAGAGAAGGGGAAAGTGAGGGCAGCCGGGAGAGTGGAAGAGGAGGGTAATTGGTAGGACGGTAGAGCAGAGTATGCTGTACGGTGCGGTGGGGTTAAAGATCGGTGGTGAATGCTAGGGTTAGGCCACTTCTGCGGGTGCAGAGAGGGAGACTGCTGAGGGTGGTGCAAGGGTGGACTGGCAAGGTCCTACCCATTGGACGTGATGGCTAGAGCCAGGAACAAACGCTGGAGGGGTGCGACCAGAGAGGAAGTACAGGAAAAGATGGAGAAGGAAATGGAGAGAAGGTGGGAGGAGTATGAGGGCGCGCTAAAAGGAGCGATTGGGAATAGGAGATTAGATGGATCGGAAATTCGGGGAGGTGAATTACTTCTTGACACAGGTGTTCACTGGACATGGGTCGAGAGTAGGGTACCTCCACAAGATTGGGAAAAGAGAGTCTGGAGTGTGCGAGAGGTGTGAAGTGGAGGATGATGTGGGGCATGTGTTTAGATGCTGGAGGAACGAGGAAGTGCTGAAGAAGTTGGAGAGGAAACTAGGGGAGGCGGTGTACTGGGAGAAACTGCTAGAGTAGTGATTCCGATGCGGGGGTAACGGCGAGTTTGAGGTTGGTTTGGTTGGTAGACATACCCTTGGGGATGAGTCCAACACTGTTTTTATTCTTTTATTTAAACACTCCACGACTTACTAAAGTCAATTAACTGTCAACTTTCCACTGTTCACCTCCAGTTCAATTTCAAATTCATGAGTCGTGTCGGTTGTCGCTTGAAATGCAACGTTGCTTGCTTAGGAATATTTATTGACAAAAATTAATCAGACACTAGCTAAGTATTCAATGGAAATTAAATTTAAATCCCCAAAATTTAATAGTGCAAGCTTAAACGCGATTGTTAACGATTGGGAAAGAGCCGGTTGTTACTTTTTGTTATATCCCCATAGAAGGGAACATTTTTACTCACTCAAAGGTATTCTATTATGAAAACGATTTCCAATTAATGAATGAATAAATAGCTAACAACCGTTACAATATTTTTAGAAACTTTTCGCTTTGAGGTACAGGTACTTGAAAATTTTACCAGAAACAGTGTTTATCGTGAGATCTATTTCTATACAATCATTCCTAACATATTTCTAATAAAATTGCATTTCAATTTTTTCTTTGCTTAATAGAACATTTTGTTTGGAAAACACTGGCAACTATTTGACTTGACAACTCTGCTTCAGCTGTTTTGAAGAGTATCGAGTCTAGAGAAGTGAGTGTTTCTCGAGGGGACGTATGTAGTTCTCTCTTGGACAATTTTATGTATAAAACTCTACAAATGGAAAATAAATGTTTGCCGAACCTGTATATGCCACGTTCTCAAATAGAACAACCACTACATCTCTGGGGCCATCAGCCATCAGCTTTAAAATTTCCAGGGGCTGCCCACAGGACCCCCTACTGTGGTGAGTCTTGATGGATGACTTGTTTAGTGCTCTCAAAAGAAGATGGGTGGCACTGCAAGCGTCGGTAGACAAGTTTGTCATCATGGAAAGGTAGCATATAAAATCTTTCCAAATACGTTGGACGATGTTCACAGTTCGTGCCAAAACCCTGGCAAAACTGTAACACTAGGAAAAGGAAATTGGGAGAAGTTCCTCCAATTTCCTACAATGGAGAGGTTATTCCATTTACAACGGAAATAAGATATTTGGGAATTATCCTAGATACAAAACTCACATGGATCTCTCACTTGGAAAAAGTTATCCACAAGGCCAGACTATCCTTGTGAACATGTGGTAGGATCTATTGAAAATATTGGGGCTTGTGACCCAAACAAATCTGTTGGATGTATATGATGATTGTTAGACCAATGATAACATATGGAGTTATTGCTTGGTGGTAAATAGCTTTACAGCGACCGGCCCTCAAAAAGGTCTATGGAATACAGATACAGGCTTATCTGGCGATTATAACTCCTTCTGGACCTACCTCCTCCTTATACGGAGCGTAGCAGATTGCTGGTAGACACTGGAAGTCACAGCATTCTGGCCTTTGATATAATACCTTTATCAGTAAACTACGACCTGCCTTATACGGTCCTAAATCCGAATAGAGATGACTGGATCCTCCATGAGGAGGAACTACTAGACCTAGAACCCTAAGATTCTATGCAACGGTATTTCAGGCTGAAATTGGTATCAAACTGACAAAAAAATATTCTCCTCAGTAGGAAGACTCAACAAAGTATCTCTGGTCTGGATCCCTGGCCACTCTGGTCCAGAACCTGCAATTGGCATCTCTTCAAGTTTTGCCAAACGAACGCGAAATGTCTGGACAACAAGAAGAGTCAGACTTCTGGCATAATTTACCGGGATCTTTAAACGTCAAAGATGACTCGATACTTTTTTTGTCGGTAAAGGTTTGAACTAATTAACTGAGTTAGCTTATGGGAATTAACGCTTCCCATAAGCTAACTCAGTTGTGATGGCACTTCTTTCAACTTTTTTTCACTTTTCTTCACTCTAATCATAAAAAGGCGTTTTAAGCGCTACAAGCCGGTGAAATAAAAGATACTTTAAAGATAGGACGTAGAAAAAAACTTTTTTTTAGAATTGTACCCATTTTTTTAACCGACCTGTATAATGTAAACGTCAACAGGTACATAATATAGAATATCTTGTTCATACATTTGGTTGTATGTATATCTATATATGACGACAGCATGTCTCATGCCTTTGTTTAATAGATCGTTAGGGAAAATAATATTGTCACTAGTCTCATTGATATTCAATACGTTGAAGTGTTGTCTTAAGAAGGCGTTGGTTAATAGTTGTTCGTTAACAGCAGTAGAGTTGTATTGTCAAGGACGGATTGAATTATAATTTTTGTTGTATATTTAGATCAGTTTCAGTATACAGATACATTCAAAAACAAACGGAACATAGGGATTTAATGTATTGTCCGATAAAAATAGTCCACCAACGAAACATTTCTATAAGTTCGCTTCAATGAATATCACGTATTGATCTGGACAGCTGGATTCAGAACCAATGTTAGAAACCCCGCCCCTTCTCCTTCCAAAATTTGTTAGTTATGTGCGAGGTGTGCGAACTGCGATTTAGTATTGAATAATTATTTGATGGGGGTGGTAAACGTTGCTACATATTGAAACAATATGCTTACGTTTTATGTTGTTAAAATCGAGAATTAATAGTTAAATTCTCTTTAACAATTAATGTTTCGAGTTAAGATAATATGTTTTGATTTCTTTTGGCAATAACGGCTTTCAAAATAAAAATAAATTCGTAAATAAAACAAAATAGGATTATTTCAATTGAAACAAAGCAACGCTCTCATCTACCGACTGCTGTTTACTGACTGTCTGACGCTAATTAAGGACCGCCCACAGTTGAGAATACCGAGTGGTGGGAATTGTACGATATGTTACAGGTGTTCAAATAAACGATTGTAATAATCGTGTTTTTAATCTGTTGAAGCTGGATGTTGGTCGACTAGTTCAAAAGCAGTTCTGATACTATGCTTGAAACCCCTATGTTCCGTTTGTGTTTGAATGTATCTGTATACGTGAGGTGTATATGCATAACAGAAATGAGGGGGGCTTGTTAAGAATAGTTGAATGGGGTTGTACAAAGAAATGAATGAAGAACAACAGTGATACAACACAATACAACAAAACGTATAGTTTTTCAGGAAACACATTTTAAAATAGATGTCGAAGATTCTTCGACATCTATTGTTAAAACGCTTTACTAAATACGACAATTTTACAGGAAACTGTATTAATACATTTTAAAATGTTTATTCGCTTTTTTATTACCTAAAATGTCAATAAATAGCCTTTTCGTGGCTACGCTAGGTACAACTCTGCGTAGAATCGACCGCCTGATGGTAACTCAAGTGGTTGGTGATTTATGACCTTCTTACATTTCTGGTCGTACTTTACATATATTTTTAGGTTTTTCGTTAGCTTTTCAGGGGTAAAACACCATAAACTCCGGAGGAATGTTAACTGTAAGGTTCGCCCGGATCGATTGTAGATCATGAACAACAATGATGTGTCATGCAAGGAGCCGCGTTAGAGGGTTCGAGGAAGTAAAGGGGTTGTAGTCAACGGAGCTTGTGCTGCGACTAGTGATACTTTTTTTTTGTTGAGTAATGTAAATAGTGTGTTTGGTTGTAATCAATATGTACACAAAACTAATGATCAATAAGGATTTATATTGATTTAATTCTTTGTATTATTTTTCTCTTGCGACAGACTTATAAAGGCGTATGTTCCAAAATATCAATTCCTTAAATATTTTATATTTTTCCCAAATTTTTATAAATTTCACTCTTGATAAAATGACTAATTTTTATTTTCATATTTATACTCTTTCTAAAGTCAACGTGAAGAACAAATGCAAGTTTGTAAGATATATTTTCTAAAATTGCTAAGCTCGCTATACAAATATTCGCCATTCTTCAGTAAACTGTTGTTGTTCTTAGAAAGCTAGTTTGGGAATATAAAAAAAATCATAGATATGAATTTAGTTTAAAATTACTGGAAAAATTATTAATTAAAACAACTTTATGTATGTTACTAATGATACTATACTTGAGAAAATTTTGAAGAGTCGGCTAAAACAGAAGAACTAAATTGATCCAATTACAGCATTTTGCATTGGTTAGTTATTTATGTGGTCCACTGTGTCGTTAAAATGATTTACAACATTAATTACTCCCGCCAGTGGCGCAGTGACTTGTGTTGTGTTTAGATATAATTTATAAATAATTAGTATGGCATTTTGGAAACCATTTGAAACGACAGTTCGAGATGATCTATCGTGGTTTATAAAAGATATATGCACGTCGTTTACCATCAATGGGATTGAAAATCTCTCTCTTCACTTTGACTTTCGAAAGAGTACCTACACTCTTTTGTGAATTTTGATATTATACCACAGGGTTAGTTAAAACTTTGTTTCATACCTTTATTTTTCATCCAAATCGAAGCTTTGAAGTCAACAAAATAGATATTCATGGATAACAAAATACTTTTGAGAAAGGAGGAGGTACTCAACTCGGAGTGTAGTTTTATATTTTTTATGTATGTTTATATAACCTCAAGAAGTCAAGCAACCATTAAAGCACTGAGCTCTGGTGTAATCAGTTCCAAAATGGTGTGGGAATGCCTAGGCAACCTCAATGAACTAGGCGAGAACAATATAGTCATCTTAGCAAAGAGGGGGACTGAAACACCCTTTTGGGGGGCCGGAACCCTTTTGCGGTATCAGCTCCAATGTAATATTGGAAGAAATAGGCAAAGCCGAAAAAAGAGAAGATCCGACCATTGGAAAGATCTAGTATGACTTAGACAATCAAAGATTCTTCTGGGGTGGGTTCAAAAAAGTGGAGGAAGAAGAATGTAGATTCTGTGACATAGAAGAAGAAACCCCCATCCGCATACTTGCGAATTGCACAGCAAATCAGAATCCTAGGGCACAACACCTAAGAGATTACTGGATAGAATATGGACATTTACCTAAGTTAAAGCCTAAAGATATCCTAAAATTCCTCCGGGAAATAGGACTAAGGGAGCTGCTAGTCTCTGAGACTTTCCTCAGGAACTAAGTAGAAGTAAGGGGGCACAATAGATCTTTTAGGTCTCAGTGAATGTCACCCCAATATATATGATACATACATACATGTATGTATTCTTTGTTTATGAACCGATTTGGATGATTATTTTTGCATTAGGTTCAGTATAGCGTTAAGATGGTCCCTTTTATATTTTATTGGTATTGGACCTTGAACTTCAAAGAAACAATTGAAATAAAAAAGGAAATGTTTAGTGATTGAGGTATTGTTGGGTTTATGACAATTCCAAAACAAGATAGGTATGACCAGGGACGTACTAGGTCTACCCATCTCTCTAAATTTTGAAGTAAATAGATTAGAAAAAACTGAATGTAGTTTACAATTTTTTCCCTCGCCCTGTATGACTGTATACTTTTTTAATATGATTGGACAATTTCTATAGAAATGTGAAACTCATCGGATGAAACACACATTTCAATGTTATTTCGTTTGGTGAAGAATCAGTGTTAAAATGTATCGGTTACAACTGGGACGCCGTGTATTACTAAAAGTTGATCATTGTGATCAAAAAAAAAACAAGTTGTTACTATGTAGTGAAAAAAAAAATGTTCTAATCGATGTCATCGATTTCCGGTTATAAAATCGAAATTGATGTCATTTGTACAATGCAGGAAGCTTCAGTGGCATATAGGTGAACAACCTTGTAGAAATTGTTGGATATTTCAATATTTGTAATATTACCGCGCACACCTTATTTTTCGGTCGTGATTGTGAATGAAAACATTGGTACTTTTGTGTGGGATTTCCGTTGTTTTATTCATGATTTTATGATTCACTAATCATAGATTTTCATTGTATGGACGACGTTCTGTAATATTACATAATAATATACAGGGTGTTTTATTATAATTATCCGTATAGTTGACAGAACTAGTAAAAATTTTCAACATCACCTTAACAACCTATAAGTAAATTTTTTCAAGATGACAGATTGAATTTTAGATTTCTACTTTTTATTAATAACTTGGTAACCAGGGACAATCACGATTTCATTTGTTTTAGCCTTCCGATTCATATTATTATTATTATTCTTAATACAGCTTCAAACTTTGGCGTTAAGTTAACTAAACATGACGTTAATTTTGACATTTGCTATTTGTTGACAGGTGCCAACTATGTTGTTATATACAATACATAAAAGACACATAGAAAAAAGAAAACTCCAACGGCAATGGAAGCCCCATCAAAAATTCAAAAAATGTAATCAATACAAACTTTGATTTAATTTTTTTGATTAACAATAAAGAATAAAATTTTGCAAAACCTTGTATATTGTAGCCCGATATCAGTTGTATTAATTAAATAACAACTTGATTGTAGAAAGTTATGTAATATACCTACTTAATTCCATGTTGCAAAAAAATTGCATACGCTCTATCACCTTCAACCAACTGAATTCTCTCAAACAAGTGACGCATACACAGGAAAAAAACTGTTATTGAACAAATCCAATCTTCTTATCATAACATCATTTCACAATACTCGAATTTATAAAAAATTTATATGCACGCCATTGGGCGGCATTTGCCTTCAATGGGATTAAAAATAAGGGTCATTACATTAAGCGTAGAAACACTATAAGACCTGTTAGGACTTTAATAAATAAATAAATAAAAACTATTTAAACCAGGACTAATATCATATAGTAGTTATGGAGACTTGACTACGAGTATATGTAATAGTTAGACATATAGCCTCGCGGATTTTTTTGGTCGGTACTTGGTGAGTACTATAAATATTTAATACATTATTAGTTTTCGCAGCGCACGCCAATTAATGACTTTTATAAAGTGATTTTACATTACATTATTGCAATTTTCGTAGGGATTTGAAATTTTTTGAAATTGTTATACGCTGATAATGTAGCTTTCTGTAGGTAGAAGAAATTTTGAAATCAGTTCAGTGATTTTTGAGTTTATCGCGTTTATACTGAAAAACGCGGAGGGGGACATTATTTTATAGATTTAATGAGGATATTAAAATTGAAATAACTTTGAAAGAAAATGTCAAAAACAATAAATAACTTGAAAGGCATAATTAATGAAAAATATGAACACAACGACAATGATATTGAAAAATTACATAATACTATATAATCGTAAAAATTATTTTCCAAACATATTTAATTATAATAATAGACAATAGTTATGGAGTCCAAGGACTTCAGTATCAAACCGCATATATTATTATTATTTTTTAAATCATCAATTTAAATAAAAAAAGCACATACCTGGTATTAATTTCGTGATTTTAGCATTCAAATAAAAAAGAAAACGTATGTTTTTTCAAAAAAAACAACAACCATAATTGGATAAAAACTTCAATAATTAGCTTATTAATAATATATTTATGACAATCTATATTGAAATTAATAATTGAAATAATACTCTTATAAATTAATAAAACTAACCGTTTCTAATTAATTCCACTATTTAATGAAAAAATTAATAAAAATTCTAAAATATTATTGATAATTATTTCGATATTTGCATATCATCGTCAGAATGACAAAAGTTACATTTGATGCCTACCTGATGTTTGATATTTTGGATAGACCAAATAATATTAACCTATCTTGTGATTGACTTAATATACAGTGAGGACGTTTAGGTTGGAATAAATTCAATATTTTTTTGTGTAAAGCTATTATAACAAAACGCTTACACAGGTCAATTTTTATTTTCAATTGCGCATCGTACTCTATCATTGGATGTACGAATGACGTCACCACTCTTGCGTAAATGACATCATTGTTATTTTCTTAAATAGAACAACATATTTTTCTCTATATTTTTGAATCCCACAACAATAGACGATTACAAAAATGTATAATACTCATAGTCCAAAGCATTGGTTTGTGTATTAGTGACAAATGTTGTATCAGAAATTTTTAATCATAAAATTTTATTGAAATGGCCTGGACTTAAGTTATACGCGAAAAACTAAATTCTTTTTTTTTTCTTAATTTATTTCTAATTTTAGGAATTTTTTATCTGTTAATAAAACACTTTTTTTACAGTCGCGCGTAAAATGACTAATTACTATATTCAAATGAAATCGTAAAGTCAACAAATGCCGAGGATTCTTACTTTACGCTCTAGAGCAAAAAAGGAATCTTTTTCGCTCGCTTATTTAATCAAACCACGCCCTCCGAATTAACTCAATTGGTGAATATTTAACAATTTATCAGATTAAAAATCAAATGAAATTATATGAAAATTGTCAAAAATTTTGAAATATGGTCAAAAATGGTCAATAATTGTCAAAAACTGTTAAAAATGGACCATTTTTGATTAAAAATTGTCAAAAACTGTCAAAAGTGTTCAATAATTGTTAAAATTTTGAAAAATGGTCGATAATTGTCAAAAATTTCAAATTTTTTTTGAAAAATGGTCAAAGATTTTCAAAAATTGTCAAAAATGGTCAATTGTCAAAAACTGTTAAAAATTGTCAAAAATTGTTAAATTTTTTTTAAATGGTCGATAATTGTCAAAAACTAACAAAAATGGTGAAAAATGGCCAATAATTGTCAAAAACTATCAAAAATGGGCAATTATTGTTAAAAATGGTCAAAATTTTGAAAAATAGTTGATAATTGTCAAAAATTGTTAAAGGTTTTTAAATATGGTCAATGTCTGTCAAAAATCGTCAAAAATTTGGAAAAATGGTCCATAATTGTCAACAATTGTCAATAATTATCAAAAATGGTCTAAAATTTTGAAAAATTGTCAAAAATGGTCAAAAACTATCAAAAATGGTTAAAAATTGTCAATTATTTTTAAAAACTATCAAAAATGGACAATTATTGTCAAAATTGGTCAATAATTGTCAAAAATTGTTAAAAATGGTCGATAATTGTCAAAAACTATCAAAAATGGTGAATAATTTTGAAAAATGGTCAAAAAATTGGAAAAATTGTCAAAAATGGCCAATAATTGTCAAAAACTGTCAAAAATGGTCAGAAATTGTCAAAAACTGTCAAAAATGGACAATTATTGTTAGAAATTGTTAAAATTTTGAAAAATAGTTGATAATTGTCAAAAATTGTTAAAGTTTTTGAAAAATTGTCAAAAATGGTCAATAATTGTCAAAAATGGTCAATAATTGTCAAAAATGGTCAATAATTGTCAAAAATGGTCAAAAATTTGGAAAAATGGTCCATAATTGTCAACAATTGTCAATAATCATCAAAAGAGGTCAATAATTTTGAAAAATGGTCTAAAATTTGGAAAAATTGACAAAATTGGTCAAAAACTATCAAAAATGTTTAAAAACTATCAAAAATGGTTAAAAATTGTCAATTATTGTTAAAAATGGACAATTATTGTCAAAAACTGCCAAAAATGGTTAAAAATTGTCATCATTTTGAAAAATGGTCAGTAATTTTGAAAAACAGTCAAAATGGTCAATAATTGTCAAAAATGGTCAATAATTGTTAAAATTTTGAAAAATGGTCAATAATTGTTAAAATTTTGAAAAATGGTCAATAATTGTCAAAATTTTGAGAAATGGTCAATAATCGTCAAAAGTTGTCAAAATTTTGAAAAATAGTCAATATATAATACGAGCCGTTTCCGAAAATCGATTTAAACACATAATTTATAGAATCGATTTACTAAAAATCGATTAATATTACTATAAAAATCGATAATAAGAAAATAATAATCGATTTATATAAAAATCGATTATTTTTTAACATCCCTAGTAAGTAGATCTTTTTAAGGTTAATCATGATGAATAGCGAAAATGACGATTATTCTAGCACTCCTATTATAACCTAAGATAATATAAAAGAATGTTTTAATTATTTAAAGGGCGACTGTAGAAAACATTATGTGTGTTTTTCGAGCGTAAAGTAAAATTGCCGCTTTCGAAAGATCGCCGCGATCCGCTCCGCGTCGCGCGGCAACATTCTTTCTCAAGCGGCAAACTGTTACTTTACGCTCTAAATACACAAATAACTATTTTAAACATCTTTCCAAATCAAATAAACTATTAAATATACAAGAATTAACACGTGTTTGAACTTGTGAACTACACTAGTAGCTGATCAATTTTAATGAAAAATCATCAATAAAATAAAACTTGCAATAACATATTGGTTTTCTTCGATTATGTTTACTTATGTGGGAAAAAAACACTTTTTCG
This sequence comes from Lochmaea crataegi, assembly GCA_947563755.1. Classification (NCBI taxonomy): domain Eukaryota; kingdom Metazoa; phylum Arthropoda; class Insecta; order Coleoptera; family Chrysomelidae; genus Lochmaea; species Lochmaea crataegi. The sequence continues at coordinate 17,228,419 of OX387428.1, forward strand.
TTATTTTCCAGGTCACGAAAATCTGGTTTTATCCAGTCCACCCTGCGACACACATTTTTAATTTTTTTTTATTATTCGATTTCCTGAAAATTTCAACTTCCTGTAAACAGTTTACCCTTCGACGGCGTTTGGTTAATAATAAGTTGTATACCGTTTAATTTACACTCGCTTTATAATTAGACATTAAATTCAAAGTCAGTGAAAATGTATCCATGGCATTGCGAAATCTTCCGGCAAATGACCTCTTGCGTATTATCACTTGCATTTAAACTAAATGAAATAACTCTTTGATTTACCAACTTTGCTTGACCAGACTTGCAATTTGTATAAGAAAAAAAACACACGCACTTTACAGTAATTAACGATGATTACACTTACCATATGAAAATAAAATAGTGGAGCAACGAGTAAATTGAAAGTTTTGGTTTAGATTCAATATAGTTAATTTATTTATAACATTTTTGTAAAAATCGTAATGTTTAAAATGGTTTAATTAATCATTGTTTCAAAATTTTTATAACATAAAATAGCGAAAAAACTCGAAATTTATAAATAATTTTCAGAAAGTTTGAAATTATAGTAAAGTGGTAGACAAAAAAATATTATTATACAGTGATGGGCAAATGTGTGGAACCAAGTAAATGTCTCAGGAATTGTTAGAGATATCAAAATGAAATTTGGAAGGTAGATAATGCAGTAAATAGCGTATTTGTTTTCAATTTTTTCAAAAATTTTGAGCCGAAAGTAATGTCGATTATAAAATTTGTAATGAAACACCCTGTTTCATTACGAGTACAAAAATATAGAGTGCGATATTCATATATTAACAAAAAAAAATATCTAAGGAAAGGAAGAAGCTAATGATATCTAGAAGTCTATTAAAGGAATCAATAATCATATTAGAGAGTTATTGCAACGTTCCTTTTGTAGTTCCCTTAATAAACTTTTATTTTGACATATACGCATGCTCAGTGAGTACAGCTTTAAGGATATTCCCAATCTAAAATACAGGATTCCTGTACTTTAGTTAAATAAAGGCAAAGAACTTTTTTAATTAAGTTCCTTTATGTTGACGGACCTGTCACCATAAACTGGATGTTTTGTGCCAAAAATACAAAACTGTGTTCAAACTTCTAGGTTCGAGATCTGTCACTTTCACAGGACATATAATGTATCAATAATTGTTCAAACTGGACACAATTTACTTCTTGATAATAGGCAAGTCGTTTTGTAAATTATCTTGTAACATTGACTATTACTTCTGGTGGAATACTCTGAATCACTCGGGTTATTCTTGCAAATTGTTTGGTCTGTTAACATAAACTTGGACTTTAAATAACCCCATAGAAAATAACCCAGTTGGTTAAGGTCGGGACTTCGCGCAGGCCATTCATAGGTACGTACCCCTTCTTTCAATCTATGTCCTTTCCAAACGATCTCGAACAATGCGAGCGTAATGGAATGGTGCCCAGTCCTGCTGAAACCAAATATTATTTGGCAAATGTCTGTTCACCTCCAGCGCCGGATTCACTTGTGTGTCTAATACCTCTCTCCGTTCAAGTTTCCTTGTGAGAAGAAAAGACCAACGATTTTGTTGTTGTAAATACCCAAACGTTCAATTTTTGGGGATGTTGAGCCACTTGTTCCCAATGAGGATTACATTGCCAACAGAAATGGATGTTATGTCGATTATAACTGTACCGTTAAAAAAAATGTACCACATTTCTTACAAAATTATTATCACGGCTGCAAATATCCATAATCGTTTCTTGATCAAGACGAATTTTTTTATGGATGATATTTTTCACGCCTCAATACCCTTCTTACCAAACGACAGCTAATTTCGTACGTACTTGCAAGTTTATTAGTGGATAAATGAGGATTTTCTATAGCAATATTTCAAGCTACATTTTCGTTTGTTCCACTTTTTGGTAAATTTCTGACTGTTCCAGTTCTGTTATACCTTTGCACAGTTTTTGTCACTACCGAACGTGATATCTGTGATTCGTATGAACATCGTTAAAAATATCACAAACTTGCTGATGTGGCCTTCTCCTGTCTCCATACCCAATCATCATTAATTTTTCTTCTCTTAATTCTGCCATTTTTTGTTCGAATTCAAACACTACTAACTTATTTTGACAACTACGTTCATTGCTACAATGATTTTCATGGACTTAGATTTCTTTAGATACTTTTTTGTTAACATCTCGGTTGGCATTGAAATAAATAAATTATATTTTTGTGTTTGTAATAAAATGCTTTATTCGAAATTAAAATAATCTACAGGCTGATACATTACAAATTTTAAAATCGACAATACTTCCGCTTAAACCAATAGTTCAATATTGTTGAAAAAATCTAAAACATATATGCAATTCACTGTAATACCTTCCTACAAAATTTCATTTCGATATATCTAACTATTCAGGAGATATTTACTTGGTTCCACATATTTGACCATCACTGTACAATGTGGAAAATTTATTGCAAAAATGAACACAGAAAAATAAATAAACTCATCTGATTACCGAAATTTCCCGTTTAGGTATTGATAATAAGAAAGTAAGCAGAAACCGAAATAATGAATTTATTCAATTTGGCTCTTACACACTGCATGTACAAAATCACTTTACTATTATTTCAATCTCTCTGAGAATTATTTAATCTTATCGCGTCAGTTGACTTTTATCTGTTGCAGAACATCTTAAAGGTCGAAACACACCTATCAGCACCTCATAGGGACCTAACAGCATCAGCACGTAATCAGCACAGCACCGACAAGGCACGTCAACGCCTCAACCACAACACTCAGAGGGAATATTTTGCGGACGGCGTGCCAATACAATATCTCTGACAATATAAAGTAAAGCTTATAATCGGGTATCGTAGCGGTGCCGATCCCGTGTCGAGGAGTTAAGTGAGCCCATACACAACCGTCGAGTTGACCACTCGATGGTTATGATCAGTCGCTGTCCCTATGAGGTGTGTTTCGACCTTAATAGTTAAGAATTATTTGTAATTACTTTTTAGCTCGGCCTTCAACTAAGCCAGTTTTTAAATTTTTTTTAACTATTATTTATTTTTGTATTTTCGGTATTTAAGCGAATTTGAATTAACAAAATTTTCAATGTCATATTTTCTAAATAAATTTTATTTGTACTTTGGAATTCTCAACTGAAATTTTTTCATAGTTCATTTATAATTTTTTAAATCATAAACTTTTTTATTCGAAATTTCTTGATCATTTTATTTTGGATTTTTGGCGATAAGGTTTCAAGCCACCCCCGCCACATATTGACAGTATATTCATATTCAGTTCTATGTTGATATTAATTTATGGGCATTTGTAAACAAAATTATATAGTTTGATAAAGAAAAAAGCAACTCAATGTCTGTCGGGGCATATACCCCGAGAAGTAGTTGTTTCTTCTAAGTGAACGATCATTGTTTTTGAAACTTTGTAAGGCGTTAATAGTATAAATATATTATTCGATATCTATTGGTAACCATTCAAACCCTTGCTATATGATGTACTATCATGATGAGCAATAAAGATTATCATTATTAATTTTGGTTTGCGATTGGAGGTAAAGATGTCGCTGTTATCATAACTTCAACATTTCCTTTACTGGAGGATATGTATTGATTGTGATTTGAGGATCATCTTTAGTTCGGGATTAAGCTCACAAAGCTCTCGGACTGAGAATATCTACCTTGTACTGATGAGGCGCAAATACGCCGAACCGAAACCGGTCTACAAATGATATTGTCCCTTGACATGGTTGGTTAAATCTTGTAGATCATACCGACCCCGTTTAACTTGGAAGTGTAATTATATATATGTAAATATAATTGTATTCGAGTTGAAACGGAACAAACAAAAAGGAATAATAGCACATTATGCCCAATTATATTTTATAAATTAATCTTTTAATTATACAGAGAAAAAATTATCATTTTATCCACGGAAGTCTGTATTAGTAACAACCGAGTGAATCAATTGAAAAACAAATATAGGCAGTTGTAGTTAGAAACATTTTGTCAAATTGAAGTTAAAAGTGTTTCTTTTAATTTATATAACACGGTTTTTATTAAATAAACAATTTCTTCAAGAAAACCATATGGATATTAAAAAACGATAGTTAACGATGATTTGACGTACGAAAAACACGTTTATTATTTTGTTTTAAACAAAAACAACTCAAGTACAGTTAAATAATGCTACTAACAATGATTTCAAACTATTAAACTCGACGTCACCGTTATTATTTAGTTTAAAATATATACCAAACATTAAACTCCGAATTATGTGCGTCATACCGTCAGTGAAATGCGTTTATTTATAGCATTTTCCATAGGAATTGATAGGAGAGTCGCATAAATGGCACCGTTTTAAAATTCATACTTATTTATTAACAATAGTCCAGATGGGTGGCCGAAGCAATTTATGAAGGAAGTTCGCTGTACAACGTACAGGGGGATCTATTTGATTTGACAAATATTTCGGTAACTGCCTATCATCTATTTTGATATGAGAAGAAAGACTTATTGCCGTAGAATAGTAACAAAAGTCTAGAAGAAAATATTTAGTCAGTGGCGGTGCTAAAGTGTATTCATAAAGAAGAGAGAGTAATAAAACGATGAAAAACCCATTTTTTCGACCGTACCATTGGCGTAGGTGTTTCGCCAACATTTAAATTAAAAAAAAATAGAAAAAAGACAGCAGTTAAAAATATATGTTATATTTTAACCTGTTAGGAGAAATTGTTTATCATGCGTGTTCTGTTTGATATGGCTGGAAAACGAAACATAACAGTATTAAGACTGCCGCCTTACCATTGTGAACTTAATCCAATAGAATTAATATGGGCTCAAATGAAAGGGTATGTAGCAAGGAATAATACTACCTATAAATTAAAGGATGTGGAGGTGCTTTTTCAAGAATCAGTTAAAAAAATAACTCCAGATAATTGGCATAAATATGTACAACATCTTTTAAAAGTAGAAGAAAAAATGTGGAAACTTGATTGTTTAATCGAAGCAACTGTGGAACCGTTAATTATTTCTTTGGACGAAAATGAGAGTGATGATGAGAGCATATACTGTTCTTCTGAATCTGAGTAATTTATTCCTATTTTATTTTTGACTGTTTTTAAAGAAACCTATCTACCTATTTAATAACAATTTTTTTTGTAATTCTATTTTTGACTGTTTGGAGAGAAACGTACTGTTTAATGTTTCATTATTTATTTATTCCTATTTTTTTTGACTGTTTTTAAAGAAACATAAAGTAGAAACGCTGAAGCTTTTCCATCACGTGATCCAATCTACGATTTATGCAACACATATTTTCTACATTCTTCTTCTATCAATATAAATCAAACATAACAACGTTCGATCGATTGTCTTCTACACAAGATCAACTACAAGACATACGTAATAGTTTCTATAAATTTGCCGTAGTAATCGTAAAAAGAGACAACGATATAATTGACGTAACGTGAATAACTGATCGTACTAAAACTTGAATTTGACACTACCGCATTTTAGGTTAGTTTACTGACTTGTTTTCAGCGATTTTTTGGATTCAAAGTGTATCAATTGTTAAAATCAGTTCTTGTAAGAACTAATTTGACTTTTTATTCCATTTAACATTGGTAAGTACTAATTTATTACATTAACAACTTGTAAACTTTTGACATTTCATAACACCTAAAATGCCGTGAGACGGGAATATTACAATGCTTATTTTACTACTTATTGGTGGTAAATAGTATTCATAATTCTCTACAATTTGTAAATCTCTGCAGAATTTTCAAATTTGCATGAATCAAGTGTCTGATTGTACTTGTAACGGTAAATTAACCAACAGTTATTTTCAGAAATGGCTGGAAAGTGGCTTAATTCACGAGCACAGGAGTTTCTTATGAACTTGATTGAATATTTTGAGATGGAAAACAAACAACGGCGGACCCTTTCAACCTATTTCATCTGTTCAGGAGGTATTATACTAAAGTTAACATCTATTTAAGGAAATTTCTATTTAATATTATATTTCAGAGAGTGGCAACTGCATTGAAAATATCTGTGAAAACGGTATGTTCCCTTAAAAAAAGTAAGGAAAATATTCCAACTTTCCCAACGTCACTCAGTCAAACACCTCGATTAAAACCAAAAACAGAGGATTTACCCGAGGAAACCAAAATGGCAGTACGGAATACCTTATATAGGTAACATGTATGAACAAAGTAAGTAAACAAACATGTGAAACAATAATACAACACATTCCCATGTTCTTAACCCTTAGAATACAGTCAGCTCACACTTTAAATAAAAGAGAAGTGAGATCATGTAGTATTATCCATACAGTGAGATTTTTCACCAACAGCTTATAGTGTGGCATATGAAAATCTTAGAAAACTAGTAGGTAATTTAAGGTAAGTTCGATTATAGAACTTATGAGTAATGAAAGCTTTAGAATACAGAAAGTTGTGCATATTTTTAATTTGAATGTGTTTCTACATGTGCTGATTTCTAAGTTGAGTACTGTCCTTAAATGTTTACCAATTTGAATGTTCTGAGTGTAGATTGTGTTTCACAATTTAGTTTTCTAATTTAAATTTTTTGATGTCACATACGGAGTTCTATACATTATTTGGTACAAATAATAAAAAAATCTGAATATCAAAAATTTGTGTTCAAGTTTAGTATGAAGTAAATATAAAAAAATCTTTTTTTTGTTTGAGATAATGATAATTTAAATTTTCTTATTTTTTCAGGGAAACATGTTACTGTTAAAACCATAAATGATGAACTAAAAAATAAGGAAATTCTTTCTGTTGGAAATACCTCTTTATTGGTATTATTGAAACATTTGGGATTTAAATATAAAAAGGAAGATAACAGAAGAGCATTAATAGAACGAACAAATATTGCTAGCCAAAGAGCATGCTTCCTTCGAAAATATAGAGAAAATAGTGATAGTGTTTTTTCAAGACAAATTATATTTTTAGATGAAACAAGGATATATGCAAAAGGAACTAAATTAAGTTCTTGGCAGGACAGTAATGTTAAAAGTGTACGTAAACCAGGAGGTTATGACGGTAAACGTTTTATTATTGTTCACGCTGGTTCATCCAAAGGATTTGTGGAAGATGCCAGCTTAGTGTTTTCCTCTAAATCATCGTCGTCAGATTATCACGGTGAAATGAACGGTGGAATATTTACAAAGTGGGTTACGACACAGTTAATTCCGAATTTAGAAGAACCGTCGTTAGTGGTAATGGACAATGCGCCTTATCATAGTATACTAGCAGAAAAGCAACCTTCCACTTCGTCAAAAAAAGATGAAATTATCACTTGGTTAAAAGCCAACAATATTGACTTTAATGAAAAACTCTCAAGACCTGAACTATTACAAATTGCTAAAATGAACCGGAAAGAAAATGTATATGTTGTTGATGAATTGTTCCGAAAACATGGTCATGAAGTCTTAAGGCTACCGCCCTACCATTGCGAATTTAATGCCATTGAGCTTATTTGGGCCCACTGCAAAACATATTATAATAAGTATATTGGCAGAGACGGATACGGCGATGAAAGGGTCTTGAGTATGTGGAAAGAAGCATTAGAAAATTGTAGTGCAAATGTTTGGGATAATTGTGTTAGGCATACCGAAAAAATAATCGAAGACTGGTTTACTCGAGAACGAAATTTGATGAATATACATATTGAACCAGTGATAATAAATACTGGTGAAGACAGCTCAGATTCCGAAATGGATGAACTATAAAGCAAGATTTGTCATATTTGATGTGTTTTTTCGTTTCTAGTACCTATATGTGTTTACATTTTATTTTTGATGTCTTTTGCGGATATTTCTGTTTTTTACTTTTAATTTGAGGGTTTCCATTTGATGTGTTGCCCTGATGATGATAATATATTTATCGAAACGTCCACCTTCAAGCTGTGTGGGAATCTTATTCTATTTACAATCTATAGCCCATCCAAAAAAAATTGTTCTAATATAATCAGTTTAGAAAGTGTTATTTTAAAAGTTTTAGAGGACACCCTGTCAGTAGACTAAACATTACGTCAGTTTCATGAACTTCATAAATTGTATGTACTTATATAAAATACAAGATATCCTACAAAAAATCAGCTCTCCACTAATAAGCCAGCATGGTTAATATTAATTTTGGATTTTGTAACTTATTCGCCCAGTATATCGATAGTTTTAATTAAATATGTCGATGTTAACCATATAAACAAAATAAATACAATTAAAAAAGTTAAATTTCTTGTTTAATTACCAATTCGTAAAACGCCGACCTTTGGAATATTAGTCATAACGATTATTCCTATTGAGTTGACACACGTTTTGATTTAATTCATATGAACAATATTGCTGACGTAACAGTCACGTGATGGAAAAGCTTCAGCGTTTCTACTTTATCTACCTCCATTTCATTTTAATTATTTTTGTAGTTGTAATAATTGACAACCGTAACATTTTTTTTTCGTATCAACCATTTGTTTAGCCTTAATTTAATTTTTAGATGTGCTTATTAATTATAGTTAAAACGCCAATTCGACTTTTTATATATATAATATATTACTTTTATTCCTAAAATGTATTTTTATTATTTAATTTATAAATTTTTTCTAATAAAGTAATTTGTTTTAATAAATTTCATAGAACTTTTTACATATTTACTATTTTCTTTTACTAATACCTATATACCACGGTACTTGAAATGTAAGTTTCCCCCAATTGCGGCGCCTATGAGAATAGTTTATCCCTTGCCTTCTATTGTTCTCGGTTTTGGGTTTTATTGTATTCTCCGGTCGAACAGGGTGAGGTATATAAAAATAAAGGATTTTTACCTGAGGTACATTAGAAAATTTTAGAAAGAGAAGAAAAAGTGATTGATCACTCAGTACAAAATTTATCCAAATTTGCATTTTTATTACTCTCTCTTCTTTATGAATATAGTATAGACCAATACGTAGGATACATCAGCTTTGCGAGTAGTCGGAAAAAACGATTAATAATAGAATGAGACTAATTGAAGAGTTTTATTGTTAATCAAATGATGACAGAAATTACATAGTAAGCAATCAAAAATTGAAATAAATGAATTTTTTCTACAATCATTGATAAAAGTGACGTTTTTTTAATCGAATTTCGTACATAAAATTGGTATTTGTTAAACAATTTAAAAAAGTAACATTAGAGTGAGATAAAGTAGTTTTTTAACGCTAGTTCCAAATATTTCCGCTAGTAGCTCTGCAGCCGACTAAAATAGTCAAATATAATGGAGACATTCTAGTATCTTGACACCTCATCTCATCTCATCACAATTGCCATGAACAGGTGTCAGTAATAATTATTTGGCAGTTTGTCGCTAGTGAAAGTGCTGTTGTTAAAGGTGTTGGTTGTTATTACTGTTTTTTTGTTGTTAATAATTATCCAAATATTTCAAAAAAGATGATTCTAAGCAGTGATGATGAGTTAAACTGTACTCCAGAAGAAAACGTCGAAACGGCAAATAATATTTGTATGAATTTACTTCCTCAAAAAGAGAATATTCAAAGTTGCACAGAACGAGTTGTAACATGTCTATCGACCTGTTTCGATTTTACAGAATAAATCCTTTTAATTAGCGCTCGTCGTCACTAGCCACATCCAATTATAGTTCTGTGATCCCAAACTCTTCAACCCTGACCGTTAGACAATTGACGTCTGCCAACGGACGCTTCCATTTTTTGCACAACGCCACGTGAAACACCTCTTTCTGTTATCGACCACCTAAGGAGACAGATCATCTTTCGCTATCTTTCATATCTTAAGTACCTATCTTATGAATTTTGCTGTGGTAAGTTTAATATCATAATTTATAATTAATAAGCTTCTTCTAAAGTACTGTCTGATATAATTTTCGTATGCATTCTTTATTTTTTTACAGAGATAGACGAAATTAAATTCAACACGTGGTCATAAACTGTTCTTTTATACTAATATGGTAGTTTTAAGCCAAATATTCTTTTATAATTCACTGTTTTACTTTTATACAAACATTTTCAAGCTTTTTCAGTTGCGAAATAACTCTTTTAATTATAAAATAACATTTTTATGATCTGTTAACCTATAAAACATTCCTTCGTAACGCCAGTGCCGGTTTCATATATTTCCTAAGCACGATATTTTTTCATATAACTAAATAAATAACTTTTTGCTATGATTAGTTTCTTTCGGATCATTAGTATATTTTTTTAATTTAGCCGATAATTGCTATTTTTACTGTTTTAACATGGAACATATAATGTTGGAAAGCTTTCAGTAAATTAATTCAATTTTTTGACTTTCAAATAACTGCCTTCCTTTTGTTTAACCTGAAAAGCTGACCAACATAATGTGCCATTACATTCAAGTTCCTACATATCCCTGATCCACTTGTACTTCTAGGTAAGCACAGCCCCTAGGCTAGGATACAACCCGAGGATATAAAGCCAAGGATAGAACCCCAAAATACCGCCCTAGAACAGAACACATCAGTTCAGATCAAGACCTGACTTTTTCTCCAGGAAACCACTTCATCTAAGCTAAGTACCTATAAAAGTACAAATTCCTCTATTAAATTCCGTTGTTCATTTATTCCTGTGGCAGAATAAATTAAAAATTTGTTTTTAATTCTTTTTTTATTAAAATCCTCAACTATAAAAGTTGAGGGAGATCCGCCCGGGGTCACTTTAATTATTAACTTTCATTTAAATTCTACAAGGCGTTTCTACCTTTTCCGCCTTAGTTTTTAGTCCTGTTTATCGCCAAAAAGGTAGTGGCGCCCTCAACTTTTACAACCTTCCTGTAGCACTTGTGCAGCATAAACTTGGGGTCGAATCACCCTTGAGAGGTCTCTAGTCGGAGCCCTTCGAGCTGGTGCCCTGCGAGGTACAGGCATTCACAGTTACAAATTGGCGCCCAACTAAAAGCAACATTTACCGTTACAAATTGGCGCCCAACTAAAAGCACACATTTACCGTTACAGAGTATTATTAGCATATTTCGGAGAAAAAACTAAAACCAACAGAGCTTCAACCTTATGGTCAAGCTACTCCAAACTCAAATCCACATTAATACTAAAAAGTAATTATCCGAAGCTAATAATTATAGCAAATCAAATAATTGTACATTTAACATAAATGTATCTATATAAATAATTTATCGATTTAATAAAGTTTTTTGCGTTTCTTAAACAAATTATTTGAATGATTGTAGAAAAAATAGTGTATGCAACAAGTGCATAAAGTGTCTTTTTTCACTCATGGAATTGACGCTACTTTTTCCATTCCATTTCCATTCGTAAAAAAAGCACCACTCTACTTGTTGCATAAATAACTATTTCAGCTTAAAGCCTCAATGAATTTTTTCAAAATTATGATGAAATATAAACACGTGATGTCCGGTGCATCTATGAAAAATTTCTGCATATCATATTCGCAGTTTTTTTTTCAATTTAATTTTCATCAATTAAGTCGCAGAATGGAAAAGTCCACTAATTTTCAAAAACAGTATAATCGTGATCTTCATGTCTACAAACTTCTATATGAAGTAATTATATATTTTTATTTGTTTTATCATATGAATAATGCAATAAATTACATAATTTTCATTTCAAACATACAATTTTACGAGCCATTTGTAAAGGCTGCTCTCATTGGTGTGACGTACTAGCCCCTACACGCCTATCGACCTTGAACCGACCAATCATATAAGTTCTATCGTAGTAAATCCGTATAACTGTAGTTCCGTGTATGACAAAACAAAAGTCAATCAAATTTGAGGTTATGGTTCATTGTATTTGTATGCTGTTTTCAAGTTTTTGAAAAATATTGAAAATACAACACAAAAACGGACACAATAACCTTACAAACGGGCAAAATAAACAAAGGCGACTAAGGTCACAGATCACAGAACAAAACGTCAATCACGCTGAGAGTGCTTCCGTGAACAAATGTCATATTCCATCACCAACAGTATTGCCGCAACAAAATGATTAAATTTGTTCTCCAGATAAAGAAGAATACAAACAAAATATAATCATTACAACAAATCACTTTCTGATTTTTATCATTAGTTGATACGTTGTATGGAAAAAATAGTTCAGATATACAAAAGTCAATGATTTGACAACAATGGACTACGGTGTCCATATAATAGAAGCAGACAGAGACAGATAATGTTAGGGGTTAGTACGTCATAGCACCGCCCACTTGTTTCGGACATTTTTCAGTTTTGAATTAATATGTTGATTTCAAAAAGCCAGAAAATCTATTTAATACGATTTTGACACATGATATTGTCTGCACACTGAACCAATATCATTATTCATTGATTGAAATATATTTGAAAGGATTTCATCTCGTAGGGGTCTTCCCCATTGTGTTTTTTTTTAAACAGTTACCGGGTAAAATAGCTAATATTCCATAAATTATTCTAAATTATAAAGCCTATTTTATTCACCTCGACGCGACAACTTTGCGAATACATGTTTTTTTTTTTTTGAATAATCGCAGCTTCTCTGTATTTTATTAAAGCATTCCACTGAATTATTTTCTTTTTTACGAGATCCTTTATCATGATTCACAGCTGGATTTCAAATTTCGTGTGGTTTTAAATGCGTTTTTTAATTCCCAAGAAGACGATAAAGAATGGGATTTTGGCGGTTTTAGTAACTGGTTATGATAACAGCTTGCTGCAAATTGCGCCCTAATGCTAAAAAATAAGGATTAACGTTTTTTTGGACGTATATAAGGACGTACATTGATTTATTGAAAGAAAATTCAAGTTGTTATACCGGTTGTCTCACTATACAGTGTGGAAAAACCAAATAGAGTATATTCAACGAGTTATCCGAACAATGTTCGAAAAAGGACACGACTGGGACAATACTAGATGAACCCATATTTTACAAGAGATTGGATAACAGGACTCCAGAGAAGATATTCATTGAGCGAGTTAATATCATCATCCCATCTCGGGAACAGGTGAGTTGTTTTTGAAAGTATTCTCCACGGAGAGAAATGCACTTTCACATCCTTTGGAACCAATCAGCAGTTACAGTTCTTTGATCTTGCAGGGGAATTGTTGCTACATGACCAGCTTTTGAGACAAATGTTGCAACCATCTTTTTGGAAACACGGATAACGGATAACTTTCGTCCGTTTGGGTTCATCTTGGAACACCCAAACAGCCGACTTACGTTTATTTTCGGGTTCATAAGAGAAAATCCAAGATTCATCACCACTTACAATACTGTATATATTTTTTGAGTTTCCTGAGTTAAGCCGGTTTAGAGTTTTTTTTTGACCCAAATTGACTCTGATTGCTTTCTGTTCTTCCGAATATTAATCCGTCCACGTTTAAATACACCATACCAATGAAAAATTGTCGACTGATGTGGTGCTTCATTGCCGAAAACAGAGACTGCTCGGCAAGGCATTCTTTTTGAGACAACTGAATTTTTTTGGATTAGCTATAAATCCCCAAGTTACTTTTCTATAAATCAAATTGTGAATTTTTATTGGGATTAGCTAAAAATCCCCAAGTTACTTTTCTAGAAATGGGATTAGCTAAAACTAAAAATCCCCAAGTTACTTTTCTAGAAATCAAATTGATACTTTTTTGGATTAGCTATAAATCCCTAAGTTACTTTTCTATAAATCAAATTGTGAATTTTTATTGGGATTAGCTAAAAATCCCTAAGTTACTTTTCTAGAAATCAAATGGTGATTTTTTTTTGATTAGCTATAAATCCCCAAGTTACTCTCTAAAAATCAAGAGGTGACTTTTTTTGGATTAGCTATAAATCCCTAAGTTACTTTTCTAGAAATCAAATGGTGAATTTTTTTGGATTAGCTATAAATCCCTAAGTTACTTTTCTAGAAATCAAACATTGAATTTTTTGAGATGAGCTATAAATCCCCAAGTTACTTTTCTAGAAATCAAATTGATACTTTTTTTGGATTAGCTATAAATCCCCAAGTTACTTTTCTAGAAATCAAATTGATACTTTTTTTGGATTAGCTATAAATCCCTAAGTTACTTTTCTATAAATCAAATTGTGAATTTTTATTGGGATTAACTAAAAATCCCCAAGTTACTTTTCTAGAAATCAAATTGATACTTTTTTGGATTAGCTATAAATCCCTAAGTTACTTTTCTATAAATCAAATTGTGAATTTTTATTGGGATTAGCTAAAAATCCCTAAGTTACTTTTCTAGAAATCAAATGGTGAATTTTTTTTGATTAGCTATAAATCCCTAAGTTACTCTCTAAAAATCAAATGGTGAATTTTTTTGGATTAGCTATAAATCCCTAAGTTACTTTTCTAGAAATCAAATAGTAAATTTTTTGAGATGAGCTATAAATCCCCAAGTTACTTTTCTAGAAATCAAATTGATACTTTTTTTGGATAAGCTATAAATCCCCAAGTTACTTTTCTAGCAATCAAATTGATACTTTTTTTGGATTAGCTATAAATTCCCAAGTTGCTTTTCTAGAAATCAAATAGTTACTTTTCTAGAGATAAAATGTTGAATTTTTTGGGAATAGCTATAAATCCCCAAGTTACTTTTCTATAAATCAAATTGTGAATTTTTATTGGGATTAGCTAAAAATCCCCAAGTTACTTTTCTAGAAATCAAATTGATACTTTTTTTTTGGTTAGCTATAAATCCCCAAGTTACTTTTCTAGAAATGGGATTAGCTAAAACTAAAAATCCCCAAGTTACTTTTCTAGAAATCAAATTGATACTTTTTTGGATTAGCTATAAATCCCTAAGTTACTTTTCTATAAATCAAATTGTGAATTTTTATTGGGATTAGCTAAAAATCCCTAAGTTACTTTTCTAGAAATCAAATGGTGCTTTTTTTTTGATTAGCTATAATTCCCCAAGTTACTCTCTAAAAATCAAGAGGTGAATTTTTTTGGATTAGCTATAAATCCCTAAGTTACTTTTCTAGAAACCAAATGGTGAATTTTTTTTGATTAGCTATAAATCCCTAAGTTACTCTCTAAAAATCAAATGGTGAATTTTTTTGGATTAGCTATAAATCCCTAAGTTACTTTTCTAGAAATCAAACATTGAATTTTTTGAGATGAGCTATAAATCCCCAAGTTACTTTTCTAGAAATCAAATTGATACTTTTTTTGGATTAGCTATAAATCCCCAAGTTACTTTTCTAGAAATCAAATTGATACTTTTCTTGGATTAGCTATAAATCCCCAAGTTGCTTTTCTAGAAATGAAATGGTGAATTTTTTGGGATTAGCTATAAATCCCTAAGTTACTTTTCTAGAAATGAAATTATGAATTTTTATTGGGATTATCTAAAAATCCCCAAGTTACTTTTTTAGAAATCAAATGGTGGATTCTTTTTGGGATTAGCTATAAATCCCTAAGTTACTTTTCTAGAAATCAAATGGCGAATTTTTTTTGATTAGCTATAAATCCCTAAGTTACTCTCTAAAAATCAAATGGTGAATTTTTTTGGATTAGCTATAAATCCCTAAGTTACTTTTCTAGAAATCAAACATTGAATTTTTTGAGATGAGCTATAAATCCCCAAGTTACTTTTCTAGAAATCAAATTGATGTTTTTTTTGGATTAGCTATAAATCCCCAAGTTACTTTTCTAGAAATCAAATTGATACTTTTTTTGGATTAGCTATAAATCCCCAAGTTGCTTTTCTAGAAATCAAATGGTGAATTTTTTGGGATTAGCTATGAATCCCTAAGTTACTTTTCTAGAAATCAAATTGTTAATTTTTATTCGGATTAGCTAAAAATCCTCAAGTTACTTTTTTAGAAATCAAATGGTGGATTTTTTTTGGGATTAGCTATAAATCCCTAAGTTACTTTTCTAGAAACCAAATGGTGAATTTTTTTGGATTAGCTATAAATCTTCAAGCTACTTTTCTAGAAATCAAATGGTGAATTTTTTTGGATTAGCTATACATTTTCAAGTTAATTTTCTAGAAATCGATTGGATAATTTTTTTTTGGATTAGTTATAAATCCCTAGGTCACTTTTCTAGAAATCAATCATTTGCAATAAACAAAATGATTAAAAAGTGAATTGGAATTTCTATGAAATGAAATAGAGGAATTTACTTTCGTACTTCCTAAATCCGAAACTGGCGTATATTCGTGAAATAGCCTATAGTAACAAACGGTGTTTCAACACATATTGCGCTATATATACGTTAACCAAACAATTTTTTTCAACTGTTTTCCAAGAACGAATATGAAAACCAAATACGTGCTTTATTTATTTTACGGCAACGGTTGCATAACCACTGTTATGTGTTATAATTCTTAAAATCATTTAGTTTTTTTGATTAAAATCTATTGTCATCTGTAACAACTCCAACATCTTCATCGACAAATTCTCGGTATTATCGTGGAGGCGATTTCGAAAGATTTAATTGCACAAATAACCTTCGAGGTAATGTGAAGTTTTAAGAATGCTAGCAATACTTTGACAGTTACGTATGTGGAATTCCTTTGACGCCAAATTAAATAATTACGAATTTATTACCGAGGAACTTCTAATCATTGAACTTTCCATTCATCGTCCGTCAATTCACGGAATATCGGCAATATTGTCACCACAAATTAGAATTTTTTGAAATATTCAGATACATTTTTTTTAAATTTCATGGAGTATTTTAATTTACGAAACACCCTGTATAGTTAACTAATGAAAAACAAATTTTCCACTGGAAATAATCAATTCATACTGAAAAATCCAAAAATCCAACAAGAATAGGAATAACTGACAAAACAGTTATCCTAACGATCGAAGAATGTAATTGAAAACAGATAAAAATACAGCATTAAAGGTAATGAAGATTCACCAATCCAACAGCTGCATAGTTTCGAGCCAAAATCACGAAACATAAAAAATATGTAACTAATTACTTAACGATATTTGAATAATTACAATAATTTGAGTACAACTAATTCGTAACGTTTCTAGACTTTTTTCCTAATTTATAAAAATTCAAGTAAAGTAGGTTCAGAAATTGACACTCCAGCATAACTGATCAATATCTAGTCTCCAAATAAGTTCCTCTCTTAGGTGATCTGTACCTTCACGCACAGAACTTCTTTTGGGGAAGCCTCACATTGTCATTAAAAACAATAAAAAGGCTGATGAAGTTACCCAAAACTCCTTCGACAATCCTGTGTAATAAAAGTTTGCTACAATCTGAGTCTTCAAGCCCAAGGAAAGAAAACAGAATCTCTTTGTATGAAGTCTCACACGGATATTAAAATTGTCCACCACTCCAACTTCCACTTTCATAAAGCTGTATGATCTAGGTTTACACAACCAATGTAATGAAGATGGTGACAATATCGTCAAAAACTCTTTCATCAATCCTACTATCTGATAAAGCTTGCTCAGAGCGAAGATCATAACATATTCATAAAAAATATGTGATTTGGATAATTCATTTAATCGTTATGGTTTCCGCTCAACAGCCGAAGCATTTGAACTAAACCTTTGTACCATTACCAATATTTTAACTTCCATTCCAGAAGCATAATGCCCTCTATATAGGACACTACTTGGAGATTTTGAGTAGTTCTGATGGTTGTATCTGTTGCTTCTGTCTGAGCTCTTGTGAGTTCTCACAGAATTAGAATAAGTGAGTAAGTGTTTATTTCTGCACATAGGTTCACTCTTTTTGCATGTTTCCTCAGGGTACAGTATCCGGTAACTGTCTTTAAATGTTTCTTACTCAGTTTCATTAACCTTGTCTACCTTGTTCAGTAAACTCTTTGTATGGAGGTGACCTTGTGCCAACCTCCATTTGAATTGGTGCAGTTCCCGTTTTCCCCTCTTATGCGATCCTTTGTGATTCCACAAAACGATTCCGGACCCATGAAGTCTCCTTTAGAACCTTCTTTAGCTAACTGGTCGGCTAATTCATTACCTGCAATCCCCTTATGTGCCGGCACCTATACTGGAGACACTGTGTTGTCTCTTGCCAGCCCATTAAGGGATTCTTTACAGTTTTTTACAAGTCTAGACTTAGTGGTTGGATTGCTGATAGCTTTAAGCAAAGCCTGGCTAATATTGAATATTTTAAATTTTTGTTGAATGGACATTGTCAAGGAACACATGTAATATCCAGGCAGCCCACTTTACTTCACAAAATATCTGCTTATGTAAACGTAGCTGGGCTCACCAATATCTAATATCTGAAGAAATATTTTGATTAGGTCGAGTAATACCAAGTGCGTCGGACCATACCGTTCTAAAGAGTGCCCAAGACCAAAAGACAAACCAGCCACCCACGCGAACTGCTAAGCAGAACACCCAGCGAACTACAAAGAAAGCCCATAAGCCACAAACAACAGGATGACAAAGAAGACATTGAAGTCAACACTAAAAGAAACCCCGGCGAAAAAAACATATTCTCGAAAAGATGACAAAAGTGTTAGCTCAGCAATGGGACGACTAAATATTCAATATGACCTCTTGTGCTAACTTGCGTCTAGCCTAACCGTTTAATTGTGTAGCCCGCATGCGCATTTCATGATCAGTTTGCCTCGTCTTGCCCTTTTGAATTGTTAGGTTAGAATAATTAGGAAACTAACACTTGTTTTTGTTTCTAATAAGTTTCATAATTTTTTTGGTTAAAACAGATCATTGGTTAATTTTTGAAGAAGGGGAAGGAAAAATAACCATTCCATTCACTATGTCCCTTCTTCACCATGATTTTCTTGCCCTTCTCGATAAATTAGGAGGCAAACTGATCATAAAATGCGCATGCGGGCTACAAAATTAAACGGTGAGGCTAGACTCAAGTCTTGTGCTATCGGCGGCCCGCAAACGGTCTTTTGAATTTTTTTTTGGTTGTCCAACTGAAATCTTACAAACTATATAAATTTGGAGTTTTTCACAGGCATTTTTCCGGAGTATAAATAAATATATAATTCAATTAAAAAATAACAGTACAAAATGAAAATTTTCAAACAATTGCAAGTCTTTTGAATAGACCAGGCAAATTAGTGTTGTATAATAAACCAAAGGAAAATGTGAGTAGAGTGATAGTATTATATAAATGATTTAACAATAAAAAATAATTTTACACACTTTTTAACTGTTTATATAAAACATTTTATACATACGTGTCTTAGAAACAAAGTTTGTTTATAGAATTAATACAAAATCAGTTTATATTAAAAAAATATTGTCATTTATATTTTATAACATTGGCAATTGATAAATTCTGTTTATACGACTGTTAAACAATTTTTTAGGAAACGCAAAATATTTTGATAATCATGATTACACATTTTGTGTTATTCACCCTGTATTATAAGTATTGAACGACATAATATTAATAGACCGCTAGCCCATGACACATGCAGGCTACATTATTTCGAATGGAAGCATTTTTCACCATCGAGTTTCATGTGAAAAACCAGTAGAATAAGGCGCTCATCGACGCACAGTGGACATGGAAAATCTTGGAATTTTCACGAAACTAGAACAATTAACTTATGAATGGATGCATTCCTCGTGTTCTCGTCATTCTTTATCATCAAAAACAACATGGCATACAAATCCAAGGGATACTAAGGGTTGATAAGCGAAGGTGAAAAAATACAATGGGCCTTTTCAGTAGATGCTTAAAAATCTCAAAATAAATATGTTTATTTGAAAGCATACTGATAATTTTTCACCTTGTGCAGCTTTGTTTGGAATATAAATGTCACAAAGTTAAATAAAAAAGTTGAACACTCGTTTGACCTTGGTGCAAAAGATGTCATAAGGTCTGGAATTATGTTGGCAGTATTTGTCAGAGTAGCTGACCAATTGCTGCTACGGCCGAGGCCAAAACATCCAACGAAGAAGAACCTCAGCTGACAATTTTGTTTTTGTGGTTGTGTATTGTGTTAGTTAATATAGATTTATTTTTCGAAAATTGTAGTACTTTTGAGTTCTTTGTGTATATTATTGGGAGAAATGGAGCCAGGATTTTCGAAAGGGTAGTACAGAAAATCTGACAAAAGTTGATTTTAGCATGGTGGACGAGTTTTACATATCAAATTTAGATTATTTATCAGCAGGAGTCAGGAATATTAAAACAAAATGGTTCGTAATAAATAATTCCTGGTCTTGGTCATCTTCTTTTGAACCTTTGCTTTTTCGAACCATGATTATTGTCTGTTTTCATCTCGTGGAACGTAAACGAATATTTTGTTTGGGCAATCTATATTGTTATTTGTGCAAGTTGGTACAAAGCATTCTTTGAACATTTTGGAAACACGAAAGCGAAATAAAAACAAATCATCTAAACTACAACAATAACAACGATTATATAACTCATGTTCTAATGAACCAATACAATCCTTGAATTTCCCTTAGTTACGACGTATTGATAAGTGAATATACCCCTTGACGACGTGATATAATCGTTTTGGTGATTCGCCTCCTGCCATATTGTGATCATTTCCATAGTAACGGGCAAGCTCAATGAAATGTCAGTTAATTCTACCACAAATTCCGAAAACAATAATACATCAAATATGTATTATAATAATTGTACCTTCAATATTAATATTAATCAATAAAAAAATTAGAATATTATTCGTTATATAATCGCAACGAATACCAACTCGAGCATAGACAATATTTTTCGATTATTTACTTCTTCACTCGACGTATTTCGCGAAACACCACTCGAGCTGCGCTCTCGTGATGTTTCGCCAAATACGTCTCGTGACTCGGTGAATAATCGAATATTGTCTTGTGATATTATAACTCAGAATATCAATATCGATTTCGAGGTTAGATGAGATTTCAAAAACCAGGGAAGCAAACTTTACAATCCTGTCATTTTCAAGGTCGCAGGCTCGTTGACGTCACGAAGAAGCGAAGGGTGACGTCACGTTCAAAGCGCTCGCCTGCCGATAATTTTTGGATAGAAATATAGCTCAAAAAAACAATACGGGGACATTTTTTATAAAGCAATAAAAAAATTTACTGAAAAGGCCCATTAACATGTATGACGAAGAGAGTTTAGATTTTGTTATCTTAGTAGATGTTAAAAACATTAGTGGCATACATTTTGCGACAATACTTCATTTGTTAATAATTTTCAAAATATGACGTAAAAGCGATAATTAAGAACAATTAACTTATGCTTGAAACTTTTTGTACGGTGAAACATTTTTTTTCTAATGCTAACTGCAAATTGGCTTCCTATTCCTAATACTACTAATTGTTATAAATTACTGTTAATGAATAAAAATATTGAGCATTCTCGAACAATTAACTTATGTATGCCATTAAGTATTAATAATCAACTAATTATTTCCATGTATTTTTTCATGGTGGCATACAATTTAATGCGCAAATTGCGTCAGCTATACCTGTAAGCTATGACTACTTAGATTGTCATGGAATTTGTTTGACGTTTATAAGTTGAATTAGCAAATTGGTCAGACCATAAAGCTAAAATGTATATGACGTTACGAACTCCGAACACGTGTATAAGTATATCTATGTATTTTTAGTGCTCTATGTGCTCTGTAAAGAAAGGCAAACTGTAGATAACTGTCTAGATTTTCAATGTCCACTGTAGCGTCGATGATCCAGTTTGGGCATTGGGGAATAGTCTTATTCTATTTATTTTTCACATGGCTCAAACGACTTCCATTCGAAATAATGAAGCATATAATCTGGCCGTTGATGCCACATCAGTTGAAATGACAACAAATTTTATGCTGTCGTAAAAAATAGGATGCCTTCGATTTAGTGGACTGGAATTATATAGGATGACTGGTTCTCTCGCATAAATAATAACTGTATTTCGTTAACAATTCAATAAACTTTAACGTCGAAAATACATACAGATGGAACGATGAATATAGACAAGCATTTCAGTATGAAATAGTAATTATTGATCTTACTCTTTCCTTTGTGGTTTTCAAAGCACTATTCACTTGAAATATAACCTTGCCTAGGGCTTGAATCACTATACAAACTTTAACTTTATAGAAAATTGCACTTATTATGCAGGAAGCAACGGAAGCAAATTAATTACTATGAAACTTGACCCATTTGGGAGTGGTAGGACTTAGCTGGGAGACCGATCGGGTTGGAAACCCAACATCGACTCTATTGTCTGAGATAATGCATTTAGACGCGAAGTGTGCGTTTGGTCACGCCTACTTCAACTGCCGAAGAATAATAGTAAATATTGCAAGGCGTCGGTCAGACGCCAGGGAAAGAAAATAAAACGCGATTTTGAACTAAGGTATAACTGTACATGAATCTACAAAGGAACTAAAATATAAATATACAAATTGTTGAACGTGTGGTTTCAACAGCATACATGTGTCATGGGCTGCCGGTCTATAAGGAACCATAGAAATTAAAAGTCATTGGATGATTATTACTATTACATATTCCATCTGTGGTGGAAAAACAAATGAATCAGGATTTTAATGTTGTCTTCAAGCAATGTATGCGTACTCTTAATGTTAATTTTATCAGTTATACCAAAAATATTTTATGTAATAGAACATTGAAAAAAATTAGTATCAATTGAGTATTTTGATATCTATTAAAAAATTTACAGTACATTACATATTAAGTAGTATAAGTACCCCCCCCCCTCTTAACTGTTCTATTTTTCTAACAAAAAAGCTCGGACAACTCTTGAAGCACTGATCTCAAAAATGTTTAACACTTTGTGAACAAGTTTCATAACTCCACTAATTGAAACCTAGAATTATTAGTTTATTTTTATTTTGTAAATATACACTTCTCCAAAAAATTAACGCACCACCTTAAAATTATAAAATATTTTGTTCTCCTTTTTTTGAATCCCCATTATAAATTAATTTGTGTAAGCCACTGGTATAAACTGTTTCTGGCAGCGCTTAAATTTATCGATATCTTTTTTCTAAGTTTATTTTTTTGATAACTACAAAAATAATTTGAAAAATAAGAAATAAACCAATGTAGTTCCCAAGTGTAAGGCACTTTCTTTAAATATTGTTTTTTAACAAAATTTATTAAATTTGTTTTTTCACTACTAGCCTCTAAACCTAACTTTATTGACTTTTGTTGAGGTAGTAAAGTTGTTCATTATTAACCAAGGTAGAAAAATACAGAGCCTACTTGATTATAACTAAATCTTAATCCATTTGACAGAATGTGAGGTTAACTTGTGCACAGCTGTCAAGTCATGTGAAACGGGAGTCGACAAACTAATATTTAAAAAAATAAAATGCCAGTAGTGAAGTAGTGAAAAAAATGCTATATGAGCCACGGTAGAAAAGTGTATTAATGTCTCGGATCCATTAAAGACCTCGAAGCTTCGCTTCTCGGTCTTTAATGGACCTCGACAATAATACCTCACTTTTCTACCTTGGCGCATAATTACTATTATTATAGAACGGCAAAATCGAAATTTGACTCTTAATGAACGTGCCGAAGTAGTAATACTACGGGAAGATGGCTGGAGCTACCGAAGAATAGGTCGTCGATTCAATATGAATCGTACAACCATCTCACGGGTACTACAAAGATTCCTAGGGACAGGAGATCATAACAGTCTTTTTTGTTTAACTAGCTGTTTAAAGAGCTTTCAAACGTGATGATTGTCCCGTGAAGAGGAAACTTTTACGGTTCGGAACTGGTATATCCTAGCATGCTAGGATATATGATTACTATACCATATATGATTATTATGAAAATGGACCTGTCCGAGCTTTTTTCTTATTATATGAAAAAAGAGAATTAAGAGGGGAGGTAACACTTATTCCGGCGCACTGCATAATTCTATATTTGAAAGTAAAATGGAATTTGTAAGGTCTGGCATATTCTTTTAATAATGTCAAATATAAGTGATGCTTTTGACCTCCTAAAAAATGTTAATATTGTAAATAGAAGGTCAATGCTTTGATGTGTTCTTAAATATTGTTTGAAATTTGGAAAAAATTTCAATATCTCAGAAATATTGAATTGTTAAATGGTTTTGAAGAAGTTACTATAGTTGTTTCGCCATCAGGAGAGAGTATTAAAATTATCGGAAACCAGTAAACCATGGGCGTACATTTATAGAATTATTATATAAATGTGGGAAATGGACAAGATTCTAGAAGTGACATTAGATGGACAAACCCTATTTACAGACGTGGGCCCCCGCTGCTGTAGTTTGCATACATAATTAGGTTTTAATACTCTCTCTTCTGATGGTGAAAGAACTATAAGTAAAAAAATTATTTTTTGATTATTTCTGTAAATATTGAATGTGTCATTTCAACTTTCAGCTGCCGTATCTCAAGAAAACAATGCTATTAAAATATGTCTTCTTTTATTTATTATTTATAAATAGATGTATTATTTAAAATCAAATTTTTAACAAAAATGGAAAAACTATCAATTTTGGCAACAGAAAAATATATTTATATCTCGTATATATATATAAAGCCTTACTTTTGTTTTATTATTGTAATTTATTGGCCTTTGTACTTCACACAATGATCCAAATTTGTTACAAATCAAGTTTAAAAAAATATTAATATTGGTCGTAGAAAGAACAAATTCCTAACATTTTCTATTGAAATTTTTCCTTCATTACTCATAAATAGATTGTTTACCAAACTTTTAGAAAAATGGAGCATTAATTTTAACCATAGAAAAATTTTTGGTAATTATTCGGAAGAGGGGACTGCCATTACAAACTCCCAAAAAATTTTTGGAAATCTTTCAAGGGAAAGGGTGAATGCAATGGTTATTCTCCCTTTCCCTTTCCGAATAATCACCAAATATTTAAAACTCGTGGTTCTATTACCACAATGACATTAATTTTCTCGTTAATCATTTTATTCTTAAATTAAGAATTATTTTAGTTCGATTATTTCTAAAGCGTGTTTTTTAGTTTTTTTGAACTATAATTTATTCTTTCGAATTAATCTGAGCGTTTGAAGTGGGTAAAAATCGAGTTTAAAGGTTGCATTATAAATGAAACACCCTATATTTTACTACTATATTGTATTGTCATCGGTGCTTGCCGAGTGTGCAAAATTTCGAATTAATCTGAGCGTTTAAAGTGACTAAAAATCGAGTGTAAAGGTTGCTTTATAAATTAAACACCCTATATATTTTTCAACACGAAAAACAAATATTTATTTTCAGCCGTGAACGGGATTAGAACCCGGTGAATCCGACGTCATCGAAGACCTGCGCCTTAGCCCGCTCGGCCAACGAACATACTTAAATTGTTTGGATATACTAACAGTAATAATCTAATAATAAGCCACTTGCTAGGAGAGTTACAAACAAGCTCACAAACTCACATACAAGTGAAGCTAATATAATCGTGTTAAAAAACATTAGTATTGGTCATAGAAGATATTTAAAGCTCGTGTGTACAATTAAAATATGTCTTTTTTTCTTTATTATATATAAATAAATGTATTTTTTAAATTAAATTTTACAACAAAAATGGAAAAACCATCAATTTTGCCAACAGAAAAATATATTTTTATATCTCGTATGTATATAAAGCTTTACTTTTATTTTATTTTTTTTATCTATAGACCTTTGTACTTCACACAATGATCCAAATTTGGAACAAATTAACTTCAAAAAAAATATTAGTATTGGTCAAAGAAAATTTCACACCTCTACTTTTTAACCAATAAGATGCCTTAATTTTAAAAAAATTTCGGAAATTTTTTCGAGGCGCCACGATATTTAAGTGGAAATTTTTTGACAGTTGAAAAGGTAAATTAAATTAAAATGTCAGGTTGGATTAATAATTTTTTTACAAATTATGGTGTGAAATTTTCTTACCGAATACCACGCAAGCTTAAATTATTCCTAGAAATTTTCTTTCGGGTACAAATATTTAAAGAAAATTATCAAAATATTCGTGCCGTCAAGAAAGTATCCGGAAATAATTTAAGCTCTTGTGATAAGTGAAAATATTTAAAGTTCGTGTGTACAATTTCCAAAGTTTATATTTATATTTTTTTAAGTAGATACAGTTTTAATCGAAATAAAATATTAAAATCCCGTTTGTTATTAATAATTTGTTTAATAACTATCACTCAAACTACACCTATAATTAAAAATGATTTATTTAGTTGCTTTCTTCGGAATGTTTTCCGCCTTTTTTTAAAACACTCTTTATTTGCCTGTCCTATCAAATCAGGTCATATCGAAAGTTGGTAATCAAAATTTCTTAGCCAAAATCCGTTCTAGAAAACTCATTTCATTTACCTCTGAAAAATGTGTCATCTATCCTTTATCCAATCCGATTTAAAGCAAATATAATTTTTCACAATCAAATCGTAATACACTGTTAATGAATAACCGTGATGAGTAAAAAAAAAATATCACTCGCGTGGTTGACCGTAACTAGAATGTCACCGCCGAATAAAACAGTTTGCGGCAACAGGTAAACTCGTCAACTGATTGTGTATGTTAGTCGGCTGCACCTACTACCACTTTACACGCCAGATAGGCGATTGTAATGATGAAAATGGTGGGGTCAACAGATCTTCTACTCTCGTTGCTTGTATTTATTATGTACAGGGTTGCTTACTGAACAATGCCAATTTTTTTATGAAAAACCAGCTGCTTAAAAAGTGATGACAAACTTTGCCAAAATCACTTATACAGGCTGTCTGGAAATTCTCCTGCCAAACGCAAACTACAAATACTATTAGACACTATAGAAGACACTTAAGAGACCCACAATATGAAGTTGTCAATGAACAGATAAATCTAGGGAGCTCTCCAGTACTACATTGTCTTCTTAAGTAACAATTGTTAAGATCAGCAGATATAGTTTTCCTTGGTTTCCTATATCATTGCACAGTTATACTCATCTTAAATGAGAAAAAGATATCCAGGATATCCTTATAGGGCTAATAATACGTAAGCATTAATCACAAGATAGGTCACTAATTGATCTAGTGATAAGCAAAATTGGTATTGGTCTTGAGAAAAAACAAGATCAAGACCAAGATTATCATTAGACTAGCAAGACCGAGACAGAAGGAAAAAGAACAAGACCAATACCAAGACCGGATATGCCAGACAAAGACCAAATACACAAGACTGCTCCGGACACGTTCCAGGTTCAATTCAGAATTTTCCCGGAACTACCCACCTCTAGAATACATAAGAACACATAAGAAAACAAAAGGGAAAACATTATTGTGATAAATCGTCTTTCTCATATTTTAGGTTGTTTGATATTTCAATAAAATAAAGTATTTTGTTAGTTAATAATAATTTGTAAATTATTTTAAATTTACAATTATGACCATGTTAAAGAAAATAAGTCAGATAAAATGACCCAGACCAAGACTGGATGCACAAGACCAAGACTAAATAAGCATGACCAAGACCATGACCAAGAACAAGAACAAGAACAAGAACAAGAACAAGAACAAGAACAAGAACAAGAACAAGAACAAGAACAAGAACAAGACCAAGACCGGATATGCCAGACAAAGACCAAATACACAAGACTGCTCCGGACACGTTCCAGGTTCAATTCAGAATTTTCCCGGAACTACCCACCTCTAGAATACATAAGAACACATAAGAAAACAAAAGGGAAAACATTATTGTGATAAATCGTCTTTCTCATATTTTAGGTTGTTTGATATTTCAATAAAATAAAGTATTTTGTTAGTTAATAATAATTTGTAAATTATTTTAAATTTACAATTATGACCATGTTAAAGAAAATAAGTCAGATAAAATGACCCAGACCAAGACTGGATGCACAAGACCAAGACTAAATAAGCATGACCAAGACCATGACCAAGAACAAGAACAAGAACAAGAACAAGAACAAGAACAAGAACAAGAACAAGAACAAGAACAAGAACAAGAACAAGAACAAGAACAAGAACAAGACCAAGACCGGATATGCCAGACAAAGACCAAATACACAAGACTGCTCCGGACACGTTCCAGGTTCAATTCGCAATTTTCCCGGAACTACCCACCTCTAGAATACATAAGAACACATAAGAAAACAAAAGGGAAAACATTATTGTGATAAATCGTCTTTCTCATATTTTAGGTTGTTTGATATTTCAATAAAATAAAGTATTTTGTTAGTTAATAATAATTTGTAAATTATTTTAAATTTACAATTATGACCATCTTAAAGAAAATAAGACAGATAAAATGACCCAGACCAAGACTAAATAAGCATGACCAAGACCATGACCAAGAACAAGAACAAGAACAAGAACAAGAACAAGAACAAGAACAAGAACAAGAACAAGAACAAGAACAAGAACAAGAACAAGACCAAGACCGGATATGCCAGACAAAGACCAAATACCCAAGACTGCTCCGGACACGTTCCAGGTTCAATTCGCAATTTTCCCGGAACTACCCACCTCTAGAATACATAAGAACACATAAGAAAACAAAAGGGAAAACATTATTGTGATAAATCGTCTTTCTCATATTTTAGGTTGTTTGATATTTCAATAAAATAAAGTATTTTGTTAGTTAATAATAATTTGTAAATTATTTTAAATTTACAATGATGACCATCTTAAAAAAAATAAGACAGATAAAATGACCCAGACCAAGACTGGATGCACAAGACCAAGACTAAGACCATGACCAAGAACAAGATCAAGAACACGAACAAGAACAAACTTCTCAGCCTCTCCAGTCTCTTGAAAATAAAGAAATGATGGTAGAGGAGGAAATTTCTGGCAGTCCCCTTGAAGAAATGATATACAGTGTGGAAACCACTCATGGAATAAAATTCTTTATGTCATTATTTTAGAAAATTATAAAAAATTCCGAGACACTTCAACTTTTGAATTGAGTTGTGCGTTATGTAAACATAAATTTAAATGTACAGGTTGATTCACGCAAGTATGCCATAGTCGGTGTTGTTTTTTTTTTAATGAAACACCCTGTATATTTGCATATTTTTGAAATCCCCCTAATGAACCGATTTCAACAAACTAAATAATGTATGGTCAATTATGAATTATACTGGGTGAAATTTTTATTTTTACAGTTATTAAACACATAAATAAAATACCTGATGTATTTGATTTTAATACATTAAAATAAATGCTCAAAATGTTCTCCACCTAGTTGTTGGCAATAGCACAGTCTCCTATAGAACTCCTCCTTAACTTTGTTTAAATATTCCGTATTTCTGTAGTTATCCTGTCTTTGAGGTCTACAATGCTAGTTGGTTGTGTTGCATATACTTTGTTCTTGAGATAACCCCACAGAAAAAAATCTAACGGCGTAAGGTCTGGCGATCTAGCTGGCCACTCGATAGTACCTCTTCGTCCAATCCATTTATTGGGGAAGATTTCATCTAAATAAGTTCTTACCATTAAAGCATAATGGGGTGTTGCCCCGTCTTGCTGGAACCAAACATTTTCATTCGGTAAGCTAGGATCTATTGCGTTGGGATATAAGTTTGCCAACGCAGGAATAACTTCATTTCTAAGCATATTTAAATATTTTTCAGCTGTCAAATTTCCATCTATAAATATAGGACCAATAATATGGTCGCCTATGATACCGACCCAAAGGTTCACCTTTTGAGGGTACTGCGTATGTGTCTCACGCATCCAATTAGGATTCTCTGCTGACCAATATCTACAGTTCTGTCGGTTTACCTCTCCATTCAATGTGAATGTTGGTTCGTCAGAAAAAAGAATGGTACCAAGAGCTATCTCATTTCTGTTCAGCTTATTCATCAATCTTTCGCAGAAATCCATTCTACGATCTGGATCGTCTTCTGTTAACTCCTGCACAAAAGTTAATTTGTAGGGATGAAGTTTTTCTTTATGAAGACATCTTAGAACAGTTGTATGACTAACATTATTTTCACGGGCAATTTGACGTGTACTTGAAGTTGGATTCTCTTCGACACTTAACAAAATATCCACTTTCTCATCATCTTCAACGAAGTGTGGTTTTCTTTGCAATGGTTTGACATGTCCAAGTTCTCTGAATTGTGCATGAATATTAGACACAGTACTTTGTGAAATATTAGGCAATTCGGGATATCTGTGATTAAATAAGTTTGCCACTTCAACTTGACTTCTGCAGTTATCCCCGTACCCGATCATCATTAAAATCTCAATTCGGTGAGTCTCAGTTAAATATTTCATTGTTATGTCGACAAGGAAAGAGTGTTTGACAAAGATTTTACTTTTTCAGTATAAACTGTCAACACGTCAACAACTGACAGAATAGAAAACAATCCACATTATTTACCGATTTTGTCTAGTTATTGGCGTTTTTAGGCAATTTTTAGGTATTTATGATAAAATTCATGGGCGTAGCAGGTTTTGTTTAATATACAAATACGTTTAATAATTAGTTAGTTTAGATTTTTGATAAATCCATATTTAGCTAATTTAAAAAAGTACCAATATTTCAAGTGTAATAAATTATTAATTTTAAAATTTCACCCTGTATAATTCATAATTGACCATACATTATTCAGTTTGTTGGAATCGGTTCATTGAGAGGATTTCAAAAATATGCAAATATACAGGGTGTTTCATTAAAAAAAAAACAACACCGACTATGGCATACATGCGTGAATCACCCTGTACATTTAAATTTATGTTTACATAGCGCACAACTCAATTCAAAAGTCGACGTGTCTCGGCATTTTTTATAATTTTCTAAAATAATGACATAAAGAATTTTATTCCATAAGTGGTTTCCACACTGTATATTATAAATACTGATGTTGAAAACCTGCGACTGCAACTGCAAAAAAGCCCCAAAAGGACAAACCAATACCAGTCCAGGAATATATCCCAACCCACTCTAATATAAAAACTAAGACTAAAAAGTGTTTTAGAAAGAAAGGGGAAATTACAGATGCTTTGAAGGAGTATTCTTCTCCAACAGAAACTTTTTCGAATAGCATTAATAACGTTGCTGTCAGCATAATTAGGCTGGCAGACTCAAATTTTGCTACAGCAGAAGCTTTAAGAGATAAATAATCTTAATTCTGTGCATTTTATTATTAATATATCGTTATAGGTACTTTGATGTTTTTTATGTCATATAAAATGTAAAAATATTTTTAAATTGACCTTCACCCATGTGAAATGGATTGCTCTGATCCCTTAAATTTCTCTGAATAATTCTGACTCGATATTTATGCGCGAGTTTAATTAGAGATTTACTATATACATTTTGAATCGACACAGAGACTTGGACAAGAATTCAGCTAGTAGAATTCGTGTGATTTTGAAAATTAATGACAGGTGTTTTTATCACGGTTTTTCTACGTTTTTGAGATATAAAAAAGGACTGCTAGTGATGGTAAACGAAGCTGTGTTGGAGAGAGCTCTCTGAAAGTTTTGGTGTTGACGGGATAAAACCTGAGGTGAGTAAATCTCTATTCGTTACCGGTCAATTTTGTATTTTCGCTAATTTGGCATCTTCTTAATTAAAACCAGATTTCAAGCCATATTTTTGGGGTAAATTGAACAGTCCTAAAGCTTAACTCTCCTCACAGGAGCTCTCGAAGATAGATCCATAACAGCGGATCGAACAGACGGATCAGCAAGTCCAAGAATGTCCAAGACTTGGTCTTGCTTTACTCATCGCTAGGTCTAGCCAAAATATTAAACATCAAGTAGGCATCACACAAAATTATCTTCTGTCATTCTAATGATGATATGTAAATATCGAAATAATTATCGGGGGTAATATCCCTAGTGCATTTAATTTTTCCGGAAAAATTCGAAAAATTCGGAAAAACGAGTTTCTAAGTAATCTGTTTTAACAAATAGCATGAGCGAGAGTGGTTTTAAAAATCCGAGTCGAAGACGAGGATTTTTCCACTTTTTTCCACTTTCGGAAAAATTAAATGCACGAGGGATATTTGGTAAGATTATTTCTTGAGTTAAATAAACATTTTATTTTAATACAATATTTTTACAAGGCAACATGCAATTTGCATGAAATTTTTTCGATTTTTTTTCCGGAAAAACTGCTGACAGCTAAGTTGACAGTTAAGAAATTTTTCCACTTAAAATTTATATTTGATATACCAATTCTTGATAGCGATTGGTAAAAATTAATAGGAAGGAAATAATCACTTATAATATCACAAGAGCTTAAATTATTTCCGGAAATTTTCTTGAGGGCACGAATATTTTGAAAATTATTAATATTAATTAATTTACTTAAAATATTTGTGCCCGAAAGAAAGTTTCCAGGAATAATTTAGGCTTGCGTGGTATTCGGTAAGAAAATTTCACACCATAATTTGAAAAAGTTGTAAAATTCTTATAGAAATTTTGCATTATTCACAGGTATATCTACATTATTTAATGGTTGTAGATCATAAGTTTACCTTTTCAACTTTTCCACCTGAATATCGTGGCGCCTCGAAAAAATTTCCGGAAATTTTAATTTTTATAGTTTCCATGGTAACTTGTCAAAATTGAGGCATCTTATTGGTTAAAAAGTAATCTCTCTAGTGCTTGAATTATTGCCGGAAATTTTTTGAGTATATCAATTTTTTTTTAAATTCATGTAAGAGTAAAATTTCCCGCAATTAATTCAAGTATGTGGGGGATTCGGAATTATTTAAAAGCCAAATATCTATTTAGACGTCATTATCGTTATTTGAACTGTCATTAACAATGTGTGGGTTTTTTACTGTGAAAAGAAATGTCGCGATTTGGAAAGGAAACTACAGAGTTAATTAGAAAAGAGGTGGAAAACAATTTCTGACATTTACTGTTTTATGATTCTGTCTAAACGTTCCTTAATGTTCATGGCATAACAATTATTTAATGACACTTATGACATCCAGACAACTAACCTATAATTTATAGCAATATTCTGCAAGACAATTTTTTTTGAAATTTTAATCCAATAGATAGGTATGAAATATTCAACAAAATCTCATCAGAATCAAGGTAAATCCTCTTTAATTATACCTTCTCATTTATGAATTTAAATAAACAATAACATTTTACAATGATTTAATTATTGCATTCAATTTTACTGCCTGCAGCGAAACACTTTAGACTACTAGGTGGGGATGTTAAAAGATAATCGATTTTTATATAAACCGATTATTATTTTCTTATAATCGATTATTAGTTATCGATTTTTATATTAATATTAATCGATTTTTATATTAATATAAATCGATTTTTAGTAAATCGATTTTATAAATTACGTGTTTAAATCGATTTTCGGAAACGGCTCGGAAACGGCAATTATTGACCATATTGACTGTTTTTCAAAATTAGTGACCATTTTTCCAAATTTTTGATAATTATTGACCATTTTTCAAAATGATGACAGTTTTTAACCATTTTTGACAGTTTTTGACAATAATTGTCCATTTTTAACAGTTTTTAACAATAATTGACAATTTTTAACCATATTTGATAGTTTTTGACCATTTTTGAAAGTTTTTCAAAATTTTATACCATTTTTGATAATTATTGACAATTATGGACCATTTTTCCAAATTTTTGACCATATTTCAAAGTTTTTGACAATTTTTCAAAAACTTTAACAATTTTCAACTATTTTTGACCATTTTTAATAGTTTTTGACAATTATTGGCCAATTTTCAAAATTTTTGACAATTTTTCAAAAATTTTAATAATTTTTCCAAATTTTTGACCATTTTTCAAATTTTTTTAAAAGTTTTTGACAATTATCGACCATTTTTGATAATTATTGACCATTTTTGACAATAATTGAAAATTTTTGACCATTTTTCAAAATTTTAACGATTATTGACAATTTTTTGCAGTTTTTGACAATTATTGACCATTTTTGACAATTTTTGACAAAAATTTTCCATTTTCAACAGTTTTTGACAATAATTGACAATTATTGACCATATTTCAAAATTTTTGACAATTTTCATATAATTTTATTTGATTTTTAATCTGATAAATTGTTAATGAATGAATCTCATAGGTTTATTATCGGACTATGAAAAGCATGTACTTTTTAAAATAATACAAAAAAAAACGATTTTTTCGCAGAAATCGATTTATTTTTTATTAAAATCGATTTTTGAACAATCGATTAATTTTGAATAAAGAAAAATCGATTTTTATTTAATCGTCGATACTATCTTCTCTACCAATTTACCACATTCATTATAATTATCGTTTTTATATTGTTGCAAAGTCACCAACTCAAAGCCGGCCCTGTCTCTCGACTGTAAATTTTTGGTGGCTGCGCTCCTTTCGAGAACATTCTCGAAAAGACGCTTTGTTTATGCATAGGACGAGCGCGGAAGTTCAAGAATCTTCCAGAATTGATAAAGACTTGTAACATGTCTATCGACCTGTTTCGATTTTACAGAATAAATCCTTTTAATTAGCGCTCGTCGTCACTAGCCACATCCAATTATAGTTCTGTGACCCCAAACTCTTCTACCCCGAACGTAAGACAATTGACGCCTGCCAACGGACAACGCCTCGTTAAACAGCCTTTTCGTTATCGTCTGCCTAAAGAGGCACATCGTCTTTCGCTATCTTTCATATCCCAAGTACCTATCTTATGAATTTTGCTGTGGTAAGTCCAAAATCATAATCTATAATTAATAAGCTTCTTCTAAAGTACTGTCTGATATAATTTTCGTATGCATTCTTTATTTTTTTACAGAGATAGACGAAATTAAATTCAACACGTGGTCATAAACTGTTCTTTTATACTAATATGGTAGTTTTAAGCCAAATATTTTTTTTATAATTCACTGTTTTACTTTTATACAAACATTTTCAAGCTTTTTCAGTTGCGAAATAACTCTTAATTATAAAATAACATTGTTATAAATTACCGGTAACCTATAAAATATTCTTTCGTAACGCCAGTGCCGGTCTCATATATTTCCTAAGCACGATATTTTTTCATATAACTAAATAAATAACTTTTTGCTATCATAAGTTTCTTTCGGATCATTAGTATATTTTTTTATTTAGCCGATAATTGCTATTTTTACTGTTTTAACATGGGACATATAATGTTGGAAAGCTTTCAGTAAATTTAATCAATTTTTTGACTTTCAAATAACTGCCTTCCTTTTCTTTAACCTGAAAAGCTGACCAACATAATGTGCCATTACATTCAAGTTCCTACATATCCCTGATCCACTTGTACTTCTAGGTAAGCACAGCCCCTAGGCGAGAATATAAGCCAAGAATTTAACGCCGAGAATATAACCCTAGGCTAGAATATAACGCTGAGGATATAAACCGGAGAATATAACCCCAAGAATATAGCCAAGGATACCGCCCTAGCTCAAACTACCGCCCTAGAACAGAACTCATCAGTCCGGATCAAGACCTGACTTCTTCTCCAGGAAACCACTTCATCTAAGCTAAGTACCTATAAAAGTACAAATTCCTTTAGTAAATTCCGTTGTTCATTTCCTGTGGCAGAATAAATTGTAAATTTGTTTTTAATTCTTTTTTTATTAAAATCCTCAACTATAAAAGTTGAGGGAGATACCGCCCGGGGTCACTTTTCTTTATTAACTTTTATCTAAATTCTACAAGGCGTTTCTACCTTTTCCGCCTTAGTTTTCTTAGTATTTTTATCGTTAAAAAGGTAGTGGCGCCCTCAATTTTTACAACCCTTCTGTTATCCCTGTGTGACATAAACTTGGGGTCGAATCACCCTTGAGAGGAGTCTCTAGCCGGAGCCCTTCGAGCTGGTGCCCTGTGAGGTACTACTTTTACCGTTACAAATTGGCGCCCATTGTTTTTGTTGCACAGTGTAACAGTTGGGTTGGAAGGATTTTAGTTTTTTTATTTTTGCATATTCTCTTTAAAATTTTTTCTTATCGTTCAATTTAGAATTTTTGCTTCCAACTAACTTTTTTTAAAAAAAATTCACTTTTTCAAGTAACCATCTTGTACCGACCCTGGACGTTTTTTTTTAATTTTATCTTAACTACCTGCCTTATTTACAATATATATTTTGGTCTACGATAACGAATATTCTCTGGGTTTATTTTTTTAAGAGATAACGTAGTGTAGCACAATCTTTTGTTGTTCCGAAACGGAATTTTGTTATTGATTTTTTTTAGGAAAGGTGAATTACATCTGATTTGTTTGCAATGTTGCCACGTTTCAAGTAAATTCTTAAGGTGTCTGTTTTCTGATAAGTTGTTATATTTTATGTAGCCGCATAGTAAAATTATCTTTTTCAGTTGAATTGTGTCTGGTTACACAAACTGAAATATCTTGCCGTTTGTATCTTGTTCAGTTGAATTGTGTCGAGTTACACAAACTGAAATATCTTATCTTACCTATTGTTAATCAAGTGCAGTGTTGCCAAAGTAACAATTTATCTTTAAACTCTCTTACTTTTTCTTGTCTAAAAATGTTAATATAAAGTGCAGTGTTGCCAAATTAACAATTTATCGTTAACTATAAATATTTTGCAGTTCAGTTTTTTTGACGACAGAGAGATTGTGATGTGCTACAAAAATTTTAATATCAATTTATGATACATTTTTGATCTTGATTAGCTATACATTTATATACTGATAGTTTTTATGGAGTTATTATGCAACATTTTTATTACTACGTATGACTTGTTGAAAATATAGTACGGTTTTGTTTATTTTAATTGACATCTATCGGCAATAAGTATTTGTTGTTTTTATATCTACAGTCATTCACATACATACAGTTTCCATATCTATATCTCGTTGCCAGGCATTTATGTTCACTCGGATTTTAGATCCTTTGCTTTCGCTAGTGCTATTTGATTAGTACTGTTGATTTAGATACCGTCTTTTATTCTTTTTCTCTCATTTTAAATATTTTCAAGATGCTGGCCAATCACTTCAAGTCACTTACTTCAGAGGCCGTTCCATTCTTTTGGAGTTTCGCTATCGTTCTCCTAAAAAAACGGTACAATTGTGTTTTAGTTCATTATCGTTTCCTTCCTTACTTTAGGCAACCGTGCCATTCTTTTGGAGTTTCGCTATCGTTCTCCTAAAAAACGGTACAATTGTGTTTTTAGTTCATTATCGTTTTCGTTTTCTTCCTTACTTTAGGCAACCGTGCCATTCTTTTGGAGTTTCGCTATCGTTCTCCTAAAAAACGGTACAATTGAGTTTTAGTTGACCATTATTTTTATTATTTCCGTTTTCGTTTTCTTCCTTACTCTAGGCAACCGTGCCATTCTCTTGGAGTTTCGCTATCGTTCTCCTACAAAAACGATACACTAGAGTTGTTTTTGCTCTCCTTTTTCCGTTTTCTTTCTTTTAGGCAACCGTGTTACTTACCGTCCCGATTACTCAACCCATACTCAACTTGGTTCCCAACCATTTTTACCCTCCGCGTAGAAAAGGAAGTAGACCAAGCTACATTGGAGTTTATACCGTTCTCCGAACAAAACGGATCCTTTTCTTATCCCGCATTTCATTCATTCTGTTACAAAACATAAAAATACCGGCTAGACACCTTGAGAGCTCTCCATTGCGGAAATGGATTTTAAGTCATTCAAATTTTTGGTCCCCCTTTTTGTTATATGTCCTTTTGTTGCCCCGAGTTTTCCTACCGTTTCTCAAACAAATAAACGGTCAATTTTGCTTTTTATAACTAACGTAGAGTCTCGATTGACGTACCGTAAGACGTTAGGCCCCAATTGGACTGGGTTGGCCTTTGCTGAGTGGCGGATTGCGCTCGGTTTACAAACATAATAGGTTTGAAAAATGACTGCTTAGTCGCTCTTTCTCTTCACCCTGGCTTCTATAGCAACCTCTTCCTTTTCTTTGCCTTCAATGGCAGTACTTCCGTAGCTTTTAGTGTTTTTTCCTTATTTTACCAGATTGGCCACACTCTTGTAGAGTTCTGGACAGATATACCGTATTCCCTGACAGAGTCATGGGTGTAATTTTAGTAACAATACCTTTGTTCGATTTAACAAAGAGAGCATATCAACGGACTGAATGCATGTAGCTGGAATGACTTTCGGATCGATGACCAATGGCTACTGTGGACGCTAACTGGCAACCTCACCGAATGTCGATCGCGCTGCTGTTTTTGCCCTCTTCCTGTGCTCTCGGCGTATAAACCAGAATACCTTTTTGTCCGATCACGTGATAAGAATCTATCGTCTTTCTTCTTATAATGTCGCCACAAACCATTCCTATCTTCACACGCCCTTATTTCGACCTTGATTTACTTTTCAGAATCACTCCATATATCTTCAATTCTCTTTTACCGAAAACCATTCAAAGTAAGTATCTATGTATTTCTTTCTCTCCCTTAACATACCTTTTGAGTTGCCGTATTGTGATACTTGTGAACTACCTACCGTTATCGTATATTTTAGAACCGTTCCTTGTGGAACACTATAAGTGTTGTCGCCCTGCCAATAATCTTTGCTAAGTCAAGTAGTATTTCACCCCTGGTGACGTCATTATGACAAATCTTTACTCTTTGCTCGGTGAAAATTAGGCTGATTTACGAATTAATTATAATTCCGACGGAATTGCATTCTAAATCAATTTTAGGCTGACATCACTCACCGTGTTTATTTTTGTCCCTCCCGGAGACATTGGTTTGGTATTTCCTGGAATTTTTCGCTCTGCGTATCTGAGATCCCAGCGTTTTATCAAAACAGACCCTACCGTACCTTATCTTATCGTTTCGCCTGCACTGAGAAATTATCGCACCCTATCGTTACCTTTCGTTCTCAGTGTGTGCTTTGTCTTATACGATGACATAACTACATGATAATCACAAGATGACAAAACTGCCTTACCTTACCTTTGACAATTGCCTTACCTTTACCTTTGACAATTGCCTTACCTTACCTAAGATACATAGATTTTGCAATGACACTTCACCCCTCCTTTTATCTTATTAAGCCCATTTTTCACAAAAAAAAATAATTCTTCGAATCATTTTTTTCCCGGAGGAGAGGGGGTGTAACATGTCTATCGACCTGTTTCGATTTTACAGAATAAATCCTTTTAATTAGCGCTCGTCGTCACTAGCCACATCCAATTATAGTTCTGTGACCCCAAACTCTTCTACCCCGAACGTAAGACAATTGACGCCTGCCAACGGACAACGCCTCGTTAAACAGCCTTTTCGTTATCGTCTGCCTAAAGAGGCACATCGTCTTTCGCTATCTTTCATATCTCAAGTACCTATCTTATGAATTTTGCTGTGGTAAGTCCAAAATCATAATCTATAATTAATAAGCTTCTTCTAAAGTACTGTCTGATATAATTTTCGTATGCATTCTTTATTTTTTTACAGAGATAGACGAAATTAAATTCAACACGTGGTCATAAACTGTTCTTTTATACTAATATGGTAGTTTTAAGCCAAATATTTTTTTTATAATTCACTGTTTTACTTTTATACAAACATTTTCAAGCTTTTTCAGTTGCGAAATAACTCTTAATTATAAAATAACATTGTTATAAATTACCGGTAACCTATAAAATATTCTTTCGTAACGCCAGTGCCGGTCTCATATATTTCCTAAGCACGATATTTTTTCATATAACTAAATAAATAACTTTTTGCTATCATAAGTTTCTTTCGGATCATTAGTATATTTTTTTATTTAGCCGATAATTGCTATTTTTACTGTTTTAACATGGGACATATAATGTTGGAAAGCTTTCAGTAAATTTAATCAATTTTTTGACTTTCAAATAACTGCCTTCCTTTTCTTTAACCTGAAAAGCTGACCAACATAATGTGCCATTACATTCAAGTTCCTACATATCCCTGATCCACTTGTACTTCTAGGTAAGCACAGCCCCTAGGCGAGAATATAAGCCAAGAATTTAACGCCGAGAATATAACCCTAGGCTAGAATATAACGCTGAGGATATAAACCGGAGAATATAACCCCAAGAATATAGCCAAGGATACCGCCCTAGCTCAAACTACCGCCCTAGAACAGAACTCATCAGTCCGGATCAAGACCTGACTTCTTCTCCAGGAAACCACTTCATCTAAGCTAAGTACCTATAAAAGTACAAATTCCTTTAGTAAATTCCGTTGTTCATTTCCTGTGGCAGAATAAATTGTAAATTTGTTTTTAATTCTTTTTTTATTAAAATCCTCAACTATAAAAGTTGAGGGAGATACCGCCCGGGGTCACTTTTCTTTATTAACTTTTATCTAAATTCTACAAGGCGTTTCTACCTTTTCCGCCTTAGTTTTCTTAGTATTTTTATCGTTAAAAAGGTAGTGGCGCCCTCAATTTTTACAACCCTTCTGTTATCCCTGTGTGACATAAACTTGGGGTCGAATCACCCTTGAGAGGAGTCTCTAGCCGGAGCCCTTCGAGCTGGTGCCCTGTGAGGTACTACTTTTACCGTTACAGACTAAATGTACGCGGGTTTTTGAGTGAGTTAGTTGACAGACAGATTACAAAAGTTCTTAGAAATCGGACAGTGAATAAAGTAAAAATAAATTAGAACTATTATACCGAGTGTAAATAAATTATTAGACATTAAGTAAAGTGTGTATATATATTAAGTTTAATACAGTGTGTGTTTCTATAAATAAATCCATAGTAATTAGCCATAGTAGTGTGTATAATTTTATCCCATACATAAAAAATATTTAAATAAATAAC
Organism: Lochmaea crataegi; assembly: GCA_947563755.1. Classification (NCBI taxonomy): domain Eukaryota; kingdom Metazoa; phylum Arthropoda; class Insecta; order Coleoptera; family Chrysomelidae; genus Lochmaea; species Lochmaea crataegi. Next base: position 17,269,113 of record OX387428.1, read on the forward strand.
AAAAACATCACAATATGATGACACCATCCGTATTCTACTAGGATTTTTGATTATCATACTAGCATGTTCTGTGAGCCTAAATAAACCATTCGATTGCAGTATTTTCGAATACTTTATCAGACGGACACGGAAAAAATAAAATTTTCTTTCAAAAAAGCAGTTTATCGAGAACATCAACGAAATTGGATATGAAAATAAAACTAAGAGCACAACAACAAAGTTTAAATAAATTTTTTCGTGATTAATTAAAAGTACATTCAGGAGAAATCTATTAACATTATTAAGTATTTGTAACTTGAATTTAACACTTTCTTTTATTTATTCAACTACTAATTTTTTTCTTCAGCGCCGAATTGCGAAATTGTGACATTGAAACTGTACAAGAATAATTTCGCAACAATGAAAAAAAAATTGCTAGAAAACCAACAATCAAATCCGTGCCAACGCACACAATAAGGTTGGTACAAGAAGAAATAATCGATAATTATGTATCATTTCGGACCAAGTTAATAAAAATTATTATTTATACAAGCATTAATGACAATATCAAACAATTCTTTTAATAGTAATTTTTAAGTTTATTAACCTCTTTAGTATAAAAATATTTTTTTTAAATATTTTTATGGAATTCACTGATACAGAAATATTTTCCATCTACCTATGCCGACACCCGTTTTAACTACAGAGGCTTTATCAGGAGCCCATACTAAGAGCTAGAGGCGGCTGAGGTACTATCATTCTGTATGAGGAGCTAAAAGCTGATGACTTAAGGGGGCAACGAGATATAGCTTTAACAATAAGTTCCAAATCACTATACCAGGTAGGGAAGACTGGGAGAAAGGTGTGCCCATACAGGCTAAGGCAACCTGGTATAAGGACGGCTCCAAGACAGAAGTACCACTTCGTTGAAGAAATTAAAAGACAGGAAAGGACATACTGTTCAGTTGCCATCTTCTCCGACAGCGAAATAATGGAGGCACTTGATTCCATAGAGGTCAATTCTAAGCTAGTATGGGATTGTATACCATATTAGCCATACACCTACTTACACAGTCAATTGAAAAGTGCTACGAGCATGACATAGATCTACATGTACTATTCATTGACTTTCCGTGAAACGCCATGGCGGGTGGGAAAGCAATACTGTTGCTGAACTTTACATCGAAAATTCGAAAGAACAAAAGAAAAAAATTACAGAAGCAATTTTTGGTGCCAACAACCAAACAGGATTACAAGTAGTAATTGATCTTTCACCATTTATAATAAATTGTTTTGTACTTATAGTTATGCATTTTGAATAAACTTTTTTGATCTCACCATTACATGTTTTTCATATAAAATTTCATTAAGGGACTAAGTATCATAATGAGCTTCCTTATGTCATCAAAATTGACTGACATAACGTTGTCATTATGACATGCCATCAGATAAAACAATTTTTTTGGTATTGATTGTTAATTTAAAAATTTGAAAAAATAATGGTGTATCCTGCACACTTTAAAGTATTCATTGCCGTTGGGAAATTCTTAAAGTTAATTTTTCAACAAGTTAGGCAATTGTTAATTAACAAAATGTTCTTGAACTCCCTTGTTTATTGTAAACTAAAAAAATGTTTGTCTTAAAATTGCCTTAAAAATGTTTCGCGTCGTGGAGCCCTTCCTAAATCAGTTTCTATATATAATTATATAGAATTTAATACTTTTATAAAATAAGTACAGTACGCCATTGGTACGTTTATGACAGATATCGGCCATGTTTCCTCACCCTTTACCGATGCCGCGTAGCTTAAGATAGACTTGCCAAACTATACATGCTTAACAAGATCACGTCATAGAACTTTAAAAAATTCAATTACTTTGTTTATAATAATTTTTTCAAGTTAACAATAACATTTTTTGATAAATGTATTACTTCTTATAAACAAAGTATGACACCCATATTGATGGAGTTATGAAATAAAACCGTTTAATAATCCGCCATTTTGGATTTACAATGATACTGAATATATTAAATTGTATTGTCATCAGAACTAAAGGTGTGTACCAAATACCAGATCAATCTGACAACAGGAAAGAGGTAAAATTTCAATTACTAAATTTGACCCAAACAAACAAACAATAAAATAACAAACAGGACAAGCTAAATTAAACCGTTTAATAACAAAAACACCGTGTAAATTGAAAAGTAATTTTATTTCATTTTATTGCACGCCTTTGGCTTTTAGGAAAAACTGTATGCAATAATAATCAATATTTATTAAAACTATATCCTTAATACATCATCTTTCCAAGATAATCTTGAAACTTTTTGCACTTTACAAGTTTAATTTTTTCTAAAAACACTATGATGAAATGGGTCAACATTTTGGGAGGTTAAAATATATATAAAAACATTTTTTTTTACATAGTGACCTCGCTTCGACGCCTCTGACTAAGTCAGTAAAGTTCTCACAGGTGTAGTTTTGTTTACCTTGTCTCCTATTGCATATTCTTCCTGTTAATACTTTACTTAAACTTAAGTTTAAACAAATTTTGTTTACCAAGTACCGCAGACTACGGAGAATTTTTGTAAACAAATTGATAATATCAATTTTACCAAGGAAATTATCAAAAATACCACGAGTGCTTCAAATTTTATCGATAATTTTTTCTTTTCCATGAAAATTTGTTTATTTGGAAAAATATTAAAACAAACCGATTGATAAAATCACGAGTCCGTTAGGACGAGTGATTTTATCTAAACTCGGTTTGTTTGAATGTTTTTGCCTCAAATAAACAAGTTTGAGCGATGAAAATAAAAAAATTATTTGATTAAATTTGAAGAACGAGTTGTATTTGGGAAGATTATTTTTACAACTTTTGACGATTATTGACCATTTTTGACAATTATTGACCATATTGACTGTTTTTCAAAATTATTGACCATTTTTCCAAATTTTTGATACTTATTGACCATTTTTCAAAATGATGACAGTTTTTAACCATTTTTAACAGTTTTTAACAATAATTGACAATTTTTAACCATATTTGATAGTTTTTGACCATTTTAGAAAAATTTTCAAAATTTTATACCATTTTTGATAATTATTGACAATTCTGGACCATTTTTCCAAATTTTTGACCATATTTCAAAGTTTTTGACAATTTTTCAAAAACTTTAACAATTTTCAACTATTTTTGACCATTTTTAATAGTTTTTGACAATTATTGGCCAATTTTCAAAATTTTTGACAATTTTTCAAAAATTTTAATAATTTTTCCAAATTTTTGATCATTTTTCAAAATTATTGACCATTTTTCAAAATTTCAACAATTTTTGACAATAATTGTCCATTTTTGACAGTTTTTGACTATTTTTGATAGTTTTTGACAATTATTGACCATTTTTCAAAATTTTTGACAATTGACCATTTTTCAAATTTTTTAAAAATTGAGAATTTTTGACCATTTTTCAATTTTTTTTCAAAATTTTTGACAATTACCGACCATTTTTCAAAATATTCAAAGGTAATACCACGAGTGCTTCAAATTTTATCGATAATTTTTTCTTTTCCATGAAAATTTGTTTATTTGGCAAAAATATGAAAACAAACCGATTGATAAAATCACGAGTCCGTTAGGACGAGTGATTTTATCTAAACTCAAAAATTATTTGATTAAATTTGAAGAACGAGTTGTATTTGGGAAGATTATTTTTTTCAACAATTTAAAAGAATTTTGCTTTATTTTTTCATTTTATCATTTTATTGAATTCAAAGAATACATAAGCTAACTGGAAATATAATCAACTTTTTGAATCAATAATGACAAATTCAAAGTAAAATTTTGACGTTTCAATGTAAACAAGGTATTATCGATGAGGAAGCAGTTTTATCAGTATAATACCGAATGATTGGCTGGAATAATGTATTGCTATTGGTTAAAACCACCAACATGTCAGATTTTGACAAGTGGAAAAAATAATCATTTTACTTTTAATAGACATTTTTTGGATTCCATTTTATTCATCAAAAAAAGATTAGAGAAATTAGAATTATTCTTAGCATTTTTGACGCACACTATATTATTTTCTTACTGCAATCGAATATGCAGAATGGTGCCTGCAGCTCAGCTTCAGTTACGGCCACAGCGCGCGGTACTGGTTCTTGAAGTATTTAGAAAACTATACAGGGTGTTTCCAAAGTAATATGAAATATTGATGTGAGCGATTCGTCATTCAATTTTAAGGCGAAAAGTATCTCTAAACATGTGTGATAAGTTTTGTCGTTAATGAGAAAAGGGTTGTAACGTTAATTTCGTTCACTTTACTTTCCTCTATTTAATTAAATAAATTATCGTATGGGCGGCGAATAGCCAGTCCTTTCTCATACCCAACACCGAGAAATGTTTCAAGGCTGAATATATTTGCTGTGGACGAGAGTCGAAATCAACGTTTCTATACGGGCCGATCGAGGTCCGTCTGTCGTGAAAATAGTCACTTCTATTTTGATATTTCCACTTCAGTACTCGCTCTTATCTCTTCTTCTACCACTTATTAATTAAATATGAATCAAGAATCCACTACTGAAATGTAAATTCCTTTCCTGGTCAAAGCGTATGAGCGTGACATGAACATGAGACGTAAGTCTGTTATCTTTCACATGATTTCGTGTATTTAAACAGTGGTAAAAGGGTTTCATACTTCTTTCCTGTGAACATGTGCCATTGAAGCCTTTCTAGCTTATCGTATCTTATCTCTAAGAAGTGCATTCATCTGAGTGCACTTTTTTTTACCTGGACCAAAACTTTACCTGGACCTGAGAACTTTACCTGGACCCTGAAATCCCAAGTTCAGTGTGTTGAGTTTGTCAAAAATGTCGACTAGATAAGCCAATCTTGACAGCCATTATTCATCAGCAAACAATTTTTTCATGTCATGATTTTTTTCACTTAAAAACATAAAAACTTCTTATCTCAGTTCAAAATTTTTCCCCGAGATAACCACCTCACTTCCGTATGCGAGAGAAAAGTCTTGAACTTGCCACTCATTTCTTCACACATCAAGGAGAATAATCTTGTGTTTAGAGCCCTAGCCGTTATGAAGTTAATAACTTTCACAGCATCGGATAGAACGGAGTTAAGATTTTCCGGCATACCTTTAGCAGCTAATGCTTCTCGGTGGATGACACTATGCGTACTTTTGCACTCAGGAGCAACTTCCTTTATTTTTGCTGCTAGCCCTGTCAATCTTCCAGACATAGCTTTTGCCCCATCTGTACACAAACCAATACACTTCGACCAGGGAATGCCTACTTTGAGCACATATTCATCAATTACCTTAAAAATGTGTTCTGATGTGGTATTTGATTCAAGTGGTTTGCAGAACAAAAACTCTTTTATCGCCTCTTCATTATAATCAAATCGCTCGAAAACAAGTAGCTGCGCCATGTTTGTAACATCGGTGCTTCCGTCAACTTGAAGAGCAAAATAAGTGTATTCTTGAAGTTTTAAAGCCAGGTTCTTCAATATTATTAGACATATCGACAATGTGTCTTTACTGTGTTATTTGACATTTTTTGAATTTCTTTGGCAGCCTTTTCTCCTAACACGGCTTGTACCATATCCACAGCGGTCGGCAGTAAAAGCGTCTCACCGATTGTGAGAGGCTTTCCATCTTTTGCAATTCTTAAACTAGCAAGGTATGACGCCTTTATCAAGTTAGTATCAGTATTGACAAACCTTTTCAAACATTGGGTTTCTTTCTTAAAAAAATTCAAAGGGCTTACCAATCAAATCAGGGTGCTTAGTATTTTGGTGTCACATCAGTAAAGAAGGCTTTGGTTCGAAAGTGTGTCAAGACATACAACACATTGAGGAATAGGAATGTCACTGGTTTCAGACCCTAGCTTCACTATAAAACCGTACTGTAAGTAGCTTTCATCGTATTTACGATTGTCCGGTGAATTAGGTTTTTTAGCACAATCCTTTGAAGTTGAAGAGGACGTCAGAAATCGTTTCAAAGTTCAGTATTTTTATACGAAATCACATTTAATCATTACAACACCTACAACGAACCATTACAACAACATATAAACATTGCACAATCACTGGCAATATTGTGAAGCGGAAGAATGTAGGCGCAGGGGAAGTTATTAATAGCGTGGGCCGTGGGGGAAGAGGGGTGAGACAGCTCTCGTCGCCCCGCCCCTGGCGCCGTCTCTAATAGCATGTTGCTCACATCACTCACGCGTACCACCTGAAACGTCACCGCGAACCACCAGTGGTCGCGTACCACCGGTTGGGAAACCCCTGGTCTATAGCAATACCGCAATGCCCCTCTAAATGCCCCTTTAAATTCCTGCTTTTGTAATAATTCCTAGAAATTTTACGCAATGCCCAATAATTCCTGCAATGCCCCAGCGGTTTACCCCCCGCGCCATACATTTATCAATTTTATGCATGTACTTAAAAATAATCAGAAGAAAGAAGTTATTTTAATTTTTTTCTTATTTTCATTAAATAATCTTTAATAAAATCAACATAAAGTCAAATATTTTAGTGGGTATTTTATGTGACGTCACAAAGCTTTTAACCCCCCTTGCCCCTTGTCACATTCCGGTGATACTCTCCCCCCCTTTAACGTGTGACGTAATTTATGGATGACTCCTTTGGTACCTCGTTACCCTTATTACATTCAAATCCTGAAACGTGAAAAAAAATTTTTATTAAATAAATTATAAATATTGTGTTTTGCTTTATTCTACACCCAAAAATATAGAAATTGAAATTATTTACGTTGAGATAATTAGAATTAAAGCTTTTTGTGACGAAATTCAATAATGATTCATCCTTGGGTCTCTGGAATATTTTCAACTTTGAATTACCATTTTTCCATATCTGGGAGTGACCCTTGATTCCAAACTGAATTGGAAGGCACACCTGGAAAAAATTACTACCAGGGCGACTAGGCTTTTCTGGCAATGCAGAAGAGTTATGGGCAAAACCTGGGGAATACGACCTGAGGTGGTTCACTGGCTCTACACAACTGTGATAAGGCCAAAGATCACCTATGGAACAATAGTCTGGTGGAGGAGGACAGAAGTGTCCTCTGCAGTTAATATGTTAACTGCAATCCAAAGACAAGCGCTTCTTGGTATTACCGGGGCAATGAACAGCACGGGGACGGCATCAATGGAAGCCCTTATTGGACTTCCTCCTCTAGAACTTTTTATAAGGGCGGAGGCAATGATGGCAATTCTTAGGCTGAAATCGGGAAAATTATGGTCCCCGAACAATGTTCGAGAAGGACACACTGATACAACTGGGACATTACTAGACGAACCCATATTTCACATGAGTTTTGATAGCATGACACCAGAGAATATATTCACTGAGCGAGTGAATATCATCATCCCATCTAGGGAACAGGTGATGCACCCAGGTAATTCTGGAGAAATCATCTGGTTCACCGATGGCTCCAAAACAAACCATGGCACTGGGGCTGGTATAAAAGGACCTAGAAAGAGAATGTTCTTTAGCCTTGGTCGATATACGACTGTGTTTCAAGCAGAGACGATTGCCGCTATAGCCTGTATTGATGAAAACATCAGAAGAGGATATACCGGACAAAAAATTGAAATATTCACTGACAGCCAGGCCCTGCTTAAGGCTATCAGTAATCCTACAACTAGGTCTAGACTGGTGAAAAACTGCAAAGAATCCATCAACAGGCTGGCAAGAGACAACAAAGTGTCTCTAATATGGGTGCCGGCACATGAGGGTATTGCAGGTAATGAAATGGCGGACCAGTTAGCTAAAGAAGGCTCTAAAGGAGACTTCATAGGTCCGGAAACGTTTTGTGGAATCACAAAAGATTGCATAAGAGGGGAAATCGGGAACTGGCTAGATAGGGAACACCAATTCAAATGGAGGGTGACACGAGGGCACCTTCATACAAAGAGTTTACTGAACAAGGTAGACAAGGAACTCTCAACCAGGCTACTGAAACTGGGTAAGAGACATTTGAAGACAGTTACCGACCTGGTGACTGGTCACTGCACCTTGAGGAAACATCTGTACAATATGGGCAAAGTTAGTGAACCTATGTGCAGAAAATGTGAACTTGATGATGAAACACCTACTCACATACTCTGCTTCTGCGAGGACTTACAAGAACTTATACGGAAGCACTTTGGAGAGTAAGTTATACAACCATCACAACTACTGAAAATCCCTCCAGTCAAACTAGTGACCTTTATAGAAGACACGAAGCTACTGGAATGGAAGTAGATAACATGGGAAATGGTACAAAGATTCAGATCAAGTGCCTGGGCTGATGAGCACAACCCAATTTATGAATGAATGAAAAAATACCATTTTTCCATGTTTTGTACCATTACTTATCAGCTGGGAGACTAAGTTTGTCTAGGCTATAGATTAGCGAACTATCGCCTTCGCTCATATTTTGCCACTGAGCATTGGTGGACCAAATGGTGTAAACACGCGTAGTGATGACTGATGAGCAAAGCAAGACCAAGACTTGGACAATCTTGCTGATCAAATATGTCCGGTCTTGGTCTTGCTTATTTAGTCTTGGTCTGTGTTTTCCAGACGTTATGACAAAGAACATTCTTGTAGATCCTTTTTATTTTCAAACAGTGGTGAAGTTTCTTTTTCTTACACTTAAAGTTAAAACTTAATAAAGGAAACTGACGATTCCAAATACCAAAAATATTTTGCGTTGACGCTGTTACAAATATTTCAACTTTTCCTTTCTATGTAAACCTCATATCTGAAAAATTGCCATTTTCGGAAAATCATCAAAAACATCTATTAGAAGTGATGAGGAGAGTGTATTTCACTAATAATCTCAATTCGAAAAAAATGTAGTTAGGGGGTTTTCGTAGAAAGGGGACGATATGCTCTGAAGCGAGAATTTTCAGTTCAGTCTTGTGTATTTGGTCTTGTTCTTGTTCATTCGGCCTTAATCTTGCTAGTCTAATAATAATCTTGGTCTTGGTCTTGCTTTTTCGCAAGACCGAGTCTGTAAGACCAAGACCAATTTTGCTGGTCACTAAACACGCGCCCAATGGTTGTTGTCTATAAAATGTAGAATTCGAGAATTTTGATCCTTCAAAGTTATAAATTTAACAACCTCTGACAGTTTAAAACCGAAATAATAAAACAGATACTTTTTGCAACTATATTTACAGTATGATCAGATAAAAGGACTATATTATATTTAGCAATTTTTCAAATTTCTGTGACCACCCGATATTCAAATTATTTCTATAACTAAGGAAATTCGCAAACTTCAAAATTATTGGAGGAAATTCCGAGCACCCTCGTATTAGAAATATTTTTATTATGGAAATAATCACTCCTCTTTTATTTATAAATAATTTTATTGTTTTTTTATAGTTAATTTGACTCACGAATAATAAAATCTGTCGTAACCTCATTACAAAATTTTTAGTGCAGTCCTCGCGTTGATTACCATTATTTTCGAGGAAGTAAACAGAGCGTGTTTGCATTTTTCCTATACATTTATTTTGTATTTTGACAATAAACCTTCGATTACGATAACCTTCACAGTTATCTGAAGGTCCAAATTGGTATACAATAATCACGTACCATGCAATATTAATATTAATGCACATATTATATCAACTATATATATTTTAAAATAATTTTGATTGAAGAATTGATTACACCTCGGTAATTATGTATGTGAAAGTTCAATACAATGGAAAAAGAATTTATTTAAAATCGCAGTGCTCGACAGTGTGACCAAAAACACTAGCGTCTAGTAAGTTGAAATCGAACTACGTTTATACAGGGTGGTACAATTTTATAACATCTTGGTCAGTAACAGCTTTTTGAAAAAAAATTCAAAGAAATATTAATACTCAATAAGGCGTCTTTCAAACGGAAATTAACGCCATAAACAGTTTGTCAATCCAAAGTAGTCGGAATTTTGACATAATAAGTATAAGCTACATATTCCGAAAATTTAAAAAGCGGAAATCACCGGGGATCGAACCCGGGAACCCTCGATTACAATCCCATACGCTAAGCTACAGCGCTACGGAGGTTCGTACCTATCGATATTCGGATCGGTATTATATGTTACCATTAACCGCGACTGCGTCTTACATAAGCAAGAAAATTTCCAATCAATCACAAGGGCCTAAAAATGCGAAAGACGTGTAGCTTAGTTGAAAATATATCGTTGGCTTCTGGCTACTGGGATCGGATTAAAAAGGGTCCAACCTTTACCTTAACTATATATATTTATTTATTAGCAAATTGAATTATATTGCATTTGTTAAAATTGTCAAACGTAAACTTAACATTAAAATACTAAAATATAGTAAATATAAACAATTGATTAATTTTTTTAATATTATTTTATATCTACTCTAAATTTAGTTCTGTGTCACTATCTTCATCTAAATTTATTTTGAAGGGTTCCATATTAGTACTCATACTCATATAAGAATTTTCCACCTTAATGACATGTTCCATACAGTTTTTCAAACTATCTGCAGAAATGTTAATCACTAAATTATTTCTTCTAATATTAGATTTAACCTGAAGCCATATTAGAACAATAGTCCTCAAGGAGGAGAAAATTTCCAATAAAAAAGTTCCGACTCCCGGATTCCGAATCGAATGAGCCATCACTCATATTTTTAGGAGCTTTATCAAGAATCAACACGTTTTTGAACTTGTTGACTAACCTAATGTGACATAAGTTAGTTATTTGGAAAGCCAACATTACTAAAATTTATAAAGATTAAAAGGGATTGTTTGTCTCCTTGATTTCAGTTCCTCTCAGTCAGATAAGACGAGGGTTACAGTCTCGTTCTCCATGCCACAAGGTCTGCAGCAGAGATCACTGCTATACATCCCCATTTTATGCAGATAGTCTTTTACTGGTCTTTTGTATTTGTCATTGGAAAATTTTCTTTGTGGTCCCAACATATATTGTTGCTAAGCCTCTTCTCGCGCTAGTTCATCAGCTCATTCATTTCCAGAAATGTCCTGGCATCCACACTAATCTTACTTTAGTGTAGTAGGCCAGTTCATTTAATTTGCTGAGTCCATATCGTATGGCCAACACCAATCATCATTAAAATATTAATTCAATTACTGTCAAATTAAAAACCAAAAGGCTAGAAATACTTTAAACTTTTTCTGTTTAGTCGAGCGGTTAAAATTACTTATAAAAGTCCACCCTATAGAAATTTGAATCAACTTGTGTCCTCAGTTTCTGGATTTTTACATATTACTGTTCATTTAATTAATAATGAATTTATGTGTTACTTTTTGGACTCACTGTATACAAGTACGTTAAATTTAGCTAATCGACATTTACCTAAAATATAATCATTCATAAAGCAATATTGGTATGAGTACCTGATTTCTGAGAATATTAAGCATTGGTTGAAATGCAACACGTGACAACAAAAAGGTTCGTCTTACACATTTTAAGAGCCTTCTTCTTAATTAAGATGGGTTTTCATGATGTACGTAAGTATGTAAATTGGGGTGACATTCACTGAGACCTAAAAGATCTATTGTGCCCCCTTACTTCTACTTAGTTCCTGAGGAAAGTCTAGTAGCTCCTTTAGTCCTATTTTCCGGAGGAATTTTAGGATGTCTGCAGGCAAGTATGTGTATGGAGGTTTCTTCTTCCATGCCACAGGATCTATATTCTTCTTCCTCCACTATTTTGAGCTTTTTCAGGTGACCATTCAGGCGACAATGTCCCGTAAGGATGCATGTTAAAACTCTTAGTGCAGTTTTACTTTGACTTATGCATTCATTTGATCTCAACAGGTTGTAATCACCCTGAAGAATCTTTGATTGCCTAAGTCCTACTAGGTCTTTCCAATGATCAGATCTTCTCTTTTCTTCGGCTTTGCCTATTTCTTCCAATATTACATTGGAGCTGATACCGCAAAAGGGTTCCCGCCCCCAAAAGGGTGTTCCAGTTCCCCTCTTTGCTAGTTCATCTGCTATTTTATTTCCTTCTATGGGGGGGAATCCACAGTAAGGTGACTATATTGTTCTCGACTAGTTCATTGAGTTTGCCTAGGCATTCCCACACCATTTTGGAACCGATAACACAAGAGCTCAGTGCTTTAATGGCTGCTTGACTATCCGACATTATGATAATCCTTTGCCTTCTGCATCCTTTATCAATTTTGAACTGGACACACTTTCTTATGGCGTGAATTTCCGATTGAAAAATACTCGGGGTTTTTCCCAAGTTTTCAGAGTGTTTGGTTCCTGACCCGTACACTCCTATCCCAGTTCCTTCTATTGCTTTTGAGCCGTCTGTGTACCATTGAATGGCATTCTTTCCAAGTCTGGTAATGACATTTGGATCCCATTCCTTCTTGTTGCTTAATTCCGTAACGAATTTCTTTGAAAAGTCATACTTTTTCATCATACCATCTTGTGGCATGTCCCAGGTTTTCTGATTTCTAAGAAGTAAGGAGGTGGTTTTTTTAATCTGTATCTTGTTCTTTCTGCAACACTTTCCAACTTTCCACCACCATATGAAGTGGTGTGAGGTTGAGAATAACTTCCATGGCTGCCGTTGGGCATGTTCTCATTGCTGCTGTAATGGGTTTTCATGATGTCTATTATGCCAAAATATTCCGACTCTACCATGATACAAAAAAAACTACATAAATACCATTTGTTTGGTATTTATCAAATTTAATGCAAGAAATATCCAAATAAAGTTTCATATCCTATGATAAAATAAAATAAAAAACCTGTTTTGGGGTCAAAATTCTCATTAGTGAAACGTCAATAATATAAAATATTCTTAAAAATTGTATAATATTCAGTATATTTGAAGAAGTTAAGTTCATTTATTGATAATATCAAAGAAATTGTGTAAATAAGTAATATTTTGAAACATATAAATATAACATAATTGTTGATTTATGTTTACTGAAATATTTACTGGCATGAATTACTGAATATGTTGCATATCAATCCTTTTTTTATACAGTAGAATCGGTGGAGTTTTTCATCACGTGATCCAATCTACGATTTATGCAACACATATTTTACATTCTCTATCTTCTTCTATCAATATTGTCGATTGTCTTCTTCACAAGACCAACTACAAGACATACGTAATGGTTTCTATAAATTTGCCGTAGTAATCGTAAAAAGAGACAACGATATAATTAACGTAACGTGAATAACTGATTGTACTAAAAGTTGAATTTGACATTACCGTATTTGAGGTTATGCATGCTTAGTTTACTATCCTTTTTTTGGCGAATTTTTGGACTGAAAGTGTATTTATTGTTAAAATCACTTCTTGTAAGAACTAATTTGACTTTTTATTCCATTTGACATTGGTAAGTACGAATATAATACATTATCATCTTGTAATCTTTTGACATTTCATAACACCTAAAATACCGTGAGACGGGAATACTTATTTTACTACTTATTGGAGGTAAATAGTATTTAATATTTTCTATAATTTGTAAATCTCTGTAGAATTTTCAAATTTGCATGAATCAAGTGTCTGATTGTATTTGTAACGGTATATTAACCAACAGCTATTTTCAGAAAATGGCTTAATTCACGAGCACAGGAGTTTGTTATAAATTTGATTGAATATTTTGAGATGGAAAAAAACACCTTTTAACCTATTTCATCTGTTCAGGAGGTATTATACTAAAGTTAATATCTATTTAAGGTTAAGGATATTTCTATTTAATATTATATTTCAGAGAGTGGCAACTGCACTGAAAATATCTGTAAAAACGGTATGTTTCTTCTAAAAAAGTAAGGAAAATATTCCAACTTTCCCAACGTCACTCAGTCAAACAGCTCGATTAAAACTAAAAACAAAGGATTTACCCGAGGAAACCAAAATGGCAGTACGGAATACCTTATATAGGTAACATGTATGAACAAAGTAAGTAAACAAACATGTGAAACAATAATACAACACCTTCCCATGTTCTTAACCCTTAGAGTACAGTCAGCTTACATTTTAAATAAAAGAGAAGTGAGATTATAGTACCTTAATAATTAAGATTAGACGTCATAGTGCATGTAGAATTATCTATAGAGCGAGATTTTTCACCAGCAGCTTATAGTGTGATATATGAAAATGTTTAGTAGGTAATTCAACGTAAGTTCGATTATAGAGGTGAGTATTGAAAGTTTTAGAATACAAAAAGTACTGTCCGTAAATATTTACCAATTTGTTCGGTCTGAGAGTAGATTGTGTTTTTCACAATTTATTTTTCTAATTTGAATTATTTGATGTTACATATAGGGGGTTGTTCTATACATTATTTGGTACAAATAATAAAAAACATTCGAATATCAAAAATTTGTGTTCAAGTTTAGTATGAAGTAAATATAAAAAAAATCTTTTGTATTGTTTGAGATAATTTTAAACTTTTTATATTTTTAGAGAAACATGTTACTGTGGAAACCATAAATGATGAACTAAAAAATAAGGAAATTTTTTCCTGTTGGAAATACCTCTTTATTGGTGATATTGAAACATTTGGGATTTAAATATAAAAAGGAAGACAACAGAAGAGCATTAATAGAACGAAGAAATATTGCTAGCCAAAGAGCATAGTGATAGTGTACTTTCAAGACAAATTATACTAATTATACACTAATAAGCCAGCATGGTTTATATTAATTTTGGAATTTGTAACTTATTCACCCAGTATATCGATAGTTTTAATAAATATGTCGATGTTAACCATATCTATATATATACAATTAAAAAAGTTAAATTTCTTGTTTAATTGCCAATTCGTAAAAGACTGACCTTTGGAATATTAGTCATAACGATTATTTCTATTGAGTTGACAGAAGTTTTGATTTGATCCATATGAATATTGTTGCTGACGTAACAATCACGTGATGGAAAAGCTTCACCGTTTCTACTGTATAATTTTTTGATGGTGTTTAATATTCAACCCTGCACCGCAAACACCAACCACTGCAAACGTAATAGTAACTACAGTTACTTGGTAGTTTTACTTGGAAAGTTTAATAATTTAAAGATTTTATTGATTTTGACGTGCTGTTTCCGAATTTCTACTTCTCCAAATCGCCAAATTGGAAAAATGGCGGAATTAGTCTGGGACTCCTTATATACAGCGTGTTTCTAAATTAATGGGAAATTATTCGGAAATTATAAAATGATGATGGGTCTTTGCCATAACAATCTTGTAGATTTACCAACCCCGTTTGACTTAGAAGTGTAATTCAATGTCTGTCGGGGCATGTAGCCCGGGAAGTAGTTGTTTCTTCTTCGTTGAACGGTCACTGTTTTTGGAAAAATTATTTTTCAAAACTTTGTCAAAGCGTTATAATAATATATTTTCATTCTTCGACATCTATAATATGGTAAATCTAGTATTTACCATGTACATCTAGCTGAAAAAATATTTTTTATATCCCACCGCTGTCACCAATGATGTTACTCTTCTATTATCCCAACTTTCCTTGTTTCTTTAACTTCAACTTTACAATACTTATCACTAATACAATAATCTCTAAATACCAACGTCAACTGTCCCGCTTTTTATACTTTTCACATGTTCCAGACTTTTCGATGACATTTCTAGATGATTCCAGAGATTTTTCTTCTTCTCTTTCTTTAAGGACCTTTACATAATCGCCAGTGCAGGTCCATCTAACAATACTTTAGATTTTTGATAATCGGTGAGTTAATGACTAAATTACAAAAGCTTTGACGTGTAAACCACAAATTCAAATTAAATGTAATTTGGGAATATTCCTAGTTGAATCAGGCCGTTTTAGACACCGAAAATTCAGGCTTGCAGCTTTATCCACAACGAGGTTGCAAGAGGGGTACATCCAGATCTATTTTGTTAAAACGTGTATGGAGTAATAATATACAGATACACTTACTGTTTGTCAATAATTTTTCAACACACTTACCTGAAACAAAAAAAAATGGTGTTATTTTTATGAAAACAAACAAAATACATATTAAATAGTAAATAAAAAAGTAACCATAGCCCAGGTAAAGTCTGTTCGTACTTATAGTGAAGTGTCTAAGCAAGGGCGGCTAAAAACAAACAATGAAATAATATTTATTCATAAAAGGGTCAAATAAAACACAAGTCAAACCACAACATTATATTTATCCCAACTCAGGATTGTTTCGTTACTAGTTTCGATAAAATATTACCATTATCAGACTAATATACGTTTATCGAAAACGTCGAAGCTGATCCAAGATGATCGACATGTCACATATCGTAAAATAGGAGCATCATTGAGCATTTCAAAGACCATGAAACGTTATCTTTGCCGATAACATTTCGGATACTGAAATAAGATTTCTCACATTTAATCTTTTGGTGGAATATACAACAAGTCTATTCTGATATAAAAATATTTAAAAATTATTCAAATATTTCTTTTGGTGGAATAGACAACAAGTGTATTCGGTCGAAAAATCAATAGACATAATTCCGGTTCAGCGCGAAATTTTAAATAAGTTGAAGGTATATAAATGTGAATGGAGAGGTTTCCGGTCTGCTTTCTATCAATTACCTCGAAAGAGAGTATATATGGGGCTATATGCCGAGAAGTAGTTGTTGCTTCTTAGTGGACGGTCTGCTCTTTGGAAATTAATTTTTGTAATTTGTAAAGCGTTTAATAGTATTGAACTATTATTTTTTGACGTCTGGTCAATAATTGTCAAAGACGGTCAATAATTGTCAAAGACGGTCAATAATTGTCAAAATTCGTCAAAAATGGTCAATAATTGTCAACACTCGTCAAAAACTGTCAAAAATGGTCAATAATTGTTAAAATTATTGAAAAATTGTCAAATTTTTTTAAATACGGTCTAAAATTATCAAGTATTTGGAAAAATCGTCAAAAATTGTCAAAAACTGTCAAAATTTTGACAAAATGGTTAATAATTGCCAAATATTTTCAAAAATTGTCAAAAATTTGGAAAAATGGTCAATAATTATAAAAAACTGTCAAAAATAGTCAATAATTATTAGAAATTGCCAAAATTTTTTTGAAGAATGGTCAAATTTTTTGAAAAATTGTCAAAAATGGTCGATAATTGTCAGAACCTGTCAAAAACGCTCAAAAATTGTCAATAATTGTTAAAATTTGAAAAAATGGTCTAAAATGGTCAAAATTTTTGAAAAATTGTCAAAAATGATCAATAATTGTCAGAGACGGTCAATAATTGTCAAAATTCGTCAAAAATGGTTAAAAATTGTCAAAAATGGTCAATAATTGTCAACGACGGCCAATAATTGTCAAAATTCGTCACAAATTGTCCAAATTTTTGAAAAATGGTGAAAAATTCACGAAAAATGGTCATTCTATTGTGCATAAGAAGCAAGCTTCTGTCGGCGTTCCGACGACCACTCACCTTCTTTTTTAATTCCTGTGAATATGTTGATCGAAGTGCCTTTATTTTATTTTTTATTTCAGCCACTCCAAATCCCTCTATTCCCATTATAGTATAATCAACATGTGCTTTTTAGGTCAAAATTTTTAGCTCGCCTCGGAAAATTATGATCGAGGTGTCATTCGATTCGTCATCGCATCTAGAAACTTTTTGAAAAATTTGGAGTTTTGCTTGCAAAAATTACAAAAGTAGGGGTTTTGTTTTTGCGATATCTCAAAAATTATTCAAAATTCCCGTTTTCGGCCGTATTTTCAACCCTCTAGAAAAAGTAGGGAGGTAGGACTTTTTTTTTAGGAAATTTCTTCCTCTTTTTGGATCTTTTTTCAAATTTCGAAAATTTTGAATACTATTTGAGATATTCGCAAAAAACAAAACCCCATTTTTTTTACTAAATTGTTTATAACTTTTGTAATTTTTTCAAGCAAAACTCCAAATTTTTCAAAAAGTTTCTAGATGCGATGACGAATCGAATGACACCTCGATCATAATTTTCCGAGGCGAGCTAAAAATTTTGACCTAAAAAGCACATGTTGACTAGACTATTATTTCATCAATTTGTTCAAGTGCTGCTTCGCGAGCATTTCTGTTTTTATAAACAGCACTTTTTGTGTTCCATAGACATTCTTTCAAGCGATACTCCTGAACAAATTTCAGGGTGGTATCTTCGTTCCAGCGAGGTACAGCCATTTTTCTCGTATTTAAATAAAATAACACCATACACCAAAAACTACTATTACTATACTAAAAAGACCTGTCTAGAGGTGTTTAGTGCGAATTGTAGTAAACAAATCACGTAGTTGGGGTACCTACTTGTTCCAGGATAGCGCATGATATATTGGATCAAGTGATTTTTAGGAGGGAAGTGGATGTGGTGTGTGGATCTGAGGTGAATGCTAGATATGTGGGAAAACAAGGATGGATTATGGATGATACAGGAGAGGCAGGAATAAGAGTGGTGGGAGATGGACTTAGGGCGGATGAAGTGAGGAAAGGAAACGGATGGGTGGTAGTGCGAATGGGAGACATGGTGGTCTACAGTGTGTATATAAGCCCAAATGTCAGCCTGGAAGAATATGAGAGGAGCATCACAGGATTGGAGGACGATCTGAGGGTGTCAAAAGGGAAAAGGAGGATAATTAGGAGAATGGTGACAGGGGACTTCAATGCTAAAAATACTGCATGGGGGGGGGGAAGAAAACGGATAGGAGAGGGGAGATCCTGGAGGAAGTGTTGACATCCAACGGGCTGGCGGTGCTGAATGACGGACTACTGCCCACCTTCGTGAGGGGTGACGGGGGTTCGTCATTCATTGATATAACAGCATGTGATGAATGGCTGGGGGAAAAAGTGAGTAGTTGGAAGGTGCTGGAGGATGAGGAAAGCTTGAGCTTACATAGGTATGTGGAGACGGATATAAGGAAGGGGAGAAGGGATTTATCGGGAGAGTGGGGATGGAGGTGGACGAAGGCCGAGGCAGAGAGTATGAGGAAGAAAGTAAGAGAGGAGATAGAAAGGGGACTTGGACATGATGTAGATGAATTGTACGATGTGATACAGGGCTGTAAAAGAAGGGGAAAAAGGGGCAATAGGCGTGAGCGAAGGGCTAATTACTGGTGGAATGAGGAAATAGAGGAGCTGTGGAGGGAGTGTAAGAAAGAACGAAGACGGATGCTGAGGGCAAGAGGTAGGATAGAGGGAAAAGGGGGATACAAAGAGAAGAAGAAGGAACTGGAGCGAAGGGTGGAGAGGGAAAAAAGAGGGAAGTGGGAAGAGTTACTGGGGGACCTGGAAAACAATCCATGGGGGAAGGCATATGAGATAGCGGTGAAGAGGATGGGTGGAAATAGGAGCGAGGTGCTAGAGGAAGATTGGGAGAAGGAGGTTATAGGCAGATTGTTCACAGGGGGAGAAGGAGTTGGAGGCAGGATTCGAGAAGTCCAGGATACTAGGGGGGTAGGAAAAATGAGGGGGATAAGGCCGGTGGAGAAGTGGGAAGTACAAGAGAGGGGAAGGAACATTAAAGTAAGGAAAGCCCCGGGGATAGATGGCCTGAGGGGTGATATGTTGAAGAGGATGTTGGATGACAATGGGGAGTACTTCTGCGAGCTTTTCAACAGGGTGCTAAGGGAGGAAGAGTTTCCAGAAGGATGGAAGGTGGCTAGGGTGATATTACTTAAGAAGGCGGGTAGAGAGGGGAAGAGGGCGGGGGACTACAGGCCCATCAGTCTGCTGTGTGGTATGGGTAAATTGATGGAGGGGATAATAAAGGATAGGATTGAAGAGGAAGTTGGTAGGATGGGGGTTTTAGGGAAAACCAGCACGGGTTTGCGAAGGGAAAATCATGCATCTCGGCGCTGGGCAGGGTGATGGGCTTGGTTGAAAGGGCTAGGGAGGGCAGCTGGAGGAACAAGAAATTGGCCCTACTCGTGTTCTTCGACGTCGGAAACGCGTTCAACAGTGTCAGCAAACGGGCAGTGTTGAGCGCGTTGCTGAGGCTAAGAGTGGGGGAGGGTTTGGTTAACCTAGTGGAAGACTACCTGACGGGACGTGTGATAGTAGACACTAGAGGGAGGAGGTATGATACGGAGGCTGGAGTGCCCCAGGGCTCGGTTCTTGGACCGACGCTATGGAAGTGTGTGTTTGATGAGGTTTGTGGGATAGTATGTGAAGAGGGATGTGAGATTACGGTGTATGCGGACGATGTGTGTCTGGTATGTACGGCAAAAGGAGAGGCGGAGATAGAAAGAAAGGCGGAGAGAATGGGTAGGAAGATTGTGGAGAAGATAGAGCGGTGCGGACTAGAAGTGGCGGAAGATAAGACGGTGGGGTTGCTAGTGAAGGGACGGAGCAAGACAAGGGAAGTGGGGGTGATGGTGAAGGGAAGGAGAATTCGCATGGAGGAGTGTGTGAAATACCTAGGGGTGTGGTTGGATAGTCAGTTATCCTTCCGAACACACATGTTGAAGGCGGCAGAGAAGGGGAAAGTGAGGGCAGCATGGCTGGGGAGATTGATGAGTAATGTGAAGGGGCCGGGAGAGTGGAAGAGGAGGATCATTGGTAGGACGGCAGAGCAGAGTTTGCTGTACGGTGCGGAGGTGTGGGGTGAAAGAGCGGTTGTGAATGCGAGGGTTAGGCCACTCCTGCGGGTGCAGAGAGGTATATTGCTAAGGGTAGTGCAGGGGTACAGGACAGTGGGTGGACTGGCAGCAGCGGTGCTGGCAAGGAGCTACCCATTGGACGTGATGGCTAGAGCCAGGAATAAACGCTGGAGGGGTGCGACCAGAGAGGAAGTACAAGAATGGATGGAGGAGGAAATGGAGAGACGGTGGGAGGAGTATGAGGGCGCGCTAAAAGGAGCGATTGGGAATAGGAGAGATTGGATGGATCGGAAATTCGGGGAGGTGAACTACTTCTTGACACAGGTGTTCACTGGACATGGGTCGAGAGTAGGGTACCTCCACAAGATTGGAAAAAGAGAGACTGGAGTGTGCGAGAGGTGTGGAGTGGAGGATGATGTGGGGCATGTGTTCAGATGCTGGAGGAACGAGGAAGTGCTGAAGAAGTTGTAGACGAAACTAGGGGAGGCGGTGTATTGGGAGAATATGGTGGAGATAATGTTGAGGGGGGAGGAGGAATGGATGGAGGTAAGTGGCGTAGTAGAGAGCATGGTCAGGGGGAGAGAACGACTCGATATGGCATGAGAGGTAGGAGTGGAAGTTAGGGAGAAGACGACGATGTGAGCGGAGAGTGTGCGAGGGACCGCCGCCCGTCTCGAAGTATGCTAGGGTAGTGATTCCGAGGCGGGGGTAACGGCGAGTTTGAGGTGGGTTTGGTTGGTAGGCATCTCCTTGGGGATGAGTCCAACACTGTTTGGGTCCTGGACCCATTCGAACATGAGTTTCCCATCTCGGCCCGAAAAAAAAAAAAAAAAGTAAATAGAGTCGCTTTCTATCTACTTGACTAAAATTTCCGCTAAATTGGTGACTGGCTCAAGTACTAAATTAGACGTTTACAGAATGCCAGTAGCTAAATTCGGTAACTGGCTTTAGTTAGTATCCCCATGTAAATTCGCCTTAACAACAATAATGTTTTGGACAAGTATCTACAACGTAATGCTATTGAAATAGGACAGATGTGGCATGCAGAGAAAGTGAAGGTGGTACCAGATACCGGATCATTTACAGGTCTAATTCCTAGAACTCTACAAGAGAGCCTCGACAAACTAGGTCTTCATAAAAATACGTACATCGATTTTAAATACATGCCACACTGTTCGTAAATTTCTTAGTTTGTAACTGATCCTATTTGCGCATACACATGCTCGGGATAGGTGAATATTACTAGTGCCTAACTTTAGACAATAATAAAATAAAATTCTGGTTCCAATTTACTCGACCCACCCACGTAACATTAATTTTCGAATAATTCTTCGGTACAGACACCGAACGCAGTCGATGTAAAAAAAAAAACAAAAGTAAATTCCTCGCATCCAGCACGCGCCAGTTCGTTATTTTTATAATGACCGAGAAGAAATTTGGTATGCGCCTGAAGCCATTCGTCTGAATCTTCGTAGCGTAGATTTTAATTAAAGAAAGGTCACTTTTTTTTCTATAAAACGGTATAAATATTATAATCTGGAACATTAACTGTATACTAATCGAATGGATGACCTTCAACTATATTATGAAGAATTGCCTCATTTTTTAATACAGTTGTGTTTTTAATACATGCAGAAAATATTAGTTCGTGAAAAGTATGTTATTAAGAGAATAATAAACGTTTCGTTTAATATTACGGAATCTTCTTCAGGAAAAAAATTAATAATAGCGTAAAATAGCCGTACTCCGTTGAAGAGTAAAGCAAAGGCTAGACACAGCTACTTTTACTGCGCAGTTTTTATCGAGTGGCTGCAAACATTTCTTATTGAGTTCACATCCAGGCTAAAAGTAGCATGCTGCAAGCTGGTTTTTTACTGCAGCTACCCGGCAAAATTGCAGCTCTGAAAAAAGGTTGCGTTTGTATTCACACTAGATACGCTGTTTTTGCATCATGCAACTAGAACTAAACTGCGTGTTACCAGAGACGGCCAAGTAAAGTAATAGATGGATTTCGATGAAACTTTAAATGAAAATATAAATGGTCGATTGTCATTAAAAAAAAATACTTTATTCGTTTTTCATGTCTATAGAAAAAATGACGGTCGAAAATCATTAAAATAATTCGAATATAATATTCAAACGCTCGGGGCGCGACTTTCCCATGAATAGATCGGATTGATATTTTACATCAAGTTGGCTTAGATGAATAGGCAACTTTTTGGTCTAAGGGAATTTTGAATTTGGCTTTTGTTTTTTTTAAATGGGAAAAAAAGCCAATTTTTGTGTACCTCCTACGGTTTTCCCGTAAGAGGAAATGGAAAAAAGATGGTACGTGTGGAAAGCCCCAACCATCCTACGTGCCTGAGGCTATTTTTAGTTCGGATCGGATGGACGGTTTTTGATGTAAATCACTTTGAAGGACACCATGTTTTGGGAAAAAAAACTTGGAAGGGTTTAAAAATTAATATCTCCAAAAGTAATGATCGGATCGTAATGAAATTTATTTTGGTCGATAAAAAACAAAATGGCGCTTTCGAAAAAAAATGGTTCACCATTTTTTTTTACGGGAAAAAAATGACAGTCGAAATAAATATTAAATGTTTGGTAAAAGGGATTTCCCGTGGGCGAATCGTCAAGATGATCGCTTTGCGACTCGGACGATGTGAATAGGCAACTTTTCGCCAGAGGGCGATTATGCGAAATTTCGATGATTTCACCATGTAGGTGGGCGAAAAATGCCGAAAAAATGGAAATATCCGAAAAAGTAATGTCGCCAAAAGAGAAGAGGGTCCAACGTTTTCCATTATAGTGAATATTTGCCCCGCCCCTTTTAATTTTCTAGTAAAACAAGACCCGCCAAGAATTCAATTTGGAAGGAAAATTTCGGGGGGAATCTTCCTCATTTGAGGTGCTTATAATGCAATTTTTTTTTTCAAAATTGACCCCCCCAAGTATGGCCCCGAATTGATGGTGGAAACCGCGTATGGTGTTTTTAGGCATAGTTTACTAGGGTATATTACGAAATTAGTGAAAATAATGTTCTAACCTCAAAATTTGGCGCCACGTGTGGTGCCCTCTATTTTGAATTTTGAAACTTTTTAAAGAGGGGGATCGATAGAGTGGAAGGTGAGAATTTTCATGGGAATAATAAAAAACTTTTTCAATTTTTTCTATAAGGTTTTTTGGATTAGTATGTTTCGAGATATGGGCGCCCCATGTAAATTTATTTGATTTTTTTAATCCAAAACCGTTCGTCTAACGAAAAAAAGTCAGGGGGTTTTTTTTGTTCGCAACTAATAAGTGATTACGAAAATGATTTTTATTTTGATAAAAAGCAGTGGCGTGCCATTTTTTAATGTAATAAAATTATATTTTGTTCAGTAACAACGGTTCAAAAAAAGGTAGATGATTAATTTTTTTCATTAAATTATAGAAAAATGTATCCTCTTTTAAAATATGTGAAAATGAATATACCATTACATTTGTTTTTTTTGAAAAAAACTCAAAAATTTGCTACCATTTCAGTTAACGCCATCTAGCGGCGAAGACGAAAGTCAAAAAGTCAAAACCATTAAAGCGTTTTGTAGTGTACATTATGCTCTTTCATATGAGCCCAAATTTGTTAAAATCGGTCAAGCGAAACGGGAGAAATCTTGGTTTGTTTAAAAAAACAATTGAACTACCCCCACCGCTTTATTTTGACAGATAGAAAAAAACATTTTAGTCAAAAAGTGTAGGTGAATAGTCAGTAAATATGAAAATGATATCATCGATATACATTCATTATGCAAAATTCTATAAAAATCCCATTTTTCTACTTAGTGTTGGTTGTTACGCCCTCTAGCGGACGTTTGACAAACTCGAAAATAATTTCCAGCAATTTCTCTTGGCGACTTTTATCATGAATTTTTTCTTTCTAAATCTATACGACTAATATCTTATGAGATATGGCCGCTCGCTACCCTTAACTGATCACCCTGTACATATGAAGTTTTTGTTTTACAGTAATGGATTGGTCCATTGGACTATACAGGGAGTGGAGATGGCGTTCGGTATTCTCAGATAATTTAAAAATGCGCACGCAAGCCCTCTTTCGTTCATTTTTTTATTTCTTTCATTAAAAAAAACACAAATCTACAAAAACATAGTTTATTGAAAAATACAAAAAGTGGGTAGTAGACAAATTACAGAAGCAATGAAAACAACCATGGAAGTGAATCTTAACTTTACGCCAGTACCATATGGTGGTGGAAAGTTGTTGTAACTTTTCCAGCTTCAACTGAAAAACTTACAATTTCTACTGCTTAAAGGATCAATTGCTATTACTTGTACGTGGGGTGGAATCTAGACGACATGGCAATAATGTAGGTACAGCATCATTCTTGTTAAAATGTTCACATAACATCCTGGTAAAAAGTGTTGACTACAAATTGCATAATTTTTCATAGACTGCATACTTCATGCCCATGGATAGTTGCCAAATCCTTGACCTACACAAAAAAAATCAGAATTTGCCACAATTTTGGTTTTATAACTCCAGTGATACCCTTACACGTCTGCAGTCCAAATTTTAATGATTTAAAAAATGTACGAGCCAGAAAAAAATGACTTTAATATAATCAAAACTTACCTCTCATCATTAACAGGAAAATTATGCAGTTTCTCTACATCATCTGCACTGCTTCCACAAGCGATACAACGTCGTACTGAAGCCATACCGAATCAAAATAATTAAAAAATAAAAATGTTACCGCGATTTTACCTTCAATAGCTATCGATAGCGATAGAAAACAGTTTACACACTAAACAAAAGTCTAAAATAATAGTAAAGCAACCCAATGTTATACAGTTTATAAATAAGCACATAATAAACAAACTTTACGTTCTAAGGTTTGCCGTTGTGTCAAAAATGCCAAGCTCCTACTGCCATCTGCGCTTACTTTGCGAAAATAAGACAAAAATGTGACATGTCCTAAACGTATGAGCTGAACAAGGATAGAGCTAGCAGGACTATTTTATTTGTTAATCAATCAATAATGCTCATGTATAGTTTGGCAAACATAACTGAAGATGTGAAAGAAATGCGGTCGAAAACATTCGATATTGCCACGTTTAACTATGAAAAAGCTAAGGTGCTAAGTATGTAGAGATAATAATTAGAAAATGGACTTTTTATTATTAACAATATGTCAATAATGATTAAATGTTAGTTCTTTAATGTGCTTGTTTCATTGGATTTTGTTTATTAACATTATTTTTTCAATTACTGATTAGTAAAAGACTTTTCCGAACATGTTATGGGTTTCCTTCAAGCCGGCAACGTCGTGCGAAAATCATAATTACCACGCCCTCCGGACTAACTCAATTGGTGAATATTTATCGAACCACCGTTGCTAGTAACCACCTGACTTCCTATTGGCAAGCGCGTGCGAGTGTTCTTCACTCTTACTTCGACAATTGACTGATATTGATTATCCAGTGGCGTTTAAATCGTCAGTATATACCTTCGTATTTTCAGTTTTACTTGGTATCATTTTATTTCGTATCCATATTGAATTCAAGTACGATTTTAAACATTATTTGTTTTTTACAAATACCGCGTTTTGAAAAATACCTTACGTTTAAAGCAAAGCATAAATCAGTTTCTATATATAATTATTATATAATAATAATTATTATTTTTAAGTTGATTCCGAGATGAATGCAGCGTTAAAAGTTCCAGCTGAAATTTTGAAATAAGGTTAAAAGTTGTCAAAAATTTGGGAAAATGGTCAATAATTGTTAAAAACTCTCAAAATTTTGAAAAATGGTTAATAATTGCCAGATATTTTCAAAAATTGTCAAAAATTTGGAAGAATGGTCAATAATTGTCAAAAACTGTCAAAATTTTGAAAAAATGGTCAATAATTGTCAAAAACTGTTAAAAATTGTTAAATATTTTAAAAAATGGTCAAAAATAGTCAATAATTGTTAAAATTTGGAAAAATGATCAAAAATTGTTAAATATTTTGAAAAATTTACAATAATTGTCAAAATTTTTGAAAGTTTTCAAAAATGGTCAATAATTGTCAAAATTTTGAGAAATGGTCAAAAATTGTCAATAATTATAAAAAAATGTCAATAATTGTTAAAAATCGTCAAAATTTTTGAATAATTGTCAAAAATGGTCAATAATTGTCAGAAACTGTCGAAAATGGTCAATAATTGTTAAAATTTTGAAAAATGGTCAAAAATTGTCAAAATTTTGGAAAAATGGTCAATAATTATAAAAAACTGTCAAAAATGGTCAATAATTGTTAAAAATTGTGATTATTTTTGAAACATTGTCAAAAATGATCAATAATTGTCAAAACTGTCAAAATTGATCAATAATTGTCAAAATGGTCAATAATTGTTAAAATTTTTGAAAAACGGTCAAAAATTTACGAAAAATAGTCAAAAATGGACATTCTATTTTGCATAAGAAGCAAGCTTCTGTCAGCGGTCCGAGGACCGCTCACCTTTTCTGATTATAGTTTATTGCAATATACAGGTGCACTATCTATATGGCGACCGGCGAGTTGCATCCCAAAAAGTAAAATTTTACCTGAACGAAAAAAGGTGACCGTCGAAAAGCATCCGTAATCCAAAAAGGTCTGTTCATTAATAATCGCCGCCTATAATGGTTAAAAGCAGCTCAAATTTTACAGCCATGTTGCCGATATATTATTTGAATCGTAAATAATTTTATAAAAATTGGAACATATATCTGTATGAGATTTGAAAAATGTCATCATATTTTCTTAGTTTAAATTTCTTGAGCTTTTGATCATGGCTAATGTAATCTTGATAGTAGAAAGTATGACGTGTTGAAACCTAACCTAACCTACATAATTGAATAATGTATAAATTAAATTAATATATTATTCACTATATTGCTATACGATATCAGAATAAACATGACAACAATGCCCGCTTTTATTTAATTATCTACCAGTTTTAGACACAATATTAAATTTGTTGACGGGATGCAACTCAGCGGTGAGACGGATGCAACTCAGCGGTCAAAAGTTTGGCCTGCTCAAATGGGATGCAACTCACCGGTCCCGATCTATATATTGGAGACTACTAACGCGATTTCTATAAAAATTGGCATACTTAGACGGAAAACAAGTTATGGTGAATTTATGGAAAATATTTTGACATACATGTCATTTCCGGTTATACCGAAAGTGAACGAAAACATTGTTATTTTCAATGTGACACCCTGTATATTAATAACTTTTCGGATTCTACATTAAATCTTAATGTCACTTTGTGTAGAATACCCTATATCTATAAAATGTATACCAATTTTTTTAATAAAAAATTGACATTTGCAGACCTTCATATTCCTTAGATTTTAAGGAAATAAGGAAACACGTCGATTTATGTTCTAAGGGGGACACATTTTTACTATACAAGCATCTGTCATTTGTCAACCCCCTCCCTTCCACTTCACCAACCCCTTATTTTTCAATATTTTTTTCGATATTTACACCATCTTTGCAAAAAAGTCTTAATTAATTTAAAGTACAACACCTGTTAAAAATGAAACGCAACGTCTATGGTTTGCTAATGTCTTATTTTTTGTTACTTTTACTTTTGATGTATTCTCTATTTAAAAATTTGGGGTGGGTGAAGTGGAAGGGAGGGGCTTGACAAATGACAGATGTCTCTATCGTAAAAATGTCTCCCCTTTAGAACAAAAATCGACGTGTCTCCTAATTTCCTTAAAATCCAAGGAATACTGCCAAATATCGGGGTGGACTGTTTTCTGTGGCCCACACTGTATAGATAGTGTAAGCTCGGCGTCAAACAGCCTGAATAAAATTCAATGTAAATTTAGGAACCCAATTATACAGGAAATCTATATGAAATAATAATAAAAAATTAGGATCTTTCTAAATTAATAGGGACATTTTTAATTAAGCCACTATATACATGGTGTCTAGAAACTCTCCTGTCCATTAAACCTAATATAACTTTATCCAAAAGTTCCTTCTTAGGGAGCCAGCGCCCTTTGAAGATGACGTCAGTTTTTTAAGCATATCTCAAAAAATAAGCAATCTTACAAACCCCAAAATTGGTACATTATATAACCCTGCAGTGATAAATTGTTTACTACAAATCCGCGTTTTTATTGCCATCACAAGCGTTCAACGTGGAGGGGCAACGGGTAAATTTGCTTAAATTTTTCGTGTATCAGTTGTTTGAAAAATTTTACGTCAAATTTAAAAACTATAAGGTATTTTCCAAAAAAAAGTGCTATAGCTACAACTGAACCAAAGAAAAACTTGAATACCTTCGTGGGTGAAACGTTAAGTGATTACTGCAAATTTAATACATAAATAGTACACGGAAGTGAAACACAAAAACATCGAATAGAAGAAAAAAATTATAAAGTTTTCATTTTACGTGGATCTGTTCACATATAGGAATGGGAACAAAACCCCAAAAAGTTCCCTTCCGAATATTGTCCGCAACATCCCTTATTTCGCTAAAATCCACCCCAAATCGTACTTTGCGCCGGTTTTTCTCAATTTTCTCAAATCTAAAAAATGCCTATAATCAAAGTTGTTGAAAATTAAATTTTAAATAAAAACTTTTCTTCAAGTAATTTAGCTAATCCACATGGAATTCCCGTAAATTGCGGTCAAAGTTAAGGGTAGTTTTTGGAATGCTATTTAAAATATGTAATTTGTCCAGAAATCGTACGAAATCAATGCTTTAGGCTGGTGGTGGTTTGTAAGAGAGTTTTGGGATACCGTCCTACTATATTTTATATAAATAAAAAAAATAACAATTTTATTATTACAACAGTAGCATATCCACAAAAATTTTAAAAATATTGTTACGCGAGCTACTGCATTAATATGCTCACTTAGTGCCCCCAGTGAAATCCCCATATGAGACGACTATGGCTCCTCCGCCCAATTTTCGAGAAACATCGAGAATACCCACCGCATCCAGTGCATCCGCCAGAACGTCGAGTGAATTCTAGAAATACGACGCGCGAGTATAAATAGGCCACGAGCATCGCTGCAGGCAATTAGTCAATCAGTCAGTGTTGATACCGAAGGAAAGTAATCGCGCCTCGATAAAGTGTTTATTAAGTGACTCTCATATAAATTATAATTAGTGTGTTTAGTGTATTAGATAAATTATTAAATAAGGACTGAATTACATATAAATCTGTAAATATAAATTAGAATAAACGTTACAATATATTTAAAAGGTCTGTTTAAAAATTCCTAATGTTTCTATATAATTTGCGCAAATTTTTTTGCCTTAAGGCATGAACCACCACTGCTTTAGGCGATGTATATGCAGATAAGAAAATGCAAGTAGTACGAAGAGTCTTGAACGACAAAAACGACTTCTGAAACGAACCTCGGCTACAATTGCATTCAATGAAAATACTCCAATACTCGACCAACAGAAGACATTATTAAGCAATTTAGCTAACAACGATCGATTAATTTCTCAACTTGTCGAGAGATTTAATGCTGAGAATATCAATACGTTTACTGCTTTAGACGATGCTGATTTACTAATCGTCACAACCGCTATCGATCTATCTATCCAGTCACCATGACACTATGGTTGTAGTTGGCCAGTATGTAGATCTTCTCAACCTTATTATTACTCTTGCTCCTCCTGCTAAAGAGATTATATTTTTAAAACCAGCCCAAGCAAATATAAAGAGCAGGATCTACAGATCTTCTGATTTACAATCATCCAATATTATTAAGAATATTAAAGAATCTGTACTTTACTCACATGCTTTTAGTGGTTGTGATACCACTTCTGCTTTTTCCGGAAAAAGAAAATCTCAAATAATAGAGAGATAAAAATTGAGGAAAACCGGCGTAAAGTACTATTTGGGGTGGTTTTTAGTGAAATAAGGGATGTTGCGGACAATATTCGGAAGGGAACATTTCGGGGTTTTGTTACTACTCCTATATGTCAACAGATCCACGTAAAATGAAAACTTTATAATTTTTTTCTTCTAAAAATTGCTATTACCGTGTACTAGAACCAAATCTGTCATAATATGTCTCCTTCATTTGACCTGGCGTAATGTTTGCACACGAGTGGATTATGTTTCCCAGTAATTCTTCTAAATTTCCGGCTCTATCAACATCGTGCCTATGAATATCTTCTTAAAAAAAAGGTGAGCGGTCGTCGGACCGCCGACAGAAGCTTGCTTCTTATGCACAATATAATGACCATTTTTCGTGAATTTTTCACCATTTTTCAAAAATTTTGACAATTTTTGACGAATTTTGACAATTATTGACCGTCTTTGACAATAATTGACCATTTTTGACAATTTTTCAAAAATTTCAACATATTTGGCAATGATTGACCATTTTTTCAAAATTTTGACAATTTTTTTAAATTTAAACAATTTTTTCAAATTTTAACAATTATTGATAATTTTCCAAAAATTTTGACCATTTTAGACCATTTTCCCAAATTTTAACAATTATTGACCATTTTTGACAGGTTCTGACAATTATTGACCATTTCTGACAATTTTTAATAATTATTGACCATTTTTTCAAAATTTTGACAATTTTTGACCATTTTTCAAAATTTTAACAATTATTGACCATTTTTCCAAATTTTTGAAAATATTTGGCAATTGTTAACCATTTTTTCAAAATTTGGACAGTTTTTTACATTTTTTCCAAATTCTTGACAATTTTTGACCATATTTAAAAATTTTTGACAATTTTTCAAAAATTTTAACAATTATTGACAGTTTTTGACAAATATTGACCGTCTTTGACAATTATTGACCATTTTTGACAATTTTTCAAAAATTTAAACATAATTGGCAATTATTGACCTTTTTTTCAAAATTTTGACCATTTTTCAAAATTTTAACAATTATTGATCATTTTTGACCATTATTATTGATCATTTTTGACCATTTTTGACGAATTTTGATTGGTTTTGACAATTATTGACCGTCTTTGACAATAATTGACCATTTTTGGCAATTTTTCAAAAATTTTAACAATTTTTTAAAAATTTTGACAATTATTTACCATTTTTGACAATTTTTGAAAATATTTGGCAATTATTAACCATTTTTTCAAATTGTAACAATTATTGATAATTTTCCAAAAATTTTGACCATTTTAGACCATTTTCCCAAATTTTAACAATGATTGACCATTTTTGAGCATTTTTGACAGGTTCTGACAATTATTGACCATTTTTAATAATTATTGACCATTTTTTCAAAATTTTGACAATTTTTGACCATTTTTCAAAATTTTAACAATTATTGACCATTTTTCCAAATTTTGACCATTTTTCAAAATTTTAACAATTATTGATCATTTTTGACCATTATTATTGATCATTTTTGACCATTTTTGACGAATTTTGATTGGTTTTGACAGTTATTGACCGTCTTTGACAATAATTGACCATTTTTGACAATTTTTCAAAAATTTTAACAATTTATTAAAAATTTTGACAATTATTTACCATTTTTGACAATTTTTGAAAATATTTGGCAATTATTAACCATTTTTTCAAAATTTTGACAGTTATTGATCATTTTTCCAAATTTTTGACAATTTTTGACCATATTTAAAATTTTTTGACAATTTTTCAAAAATTTTAACATATTTGGCAATTATTAACCATTTATTCAAAATTTTGACAATTTTTGACAATTTCTCACACCTATGCGAGCTCAGTGCGGCAAGAGAGATTGCGCACAGTCGCTTGAATGAGTTATCGCGTGACGAACGCTTTTTCGTAACATCACATGTTTCACGAGTTCACTAGCCTTTTCAGAAATATGGCAACACTGTTGCGTGACGGATTTTTCGTAACGGTTACACGTTTTACAAGTTCACTAGCCTTCTCAAAAGTCCTATGTCGTGCAATAAGAAGCAAGCTTCAAAAACTCCCAAAAAATAAGTCACTAGGTGCTACGTCGGACGACTTATTGGGCCATTTAATTTTTCCATTTCTGCCAATTAGTTGATCAGAAAACGTCTGATTGAGAAAATTGACGGTTTCTCTTACGTTTTGAGAATAAAACCGTACTTATGAAACCAAATCTCCTAAAAGTTAACAGGAACACGTCGAACTGTTAGAATTATTCCATTCTGCAAAATATGCAAATATTCGCAACCGTTTAGGTCAGCGTTAATAAAAAATGGGCTTATAATGTGGTTACCCAAAAAAAATTCGTTGGTATATGGTAAAAATTAATGATAGTGGGGCATTTTCGAGACCTCGGCTATTTAAAATTTTGGCGAAGGAACTTAGTTTAATTTTAGGCGGATGCGCGACTAGAGTCTTCGCCCAAATTAGGACAGCGTTAAAATATGGGTCAGCAAAATAATGTCTTCTAAATATTGCACAATTTTTTGCAGTCTTAAACTTCAAAATATTTTCTAAAATTATGTTGTTACCAAGGCCACTAGAATGTGCTTTTGACACACTTTATTCAAGTTTATTCAAGCGAATTCTTTATGTACTTTCGGATGCCCATTTTTTCTTTTGACGAACTACACCACAAGATAGGAAATTATTCAAAATTTTTAAACTATATAAACACAAACAAATAGATGGATTGGAAGGAGAGGTTCCATTGAGTGGCCTCCTTGGTCACCAGACTTACCACCACCTCATTTTTTCCTCTCTACCCTAGAAACGGTTTTAAAATTTTTTTGAAATCTCTTTTCGTTCACGAGGTACAGCCCATTGTAAGTTTTAAAATTGACACCCTGTATAAAACAATGGATTGGACGCATCATCAGTGCTGACCATCGGTCCCTTACTGTTTTTACTGCTTTCCAGGAAATACCCATTAGAGATTTCAAGTACAAGACATACAGGAGCACTCAAGAAATCTGCTAAATAATTCATCATACAGGATGATATTTTTTTTTTAATATTTGATACTTTTAAATATCAAAATTTCTAGATAATCCCCGCACTGTACAAAGTGGATCGTCTACTACCGATAAAACTACATCCTGTTGAATATTTGCATCAGGTACATCCTTAACGTGTCCTAATTCTCTGTATTTCCTTCTTATTCTGCCTCCTGTTGATTGAAAGATACGTTCACTTGCAATTTAAAGCATTTTAACAATACAGTTTGTTAAATATGACATGATAAATTGGATTAAGAATACTTACTTGTATAGTTTAGTTCAAAATATATTCTCGACTACTGCCATAAATAACCTATCCATTTAAGCCTCATTGTGTAGGCCTGATTATCTTTAAAAAGCAATAAACGGTTATCGAGTCAAACTAAGTAAAATCATTGCGTTACTTTATGGGCGCACTGTATAAAATTTTTTGGGAATATATTATCGAAAAATTTTAAAGGGTAAAACCCCAAAAATACCTACGAGAAACAGTATAGAAACACTTGAACGCAATATTCTCAGAAGTTTCATCTTAAAAGCAGGTTTTGGAAAAAACGACGTTCTTTGAAACGACGAAATCAAACTCTTTACACATCGACCTACTTGTTTTTAACATTCATTTCGAATAAGAAGAAATCTTGGTTCCGAGAAAATTTGCTATAATAAATACTAATTATTTTGTTGTTTGCGATATCTCCATGAAACATATGTTTATTTATTCAAATTATTATTCAATTTTGTTTAAAAAGGACAATATAAAATCTACATTTAAATTAGAAAAAACTTCTCCCAAACTGAAGTAGCTGCTGCACAGCATATAAATAGTTTTTTGTGCACTTAGAGCGTAAAGTAACAGATTTTACTTTACGCTCGAAAAACACAGATAATTTTTTCTACAGTCGCCCTTTTAATAATTAAAACAGTTTTTTATATTATCTTAGATTATAATAGAATAGGTTATAATAGAATAATCGTCATTTTCGCTATTCATCATGTTAACCTTAAAAAAGATCTACTGACTAGGGATGTTAAAAAATAATCGATTTTTATAGTAATATTAATCGATTTTATAAATTACGTGTTTAAATTGATTTTCGGAAACGGTTCGTATTATTTATTGACTATTTTTCAAAATTACTGACCATTTTGACTGTTTTTCAAATTAGTGACCATTTTTCAAAATGATGACAATTTCTAACCATTTTCGATAGTTTTTGACCATTTTTGACAATTTTTCAAAAATTTTGACCATTTTTGATAATTATTGACCATTTTTGACCATATTTCAAAATGTTTGACAATTTTTTAGAAACTTTAACAATTTTTGACAATTATCAACTATTTTTCAAAATTTTGACAATTTTTAACAATAATTGTCCATTTTTGATAGTTTTTGACAATTATTGGCCATTTTTGACAATTTTTCAAAATTATTGACAATTTTTCAAAATTATTGACAATTTTTCAAAATTATTGACCATTTTTGATAGTTTTTGACAAGTATCGACTATTTTTCAAAATTTTAACAATTATTTACCAATTTTGACAATAATTGTCCATTTTTGACAATTTTTCAAAATTTTGACAATTATTGACCATTTTTCAAAATTTTA
Source organism: Lochmaea crataegi (assembly GCA_947563755.1). NCBI lineage: Eukaryota > Metazoa > Arthropoda > Insecta > Coleoptera > Chrysomelidae > Lochmaea > Lochmaea crataegi. The sequence goes on from OX387428.1 coordinate 17,304,222, forward strand.
ACAATCATTGAACATTTTTGACAATTACTGACCATTTTGACTGTTTTTCAAATTAGTGACCATTTTCCAAAATGATGACAATTTCTAACCATTTTCGATAGTTTTTGACCATTTTTGACAATTTTTCAAAAATTTTGACCATTTTTGACAATTATTGACCATTTTTGACCATATTTCAAAACGTTTGACAATTTTTTAGAAACTTTAACAATTTTTGACAATTATCAACTATTTTTCAAAATTTTGTCAATTTTTAACAATAATTGTCCATTTTTGACAGTTTTTGACCATTTTTGATAGTTTTTGACAATTATTGGCCATTTTTGACAATTTTTCAAAATTATTGACCATTTTTGATAGTTTTTGACAAGTATCGACTATTTTTCAAAATTTTAACAATTATTTACCAATTTTGACAATAATTGTCCATTTTTAACAGTTTTTAAAAATAATTGTCCATTTTTAACAGTTTTTAAAAATAATTGACAATTTTTAACCATTTTTGATAGTTTTTGACCATTTTTGACAATTTTTCAAAATTTTTGAAAGTTTTTCAAAATTATTGACCATTTTTGAAAGTTTTTGACAATTATCGACCATTTTTCAAAATTTTAACAATTTTTGACAATTATTGACCAATTTTGACAGTTTTTAAAAATAATTGACAATTTTTAACCATTTTTGATAGTTTTTCACCATTTTTGACAATTATTGACCATATTTCAAAAACTTTAACAATTATCAACTATTTTTCAAAATTTTTGACCATTTTCGATAGTTTTTGACAATTATCGACCATTTTTCAAAATTTTAAAATTTCTTGAAAATTATTGACCAATTTCGACAATAATTGTCCATTTTTGACAATATTTTAAAATTTTTGACCATTTTTCAAAAAAATTTAAAAATTTTTGACAATTGACCACTTTTCAAAATTTTTTGACAATTATTGACCATTTTTGACAAAAACTGTCCATTTTAACAGTTTTTGATGAAAATTGTCCATTTTTAACAGTTTTTGACAATAATTGACAATTATTGACCATATTTCAAATTTTGTTACAATTTTCATATAATTTCCTTTAATTTTGACAATTTTTAACAATAATTGTCCATTTTTGACTGTTTTTGACCATTTTTGATAGTTTTTGACAATTATTGGCCATTTTTGACAATTTTAACAATTATTTACCAATTTTGATAATAATTGTCCATTTTTAACAGTTTTTAAAAATAATTGACAATTTTTAACCATTTTTGATAGTTTTTGACCATTTTTCAAAATTTTTGAAAGTTTTTTAAAATTATTGACCATTTTTGATAGTTTTTGACAATTATCGACCATTTTTCAAAATTTTAACAATTTTTAACCATTTTTGATAGTTTTTCACCATTTTTGACAATTATTGACCATATTTCAAAAACTTCAACAATTATCAACTATTTTTCAAAATTTTTGATAATTTTTCAAAAATTTTAATAATTTTTCAAAAATTTTGACCAATTTCGACAATAATTGTCCATTTTGACAGTTTTTGACCATTTTTGACAATATTTTATAATTTTTGATCATTTTTCAAAAAAAATTTAAAATTTTTGACAATTGACCATTTTTCAAAATTTTTTGGCAATTATTGACCACTTTTGACAAAAATTGTCCATTTTAACAGTTTTTGATAAAAATTGTCCATTTTTAACAGTTTTTGACAATTTTTGACAATTTTTGACAATTTTTGACAATTATTGACCATTCTTGACCATATTTCAATTTTTTTTACAATTTTCATATAATTTCCTTTAATTTTTAATCTGATAAATTGTTAATTATTCACCAATTGAGTTAATTAGGAGGGCGTGGTTTGATTAAATAAGCGAGCGAAAAAGATTCCTTTTTTGTGCTAGAGCCTAAAGTAACAATCCTTGGCATTTGTCGACTTCAGTTGCGAATTTTTTAAGAAAATTCGCACATCGAGAAAATTTCCGGAAATAATTCGTGCTCTAGGGAGATTACAAGTGAATATTTGACTCATACATGTTGTATCAATGCAACGAATGCTAAATTGTTAAATGGAAATTCAAAAATTACAGTGGAAATTCCACGTTGCCATGACAACCGTTGTCAGATAACGTTAAAATAATAAACGTGAAACGTCAAAGAAGAGTTTCTTAGAGGTCATGAATCGATTCGGAGATATAACAGAACGAGAAATTGACAATAATGTCATTAAAAATGTACCCAAAAACACGGAAAAGAGTAAGAATAGTGTGTGGAGACAATTTATGTTATTTTGCGACGAAAAAAGTACAAATTCAATATAGTGGAGATATACAGTTAAATTGTATTTTTATTCGAGAAATATTCTTCCCAAATGCCGCTTGTGCTTAAAAATTAACCGGATAATTTTTAAGCACTCGTGGTATTACCCCCGAATAATTTTCAAAATATTCATGAGCTCGAAAAAATTTCCGGAAATAATTTGACCTTTAGTGGTATTGCTAGTGAAAATTTAACATATAAAGGAGAGTTGGGGAATGGTGCGCAGCGGATAATTGTGCGCACCGAGTTATTTCAAATTTCGCGGGTTATCCGGAGTACTCAATTTGACATTTTTGAATTATAAATAAATAAATAGTTTTTTTCTCATATCATGAATTTATAATACTGCAATGTTTTTGTTATTTATTTACATAGTTTTTACCGGTGGGATAAAATTATACACACTATTGCTAATTACTATCTATCGATTTATTTATTAAATTTAATTTATATACACACTTTACTTAATGTCTAATAATTTATTTACACTCGGTATAATAGTTCTAATTTATTTTTACTACTTGAATATTACACTATTTATCTTCACTATTTCATTCACTGACCGATTACAAAGAACTTCTGTAAACTGTCTGTGAACTAACTCTTTGTCTTCGTTTCACTAATTCTCAACTCACTCAAAAACCTGCGTATATATAGTCTTTATCAACTCTCGAAAATTCTAGTATTTTCCGCGCTCGTCCTATGCGTAAACTAAACGTCTTTCTGGAATGTTCTCGAAAAGAGCGCATTCGCCAAAATTTATAGTTGAGTGACTTGTAACAATACGTAAACACAAAGGGTCAAACGTGCACGCCATTCCCCCTCGTGTTATTCAATAGTAAGTGATAAGAAGTAACAGTAAGTTTACTTATTGTTTCCAGATGCCTAGGAATTGAATACGCAAGACTACCATCCTGTCCTACACGACTGAAATCTTGCAGAATGCGCTGGATGCCATTAGGAATGATGGAAGAAAAATTAGGGAAGTGGGGAGATCTTTTAAAATACCAGAATCTACCCTCAGAAAAAAGTTGCTAGAAAATGGTATGAAACCTCGTCGCTTGTATTCTCAGAACAATTAGAGCGTAAATTAAAAGAATATATTTTGCTACTTTCAAAATTATTTTATCTACGACCACCATTAAAATTAAGCGTTTACAAACTCATATAAATACGTGAAATTACATTTTATACATACGTCTAAAGCGTGCGAAAAAGTAATGCTTTTTAAATGGGATAATCACACTTTTTTTTATTTGTATATTTATTAAGTTACCTTAGATAATTTTGTGTTTTGTTTTCTGTCAAAGGTTCTGTAATTGTAATAATTTTGTACTGTCATTAAGAAGTGTGAAACGTGAATGGTCAATAAGTGTCAGAATCTGTCAAAAACTGCCAAAAATGGTCAATAATTGTCAAAATTTTTGAAAGTTGTCAAAAATGGTCAATAATTGTTGAAATTTTGAAAAATGGTCAAAAATTGTTAAAATCTTGAAAAAATGGTCAAATAATTATAAAAAACTGTCAATAATTGTTGAAAATTGTCAAAATTTTTGAAAAATGGACAAAATTCTTGAAAAATGGTCAAAATTCTCGAAAAATTGTCAAATATGGTCAATAATTGTTAAAATTTGGAAAAATGGTCAAAAATTGTCAAAATTTTGAAAAGATGGTCAATAATTATAAAAAACTGTCAAAAATGGTCAATAATTGTTAAAAATTCTCTAATTTTTTGAAAAATGGTCAAAAATGGTGAATAATTGTCAAAACCTGTCATAAAAGCTCAAAAATGGTCAATTGTTAAAATTTGGAAAAATGGTCTAAATTTTTGAAAAATTGTCAAAAATGATCAATAATTGTCAAAACTGTCAAAATTGGTCAATAATTGTTACAATTTGAAAAAATGGTCTAAAATGGTAAAACTTTTTGAAAAATTATCAAAAATGGCCAATAATTGTCAAAACTGTAAAAATTGGTCAATAATTGTCAAAAATGTTCAAAAATGGTTAAAATTTGAAAGAATGGTCAAAACTGTCAACATTTTTGAAAAATTGTCAAAACTGATCAATAATTGTCAAAACTGTCAAAAATGGTCAATAATTGTTAAAATTTAAAAAAATAGTCAATAATTGTCAAAATTTTTGAAAAATTGTCAAAAATGATCAATAATTGTCAAATCTGTCAAAATTGGTCAATAAATGTCAAAAATGGTCAATAATTGTTAAAATTTGAAAAAATAGTCAAAAATGGTCAATAATTATTGTCAAATTTTTTGAAAAAGATGGTCAAAAATGGTAATTTTATTGTGCATAAGAATCAAGCTTCTGTCGGCGGTCCGACGACCGCTCACCTTTTTTTTTGAATTGGTGTAGCACTAAACCAGATAATGAATTTCTTCACAATTATTAAAAAGAGAGGTTATGTAATATATAATTAATGGAAAGTATTTTTAATGTGGTCGTAGATAAAACATTGTATGATACTCATGCGTGAATTACTTTTGCGCACGAGTTGCGAAAAAAGGCACTAGCTACGTTCGTGCCTTTCATTTTCGCAGCTCGTGCGCAAAAGTATCACTTCACGCACTTGTATCATAAATAACTATTTTGGGCTGACACCTAAAAGAAGATATTGTCCATAAGTTTAATCGAGAAAAGGGCCGAGCTGGAAAGGCATGGCTTTATGGCTTCTTACAGAGTTCCTGAAGTAAGACTACGGTGCCAAGGGAGCAAAAAAGAGGGGGTCCGCTATATCCGCTGAAAGGGGAAGGACCATAGCTGGCGTTTTCTGTATGAGTGCTTCAGGGAATTGTATTCCTCCTATGCTTATTTATCCCCGCAAAAGAATTCCAACAACTCTTCAAAAAAACGGACAAACGTTCCAAAAATGGTTGGATTAATTATGACTCTCATTTTGCAAAAAATGCAAAGCCTACTGAATCTGACCCTATCCTTTTAGTCCTAGATAACCATTTAAGCCATATTTCAAATGCGGCTTACAATTTTTGTAAGGATAATAATATCCATATGGTGACTCTTCCACCCCACACCTCAGACTATCTTCAGCCATTAGATATTTAACATTTTTTGGTCCACTAAAGAACGCTCTTTATAGAGAATACGACCTTTATTTATCCTCTTCTGGTCATCAGAAAATAACAGAATATGACATCGCTGATGTCAGAAAGCTGCGTCAGGGTTTCGTAGTTCAGGAATTTATCCATTAAATCCAGACAAATTTGATGGGGATGATTTTGCATCTTCCTATCAAGTAAATTACTCTTTAGAAGTTTCTGATGAAGATGATCTTACCGTATCCATACCAAAAGCTAAAGATTCATTACCTGATACTGGACCAAAATCTAACTTTTTATTGCCTGATAATACGGAAGCAAATTACCAATAGAAAAGTTACCAAAAGGGCTAAAACGAATAATAAGAAACAATGTTCGAAAATACTTACAAGCATACCTGTCAGGGAAGAATTAGAAATAGCCGAAGAATGGAGAAGATTGAGAGAAGAAAATCTAAAGAAGAAGGAAAAAGAAAAACGATCAAAAATAAAACTGTAAGAAAGTGTTTTGATGAAAAAATACAAGATAGAAAAAAAATTAAGAGAGAGGCAACACATGAAATATCTGACGAGTCATTGGACGAGGATATGTCCGACATATGGGACGATGACGACTTAGATGAAATTGACTTCAGCTTTATACCACCTTCTTCAAAAACAACCTACAAATCCAAGGAGATGTGTATGATATGTGCGCATCATTGAGTCGTTATTTCCAAGCTTTAAGAGACTTAACGGAGACAATGTCAAATTTTCGTACCTACCCCTTTACTCAAAATTTTTTTGTGACATGAAAAATGCTGAAAATGTCTAAAATGAGGTTTTTTCATACAAGAAATCGACTTAGTTTTATGATAAAATCATTTCTTCACCTTCAAAAAGTTGATGAATAATGAATACACCACAAGGAACATACAGAAGATATTTACAGATTAAAGTAAATTTTGAGTCCTTATTTCACTGCATTAGTAGGAGACGTCGGAGAAAATTCCAAATCGCGAAATATTCTCTCTTTTAAACAAAACAAAAATTTTGTGACATGATATATGCTGAGAATTCGTAAAATGAAGTTTTTTAATACGAGAAATCGACTGCTCTACTTAGTATTTTGATATAGTAGTTTGTGCAACTAGTGTGGATATGATGGCCATATCGCACGAGGACGAAGTTTGAGCACGACGCCGTAGGCGGAGTGCTCAATCGTCCGAGAGCGATATGGACAATCCACACGAGTCGAACAGTATATTTTTTCTACGACCTACTTAAGAAAAAATCTAGAAAATAAACATTTTATTAAACTATAATATAACTTCAAATTAAAAATTTTTAATAATTTTACTATTATTATTTAGAAATAAAATTAAAATTTAAAAAAAATTTCCCAACGGGGAATCGAACTCTGATCTACCGCGTGAGAGGCTGGGATACTTACCACTGGACTACCGATGAATATACTAATCATCTATCTATAACGTCAAATGTATTAAATAAAAACTGACGTTTGTCAGGAGTACCCTTAAATATTCAATTTATTCTGTTTCTATACGTTATACGTCTCATTTGCGGCTAAGCGAATATCTGGTGGAAAATTATTTATTGATTCATCACTGGAATCACTCATTTTTACTAATATTTTTCTATAGATGTCGAAGAATAAAAATATATTATTCTAAAGCTTTGACAAAGTTTTGAAAAATAATTTTTCCAAAAACAGTGACCGTTCAACGAAGAAGAAACAACTACTTCCCGGGCTACATGCCCCGACAGACATTGAATTACACTTCTAAGTCAAACGGGGTTGGTAAATCTACAAGATTTAAACCAACCATTCTGGTTTGCAACTAGAAGGGATATCACAACTTGTAGACCGGTTTCGGCGTATCGCGCCTCATCAGTACAAGGTATATGTTATCGTCCGAGAGTTAATCCCGGACTGAAATGTGACTATAATCAACAACGGTACATATTGTCCAGTTACGGAAATATTTTGGTTGCGAAAATAGCGACATCTCACCTCTAAGTCACAAACCAAAATTCGAATGAGACAACAAACCACGTGGGTTTGAAACAAAAATGAATTATTACAGTTTCCTGTAAAATTGTCGTATTTAGTAAAGCCTTTTAACAATAGATGTCGAAGAATAAAAATATATTATTCTAACGCTTTGACAAAGTTTTGAAAAATAATTTTTCCAAAAACAGTGACCGTTCAACGAATATTTTTCTTAAAAACTATAGAAATATTTTGACAAGCTATTTTGACGTTTCTATAAAATTGAAAAAAGATTAGTTGGCGGGTACTAAACGCAAATGCTGATTGGTGGATTTCATATACGTTCTAGGATGTGTATGAAATCATATCCGTTCAGTTAACCGGAATGGCCTACATTTACATTCTGTAAATTGTGCAGAAAATGGATAATATATATGTGGGTGTAGAAAAAAATAATTTCTTCACCTTTAAATAGTGTCATGCTTGGTTACGTTATTTGGACGAGTTCGATAATGAAAAGTCCAAGCAATTGGGAGGAAAGGAACATGCAGGGATAATTTATTTCTGATAATTTAGATTTAATTCCCGAGACATTAATGAAAAGCATAAGTTGCAGCTGTGAAAGTGATTGTCATAATCAAAGATATGACCAAATTTATGTGGTACTTGTAATAAAAAGTGTTTCAATGGAGACATAGTAATATTAGAAGAAATAAGCGATTCAGATGTGTTTGATGAAGAACCAGAAAATTGTGTTGTCGCCGAGGTATAGACAATAGATAATTTTCAAGATATTTCTCAATGTCAAATCACAAATTCAAGCATTTTACATTATTAGTTCTTATTCCAATTTTTTTTTGTAATAATACCAGTGTATTTATGATAAAAAAATAGCGTAAAATATTCGTGGATAACTGGTCTTTAAAACACTTGCTGCGCTGCGCCTTTTTATCCACTTAAACTTCAATATTCTCTAACCAATAATTTAATAATATAAACATTAAAATTATACCGAACCGAATTGTAAAAATACGAAACACGTGAACGAACGTCCTTAATAAACATTATAGATCATATTCCTTGATCTTATCGTCGTTCCTTCGACGAGATATCGACACTTTCGAAGAATCGTCGATACTAAGAAAAAGAAGAAAGAAGAAAAAGCTCTCCATACACCTTGTCCATTGGTCAAGGACGAATTGTAGTAGCGTCAAGTGACCATAGCTGGTCGTTCACTTCGCGACCTTCCAAGTACGTTTCTGCTGCCGCCGATGAAGAAGATTACCAATGGCGCACTAAAAATTGATAATTTATGTCCTATATTTACATTATTAATTTACGAATTATTTTCAAAATAGACACATGAGAGCTCAGAAAAAATTTTTATAGTCCATTTAAAATAATTACAATCCGCTCGAAAAAATTGCTAAATGGTGGCAAATCTCACCGGGACAGATGGAACAGTTCATTAGAGGACATTCGCCTGGCCCAGTATAGACCCAGGCTTGGGCCAAGTCTGTACAACTTTGGCCTTACCTTGCAAACCAGTATTGCTCCACACTTGGTAAAATTCTGAAATGGTAACAATGTCTATCGTTTGGTTGTGAAGTCTGGGGTCGGCCTGATTGCCAAGATAGGCCAAAAAGTGGTCTGAAAACTGGTTAAAAGAGTTGGCACAAGACTGGTTTGTAAGCCCTTGCAAAGACTCACTGTTGTCGATTAAACATTTTTTTACGAGTAAATTAGTAAATGGATTTCGACTCTTGCATTTAAGAAGCATTGACCATAGGATGACCGAGGCTGGGCATATTATTGTATGGTCGAGGCTGGGCTACCCAGAGTTCAACCAGGCCTGGCTGACCATAGAATGGCCGAGGCAAAGTTACCCAGAGTTCAACCAGGCTTGGTTGATCATAGGATAACCGAGGCAGAGTTGCCTAGAGTTTGGCCAGGCTTGGCTGACGAAAGGATAGCTGAGGCAGGGTTACCCAGACTTTAAGGCTTGGCTGACTATAGGATGATCGAAGCTTGGCTACCCAAAGTTCAACAAGGCTTGACTGACCATAAAATGGCCGAGGCAGAGTTATCCAGAGTTCAACCAGGCTTGGCTGACTGTAGGATGCTCGAGGCTTGACTAGCCAAAGTTCAACCATGCTTGGCTGACTATAGGATGATTGAGGCTTGGCTACCCAAAGTTCAACAAGGCTTGACTGACCATAAAATGACCGAGGCAGAGTTATCCAGAGTTCAACCAGGCTTGGCTGACTATAGGATGCTCGAGGCTTGCTAGCCAAAGTTCAACCATGCTTGGCTGACTATAGGATTATTGAGGCTTGGCTACCCAAAGTTCAACAAGGCTTGACTGACCATAAAATGACCGAGGCAGAGTTATCCAGAGTTCAACCAGGCCTGGCTGACCATAGAATGGCCGAGGCAAAGTTACCCAGAGTTCAACCTGGCTTGGTTGATCATAGGATAACCGAGGCAGAGTTGCCTAGAGTTTGGCCAGGCTTGGCTGACGAAAGGATAGCTGAGGCAGGGTTACCCAGACTTTAAGGCTTGGCTGACTATAGTATGATCGAAGCTTGGCTACCCAGAGTTCAATCAGGCTTGGCTGACTATAGAATGTTCAAGGCTTGGCTAGCCAAAGTTCAACCATGCTTGGCTGACTGTAGGATGATTGAGGCTTGGCTACCCCAAGTTCAACAAGGCTTGACTGACCATAAAATGGCCGAGGCAGAGTTATCCAGAGTTCAACCAGGCTTGGCTAGCCAAAGTTCAACCATGCTTGGCTGACTATAGGATGATTGAGGCATGGCTACCCAAAGTTCAACAAGGCTTGACTGACCATAAAATGGCCGAGGTAGAATTACCCAGAGTTCAACCAGGCTTGGCTGACCATAAAATTTCCGAGGCAGAGTTACCCAGAGATTGACTGACCATAGGATGCCCGAGGCTGGGCTACCCAGCGTTTTACCAAGTCTGGACCAATATTGTCTGGGGGGCTATATGTAAGATTAATAAGAAGCAATGCGTAGATTCTGTCACCTAGAGAAGGAAACTGTAGAACACATCCTATGGGAATGTCACTGCTTGGCGGATGTGCGGTTTCTTGTATCAGACAATGAGAAGTCATTGGCAAAAAACGACATTGGTGTTGATACCGCAAAAGAGTTCCGGTGTCCAAAAAGGTGCTACAGTACCTTTCTTTGTTGGTTTATTTGTTATTTCTTCTGCTCCAGTGTGTTCTGGAACCAGCACTAGGATAACGATGTTCTTCTTGTCTAGTTCATTAAATTTTTCTAGGATTTCCCATACCATTTTCGAACTGGTTACATAAGAGCAAAACGCTTCAATGTCTGCTTAATTTTTTACCAACATTTTCCTGTTTTCGTAATAATTTTTAACGAATTAGTGATTTATAGATGCTACACCACTGAGATTTGGCTTACCATCAGTCCGGCATCCTCGACTTATGACTGGGTCCGCACTCCCGGCTTCGCGATGATACACTCGTGGTCTAACCATATATTAGTTTATTTTTAGATTTATTTTAACATAACATAACAGGTATTACGAATAACTATAATAATGCTCTAGCAACGAAGGATGTGATAAGAAGGCAATTAGAACGTAAACTAGAATAATTGTCAGATAGAAAGTTTGCCTACTGTCAAAAGTGTCAAAGGACTTCGCATTTCTCTTGTGCAAAATGCATCTCGATTAATTTTTCTGAATTGTGGATAGTGATGCAAAAAAACGGGTTTTTTTTAGATTTTAACCGCTACAATAATTTAATATAAAAAATTCGTGAATATTTGCAATCTTATCATTATTTAAGTAAAAAACTGGAGATTTGGGAACCCTGGAGTCGCTGGAGGAAGACGCGACGTGGCGGCGAGAATACGAGTTTATTCCTGTTTTGGGTTTTATATCGAACGGAGTAGGTAAATACGTTTACTTTTTTATTATAAGGTGGATAACCGGGAAACCTGGATCTAAATTGTGTAGAGTGAAGTGTTGTGTTTAGATTTTTATAATGCCAAAAAGGGAGCATAGCGGGCGCAAGAAAGTGCAAAGAAAACGTTTATCTGGGAAGGCCTTCCTACTGCGTGGTGGAGTGGCTTTTGTGGTGGAATAGCATTTGCCAAAGCTGCAGTCAGATTTTTGGAACTGCCAGCCTCATCAGTATCGTGTGAACGGACATTCAGTAGTTATGGAAATGTACACACGAAAAAAAAGAACAGGCTTACCAATGAAGGGCTGCAAAATTGGTTTACATAATCCACAACTATAAATTATTAGATGCTGGACTTGGGAAGATAGATACGGAATCGGCTTCATCTTCAATCTGCTCCTCCCAGGAAGAGTTACTCTCTGACAATTCTTCAGAAAGTGAAAGAATCTCAGCAGATCATATGATACATTGATGCTCCTGAAGACCTGACAGCCTGTTTTATGAATTCATGACATTACTTATTTCTTATGTTATTATTTCTAGAATAAAGCAATTTTTTTTACATTGTATCTATATTTTACTGCTCAAACTGAATTTATTTTCTTTTCAGGAAAATGTTAAAAATATACTTAATTGGCGAAAAAACGTAAAAAATTCGCATATCGTGGTATGTTTGGAAAAAAAACACAAAATATGAAAAAAAAAACCATTTGAAAAAAAAACGGTGAAAAAAAAACTTTAAAAAATTCAAATAAGAACCGATGGTTTCTTTTCACGTTACATCTCTAATTGTGGATATATTGGAGATTTTAATTTTCTAAAAAAAATGTCTATGGGTATACGAGGGTTATTTTTCATATTTTGCTAGAAAAGCTAGAAAAAAATGTAGATAACTTTAAAATACTATTGTTTTTCAAAGTCTTCTGCATGAAGAGGAATTCATTTTTGCTGTTGTTGATGGGCCTGTCCTTGGATCGTACTACTAACTAATAACAAAATTTAACAGACAAACGTTTTAAGTATAGGGTGATTTATAAAAAAACTCGCATTTTCGTAATATTTAACAACCCCTATCTTTTGTCGCCACTGTATATGAGTACCGAGTCATACGAGATTTGAATGGATCATAGTTGAGTATCTATAAAGCTTGAAATACAAAAAAATACATGCTCAAATAGCCAAAAAAAAATTCAACTTTTTTCGACTTTCCCTGTATGAAATATGGAAATGTTCAATTGCCTATCGACACTTTTGTTTAGGAGATCAAACATATCCAAAATTTAGAAAAATTCATTTATTTTGCTTAAGAAGCTATGTGGATACAACGAAATACCTTCGAAACGTAACTATTGGGAATCTTCAAAAGACATGCGAAATGACATGGTATATGAAGCAATTGGAAGGTACAGGTTTCTTCAAATTTGTCGCTTTATCCAGTTTGTATCTGTCGATCGAGATGATAAAATCTACAAGCTTAGACCTCTTACGGATTATGTGAAAACCAAATTTCTAGAGCACTTTGTACCCGCGCCAAACTTATCTTATGATGAGTCGATGATTCGGTATTACGGACGTCACGGATGTAAACAATTCATCCGTGGCAAACCCATTAGATTTGGGAACAAGATTTGTACAAAAACTGTTAAAAATGGACAATTTTTGCCAAAAACTGTCAAAAATGGTCGATAAATGTCAAAAAATTTTCAAAAATTGAACAATTATTATCAAAAATGGTTAAAAATTGTTAATTATTTTTAAAAACTGTCAAAAATGGACAATTATTGTCAAAATTGGTAAATAATTGTTAAAATTTTGAAAAATAGTCGATACTTGTCAAAAACTATCAAAAATGGTCAATAATTTTGAAAAATTGTCAAAAATGGCCAATAATTGTCAAAAACGATCAAAAATGGTCAAAAACTGTCAAAAATGGACAATTATTGTTAAAAATTGTCAAAATTTTGAAAAATAGATGATAATTGACAAAATTTTGAAAAATAGATGATAATTGTCAAAAATTGTTAAAGTTTCTAAAAAATTGTTAAACATTTTGAAATATGGTCAAAAATGGTCAAATAATTGTCAAAAATGGTCAAAAATTTTGAAAAATTGTCAAAAACTATCAAAAATGGTTAAAAATTGTCAATTATTGTTAAAAACTGTTAAAAATGGACAATTATTGCCAAAAACTACCGAAAATGATTAGAAATTGTCATCATTTTGAAAAATGGTCACTAATTTGAAAAACAGTCAAAATGGTCAGTAATTTTGAAAAACAGTCAAAATGGTCAGTAATTTTGAAAAATAGTCAATAAATAATACGAACCGTTTCCGAAAATCAATTTAAACACGTAATTTATAAAATCGATTTACTAAAAATCGATTAATATTACTATAAAAATCGATTATTTTTTAACATCCCTAGTCAGTAGATCTTTTTTAAGGTTAACATGATGAATAGCGAAAATGACGATTATTCTATTATAACCTATTCTATTATAATCTAAGATATTATAAAAAATAAATAATTTTGAAAAATGGTCAAAAATGGTCGATAAATGTCAAAAACTATCAAAAATGGTCAAAAATTGTCAAAAATGGAAAATTATTGTCAAAAATGGACAATTATTGTCAAAATTGGATCTTTAATTGTCAAAAATTGTTAAAATTTTGAAAAATAGTTGATAATTGTCAAAAATTGTTAAAGTTTTTGAAATATGGTCAAAAATGGTCAAAAATTTGGAAAAATGGTCCATAATTGTCAACAATTGTCAATAATTATCAAAAATGGTCAATAATTGTCAATTATTTTTAAAAACTGTCAAAAATGGAGAATTATTGTCAAAATTGGTCAATAATTGTTAAAATTTTGAAAAATGGTCGATAATTGTCAAATACTATCAAAAATGGTCAATAATTTTGAAGAACGGTCAGAAATTTTGAAAAATTGTCAAAGATGGCCAATAATTGTCAAAAACTATCAAAAATTGTCAAAAATGGACAATTATTTTTAAAAATTGTCAAAATTTTGTAAAATAGTTGATAATTGTCAAAAATTGTTTTTGAAAAATTGTAAAATATTTTGAAAAATGGTATAATATAATAATCGATTATTTTTTAACATCCCTAGTCAGTAGATCTTTTTAAGGTTAATCATGATGAATAGCGAAAATGACGATTATTCTAGCACTCCTATTATAACCTAAGATAATATAAAAAACTGTTTTAATTACTAAAAGGGCGTCTGTAGAAAAAATTATGTGTTTTTCGAGCGTAAAGTAAAATTGCCGCTTTCGAAAGATCGCCGCGCTCCGCTCCGCGTCGCGCGGCAACATTCTTTCTCAAGCGGCGATTGTTACTTTACGATCTAAATACACAAATAACTATTTCAACATTTTGTTTAGTGTATTTAAGCAGTTTTACCTTAAAATAAACTATATTTGAATAAAAAATCAGACTTTTTTTCCAGGCGCTAATTAATATTTCTCAGACGCCCATCTACTACGTTAGCATTTTTCGAAATTAATAATTAAATTAGGATCATGCAGCTAATCATTAAAGTGTGATTCTCTAAAACCGTTAAGATTTGGGGATATAACAAATATACCTTTTTTTGTTAAAATCATGTGGCTTAAATATTTTTTCTACAAAAGTAGCACTAATTTAAACAACAAAAAATTTTAGCGTACATTTATGTCGCATTCGTGGCCTATTTGGCGATATCTACAAAATTCATCGAAATAGGTACAAAATTATGATTTCTCATATCCAAAAACCCCCACCGTCAAATTTTTGTGCTCACTCGTCAAAAAGCGTTAAAGTTATTGTAAAAACAAAAATTAAAATTTCATGTTTAACTCCCTGTATCTCTCTTAATATCAACATTTTATTGAAGCTAGTTGGTTTAAATCGCAATATTTTAAAGTGAAGATTGTACTGTACTTCTATGTACAATTACTTAAGGTAAAAGTCGAAATTCTTCATAATTTAATAATTTTTCTCTGGAAATAATTAATCTCTCTCTCGTCTCGGCTAAACAGTTAAATGAAAAACCGGTGAAATGATATGATTCTCGATTTATCTCCAGCAAAAACCTAAAACAATGCGTTCTACTTTTCCCCGAACCAACATCAAAACAAATGCATTTCAAAGAAAGCACTTTCTTTTCCAACAATTTGGACCATTCCGTTACGGTCGTTGTCGTAACACTAATAATAATGTTATTAAGCAATTAATTTTTTTAATACATTAATAACCCGACTCTGGTGAAACTTGGCAGTGTTTTATATATAGAGACACACACACGGATCACTTCTTGTAATTATTAAAAAGCTGGCGCCAAAAATCGAATAAAAAAGCTTGTGTGTGGACGTAGTTCGTATTGGCATTTACTGTACATTCTAAAATTTATCAAATACAAAAAGAAGCGTAGGATGGAGTTTACTAGAACCGTGATTATGGCGAGAATTAAAAATTATTTGAAAAAAAGTATGAAACCTAGTTAATATCTTTAAAACGAAAATAATGATATTTAGAATTAATATACTTCCGGCTTAACCGGAGATCTCAAATTTTATTGTGTAAATGAAACACCGTGTGTATTTTTATCAAAAATGGTCAATTTTTTGTCAAAAACTGTCAAAAATGGTCAATAATTGTCAAAAATGGTCGATAATTGTCAAACATTTTAAAATTTTTTTGAAAAATTGTCAAAAACTATCAAAAATGGACAATTATTGTTAAAAATTGTCAAAATTTTGAAAAATAGTTGATAATTGTCAAAAACTATCAAAAATGGTCAACAATTTTGAAGAATGGTCACAAATTTTGGAAAATTGTCAAAAATGGCCAATAATTGTTAAAAACTATCAAAAATGGTAAAAAAATTGTCAAAAACTGTCAAAAATGGACGTTAATGGAATGGAAGTTAATATCTTTAAAACGAAAATAATGATATTTAGAATTAATATACTTCCGGCTTAACCGGAGATCTCAAATTTTATTATGTAAATAAAACACCGTGTATATTTTTGCACATATGCAAAAATGATCAAAAATGGTCGAATTTTTGTCAAAAACTGTCAAAAATGGTCAATAATTGTCAAAAATGGTCGATAATTGTCAAACATTTTAAAAATTTTTTGAAAAATTGTCAAAAACTATCAAAAATGGACAATTATTGTTAAAAATTGTCAAAATTTTGAAAAATAGTTGATAATTGTCAAAAACTATCAAAAATGGTCAATAATTTTGAAGAATGGTCAAAAATTTTGGAAAATTGTCAAAAACTGTCAAAAATGGACGTTAATGGAATGGAAGTTAATATCTTTAAAACGAAAATAATAATATTTAGAATTAATATACTTCCGGCTTAACCGGAGATCTCAAATTTTATTATGCAAATAAAACACCGTGTATATTTTTGCACATATGCAAAAATGATCAAAAATGGTCGATAATTGTCAAACATTTTAAAAATTTTTTGAAAAATTGTCAAAAACTATCAAAAATGGACAATTATTGTTAAAAATTGTCAAAATTTTGAAAAATAGTTGATAATTGTTAAAAACTATCAAAAATTGTCAAAAACTGTCAAAAATGGACGTTAATGGAATGGAAGTTAATATCTTTAAAACGAAAATAATGATATTTAGAATTAATATACTTCCGGCTTAACCGGAGATCTCAAATTTTATTATGTAAATGAAACACCGTGTATATTTTTGCACATATGCAAAAATGATCAAAAATGGTCGAATTTTTGTCAAAAACTGTCAAAAATGGTCAATAATTGTCAAAAATGGTCGATAATTGTCAAACATTTTAAAATTTTTTTGAAAAATTGTCAAAAACTATCAAAAATGGTCAATAATTTTGAAGAATGGTCAAAAATTTTGGAAAATTGTCAAAAATGGCCAATAATTGTTAAAAACTATCAAAAATGGTAAAAAATTGTCAAAAACTGTCAAAAATGGACGTTAATGGAATGGAAGTTAATATCTTTAAAACGAAAATAATGATATTTAGAATTATTATACTTCCGGCTTAACCGGAGATCTCAAATTTTATTATGTAAATGAAACACCGTGTATATTTTTGCACATATGCAAAAATGATCAAAAATGGACGAATTTTTGTCAAAAACTGTCAAAAATGGTCAATAATTGTCAAAAATGGTCGATAATTGTCAAACATTTTAAAATTTTTTTGAAAAATTGTCAAAAACTATCAAAAATGGACAATTATTGTTAAAAATTGTCAAAATTTTGAAAAATAGTTGATAATTGTCAAAAACTATCAAAAATGGTCAATAATTTTGAAGAACGGTCAAAAATTTTGAAAAATTGTCAAAAATGGCCAATAATTGTTAAAAACTATCAAAAATGGTAAAAAATTGTCAAAAACTGTCAAAAATGGACAATTATTGTTAAAATTGGTCAATAATTGTAAGAATTTTGAAAAATGGTCGATAATTGTCCAAAACTTTCAAAAATGGTCAAAAATTTAGAAAAATTGTCAAAAATGGTCTATAATTGTCAAAAACTATCAAAAATGGTCAAAAACTGTCAAGTTTTTGAAGAATTGTCATCCAAAAGTATGGAACCAAGTTAATATCTTTAAAACGAAAATAATGATATTTAGAATTAATATACTTCCGGCCTAACCGGAGATCCCAAATTTTATTATGTAAATGAAACACCGTGTATATTTTTGCACATATGAATATTCAGTGTAAAAAATTTGTAGAAAGTTGGTCGACTAATGTAAATCCCCCATGCAAAAAAAAAATTTTAAGGATTAAAGTCTGTTCTACTAATCAGGGTAAGAGGAAAAAGGAGGAGCCTGCGAAGGTACTTAAATCCAGGGCAACCCCTGGAGAAACGTATAAACAGTCTCTTTCCTCCATAAAATTGGGGATCACCTTGGGGAACTATCTTGAGGTGAAACTCTCACCTGAACAAGCCAATCAGGTTCTACTGACCTGAACAAGAAAGATCTAGAGATGTCCTACGGGGACTGGACCGCTGTTCGCAGGCACCTACGTCCAAGCGGGTGTAGTGGTCGTGGTCCGCAAACCAGTCTTCCAGGACGTGGCCGGAGGGAAAGATCCCTGGGAGGGAGCAAGCCTTAAAGTCGATGACTCCAAGATCCTCCAGCTTCTGGAAACCCACAACACGGGTTTAAAAACAGAGGAAGGAAGGTAACCATCCTGAAGCACAGGGGACTACCATTGTGATGGGATGGATGAATATTTCCTGAAGGAGCTGAGGTATTCCTCGGCCTGTCACAGCTAACCTTCAGGGTGTCCCATGGAAGGGGGGAAAACAGAAACCGCCAATGCTGCAGGTACTTCAAGTGCCAGCACCAGATCTACCTAGTACGAGTACCATGTTCTACAATGACATCTTTATTGAATAGAATATCCAACATTGTAAGTTTTGTATTTGCATTGTATAAATTTAAGTGTGGCTACGTTGCCTAAAACTGTCATTTGTCACTGGTCGTTTTGACCTTGGGCAGCTAGCGCCCCAGTCACTTCAAGACCAGTTGCATAGCGAGAAGTAAAGTAATTGTTAAATATTTTTATAATTCCAAGTTTATGGTTTTGTACCTAAAACTGAAGCTCTACCTTAGTGGTATCTTTACCAATAGTTGAAGTGATGTCGTGTGCTTTCCTTCATTCTTCCTTCTCCATGTTCAACCCAAAAGACCGAACAATCTTTACGATAAAATAATGCACAAACGTTTAATTATCGTAACTGTAACATTTATATAAATAAATAAGTTATTTTTTTGTTTATGCTCCATTGTTAAATAAGTTCTCTAATTTTATTGTTTTTGTCTTTTTCATCGAGAAAAAACTCAAGGTTTTATTCAAGTTTGTTGCTTTTCGGCAATTTCGGTCTTGAAATTGTTGATAAAATCACTCGCCTCTGATAAAATCACTCGCCTCTGATAAAATGTCATTCGCGAAATTGCCAAGCAACAAACTTTCATTTCTTTCGAAAATTTTGCCGACAAAATTTTTTCTATATATGAAAACATTCTATTTGTATTAATGAAAATTGTATTGCGTTAACAATAATAGGTGTTAAAACACTAGCACGTAGTCGAATCAATGAAGGATATAAAGAAGGTTATTCCCAATTGAAAAACTGACGGTCTAACAAATACCAAAAGGAAAATAGATATTTACATACCTCGGTCAATTCATAATAATGTGATGTAACAATTTTATTGATTAATTTGCTTTCGAAACAGAAAAATAACCATGTCAAGATCGTCACCGAGCAGCTATGATTATTTGAATATTAAATAAATACCTGCAATAATTATTGTTAAATCGGTTGAAACATATTTTTATTGTGGTTCAATTTTGAAAATATTCACGGAAACTACAGGGTGTACATAAACTCTCCTGCCAAACGCAAACTGCAGATACCAGATATGATTTCATGGCCATCTAAAGTGTATTCATAAAGAAGAGAGAGTAATAAAACGATGAAAAACCCATTTTTTCGAGCGTACCATTGGCGTAGGTGTTTTACCAACATGATGAGGATGAAAAAAATGCATTAAGGAAGGAAATTTCCACTGTTGATAAAGTTTATGCTTCAATAGAACAAGATGGTGGGTTTCCAAATATTGGAAGAACGAAATTGTGGAAAACTTTAAGAGAAATTAATTTTTCTTGGGAAAAACATAACAGAAAGGCGGTTTTAATAGAAAGTGACGAGATAGTTTGCTGGAGAAGAAAATATTTAAGGCAAATTAGGCAATTTCGAAGTGAGAGCAAAAATATATATTTTCTTGATGAAACTTGGGTAAATGAAGGTTGGCAAGACAAAAAAGTGAAAAGTGCCCGACAGGCATTCATGGAAGGTTGGTCGACAGGGATGGAGCCGCCGCCTGGAAAGGGAAAACTTTTGATAATTGTCCATATTGGCAATGAAAAAGGGTTTGTAAAAGGAGGTCTTTTGGTCTTTCCGTCAAACCATACTGGCGATTATCACGAGGACATGAATGGCGATATATTTGAAGAATACTTTCAACAAATGTTAGACCTAATACCTCCTGGTTCAGTAATAGTATTGGACAACGCCAGTTACCATTCCAGAAACCTTGCAAATGGCATTAGGTATCAAGTCACACCTCATTTAAAAGGTCTGGTAAATCTCTAAACAATCATTTTTTTTTGCCTTTGATACCAGTCTTCCATTGTTATTTAATCGTTGTTTAAAATTGGCTCTTTTTCAACTTTTATTGCCTGAATGTTGATGGTGGTCACTTTGAATACATGATTAAATAGCAGTTTTTTCTTGTTAACCGATGTCTTTTTACTGTTTGTAATTTTTTTATTCTTTAAAGAGTCTTTTTATCATAACACAATACGGGGGCATACGAAAAATTGAAAGAGAGCCAATTATAAACAACGATTAAATAACAATGAAAGGCTGGTATCAAAGGCAAAACAAAATGATTGAATAGAGATTTACCAGACCTTTTAAATGAGGTGTGACTTGATACCTAATGCCATTTGAAAAAATGTAAAGAGTGTCTCCAGTAGGGAGGAGGTGAATCTGACGTTAATGACATTAGTGCCAAAAAGTGTCCCCCTCAAGTTAAAAGTTGACGTGTTTCGGCATTTCTTTCTAATATGTCCCATTTTTGAAATATTAAGGGTGGGTCCTTTTCAAATGAACACAGTGTATATATTTCAAAATAAACATCGGTCCATCGAATAAGAGCAATCGAAACAGTAAAACGCACCCTTACGTATATGACCCAAAGAAAATACTGGAAGAAATTCTCCAACTACCGGAATATAACTCACCAGAACAACTTTCGGAGAAAATTAAGGAAAAAATGAAAAATACCAAACTTGAAAACCGAAATTTGAATAGAATAATTCCATACTGGTGGACAGCTGAGATAAAAGACCAGAAAGATAAATGCACTAAAACCAGAAGACTGTTAACTAGGAAAAGAGGAGGAGACCACAATCACGAAGAGTTGGTAGGGGTTCAGAAACTCCAAAAAAGTGAGCTGAAGCGCCTTATAAATAAAGCGAAACGAGAAAGCTGAAACAGGATATGTAGTGAACTGGAAGAAGACATATGGGGACAAGGATACGCTATCGTGATGAGGCAATTAAAACCGTACGATCTGTCCCCAGAAATGAAGGAATCCATCGCCAAATACCTATTTACATCCGTAAAAACACCATGGCAAAAAGAACGAAAGGTCGCAGACATAACGCCGTTCACCATAGAGGAACTAGGGGAAGTGGCAGAAAAAATAAAACCCAGGAAGGCAGGAGGACCAGACGGCATTCCCCAAGAAATAGTGAGGATGGTGATTCGAAAGCCAGAAATGATTTTGGAAATAATGAACAACCTACTGGCACGACAAGAATTCCCTGGTACATGGAAAGTAGCCCAACTAGTGCTTATACCAAAACAGGGGAAGCCGATAGACGAACCCAGCTCGTTCCGACCAAATTGCCTGTTAGATGTAATGGGAAAAGTGTATGAAGGACTACTCAAAATGAGATTAGAAAAGGCACAGGACTGTCAAATCGCCAATTCGGCTTCAGGAAAGGAAAGTCAACCCTGATGGGTCATGGAACAAGTAGAGGGATCGAGATATGCTTGGATATGCCTGGACAAAAAAAATGCCTTTAATACCGCGGCATGGCATGAAATAATAAAAAGCCTCAAAAAGAAAATGGTTCCCGCATACCTGACTGCGACTATTGATCGTAAAGTTAAGATAGGAAAAAGCATGGAATTTGAATTGGGTGCAGGAGTTCCACAAGGGTCGATCCTTGGACCAACCCTCTGGGATGTTCTGTATGACGGAATTCTAGAACAGCAACTAGCAGTAGGGTGCAAATATGTGGCTTTTGCTGATGACCTGGCCCTGATAATAAAGGCGGATACTAAAGAGCAGCTAATGATGAGGGGAAACTACAGCATAATCCAAGTGCAAAAATGGCTACAAGAGAAAAACCTGGAACTTGCGACACATAAAACGGAAGCAGTCTTCTCAAAATTCCAGGTAGGCATGCAGAGTATAACCCCGTCCACTTACGTGAAATACTTGGGTATCTACATAGATCTTCAAGGACATTTTGGGGAGCACGCCAAGCGAACCGTCAAAAAAGTAGATGATAAAGTAGCCAAGTTATCAAGGCTTATGCCGAACCTTGGTGGACCCAGTAGCGTAAAAAGGCAACTGTTGTATATACGGGGTAGCGCAATGCATACTGATGTATGGAGCCCAGATCTGGGGAGGATGCACCAGGATTGTACGATACCGGAACCTCTTGATAAGAAGTCAACATAGGGCCTTGATAACAGTGGCCAGTGCATATCGCACAATCTCGGCAGTAATTACTGGGATCCCGCCTATTGACCTGTTCATCTGGGAAACCAAAGACAGCTTTGAATACCCGGAAATCAGAAAAGAAACTCGTAGGGAGATGTTAGAGTACAAATAGCAAGCCCAATGAAGTGAGTTAACAGAAAAGGCTTAATGGACCAAAAGGCTTATTCCACAAATAGGTCCTTGGGTATCTTGCTTCCTAACACAGTTCTTATCAGGGCACTGGGCATTCAGAACATATACTAAAAGAATAAAGAAAACCGATGATGACGAATGCATCTACTGCGGGAAGACAGATACTCCGGAACACACGTTTTTCGACTATCCAAGGTTCCATAGAGATAAAACTGAAATGGAAACGGAAAAATATGAGAGAATACACCAATGGATAAGGAAGGTAGGAAAAAAGAAGGAGAAAGAAGAAAGACAAAACAGAAAGTGAGTCCACTGGTAGAGGGGCTGACGTAAACCAGCGATGGTAGTACCAGTCTCTACTAGGACACAGAGGGGTTTTTTGTGGGTAATAGAAATCTTTAGTCCCTCACTACTCTGTCTAAGAGCTCGCAGGGTGTGCGTAAGGCATTTTCCCCTCCAAAAAAAGGCTTGCAGTTCTACCACTCTTCTATCGAACGAATACAAAGCAAGAGTGAACACATTAGGGGGTTAGTACCCCGCCCTGTCGGGGTATCGTGCTATTTGCGTACAAGGATTATTCAGTGCTATCTGCGTACAAGGGTCGGCAGTTTGATACCAGGTAACAAAAGAAATTTCGGCGGAGGGCTATTTGCTTACACCTACCTGAATAAATTTTTTGCTGTGTAGGTAGGTATACCTGTGATATTCGTGCATACTTCTTTATATTTATATTTATTTACTTCTTTTCGTTTAGTGAACAAGTGTATCCACAATAGGTACAACATTTCTAGAATTGTTGGCAGCCCTACCTTAAAGCTGATGGACTAATCCTGAAGAGATGAACAATTGAACTTAGTCCGTACCTGAGTTCATAAGGGTAGCGAAAATCTAGTTGCTTTTACGAATAGAAGAGTACTCCCGCAGGGTAGAGTACTGTTGTTCGGAGAAGAACTAGAAATATCCAAAGAAGTTAAATATCTGAGAGTGACCCTTGATTCCAAACTGAATTGGAAAGGCACACCTGGAAAAAACAACAAGGCTTTTCTGGCAATGCAGAAGAGTTATGGGAAATACGAGCTGAGGTGGTTTACTGGCTCTACATAACTGTGATAAGGCGAACGATCACCTATGGAACACTAGTCTGGTGGAGGAGGACCAGTGATGTGAGTCGGTCATATGACCGCGTCATTTTGGTGGTCATGACGTCGGTCACGGTCATGTCACATTCGAAAATGACCGCCAGGTCATTTTGCACATAACCTTATCTGTATGTTAATAATAAATTCATATTAATTATATTATTTATAGATATTCTTATTACTTAAGTTACCTAAGTACATCTTATACAACAGTTATTGTTGTATAATTTATACATTTAGTACTTTAGTACCATAGTCCATAGTACCTTTAAAATTTTTAGTGTGATATTGGTGTTCTTTTTTATTTATGTTAATAATAAATTGTTTATTTCTTATATCCTATATTCTTTTTTTCATTTCAAGATAATGATTCACCTATCTGCATTTCACGTCTTTCTGCATTTAGGTATATTTCAAAAATTAATGAATTGTCAAAGATTATGAAAATGACCAAAATGACGGTCATATGACGGTCACGTGACGGTCATTTGTCACAATGTTTAAAATGACCGTCATTTTACATCACTGAGGAGGACAGAAGTGTCCTCTGCAGTTAATATATGAACTGCAATCCAAAGACAAGTCCTTATTGGTATAACCGGGGCAATGAACAACACGGGGGAGGCATCGATGGGAGCCTTTATTGGACTTCCTCCTCTAGAACTTTTTATAAGGGCGGAGGCAATGATGGCAATTCTTAGGCTGAAATCGGGAGACTTATGGTCCCCGAACAATGTTCGAGAAGGACACATTGAAACAACTGGGACATTACTAGACGAACCCATATTTCACATGAGTTTTGATAGCATGATACCAGAGAATATATTCACTTAGTGAGTGAATATCATCATCCTATCTAGGAACAGGTAATGGACCCAGGTAATTCTGGAGAAATCATCTAGTTCACCGAGGGCTCCAAAACAAACCATGGCACTGGGGCTGGTATAAAAGGACCTAGAAAGCCTTGGTCGACAGGCTTTGCTTAAAGCTATCAGTAATCCAACAACTAGGTCTAGACTGGTGAAAAACTGCAAGGAATCCCTTAAGAGGCTGGCAAGAGACAACAAAGTGTCTCTAATATGGGTACCGGCACATGAGGGGATTGCATGGTGAAATGGGGAACCAGTTAGCTAAAGAATCAGAACCGTTTTGTGGAATTACAAAAGATTGCGTGAGAGGGGAAATCGGGAACTGGCTAGATAGGGAATACCAATTCAAATGGAGGGTGACTCAAGGGCACCTTCATACAAAGAGTTTACTGAACAAGGTAGACAAGGAACTCTCAACCAGGCTACTGAAACTGGGTAAGAGACATTTGAAGACAGTTACCGACCTGGTACAATATGGGCAGAGTTAGTGAACTTATGTGCAGAAAATGTGAACTTGATGATGAAACACATACTCTGCTTCTGCGAGAACTTACAAATACTTAGACGGAAGCACTTTGGAGAGGAATTAATACAACCATTACAACTACTGAAAATCCCTCCAGTCAAACTAGTGGCCTTTATAGAAGACACGAAGCTTCTGGAATGGAAGAAGATAGCATGGGAAATGGTACAAAGATTCAGTTCAAGTCCCTAGGCTGATGAGCGCAGCCCAAATATATGAATGAATGAAGGGTGGCGAAGAGGACTCGTTTCCTAACAGGTAGCAACCGATAATCCTACCCTTAAGCTCGTCCCTCAGTAGCGCAGGTCGACAAAAATAAACAACTAAACTCGTCCCCAAAAAATATTTTAATTTTATCGTGAAGGGCAAGGAAAATGATTGAAGAAGCTACACAGTGTTGAAAATACAAGGTAATTTCTAAGATCATATAATCTTTTGCTCGGGGACGAATTTAGTTATGTAATTAATGAACGTTACTTAGCATGGGATGAATTTAAGGGCTCGGTGACGAATTAAGGGCCGGCCAGCGAAGATCTGTTTACAAGGTCGGCACGTATGCATTTCATTTGTTATATGATTAAATTTTGATTAATTTCCAATTTCATTTAATAATTATGAATGAAAAACAATTTTTAATTTTATATGAAGTACTATCATTATTTTGTACAGTATCCTCTAGGCTTGAAAAATGATGGGTCAGTGTCTTATTTTCGTTCTGTTTTTTTTCATTCGCCATTAATCAAAATGTCACTGGCACGATTGTAACTTAAAATTATCTTGTAAATTCGTAGACAGGTTCTTGATTAAATTTTATCCAATATATAAAAAGAAGAAGAAAAACAAGTTTTTGGGTTTTAAAATTAAATTAAAATATGCTAAATTATTCGTGGTCTCAATAGAAATCACGTAATTTTGGTGTGTGCAATAAACAGTGGAAAACTGCGGAAAAACTGGATAAAATTAGGTTGAACATGTGACTCGGTTAAAAAATTGCTTAATTCCACACAATATTTAATATAACCGGAAGTGGCATGTCTGTCAAAATATTTTCCATGCATTCGCCATTAATTGAAAAACCATATGAGCTAATTTTCATAAAAATTGTGAGTAGTTGCAAATATACAGGGTGTTCCAACGGACGCTAGGGATACGGCAAGAAGGTTTAATACCAACTGCCCGGAAATAAACGTAAGTCACCAACCAATACATTAAGCAATTCATAAATAAGTTTGAAGCCACTGGTGACGTTGAAAACAAAAAGCACGAAGCAGAACGTCCAGTGCGAAATGAAGCAGTTGAAGTGGCGGTTTTGGGTAATTTACAAATCGACATTTACTTAATTACATTTACCTGTAAAAAATTGTCATATATTAAAGCGTCTTATCAATCGATGTCAAAGATAATAGTTTAATACTATTATAACGCCTTACAAAGTTTTTGAAAAATGTTTTTCAAAGAACAGAGACCGTTCACTAAGAAGCAACAACTACTTCTCGGGCATACAGCCCGTATTGTTCTGTGATCTGTGACCTTAGTCGTCTTTGGCTGTGCATCTTGTTCGTTTTGCCCGTTTGTAAGGTTATTGTTTCCGCTTTTGTGTTGTATTTTCAATATTTTTCAAAATCTAAAAACAGCATACAAATACAATGGAGCATAACCTCAAATTTGAATGACTTTTGTTTTGTCATACACGAAACCACAGGTAAACGGATTCACTATGATTGGTCAGCTCAAGGTCGATAGACGTGTAGGGGCTAGTACGTCACGCCGCATTACACCAATGAAAGCACCCTTCACTAATTGCGCATAAAATTGTGTGTTTGAAATGAAAATTATGTAATTTATTGTATTATTCATATTGTTACGTCGGACCTGTACTGAGGATATGTAGAGGTCCATGAAAAAAAAAGAAGAAGACATGCATCTAGAATCATCTAGAACTGTCATCGAAAAGTCTAGAAATGTCATCAAAAAGTCGAGAACTGTCTGGAACAGATGAAAAGTATCAAAGGCGGGACAATTGACATTAGTTAGGTTAGTTTTTCTAAATTAAATCTTAAATTTTCTTGTTGTTCCATATTAGATTTTAAATTTTCTTGGTGGTGTTCTAAATGGTCTTCTCTATTATTAAGCTGTCCTACCTCTAGCTTTAATTTTTCCTAAATACGTGTTAGGCCATTCATAATTTATGCATCTGCTGATCTACTCGTCTCCTCCGTCTGTCTTTCCTTCTCCTCCTCCCGTCTTCCCTTCTCTTCTTCTTCCTCCTTTCTGCGTCTTTCCTTCTGCTCATCACGTCTTTCCTTCTCTTCTCCTTCCACATTTCTGCGTATTTCCTTCTCCTCCTCCCGCCTTCCCTTCTCTTCTTCTTCCTCCTTTCTGCGTCTTTCCTTCTGCTCATCACGTCTTTCCTTCTCTTCTTCTTCCTTTCTGCGTTTTTTCTTCTCCTCCTCACGTCTTTCCTTCTCTTATTCCATCTTTAAACTATATAGCTTTGTTCGCGGGACACAATCCGAACCAGTTCAGGGACTATTCGCATGCGCATTCTGAAAAGTTGCGTTCGCTGTTAATATAATTCTGAATTTGTAGTAATAGTTCGGTGTTCGTGGGTCATATCGGATTGGTTCGTTATCGATTCGGAATCAGTCCTAGCGGTTCTTTGATTTTGGTAAGGACTGAAAGTTCGGTTCGGCTGCTCATGCGCATATGATCGATATGTCAGTTCTTTTCTTATTTTAGTTATCTGTTGTTTCATTTGTTTATTGTTTGCTTTTTTGTGTTTTAACGTTGTAAACAAATATCAAACTTTAACTAAGCTGTATATTCTAAGTGTAGTATAAGGTAAATTTACAGTTTAGTGATGAACAATATATTCAACATTTTCGATTAACTCGAGAAATTACAGAAGAGTTAGCAGACCACTGAGTATTATAAATGTCAAGAAGTTGTTTCAGAGAAAGTTACATCTCTTTACACCATTTTGTTTTCGTTCAAGTTCTGAAAGGTGATCTGTGGTTTTAAGACCGTTCGCGGTATAATTGAAATTATTTACTGGTTCTGAACTAGGCATGCGCTCTAGACAATTCAGAGGTAATTCCAGACTGGTTCGGAGTCAGTTCGAATTGTGACCCGCGAACAAATCTATTAGGTTAGTAACGTATTTGGTTATCTTAGGCGTGACACCTGACAGTTGACAAGGCCAAGATTATCCTCGTGTAGGGGTTGGCTCAATACATTACACTATGAATATACACGTCCTACCTTTATATCGCAGAACTCAACTCTCTAATACTTCAAAAGCTAATGTCAACTGTACCGCCTTTTATACTTTTCACCTGTTCCAGACAGTTCTCGACTTTTCGATGACATTTCTATATCTTCTTCTTTTTCTTTGTGGACCTCTACATATCCTCAGTACAGGTCTGACATGGAGATCACGATTATACTGGTTTTGAAAATGAATGGTCTTTCCCATTGACTGTAATAGTTTTCTCGTTTCTTGTCTCAGCGACCGTTCTAAAGCGGACTACTGCGCTTTTAATAATATTCGGGTATGCAGTTATGCTCCGATGCAGGTCAGCTGGCGCCCGCGCCACTTTTTTTCCTTATTTTTTCGTTTTCTTTTTGCATTGCTCGTTTGTCATTATGAGAATGTAAAACGAATAAAAAAAAGGGATGATTGCTCTTACAAGTTGGAAACTTTCTGCGTAAGTGCTTTCAATTTATTATGAATGACGCCATAGTATTATTTAATTTAAATGACACCGTTGGTTTTGTTTTTAATTAACGATGTCGATGTCGTCAAAAACGTAGAAAAATCAATCATATTCTTTCAATAAACAGGCTGTTGCACAACTAGCTTACGCTATCTATATACAGTGTGTACAAAAAGTAACGTAACTTGCTAATATTTCGATATCTGATAGATTTACAGAAAAAAAGTTTTTTGAAATAAATCAAATTATCAGTATATGTCAAATAGAAATATTCTCTAAAATTAAATAAGAATGATTCTTCGATAATCTAAAATTTTCAGGAGTATCAGCCCTTAAGTACAGGGTGTACAGAAACTCTCCCGGCAAACCTAAACTACTGATAAAGTACGACCAGAGATCTAAGAAGGTCGTAAATCAATATGAGCAGACCACCCTGGTTATATGTGGGTGGTACAATTATGAGATTTAAAAAGAAATTGGAGAGAGATAATTTTTTTGACAAGAGAGAAAATTGAAAATAAACTTAAAAATAACCCGTTGAATTTAAAAAACACATTTAACTGGGAAATATAAAAAGGTGAGCGGTCGTCGGACCGCCGACAGAAGCTTGCTTCTTATGCACAATAGAATGACCATTCTTCAAAAATTTTGACAATTTTTCGAAAATTTTGACCATTTTTCAAAAATTTTGACAATTATTGACCATTTTTTCAAAAATTTTACCATTTTTTCAAATTTTAACAATTATTGACCATTTTTGACAATTATTGACCAATTTTTTAAAATTTTTGACCATTTTAGACCCTTTTTCAAAATTTTAATAATTATTGACCATTATTGACCATTTTTGACAGGTTCTGACAATTATTGACAATTTTTCAAAAAATTTGACAATTATTGACCATTTTTGACAGTTTTTTATAATTATTGACCATTTTTTCAAAATTTTGACAATTTTTGACCATTTTTCAAAATTTCAACAATTATTGAGCATTTTCAACAGTTTCTGGCAATTATTGACCATTTTTGAAAATTTATCAAAAATTTTCACAATTTTCAACAATTATCGACCATTTTTGAATTTTTTTTATAATTAATGACAATTTTTTCAAAATTTTAACAATTTTTGATCATTTTTCAAAATTTATTATTGACTATTTTGGACCATTTTTTAAAATATTTAACAATTTTTGACAGATTCTGACAATTATTGGCAATTTTTCAAAAATTTTGACAATTTTTAACAATTAATGACCATTTTTGAGAGTATTTTATAATTATTGATCATTTTTTCAAAATTTTGACAGATTTTGACAATTATTCACCATTATTCCAAATTTTTGAAAATATTTGGCAATTATTAACCATTTTTTCAATATTTTGAGTTTTTGACAATTATTGCCCATTTTTCCAAATTTTTGGACCATATTTCAAAAATTTTGACAATTTTCCAAAAATTTTAACATTTAAGAGAGAGAGAGAGAGACGCGCGATACTCTCTCTCTCTCTCTTCCGAACACTATTACCGAACATGCTCTTTCGTAACTAATCTAGTAACTTTTAGTGCTGTGAGTAAGGCTTTTGAAATGACTCCTCTTGGTTTTTAAATGGACTATATCGGGAAAAAAAAGGTTATAAATTGAATGTGGGTGGTGATGGTAACAATTATGAGATTTAAAAAGAAATTGGAGAGAGATAAATTTTTTGACAAGAGAAAATTGAAAATAAAATTAAAAATAACCCGTTGAATTTAAAAAACACATTTAACTGGAAAATATAAAAAGATGAGCGGTCGTCGGACCGCCGACAGAAGCTTGCTTCTTATGCATAATAGAATGACTATTTTTCGTAAATTTTTGACCATTTTTCAAAAATTTTGACAATTTTTCAAAAATGTTGACCATTTTTCAAAAATGTTGACAAGTATTGACCATTTTTTCTAAATTTTCACCATTTTTTCAAATATTAACAATTATTGACCATTTTTGACAATTATTGACCAATTATTGATCATTTTTGACAATTTTTCAAAATTTTTGACCACTTTAGACCCTTTTTCAAAATTTTATCAATTATTGACCATTTTGAAAATTTTTGACAGGTTCTGACAATTATTGACAATTTTTGACAGGTTCTGACAAGTATTGACAATTTTTCAAATAATTTGACAATTATTGACCATTTTTGACAGTTTTTTATATTTATTGACCATTTTTTCAAAATTTTGAAAATTTTTGACCATTTTTCAAAATTTTAACAATTATTGACCATTTTTGACAGTTTCTGACAAGTATTGACCATTTTTGAAAAATTTTCAAAAATTTTGACAATTTTCAACAATTATCGACCATTCTTGACATTTTTTTATAATTATTTACAATTTTTTCAAAATTTTAACAATTTTTGACCATTTTTGACAGTTTCTGACAATTATTGACCATTTTTGACAACTTTCAAAAATTTTGACAATTATGGTAAATTTTTCAAAATATTTAACAATTTTTCAAAATTTTAACAATTATTGACTGTTTTGGACCATTTTTTAAAATAATATAACAATTTTTGACCGATTCTGACAATTATTGCCCATTTTTCCAAATTTTTGACCATATTTCAAAATTTTTGAGAATGTTTCAAAAATTTTAACATATTTGGCAATTATTAACCATTTTTTCAAAATTTTGACAATTTTTGACCATTTTTGGCAATTTTCCACACCTACAGGTGTGCGAGCTCAGTGCGGCAAGAGAGATTGCGCACAGTCGCTTGAATGAGTTATCGCGTGACGAACGCTTTTTCGTAACAT
The DNA here is from genome assembly GCA_947563755.1 of Lochmaea crataegi. Lineage (NCBI taxonomy): Eukaryota > Metazoa > Arthropoda > Insecta > Coleoptera > Chrysomelidae > Lochmaea > Lochmaea crataegi. Next base: position 17,336,138 of record OX387428.1, read on the forward strand.
CACACGTTTTACGAGTTCACTAGCCTTCCCAAAAGTCCTATGTCGTGCAATAAGAAGCAAGCTTCAAAAAGTATAAGTAAAGCATGTAAAATTGAAGACAACATTCATATTACAAAGCGCGATGTTACAAAATTTGACGAATTGACAATATCCAGAACAGGAAAGTAAAATTCCCATTATTTAAAATAACAAATAGATTTGAACAAATAATAGAATAGACATTTGGAAATAATAATAATAGAAAGTATTTGAAGAACGGATAAGCATAGACATTCATTATATAGTTTAGACCAGTATAAATCAGAAATTTTAATATTTGACAGTACTTAATAAAAATTTTAAAAATGAAATATTTCGGAACATAAAGTCAATTCTTTAAAGCAAAAAGTTTGTATTTATTAATAAAATTGTTCAATAAATATTTGAAATTAAATTCAATTTAAAAATACTTTAATATAGAACCCAATTCTAAGATAAGAATTTTTGAAATAAATTAACATTTAAAATTAAATAATTTTTTTTTAAGATTAATATATCATGTTTTTCATTTAATATCATACCTACCTACCTAAAGGTACGGCTATGCCTGCAATTACTAGCGACCCGAAGATGGGATTTCTATTGTATACCGGCGTTGTTCCAGGTTGGGTAAAAATAGTAAAAATTCGGTTACCCATCCACGGGTTTTGAATGTTAAATTAGGTTTTATTACTCTCTGTCCAATTCAAGCAGACTATAGCAACAAAATTCTAAATTTTCAATCAAAGTTGACTGAATAAATTACCGATATAAAATTTTTTGAAAATAGCAAAGAAAACAACTTAAAAACTCATAAATATCGATTTTATTGCATTAAAACAAATAAAACGAAACGTTTGAATTGTCTAATTTTCAAAAACCTTCTCACGGATCTAAGAATCCTTCTAACGCCGACCCTGTTTCTTCAATCCGTCCACTTTTTTCTCGATTTTTCAAGGACTCCTAGTCTTTCCGGTAAATATCAAACAAGGATCTATTTATAGACGTATACAGAGCTAGAGCTATAATTAAGTACATTCTATACAGTTAAAAGAGTCGGAATACTTCTTTTTCTAGGTAATTATAGTTGATGGTCGGAGTCTAAGATTCTGTAAATATGTTTTAGTAGGGTACTAAAAACTGCGCTGAATGCGTACAAGATAACAAAAAAAAATAGTACCGAGATATTCTCTTGTAGCCAGAGGCGTACCCATCGAGAAATGTTATCCATTAGATAGGATATTGTAGCATGCCATTGAGCTTGTCACGTTTTTCGACTCTAAAATATTTTATTTTTCTAATTTCAGTGGCTCTGGATGACAAACAATTACAAATCAAAATAGAAAAAGACAAGATCGACCATACAAAAAAGGATTTGTCCTTATCTTGTTCGATGACTTCCCTTCGGGTTGTGTGAAACGTTATCTTTGCCGATAACATTTCAATTATAAAAATTTATCTTTTGGTGGAATAGACAATAATTGTATTCGGACTAAACATCAAATAATGATAGTTTCCGGTTTTTAACTTTGCCGCGGAATTTAAAATATTTAAATTTTATATAAATATGGACAGATATAGTGTATTTTTTATCATATCGATAGCTGAAGAGCTGATTATAAATACAAAAACGTGTCTAAAACACTTCAAGGTGATTCAAATAATTAAACAGAATTGTAAGCGCTTCTTCATGTAAATAAGTGTTCAGTTAGCAACTTTCGCTAGATTCTTCTTGTCTAGTGAACCGCAGGTAGCGAGGACAATAGAACCCTTATACCATTACCATTCAAATATATTTAGAAGTGATAAATTTGCCGTGACAGTGCAGTGTAGTTGGGTAAGAATAAGATAATATTAGGTATTTTATTATAGATGTATTTTATTACAATATTTATTTAATTTATATAAGTAGCACAGATATTTAATTAATACCTTTCGACATATTTACGCTATTTAGTGAACCCCAGGTACAATAGAAACTGAGATCCTAGATTATTCAATTTAATTAATTAGTAAGTTCTACATATAAGAATGATTTGTAGCCCTAAAAGGGGCTGATTTGTTAAAAACTTGCAGATGATGTACCTAATCAAAATTCCATTAAATCCGCCCATTAAATCAAGTAAGTTCTCATCCAATAAAGGCGCAAGATGCAATTGGGCGGAACCTATGAGAGTACTATTTTCTAGTATAAGTAGGTAGTATGTGCGCGTAATTTATTTTATGTTTAAGTTTTAGGTTCCCACGTTTAAATATCCTACTTATTGTCCATATTTATTCGCTTTTGGAGAATTGCGATACAATTGATTTATTTTATCCTGCCTAAATTCCAATGTCCGCCTATGGTTTATTGCGGTTTTAGGGTCGCTTTCCTGAAATCGTGCTATCAATATGATAAAAATATACGGTACTTTTTATAAGCGATGTGTCGGAAAAAAAATGAAATAAGGAAATATTTACTGAAATTACTTTAATGCAATAAATGTTCAAAGTGCTCTCCACCTTGTTGCTGACAATATTCTAATCTATTATAAACAGCATTCCGAACATTATGTAACACTTCCCTGCGTTACTTGACTAATTTCGTCCCTGATTCTTTGTTGAAGCTCGGTGATGTCGTTAGGTTTAGTGGCATAAACCTTGCTCTTTAGATATCCCCGTAAAAAATCTAATGGAGTAAGATCGGGTGATCTTGCTGGCCACTCAATTGGGCCCCTTCTTCAAATCCACCTACTTGGTAACACTTCGTTAAGATAGGTCCGCACATTTTGAGCAAAATGTGGTGGTGCCCATCTTGTTGAAACCACATCCGTTGGTCAAATAAGTTGGGATCCAAATTATTGGGGAATAAATTTACTAAAGTAGGAATCAGTTCTTCTTGGAGCATATTAAGGTATGTTTCTCCGGTTTAGTTTTCATTGAAAAAAAAGGACCTACTATGCGATCCCCAATAATTCCACCCCAGACGTTTGTTTTTTGAAGCCTTTGGGTATGGCATTCACGCATCCAACGGGGATTTTCGTCAGCCCAATAACGGCAGTTCTGTCGATTGACGTGCCCTTGTAATGTGAACGTAGCCTCATCAGAAAACAGCACCCATTCCAAAGCAATTTGTCCACCATCGATAGAAGCCATAATTCGTTCGCAAAATTCGAGTCTACGATCAGGATCATCTTCGTTAAGCTCCTGCAGGTTTTGCATCTTATATTTTGGTAAGTCTATCTGAAGCTACGGGGCATCGGTAAGGGGCGAGGAAACATGGCCGATATCTGTCATAAACGTACCAATGGCGTACGGTTCCTATTTTATAAAAGTATTAAAAATAATAATTATTATTATATAATAATTATATATAGAAACTGATTTATGCTTTGCTTTAAAGGTAAGGTATTTTTCAAAACACGGTACCTATTTGTTAAAAACAAATAAAACAAACAAAAAAAATTGAATTGTATTTGCAATTGAAAAAACGTTCAAATAAAAAATTAATCAACCTACCCTTCCATTTAAAAAAAAAAGTTGGGGGTGTCTGCAACCCCCCAGATAATTAAAAAAGATAAACAAATCTCTTTGTAATATGCCCCATTGAAAATAAAAATTGACGTGTTTCAGGAATTTTGTGATAAACCTTTATTTATCAAGTTACAGAATTTGTTCCAGTTAGACTTTCCACTTTGTATATAAAGTAAGTTTTAGTGGCAGCCCTTTCGAATTTTCAAAATTTATTAAAAACACCAACTTTTTCAGAAACATTTAATAATAATAATAATTTCCTTTATATGTCTTTATATTATCTATAACTTTGATTTTATCATTTTGATTATACTTAAATAAACAAAATTTCAAATTGTTTAACAATTTCTTAAAAATTAAGGGTTGAATTTGTTTTCCCATATACAGGGTGTTTCTAAATTCATGCGACAAAATTCAGGAGGTGATTGCTCGTATGAAATTAAGATGGGTCTTTCCTATAACAAAATTTCCTCAGCTCACCCCTTTCCGAGATATCACCCTTAAAAGGAGGTGACTAAAATTGATTTTTTATTTTTTTTTTCTAAAATTTCAGTAAAGCTAGAAACTTGAAATTCTGTCATTTCCAGCATTTATTATGAATCGTATCACATTTTACATATTTACTGTTTTCCACTCAATTTATTAAAAAAATTATAAATAATGGTGTTTATTTTTTTTTCTCTGCAGCTATTGGTTTTGGGAAAGAAATTTGAGAACAAAAAAGTTTTTAAATAAAACAAGGATTTTAAGTTAAATTTTATTTCATAAAACTTCATCTCGAGAAAAATTTTTGATATGAAATAAAGTAAGGGTTGCTAATTTCACCCCCATAAAATGTAACAGGAATATTGAAAAAATACCCGTGGTTAGTCCTTTGCGAGTGCACGAAAATTACTGAATTTCAAGTTTCTAGCTTTACTGAAAATTTAGAAAAAAAATTAAAACTAAATTTTAGTCACCACATTTTAAGGGTGATATCTCGGAAAGGGGTGGGCTGAGGAAATTTGGTTATAGGAAAGACCCATCTTAATTTCATACGAGCAATCACCTCCTGAATTTTGTCGCATGAATTTAGAAACACCCTGTATATTCCATACAATACAATAAATTTAATTAAATAAAAAATATTTCCTTTAAATTATGTGATAAAACGTCACTTTTTTAGTGTTTACATACATCATAATATGGTCTATAGGCTTCCTTTATATTTCTTTATATTATCTATCACCTTGTTTTTGTCATTTTGATTATAATTAATTAAACAAAATTTCAAATTGTTCAACAATTTTTTTAAAATTAAAGGTTGACATTTTTTCCCATATATATTCCATATTAAGATTTCCTACAATTTTTTTGAGCGAGCTGAAAGATATATCAGCGTAACGTTATGCTTGAAAGCTGTTAAAATAAGCCCAAAATGTAATATAACATCTGGTTTTACTCAAAGCAGATCGGTATTTGTAATTTCGAGCGTGTACCTGCGAAGGGTCTCTTTTACCACTTGAAACTGTTTTTGGTTCGTCCTGTATGTTAGTCTGCACTGCATTGAAAATTCACAGAATCGTTTTATTTCATCACAAGCTGCGTCGCAAGCTTGAGCGGAATTTAGGAATATGATTAGTGGTCGATATTTTTTCGATTAGGGACATAATATTCCATCTCTTGTTAGGTATATTTTTCGACCTTACTTCCCCGGACTAAAAATGATACCTCTAAGTAACTTATTTGTAAATCAATTGGTGTAATGTTTTTGGATTAGCTATAAATCCCTAAGTTACTTTTCCGGTAATCAATTGGTAATTTTTTTTGGATTAGCTATAAATTATCATCTACAATAAATAAAATTATGAAGAAGAGTTTTGAAATTCCCAGTTAAATATAAGGTTTGTTCCAGCTGCATATTAGGGATGTACCCTTGTGTCCATCCCTAATTCGAGTTTGCGCACTATATACGATTCCAGAACGGTTCCTAAATGCCAGATGGAACAAACCTTATTCGAAACATGCGTATATTCGTGAAATAGTCTATAGTTCTTGTTATAATTATTATTTAGAGTGCAATGCCAACTCGTTAGGCAACCAATTCAACTCGTAACATTAATTTCGAATGCGAAGCACGATTTCGCTATCTCGTGATCAAAAGATCAACTACTACGATCAAACTTGTGAATGAAAACGATCCTCTTGTTTCTGGACAATTATGATGCTGTGGCGGCTACCTATATAATGATTTTTTATTTGCATCACAATAGGAACAGAGATAATTCAATAAAAAAGTTGTTAAACAAAAGAGATAAACAAACTTGAAATTTGTATCGTATATCTATAATAAAATTATCAAAATATTATTTATCTTTGGTGAATATCCGTTTGGCGATATAAATTATTTTGCGGTACTTTAGAACATATTTTAATATGAGATAATGTGAGACAAATATTTATCTTAAAATAATATATTTGATATAATCTTTTGATAATGAATTTTGCTATAAATTTACATAAAAATTGTAAATATTAATTGAATACATCACAAAAGATTATTCCTTATACACATTAATAAGTGAAAGTATATTACACAGAAAATCCTGAGCGTTAAATATGAAGGTTTGAGCCTAGAACACTTGAATAAAACATGGCTCTATTCTAAAAATGTATGTCAAATTTCATCACTCCTGGATATTCTTTTATCAAACAATAGGATCAAAAGAGATTTTTCCAGCATTGATCCAACGAGGACAAGACGACATATTGCTAGAATTAGTCGAATCAGTTTCGAACGGGGTATCACACCAGAAGCATGTTGAAGGGAGATAGTTACCTTCATTCCAAAAGTTGGAAAAAGAGATACAACAAACCCAAAATGAATCAAATCGCTGGAGGTGATAGAGTTCGTTGTTTATTTGAAATGTGATTGGATCTTTATACAGGGTGTCCCGAAGAGATTGGTCATAAATTATACCACATATTCTGGGGTCAAAAATAGGTTGATTGAACATCACTTACCTATACACAAAAGTATATAAAAGTATAAAAACCGTTGTGGATAATAAAAGTGTCGAAAAAGTTCGTTTATATCATGTCATTCGTTTGCTGCTGTCAATCACTATGTTTAGCATCTATAAACTCAATAAATATTGAAATTTGTAGATCGCATGGTATTAAAAAATATAAATATATGCTTAAAGAAAGGTTTCGTATCAAATACAACTCGTAGGTTAATCAAATATTAAAATCAAACGAACGTCAGTCGTACTAAAAACTTTATATGTTGGCAAAAATGCGCGCTGTTGCCGCGATTAAAATGGTTTATTTCAGGTTCAGTTGACGTCTTGACGTTTTTGGGGTTATGTTGTGACAATTTTAGGAAAAAATCTAGTTTAGTGAACCAACGCGGATTTTGATGAAATATTTTTTTTTAATTAATTCGAGGTCGCTGAACACGAAAATGAAAAAAGAAATCGGCGCTCTCTTACCAAAAACGAGTTATGAATTTTTGAAGATGAGTTCAGATCAGCACTGCACTGGTTTTATTGTCATATAATAACTGATTTAAATGATGCATTATAAAGTCTACACAATGTTAATTACACTATAATTACTTTTTACGATATTCCTCTCACACACACATTTAAAAAACACTGATATTGATATTCATTTCTTGTAAATTCTTTTTTTAATTCCTCAATTATTATATATTTTGACATTTTCATGTAACATGACACATATAAGTTTTGGTCTGTTTCTTCTTAGTCGTACAACTTGTACCTAATAGCATATTCAGCCATAAAAGATATTTAGCCACTTGAATTAGTTGCTGAGTATATTCGTTTTCATGATCGTGACCATATCGTGACATAGAAGATATAAACAAGATGAACATCATGAACATACACCTATTTTTCCGATAGCTAGCGCCGTATTACAGCTGAAACATTTTTTTTCAAATTTTGAGAGATGTTGATTTTAGGAAGATGGTTAGTTTTGAGATAAGTTTGGTTGATATTTATCATTTATTTGAAGGATAATGAACCATTCAATTTGATCATTGAGGATGCTGAACAATTTTTTTTCTCTGAATTGCACTCATCAATTAATTCTTTAAAAAAATCACCTCCTCAGTTGTTCGGCCTCTATAAACACTGCTGACAACGAAAATAGTTGCTGCAGGTGTAATTCCAAATCAAATTTTTAACATACTGCTAATATTATAAGACTTTGGTTATCAGAAGCTGTTTCCCCTTTTTAGAAAATTTGAAAATTCTACTAATATCGCTTCCCGACCAACTAACACCGATCAAAGTGAAATCGCAATCGCTTCTTATCATCTTGATACATTTATTAGATTGGATTTCCGTTTGAAATAATGAAGTAGATTGATTATCGCGAGCGAAGCGAGCGCGCCGGATCGACGTTTCGCAATTCGCGCGCGCGAATTGCGAAACGTCGATCCGGCGCGCCTTTCTCACAGTATGTAGATGGCTGTTCATATAATTTTTCCATAACCGATTTCAGTTAAACGAAAGTTGAGCCAAATACAGCGCCAGCTATCGGAAAAATAAGTGTATGTTCATGATGTTCATCTTGTTTATATCTTCTATGTCACGATCATGAAATCGAAAATATTCAGCAACTAATTCAAGTGGCTAAATATCTAATGGCTGGATTTGCTATTAGGTACAAGTTTTACGACTAAGAGGAAACAGACCAAAACTTATGTCAGTCATGTTACATGGAAACGTCAAAAGATATAATAATTGTGGAATTAAATAAAGAATGTACAAGAAATGAATATCAATATCAGTGTTTTTTAAATGTGTGTGTGAGAGGAATATCGTAAAAAGTAATTATAGTGTAATTAACATTGTGTAGACTTTATAATGCATCATTTAAATCAGTTGTTATATGACAATAAAACCAGTGCAGTGCTGATCTGAACTCATCTTCAAAAATTCATAACTCGTTTTTGGTAAGAGAGCGCCGATTTCTTTTTTCATTTTCGTGTTCAGCGACCTCGAATTAATTTAAAAAAAAATATTTCGTCAAAATCCGCGTTGGTTTACTAAACTAGACTTTTACCCAATTTTATATTATGCTCATTTAATTTTTCGATTCTTTTATCTACGTGCAAAGGACTGTGAGTAATTTTTCACAAGCAGTAATAAGTTATCAAAGTTAAAGTCACATCCCAAAAATAATACTGCAATGATAGTTAATGCATTTACACCTGATACTATTTACAGCGTGTATGAAGCAAGTAAGTATAAGTTTAATATTATACATTATATCCAATCAACTGAATTTATTATATGTATTCTGTTAAATTCATAATAATGGACATTTATTTACAGATAATCATGTCACTGCAGCAATTGAATGAAGAACAATAATTATTCAATGTAGAATGTTCCTGAGTAGTTTATTAAAATATATATCCACACAGAGGACTTATGGAACTTTCAAGAAAAATAAACCACTGTATGAATTTTTTTTTTATTAACGAATCCTGAATTTTCCAATTTTATATGAATCTCAGTTGAGTGATTATCATGGTGAAATGAATGAAGAACATGTTTTTAAGTGGTTTGAAAACCAATTACTATTGAATCTTTCTGATCCTTCAATAAATTATGGACAATGCTTTTGGATAATATTAGGTTAATGCGACACAAAATAGAATTCGATCAACAAATGTTGAAGCTGAGCTTATTTATATTGTAGCCTAGTAAGTAGATACTAACTGTATTTTAACAGTAATATAGCAAATTATATGTTAGAATTCAGAAGACTACACAACTAGTTTAATACATTTAAAATTCTTACTTCAAATTATACGTAATAGTCAATAAATGTTGTTTTAAATAATATAGGTATATTTGAAAAGAAATGAATGTGTTATTTGAATACTACCCTTTCAAAAAATGTTCTTTCAGAAACAAACCCCCAACAAAATACATTGTGGATTTGATAGAACAGTATAGTCACAAACAGTATTACCATCTTTTTCAAAATCCTATTGAGTTAATACAGGGTACTGCCAAGCAAGCCGATAGATGCATTCTAGAAGTTGCGTGTTAGAATAGGTTTGTCAGTGAACCTCAGAATTTGGAAAGATTTCTATTTGACAATTATTGTTCTACCTTATTTAAAAAAATAGTGTTACAATATTTTCGGTGTAGCAACTAATTTATAAATTTGCAATGTTTCACCAAAATATAAAACAAAATTGACTACCTTTAAACAGTAGGTAGATCCAGGTTATCAGAACTTTTTTATTTATAGGATGTCTGTAAACCTTACATCAATCTTTCATATTGTAGTGACAACATTCTAGAACCCGACATGTAGGTAATTGCTATTGTAATCTAAAAATTATATTAAATATTTTTTCCTTGATACTATATATAAGGCATTTTAAATACTAGAATAGTTCCATAACTTCTAACTAAATAAGTGTCTGGTATAAACATACAAATAAAAGTGTTAACTATTTCATACACACCTTTTTAGTACAAAGGAATAATTCCATAGTTTTTAAAATAAGAATTTCTTAGTTAGAGCTGCACTGTTAACATACAAATAAAAGTTTTATATATGTAACTGAAATAAGTTGAAGTTTGTTTGCACACAATAACCATCAATAACTAAACCTAACCTAGAATAATTGATAAACTTCATTTGACATAATAATAAACTAGATTCTCATAATATTGATTTGAAAATTTAAATTCATTTTTTTAACGTTGCTCTAAAACGGTGTAACGTAAATTTATGAAAATTTATATGAAACACTAGTATACGATAACCAATAAACCTAGTAAGGTTCATTTATTTTTATTTATTATGGATTTTTAGAGGGGGTCACCTTTTGACCCCCCAACTTTTTTGAGGGTTACATTTAACAAAATATGGGACGTCACTGGAATAAAACGTTTATTCTTAAACTTTTTTGCCGGTTTGTATTTATTTGTGAACATTTTAGTTTGGAAGATACAGCCACCCTTTTAAATGTAAATTTCAAAATTTTTAATTATTAAACTGTATTGTATTTTCATGAGTATCAAAAACAACTTTATTTACTCCATAATATCGGCTATATCACAAGATCCTTGAACACCAAAATCTATAAAAATCGTGCTATTGAGGCGTTCCATATTTAAAACTCACTCTGTATAAAAGAACGTAGGTAATTAAAATACGAACAAAATGAGGGGTCCAGTGACTTGATTGGATAATTAGGAACCTATGAAATTTGGAAAAACAGGAAAATGAGTAATTTTTTTGAAAGTTCATCTCTTTGTCATGTTTCAATTTTAAGACCTGAAACTTTGTACAAAAGAAGTTCTTCATATGCACCTTTTTATTATGACATATTTATGTGACGATTATTAAGAAATACATTTAATTTTGAATTATAATAAATATACAGTTTTGAGTAGGATATGTGTTTAATTTATGGAGAAAGTCGATTAAATGCATAGAAAACGAATTCTTCGCAAACATCTTCCGAGTCGTTTCACTTTTTCCAATAAAGACAGAAAAATAAGAGAAATTTGAGTTTAAATATTTTAAGGAATAATGCCGGAAGATTCCAACTTCTCGTAGAGTTCATTTCGAAAATAATATTTTTAATAATAAAGAAAATTAACTATTTTTAACGGCGAGATTATTTATTCTACAGCCTTATATAAATAATGGAATCAAAATAAATATTTTAATCAAACTCCTTCAGTAAAATACAACTAATAAGGAATGCATAACGGGTGAATTGGAAATTTTAAACAATAATATTAAGAAAAATCTAAAACTAAATTATGTATTTAGCTACATCAGTCAAGGTTTATCGATCTGTCTGACAAAACTTCAAAGTAGCTGCCCTGAGTTATTCTTTTACAGTAAATTAATTTTCAAGATGCGCCAGATGTAAACAAAAACCTAACCTAAATCGTTCAAACAATAATGTCCGTTCGTTCGCAGCACAGCGGCTTCGGAAATAAACGATCTGCAATAGTGATGGGCATAATTCGAATTAAAAATCCCTCATAGTCCCATTATTAAAATAATCGCCAGTATCCGATTATGGCAAAATAATTCGAATTTTTGTATGGAATGATGAAAAAAGAACTATGGGTTAAGTTGAATGTTAAAATGCGCAAGTCAGTGAATCTAAATTTAAAATTCCGTAAAAACTCCGTCTGTTTTGACTTCCAGAAAAGCAAATTTTAATTTCTGGTTAAATACACAATTTGAAATACATGATGACAGTTGACAGATGAAAATCCGTAATTGTACTGCATGAACAGTAAAAGGCTAATGCGCTTGCGTCTGATTCGAATTGATTGACAACGGCCTTGCGTTAATGTTGCAATGAATACTAACAAGTAATGCGCCCTCTAGTGTTATTAGAACATGAGTGATTTATAATTCGATTATTGAAATCACTTACAACCTGATAATCCGATTATTGAAATAATGCGATTCTGCCCATCACTAATCTGCAATAAAAAATATTGTGGACCTTGAATTGGATATCCACGAAGCGTTTCTAAAGCCGCGTATCCATTTCGCGCGAGTCATGTTCGTGGGAGATGAATACCGCGCGGCAAGACGAACATTGCCGCGGTCGAACAGGGTTCGAAGCTTGCCAATTTTTGTCGGTTTTTTGTCGCGCATCGAAGGAAGTTCAGTGACATTGCCTCGCGAAATGTAGACGGGTGCTTGTGCTAGGCAGTCGACGTTCGAAGTGAATTAAGTCAAATTAAGTGTTTAAAATGCTGTGAATCAAAATAAAGGCCCCACTTTTCATGTTTGCTAACGTAGCCCGAGTCGCATTTCGAACTCAATAATCAACTGTGGCTCGAGTTGCCGCGCGAACTGTCGGTCAGATAGAATAAATATCGCGGCAGCCGCGCGAAATGGATACGCGGCTTAAGTGATCAGAAAATTGTTGCAGTATTCTTCGACACTACTTAGCATTCAAATATGATATCTTTATCAGGTTGGGGAGTGAAGAACGGTAATATGCTTGCCTTCATCAAGAATTTTCTTTTAGTAATAGAAGCTTCCGAGTAAGGGTAAACGGGACTTTCTCTACATCAAAAACTCCAAGCAACGGAATCCCTCAAGGTTCTGTCATTAGCTTTTCATTATTTTTGATTGCAATAAGTGATGTAATTAAAAATATCCAAAGCCCACTAAAAGGGAGACTATACCTAGACGACTGGGTTATATACAGATTGCGAAGATTAATCCGTCCACGTTTAAATTCTCCATACCAACGAGAAATTGTCGACTGATGTGGTGCTTCATTGCCGAAAATTATTGCGCGAAAAATTTCTAAGCTTAATTCTTAATTCCATTTTTCGACCGACTCATAAACTTTAAAAATTCAGTATCATACTACAGTTATTATCTACACAAACCTGCCTAAGTTTAAATACAAGCAAAATGTGATACTTACACAGCCGCCAAGCGATTGCGATACGACCTTTTCTTAAATTTAATTAAAATCAGTTTTCCACAGCAGCACATGATTTAAATTAACATTTCCCGATCATCACAATGACGTACTACATTCAACTCTGCGTAGGTACGAACATTCCGATTAATAAGTAATACTTTTTTCAAGTAATTAAGTTATAAAAACGTGCTTTAATGTTACAGAATCTCATTATTTTGAAATGAAACCGTGTAACCCATTCTAATCACCAATACTGTAAAGTATTATACATTAGAATAGTACAATCGGATCAATTTTGAAACAATTGTTTTTATTGGAAAACATCACGACAATAATTCGTTATCATGTTAATTTATACGCTGATCAAAGAGCATAAGGAAACTCTAGTAATTTCTAGTATTTTTTGATTTCATACTTAAACACACAACTAAATACAGGGTGGTCAGAAGCTCTCCAGCCAAACTCAAACTATAGATACTAGATGTAATTTTATGTCCATCTAACCTAATTGCGGACATAAAGTACACATTATGGCCAGCGCGGGCATTAAGGCACAAAAAACAATTTTAGTTTAACTCGTGATTCATTGTCTGGCTCTCTAGTTTCTGTAAGAAAATTCAAGATCCAGATGATACGCCTGCCAACATCCTTGAAACCTCATTTTTTGAGGATATGCTGTCCTCTAAATATCATTCAGCAACTGTGGTACTCTTCCATCCACCATGGCGCTTCAGTGTAGTCATACTTGCTCCAGCTTCTGCTAAAAGAGTTGCCGACGTTCGACGTAAACAATGACCAGTGTACTTTTTGGGGTTGTTCAAACCCAAATATTTTGCAATAATACAAGGAATTTTCCCAAATGTGTTTTTTCTATAACAGATTGTACAGTACAGCGGCCTTGTCTGTAGCTTAAAAATAGACTTTTTTCTGAGCAGCCATGTGGCCGCAAAGAAATATAATCTCTCATAAGTTTCAAACTCTTCATTTCGTGTTCATCAACAATGGTGAAAACTCCTTTTTGTCAGTTTTGGTTTTTGGTACCGCTACAACAAAGACTGATTTTCTATCTTCTACATGTGTGACTAACATATTTATAAGTTCTTGCCGCCGACATCCACCGAATACACCAAATAATAATGCGACCTTGTTCATTAACGATTCATTTGATGCCTCATGAATAAATTTTAAGACATTTTCTCTAGATAATATACTGGTTTTTTTTGGTTGGTACCCTTTTCACTGAGCTTTTCACCTTTGCTTTAAATACTCGCATAATTTGTGAAAATTACAAATATTAATATTCTTATTTACCATCAAAGTCTTCTTTATCATCGAATATTTAGCCCACAGAGAGCTCGGGGAAAATTTTTCGGATAGATCATTGAAGTACCCCAACAGCACAGTTCCGTTAATGTTTTCTACAGCATTTTCTGACATCCACTTCAAAAATTGGTCATATTCTTTGTTGTATGAGTCTCTGGATTTTCTCGGTGCGTTGCCTTTTCAGCCTTTTTTGCAATTTCGTTGGAAATTTCAAAATCTTGTTCCATTTTGACACATTAAACATTTTAATACTTATCTTCCTAGCAACAAAAACGCAGACAATAATAATGTCAAGGTAATGTCGCTTGTATTCAAAACGAACCGGTAAGACATAAAAGTTTGAATGTACCACGGGTTCTAATAGATATATACCCTCGGGCGACTTACGAACCCTCGGGCCAGAGGCACTCGGCTTTGTAAGACTGTCGTCCTCAGGGCATAAACAAATACTTAGTACCCTTGATACATAAATAACTATTAAAACACTCCCTTTCCAATTTAAAGTCCCACATTTATTCCAACTTTTCTGATAACAAATTAAAATTGCTTGCGATTCTCTGTTGAACAGTTTGATGACGTCACCGAACAAGTAATTTTGAACTGGCGTTTTCGCGCGCCCTTAAATATTATGAATTTCAAACCCTTCTAGCTTTCTTAAAAATAGGAATTTAAAAAAATCTTTTGGTGAATGATCTATAAGTGATGTCTAGTCGAGATTATAAATTCAGTAAAATAAAAAAAACGTGTGTGTACTTATGTAGGCACGCAATAAATTATACTTCTTTGTAATTCAAATGAATGAAAATTATTTTCAAGTTTGTGTGATCTAAAAGATGTTAACACATATAATAATCGCCTATTTGAATTATCCATGTAATATTAACGTTGAAATTATTTTATTTTATGTTCTCATCTTGGTTCTCATTTTATTGTTTCAGTTTTTAGATCACTTTGTTCTTAAAATAATAGCAATTTTACTTGACAATGAAGTATATCCATCTCTCTAGCTTATTTAAATACAAAGAGATATAGTAATGAAACTAAACTAACGAAAAATGAATGTTTTCATGTGGGTAAAACTAACCAAAAGTTTGTCCGAAATCCACATGCAACTCAAAACTGTTATAAAACTAACCTTTTAATTGTTTATTATTATTATTAAGACACAAGACAATCCTTAAATCCAAATACCCATCGCACCAAGAAGGACAACGATAAGGGATGTGAAGCTCTAATTATGTCATCCCTTATCCAGAAGATCACATATAAAAAGCTGACATACCATTACCCATTATACTATTCTCACACTAAATAAATTACTTCTTATGTAAAATCACATAGAGCAGTTAGTCAGTAATTATATTTCAAGTAGACAACACCTATTTTATTGTCGGGAATATTTTGAATTGTAGTTAGCAATTAACAAAGTTTTTAAAAATAAACCTTTCACCTGTGGTGACTTATTTCTTTGCTATACTCTCGCTCATATAACCTCAAAGTTTGTTTACAAATAGCTAATGCTAATTTTGGTTAATTGTTTTCTTTTGACCGATGTAAAAAATCATTTTATGAAACCACCATGCAAGTGAAACTTTTTTTCGGATTTGTAATATGTTGACCATTATATAAGGGGTATATATGGCATAAAGTTAATATTCTAGGAATTAATTATTATAAAAATTGTCAGATGTCTGCTGAATTCAGCTTGGAATTCAGTGCCAGGCAATGATAGTAGGAATTTATAATGTAAACAATTAAAAATAATACATACCGACAATTAACCTCAAATCTATGAAGGCACTTTAATTGAGTATTTTGACGTTTCACGTAAATTTTTATTAAATACTTGTAAATCATGGGTGAGTACACATAAATAAAATTGAAATACCTGCTAATACCTATATTTAATTTTGATATTTGATAATGATGCATCAGATAAAGGCTCGGATAAAGGGGTACACACAAAATGGGAGTAAATGTTAAACTTTCCTCCCTGCTATTAGGGACGAAAGTAGGTACTTTCGACGAGGTATGAAGAAAAAGTACTTTTCCTTCTTGATATGAAAGAGGAAAGTGTATACTTTCTATAGATGTAGGAGAAAAAGTACTCTTCCTCCCCTTCATGAAAGTATATTGTAAATGATGGAACTTATGAATCTATTATATTAAAATTACTTTCATAATTTCTAATCTGTGTTCTGGTGAAAATTGAACATAAATATCATATTAGGTTTTCAAATAAAAACATCAGGATTCAATACTTTTTTGACTTAAGAATAAATCTGTTAAATTATGCTGTGGCTCACTGTCAGTAAACACTGCAATTGATTTTTAGAGTGCAAAGCAGCTATGATTATTACACTTGATTGAATTTTTGAAAAAAACAGAGAGGGATTCATGTGATTTTAAATGTCCAAATATATCACCTAATATTAAGGAACTGCCACAAAAATCTAAAGACAGATATGAATGTATACAAATTAGGGTGACATTCACTGAGACGTAAAAGATCTATTGTGCCAAGGACAAGAAAAATAATTATTGTGAGTGGGAGCAGAAATCATATGCTTTATTAGGGAGTAAAGTGCCTTTTCTTCTCTTGAATGTATAAGAAAAGTGGCATTTTCCTCTCTAGTAATAAAAATAGCTATTTCTGTATCAGCAAACAAAAATAGGTAATTGATGTGGGACAACCCTGATATCAAAAACCTTACACATTTTTCTATATATTATATATATTATTTTTATTATTATTATATATCTCAGTGTCTTATGGTTTATTTGATATTTCATACTAAAAAGACCTTTCATTAAAGTTGAGTGTTCAGTTTTTTGAAGATTGCGACTATTATGAATTTCCAAAATTATGTGATATGTCTAGGTTAAGATAAAGTACAAATTCAGTACATATTACAGTATTTTGATCGATTTTGATATACCTACTTAAGTGGCATTAGTTAATCAGTCATTTCAAAGAAATATGAAATCCAATCTGTCATAAAAGGATCAACTGTTCTCAATATAGGTATTTCAAATAAAATGGTAATGGCAATAACATGTAAGTTAACCTTTAATATTATTATTTGAAATTATTACAGCTGATATTTTTTTAACTGGAGCAAGTTTTTCTTAAACTAAAAAAACTGGGAACTACAAGTATGTTTACCAAAACAGAACTTGGAATGTAAAACTATTACAACACTGTTATTATAATTTTCTTTGAAAGATAGACAGCTGTGTTTATACTTAAAAACAATTAAGATGTTACTTACGGTTCTGCTTCGATGCTTTTTAATTTGGCTACATAATTGGATGGAATGTATCCTTCTTGTCTTGATCTTTTACTTCTCGCAAGCCACCAATCTCCTTGGGTATCATTCAATATCTCTAAGTGTTCACCTTTTCTAAAACTAAGGTCCTCATCAGTTCTCGCACCATAATCATACAAAGCGACGAAAACACGTTCACTTGGTTGTTCAGGCTCAGTAACATTTACTATTGGGGGCCTAGCTACTTCCGAAGGTGGAGTAGGTATGGGATTTGCTTGTAGTGTATTATCTTCTATAGGATTAACCCCTAAACCTCTATTAGTGTTTCTGTCTATTCTATCTGTAGTAGAAGGGCTGCTAAAACAGTTGCCCATTTTTCGATTGTTTTGATTTGATTCACCTCACGAAAAAGTCAACCATCACCCACGGCACGTTTAACGCGTTTTAAGATTAAAATATAACACCGAAAATTGAAAATTATGCACTGGAAAATACGTTATTACACATATCAATCCCTCGTTTCAACCTCGATTCTCAAAGTGAATTTTCAATTTATTAGGGAAAGGCAAGTGAAGTGATTGTGATTAGAAACAGAAAACTTTCGCTTTCGCCAGTAACTGTTGGCGACAAGTGATGTACTGTTGGTAGCACTGTTTGTCACATTTTAGGTTAGAAATCCAAATTAAATTTGACAAATGACTGTACAACATTTTTGCTGCGTCAACTCGGCGAAAAGAAAAGTGCTATTTTGTAAATATTTTCTAAAGTAAAAATAAAAGTAAACTTTTCTGTATTTTTCTGTGATATTAGAAGATATATCTGTTTTTATATTCATTATGCCGCAATATAAAGGTAATTTACTATTTTATACCAGTCAATGTTAACCTCATTGTTCCATATAATTTTTAGATTAAATATCTAATGAATACTATTATTTTTTTAGTAAAAGTTAAATGGGGCAAAGAAAGCTTCCCAGATATTGAGGTTAATACAGATGAACCACCCCTTTTATTCAAGGCCCAGTTATTTGCATTGACAGGTGTTCAACCAGAAAGGCAGAAAGTTATGATTAAAGGAGTTACACTTAAAGATACCGATTGGAACAATTTCAAATTAAAAGATGTAAGTATTTAACAAAGAAAAGTAAATTCTGCTTAGTCATTGTCACACAATGTCATTTTACTATATATGCTACTTGAGTAAATAAAAAAATCCACAATTTTAATAGTTATATTCTATTTGATAGGGAGTTACTGTTTTATTAATGGGCAGTAAGGAAGAAGATGTACCAAAAGAACCTGTTGAAAAAACTGTATTTGTAGAAGATATGAATGAAAGTGAACTTGCTACAGCTGTATGTTTTACATTTTAAAAGAAATTGACATTTTTAAAAATACCTATTTTTTTAGTTGGAATTACCTGCTGGTTTAACAAATTTAGGAAACACCTGCTACATGAATGCAACTGTACAATGCCTAAAGGCTGTGCCTGAATTAAGGGAAGCTCTCCAAAGTTATCAAGGAGGTAATATTTTGTGCTTTATTGACCATCACTAACAAAATATTAGTCATAGGTAATAAATTTTGAAAATAGATGCCAAATTGTGTATTGTTCAAGGTGTTGCAGCTGGTAGCAGTGTCATTCCTGCTCAATCAATAACAGCTGCCCTTAGAGATCTCTACAATAACATGGATAAAGGAAATACAGTTCCTCCTATCGTTTTATTGCAAGTGCTCCACATGGCGTTTCCCAGATTTGCTGATAAAAATGAACATGGGACATTTGCCCAACAAGTAAGCATTGAATCAATCACATTTTCATTATACAATTTGCCAAATCTCTTTTACTTCAATTTAAACCATTCAAATATATTATTAGAACATTGAATGTTGGTGACATTGCATATATTGGTTTCACAAGGGCAATATCTTGCCTATTCATCTTATTAACCTGTGGTCTCATAATCTTGTCTTGCTTCAATTTATTGGATGGCAAGCAACAATTTTACATAACTGTGTTGAAAATAGTCCAAAAATGAAGTATCCCTATGCTGGGAGCCTGTTGGCTTATCTTACTCTGTTTCCATATTTAGTTCATCCACCCAGTTATTCACATAGCGTCGAGTAGATGATATATTTCCTTTGAATGTGTATCATATGTTTCAGGTGGCACATTGGTGCCTGAAAATTGTTTGTCTCCTTGAGTCTTCTGCCTCACAGTCAAATACGATGTAGTTAGGATTTATGTTATATAGCCTCACATGGTCTTTCACCAGACCATGACCATTTAGATAACCTGTAATAATCATTAGCCAATTCCTACTGATATTTAGTAGTTCTTTGGTCCATTTAACACCCCCTATAAAGGCCTAACAGTGTACTTGCTTTGGAGTGTTTTTCCCGAGGTTTTTCCTATGTAGTCTATGTTGGCTTTGTACCCATTTTTGTATTTTTCCTTGGACCACCTTCTTAGTGGTTCAAGGACTGGATCTGGTCCCAACATAATTTGATTGTATTCTCGTGAGTTTGTCAGCACCCTAACAAGTCTTTGCACCCTGCCTAGTATCATTATGACATTCTTTTGTATCTTCTTTGTCAACCATACCAAAGACACATCAACTACTACACTGTATTTTCAGTGTGTCATGTGCGGACTTAGTCCTCAAGTTTTGCCATAAGGTGACCTCTGATCTTGTCGCTACTTTTTCCTAATTCCCCAGAGATATTTAACCTCTTTCTTGCTAAGTTCAGATCCTGTTACATATGAATTTGACTTGTGATATGATGACCATATCTCAAGACAGTGTCGTGTTCCACTTTGAGTCTCATCAGTCCATTCATTACAAGGTTTCATATTAGAGGAGATAGGACTCCTCCTTGAGGACATTCTCTTGAAACCCAGGATGATAATGTTTCCCCCATTGGTCTTTTAACATGCAGTCTATTCATCTGCAACTTGTTTTGTCAATTTGCTTTTGATGAATAGCCCTCTTTATCACTTTATGAGAGGTGTTATCAAAGGCTCCCTCAATATCAAGGATAATAATAATACTTCCTTATTTTCGAGAGCATTGTACAAAGTGATAAAGTGCCATCTCTGTGGACACTCCTGGTCTGTATGCATATTGATCCTAGTCAATTGGTCTTTCTACCAATGACCCTCCTCTAATGTGCATGTCTATCAAAGATTGGTTTCTGTTAACATTTTCCGTAGACGTGTTTATTTTTCAAAGTATATTTGAAATTGTTTGGGATATGAAATTAGATTAAATAGTATAAGCTGTCAGGAAATTCAAGAATATTACCGTTCTCTTGAATTGAGTAAAAACCATTTTCTGTGAAATTTATTTTAAAGGAATTGAAACTATACAAAATGAAATCATTTGTTTCTTATCAGGATTGAACATAAACTCAGGTTCTTGTTTTGATTTAACTGGTTTTCAACAAAACTATGATTTGTTAAGTAATGCGTTTGTTTAGGATGCTAATGAATGTTGGACTGAATTGGTCAGGATGTTACAGCAAAAATTGCCATCAAAACAAAATGAAGGTACCAGCAAAGAACAATTTAAGTAAGATTTTTTGGAAATATGTAATAATAATTTAATGAAACATTGTAATAATTATTTTTCTTTTTAGGTCTTTTATAGATCAATATTTTGGAGGAACTTTTGATGTTGAATTAAAATGTGTAGAAACTGAAGATGAACCTGTTTCAAAAAGTAAAGAACAATTCTTACAGCTTAGCTGTTTTATATCTCAAGAAGTTCGGTATATGCATTCAGGTTTAAAAAATGTGAGTATTTTAACTAGAAATTGAATGGAACTATAAACTTTCATGTCAAATGGGATCTTTTATTTATAAGATCATATTTCCTTAAATAAATCAACAGTATTTATAATCTGTGGAATCATGACTTTGGGTATATCTTCCATGAAACCAGTTTTCAATTGTTATAAACAACAAAGTTGACTAAGTCCTTATTTATGGTTTGTTCTATGGGCATACCAAGTTTCTTCAAAATCAGATCAGCTGTTTGGTAGATTATAGCCCGAACAGACAGACAGTCTAATTTTATAATATTAGTATAGAAGATGTAACCGTATATTCCATTTTATTTTTGAGCTGGATTTCTATTAAAAAATATATCAAAAGTGCGCAAATCAATTTTTACCTACGCTAATCCTTTTGCCGATAACTCCCCTGGCCCTGTATAAATTTATCCTTTCAGCGCGGTCAACGAACGCCGCAAAAATAACATCAGCGGAATGTGCCGTCTTCAAACACACCGCCCCCTTTGTGAAAAAACTTCTTGTTTCAACTGAAAAATGTTGCATCAACGGTTATAAATATCTAATCAAAACCACATTAGGCCAACCAATCACTGGCTTGTATCCCCCATTCTCTCCCACACACTCCTTAGACAGCATAAATACTGACAACCTAGACTTTTTCCTGCAGTTGGCCAACTTAGTTCCGTAGACGTACCTCATCCTTCAGGCCTTCTGCCTGTGACCACTTTTCGCCATTAGGGTATTATTCTTCCTAATGATATTCTAGTCTGTACAAGTAGAGACTAACAAAGCTATTTTCTTTCCATCCCTTTCACCCAATCTTCCCCTTAAGTTAATATTTTGTCATACAACCACTGGCCTGCAAATAATTGTTTTATACAAGAAAGCCAGTTGCATGTAAGTATGGCGATAAAGTAGAAAAATATATGTGACTCTTTTCGTTCTTTTTTTTCCAACGACTTACATAATGGATTACAGCATAGAATTACAAACTTCATAAACAATTTGTCTACATCAACTTTCTTTTTTTTGTACTTTCTGCGAACACCGCACGATGATATACCTGGATGAGAGTGCACGTTCCCCGTTATCATCTTTCGTCAAGTGGTCTACGACCATGAAAATGACAGAACGGCGTTTTAATAGAATTTTGCAAAGTTACTTTCAAGATTTTTGATAGATAACCTGATAATTGATTTTGGCAATTGGAATTCTATTTGTTATTGATGTTATTCTTTCAAATAATGTCTACAAACAAAGTACTAGCATAATCTGATAACATAACAAAACTGTCACCCGAGATTCGCTTTGATGCTGTTCTGGCAAATGCTGTCTACATAATTCCAGGTTAGATGACGTCACTCATTCTAAGCTCAAACGAGTGTTAAAATTACTCTGTGCTATTTATATTTCACAAGGTGAAAAATTATCAGTAAGGTTTTTAATAAACATATTTGTTAAAGATGTTTTGCTTTTGTTTTAGAAATTGCAAGAGCAACTTACGAAAAAGTCGTCTACATTAGATAGAGATGCTGTGTATACAAAATCGGTAAGTATAAGGCTGTTCCACAAAGAGCTTACACTATCCACATATTGGAGACTACTCACACGATTTTTATAAAAATTGGCATAGATGGAGAACAAGTTATGGCGAACTTTTGGAAAATATTTTGACGACATACGTGTCACTTCCGATTACACCGAAAGTGAACGACAACTTTGTTATTTCAAGTGATTCTGCATTAAGATTTAATGTCACTTTGTGTAGAATATTTTCCATAATTTCGCCATAACTTGTTCTCCATCTATGCCAATTATAATAGAAATTGTGTGAGTAGTCTCCAATATATAGATAGTGTAAGCTCGTCGTGAAACAGCCTGTATATTTGTGTTTTTTTCGAATAATTCTACTTATTATTATTCAATTTTTTCTAGTCAAAGATAAGTAGGTTACCTGCCTATTTGACTGTGCAGTTCGTTAGGTTCTATTACAAGGAAAAGGAATCGATTAATGCAAAAATTCTTAAAGATGTTAAATTTCCGATGGAATTTGATGCGTTCGATTTGTGTACACCTGAATTGCAAGACAAGTTGTCACCAATGAGAGCTAAATTCAAGGTAAGCATTTTAATTTTATATTTATTGGAAACAAAATGAAATTTTTATATGACTAACATATTTTTCTGTAAAACTATATTTAATTTCCTCCCAGGTAAGAACCTTTATTATATTGTATATACTCACAACACTATACATTCATTAATGACTCTTCTGTGCAAACAATATCCAAGAAAAGAGATAGATAAAAAGCTCTACAAATTTACAGCAAGTTACATTCACATTTAAATCTGAACGAACATTTGGCGTCACTTGTGCTGGTAAGACTGCAACTGAACTCATCCCTTCTTAACCAGTGACATTGATAGTACAGAGTCCCCATACTTGTGGCAGGCATAAACTGGTTCACAGACCGATCCAAAATGGACCTCCAAGTTGGATCCGCCGCCAAAGACTACAGTCCACTACAGGTTGAAGTGGCATTTGGGCAGAATATGGCTAGTCAAAAACATCAAGTGTTGTCTCTGCCTAGAATGAGATGAAACAGTGTAACATATATTATATGCTATCATGTGGCTACTGAACTAGTCAGACTAAAACCTTGACAAATTATCAACCTTCTTGGGAAGATTGAACTTAAGGAGCTTAGGTAGCCTGTAATGATTCTTAGCCAATTTCTACTGATATTTAGTAATACTTCGTCCTGTTCAACACATGTATCCCCTATGAAGGTCTTACTGTATCTGTTTTGTATTGTTTCTCCAATGTTGGCTTTGTTCTCGTTTTTGCCATTATCTTTGAACTACGTCCTTTGTGGTCCTAAGGACATGTTCTGGTGCAACATACATATATTGTTGCTGAATCTCTTCACGAAAGATCATTAACTTGTTCATTTCCATATATATCGTTATGCCCCGGCACTCACACTAATCCAATTTTAGTATGGTTTGCCAGTTCATGTAGTTCATACTGACACATCGTAGGATAGCATTTATATATCCATCTGATATAGAGAGTTATGCTTTCCTAGTGAAAAGGAACATCTTATGTTCCTCATTCCACTATAGAATCCTACTCCTGTCCCTTCCCTAGTCTCTGACTGATCTGTGTACCAGGTCTTACCTTGGGAAAACGTCAGTCTGCTTGGGCCTTTCTGTAAGGTATCACTGCCTCATATCTAGGACTGGGGAGAAAGAAGTTTAGGTGCAATATAGTCTTTTCATATCTAAAATGAATTCACTTTCGATGTCCTTAATGAATGTGTGTCCTGATCTAACTGTATTGTGCTCAGGTTGTTTTGCCCCATCGTTGCTGCTCCCATTATCCAAAGATGTAGTGGGATATGGTCAAATAAGCTTCTAGTGCTGCTGTTGGAGTGCTACTCACACTCTCTACAATACTGAGACAAGCAAGTATTTGCTCCTTTCTTGGTCTCATCATTAGATTCTCATTTGTCGTCTTTGTACACCATACCAAATAAAGATACATTATTATGGGCTTAACCACTACACTGTATATCCAGTGAATCATTCAGGGACCCACATTTTGCAACAAGTTTGCTATGTCATCATTAATGTGGTTTCTGTTCTGGTCGCCACATTTTCCAATTGTTAGGTCGTATAGGGAAAGAGTTGTTTTCAACTTGTACAATAGCAGAGGGAAATCATTCGGACAAGGAACAAGAAATGTATTCTAATTTTGTTGTTACAAGTAAGGTCGATTGACGTTTATAAGATTTTCCTGGAGAAAGTCATTACTATATCAATTGCCGGGAAATTTTTTCTTTTAGATTCTAATTGAAATTGATACAATGTTTATTTATCTTTAGGAATATGAAGATGCTCTTTTAGAACAATCTTCAAACGAAAAGGGTAAAAACAATAAAGGAGACAACAAAGAAGAAGAAAAGTATGATTCTTATTGGTTTGAAGATGGTAAGTATAATATATATATATATATATAAATCGTTTATTTAGTCAAAAATAACTAATTTTACATAGAAATTTACATGATAATACATTCACATTTAATATAAAAAATACATAAGTATATATTTAAAATACATTTAAAATGATAAAACAAAGTCAATTTTACAAAACATAAAACAAAAAAAAAACATCAACTAGTCAGCAAGTAATCACTCAGTTTTCTCTTAAATATTATTATGCTTGTAGAGCATTTAATATCTTCAGGCAAATTATTAAAAGCCTGTACACCTTTAAAAAAAACTGAATTTTGTGTACATTTTTTCGTGGCCCTATGAACTCTAAAATTTTGCTTATTTCTAGTATTGTGTTCATGAACATCCTGGTTATAACTTAAAATATTTTGTAAATATACTGGGGAGATTCCTAATTTAATCTTAAATATAAATAGCACGGAATAAAAGAGTAAATATTTTTTAACAGGCAACCACTGAAGCACATTTAACATGGAGTTGATTGGTTCCAATCGCAAACAGTTCAGTATTATCCTCATACCTCCATTCTGCAACCTTTGCAATCGCTGCAACTCATTTTGGTCGAGCAAATACAATATAGTCGCACAATAATTAAAATGAGGTAATACAAGAGTATTATAGATAACTATTTTAGCCCATTTGATGAGATGTGGAGAACAGCGTCTCAAATAATTAATTTTGAATGAAATATTTTTGATGACGTTATTAGCATGTTCCTTAAGTTGTAAATTTGTATCAACTATCACCCCTAGATATTTAATTTTTTCGACTCTCTGAAGCTTTATTCCGTCAACAGAAACACTCTGTGCTGCTATATTTAATTTTCTTAAATTTCCACTACCCCCAATTAACATCCATTTTGTCTTTTCGTAATTTATTTTCAACGAATTTCCGTTACAATAATCATTTATTTTACTTATAGAGCTATTTATTTCTTTAAAACAAGTCTCAATGTTTTCATGGGTAAAATAGACCAGGGTATCATCCGCAAATAAGTGTATTTAGCATCTTTTGACTACACTAGCAATGTCATTGATATAAATTAAAAACAGTAGCGGACCCAGAACACTACCCTGTGGCACCCCCATATTATTCTCTATAGTATCTGAGACACAATTACTTACCTTTACCTTCTGTTTCCTGTTTTCCAAATAATGTCCCAACCAGTCAAGTGCACAACCCCCCAAACCAATAGCTCTTAATTTCATTAATAATCTACCCCTATTAATAGTTTCAAACGCCCTCTGCAAGTCCAAAAATACCGCCATTGTGACAAGATTATTTTCAATTGACAACTTCCAGTCATGTAACACCAACTGTAAAGCAGTTTCACAGTTGTGTTTACTACGGAATCCTGATTGCACGTTACTTATTGTTCTGTTTCCCTCTAAATAGTCAATAATTTGAAGATATATTACTTTTTCAATTAATTTTCCAATAGCACTGATCAAATTTATCGGTCTTAAATGGTTAGCTTTAGTTGGATTCGAAATTTTTGGTATCGGAATTATTGTAGCAATCTTAATATCATCCGGAACTAAACCTGTTTCAATAGAAACATTTATAATATGCAATAGAGGTTGTGATAAACTATCAAAACTTTCTTTTAATAAAATTGTGGGTATTTCGTCTGGGCTATTTTTATTTGACATTGAAAATAATATTTCTTTTAACTCATTATAATTCAGTAGTTTAAAACTTACAAAAGTTTCAACTACAGTTATAGGTATAATCGGATAATTATTAATAGAAGGCAACTGCTCAGATATTTGCTCAATACTCTTTACATAGTAATGATTTAAAGCATCTGGAAAAGTAAGATTCTGGTGATTGTCACAAAGATTATCAAATTGAATATTAGTATTAGTAAAGCTGCTTGTGGCTGTTGGAATGAAGGATTTCAAAGTTTTCCACATCTCAGTAGGATTACCCTTGTTTAAATCTATTTTTGTTTCCAAATATTTTCTTTTTTCATGTTTAATTACGTTCACTGCTTTATTCCTATTATATTTATATATTTGCCAGTTTTCTTCTGATTTGTTGGTAATAAAAGTTTTATAACTTTCATCTCTCGCACTAGTAGCAGCTCTAACTCGATCATTCCACCATGTCTGATAATGTGGTAGAATTTTTACTTGTTTTTTTGGTGCCACTTCATTGACAACTTTCAAAATTTTATTTACAAAATCCCTGTATTTTTCATTAATGTCATGTAACCAATAACTCCATGTAATATATTTTAGATTATTATTAATTGTTGTATAATCAATGAACCTACCTCTACTATCAATAACCATCGTTCCCCTTTTCTGTTTATTTTGTTTGTTTAGTTTTGCAATAATATTTCTATGACTACTTATTTTTGGCGTGTCTATTACTTCAGTTGTAATGTCTGAGTTTGTAATAATTAAATCAATTAATGACCCTCCATGAGTATTTGCATGTGTAAATTCTTTTACCACATTCTCAAAACCTATATCACTAACAATATTTTTTAACCTTTTAGAATAAGTTGAATTACTATACCAATCAATATTGAAATCCCCTACCAATATAACTTCTAAGTTAGCATCAATTAAATTCAGCTCACACCATTCTTCAAAAAAGTCCAGAAACAAATTCTCTCTAGTACTGGGAGATCTATAAAGGCATACAATCATAAACTTTTTGTTATTATATAAGAGTTTTAGTGAAATTAACCAATAAGTCCTATCTAAAATTACTGTCTCAAAATCTAAAATTTGTAATATCTGATTCACATAAACAATAACTCCTCCAGTATGTCGACTATTACTATCAGCTCTGTATATTATGAAACTATTAATGTTTATTTCATTATTATATATGTCTAAAGTTAAATGCGTTTCTGACATGCAAACTATCAGTGGATTTTTGTTAATAATAAAATTTTTAACTTCTTCGAAATGTGCAGTTAAACTTTGACAATTCATGTATAACAAAAAAGTATCTAGTTTATTATTATTTGTTCCGTTTGATTTACGCCTAAAAAAGGACTAGTCATATCTGATTCATTATTATTATCATTATTATCGTTTTCATTATTACTATTGTTCAAGTTATCCCCAGGATGCTCACTTAATGGTTCTAACGCCCTGCAATTTTCTTTAATGTCAATAAATATTAAATTTGAAATTTTCACTCTTTCCATTTCTGCAATAATTTTTTTACAAATAATATTCTTACTGTCTAATTTTCCTCTATTTTCTAAAATATTCACCAGTGATATTTTTCCTTGTAAATAATTATTAATTTTTACGATGTATTTAAAAAACACATTATTAAAATTAATAACAGCATGTTTAACATTATAATCAATTGTATTATATGGAACAGTGGTGAATATTATATTTGTATTTATATTTTTAAGCCTATTATGTATAAATTTTAGAGATGGATAACGTTTTTCTTTAAAGTTATTGGTTCCCGCAATTATAATTACATAATCGTTAAAAGTGAAATTACCCGTCAAAGCTACAATATCTTGCACCACTCCTTCTAAATGCGCCCCAGGTTTTCTGATAGTCTGTATATTATACCTTACATTTCCATTATAACAGCGCCTAAGTTCTCTATCTAGTCCTTTTCCATATTCATCAGATAGAATAAGTATCCTCTTCATGTCCATCATTTCTCTGCTGCCCTTCTTTTCACAAGCATTTGGTGGCTGTGTTTTTTCTATTCTACTATTTGATTTCTGTATATCATTTATTATGTTTCTTAGGTCGTTTGGTTTTTTTAAGCAAGTTTCATTTTTATGTTCTATTGACTTACTGGAGTTTTCTAATTTTGTATTGGTTTCTTGTAGGATTCTTATTTCTTTATTTTTATTCATCAAATTGTCATGGGCCACTTTGTTTTCATTTTCTAAAATTCTGATGGTTGTCACCATGTCTTTACTTAAAATGTTTAATTCCTCTGCATCTTTCTTTAATTTTGTTTCATATCCCTCCTCATTAGAAATGATATCATTTAATGTAGTATTATCATTCTTTGATTGCAATAGTTCTGAATTTACTTTTTCTATAATTTTTTATTAATCATCAATTAACATTATTGCTAATAATTGGTAACTGGCAGTTTTGGACTAATTACTATCACATAATTCATAACATAACTTCAGTTTCGCGCTAATATGAACCGTAGGAGGATATTTAGGTTGCGCAGAATCTTCAAGAGTTGAAGAAAATGTAGAAACGATAATTATGATTAGACGAAATTTTCGACAGAAAGAAAACCCCTATGAAGCTACTGAATCTACAATTGACATGACATTCAGCGTCGCTATAATTTATCCATTTAACTTTTTTCTGAGACATTTTGTCTTAAAAATTTTGTTATAAACTAAACAAGACACTACTTCTTCTTCTTAATTTCAATGAGATCGCATCTCTCCTGAGACGTCCACCAAAGTTTCTACCTAATGGAAGGTGTACCTCACAGTACATCCGGAACCATGCTTATCGAATATCTACAAAAATATATTGTTTGAACTGTTTTATTAACTTTATTATATTGAGGTTGAGTCAAAAATCTCAAAATATGAAATTGAATGCTGGTTGTTGATTGATTGGAACAAAAATTGGTGGGTTGCCAACCTACAGGAAGTACTTTCAAATGTCGGGTAACCAGAAGCTGACTAGCGTTTATAAAACTGATGGTTGTCAACCAATATTCAATCGCGGGCTAGCCAACCGGCAGTCCCTTCTGAAACATGCCTTAAAATACTGTTTATTTTCAGATCTGGGAAGTAACAATAGTGGTTATTATACTTTACAAGCAGTTTTAACTCATCGAGGTAGATCCTCATCTAGTGGACATTACGTCGCATGGGTTCGACAATCTAAAGATAAATGGATAATGTGCGACGATGATAACGTTTCGCCTGTTACAACAGAAGATATTTTAAAATTATCCGGAGGAGGTAAAAAGTTCTTAAATTTAAATTATTGATTCATTAACTAAGTGATTTTTTTAAATTATTATTTATATAGCGCGTGTCTAAAATCCCAACGCTAATTTTTGAATAGTAAGAATAATAATTCGACAAACGTACGAAATTCTAAGGTTATATTTTTAAATTAATAATTTTATGTTGGCATATCTTGTGTGAGGATATCTTATTCAAAAACTGCTTAAACTAAAACTCAAAATCTAATTCTTAACTCGACTTCTGTCGATTGCTTTACGAACAACTGGTTCACATTTATTTTTGACTCTCACCATGTTCCTTTAGAAATCTGCAAAATAATTTAATTGCAAATTTTTATATGCTTCAAGGTTTTTTTAATTGGACACTGAAACTATTTTCCAATCATAATAACCATTTATATTATAATTTACCAAATATAAGCAGCGTTGACAAACGATCTACTTTAATAAGATGCAAGGGGAATTCATATAGAACAACCTGGCAACATTGAAATCTGGTCCAGCATTAATAATAATGTTCAAATGTATACATAAGGCGCTAGCACCAACCAAGTGCTGAGGACCAGACATACAAATAAAAAAACCATACATAACATGTAGATTAGATATAAAATATGTAAGATAATAAAATTAAATCGAATTTTGGATCATAGCAGATTGTTCATCTAGGAGCGCATAAATTACAGGTGCACGGTTATTAGCCATGGCCGGTAGAAACTATCCACTTACCAACGCCCTCACGAGCGGTAGTCAAACTGTCAAACCGCTTCAAAATGTTGTCACCCCCTCCTTATGTTATGTTCTCCTGTTAAACCAATCGTATTTCCACCAAACATACTCGTTTATTTCTAACACTTGTTAAAGGTTTGTATATAGGATGTCCAGCTTTTTATTGGCATTGTGTTGGAAAATCTAAACAATAAGAGATAGGGGATGGTTGTAATTATAAATGCAATTAGCCTTAGGTACATATGTTTTGATTTTCAAATTGACAGCAACGTTAAACGTACCCAATGAGAATTCTTACTTTTTTGAGGTTTTAAAAAATCCATTTTTTTCCAGCCAATGACAAAAAGCAAGAATTCTTATGGGGTACGTTTAACGTTGCTGTCAAATGGAAAATCAAAACATATGTACCCCCCAATAGTGCGGAGTCTAGTGGATTATTTTTAAATCTTTAGAAGAAACAGGCTAATACAGGGAAGTTTTGGAATCCCGAGTATCAGGGCCGGTTTCCAAGAAATTAAAGAAAATAAAAATTATTCCTTTTCCGTTTTTTATCCACAATGTGTTTTTATTTCTAAATATGAAATATATTTCAAAGATTAACAAGAGTAGAAATTAATTAATCAAATGTTCAAAATTGCCAACATTTTCTTGAATGCACAATGCAGTACAAGTGTCAATTGATTTCCAGATATCTTTTTGGTTAATATTTTGGAAGGCACGTTCTAATTATTGTCTTAGTATTTGTGGTGATGGATTGTTTTTATCATAAACAACATTTTTAATATAAAAAACCAATTGATTATAACATGTAGGCCGAGCGAACCATTCGGATTTTTGTGTAAAAAACAAAGCAAATTTGTTCTAATTACAACTATCCCTTTTGATTTCACCAATAAAAAGCTGCATACTCTGTATAATATCCATGAAATAGATTAACAGCAGATTTAAAAAAATTACGCATGTTGCCAAACAAATAGTTTATTTAATTCACTTTCAATTCAATACCTAATGTTATTCGAAAGTTACAGGGACTTAAGACGCGCTCTGTGTATTCGATTGTGATTAATGAGATGTTTTTCAGGTGACTGGCATTGTGCTTATGTACTATTATACGGTCCTAGATTGTTGCACTTAAGTTCTATAACAGAAGAAAAAATGGTAACTGAATAATATAATGAAGTAATCCCACACAATATGATGCTTTAATTATTTGTATCTTTGTATTCAACTTTGGAATAACGAAGCCGACCTGATTTTTTATAAATAAAATAATTTTCTTCTTTTTCCTTTGAGTGTTATTTTAACCCTTCAAGCAGGATAACCTGTGCGCTTCTGGTTTGTACATATTAAAATTGAGAATCTTTTTTACATTTTTTTGTTTCGTGCAATTTTTGTAAATATAATTTCCTTCTTCAAGCTTTCAATCGTTTAAACTATAACCACGTGCGCCGATTGGAAAAAATATGTTACAATATAAATTCAATTCCAAATAAATTCCATTTTAGACGAAAAATATAGGGTTGATTTTAAACGGGGAAAAATGTGTGCAAGCATTTTATTGCCTTTATCAGTAATAAAACTAATATTAATAAATCAGTGATAGTCACCTACTCAGTTATTAATGAAATAGTAGCCCGACCGCAATGGAAGCCGATCAAAACGAGCTGGTGTACATGGTGCTTGTTACGCGAGCTACTGCAATAATATTCTCACTTAGTGCCCCCAGTGAAATCCCCGTATGAGACGACTATGGCTCCTCCGCCCAAACTTCGAGAAACATCCAGAACACCCGGGTGCATCCGCCAGAATATCGAGAATATCCAATGCGCCCGCGAGAACGCCGAGATACTTCTAGAATTACGGCGCACGAGTATAAATAGGCCACAAGCATCGCTGCAGTCAATTAGTCAATCAGTCAGTGTTGATACCGAAGGAAAGTAATCGCGCATCGATAAAGTGTTTATTAAGTGACTCTCATATAAATTATAATTAGTGTGTTTAGTGTATTAGATAAATTATTAAATAAGGACTGAATTACATATAAATCTGTAAATATAAATTAGAATAGACGTTACATTGGTGTCAGGTGTGGGGTTAAAAAAATAAATAAATATACAGGAAGATGGCGAAGAAACTTTGTGAATTAAAAGTTTCAGAGCTTCGAAGAGAGTTGGAGGATTACGAACTGGACACAAGTGGGGTCAAGTCAGCGTTAGTGGAACGACTAAAAAAAGCTATGATTAACAATGGATTGGACCCGGAAACGTTTGAATTCACCGACGAAGCGTCCGCCTCTATAACCTCTTCCATAAATAAAGTTTCGGCGGACATGGAAAACAAAATGTCGGATATAAAAAACGAAATTTCATCCATGGAAAGTAAACTTTCGGCGGACATGGAAAACAAAATGTCGGAAATGGAAAATAAAATTTCGACGGACATGAAAAATGAAATGACATCCATGAAAACTGATATTTCTGCCGTGGAAGAAAAGATTAAAAGAATGGAGCAAGAAATGAAACAAAAAATCAAAGAAATCGAAAGGAAGACTAGTAATAAACCGGATTTTACAACTAGGCAAGACCCGAATAACGACGAACTGGCAGAGATAGTAGAGTTGAAACCGAAAATGGAAAACGATATTAACAGCCGAGTGAAACTGCCAACATTCGATGGTAAAACGTCATGGCCGAACTATCTTAAGCAATTCGAGGCGGCATCAAAGGCAAACAACTGGAGTGAGAAGGAAAAAGCGTTAAATTTAACTCTCGCCCTTAGAGGAGACGCTATGGATATCCTCCAGACCATTCCAGTGGAAGAGGCCGAAGATTTTGAACAACTCAAAATGCGATTGAATATGAGATATGGCCTGGAACACCTGGAGCATCTGTACCAGTCGCAGCTGAAAAACCGCAAACAAAAACGCGACGAAACTCTGCAAGAATTCGAAGCAGACATTGCGAGGTTGGTGCGGTTTGCCTATCCATCGGCACCGGAGAATGTCATGGAATGTTTAAGGGTACAGACATTCATCGACGGAGTTCGTGACCATGAAATGCAGAGAAC
Organism: Lochmaea crataegi; assembly: GCA_947563755.1. NCBI lineage: Eukaryota > Metazoa > Arthropoda > Insecta > Coleoptera > Chrysomelidae > Lochmaea > Lochmaea crataegi. The sequence goes on from OX387428.1 coordinate 17,370,275, forward strand.
TCTACGCTTGGCTCGGCATAAGACACTGATCGACGTACTCTCTGCAGCCTTGGAGTACGAAGCAGCTACACAGGCTTCCGGAGTATACGGCAAGGTGAGGGCTGTAGCAGACGAAGAAGTTGAGAACAAGCTCGACATGAAGAAAACGAGAACTACGGCTTTGCACCCACAGTCGGACGGGATGGTAGAGCGAATGAACAGAACTCTTGGCAAATACCTGTCTAAAGTGGTATCTAACCATCAGCGAGATTGGGACCAATATCTCTCGCTATTCGCGATGGCCTACAGATCCGCCATCAATGAGTCCACCGGCCAAACACCAGCAAGAGTTCTGTTCGGACGCGAAATGAGATTACCCTGCGACCTTGAATTTGGATGCCGACCCGGAGAAGACATAGCTGGTGAAGATTACGTGACCCAGCTGAGAAAAAGAATGGACGACGTACACGAGCTGGTTCGATCGAATCTCCAGATCGCTAGCGATAGGATGAAGAAAAGGTACGATACGCAAGCTACGGAAGGAGGTTTCCACGAAGGAGACAAAGTCTGGCTGCATAACCCAAGAAGACAAAAGGGTTTTTCTCCAAAGTTGCAGAAAGCTTGGGACGGTCCGTACCTCGTAAAGAAAAGAATCAACGATGTCATCTATCGTATCAGCAAGATCCCAAATGGAAAGCCAAAGGTGGTACATCGTAACCGATTAGCGCCATTCGAGGGTGACCACGATGAGGAAGTAAACCAGCTTCAGGAAGTAGCCGATCCTGCTTTTGTAGAATTCATGGGTGCTTATGGAGGTACCGGAAAAGCAAGATTCGGCGTCACCACTGAGAGACGACAAGACCTGCTTACCGTTCCGGAGGAATACTCACTGGCAATAAACATCCCTGCCAGCGTAACCGATGCGCGCGGACTGGCATCTCTGTTTATAAAGAAGAGTGGTGCACGACCTTTGGTAAACCAGTTACCAGTACCAGGTAAAGCTTTGAAGCTGCAAAATGGCTCCCGCTACAATTTCCACCTAGTGACGAGGAACACCTTCGACGAAAGACCAACGTACGAGGATGTCTGGGAAGCATTACGAAGCCTGAGGGAGCATGTGCTTGAATTGAACGTGTACAGGCTAGCCATGCCCAAGATTGAATGTAGGCATTTAGATTGGCGAATAATCCGTAACATGGTAGAAGTAATCTTCCGAGACACCGAAGTGCAGGTACTGGTTTGCGGCCATGCTCGGGAGACACAGCCAACAGAGAAGACGGTCGCATGTTACTTCCATACAACTGGAAAATGCAACAAGGGGACCAGTTGCCGATACAGTCATCTCGTTCCAGTTTCCTAGCTAGTTCCAGGAGGAACTGTCTCTTAAGGAGGGGGCAATGTTACGCGAGCTACTGCAATAATATTCTCACTTAGTGCCCCCAGTGAAATCCCCGTATGAGACGACTATAGCTCCTCCGCCCAAACTTCGAGAAACATCCAGAACACCCGGGTGCATCCGCCAGAATATCGAGAATATCCAATGCGCCCGCGAGAACGCCGATATACTTCTAGAATTACGGCGCACGAGTATAAATAGGCCACAAGCATCGCTGCAGAAAATTAGTCAATCAGTCATTGTTGATACCGAAGGAAAGTAATCGCGCCTCGATAAAGTGATTATTAAGTGACTCTCATATAAATTATAATTAGTGTGTTTAGTGTATTAGATAAATTATTAAATAAGGACTGAATTACATATAAATCTGTAAATATAAATTAATTGTAAATATAAATTAGAATAAACGTTACAGTGCTAAACCCAGGTTCAACGCTCACGCATCTTTGCTTAAGCACATGCTTATAATTGGCTTAGATACTCTCGCTATTGTGCTTTTGGGACTATAAATGAGTATAAAAAAGTGAAAGTTTTCAGACGACGATGACCTTCTAAAATTGTTTATTGGTAACAGTTGAAATATCTAAAGTCGCCGTTGTTGTTTCTAAAATATCATTCATCGATCTGTTTCTATGCAGCTATACCTTTTTTTAAACCAGGAAGAGCATCACTAAAAGTTACTAGATTGGGAGTGTGTTCCGAAAGGGTAGTGTTCAGACTTTTTGAACTAAATGACAATTACATGAAACATGTATTGTTCTGCTAGCAGTTGGTTATAATAAGTAATTTATGTAAAATTTGTTAATAATTTGAGGATAAATAAGTATATAGAAAATGTAATTGTATGTTTAAATGATTGTTTATTTAAATTTGAAGCTTAGGTATAGCAGTATTTGCACCTTCGCCGATGACACACTCATATTAGTAAGCAATGAAAGTCCAGTTGCAGCTTCCAGGATTCTGCAGACACATTTAAATGACATCCAAACGTGGCTGAGCAAATGGAAAATGAAGACAAACGAAATAAAATCCTCCCAAGTGACCTTCACTCTAAGAAAAGACCAGTGCCCTCCTGTTTATATGAGCAACGTACAAATACCACAAGTTACTAACACGAAATACTTAGGCATGCACCTAGACACAAGGCTCACATGGAAAGACCATATCATTAAAAACGCAAACAAATCGACCTGAAAGTAAAAGATCTAAACTGGCTAATTGGTAGAGAATCCAAATTGACATTCGAAAACAAGCTCCTACTCTATAAAGCTACAATCAAACCAATCTGGATGTATGGTATCGAGTTCTGGGGTTGTGCTAATAAATCAAATATAGCCATGATAGCTGATGCACCATGGTATGTGTCGAATCTAACCCTACATAAAGACTTAAACGTCACGTTTCGTCAAAGATGTCATAAAAGAACGAAGTACGAAATATCATGAACGACTGGCTAACCATGAAAACATTTTAGTCCATCCACTTTTAGAACCGCAAGATGGTAGAAGATTAAAAGGAAATTGGCCAGCAGACCTACAAAACGGGTAAAGAGGACTTGTCGCCGTAGAAGACCTCATCGCGCTATAGTAGAGCTTACATGCTCTGAAGCCATCCCATTATCTTGAAGAACGTTACTGTATAGTAAATTTTATACCCATTTAGAATAAGACCATCCTTATTTATTATTAATAAATCGGTTGAAACAAAAAATTACCAACAAAAATGAACGTCGTAACTAATTTATTAGATGTCACGTTTTTGAAGTTACGTCAAATTTTGATTTCATGTTAATGTCATAACGCAAAATAAAATATAAAAATGCGATATTCTGATGAATCCAAAAAACTTATGCTTAATGTAGTAAACTATTTTCAAAGCGATTTAGGATCTCGATTTAAGGCAATTCAAAAAGCGTCCGAAGCACTAAAAGTTCCAGAAAGCACATTATATAATCTTGAAAAACCAAACAGAGCTACAGATTTCGAATTTAGAAGAAATATGTCTGCAAGCGTTTCCCGGAGCAAAACCCGAATTACAAAAAATACCCTGCATTGTTTGAGGGAAGTAATTTATAAAATGTATGCGCGAAAGGATAAAATCACAGTAGAAACTATTTTACGGCAATTTATCGAAGAGTCTCCAGAAACTAAGATTTCCAAAGGTTCGTTATATTTGGGAATTAAAAAAATGGGTTTTCATTTCAAAAAACAGGATGGAAGAAAACATTTATTGGAAATGCCTGCAGTCAGATTAAAAAGAATATTATTTTTGAACAAATACCATGCTGCTAAAAGCGAAAAGCTCTTTACACCTGTTTTTCTGGATGAGACATGGGTTTTTAGTAAAAGCGGGGACAGAAGAATGTGGCAAGATGGTACTAAACACAGTGATTTAAAAATAACTGGAAGTGGGACACGATATGTAATTGTTCATGCCGGTAATAAAAAAGGTTTTGTGGCAAATGCATCGCTTATTTTTAAATGCAATAAAAAAACAGGCGATTACCATGATAACATGAACACCGAAAATTTTGAAAATTGGTTTAAACAGCAACTAATTGTAAACTTGGAAGAACCATCGTTAATTATAATGGATAACGCAACGTATCACAGTCGCCTGGATGAAGAAATCCCAAGAAAAAGTTGGAGTAAAACACGCATGTTAGAATGGCTCAAAAAAAAGAATATTCCTTTTCCAGATCACATTTTAAAGGATGCTGTTTGGAATATAATTGAAAAGCAAGTTTTGCCAGAAAAAAATTATCATTTAGACAAATACGCTGCCGAGCATGGTCATTGTGTTCTCAGGCTACCACCCTATCATTGCCATTTTAATGCCATCGAAATGGTATGGTCAGAAACTAAAAGGCATTATGACCAAGCTATTACGAAAACTGCAAGGTCACCTACTGAAGTCTTAAAAGTATGGAATGACGTTGTAAAAAATGTACCGGAGCAACACTGGCAGAATTACATAAGTCATACAGAGAAAATTATTTCTGAAGCATGGGAAGTAGAAAACAAACTGGACCTACTAAACATCGTACCTATGGTGATCTCTGTATCCAATTAATCCGATGATGAACTATCACTTTCCGAAAGTTATTCTGATTTAGAAACTAATTAAACTTTGCCTTGAAGATCACGTTGTCATTTTTTTAAAATCTAGAATTTGTACTTAATCGAACTCTGAATTGCCATATTTTTGAAGAAAACTATGTACCTAGTTAATAAAACAATGTTTTTAAAATTAGTGCGCTTCTTTTATATTCTTTTATTATGTCAATATCTTTAGAATTTTATGAATTTCATAAAATTAATTTGTATTATTACAAACCGCCACTGATAATATGAAATTTCAAGTCACTACGCCAATGCAATAAGAAATATGTCAAGCATTTGACATGACAAAGGTCATAACCTAATTTTTTTCATGCGGGTTCAGATGGTTCAAGAAGCCGCATACGTTAAGTTACTAAAACGGCTGGTACCTCTAAATAGGTATTAATTTTACTATAAGTAATTATATATGTGTGTGTATCCGTAAAAATAAATCGGAAGTAAATTTAAACAACTCCTAAGTCATTCACTATAAAAGCAATATAGCATAAGCATAACCTATACTTCATCACGTTTTAAAAAAAAAAGACGACATAATTATGGTCCTATATCAAACCTTATGTAGCTAACTTCTCATGTTTTGTTTAATAGTAAAAAAAAGGTAGGTATAGCAGAAACTAAAAGTAAACAAAAGTTTTGATAAAGAAAAATACCACAATATTGTACCTACTGTGATGTATGAAAACCTTTATGTAAGAATATTTACAAAAATGAGTTTTCTCTAGGAAACCTATATTATTTACACGAAAAAAGCAAGTATGGACTATAGATTTTGTTTATCAAACTGAATAAATAAGAAAAATAGCAATCAACTTGAAGATTGAACTAATATATATTTCTCAAAACTGACAAAATTCGTTGTCAGTTGTATTAAAATAGCTGCGTGAAACGGGTGGCAATCTGACCAATCACTAGGCAGCCAACTTAAATTCAAATCGCTCTTCTTAGTTTAAAAACAAGGTATGGTTACCCTCTGCTTGCGCCCGTTTCCCACTCCTTGGAAAAAGGAATCGCACTTCATTCTTCTGCGGTTTGGCATGGACTAGTTCTGCATTTGTAGCTAACCTAACCTCTGTCTCGGCTTTTCAAACCATGTATTTGGATCCAAAGCTCCAACATAAATTTCAACCAATAAGACATGATATTTACAAATGTAGATATTTGGATCCAGTTACCTGGTTTGAAGAGCCGAGGCTCAGTTTAAGGATATTTATAAATAACGCGATCCTTACCATGACAAATTCGTTCTGAAACGTCTCTTCCCCAGTGGTAGAAAATTCCAAAATTTTTGGTTTGTCAGCTTGGACCGAAGTCCCTATTAACAAACTTGCGTAGCGTAAATTAAACGAACGAGAACAAACAATATGCCAAAAATGAAAGTTGGATTAAAACCGGTAAGTCAAAACGGCATGATAAAATATAAAAGCGTTTTTTATGTTGCACATCTTATACAGGGTTGCGTTTATTTGTCAATTGTGCATGGAAGAGGAAGAAACAGCTTCACACAGTATCTACGAATGCGAAGCACTGACTCACTGTAGATATAAACTGGGACTATTGCGCTCATGGAAGGATTTTTCCAAGCAAGATCTTGTGAAAAACTGTTAAACCTGATAAGGACAACAGTGCAGTAAAAAGACTGAAGTGCCGAGGGCTCTTGTGGCTGTACTGATTAAATCAATCAATAGCCGTTTTCAATAGAAAACAATATTTTCCATTTACGTATAAAAATACAAAATAAGTAACTATTAGGAAAATAACAAACGCTCGGGTTGTCGATATTTTTTATTATAAATATGTAAATGCAATTTTTAGATTGTATCTACATACTTAAACTTTATTTTCATTTATTAGATATTTTTTACATCCAAACTAAACTCTTCATAGCATTTTATTCTTATATAATAATAAAGGCTGATGGAATTTGTTGCCAACTTTTAATAAATATCGTCCTCGAATGACGACGATTCGTCAAACGTAGGTACTATGTACAATAATTTTAAGATAAAATTTTCTCTTTGCTTGATTTGAACGAGTGTTTGAGTGCAAATATTTCAACAGTTTACTTTTCTTGTTTGATTCCATTAGGCTTACTAATCGCTGATACAGTTGTATTAAGGCCGGCACCGTGCCCGTGCATCACTCGGTGGAAGAATAGCACACTGTATTAAATAACATTAGTTCATACGTCACCGTATCACGACCGAGCACTACAACATTGCGCTTGTCTTCTACAAACTCAAATCGGACACGGTGCAGTTTTGTGTGTCCCGGACCTTTAGAAAGAGTCGTTAACGTCATCCTATTTGCGTAAAACGTTTGATTTGATAAACTTCGACGGATATTAATAAAAAATAAACATGCCTCGTCATTTCAGTGAGATTGAAATGGTTCAAATAACGAAGACGAAAAATCGAGGGTCAGTTCGTGCGGAAGAAAATGTATATATATATCTTCAAAATTTGGACAATTAGTTATAATATTGACGCTCAACGTCAATGGTTTCCATTTTTGACAACCTGACATTTGATAACCTTCACCTCTAATAATAATAAGCAAATAGGATGATGCTAAACGTCTCTTTCTATTAGAAGGTTTCTAATACTCGTAACCTTTTTCTTGATACAACTGTTACTAAAATAAATTTTGATGCATTAGAAACCTTTTTCCTATAATTCCATAAAAAATTGCTCACCAATGTCGGACAATTTTTTCTTTTTAAAACAGTGACCACGCAAATTAGTTTTATAATGAAAGTATTACATGAAACATTAAGTCCCGAGATTGACACACAGCCAATGCCATGTCGATTTGTTTTACGTGTATAAATATTTAATTTTAATTGACCAATAAATGGTTATTTACTTGGACAGTTCAATTATCGAATTACAGTACATCAAAATTTACTTTTTGTTCAACCCTACAAAAAAGTACTGCGCTTAAAAAGAAACTATCAAGAAGTAAGTTTTATATTTGACAACTTGTACAGTAGGAGCTAGGAAGGTGCTCTGGTCATTTAGAAGTTTAACATGTGCGATGAAAGAGACAATATATTAGTAAGAAATAAGTATATTTGGTAGGGATATGGTTAACAGGAGAATATAACATGCGGAAGAGGTTACGAGTAACGAGAATGAATTGTGATCTATAAAGTTTGGTGGTCGCGACATATCAATATAATTATGATTGTTGATACATTGATATCGCCATGCGCCTTGAGTATTTCCCCTAAAACCACATGTCTGATTATTTTTTTTAATACTATTGCATTAGCACTGAGCTCTGTTTATTTGGCTAAGGAATATTTTATGGGCACTAGGGAATTCTAACATGTAGATTAAAAATAAGATATGTGAGAGATTATACCATTCAATATAATTCGGGTTCATAGCAGATCATCCAACTAGGAGCGCATAAATGGCAGGCGGTTAACGGGTTTACGGTCGAAGCTACCTACTTACCACGGCCCTCACGTGTGGGTGGAAGTGAGAAGTGAGGTTATCTATTAGTGGGAGACATGCAGTCACGACAGTTTCAAAATTCTATCACCTCTTCCGCATGTTCTGATCTCCTGCTTAAACCATATGCGTTGGTACAATCGTATCAGATATGCTTGTTTCTCTTATGGCACTTCCATGTAGCCAGAATTCGTTCCTCTAAATATTATATACAGATTCGGCAAATAATTATCTTCCATATAGCCTTTCTGTAATCTAGAGAAGTGGGCGTTTCGTGGAGGGGAAGTATGCTGTTCCCTCTAGGATATATATAATTTTATGTATAGTGCTCACTGTTGCTCCTATATGAGATTCTACATTATGGAAGATGAATATTTGCCGAACCTGTATAGGCGGCTACCACATAAAACTAGTGATGTAACGGAGGTCCGGCTCACCTACTGACTCCGGCCACATCCGGCCTGAAGCCGGAGTTCCCGACTTCGGCATTATTGGCACCGGAGATAGGCCGGAGGAATTATTTTTTAAACTTGAATAAAAAATAAGAAAAAATGTAAAAAAAAAACGTTTTATTTTAAATCTGATTCAAAAAATGACAAAACTAAAATAGGTATATTCTCTAGTACTCAAAATTTAGACGGGGAAGATTATGGTGAATAAACAATAATTTCTCAGCATTTCGTGGAGTAAGTCTATTATGTTTATCTTCATATATGTTTCCCGCTTCCGAAAAACTTCGTTCTGAGTAAATACTGCTAGGTGGAGAGGATAAATATTTTATTGCCAATTTCACCAAATCAGGAAAAGCATGTTGGTTATCTTTCCAAAATGAAATGGGATTCGATTGTCTATCATTGAGTGGGAGTAATAGATAGGCAGAAATTTGCTTTGACAGATCCTTGTTTTTCTTTAACCTAGGTGTGGCTGCGCTTATATTGGTTTTGATTTTGATATTCGATGCAGATTGGGCAATTTCTTTGTAACAGTCAAAAATTGAATCACGTTTCCGCTTTGAAGAAGGGGGAGAATCCCCAATGCTGAGGCTGTTACTGGAAGATTAACTTGAATATCCATCATTATTAGATATTTCATCTTGTTGAAGTTTAAGTGCCTCCACTAATAACAACCGTTTAACATTTTCACCTCTTTCATCATCAGCACTATCTGCAGTAGAAAAAAAGGCCACTTTGTAGCGCGGATCTAAAATTGTTGCCAACGAACAGTTTTCGTTTTTCTCGTATTCTCCAAACCTTTTGTGAATTTCTTCCACTGAAGTTTGTAGTAAAGTGCCCAGACCAAATGGGTGAACTTTTGATAAATATTTATTGAGCATTACAATAGAAGGAATCACATCAGATAAATATGAGTCTGTACTGCTAAGCTGTCTTGTAAGTTCCTCGAATGGTGCTAACAAAGTTAGCAGAGAACCAATTAAATCCCATTGTGTTTTGGTCAAATTACCAATGTTATTTTCATTAGCATAAATTGATAAGCATCTTTTTTGTTCATAAAGGCGCTCTAGCATATAGAATGATGAATTCCATCTGGTTTGGACGTCTTGAATTAATTTTTTATTTGGTAGGTTAAGGTCATTTTGAATTTGTTTAAGTTTGTCACAGGCTAAAGACGAATGACAAAAATGACCCACAATTTTTCTAGCCACTGCCAACGTGTCAATGACTGCTCTTTGCGATTTTAAGGATGATATAACCACTAATTGTAAGGAATGTATAAAACATGAAAAATTTTCAACTCCTAATTCATTGCAACCTTTAACCATATTGGATCCCCCATCTCTAATTATAAGATGTATCTGAGACTTTGTTAAATTCCATGATCCTAGCAAATTTTCAAATTTGGCACAAATATTTACACCTGTGTGGGATCCAGAAAAATGTTCGCAATTCAAAACAGCATTGTATTTTATGAAGGAAATTGGATCTATCCAGTGACCAGTCAAACTTATAAAGCTTTCATTGTTTTCTTGGCAAGTCCAAATATCCGAGGTTAATGAAATGTGCTCAGCTTTTTCTAACAGTACACTTATTTTATTTCTCAAGCGGCCATAAATATCGGGAATTATGTTGTTGGAAAAATAAATTCTTGAAGGAAGGTTATACTGTGGTAAAGCATGAGACATTAGTCTTGTAAAACCCTCATTAGTAACAATTGAGTAGGGTTGATTATCTAAACATATCATTTCAGCTATTTTATAATGAACTTTAACTGCACGACTGTCCATAATGTCCCATATTTTTTTTTATCTATTACTTTTTCTAATGATAATTGAATTTTGCTTCCTTTTTGTTCATTGTTTTCAGTTTCTTTAACTTTGTCTTTTTCTTCAGTTAGATAAGTTAGATTATTAAATTCCTCTTGATGAATGCTTTTTAAATGTCCAAAAAGAGGTGTAGTAGAAGCTGCTTTGCCACTACCACCTCTTGAAATTAACTTTTTGCAATAATTGCACTCTGCTTTAGTTTTATCACTTTCACTGATTTTGAAATGTTTCCAGATCACACTATGTTTTTGTTTCGAGCGTTTCAACATTTTTAATCACTATTTTTACTAATTTTTAGTATTGTTATGTTATAGTTTTTTTATGTAAAAAATGTACTAATCTAATAAGCTAACAACACCGAAGTTTCAAACAAACAATATTAATTTGAACTTTTAAGGTTATGTTATTCACAGGGATGCAAGATGCAAGTTTGTTTTGCGCATGTTTTGTGATTTTTTGACAATTGACAACCTCCGGCTGACCTCCGGCAGTAACTCCGGCTAAATATTGCCGAAGTTACTGACTTCGGCCTTCGGCAAAATCTTACCTCCGTTACATCACTACATAAAACAATAAGAACATTTTGAAGGCGAGAAAGAGAAAGCAATATCCAATCTTCCATAAGTTTATCGTCTACCGAACTGCGCAATCTCGATATAATTATTTGCTTATTGGTTCATAATTTTTATTAAAAAAAGATAAACGTGACAATAAGATTGATGTATTTATCTTGTATTTAAGCGCGAATTCCATTTAAACTGGAGTGATTAAAATGAGTATTCTCATTATCAGATTGTCCCTGTGGAGCAAAGCTAGGATGTGATAAAAATCAAACATTATATCGATTGTTATAAGCTGGCGAAGTAGTAGACTATATGAAAAACTATTTCTAACAAAGGTTTGCTGTCAATATATGAAACCAACTTCAAGGTAGTTCATTGAATTAAAACACGTGACAAAATAATATCCCGGGGAATGTAACATCGTATTGTGTATATAACCTACTATCATTTAATTCAAATATTATAAAAATGCTACGTAATTGTTATATAAAATTTAATTCTATCACACACTTTTTTTTGTAAAAAAAGTTTTCAAATGTTGTACTGCATCAAATTATTTGCACCAAAGTAAAGGTAAATATAATGATGAGTCAAATACTACGTCAAAAATTACATCATTTGAAGTTACCCGTAGTTTTTTATATTTTTAGTTACCTTAGCTTTTTAAATCCAGTTTCGAATGGATTATTCCCAGTTAGTTATTTACATTGCATTTTAAAGGTTAATCCTTTCATTTTTTATCTACCACCTTCTCTTAGGTTTGTCGTTTCCAATCTTTTGAAAAGAGGCAAGAATGATTGGTTAGTGACTTTTTGAATATCCCGCGCAGTGGCTTTTGTTTGACAGTGTTTGCTGATTAAGCATTATTATTTGCGTAAAAAACCATGAACATGCTTATAATATATGGGGACTATGCACTATCAATTTCAATGATTAAAAAGTGGTTCACTGAGTTCCGGTGTAGTCTGGAACAAAGGTGTGCCCATTCAGACAACCTAGAATAGTATACGGACGGCTCCAAGGCAGAAATAGGTGTAGGAGCCGGAATTTAAGGGCTGAAACAATGAATAGCTATTCCAATAGGCGTCACAAGTTTCTAAGCGGAAGTCTGCGTTGAAGAAAAAGAAAGGCAGGAAAGGTTCAGTCATAGACAGCCAAGCTGCATTGAAGGCACTCGATACCATAGAGGTCAACTCTAAGCTAGTATATGGGTTATAAAGGAGAACGACCTGGCGTATAAAATGGCCACATATGGCTCATCAATGCCATTCATTGGACCAGAACCCTTTTGAGCGTCGCAAAGTCGACAATAAATTTGGCCACAAGGAAGTGGGTCCCACAGAAATCTCTAGAATGGTGGGTAATCTCACCAGGAGAGAAACAGTTCATGCCAGCCTTTACTGCAGACCTAAAAAGCAAAGATAGGAAAACTGTCAAAACCGTAGTAAAGAATGTTAAGCTTAATAGGCACGCAAAGCTAATGAAGTTGACAGACGAAGCCTCAATATACCTGAAAAGGTCGCAGTGGAATAGGCCAATTAGCCACCTCATCAAATCTAATCTAATCCGGTATAGTCGTACCATCACAAGTGAAAACGAACGTTCAGGTTGCCCAAAAGAGGTCGTTACGTTAAAATTTGTCGATAAAATCCATGGAATAATGTTGAACGATCTCACCTCATTATGTTCAAACTTTCTCCGCAAACTATTTTAACCCATATAATTCTGCTTAAGCGTTAGTGGAAGGTTGTGTGAAATGTTTATAATCATAAAACAATTTAGACCAAATATGAGCAAAAGATCGGGTTGAAAGCTATAACTAAGTTTATGAAATTAAAATCTTTCTAGTTTGGAAATTAATTTTACTTAAAATATTTTACCTCAAATATTATTGCGATGTAATTTTTGAAGAAGTTATACATATATTCAAGTCATTTCTAAACTTTTAAACAAAGCAAAAATTATTTACAGTGGTTATTTATTTCAAATGAATCGATGTATATATGAGGTTAATTAATTAATAGAAGAGTTCTATATACGGTAAATGTAGCCAACACAATAAAATAAAATGATCAAATAAATGACATATGAAATGGGGTCACTGGAAGGGGTCCCAATTTTTCAGTTTTTCAGATATAAACCATGTTTTATCTTGTACCCGAATGATAAAAAGTTCGTTTTAATTTAGGGTGTTTTGCTTTCTAATGTTTACCACAAATGTCACAGATAACTGTCAACATTGTCAGTGCAAGCAGCATAGGCGTAGCTTTAGTTTGGTATTTGTTTTGTGTGTTTTAAATTTTCAGTTCACTGGAAAGACATATATACAAACGGATAAAGTTTATAAAAATAAAACCACGCTATGACAACCAATGTTATGACGTTAACTTGGACAGTTAACAGACATTTGCCGTAAGCATTTAGAAGCAAAATTCCCTAAGTTAAAACGAGCTTTTTATCTTTTGGGTACAATATTTATTTTTTCTAATTTTGACATATAAAGTGACACTTTATAAAACTCGTTGACGTTATGAAACGTCTTACTTTTCATAACCAGTTACGAAAAGTGAAATATTTCCTAACTGGTGATGAAAAGTAAATTTCGCCACTAATTGCGAAAAGTACAGAATACTTGTAAGACTAAATTACTTGAACTACCTCTTTATTGTCGTTAAATATGGTGTACTAACATAATATCAAGAAAGTTTTATAACTTTATTCAATTTTAACACGTGAATAAAAAACTATTCATAAATATTAACAACACAATTATAGAACAGTTACTAATGTTGACCCCAGCTGACAACATAGTTCCCTGATTAGCATTAATTTGTGATGTATTTTCTATTAAATTTGGCATAGGAGCCGCTTCTTCAATGTCGCTCGGTACGTCGTTCTCTGAATTGGACATTGCAGTATTTATATATTCTTCTACTTTAAAAAATAATAAATGAATTATTTACTAGAAGAAAAACGATTTTTAATTTCTACTTCTTTTGACAATCAAAATCACGAAACATGACATTAAACAATACTTGCTTCCATAGTAACAAATAAACATCTCCAATTTTACTAGGCGACTTACAAGGAATCTACGAGGGACGCTCGTAGGAGCGTTTCAAGTACTTTAAATTTGAATTCAAATATATAATCACATCCTATTCAAAATTAGAAAAAATATTGTATGAAACACGTTGGGAAACACTATTTTTCGTAACTCGTGTTATTTTCTCGCTCGTTATTTTTAGTAAATTAATTTTAGTTTAGTTGATGTTGCATATGAATCCACCTTTGAAATCATATAACATGTTCAGCAAATATATAGAAAGAAAGAAGAATTTCAAGGACGTTTGGTTTTTGGGCAAGTATGAAAATAATATAATTATATAATTATAATAGTATAATTATTCATAAGTGATTCTTTTCCCACGAGCTCTGCCGCAAATCAAGTGAGTGGGAAAAGTATAACTTTGTGCACGTGTTGTACGCAATACTTTTTCTACAACCGCGCTTTTTAAAGATAAATTCAACTAGCATATCATAAAGTTTTCCAATAATAGTAAATATTCGTATTGTCTGGCAAATTATACATTGACAGTAAAAAAATCTTACACATTTGCTGTAGCTTGATATTTCAATCTAAAGTTAAATTTGAAAATATACGGAGTGCATGAATGTGAAGATGTGTTTTACCCGAAATTTGTAACACCCTATATAAGATGTCAACTGGTGTCAAAATGTGGTACTATGCTATTTTGATTTTTTAATAACGTTATTATCTCTATAATTACATTACACGCGTTCGAGGGAAATCCTTCAAACGCAGTTGTCGCATGCAAAAATTCTCAACGAATGAATTGACCAGTTTGCAGCCCTGATCTCAATCCTATTGAGCATCTCAGATCAACTGCCGAGACGCGTTGTCTGACAGCCTCCAAGATCAGGGATTAAACGTACGTTTCAATATAATTTTTAGTTCTTTTAATAACGTTGGTTTGAAAACTTTTATTAACTGAGGTAATAACGTGAATAAAAAATCAAAATGTTCATAAAGCTTGATACTTCCTGTCGCAGTTACTGCATCTAACAGGATGTTTCAAATTTCGGGTAATAAACTTCTTCATATGTATATTATCAAATTTAATTCTACATCAAAATTTCAATCACACCTTGCTACAAAAAATCTATAATTTACAAAAAAAATCATCCGAATCAAATAAATAGTTCAAGAGATAACCACTTTTGAAAACGTGTAATATTTTTGGTGGCATGATTTTTTTAAGGTCTGTGTAATTCTTACTTTCCATTTTCATTTTCAAATCCTAACTTTCGTTCAATTTTTATTTATTAATCCTCCAAATTATAATAAATACATACAGGTCGTAAAAAAAGTTAATTAAGAAGTTGATTGTTACAGACGCGTTTCTGCTACAAATTTCGATTTGATAATATTCGTCATTCTATTTGTATTTCGTTTAAAAAATTGTGACAAAACAAAATACGTTTGTCTATCTATATATATAGGTATATAGGAATATTTTTGTAATAATTTTTGCTTTATTTTCTCTACAAAATCTCGATTTTTTGGGAAATAAGTGCATTCCCGATACCTCATTACGTCTTTCTAATGATATAACAGTACTAATCTCACTGAAGTAAAACCTTCAGTTATAATCATACTACTCTATAAGGATCCCCTGATTTCGATGAACACGGCTGAATATCGTCTAAATAATTCATAGGGTCCTGTTTCGACGTCGATGGTACCACCTAAATGAAAAAAAAATCATTATCAACAAAGAATAGAGTATAAATACCTATAATTCGTTCCAAAATATATCGTTTTGGCTTATGCCAACATGATTGATTCATGAAGAAAACCCTCATCAGGTAGTCGTTAATCCGATAACAATAGCACAGTATCGTACTAGTTTCTTCGAAAAGCGAAAAGATAATGCCTAATAGTATGATTATTTTACAACTGAAATGTTTGGCTGGTAAAATAATATTTGAGACTAATTTTTAAATTTATTTAATTATTCTATTATATATTAATGGTAACCATAGTTTATACAAGTGGCCATTACAATGGATTTGGAATTCCTAAGAAAGAAAATTTTAGAGGAATTTACTTTCGTACTTTCTAAATGCGATTGTAAGTGTGCTCCAGATAAATATTTGTTATCACCTTTAATTCGAAACAGTCGTATATTCGTGAAATAGCCTTTACTCTTTGTGCTATATACAAATTGGTTCAAAAGTTCGGAAAATATACATCACTGGGCGTCAAATATGGAGAATACGGTAGATGCTCAAGTAATTTGTACTTTAATTCCTTGAATTTAGCCATAATCAAAACGCTTTTGTGGGTAAGTAGTTTGTCTTGATGGAACAAGATTTTTTCTTTTTTGAACACGGTCTTTTCATGCGAATTTTTACATCCTGCTGATCCAAAAGGCTGCAATAATATTGGGAGCTAATTGTTTCAGCTTTCTCAAGATAATCAATAAAAAAAAAAAGGAAAAAACTGATGACATAACATAATTTACTGATCGCGTACTTTGAAGCAGAATAGTCAGCTTCAGTCCACTGTAATCGTCAGTGTCGTAACAATAGGGTGACAGAACGCGCAGAAGAAAATTTGTAATTTCTGGTCTTCAATTCTGCCTGCGAAACGCCACGAGCCGCCACTAGTGAGGACAGAAGGAACCCAACATTTATTATGAAATTTGATAAGAAATATCAATTTGAAATTTTAGTTATACTTGTGGCCGACAAATGGTTTTGCACGAACTTTTCAACCAATCCATATGTAAATTGAGAGAAAGAAAATCATACTGTACCGAATAGTTGACGATAGGCTTATAATTGTGCGTTGTTTGATTCAATTTGTTATGTTGAGGAGAATCTTTTGGAGAAAACGGCCTCTCCTGTAAATGAAAACTGAGATCCTCTTCTACCGGCTCGTATTGGGCCATTTGGCATTTTTGTATTACCGATATTATCGCCGATTCTATGCTACAAACATACCCCAGACACTGAAACAAAAAGCGTATCAATGAGCGTTTGAGCGTTTTAGTCCTTTAAAAGCGAAGAAGACAACGGTTAGCGGTATTGCCACTCAGATTCGCACTTACGGATATATGTATTACAGCAGTATAGGCAATATATAATGAAAATTGAAAATCAATTGTTTTTCATAATGGAAATACGTTTTTTATTATTATGATAAACATAATAGAAATTCAAGAATTCAAGAACACGGCACGCCATATACTTGATTTAGTTAAAAATTTTCATATTTGAATTGGTTCGGTCAACATATACATATATATATATAATAATCGCTTGATTTGTATTTATTGGGTATGGTTAATGTGAATATAATGAAAAATTAAACGATCTTTGACGTTTCGCTTTCGTTTCAAAGATCGTTTAATTTTTCATTATATTCACATTAACCATACCCAATAAATACAAATCAAGCGATTATTATAATAATGGTTAAAGAAAATAAAATAATATATATATATATATATATTTTTTTTTTAAATTAAATTGTTCAATATCACTTAAAAATTTTATAATTTTTTGGGAAATTAAACCAAAATCTATTTTTCTATTTTTATTTCAACGTTTCTGTAGCGTTCCAGCTACCGTTTTCAAGAATAATTAGATTTTTCAAGAAATTTGTCCCTATCTGACACTTATAAAAAATTCGACAGCTAGACAATTAATAGATTTAATTATTCATGAAACTCTGAGATATTTTTTAAATTCTAGTTCTTGTTTTACTTAAAAATAAACCATTTTTTAACATATATAACTTTACAAATAGGTTCGCAATAAGCTTTAAAATATTAACTTTAAAATCACTTACTCCGGTAACTAAGAGTTGATGATGAGTCCATTTCGGCAGTTCTATCGAAAAAATCATATGAAATATTAGACTCGAAGCAACAAGGAACAACACACTAAGGCTTACGTAAAAATATGCATTCTGAAATAGAACAAAATAATTTTGTTAAAACATTTTAAAGATTTTAGTCGTTAAATAGTTTACATTCAGCAATTCTAACGGGTTGTATTTTATGCAGTTAATTGAAAAACAACAAATTAATTATTTCAACCCTTACTACGTGGAATATTTCCAGCATTATTAAATAAAATCAATAAATAACAAGTTTCACCACAGAAATATAACATATATATTACTTATATTGATTTTAATCAATAATTTTAGTTTTAATATGCCCGAGCCAAAACTCCTCTCATGTCGTGGTTCAAATTGTTATTTTAATAAAATTGTCCAGAAATTTTTTTTAAATTGAATTATATTGTTACATTCAGGAAATTACATTACATATGGTCTTGATGTAAAAAAATATCTATTTAAAATTTGATATGAAGAATTAGTAGGTATTGTTTTATAATTGTAATTATTATTATTTATATTATATTATGTTACTCCCACCCAATCATTTTATTTTAAATTTAACAAAAATTTTTTTTAATGTTCTAAATATTATTAAAATGTATATTTCCGCACTCTTGTAATTTAATTTTTATTTCGGATTTAAATAGTTTTTAAAATTGATAGTTTTAATAAATTGAAAGTTACTTCCCTCGATAACTACTTCCTTTAGCTACAATTTTAATTCCTCATACCATGAAGCTCTTTATCAATTATTTTTAATTTTCCTCTTATTCTGTTGAAAATTTATAAATCCAACTGTCATTCTAACATTTCCTGCTCTGCATCAATCCCATCTAATTATTTTTTATTTCAGTTTATTTTAGTTGATTTTTACTTTTATTTTATTTTTAAATCATTTAAAAAATTAATTCCGTTTTTATTTATATCAAAATTTTTTAATGGTTTACATATTCAAAATTCTGACATAAGATAACTCATTTTTATATGTAATTGGGGATATGTAATTATCAAATTGGTTTTGTCGAAACGAAAATGAACATGGAGAAAGCGCCATTTATTGTAAAAACAATATTAAATATAAATATTTAAAGACATTAAACAAGCTTTCAGTTGTCGTTGATTTTGAATGTTCTGCTGTGGAAGGTCACCAATATTAAAACCTTTGATATTTAGTCGCAAAGGTTTGCCAATAAAATCCAATTTTAGTCTTTTCACAATTTTATTGACAAGTATATATTAAACTGACAAATCAATTCTATCTAATTCTAAATCAATATCAAGTAAGTAAAGGTAAAAAACATACAAAGTGGAAAAATTTCACATTCTTCTCTCCGCTATAAAATTTATTATTCTTCTAGTTCTAATTTACAAATTTTCGTAATGGGACGCTTATATTCGGTGGTTGAAGTTTTAACGTTGACTACTCGTATTCGGCCATCCTGTCCTGGATAAGTAGCCGATATTCTGCCCAATTTCCAATTATACCTGGGTGCTTGATCGTCTACCAAGATCACCACGTCGTCAAAAGATATAAGTTTATTATTACTCCATTTATTTCGTTTCGACAATGTTGGTAGATATTCTCTGAATGAAATGAATCGGCTAGCATGCGCGATATCTTCCATTCTCGTCTCAAGGCATCTGTTCCTGAGTTTATGGGAACTAAATCACCTTCGCCATTAACAAGAGTGGGGTGTACTTTGTAAATTTGCAAAACTTTAACAAGTCAGGAATGTGGGACACTATCAAATGCTTTCCTGTGTAGATGTTGAGCTGTTCCTTTTGCGCCTGTTTTTAGTATTATATTTACTGAATCGATGATGAGTTGTTCTTTGCAGCCTTGGTGATCTCGTCTGCACCCTTTCTGTTCTTCCGACAGGACGTTGTTTTGGTCCACATGTCGGTAAATACGGTTAGTAATGCAAGCCGTTATATATTTTATATAAAGTTGGAAGGCATGTAATGGGTCTATACTGCGTAGGATCGTGAGTTTGATGCGTGTTGGGAAGCAAGTGGGTCGAAGCCAGTGTCAGAAATCATGGTGTATCTTCTGGATGTTGAAGAATATGTGAAAAACTAGAAGGTTTGGATATGATCAACTCCTGATGTCTTCCAATTATTATTATTATTATTATGTAATATTAAGATATTTCATGATCTAAGATAACATATGATTATAGTTAGTAAATATTTATATGCTATCTAATAATGGGGAATGTAGATTATATATCTGTTCATTCATAAAAGTATATTGAACATGTGTACGAGTACTAATGCTGAACCCTTTATAATAGATTTAGATGAAGATAGTGACACAGAACTAAATTTGGAGTTGGTAAAAAAGAATTGAGTTCAAAAAAATTATTTTTGTGTTGTAGGACGTTTCTGTTTCTATTTATTACATTTTAGTATTTTATTGTTAAACTAACGTTGTACAATTTCAACAAATCCAATTGAATTCCATTCGACAATAAATAATAAATAACAATATTGTTTTAAAATGTTATTGATTTTATTTAGTTTAATCCCTTTTCAATCCGATTGCTTTTTAAATACTATATCCGGCATACACAATTAGTCTTGTTTATTTATAACAGTAGGAGCCAACGCTATATTTTAACTAAACTATACCAGAGGACGAGTAGATCTTCCACGTCAGCTTAGCTTCTGCTATTGATTTTCGAAAAACTTTAGCAATGTAGGTTTTCATACATTTAATACCCCTGTCCACACCCATTTCAAAAGAAGTAGGCTAAATGTAAACGTGGTATAAATAGTATACTATACTCTATATACTACTGCTACAGATTTATTGTATATGAATGCGGATATAACATGATAAATAAAAAACTTACCACTTTTCCCCAATTAAATGGAAATAAATATACGATGTGGGAAATATCAAGAAACAGCAGAAGGCATGTTGTAAACATACTTAGTAATGTTACGAACATCATGAAACGTATTCTTCCTATCGATGGAAGCATGAAGAGTCCAATCTTCAATGTCCCAGATGTACACAGGCATGCTAGGCAAGCTATCGACGTTGCCTAAGAGACAAAACAAAAATTCAGATAGATATACTGGTAATGCCAAACTAAAGATATTCATTGAATTTACTGTTTGAACCCTTATTATGTGGAATCTACCCATATTACTGTTATAAATGAAACCAACTGTTTATAATTAATTCCACTATTTAATTCCAAGATACTTATTGATAATTATTTCGATATTGATACATCAACGTCAGAATGACAGAAGTTACATTTGATGTGATGCCTAACAAACTGATGTTTAATATTTTGGCTGATTGACTTAATATATGATTAGAAAAAAGGAGAAGATATGACACCTATTACAAATATTAAAGCTTAGGCACAGATTATTAATTTGTGGCCTAGGTATTATTATTATTACTAATATTATTAAATTTACATTAGAAGTTGAAGAAAATTAACTCAATTAATTTTCTTTATTTAAAAATTCAAAAAGTCAATACCTAATATACTTGATTTTTGAATTTACAGAAAACCAACACATACCTACTGATGTGACTATTCCAATCATCCCATCTTACATAAATTAGCAGCAAATAATTCAATGATACATAGAGCATTTTCAGTTCCTATGAACAAATATAATTTTGATAGAAATTAATACAATTAAACAGAAAGCCACATCCAACGGTTATTAATTGCATGTAATAAATAAATAAATTAATAAAAAAGAGAAAAAAGTGGCATTACAACTAATTATTCCTGAAAAAACTAAAGAAATACAAAATTAAAAAACCATCACAAATGCTGGTAATATTTCTAATAATATTTCAAAAATAATATCTTTAGCAACAAATACAACAATTTCTTTTGAAACAGAATTATCAATATCTTAGAATTTTCATAATTTGTGGAATTAGTTAGAAACAGTTTCACTTATGAGAATAATTAAGATATTCAACAGTGAATAAATATCGGTTATTTCATTCTAAAACAAGCACAGTAACGGCAGATATCGCTATCAGCAATTCCATCCAATCCAATATATATATATATATATATATGTATTTAATTTTCCAAATTGAAATGAATAAATTATGGTCATATATCGACTGATGCTGAAACTGGTAGCCTTCGTATTCGCTGCTTGTTTTGGACTAAATATATTATTTTTATTTATATTTAACTTGAAATAATAAACATTTTTTTAAATTGAATTGTATTGAAAATTCTATACAATCTGAGTAAATATCCAAAAATAAACCATCCAATAATTTTTTTATTGTTGCCTCATTTTACCTATTTAAAGCACGACTTAGCGTCGAACTTTAAAAAACGCGCGTTTCTTAAATTTACGATAGCAATCAACAATTCGAGAAAAGTGAAGTCTAAATGACATTTTTTTCCTATTGATCTGACAAAAGTACCTTGTAAAGTCAAATAAAATCTTGTTTTTATACTAAGAGGAGCGATTTAAATTTAGGTTGGCATTTCTGCTTCCTAGTGATAGGTCAGATTGCCGCCCGTTTCACACAGCTCTTTTGATACAACTGTCAACGACATTTGACAGTTTTATGTATTTACAAAAATAAGATTTTGCTTGGAAACTTATATTGTTAACAAGAAAAAACAAGCATGGACTATAGATGTTGTTTATTAAACGGAATACTTAATAGAAATAGCTATTAACTTGATTGGAATATAATACTTTGTTAAAAATAAAACAACACAAAAAAGTGGTAGTAAAGATTGAGATAATGAATATTTTTATATATTAATGTAAAATCTTAGTAAATATTTCAAGTTTTACATAATATATTACAGTACAATAATATGGTATTTTTCGATATCAAAACTTCTGTTTACTTTTGGTTTGTGCTATATCTAAGCCTCCAATGTTATTAAAGAATAATTTAAACATACAATCGTATATTCTACATACTTATTTATACTCAAATTATTAATAAAAACTACTTATTATAACCATACATTTTTTCATAACAATGTGACATTTGGTTACTACTTTTGCCATGTCCTATATGGCCAATGTTGATTCGATATTTAGACATGCCTTGATTCCTCATTGGCCACCACAACTGCTAGTTGTACAATACATATTCCACGTAATTGTAAATTATAGTTCAAAAAGTCTGAACACGACCTTTTCGGAACACTCTCCCAATCTAGTAACTTTTAGTGTTGTGACTGATGTTTCCTAAAATACTCCTCTTTGTTTAAAAACAAGGTACAGCAGATTCAAAAGTTTATTGTTTCACAAGGTCAGAAAAAGAGCTTTAGCTGCACGATTAAGAGTAGCAAAACAAGGGTAGCTGATAGCTAAGGGCTGCTAAAGTGTTTCCTACATGTGTGACACGCAACCGTGTTTCGCCTACCAACTAAACTAAAAAATAGGAAAATATAACAAAAAATCATTGTGTGGTTTTATGAAACTTTGTTTCGGATTTGTAATATATTGACCATAAAATATACATATCAATCGCATAAAGTTAATATTCTAGGAATTAAATAATTACTATAGTCTATTTCAGAAAGGTATAGAGTAATAAAATGGGGAATTCCGTACAGATCGGCTCAATTTCGGTGTCGGCCATAGGCGTGTAGGTCTTGAAATAGTATTGTTTGTAATATTAAAATTTCAAGTAATTGCGTGATTGATTGATTTTGATTGATTTTTTATCATTTAATTTCTGTATAATGTATTTTTTGTATAATGTTCAATAAAAAATAAGTGTACCTAATACTATGTACAATGCCTAATTTTTATTCTGTTAAAATAAAATTCTTTCCTTTTTACGAGTATCCTACCGGCACGCCTTTAACACACTATTTTCAGTGTTTGTGAATGGATAACAATATTCTAAACCCATATATTGACCCCAACCCGGTTGGTACTTCCTGCACTTGATAAAAAGAAAGAATTTTACAATGAAATCAATGCCAAACTATGAAAGTGGCTTAAATATTCGTTGGGTAGTCTGTGCTCCCTTTGCATACCTAATGAGGTTTTATTACTCTATACCTTTATGAAATAAACTATAGACCTCTCATTTAAGAGATTTATTAACTACTGTTAAAAATAAGGAAGGTAAAATAGAACACATATAAAAGTATGTACCCTAAAAGAACCATTTTTTGTTTAGTTCCATTCCAAAACTGATAAGCAGTATACCTATATTGTTAAATTACATATAAAGTGATT
Source organism: Lochmaea crataegi (assembly GCA_947563755.1). Classification (NCBI taxonomy): domain Eukaryota; kingdom Metazoa; phylum Arthropoda; class Insecta; order Coleoptera; family Chrysomelidae; genus Lochmaea; species Lochmaea crataegi. The sequence continues at coordinate 17,394,227 of OX387428.1, forward strand.
ATACAGGGTAATACAAATAGCAATCTGTATACATCACAGGATCGTAGACAATTAACTGAAAATCTTCGGAAAATTATTCTATTTAGGGTATTAAAACCGCGTTTTTAATCACAACTTAATAATTGGAAAATGAGAAATAAATGATAGAAAAAATTTCCAACTATAAATTTTAATTTCAATCTGCGTATTAGAATATGGAATACATAATAAATACAATCATTCAGATGATAGGCGCATTTTAAAAACTGAAAACAATATTTATTAAAATAATTGAATCATTTTCTTCATCTTCGCCTTAAGTCTAACAGATTATTAATGTAACTAATGTTTTATGGTAGCTATATGATAAGTAAACAATCTTATTTTTTCAATGTATCTAGGAAAAACCGTATCGATCGTAGTACCATATCTCGTGGTTGGTATATTTCTATCATTTCTCATTTCAAGATTAAATACTTCATACTTCTCTCAAGTATTCAGTAGGTGGAAAAGATTCCTTTCTTGTCTAATATTGATTTCCCATTATTATCCTCATTTTCCAATTATTAAGTTAAGATTAAAAACGCGATTTTAATACTCTAAATAAAAATTTTTTCCAAAAACCCTCTCCAACTTCGTTCACTTTCTAAAAAAAAGATAAGTCGCTTGGCCTATATATTAGAAAACCCAAAATATATTTTTTTTATGCAAGAAATTAATTTTTATTTTATGTTCATAATTTTACACTTAACTACAATCTATCAGTTGTCGACTCATGTCAAAAATAATATAAAATTAAAATTTCTTACCAAAAGCAGTAGTCGAAAAAATCCCGTAGAAGTTCTAAGGTGAGTGTGGTCGCAGTAAAGGATGACCCCCGAGTAAAGCGAGATATCGGGAGAGGGTGGGTGTCGACGATAATGTGAGTGCGAGTCCCAGGAATTGACGGTACCGAGGGGCGATTCGCATTCGCAGCCACCCGCGCAGTCGGATACGGTGCCTGAGCACTCTGCTGCACCTCCAGCGCTGTTAAGTGCCCCCGTCCTGCTACCCGCTATCTCGAAGTCCTGCAACACACAACTCATACCACCATCCGGATCCTGCAACACCAACAGCTCTAGCATTCACATCTGACAACAGCAATGAGTGAGTGTAAGATGCAGTGAAAAAATGGACAGTTTGTGTAATTTTGCTTTCAATACATAAAAAATATCGTTTGTGATTTGTGTGTAACAAAACAAGAATATAATCTGAATTTATTTGAGACTTCTTATTAAATATAAATGATGTACAAAGCGTTTTATACCTGAACTAAAATACTGTTACGCGAGCTACTGCAATAATATTCTCACTTAGTGCCCCCAGTGAAATCCCCGTATGAGACGACTATGGCTCCTCCGCCCAATTTTCGAGAAACATTGGTGCGTCCGCCAGAACATCGAGAATATCCAATGCACCCGCGAGAACGCCGAGAAATTTCGAGAATTACGGCGCGCGAGTATAAATAGGCCACCAGCATCGCTGCAGGCAATTAGTCAATCAGTCAGTGTTGATACCGAAGGAAAGTAATCGCGCCTCGATAAAGTGTTTATTAAGTGACTCTCATATAAATTATAATTAGTGTGTTTAGTGTATAACATAAATTATTAAATAAGGACTGAATTACATATAAATCTGTAAATATAAATTAGAATAAACGTTACAATACAATAACTGCAAATTGGGGGTACCTACAATAGTTTTATCCATTCAGATGGCAGCGTTGGAGAAATATAGAAAAGCTTTTTTCTATATGGGAGAATAACTAGCAATGTAGCCAAAGTCTTTAATCGTACGTTATGGTCCGATTCCTATGAAATAGTGACATTGTGGAAATATTTGAAAAATATTGCACATATTAGATTAAACACATGAATAGATTAAAAAAGTTTTCCAAGACAACAGAGATTTTAAATGATATTTCTATTTCACAAAACTCAATCTCGAAAAAAATATTTGATATTAAATATAGTAAGGGTTGATAATTTCACCCCCTTATAATGTGACAGGAATATTGAAAAAACACCCTTGGTTAGTCATTGCGAGAGCACGGAAATTAAAAAAGTTCAAGTTTTCATCTTTACTTAAATTTGAGAGAAAAAAAATAACTCAATTTTACTCAGAACCTTTCAGGGATGATATCTGGGAAGGGGGTGGGTTGAGAAAATTTTGTCAAAGCAAGGACCCATCATAATTTATATGGACAATCACCATCGGAATTTTTCCCACGCATTTAGACACTGTATCATTCTGTCAGTTGATTGCAGAAATTTGTGTCATATTGAGGTCAAAATGGTCGCAAGTATAGTAAAATTCAAAAAAGTGTTCCATTTTTTCAACTATTTGCCCAACAGTAACTATGATAAAAGAGTATCAGAAATATTACGAAAAGTTTCTGCTATGGTTGGAGTTGCTGAACGAACGATAATTCTATATAGAGAAGAAAGTAAAAGTGGGTCACTCGTAACTCTCATAGAAAAAAAACCGGTTATTCGAATAAATACGATGAAGGAACTCGCTCTAGAATGAAACAAATAGTGCACGGACTTTTAAAGACAACATTCCTTCAATCTTTGCCATAGTACTACCTAGTACTTTTGCTTGAAAAGAGGTTTTAATTTGGTATAGCGAAATGAAGTTAATTATGTTGCATTTTTCAATAACGGTATACTTTATGTGGAATACAAAGTATTGGATATTTTTCGAGAAGGGAAGGAAAAATGCCATTATTCTTACGATGCATTAATTTTTCAATAATAGGAAGGTAATACTTTATGTGGAATATAAAGTATTGGATATTTATTGAGAAGGGGAAAGGAAAATTCCTTGATTCTAAAGCCGAGTTTCCAACGCTTGCAAATAGCACATGAAAACTTTGCTGGAACGCGTTGGTTTTGGTGTGTACGGTGAATTAAGGCCAATGCTTTCCAAACGGAAAGTTGGCTAGCTTTCGGTAGTCGATATCACATGTTCCGCTGACGTTGGAATCTTGGTCTGTACGCTACTTTATGGAAATACTCAAAACCATAGTTGTACGATAAGTTTCAAATCATTTTCCTCGACCCGTTTATATTTTTGTACCCATTTCAAATCAGGGGAGCGCCAAGCCATGTGGCCGCCAGTATGAAAAATATAATTTTACACCCCTTATCCCTTTTTTTAGTAAGAGTTTATACATATATGGGTGAGTACACAAAAATAAAATACGAGCTAATACCTATATTTAATTTTGATATTTGATGATTGAAATTGAAATAATCGATCTTGCTTCTCTAATTTTGAAATGAAATATGTGTTAAGGCGCGTCCGACGCGACCGTTGACAGGTGCCAATAAGCCAGACGTGCGCCAATGAAAATCGCTGAAGTGTCGCTCTCCTTCAAAGGAAGAAAATGAGAACGGAGAGTGGGGACGTGCCATCCACTGGCATCTCGCGGCTTCAGTTGTGATTCAGACTGTCTGTCAGTTAGCACGTGCTTTGAAATGGAGCGGACGAAGGAGAAAGTTGTTAATTTGATAAATCTATACCGGGATCGACATAAATTAAATTAATGCCAACACATGTGTAGACGTTTTTACAGTCGCTGGCTTTGCCAACGGCAAATCGCGGCATAATGTGGATGCGCCTTTACACAGCTTCAGACAGATGAATTTTAAGCAATAAAAACATTTCTCTATATTGATTCTCTTTGTTTTTGATACTTACCTCTAATGATACTCAGGATTTATAACCTAGCCGCTATCGTATCGCTAATAGCCAAAGAGTACCAAAAGAGAATCACGCATAAAACATGAATTGATTCCGACGTGCGGCATTACAAAGAAGAGGTCGTTAGTAGGTACGGTTTATTTAGGCAAATTGCCGGCCTTGGATTTTGCCGCCCGTGACTTTTTCGCCACATAGTTGGCGCGCCTCTGTTTCAAATACTGCTTTGTTGTTAGTTTGTTTCTAAATAAATTCAGATTTTTTCCCATAAATCAATCCAAAAAACAAAAAGTTTCTAACAAATTTCGTGCAACATCACAAAAACAACAAGAGCTGGGGGAAGTGTTACTGGTAGAAATCAAACAATTTTGTTTGAGGATGTTCCGTAATTTTTTGTCAATCGTACTCGACAGTAGATTATATTTTTAAACATTAAATTTATCAATTCCAGTACTTGGGAGAGAGAGATAAGGGGAAAAGGATCAGTTAATTTTCAAGTTTTTTGTCTTTTAACCTGAAAATTTTAGTTTTTAAGAATGACCGTAACCAAAATATAGAAATATATGGATTATTATTAAGATAATAAGTAGATATCGAAGAATAATATATTATTGGTAACGCGCTTTACTAGAATACGATAATTTTACTGGAAACTGTAATAATACTTTAAGATAATAAGTTTGACACTAATGAAAGATGGTTGTTTTGAGCAAGATATTTGATATTTAACAAAAAATAGTGTGCTCTGTACCAAACAGAATTATACCGGACGTAAAATACATGTCAGGGTTGTTGGTGTCTCGTCATAGCAATCTCCAACTTAAGGCTACTGTACTACCTACGAGCCTGTGAATCAGAGAAAGACTGATATTAAAAACTCCGTAGTAGATTATTTCAGGGACACGCTAAGATCACCGAAAACAACTAGACATAGTCGGAGAAATAGGGCTAGTTCTTTTATTTGATCATACTGTAAATATAGTTGGGCAGATCCATTAGTTTTCGACGAACTTGGGTCGGCGATTCAGATTTCGATTTTTTCACAAGAAAAGGTGATGATCCTAAAACTTTGAGACCGATACGATCAAATCCGGCCGCTAGAAACTTTTTTGAAATTCGAAAAAATTCATAGCTCGGATCCCTCGATTCCCTAGTTGATTTTCAGGGCTTCTTAGGGACATAACATAGCTGCTTTCCTGAAAATTTGAAGCAAATCGAAGTTCGGAGAAAAAAGTTCTTTCTATCTCAAAATAGCGCCAAATCAATTCAACAAAAATCAAAGTTAAATAGTCTTATTTTCACAAAAGCACGTAAAGGAAACACAGTAATAGCATTATACATTAAAAACTAACAACTTTATACAGTCAGGCAATTTTGAGATTCCTAAAGAAGATACAACTAATAAATTTCAGAAGGAAATAAAATTAGCAGTAGATAATGCTAAATAAATAATCAACGATAAGGAAAAAAAATAAACTAGTTCTACCCAATCCACAACACCCTGAACTTTATTCATTAATTAAACTCCATAAAGAGGGGTACCCAATTAGACCTATTGTTTCTTTTTTCACAGCATCTTCATTTAAAATTTCAAAGATTCTCATAGATATTGTTCATTCAAACCTCAATTTTCAATTAAGAACTCAACAGAATTAATTAATCATATTCAAGATATAAAATTACCTCATAATTCTAAATTCATATCGTTTGATGTAACAAATCTATTCCTCAGTATCCCTCCTAAAGAAACTATAACTCTAGTTAATAACTTGCTCTTGTACAATAATGTTAATCCTGTAATACATTCATAACATTATTGAGTGTGTGTGTTGGAATCAACATTATTTACATTTTTATAGAAAGGTTTATAGCAGTAAAGATGGTTTGATTATGGACAACCCCCTCAGTCCCCTACTAGCAGAAATTTTCATGAATAATATGGAAAAAATTATTCATAAACACCCCCTCAGAAAGAAATTTATATACTGGCACCGATATGTGGTAGAAGGTGAAAATAATAATAATAATAATTAAAAAAAATATAACCTTTATTTATAAAATAAAGTTTGTAACAAGAAACTTGGTTATCTAGAAAAAAATTAATAAATAAAAAATAATAAAAATGTATAGGGTACGGCAGATAATCCGTTGATTGGATAAATCTCCATAACTGAAGATGCCTGAAAAGTGATAATTGGTAGGTGGGAGTTTTAAAAATCTTCACGTAATTTTAAACAGTACAATTTTTGTTAATATCAAGCTTGAGTTTAAATTATCGTTCACAATGTGAAATTATTATTTTTATTATACAGAGTAATCACAAAATTTGAATAAAATCTTTAACGAAAAAAAAAAAAAGGAATATCTTCAAATAGTACGGAATTACATATTTTGGAATAATACTTTGTCTACTATCTATCTATATTAGTGTTCCCTATACATTTTCAATAATTCAACTTTATACATTTTGCAAGAGTAAATTTATTTTTTTTATCACTCTGTCAAGGATTTCATAGAAAACCTACCATATCAATTTCTCTACCAATTTTCACTTTTCAGACACCTTCAGTTTTCGAGATCCTTCTAATCGACAAATGATATGTCGCACCCTGTATATAACAAAACAAATATAAAATAATATATAAAAATATAAATATAAAAAATATTTTAACAATGGAGAGAAATGGAGTTTTTTCTTGTTTAAATGCAATTTTTAAAGGTTTTTTTAAAAACACTACTACAAGCAATGTAAATACTGTAACTAGAGTTACAAACCGGAAATTTATTATATTTCTAGACTCCTCTATAGATAGGTGTATTGTTTGATTTTTCTTTGTTTTCATATATTTTTGGTTCAGTCTTAAATTTCTCACCTCTCTTAATCAAACATCCAGTATAACTAGTCCCTCCTAGATTAGATTTTGTATTCCAAAACCATTATTTATAATTTTGCACCTGTTTATATTCATGTAGGCCAATTTTCATTTCACCTATTAGACCGGTAGACCATGATGTAGGCTTCATTATTTCGAATGGAAGCTGATTTCACCATTGAGTTTAATGTGAAAAACAAGAAGAATAAGACAATTCTCCCAGGAAAAACTGGATAATCGACGCTAGAGTGGACATTGAAAATTTTCACGAAACTAGAACAATCAACTTATGGATGCCGTGTACTTGGATGCATTCCTTGGGTACTACTTTATCATCAAGAACAAAATGGCATACAAATCCAAGTGATAGTAAGGGTTGATAAGCGAGGGTTAAAAATTGATTAACTTTGTATGCCGAATAGAGTTTAGATTTTGTTTTCTTAGTAGATGTTAAAAACATTGGTGGTATACATTTTGTGGTGATACTTCATTTGTTAATAAAGTTCCAATTGTTTATTTTTTAATTGTTGTAAACTATTGAAGTGTTATTGTACAAAACAGGTCCACCAAGAACGGCAGTCATCAAAGAAAAACGTCGATGCTGTACGTAAGCTGATCCAAGATGATACACATGTCACATATTGTGCAATCGGAACATCATTGAGCATTTCAAAGACCACAATTCGAAAAAATTTACATGAAGAATTATCTGTAAAAAATTAGTTTCCCGTTGGAGACCGCATCTGTTGACGGAAGAACAGAAAGGAATTCGAGTCGGCTGTTTGGGTGTTCCTAGATGAACCAAAACCGACAAAAGTTATCCGTTCTCGAAGTGTTTCCAAAAAGATGATGCAACATTTGTCTCAAAAGCGGGTAAAGTAGCAAAAATTTCTCTGCAAGATCAGAGAACTATTACTGCTGATTGGTACACATCGATTTGTTTGCAGGAAGTAATTGCTGAGTTTCGAAAAACCAACTCCTCAACGATGAATGTTCCTCCACCTAGACAATGCAAGTTCCCACACACCTCGAAAAACAATTGAGTTTTTAAAGCAAGAAAACATTGAATTGTTGGACCATCCTCCATACAATCCTAACGACCTTTTTACTTTTCCAAAAATTAAGAATGGAATGAGTGGTGAAAGGTTGACTGCAGTCCCCAGAAGGAGCAGTCAACTCCTTCAAAAGCTCTATTTTGAATGTACAAACAAGCTAGTGGAATAACTTTTTCCAGAATTCTTTTGAAAGGATGCACTCTTTGTGGAGAATACTTTCAAAAACAATAGTGTTTAAAAATTATCTACCGTTTTTTTTGTAGCTTTATATGCAAAATATAAAAGACCACCCTCGTACTAGCTCATTATTTTTATACTGAATTTTTATTTGTTATTGATTATCACAATGTGACTTCTTAACAATATTCATAACTTTTTAAAGACGAGTAGCTGATGATGAGCCACAATAGACTTTTGCAAGTTACTGTGGAAGGCCTAATAGACCCACTCACCGCAAACCTAATCTAACTGATGATGGTTTGTTACACATGACATAACAAAATACTTAACTTTTTTTAATCAACCAACTCTGTACCAATAAAAATCCATGTTGCTTTGTATACTGGGACAATTAAACATACTTTTCAAAAAATTTGTTTTTATGTACCTTTTTGTGATATGGAATTTGAAATATTTTAGTTAAAAATAACTTTTCATACTTATCAATGTACCCAACATTTTCTAAATAGCAAAAATACTACTATAGATTGTGGACATAAAAAGTGCAATAACTCTAAATAATGTTACATTCCAAAAATTTGCAACTCATGTTCTACATAACCAGATATATAGCATACTGATTTTCATTAAGATTTTAGGTAAAAAAATATCTTAAATATATTAGACTCGCAGTTTTGGATTGTTCAATTTTCCGTACAAATTAGAACTCTCAGATATAATGTTAAAAAATAGAAATAAAGATAGTTTGGTTTTTTAAATGATATATGTCAAGAAATAGCAAGTTTTTATTTAAACTATGCAACTTAAATAACAGACTCAAAAAGGAGATAACACAAAAAGCAAGAAATGGCTCTAATATTGTGAAGGAGCCTGGTATATGGATGTACACAGCCAAAGTGAGACCAATAATAATTTATGGAGTAGTAGGACTAAACTACTGATGACGAGAGACCACCTCTCCAGAATTCAAAGTTATGCATTGTGGGAGCAATGAAAACATGCCCAATGGCAGCTATAAAACTTGTTCTTAACTTAATGCAACTACATAATATATGCTGGTGGAAAGTGTTGCAGAAAGAACAAGATACAGACTAAGTAGAGAGGAAGTCATAAAATTTTTAAAAACTGGAAAAAACTGAATGGGATCCTAACTCATTACTTACCAGACTTGGAAATAATACCATACAATAGTATACGGATCTAAAGCAATGGAAGGTACTGGGATATGTGTGTACAGGCCAGAAACAAACACTCTAAAAGCTTGGGAGGTGTCCCAAGCAACTTTCAAGTGGAAATTCATGCTATAGGAAAGTGTGACCAGTTCAATATTGATAATAGATATAGAAGGCAAATGACTATTATCATGTAGAATAGTCAAGAAGCCATTATAGCACTGAGTACTTGGTATGGGAAGATCTAGAAAAAAACAGATGAACTGCAACCAGGTGAGATCAAATGAATGCCTAAGCCAGGAGTGGAACTTTGTAACAAAATAGCGATAGAGATTCTCTATTCGCTTCGCTGTAACTAGGTTCCGTTGTTAAGGCAGCTATTGCTTCCTTAACAACCAAACATAGTTATAGTGAAGCGAATAGAGAATCTCTATCACTATTTTTTTACAAAGTGCCACTCCAGAGTAAGATTGCACTACGAGTTTTGACAGGTGTCCCAACAGGATACTGTCACCTGAATGGGCATCTCAAAAAGCTCGAACTAGTGTAGCAAGAAGAATGTAGATTCTGTGGAATGGAAGAACATACCTTCATTCACATACTTATATGTACAATGCATAGCTTTACAGAATCTTAGGGCACATCTGGGAGTACTGGATAGAAGAGGGACATTTACCTAAACTGAAGCCTGTAGATATCCTCACATTCCTTCAGAAAATGGAACTAGTATTTAAGGCTTTTCTCAGAAACTGAGAAGAAGGAAGGGGACACAATAGATCTTTTAGGTCTCAGTGAATATATACATAGTTACGTACTACATACATAATTTGTAATTATCTACTTAAGTTCATAATGATTAGAAAACTAATAGATGCTAATTCTGTGTACTAAAAGAGATCTTTTATAAAACAAGTGATGATAACCATTTTAATTTTACAGATTGCTATATATCTGAATTATCAAAACAAAACATCAGTAGATACCATGCACAAACACTAATTTTAAAACCAAATAATTTGAGAAAACTGTCATCTGTGTCATTTAGTGAAACTACCTGAATATCTTCAGGCTTATAGCTTTTGGGCTCCAGGTCTCTAATATCGTCGAGTAGAAATTCAATTTCGTCAGTAGTGTAGAGTAGATCAGAGACAGAATGGATGTACCTTGTACTAGGCTCAGACTGCATGTCACTACACCACTAGGTTGGCACTGCCCCACACCAATCCATCGTGTTTTCCTTCTTTCACTTCCTGACCCAAAGTATTTACACCACTCCAGCTTTCAAACCTGAAAATATAGAACTAAATGTATTTAAAAAAATAATTAGCAAGAGAAAGCTTTTAGTAATGTATTTATTGATATATGTTACCAAAACAAGTTGATAAATCTGAAAAAAACTTAAATACTACATTTATTTTTACTTTTATAGTAGGTACTTACAAAACTAATAATATAATACCTATTCAACTAAAAGTATGGTGAATATTTTTTCGATACTAGAATTTTAATTAGATCTTCTGTAGAAATATTTATTACAACAATCTGAAAACCACACATTATTTGGATCATTTCAAAAATAACAATATCTCAACTTAATGGTTGATGTATAAAATGTATTCTATATAATCCTAACTCATGGTCTATGTAAGTATACCTATATAATAAGAATGTTTTTTAATAAAAATCAGTAAGTAAATTCCTGAATTATTTAAAAAAAATTATTACACCAATACTTAGCTGGTTTGTTAACATAATAAATATTTTTTTAGGTTAAATTCTGCAGTACACAATTTAAAATTTTCTATAGTGAACAACGGAAGGAATCCTCTAAGTATTTATTTAATAAGAAAATATCTGCATAGAAAACATTCAACTTATGACCTAAAAATTTGATAGGCATGTCATTTGATGAATAGACTCTTATTAAATACAAATGGATACAGTGAGAAAATATTACCTTCTTTAAATATAGGTTGAGAAAATTCCTTTTCAGTTAGAAGTTTTTAGGCTACTTGAATATTTGATTAAAAGGCGGACGCCAAAAATTAAACGCCATGTTTATATGAATACACCACTTTTCTATCCTACTTTAGTTTGATTTTCTCGTTCACTTTAATCATTGATTGAAGTGATCAGTTGTTAGGGTAGCTTTTAGGGATAGGGATAGCCAAATTCGTTCGGACTTTTCCAATTTCCATCTACACCAGGAATCGGGATTCGCATCACAGATAGCCTTCTTATTCGAATGACAAAAGTAATAAGTATTACAACTTATTGTTTTACAATGGCATTATATTCAGTAACAGTAGTTTGTACAACTAGTGCGCAAAGCGTCAATTTTCCCACGAGCGCAAATCTATCGAGTGGAAAAAGTGCTTTGCGTACAAGTTGTACACAATATTTTTTCCACAACCACATTTATTAATGAAAGAAAAACAGTTATTTATAAAGGTAGGTATTTTATTTGAACTGTGAACAGAAAGAACTTACAAAACGAAAATTAAATATAAAAAAATCAGTTAAATGTATAGTTAGTAGTGAAATTTGAACAATTTTGAATTGTTATGCCTGTTATGCTCCTTATCATTGAATATATAGACCACAGTGTAGACGGTTTAAAGTTTTGCGAAATTTTTTGGAAATAACTCAACAATACATTTTCTGAAAATGATTTAACGTCGTTTATTACTCTCCAGTTCATAAATTTTCTATATTGTTTTTGATATTTCTCTTTCGGAACCTCAGTATCTATAGAGTGGGGAGTGTGAGTTTAGGCCCACAGCAATTAGGCTACATGTGACATGTGACCCATTGTACATCCTCCCGAGGAGTTGTCCTCCTAGATCATCGTCCATCCTGTCCTTTTCAGGAAGGTGAACAGGTCACTAGGAGACATCTCCTTTATATCGGCAGGTGTACGTCAAGACTCACCGAACACACACTCTCTTATTGACGATAACTCCGGTCACTCATATAAGACATGCCTGACAGTTTAATCTTCTTGTTCACACATTCTGCATAGAGGTGTGTCCACTAGCCCCATAGTATGGAGGTGTTTCCTTAGTTGACAGTGACCAGTCAGAAATCCTACTGTTAAGCGTAGGTTTTTCCAGGTAATCGCCAAATATTTCTTCGGCGCCAGCTTCCCGGGGTCGCCCAAGGTGATCCTGACAAGACTGTATCCTTTGATTCCATCCTATCTCTTTAGGGATTGAGCATGGGTGTAACGCTTGGCTAGTTCCGCAATTTTCGAAGTCGTCAGGCCGTAGGTGTCACTGGGTCCTAAAATTTTTAGTCCAGCCGCTTCCCTGGCTAAAGAATGCGAATACCTTTACTCCTGTCGTGCTCTTTAACCCAACTCAGGATAATATTGTTATCTACCGAGGCGTTAGCTAAGTCTTGGTGGCACTCTAATACTAGCCCTGATGTAACTCGTTGTCTGTTCAAGGCTAATAGAGCTTGTCTGCTGTCAGTGCAGATTGTTATGTTTTTGCCAGAAATTCCTTTTCTGGTTAGTTATTTTGTGGCAATTGAGATACCAGCCAGTTCTGTTTGAACCACGCTGGTATTTTTTCCCATTCCCCACTTAATTCTTAGGCTAAAGTGATCTGGAGTAAACTCCACATCCTGAGCCTTCTTTGGTTTTTGAGCCGTCTGTATATATGCGTATTGCATTTGCAGCATCTGACTGTTCTGTTTTATTTGTATTTTATAGGGTTTATTAAACACAAACTTGGGCTCAATTGCATCATTGGCCGCCTGCAGCAGAGGTAGCGCAGTAAGCGCTTCTCGCCATAGGCTTAGCCTCAATTGGCCCACTCCTATTTCGGGGTTTAAACCAGCCGTACGCAATCGTAGCATGGCCATTAACGCAACATCTTTGACGTACAAGTCCAGAGGGGTAAGACCAGTAATTAATTCCAATGCCGCGGTTGGTGTTGTTCTCATGGCTCCTGTGATGTTTAAACAAGCCATTCGCTGTATTTGATATAATTTTTGGATGGCCGTTGCTTGTAGAACCTTCTGTCCCCATGCAATGGCTCCGTACGTTAGCATAGGTCTTATGATTGCAGTGTAGATCCAGGTGACCACACGGGGTTAAATACCCCATGTGCGTCCCACTGTCCTCCGACATTGCTCATAAGCATATGCTCTTTTTGCTCTGCCCTGTAGGTGAAAGTTCCATGTTAGCTTCCTGTCGAGGGTAATACCAAGGTATTTCACCTCTTCAGAGAAGTTTAATTTGCTATTAAAGATTTCGGGGAGTTTTAAGCCCGATCCATGGCGAAAAGGGCCATATCAGTCTTCTTTGGATTGATCGACACTGAGTGTTCCTTACACCATGTTTCTATTAATTTGAGCCCATCCTGCGCTCTATCGCATAGTGTGTCTGCAAGATAACTATATCATCTGCGTATGCGATTGTGTATAATCCATTATTGTTGAGGTGATTAATCACTATGTTCCAAAGAAGGGGTGATAAGATCCCTCCCTGCGGACATCCTTCATGACCAGTCCTCTCACTATGATGTCTTCTACATTGATACTTATTGCTTTACTAGAGAGCATTTTGAGCATCCATTCTCCCACTACCAGGGTTACATTCCTGGAATTAAGTTGCTGGGTAATTGTTAGGAAGGTTGTTTTATCAAACGCTCCCTCAATACCTATAAATATACCCAGGATGGATTCTTTATTGTCCAAAGATCTTTCGATTCTGACAACCACTTGGTGAAGGGCCGATTCAGTGGACCTTCCCGGAGTATATGCATAATGATTTGGATGAAGTGGGTTGTGAACTAGCACTTCATCTCTTACTTACCACTCACATAGCCTCTCTATTGTTTTTAAAAAGAACGATGTGAGGCTAATAGGTCGGAATGCTTTTGGTAAGGTGTAGTCCATCCTTCCTGGTTTGGGTATAAATACCACTCGTACTTCTCTCCACTTTCTGGGAATATACCTCAGAGCTAAAGAGGCTCTGAATATTCCAACCAGGTGCGGCCTAAGGATATCCATTCCCCACTGAAGAAGGGCTGGTCTTATACCGTCAGGTACTAGCAAACTGTCAGTCGTATTGTGAGGGTGTTGTTGGTACTTCCGCACAGTTCGTCGTTCCAGGAAAGGCAGATCCTGGGAAGTGAGCTTCCATAAGAATCTCGCTCTCTTGAAGGTTGGCGGCTTTGTCGCCATTTTCCCTCGTCAGGATGCCGATACTCTTATGGTGGTCGTTTGAGAGTGCCTTCTGTAGCCTAGAAACTTGTGGGAAGTCTTCGACGTAATACATTTTTGTCAATTTCCCGTTCTGTTATATCCCCGAATCGATTCATAACTTCTAAAAAAACTCGTTGTCTGACAATGGTTGTCATGGCAACGTGGAATTATCGCTGGGTTGTCATGGCAACGTGAAATTTCCGCTGAATTTCCATTTAATAATTTAGCATTCGTTGCATTGATAAACATGTATGAGTGAAATATTCATCGAAATGTTCACTACAAATATAAATGGTTTTGTTGATTGTGGCAAAATTCAGATTTTGGTTGCCACATAACTCAATCAATTTGAGGCATCTGCTGGGATATTTCCTGGGTTTGGGAAACGGAATAAACTTAATGGCTACGTATCGCAGTTTGTATAATCACAACGAAGATACAAATCAAAGTAGAATAACTCTTCTCGATGGTATTTGCAATAATAAAAGCAGATCAGAGTAACATAAATCACGAACGGATAAAGGGAAGAATTAAAATCAGTAATAGGGCATGTCCACCAACTGACAGTTGACAGTCGCCCGCAGGTAAAACAATAAACAATTATTTGGTTAGATTTGTATTTTTGTTGTTTTGTAGTGTTTTAATGATCCTTTCTATTATAAACAGTCAGATATAGCTTCTAAAATACCTAAGCAATTAAAACAATGTCGAACAACGCACCAACTCAAAATTAAATTAACTCAAACACGATCAAAATAACCTATAAGAACCACGTGTTGTGCTTAGAACATAGAGAAATAGCATAGAACGCTTGTTCCAACTTCAGATTCATCCGGGCGTGACGTTACGTGGACTTGCCCTATATACAAACACAAAGAATGCAAAACAAAGAATGCTGAAAAATGCCTAATATTAGTTAGTTTTTCGTGAGATGTAAAATACCCCAAACTTAAAATACATCCAAACTTTTCAGGTACAGCATGAGAGGTAAAGGGACCCAAAATATATAAGAAAAACCAAAAATTGATCGGAAAAACCGCTTCCTTATGCGACTAACCTTTTATTTTTTGTTCCTTATGTTGGCAGCATTTGCCTTGTATAGAACTCGTCCATTCTCAAAAAAAGTTGACAGGTCATAAGTACTGCTGTCGACATTTCGGTGCGGAAACGTGCCATAGCGTGTACATTTCGCATTACTTTTCCAAAGGTTATCAAAGAAATTAAGAAAAGTCCTGCTTTACGTATACAAATTTGTGTAGAAAAGCGTGTTTTGCATAGTGGTTGTAGGAAAATTCTATTTGTAGTTATCGGCTATCGAATTATGTACTTTTACTTAGGACATTGTTTAATAATATCATGCTTTGGATATGAGCTACAAGATAATAACAATCATCAATAGAGGGTACTGTGTTGTGGTTTTTACCAAGAACCCGCTTGAAGTTGCAGTCGTATGCGCGAACTTGTTGAAAAAACCAGCGCCTGTAAAATTGACATTCAACTTCAAATCAGTAGCGTAACGTTTTCACATTTTGTAGGTTAACACAAAATTAGAATAATGAGGATAATTTTTCCTTTAACACCAACAAGTTTTTTAGAAGGCATGGTTTTAGATCAAATGAAACACCCAACACTCGCAGATAAACTAACTAAGCGTCTTAAAATATTCAGAAATCAAAAATATTCGACAGTAAATGATTGCTTCAAACACAACCTCAAATGTCAATAATAAAATGGCTGTCGGCATGAGAATCACTTGTAACGCCAATGGCATGGAACGGTCGTTACGAGGCGACATAGATAAACAAGACCGATTTTGGTTTCTGCGCAAGTCAGTTGGCAAACTTCAAGTGGCTTCTTCTTATGTGAAACGGAGTCTAACTCTAGTGGTGGGAAACGTTTCGCGCAGATTTACTTGAGTCGGGCTAGAATGTGTCAACAACGACAGTGACGGCGTGGCAGTGGTATAAATTTAACTTTATTCTGCTGTATCCGACATAGCCCACAAACATGTCTGGTTTGTGACATAGGCGTACAATTCATGATGACATGTGATTGATATAGCTAGACTTTTATTTATTCCTTACAGTTTCCTCGGAATAAAATAAATACTTCCTATAATATATTATGTTTTAACTTTTAATTCCTTTATATCTCTTGTTTCCATGAGGTACGATTTTACAGGGCATATTTATTTCCAAGACCGTAAAATAAAATGTGGCTCTGCTTAATTTAATTTTTCACGTGATTTTGTTTACATCGGGCGTAAATGAAATCTGAACAGAGTATAACTGCGTTTTCGTCAAGAATAATGAGAACACGCGATTTAACGAGTCCCCCGAATTCGTAACTGACGCTAAAAGTCACGTCATGTGACAGTCGCCCTGATGAATCTGATGATAAACAAGCGTTCTGTGCACAACACGTGGTTCTTAATAGTTATTTTTGATCGTGATGGAGTTCATTTAATTTTGATTTGGTGCTTTTTTCGACATTGTTTAAATTACTCAGGTATTTTAAAAGATATATATCCGACTGTTTATAATAAAAAGGATCATTAAATCAATACAAAACAACCAAATTACAAATTTAAAATCTATCCAAACAAGTAATTGTTTATCCTCAGGGCGACTGTCATTAGTGTCAACTTGTCAGTTGTTGGACATGCCCTATACGACTACCGCAGCTGGCGCCAGATTTTCAAATTTTCTTGGAAAAAACATAGTACAATCAATCTATGGGCAACACAGGATAGGTAATTAATAGCGAATTAAGCTAATGTACTAAAAGATCGCGCGTATATATCCGATTACCGTTGCACAGTTGTAATAAAAAGAGTTAGAAAATGGCGTTAACGTAATCCTATTTGCCTAAAGTCGGTTGGATTGGTTGGAAATTATCAAATGTCATAGGTTGTCAACAATGAAAATCATTGGCGCCCAGCGTCAATTGCTCAATCCCGAAGAGTGTTTTAATATTTTTACTATATAAATTTGCTACCGCACGAACTGACCATTTGTTTATTAAACCGGTTGCCCATGACAGATGTAAGCTTCATTATTTCTAATGGATGCCGTTTTCACCATCGAGTTTTATGTGAAAAACAAGTAGAATAAGGCTGTTCTCCAAGGCTCAAGCTGGGTTATCGACGCCATAGTGGACGCGCCTACAGAAATTTTCACTTCAAAAATGTAGAGTCGAGTCATGGGACTGCCAACAGAAGTGAAAACACCAATAAATGAATCCCTGTTAAACATTTTATCGTGAGCCCATCGTAAATAGAATTTTTTACAAAATTGTACACATATATACACAGTATACATATAGCTCATGGAAAGCGTGACGATGATTTATGCAACACTATATACGTTTCATTGTTAATTGTGTGTTGCATAACCAAAAGTATTGTGTGTTGCATAAAAGCGAGACGATCACAGATCACCTACAAGACGATGACGAAAAATCCATGTTTTTTCTTCACCCAAAGAAAGTGCTCAACTCGCCTAAAGAAGTTTTCACTTTCTAAAACAATTAACCTATGTATGACGAAGATAGTTTGTTATCTTATGAGATTAGTGGCATACATTTTGCGGTGATACTTCCATTTGTTAACAATTTTCCAAATATGGTGTGAAAGTCATAATTAATAACATTAATTTATGCTTGAAACTTTTTGTACAGTGAAACATTTCTTTTCTAATGCTAACTGCAAGATGGGATTCCAATTCCTAATGTTAATGAATAAAAATATCAAGTATCAACAATTAACTTATGTATGCCATTAATGCCCGTTTGCACCGTTTAGAATTTAAGCATGCCTTTCGTAAGTTGTTCTTAGTTTCATGAAGCACTTAATTGTCTCGCTTGTTGCACCACTGCAGCTTAAGCATTACTTAGTAAAGAACCACGCTGCATTTTATGAGGTTTTCAAAAATGCATTTTTTCCCCGCCAATGACAAAAAGTAAGAATTCTTATTGGGTACGTTTAACGTTGCTATCAAATGAAAAATCAAAACATATGTACCCCCCACTAGTGCGGCGTCTAGTGGATTATTTTAAATCTTTAGTTGAAAAAAATGGAGAGAGTGTTCCGAAAGGATCGTGTTCAGACTTTTTGAACTAATTGATACTTATGTGAGATAGGTATGTATTGTACTACTTGCCGTTGTTGTGGCCAATGAGAAATCAAGGTATCTCAAAATCTCGAACTTTTCATTGACATTTTTTTGACTAGTACTAGAAACTCATGGAATTAAATTAACCCACAAACTCTAGCAGCATAGGATAGAAACAATAAACGCTCCTAACAAAAATTCGTACTGTAAAGTGACCTTAATATTTCGGCTTACAACTTATTACCAATACTACACAGTTGAATCATATTTTTTTAATAATAATAATAATAATGTGTATTTATTCACTTAAAGTATACAAGTAATAAAACATTAGGTATACAATATTTTTTAAGATTTTAAAATACTAGTAGATAAAAATAACACAAACAAAAGAATGACCACAAAGGCAACCTATGTGGCAAATCATACCCATGTCTTCTCACATACCCTGCTGTGTTACATTAAAACGCAGCAAAACAAAAAATATACACAATCCACCAACTTACAAAATTAACACATCGAAGTATATAATGAACCAAGTTTCAAGCAATTAAGTATTAATTATTGTTTTTAATATCTATTATTGACAAAACAGTGTCACTTCTGAGTGAATAAATATACCCCTTCAATTTATTTTTGTAAAAGTTAAAATTTGAATTTATATTTCTTATTAAGATAGGTATAGAGTTATATAGGTACCAATATAATCTGGGCTACGTTGTCCAATAGTCAAGCGAGAATTTGGTATTTGTACTCTTACATTTTTAATTCGTGTTGAATATTTATGTTCAATTATATTTATTCTACTTCTATTTTTGTGAAAATATGTTGATAGTTAATAATAGTATAATTTTCTAGGATCCGTAATCTACCCCCATTAACCTAGCAGAACCATTTCTGAAATTTGAATGTTTGATTATGCCATAATTTGTCGCTAATTTATCGCTAATTTATTACCATAATTAAAAATTTGTCGCTCGTTGTTTAAAAAAAAACCATAGTTCTGCTAGATTGATATTAAGCTAGCAAAACCACTTTTTATTTATCAACTTTTGAAAAAAACTGATATTACCATAATTTGTCGCTAATTTATCGCTCTTTTATTACCACAATTAAAAATTTGTCGCCCGTAGTTTTTTATAAAAAACCCATGGTTCTGCTCGGTTGATAAGCTAGCAGAACCACTTTTTATCTATCAACTTTAAAAAAAAAACTGTTATTACCATAATTTGTCGCTAATTTATCGCTCTTTTATTACCACAATTAAAAATTTGTCGCCCGTAGTTTTTTATAAAAAACCCATGGTTCTGCTCGGTTGATAAGCTAGCAGAACCACTTTTTATCTATCAACTTAAAAAAAAACTGTTATTACCATAATTTGTCGCTAATTTATCGCTCTTTTATTACCACAATTAAAAATTTGTCGCTCGTCGCTTTTTCAAAAAAATCCAAGTATTTGCTAAGCTTATACGAGTTTACATCTGCCGATGCACTTCATATTTACCCTTTGGGCAAAAATACGAATACTACCATGCTAATGCTGCTAATTTATTATCATAATTAAAAATTGGTCGCTCATTGTTTTTTTTTAATCCATAAGTTTATTCATAAATCTGGCGAATCACTTTGTACTAACAAATACTATTACAATTCATAGCTTATTTAATTTGTTAGATTTAGGGTAATAACGGGCACAAAGTGGATTTTTTTAACACTATGAATTAATTTGACTTGACCATACCCCCCCGCACGTCGATCACGTCACATATTCATGACTTATTAAGTCATTGTAAAGGATTCCAGATTATAAGTTTTATAAATTCACCAAAATATGTAAATTCAATATTGTATTTTCTTGAACATGATTCTCACCAAAGTATATAAATTGTCAAAATGGTTTATTATAATAAAAACAAAAATAAATAAAATATATTTAATGAAAATTTAAAATAACATAAAATTTCTGACAAACATAACGAAAACAATGAAAACTTAAAAAAACAATAAATGCAACTTGTAATACTAGCTCTATATAGTTTTGGTTTCTCAGAATAACTCCATACTTTTGTTATGAAAACTAAAATATAACATAAACAAAAATTAGTTGTTAATCTTTTTATAATACTCGAGTCCGCCGGTTGGTTATCATTCCAAGAAAAAAAAAATTAAGTACTGAATTTAAAATTTTAGTTAGTTTTACTTTACCCATCATATTATTGTTTATATATCAAAGTTTCTTTAAAAATATCAGCATTTAGAATAAAACCACTAAATTACAAAAGCAAGGATTGGTCACTTTTTTAAAGTATGTTTATTAAATCACTTTTTTAACAGTTACCCTATATATCTAATTTACATCACATTCCTTGCAGTCCTTGCTAATAAAACTATTTGATAGAGTTCACAATAAAAAAAATTTTATATTCAGGAATTTTTTTTCTTGGAATGATAACCAACCGGCGAACTCGAATATTATAAAAAGATGAACAACTAATTTTTGTTTATGTAATATTTTAGTTTTCATAACAAAAGTATGGAGTTGTTCTGAGAAACCAAAACTATATAGAGATAGTATTACAAATTGCATTTCTTGTTTTTTTAAGTTTTCATTGTTTTCGTTATGTTTGTCAGAAATTTTATGTTATTTTAAATTTTAATTTAATATATTTTATTTATATTTGTTTTTATTATAATAAACCATTTTGACAATTTATATACTTTGATGAGAATCATGTTCAAGAAAATATATTGAATTTACATATTTTGGTGAATTTATAAAACTTATAATCTGGTATCCTTTACAATAACTTAATAAGTCATGAATATGTGACGAGATCGACGTGCGGGGGGATATGGTGAGGTCAAATTAATTCATAGTATGTGTTAAAAAATCCACTTTGTACCCTTTATTACTCTAAATCTAACAAATTAAATTAGCTATGAATTATAAAAGTATTTGTTAGTACAAAGTGATTCGCCAGATTTATGAATAAACTTATGGATTAAAAAAACAATCAGCGACCAATTTTTAATTATGATAATAAATTAGCAACATTAGCATGGTAGTATTAGTATTTTTGTCCAAAAGGTATTTATGAAGTGCATCGGCAGATGTAAACTCGTATAAGCTTAGCAAATTCTTGGATTTTTTTGAAAAAGCGACGAGCGACAAATTTTTAATTGTGGTAACAAAAGAGCGATAAATTAGCGACAAATTATGGTAATAACAGTTTTTTTTTAAAGTTGATAGATAAAAAGTGGTTCTGCTAGCTTAACATCAACCTAGCAGAACCATGGTTTTTTTTAAAACGACGAGCGACAAATTTTTAATTGTGGTAATAAAAGAGCGATAAATTAGCGACAAATTATGGTAATAACAGTTTTTTTTTAAGTTGATAGATAAAAAGTGGTTCTGCTAGCTTAACATCAACCGAGCAGAACCATGGGTTTTTTTAGAAAACAACGAGCGACAAATTTTTAATTATGGTAATAAATTAGCGACAAATTATGGTAATATCAGTTTTTTTCAAAAGTTGATAGATAAAAAGTGGTTCTGCTAGCTTAACATCAACCTAACAGAACCATGGGCTTTTTTTAAAAAACGACGAGCGACAAATTTTTAATTATGGTAATAAATTAGCGATAATTTAGCGACAAATTATGGCATAATCAAAAATTCAAATTTCCGAAATGGTTCTGCTAGGTTAATGGGGGTCCGTAATCTTACATTCGTCTAACATTAGTTCACTAGAATATAACTCGGGCTTTCGATAAATAATTTTAATAATATACTTTTAAAATAATATGTTTTTGTTTTGAGAACAATCATTTTAAGACCCTCTGTATAGAAGAAAAGTCTTGATATTCAAAGTTAGCTAGGTTCTTCGTAAATATTGAATATTTCGTCATCCATATATTATAATTATTGACATTTCGAGAACTCTTTATCTTTAGTTCAACGATAATTTTGAAATGTATTTTTTTCATTATAATTAAACTTTTGTAAACTATTAAACCTAAGAAATAATTCCAGTTTTAATCAAAACTTAGAACGTGCATTTTACTAAAGCTGCATTATAAATAAAATGAAGTTCAAAAGTGGTTGTTTTTTGATTTTAAGTATAATTTCTGTGATCTGCGAAGTAGAATCAAGACCACAATTTTTTTTTGACACAATAAATAAAATAAAAGATAAAGGAGCGGAAATTGGCTGCAAGATTCATAAGCTTGGCTCCAAACCATTTCCACATACCCATAATGTTGGTACTGATCCGTGCTCAGCTCAACCAGGTAAATTTCAAATAATTCTAACTATTATGTTATTAGCCAACTCAAAATTCTTATCACTTATTATCTAACAAAAAACTATCAGTCAGAGAGGTAAATTGTATATCTAGGTTCAGCATTTCATAAAAATAAATTAAAATTAGATAAGTAGGTACCTCTATATTCACGTGAAAAAAAAATTTATAAACCTAAAAAATGTATGACAGTCGTCGCCAAAAGTTGTTGTATTTTTCTTAAAACTGTTTACATTAGTATTGATAAGAATTAACGATGTTAATAAGAGTTTGTATGTCTTAATAGCACCAATATTAAAATAAGTGCGTTGTTATAAGTTTTTGATGAGCGCTTATTACCATTCACTTTTACAAGGTTACAGAATTACATTCGTCAACGTCAAAGCATATTAGCGCAAAAATTAAGAACATTCGTTAATTTATAAGTAAGAAAATTAATCTTTAATTTTTATTTGGCTTTAATCCGAAAATGCAGCATAAGGATATACTGCTATCTCAAACACAATCTTAAACTTAATGATCCACGTAATAGAGTTGGTCGTTTCTACAATAACAATGGTCTAGTTCCAACACAACGCAGCGCTTCCGGAGCGATCATCAATTTCCTGCTGAACGCATCTTTTGTCAACTGATCAGATGTGAGCGAAGTGATACCAGTCGTAATTTTTTCCATTTTTTCCATCATAATTAAAATATGCTACGCTATTACCAATCCATGATGCATTAACTTTCATTTATGACAAATACCAAGTTAATAAACATAAAAAATATTTTTGTTTGAAGATATTGTATAGACTGTTTGGTAATAAAACCGAATTTAGCATGCAAAACCCTTACCGGGTGGGCCAGAATTTTAAAACCATTTACATCATAATTCACATCTCTATTCTTTTATTTGCCTACCCAACTCTGTACAACGCCGGTATACAATAGAAATCCTATCTTCGGGTCGTTTGTAATTGCAGACATAGCCGTACATTTTTATTGAATACAGTTTTTTTTTCAGACCAAAATATAGGTCCAACAAATTCTCTAGACCAATTTTCAAATAATGGACAAAATTTTCCCAATGGACAAACTGGTTTTGGAAATAATGGACAGGCTGGTTATGGAAATAATGGACAAACTGGTTACGGAAATAATGGACAAACTGGTTACGGAAATAATGGACAAAATATCCCCAATGGACAAACTAGTTATGGAAATAATGGACAAACTGGTTATGGAAGTAATGGTCAAAATTACCCTAATGGACAAACTACTGGTGGGGTACAAAATGGACAGAATTCCGGTCATGGTGCCTCATACAATAACCAAGGTAATAATGGATATAATAGTCATACTGCCCACCAAGCTGAAGGAAGTCAAAATACAGAGCATAAAAATAATGTCCAACCAAATGAATCACAAACAAACACTCATTCTTCCAATGCAATCGTATTTCCTGGAGAAGTTGAGAAACCAAAACCAACAATACATAATAGTCAACAAGGACCAGGAGGTAGAACTATCTTGAACAAACCAAATGAATCTTCTTCAGGTCAAGAATCTGGTGCAAGTGAAAACGTTAGACCTGTACAAAACAGCGTAACAGTTGCTAGTAGTACGACTAGCACTACTTCTACAACCACTGTTCCAATTTATCACAAAAAACCGTCACAAAGTCATTCATCTAAACGTAAGAACTTAAATAATGATTATTCTGATGAAGACGAAGATAGCGAGGAAAGATCTAAGAAAAAGAAGAAAATTCTAAGTAAGTTTATTTGTATACAATATAAAATTTAAAAAAAAATATATCATGCATCATCTGACCATACTCTATCAATATCTATTATTATTACAATAAATTATGAGTTAAGAAGTTTTATAAAAAGCTCATACAATATACAATATTGCTATCGGTAGCGCAATAGGCAATATAACTTTTGTAAAATACGGAGCCCAGGGATTAAAATAAGGAATGCTAAGCCACCAGTTGATACCTTCTATTGTAGTTGCTGCGTCCTGTATACATTTATGCACCTCGTATATTTTCAAATTTAACATTATTCCACAAACTTCTGCGCTCATGGAAGAAGCATCACAAAAAAAGTCGAATCAACAATAAAAGCTTTATTCTGGTTCAAGCATTTACTGTTCTAAGACTGTCCGGAGTTTGCGCAGTCGAAATTGGCTTGTTCGGGTTTTAACCGGATGGTTCTGCATGACACTCGCAGTTGGGCGTTCGGGTTTATTTTAGAACAATTCTTGGACGGTTCGAAAACCGTCTAAACCAGTCCTCAGTCTCGAGCAAGGACGATTTTCGGATTATTTTTCACGCATGCTCAAATTATTTGGAAAGGGGGGTGGGAGCAACTCTTAAAATTTGCTTAAAGCGGTTAGTATTTATGTTTTATTGACGTTTGTTTTGGATTATTACTTTTCAAATTTAATATTTACGAAATGGATGTTAAATGATTTCATAGAAATATTTGAGCAGAGTTGATCATCATCATCAAGTGAAGATGATGTTCTTCTTGATGTGATCAACAATGTTATAATTCCAGAAGTCTCACAAGACAATGCCAAAAACGAAAATTTGTGCTAGGGATACAGGGGATACACAACAGTAATGAGTTATCTCGATACAAAATTCAAGTCAAAGAAAAGTCAATTGTCAAATTAGTTAGGTTAATTCAGTTCTATACACCATGAGGGATATTCGAGTTTTTTCAAACTCTGTCCAATTTCAAACGGTCCGAGAATAGTTCTCAGGAATGAATAAAGTACGCAAGTAGTTTTGCGCAATTTCAGATTGGTCCAGAAACAAAAACCCGAATAAAGCTTATATTACTGGCCTCAAAATTAAACGTCCTTGAAATTCTTCTTTTTGAATGAAATGCTGATTTTGTTCGGCCAATTTTTTACAGCTAGTTGTTGAACATGTTACTTATATGATTTAGGTAAAAACTACATGCTACTACCTTTGGAATATACTCAAATTAAGGTCATTTATACCTACTTGATATTTAATTCATACCTATTCCTTGTATGAACGCTTGGATTACAAAAGTATTAAATTTAACTGGACTTCAGGGTAATTTCCGTCGACATTTTCAATACGTACAACTATGGGCGAGTTGTACCAACAAGGTTTAAAACATAACTAATGGTTTAAGCAAAATGGGTGTTGTACCAGACTGGATTAGTGAGTAACCAGAGTTTTGCCAACGGGTTTATTAACCGCCCAAAAGTGAGTGGTTAAAATAATAATCCTAGTTTTCTAACCTAAAAACTTTGTGTAAGTGGTTTATTTTTACCAAATTATAATAATGGAATATCCTGATTTACCAAATTTTAGTGATGTCGAAGATTTTAATGAACTTGTAAATTTACGTTCTTCTTTGGCCGTAAAGTTTTCTGACCTTTTTTTATTCTTATTCATTTTCAGTAAATAAAATAATATGCAAAAGCAAACAACACTTCAGGAACTGAGAGTTAGAATCGCATTGAAAATTCTTCTTTTATATTTTCTATTTGGCAAAACGTAAGTAATTTACCCCACAGTAGTTCATTCGTCTAACATTCATTGATACCAACCTTTTAAAATGATTGATTAACAAAACTGCACGAAAACACCACTGATACAACACTCACCGGTTTAAACTTTTGTTAAATTTAACCCTATAGTTAAATAATCCAGGTTTAGCCGACTGTTGGTACAACTCGCCCTATGACGTTTTAGTAATTTATTTCATACTGTCTGGTAGATTTAGTTCACTGACTCCATTTTAATTTCTTAGGAAAATTACGTAAATTACTATTACTTCATAAGTCCGGTTAGTTAAGTTTTTCTGTACGAATGAGATGTTTAAGGACGAGGCGACGAAGGAGAAGGAGACATAACGATTAACAATCCGGTAAGTGTTTCTTGGATACAGTTACCGGCTCTGATACTGTAATAGCTCACTTACCGGACTCAAAATGGAGTCGGTAAACTAAATCTAAATAATTAAATGGTATTTACCGATCCACTTAATAAAATGCATGGAAATTATTGATTCGATTTTTTTTTTCAAAAAAATTATTATTAGGTACTATTACTATTTCCTATAATAACACATTCATATGTATGATACAATGCAAAATCTCCTTTAGGGCGGGTTGTATCGCAATTGGTTAACTCACTGGTTACGAAACAAATGGTAAACTTGTAACGGTAAATGGCTGTAACCCGAAAGGGCACCAGCTCGAAGGGCTCCGGCTAGAGACTCCTCTCAAGGGTGATTCGACCCCAAGTTTATGTCACACAAGGATAACAGAAGGGTTGTAAAAATTGAGGGCGCCACTACCTTTTTGACGATAAAAAGTACTAAAAAAACTAAGGCGGAAAAGGTAGAAACGCCTTGTGGAATTTAGATAAAAGTTAAAAATAAAAAAGTTACTAAAAATTACCCCGGGCGGTATCTCCCTCAACTTTTATAGTTGAGGATTTATAATGAAATAAAAAAGAATTGAAAACAAATTTATGATTTATTCTGCCACAGGAAATGAACAGAGGAATTTGTACTTTTATAGGTACTTAGCTTATATGGAGTGGTTTCCTGAAGTAGGTAGGCAGGTATTGATCTGAACTGATGTGTCCTGGTCTAGGGCGGTATTCTGGGGTTCTATCCTTGGCTAGGGCTAATATCATAGCCTAGGTCATAGGGTTATATCCTTGGGGCTGTGCTTACCTAGAAGTACAGGTGGATCAGGGATATATAGGAACTTGAATCTAATGGCACATTATGTTGGTCAGGTTTAATTTACTGAAAGCTTTCCAACATTATATGTCCCATGTTAAAACAGTAAAAATAGCAAATATCGGCTAAATTAAAAAAATATACTAATGATCCGAAATAAACTAATCATAGCAAAAAGTTATTTATTTAGTTATATGAAAAAATATCGTGCTTAGGAAATATATGAAACCGGCACTGGCGTTACGAAGGAATATTTTATAGGTTAGCAGATTATAAAAATGTTATTTTATAATTAAAAGAGTTATTTCGCAACTGAAAAAGCTTGAAAATGTTTGTATAAAAGTAAAACAGTGAATTATAAAAGAATATTTGGTTTAAAACTACCATATTAGTATAAAAGAACAGTTTATGACCACGTGTTGAATTTAATTTCGTCTGTAAAAAAATAAAGAATGCATACGAAAATTATATCAGACAGTACTTTAGAAGAAGCTTATTAATTATGATTTTGAACTTACCACAGCAAAATTCATAAGATACTTAAAATATGAAAGATAACGAAAGATGATCTTTCCCCTTAGGCAGCCGGTAACGAAAAGGGGTGTCTCTCGTGGCGTTGGTAAAAATGGAAGCGTCCGTTGGCAGACGTCAATTGTCTTATGGTAAGGGTTGAAGAATTTGGGATCACAGAACTATAATTGGAAGTGGCTAGTGACGACGAGCGGTAATTAAAAAGGATTTATTCTGTAAAATCGAAACAGGTCGATAGACATGTTACAAACTTTTAATCAGGTGTTGAGTTGTCGCACAGATAGTTAGTTGCTGTTCACGTAACTGACATTTTTGTGGTGTTGGTAGAACTGATACATACAGTTCATGTACTTTGACGTTGTTTGTCGATGGTGATATCAACATAATATTGCTTATTGTCTCTTCGAGTTGGTTAGTGTTTGAGTATATTTTTTTAAAATTCAACTTAAATATAAATTTAGTTGTGTTAGTTTTTAGGTTTATTTTAAAATTTCATCTTATCCGGAATCCTACAGACAGCATCTGCATAACCCCACAAAAGATATTTGATTGTGATCATCCCCACTCTATGAACAAATGTCAATACATCAAACTACACAAAACGCCAATGGAATAATCGTTCTGTGACAAAACATAAGATTAACCAGCCGATATCAAATAGTTAGGACGGGTTGTACTAACAGTCGGCTAAACCTGGATTATTTAACTATAGGGTTAAATTTAACAAAAGTTTAAACCGGTGCGTGTTGTATCAGTGGTGTTTTCGTGCAGTTTTGTTAATCAATCATTTTGAAAGGTTGGTATCAATGAATGTTAGACGAATGAACTATTGTGGGGTAAATTACTTACGTTTTGCCAAATAAAAAATATAAAAGAAGAATTTTTAATGCGATTCTAACCCTAAGTTCCTGAAGTGTTGTTTGCTTTTTTGCATATTATTTTATTTACTGAAAATGAATAAGAATAAAAAAAGGTCAGAAAACTTTACGGCCAAAGAAGAATGTAAATTTACAAGTTCATTAAAATCTTCGTCATCACTAAAGGATATTTCATTATTATAATTTGGTAAAAATAAACCACTTACACAAAGTTTTTAGGTTAGAAAACTAGGATTATTATTTGAACCACTCACTTTTGGGCAGTTAACAAACCCGTTGGCAAAACTCTGGTTACTCACTGATCCAGTCTGGTACAACACCCATTTTGCTTAAACCATTAGTTATGTTTTAAACCTTGTTGGTACAACTCGCCCTTAGAAAACCTAATTTTAACCAACGACCTATCACGGTGTAACGTTGATCAACTTGTAACCAACTCCGATACAACCCGCCCTAGAGGGGGCAGTTGGGGAAAAATTAAATAAGAGTGATTATTGATTACTACAACTGGAAGGCTGGAACGTTGAGAAAAAGTTCAAAAAACATTATTTTTTACGCAATACCTAATAAAAATAATTGATTAATTAATGTGCGTAAACTTTCAGACGCAACTCCATCTCCTGAGAGTAGCGAGGAGACAGTCGCAGGAGTAACAGATGGAAGAAGTCTTATAGGTAGTGTCAAGACCAATTGTCCAGAAGGATATAAAGCAGATCGTAAAGGTCACTGCAGAGAAGCATATTAATAACGAATATTTTACTATTTTCAATTTGCACTTCCCAGAAATATAAAAATTAATTTCGATAATTATTTTATAAGTTTAATATTATTATGTATAATTGTATACTTGACACTATTATTGTTATCTAGTTTGACATATTTGCAATAAATCTATCGTTAGTTTACTGTGTTTTAGGGTTATGATATCTACATTTTTGCTCACATTTGCCGGGTCAGTTATAAATAGAATAAGGTTCAGAGTTTCTATGTACCTCTAATGACAATATAAATAAATAAATAATAATGGTAATAAAACTACAAAAGGCTCTTTTATAACAGAGTGAAAAATGAGAAAAATATTTTTAATTTTTCCAAAAAATTGAGGTTTTCTTGGAAGCCGTCCTCATGCTGGGAGCACTGGTTTATGTTACTCTACTCTAGTCCACCCATCCAATTTTACTGGTACCAAAGTATTTGTTAGTGTACGGTGCCGGTACCGTTGAGTTCACGATCTAAGTACCATATGTTTCAGGTTGCACATTGGACTCTCCCAAAAATGTTTGTCTCCTTCAGCCCAGTAGAGGGTTGCCAGATTGAGCAATCTAAATATCTGGATAACGCTTTAAAATGACGGGATTTTGAGGTTGTTTTATGGAGAAATGTAAGAATTTATAAGTAAAATTTTAGACTTAATTTTTAATAGAATAAAACCGCCTTGGGACAACAAAATATTACTTTTCCGTCGACCGTGCGTTTTTCAACTATATTAATGTACACAAAATCATTCATTAATGACCTCTATTAATAAAAGATTTCCTATTGATAAACGATTTTGGTGTAGGCAACCAAACATACAGTAATATTTAAAAAAAAGCCGTAAAACTGACTTCTAGTTTTTAACTTGCCTATCGTTTGTATTATATTATTCTACGAAACTATAATAATTATTAGTCTTAAAACATCCAAAAGAGAATTTAAGAAAAACGGAAAAATATCTCGATTGTTAATAGCCCTTATTAATACTCTTGTTGGTTAAATAACTATTAAATTCTTTTTTTAACGACTTTGCCACGAATATTTCATATTACTTTTCACTGAGTCTACCAATTTGGATCCCTTTGAACTATTTAGGAAAGATTGGAAACAGTTTTCGTTACAATTCAGTTTGATTATAAGCTCAGATTTCATTAAATCATATCATACGAATAAAATATTTAGAATATCAATTATTCTGAACATTGCTTACTCTACCACTACACCTAAACTAACACTTTACACTATCTTACGGGCGTTTCGATAACCAAGTTATCTTCTTCAGAGACTCTAAAGCTTAGGTACCTTCAGTCTTTGAAAAAGATAACTTGTTTATCGAAACGAGCGTAAGATAGTGTAAAGTGTTAGTGTAAACAGTGTTCAGTGTCAATTATCGCCAATGGTTCCAACTTAGTTATAAACATAATTTCATAATAAGCATTGCTCACAGGAGTTGACAACACAAATGATATGATTTTTTGAAGTTGTTTATGTTGCATTGTTGGCATTTTTTTTTAAATATACCCAAAATTTTTCATTTGGCGTATCCTTGTCTTAAGGCAGATGTTCAAATATCTCCCGAAAACAGCAGAGCCCGAGCCCTGCGTATTTTCAAAGTATTATTGTGAGAGAAAATGACCATTAGGAAGATTTTGTTATTTGTAGGGAGTCTGGACACCACATAAAATGCCGGGAAAGTCCAGACGAATCCCGACCATCTGGCAACCCTAGCCCAGTGCCTTGCAGTCAGATAAAATGTGGGTTCCGGTCTCATTTTCCATGCCCATTTTATGCAGGTATTGTTTTACCGACGCATGACCCATTAGATAACCTGTAATAATTCATAGCGGATCCATTCTGATATTTAGTAGTTTTTTGGCCCATTTAAAACATGTGTCACCTATAAAGGTATTACTGTGTACATGCATCACCGTAGTCTATGTTGCCTTTGTATACATCTTTGTATTTGTCCTCGGGCCAATTTCTTTGTGGTCCCAAGGATTGGTTCTGGTCCAGCTTCTACGGTTCATACATCAGATTGTTTATTTCTAAAAATATCGTTTCAATATCTACACCAAAAACTTTAGTGCGGTCTATTTGTTCATTTAGTCCTTAATGGTATTCCTCTACCAGTCTGTATGTTACCTTGGGACTATTTGAAGCAGTTAACTTGACACATTGTAGGATAGCATTTGAATCTCCGACTGAAGTACGAAAGTATGATTTCTTCGTGAGAAGAAACATTTTGTGCTGCTCATTTCATTGTACACTCCTGCTACTGTCCCCCCCCTAGTCCTTGGGGTAACGACAGTCCGTTTGGGTCTGTCAGTTCTTGCTGTGAAAAATCTCTAGCTCATATCTAGGACCTTGAGGAAGTTTAGTAGCCATATAGTCTGTTTTCATATATAAAATTACATATGACATTAAGTACAATGTTTCATGCAAAAGCTGATGCAATGTCTAGACTGTCTTTGCGATCAGAAGATTCTTTTATGTTTAACGCAACTGATGTATTTAAAATAAATCAAATTTAAACTTTACCATGTACAGTCAAGGATATAGCTGATGCTACATCACAGGATGAAATGTTATTAGACTTTGTTTAACCATCCTTTGCCGTTACGTCATAATCAGCGACGTATTCTGCTGTTTTACGTTTGTCTTATATTAGTTGAGTGTTATTTAACACTTAACCTCAAAATTATAATCAATGATATATGATAAGAATTGTTTTCAATGATGCATGTTAAGGTGTGGTTTTTTATGACAATCGAACTGTCACAAGTAACAAATAAAATTTAAGTCGACATTTACATTTACTTTCAAAAAAATTATTTAATACGTGTCATAAGATTTGTAATTTCTGCAATTTTTAGAGAGAAAGAATTACATATGTCCCATTTCGGTATATATTTACAAACTGAAGGGACTAGGTCGCAGTTACTGTTGGTGGAAAGGGATAGATTCTGATATAGAGGAACTCGCGAAAAATTGTCATTTTTGCAACAGAATTGGAAATAATCCAAGGGGTGTACCAGTTCATTCCTGGGAGACACCTACTTCTCCTTTTGAGAGAGTTCACATTGAGACTCAACCGTTGAGCCCGTCTGAATGCGCCAAATATCTCTACAGTTTTGCAAACCTATCTGAAACTACGCGGCATCGACAAGGGCGAGGATACATGGCCCATATCTGTCATAAACGTTCCAGTGGCTTACTACTTACTTACTTACCTACAAACATCAGCAATCTCCTCTCTAGTTCGACTATGAAGTGTCTTTTCATGAGTATATTGATTCATTTTTGAAAAACGAACAAACACAAAACACTATCATTATTCAAAATCACAAAAAAGTTTAAGATGCCAAATAAAACTGAAATTACAATGATAAACACTGACAATACCAACGCCACTGGATAATCAATATCAGTCAATAGAGAGAGGGAAGAGCAGACGCACGCGCTTGCCAATAGCAAGTTAGGTGGATGCATAATTCTTCACCAATTGAGTTCGTAATATGATATTCGCACGACGTTGGCGGGTTGAAGGAAACCCATAACATATTTGGAAAAACATCCCTTTTAATATTCAAAAATTGAAAAGATTGAAAATCCAATGAAACAATCACATAAAAGAGCTAACTATCATTATTGATATGCTGTTGATAATCAAAAGACCATTTTCTGATTATTATCACTACATACTCAGCACTTTAGCTTTTTCATAGTGGCAATATTGAATGTTTTTGGCCGCACTCCTTTCACAGCTTAAGATAAGTTTGATAAAAAAACATTCCCTCTTAGCGCATCGAAGTTGGTTTCCCGTGTGCTTGAATAGGTCATTATACAGATTGTGAAAAATCCTATCTCGACATACGATTTGCACAAGTGCGACGGGGATAGTATGAGCAACGCTGCTTGAAGGAGAGAGAGGAATTGTTCGACACACCCATTTAGATGGGCGTGGAATGGGCGTGTGCGAACAATTCTTCTCTCTCTTTCAAGTGGTGTTGTTCGTATTGTCCTTGTCGTGCTTGTGTAGGTCGTATGTCCAGATACAATTTTTCGCAATCTGTATATTTAGCCTAGCAACATTAAATATATCTGTATTATGACAGAAGTTTTCAGTATTTTGAATGGCTCTCAAAAATATACGCACGGGAAAAGCTTATTTCCTGTACTTGTAATGAAATAAAGATACTATTTCCTGATATTCTTATATACTTGGGATGAAAATGAATGTTCACAAAATAGACCACTATAAACAAATAAAATATTTATTAACATGCGCCATTTATAATTACAAACATTTTTAATGGTGATCTTCGTTAATTTTTTCGCCAAATCTTATATCAATTAGCGGATTGTCTGTAAAACAAAAAAAATCAGTCTCGACTATACTATAAAAACAAATACCTTACAAAAAGTAATTTAAATCTAATAATCATTCCTTTCAATAGGCATGATTTGAAAAACTACTCCGCGATGTTTGCCACATATACAGGGTGTCCCAGACTAATTTATCAAGGCTATATCTCTAAAACGAATAGAGATTTTCGAATGGGTCAAAAACTGATCTATTCCATTTCTAATATTCTAAATATTCATCCCTTAGTTACAGCCCCTAATTTTAAATTTTTTTTAATAGCACCCCGCACATTTTTTTATAATTTTGGATGTGGTCTTCCATCGTCTATTCAACAAATTTTTCATAAATAAAATGGGTTCATAAGTAATCAAGAAACAAGCAACAAGACGGAGCTCCTCCACACAATGCGAGAATCGTTAGCGACCACCTACAAAACCGTGAAAGATAGCAGGCCAAGTGGAGCCTCCCAAGAAAAGTCCAGGCAGACCAGTAAAAGTCCTTGATGAAGACACCAAAAGTGTAATTCGAAGAAAAGTTCACTCTTTTTATTTAAAAAAAGAAATACCCACCCTAGATAAGATTTTAATGGAGCTTGGCCAGGATGACAGTATTCCGTTGATAACTAAAAAACTTTTATGGACCACTTTGAGAAATATGGATTTTGCCTGGGAAAAGCATAACCGTAAAGCACTTTTACTGGAAAGCGATGACATTTTTTGCTGGCGTCGAAAATACTTAAGAAGTATAAAGCAGTACAGAACAGAGGAGAAGAAAATCTTTTACCTTGATGAGACGTGGATCAATGAAGGTTATACAATACCAAAAATGTGGCAAAACAAAAATATAACCAGTGCTCGCCGAGCTTTCATGGGTGGCCTGTCAACGGGTATTAAGGTGCCTTCAGGTAAAGGGAAAAGACTAATAATCGTCCATATTGGAAGCGAAGAGGGATTTTTAAAAGAAGGTTTGCTAACCTTTCAGTCGTGCCATACGGGAGATTATCACGAGGACATGGATTCGGATGTTTTTGAGGACTATATTGGTGAAATGATAAAATATCTTCCGGCTGATTCAGTAGTAGTTATGGATAACGCGAGATATCATTCTCGACGCATAGAGAAGACTCCAATTTCATCTTGGAGAAAACAAGAAATTATTGAATGGTTAACCACTTAAAGTATTGAATTTGAAGATAATTTGATAAAAAAAGAACTATTAGCTATAGCAAATTTACACAAACATCGTTTTATGAAATACGCCGTGGAAGATATAGCAGAAAAACATAGTGTAACTGTGCTGCGCACACCGCCATATCATTGCGAACTAAATCCTATAGAACTTATATGGGCGCAAGTGAAAGGATTTGTAGCAAGACACAACACGACATTCAAAATGAAAGACGTTAAGCTACTGTTTCATCAAGCCATTAAGGAGGTGACTCCAGAGAACTGGCGAAAAGCAGTCCAGCATGTCATTAAAGAAGAGGAGAAAATGTGGGATCTTGACTACTTGATCGATCGGACCGTAGACCCGTTAATTATAACGTCAAGAGGAGATGACGAAGAATATTATGATATTTTATAATTTAATTTCTGTATAATGTATTTTTTGTATAATGTTCAATAAAAAGTAAGTGTACCTAATACTATGTACATAATGCCTAATTTTTATTCTGTTAAAATAAAATTCTTTCCTTTTTACGAGTATCCTACAGGCACGCCTTTGGCACACTATTTTCAGTGTTTGTGAATGGATAACAATAGGCTAAACCCATATATTGACCCCAACCCGGGTGGTACCACCTGCACTTGATAAAAAGAAAGAATTTTACAATGAAATCAATGCCAAACTATGAAAGTGGCTTAAATATTCGTTGGGTCACTCTGTGCTCCCTTTGCATACCTAATGAGGTTTTATTACACTATACCTTTCTGAAATAAACTATAGTTGGTTTTTTGATGTGTTTACATTGGGTATAAAATTCAAAATACTTACGAATCAAAAACTAGTGTGAGAATAATTTATAAAATTAATAACTGACCTACATTATAATCCTCGCAAGGATCATGCTGATGTGAATGATGATACACTTTATTACCAGCTTTATGTAAAGTACATTTTACCACGTTTGCACCATATTTTACTTTATCTGCAATTTCTTTAGCTTTCTCTTTAACTGTATCGAATCCAAATCGATCTTCAAGTTCTACCTTTACTGTAGATTCATCAACTGGATCTTCTGATTGGCAGGAGATTATTCGAAAAGTAAATAAACTAATGAAACATAGAAGGACAAAACTTTTCATTTCTAACGTTTCAAAATGTACTCTTATTAACAACAAAATAATAAACAATGTTACTGTTTTTATATTTTTATCTGTTAAAGTTGAGAGGTCATGTACTAGATACGTTTTAAAATAAAGAGATTGGTATTTAAATAAATTAAAAGACTAGGTTATACATAAGATTTAAAAATAGTAGTCTCCAAATTATCCGTAAAAATGTCATAGATACCTACGCAATCTTTATTTCATTAGGATGAAATAAATCACAGCACCAACACTCTATTCGAAGACTTGTATCCCAACTATAGCTTCTGACTGATTCATTGATTGGTTCGGCACCACCAGTCAGAGGTTTAGAGATCTCGGCACCTCAGCCTTTAGACTTTTTGTGCTCTTTGTTATACCGTTTATGCGAAGAGACCAGCTGCTCTTATCAGGCTCAGTAGTCTTTTCAGTAGGTCCTTCTTGGAGAAATACTTCCTTGGATACTCTAGTCCTATGAGTCTATATCTCCAATGAGACAGTGCTTCAAATTCGAAGATACTAATGTTATAAATGAAACTAACTGTTTCTAATTAATTCCACTATTTAATTGAAAGATTTATGAAAATTATTAAAGGATATTGATAATTATTTCGATATTGACATATCATCGTCAGAATGACAGAAGTTACATTTTATGTGATACCTACTTGATGTTTAATATTTTGGCTAGACCAAATAGTAAGTGACCTATCTTGTGATTGACTTAATATATATGAATAGAGAAAAGAAGATATGATTTTACAAATATTAAAGCTTAGGTATTATTAGCCCTATGGGGATATCTTGGATATCTTTTTCCCATTTAAGATCAGTATAACTGTGCAATGATATAGAAAACCAAGGAAAACTATATCTGCTGATCTTTACAATAGTTACTTAAGAAGACAATTTATTAGTGGAGAGCTCCCTAGATTAATCTGTTCATTGACAACTTCATATTGTGGGTCTC
Source organism: Lochmaea crataegi (assembly GCA_947563755.1). Lineage (NCBI taxonomy): Eukaryota > Metazoa > Arthropoda > Insecta > Coleoptera > Chrysomelidae > Lochmaea > Lochmaea crataegi. Next base: position 17,431,394 of record OX387428.1, read on the forward strand.
TTAAGTGTCTTCTTATTTCTAGTTCTTCAAGGAAATCTAGTTCTTGTTTCTTATCACAAATATGCAGTACTTCTAGTTCTGTGTTAGGTGTTAATGAATGTTTTGTGTCAAGAAGGTGTTTTGCGTAATGTGATTTATCTGGCTGTTTTAATCTGTATGCTCGTGAGTGTTCATTGTATCTAATTTCAAAATTTCGAATTGTTTGACCAATATAGACAGCATTACATTCTGGACATTTAAGTTTATATTCCAGACTTTTTTAATGGGGGTATTTTTGTTTTTACATTTAACAATTTTTTACTTACATTGTTTTCTGTTTTAAAAGAAATTGCTGTATTTGTTGAACAAGATATTATCTTTGAAATATTATTAGAAATATTACCAGCATATGTGATGGTTTTGTAATTTTGTATTTCCCTAGTATTTTCAGGAAATATTAATTGTAATGCCACTTTTTCCTCTTTTTTATTAATTAATTTATTTATTATATGTAATGGATAACCGTTGGATGTGGCTATTTGCTTAATTATATTAATTTCTCTATCAAAATTATATTTGTTCATAGGAACTGAAAATGCTCTATTTATCATTGAATTATATGCTGCTAATTTATGTGACATGGGATGATTGGAACTATATGGTATAGTCACATCAGTATGTGATGGTTTTCTGTAAATTGAAAAATCAAGTATATTATTGACTCTTTGAATTTTAATATCAAGAAAATTGATTGAGTTATTTTCTTCAACTTCTAATGTAAATTTAATTTTCGGATGTAAATTATTAATATGATTGAACAATATATCTAATTGTCGTTCACTACCTACAAAACAAGCTAATATGTCATCTACATACCTATACCAAAATAATATATTTTTTGAAATGTTACATTCAAAGATTTTTCTTTCTAAACTGTCCATAAAAATGTTTGCTAAAATTGGTGATATAGGGCTTCCCATTGGTAAACCTTCATTTTGAATATATACCTTATTATCAAAAGTAAAATAATTCTGATTAATACATACATCAAACAAATTAAGTATATCTGATATTATTCCTGGATTGATATTTTTATCCTCTAGTAATTTTTTAACAAGTGTTATGCATTCTTTAGGAGGAATTTTAGAGAACATATTGGTAACATCAAATGAAATAAGTTTAGAGTTATCTTGTAATTTGTATGTTTTTAATTTTTTGATTAGTTCTATTGAATTTTCAATTGAGTATTTAGATATACCTCCATAGCTATTAAGTATATTGTTTAGTTTTTTAGCTAACTTATTAATATCCAAAGGTAGAAAGGCAGTAGGAATATTAAAAGCAAAAAATGTATCCAGAGGGGCTAAGATTAGAATATATCAAACAATATTAAGACCATCAGTAACATATGCCTGTGAGGAGAACAAACGGAGAATAAGAACTAATAATGAATTGCTAGCGTTATACAAAAAACCAACGATAACAAACATAATAAGAGCACAGAGGGCCAGATGGTTGGGTTATATTAGCAGAATGACAGAAGACAAATGGGTTAAGAGAGTTCTAATGGGTGGAACATGCAGCAAAAGGAGAAGGGGCAGACCTAGAGCAAAATGGCTGGATGCAGTAAAAGATGATCTGAAAAAAGTAGAAGTACAGAGCTGGCAAAGCGAAACATTTAATAGAAGAAAATGGAGAGAAAAAGTGAAAAAAATTGAAGCCAAGTGCCACTAAGGGCCTGTAGAGCTGATATATAATATATCGTTTGAATAATGTAGTTTTGGCAAGAAAAGGTTACACTCGATATTAGTACATTACATTTGATTCTATTCGAAAATTTTAATGTTTTTACCAGATTTTTAAGAAAGTAAACGTACGATTCAATATTATTTTTGGTTATTTTTATATCGTTGGCTTAACAATGAATCTTCTGATAACAGTGATAATTACGAGAATAAAAAACCAAAATGTTTATGAAGAAGCATGGAGCTACATTTTGGCACCAGCTGATACCCCATGTGGCAGTTGCTGCATACTACAGGGTGTTTCAAATTTCGGGTAAGAAAATCTTTACATTTATGCACCCCAGATATTTTCAAATTTAACTTTATAAAAATTTCAACCAATATGTTGCTATTTATACAAGAGAATTGACCTACAATTCACAACAAAAAATTATCAAAATCAAATGAGTAGTTCAAAAAATGAAAATGTGTCAACATATAGAGTGAATGTTATTGTTGTTTCGATAAGTTTTTTAGGACGGGAGAACGTAGGTTAAAAAGGTCGTAGAAAAAGGGTTTAAAAGAATTTATCTGAAATTTCTTAATAAAAGATAATATGAAGCATATCGATAGATATTCTTTCGTTACCGTCTCTTGGTTTGCTAAATAGTTATTTATGATACAAGTGCGTGAAGTGATACGAATGCCTTTTTTCGCAACGAGTGCGCAAAAGTACTTCACGCATGAGTATCATACAATATTTTATCTACGACCACATTAAAAAATACTTTTCCGTGTGATTTTTGATTTTTTTAGTGCTAAACCAATCCAAAAAATCGCCATATGACCTCATGTATAGTTTTCTTGACTTTTCCGAAAGCAGGTTTTGAGTTACATTGCACGCAATTTCTGCAATTTCAGGAGGAGTGCAATCAGATTCTTCTTCCATGTTTTATCAATCAAAATTTGGAAAATATTTTGCAAAATGACGATGACGTTTCACACTTCTTAATGACAGTACAAAATTATTACAAATACAGAACCTTTGACAGAACACAAAACACAAAATTATCTAAGGTAACTTAATAAATATACAAATAAAAAAAGGTGACAGAAGCTTGCTTCTTATCCACAATAGAATGACCACATTTGACCATTTTTCGAAAATTTTGACCATTTCAAAAATTTTTGACCATTTTTTCAAAATTTTTGACCATTTTTTCAAAATTTTTGAACTATTTTTTAAAATTTTAACAATTATTGACCATTTTTGACAATTATTGACCAATTTTGACAGTTTTGACAATTATTGATCATTTTTGACAATTATTGACCATTTTTGACAATTTTTGAGCATTTTTGACAGGTTCTGACAATTTTTGACCATTTTTGACAATTTTCCAAAACTTTTGACAGGTTCTGACAGGTTCTGACAATTATTGACCATTTTTGACAATTTTCCAAAAATTCAAAAAATTTGACAATTTTCAACAATTATTGACCATTTTGACAGTTTTTTAAAATTATTGACCATTTTTCCAAAATTTTAACAATTTTTGACCATTTTTTAAAATACATAACAATTTTTGACAAATTCTGACAATTATTGACAATTTTTCAAAAATGTTGACCATTTTTCAAAATTTTGACAATTTTTAACTATTATTGACCATTTTTGACAGTATTTTATAATTATTGACCATTTTTTCAAAATGTTGACAATTTTTGACCATTAACGCAGCGTTGGTTACATAGTACCGCGCGTTATTTCAATGCGTCTCTCTCTCTCCCTCTCTCTCCCTCTCTCTCCCTCTCTCTCTCTCTCTCTCTCTCTTCGGCACGCAATTGCAGACGCGGTAGCGGAGTTCGGCCAGCAATCGGAAAAAGTCGCTTTGCGCACGTGTTATGTACACTATTTTTTCTACTAGCGTACGGAAAAAACCCAAAAGTTAACATAAAGAAACATTTATAAAAAAATTCAGATGTTTATTATTATTTCACATTCATTTCATGAGGCTTATACAAGGGCCATTAAAAAATTATTGAAACATACTTTTCTTTTTATTAAAAATTATAGCAGAATTCTAATAAATTTCTTAATTTTTCAGTCATTTTGTAAACTACAACCATACAAATATATATTTTAAATATTCAAATGTCAGTATACTCCCCAAAAACAAAATTACTTACTAAGTGACTAGTGCGGAAAAGTGGACTTTTCCGCAAGGTTGTAGAAAAAATCATTTTTGTAACATTCTTTAAATAGGATATACTAATGGAAAAAAAACTACAGCTTAAAACATCAAAAATATTGACAACCTAAATATTTACAATCAATCTTAAACTTTTTTTTAAAAAGCAATAATTTAATATTATTTATTAAAAAAAGTTGTTCAAATACATTTAATCAGTATCTTTCTCTGCAATTTCCCTTTTTATCAGCAACAAATCCTTCCTGGCAATTAGTTCTTGGATTTATCATAGAGAATACTATGTTTGGCGTTGTTGTTTCATTTTGAACATTTTGTGTATCATTAAATAGATCTACAAGTAAAACACAAATTAAGATGGTTTTATAAATAATGCCCAGAATAATCAAATTGCCGGTAACATGTTCACGATAGCTCACATTTAAATATCAATATTAACAATAGCCAAGAAGCCAAGAAGGCTATTATATGAACTATATAATAAAACTGTTATGAAAAAATTGTCACTGGCTCTAAAGCCTCATTTAGACGAAGTAAACAAATACACACTAAAAATGGCAGCAAATTATATTGTTGATAGTTTTGACGCTTCCTCATCAATATACAACTGAACTAAAAATAAGCGCTCTTTGCAGCCGGAGGATCAACTATTTTGGAATGTCATTTTCATTTAAGTTACCGGGGTATAGTTGAATTCATGAGTTTTCGCAAAAATGTCGTGTAATTTTGGAAAATGCCGGAATCGCACTTCTTAAATGGGTATCTTTACGCTGAATTTGATAAGAGTATTTTCAATAACCAAAAATGTATTTGAACTATCGAGTATTTAATGGGATCTTCCAATGCTAACTCTTTCGGAAGACGTAGCTCCTAGGTTATCCCTTCTATTGTTCCATTTTCGTACCCATAGCTTCTTTCAACTCCGCATACAAAGTTCTCCATCCACCTCTTCTAAAATAGCTATAACGATAAGCTTAATCAATTTCATTACTTTATTGCGTTGCAGGCTGTTCATATTGCAAAAAAAACTATACTCGTGCAAAGTGCGAACGATTTTTATACGAACTAGGCTTTAGACTAGTACGGCCGACCTTCTAGCTAGAGCTCATGATAAACCAAGCTATTGTAATCGAAAAAAAACCCAGTGAGCAAAACCTTCACATTTGACGAAACTTGTTCTTTTTTCGGTCTTGGATCTTCTGACCTTACCCATTGGAATGATTTGGCTTTGTTGAAGCAGTTTAATGTAAATAGAGGTTTAAAACAAGGGGATCCACTTTCGACAGGTCTATTCAATCTGGTGCTAGAAAGTTTAATAAGACACAACTTGATAGATCCAAAAGCAATAATAATACGATCATTAAAAGAAACTGGAACAAATTTTAAGAAGCCTGGAAAATGATTCGAGATAGTATGCCCTTTATGTAAATGAAGAAAAAACAGATTATCTAGAAATGGGGCACCGGTGAAAAGATACTAAAAGTGAAAATAGATATAACAAGCAATAGTAAAAACTATTCTTTTCAAAAGGTAAGTAATTTCAAATATCTTGGACTAGCAGCGGCAAATAAAAGCGTTGAGAACAGGGAAGTGGACAAAAGATTAATGGCAGCCAGCAGAGAGTCATGGAAAAATGATAAAATCAAAATAAATAACAAGATGAGACTATGCAAATCAATCATATAACCCACCTTGTCATACAGAAGTGAAGCTTGGAAGCTAAGTAAAAAGAATAGAAGTAAACTGGAGAGGTAAGAGCGAAATTAATTACGCGGGGCAGTGTAGAAGAAGAATAAACAAAGAAATCCAATACACATAAAAGACACCAAGTTAAATTTAAGCACAATAGCTTCGATGGCTCGACCTTGTGGTCAAGATGGATGTCGATAGGTGTGTGTAGAATATTGTTCTTAGAGGTGAAGGTGTATGCGGACGATGTGTGTCTGGTATGTACGGCAAAGGGAGAGGCGGAGATAGAAAGTAAGGTTGAGAGAATGTGTAGGACGATTGTGGAGAAGATAGAGCGGTGCGGACTGGAAGTGGCGGAAGATTCGACGGTGGGGTTACTAGTGAAGGGACGGAGCAATACGAGGAAAGTGGGGATGATGGTGAAGGGAAGGAGAATTCGTATGGAGGAGTCTGTGAAATACCTAAGGGTATGGTTGGATAGCCAATTATCCTTCAAAACTCATATGTTAAAGGCGGCAGAGAAGGGGAAATTGAGGGCAGCATGGCTGGAGAGATTGATGTGTAATGTGAAAGGGCCGGAAGAGTGGAAGAGGAGGGTAATTGGTAGGACGGTAGAGCAGAGTATGCTGTACGCTGTGGGGTGAAAGAGCGATTAGGTTAGGCCACTCCTGCAGGTGCAGAGAGGGATACTGCTGAGGGTGGTGCAGGGGTACAGGACAGTGGGTGGACTGGCAGTAGCGGTACTGGCAAGGACCTACCCATTGGACGTGATGGCTAGAGCCAGGAATAAACACTGGAGGGGTGCGACCAGAGAGGAAGTACAGGAATGGATGGAGGAGGAAATGGAGAGAAATGGATTATGAGGGCGCGCTAAAAGGAGCGATTGGGAATATGAGAGATTGGATAGACCGGAAATTCAGGGAGGTGAACTAATTCTTGACACAGGTGTTCACTGGACATAGGTCGAGAGTAGGGTACCTCCACAAGATTGGGAAAAGAGAGACTGGAGAGTGCGATAGGTGTGAAGTGGAGGATGATGTGGGGCATGTGTTTAGATGCTGGAGGAACGAGGAAGTGCTGGAGAAGTTGGAGAGGAAACTAGGGGAGGCGGTGTATTGGGAGAACATGGTGGATATAATGTTGAGGGGGAGGATTGAATGGATGGATGTGAGTGGCGTAGTAGAGAGCATGGTTAGGGGGAGATATGGCACGAGAGGTAGGAGTGATAGTTAGGGCGACGGTGTGAGCGGAGAGTGTGCGAGGGACCGCCGCCCGTCTCGAAGTATGCTAGGGTAATGATTCCGAGGCTGGGGTAACGGCGAGTTTGAGATGGGTGTGGTTGGTAGGTATTACTTTGGGGATAAGTCCAACACTGTTTGGGTCCTGGACCCATTCGAACATGAGTTTCCCATCTCGACCCGAAAAAAAGAGGCTAAGGAAGTAAGAAAAAAAGAGACGATCAGGGAATAAATGGATGGATACTGTTAAAGAAGATTTGAAACAATAAAATGGGGGAAAATAACAAAAAAAGTTGAAGCTATGGGACTTTAAGATATAAAACGCTGTTTCAGGACAAACTTCGCTGACAAACGTTTGATGTTTAAGACATCCGATAAAATTGCATGGCATGAACCAACCGGTAGGTCGATATCTTATCTTATAGTAATTTTTCGATTCTACACAAGTCTTTTTTTAGTGCTTCAATGATTTCATTAGTTGTAGTGACCATTATCATATTTTCAGTTGCGAAGAGGTTATAGTCTGTTCATACATACAGCGAAGTGACTAAAACGGTTTATTCAAGAAATAATATTGATATCCTGGCTTTCGTAGTTTAAACGTAGGTAAAATACGGTGGATTCTAAATATTTACTTAACGAGTATTTAATATGACAATTAACAGGTTTTGTTACAAAGCCTGTATATATACATATAGTCGCACTAGCTAGTTTTATTATCAATTATTGTTATTTATTTTACTTCGTATGCGACTAACGTTTCGCTAACACAGTAGCTCTATCAAACGAGTTTAAATTAAACGTTAGTTCAAATATAATGAAGTTTTAAACAAATTATATTGTTTCAATTCATCGTTCAGTATGGATCTTCATCAAGTAGAAGTTTCATCTATTCAATCATCTCACTTTTCACTTATCCACATTGGCGAACCGCATAAACAATAAAAATGACCCCGGTAAGTGCCGGTAAAAATTTAGTTCTGAGATTTAACTTTTAGGGTTTGCAGGTGGGATGGCACATACGTAATTATTTATTACAATTTCTTCTACCTTTTATTTATTAATTCTCACAATTTATATTCAATTACAACGTTCTTACATGATTTCAGGCTTACGACTTTATTTCAATTGTCACATGTCAATATTTTTTGACATAAGGAGATTTTTAGCGCATCACAAGATTAACATTGTTGCCGTTAGTCCTCAGTTCAATTTGTAGATCATTCACCATCAATTGAAAAATTGTTGTAGTTAGTAGAGTCTTAGTAGCCACTAACTTTCACTATGAATAAGGCTGATTGGCTTTAGATTTTAGAAAATTGACAAAAGACAAGTTTAAATGGAATCAAGTAGAATTAAAGAATGGCGACTGAATTATTTACATAAAAATCTGGTTACACAGAGACAAGTAAAGGTCAATTATTTACCTGGATCGAGACATACGATACTCCAGAAAAGGGTTGCGTTGACTCAAGTGATAATTGCAAAACAAAAGAGGTAAGAGGATTACGATTTTGCATCCTGGATCTAAAGACGAATTGATTTCAAACGCACCTTTTCTATCTGTTAAACATATAAAAGATTCTTCTTAGGATTACGATGAAGACACTACTATAGAAATATTTGAAGATTTGTTCAAAAACAAGTTAATTCCAAAGATAACTCCAAATAACCTAATTTGTGTATTGATGATTGCAATGCTGCAGCGGTGGAGTTTCGAAACAGTAGGTACTTACTTCAAAAACATGCTTCATATTACATTACATTAAGAACCACTTATAAAATAATTAGAAATTAAGTTTTACCTGTTATATTCGTCTCAACTTCTACTACAACTCCAGTATTACTAGTATTGTTTTCAGTGTTAATTGAGGTTTCTTTATTAATGTTGTTATATTCGTATTCATTTAGAGATTCAATATTTGTAGTAACTTCATTAGATTGATTGAAGCAGTTACAAAAACCAGCTAACAAGATGAAAAACAAAATGTTATACATACTTGGTTCAATATATTCGAAAAAAAAATAACTAAAGTTTGATAAAATATTTTTTGCGTACTTTATCGTTGAGGTCAAAGGGGAACTGAATTTTAGCTGATAAAAATGTTAATAATAAATTGAAGTGCAAAAATGTAATAATTACGTAGCTACCGATTTCTGGTTTTTATACCAGTTTAAAAAATAGTATATTACCATTGTATAAGTAGACCTTACTTAAACAATGATATTACGTAACAAGTCCGGAAAATACTGTTTTTTTGGACGAGTAGACAAGATTCCAGGACGAGCCGTAAGCGAGTCCTGGAAGTCTGTGAGTTCGAAAAAACAGTTTTCGGGCGTGTTGTGTACATTCTTTTTTCGGCAACGGTGTGGTATAACAAATCAATAAAACACGTTTCTTTGTAATATTTATTTTTAGAACAAAATTAGAAACATTCTAATTCTTATTTATATTAATATTTATATTGAAATTCGATCAAGTGATAATATTAAAAGGGTTCAATTTGCTTGAATGACAACAACGATGTAATTCTTCCCGGCCTAGTCCGGGAAATAAGTACTTTCCGGACTAGGCTGGAAAAGTGCTACTTTCTCGCAGAAAAAGCGTCCGGGGGGTGGGTACTTTCCGGGCGTTTGCTGAAAAAGTTCTTTCAGACATCTATTAATGGCTCTACAGTCAAAAATTCGTATAGGTACATATACAATATTTATAAGTTATTGACTGAGGTAGATTACACCTCTAGCACCATACCTGCGTATCTATGAAATATTAATTAATTTTGAACTATAATGTATTATTGTATATAGGGGTGACAATGGTGATTCCCTGAGGAGTGCCAAAAGAAGACAGTTTCAAAACAAAGCGTGTTGTTATCCATTGAGTCTGTTTAATGATAGAAGGTACTATACTTTCGTCCATTCTGATCTCGATATGACGTCTGCGATGAGCTGATAGTTTTATAAAATTATTTTTTTTACAATCATTGATAAAAGTGACGTTTTTTAAATCGATTTTCGTACATAAAATATGTATTTGTTAAACAGTTTTAAAAAGTGACATTAGAGTGAGATAAAGTAGTTTTTCTACCACCAATTTTAAATATTTCCGCTAATGGCTCTGCAGATTGGACTCATCGACATTTTACTTAGCGTTTTGTCATCATGACAAACATAAACATTTAAATCGACGCCATTTTTAGTCCATTTACAGCAACCTAAATAACACATTTTTTGGTGTTTGCTTGATTGTAGAAAAAATTGTGTATGCAACATATGCATAAAGTGTCTTTTTTTCACTCATGGAAATGAAGCATTCGCCTGCGGCACATGCGTCAATTTTTCCATTAGTGAAAAAAAGCACCACTTTATGCACTTGTTGCATAAATAACTATTTTTTACAAACGTCAGTAAAAGTATAATTTTTAACGCATTTTTAACAGTGCCTAAATGCCATTTTATGACACTAAATGCTAAAAGTGATATTTTACTTAGCGTTTTGTCATCATGACAAACATAAACATTCAAATCGACGTCATTTTTAGTCCATTTAGAGCAAGCTAAATAACACATTTGAATTTGTATGTCTCCTTATCTAGTCTTCATGATAGGTACGGTCAATCGACTTATAATTTCCATGGTAATTGTATCATAATATATCATCAATGAGTATACAAAAAATTAAAATTTTCTGACACGAAACCTATCGCACGACATTTATAAGACCTTAATTCCCCTCCTATTTGCATTGTTTATCGCCTATGTGGAGGACTACTTTTATACTCGAGGATCTCAAGATGTAAGTATGTATTGATAATAAAAACGATGGCACTGAACTGGCACTCCTTTATTCTGATGATCCCGTTATCCTTCATCAACACCATCTACAAAAGTGGGCTACCAAAGAAATCGACAGATTAACGATGAGCAGGAAGCAGAATTGGAAAAATATTTACTTCTGGCTTCAAGAATTTATTTTGGGTTGTCTCCTAAGAAGATTCGGAAAATGGCATTCGAGCTTGCTGTTTCCAATAACATTAAAATTCCGGTCATGGGAAACGAACAAGCTAGCTGGCTCCGACTGGTTCACGTCATTTCTGCAGAGACACCCTTCTTTGTCCATTAGAACACCTGAGGCTACCAGTCTGGCTCGAGCCACCAGTTTTAACCCACATAATGTCGGAAGTTTTTTCGATAACCTTGAATCCGTAATTAAACGATATAATTTCCAACCACACAACATTCTGAATTTGATCAAGCAATGAAGCTGAAAATGTTGGAAAACTTAGCTGACATTACTTTTTAAAATTAAACTAACTTTATAATTAATGATATGCAAATATCGAAATAATTATAAATGATATTTTAAAGTTTTCATTGGTTTTTCATTGAATAGTGGAATTAATTATAAACACTTAGTATAATTTAAAAAAGTAATATGAATAGATTCCACTAAGTAACTGTCAAGTTACTGTCAGTCAACTGTCAGTTGGTGGACATGCCCTATACTCGAACTGTTTTGTTTACTTTTCGTCTTTTAGGTTAGGTTATTTAACTGTCACATTAACAGTTCAAAAAGGAATCAAACGAATCAGACAACCGAATCGCACAAATGTCACACCATGGAATGAGGATGATCACTCGGAGCGTACTTTTCGAACGCAGCCCAGATCTCGCATATGAAGTGACGAGATAGATATCGAATATTTTGATTTGTCAAGATTTCAATTCGACGCTCTCATCTCTACTTCATTTTCTCAATGGCCGCATTCACACATTCATTCAAACCCGATTAGTCATCTATAAGTCATCGGTCACGTGATGACGAGCAATTATCTGAATTATTTTTTGAATTGTCTCTTTACAGTTGATTGACATTAATGATATTGTTGTGACTTAGTGGAACTCGTGTTTATGTTTATGAAGTTAGTTTGAGAACAGAATAACCAACTCACACAAGGGCCGTTCGGCAATGTTACTCCATTGACTCCGAACACTCCTCCCTTCTTTAAACCGTTCGGTTATTGCAGAACGAGTAAAAGGAGCAGTCTTTAAATCGTTCGTTTACTGTGGAGTGGTTTGAAAAGAGGTTACATAGTTTACAACTGCGAAGTAATAATTATTTATATTTCATAAAAATACTAAAAAATAATCACAAAAATATTACACCGAATGACATTTGTTTGAATTTGACAGTTTGAGAGTTCGGTAACTAATGATCCTTTTACTCTACGAGAAATCTGCTACTGCTCCACTCCTTTCACTCTCCATTTCGGAGTTAATTGCCGAACGGCCCTACAGAAGAGACACTTTTTGACATTTCTAGGGTAAGCGATTTTGATTTGACATTGATGACAGTATCAATATCTTCTATATGTTTCTTGTGGTGTATTCATTCAACGTTTCGGTAGCGTTCCAGTTACCGTTATCAAGAACAATTAAATTTTAAAATTCTGGTCCCTATCTGACACTAACGAAAAAAATTGACAATACCTATCACGCTCTGAAAAATCTGTCGAAATAACTTCACAGCTAAAAAGAGTTAAGCGGTTTAAATAATTAAACTCAAATACCATGTAAACAATTCTATTGCAAATAAGAAACAATTGGAACGAAAGAGAAAAGAGAAAACCACGTGGCAACAGTTTGGAGATTATCAACAAAATGGCCAATTCAATTCACAATATGCACATTCACTTATACAAAATTGATACGTGAGGAAATTGGAGTTTCACATAGCAACCATAAACAATGAAATGACAGTATCAGCACCTGATATTAGAGGCTGTTTTTAATGATAACAAAGGTGTCGCTTCTGTATTCTTCTGTGGTATGAGTTATTTGGGTGACAGATCGGGTTATTCTGTGGTTTGGGACATATTTCCACTTCTTCCATATCGGAACACATTACAAACAAAATAAAAAACGTAGGGTCCAGTCATGGGACTGCCGACAAAAGAGAAAACACCAAAAATTAATCCTATCAAGAAATTTTATCGTAAGCCTATCGTAAATGGAATTTTTCACAAATAAACTAATCCTCTTTAAAAATTCTATCGTTCGCCCATGGTAGATGTAAATTTTTACAAATAAATTAATCCCTTTTAAGATTTGTTTGTACGCCTATGGTAGAAGGATATTTTTACAATGGGGTGTTAAACCGATATCCGGCATTTGGTATTTTATTGAAGTATATTAGTACTACTTTGGCTATTTATGACAGGCTATTTATTTTTTTAGACAATGTAAAAAGTATCCTGAAAAATGATTTAACAATAAAAATTTTCTAGAAAATTCTTCGAGCATCCTTAAAAACAGATATACAGTTTTATTTATATCCTTGTGTACCTTTTTACTTTACTTTTTCTTTAAAATACTCAAAAAGACGAATAAATAAGGTTTTCAAAATAATATACTTTTATATTCACTTCTAGGACGGCCGGTATATATAAATATTAATCGTAGATAATTATGATAAACAACTTTACTTGTTTAACGGGGTAACTAATGGGGGTGACGAATAAATTTTGTCGATTTATATTCAGTAGCGTGTTGACTTTCGAATAGGAAATATCGGAAATATCGGAAATATCGTTAGAAATTAACGTGTGTCGTGGAGTGTAGTGTAGTGCCTATATGGATTACTTGGATTACAATCTGATACATTTGCGGTAAGTTTTCATTTTATTTACTGGCAGTTATTGGTAATTCTGGTTTTTAAAATATCTTAAATCACATACGAACAATTTTATTACCATAAACAATTGATTTTTAATATATAAACGAAGTATTTTACAATTGTTTATTAGATTTTAAATTTGCTATAATCCATTTTTGCTTTCTCTTACTATTTTTTATACCAAAATATTTAAAATTCTAAAAAGTCGGCCGGTATATATTCCTAGCTATGACAAATTGTTCTTATATAAGAGGTTAGACATGATAAACTGTATATACTTCTACCTCGTATAGGGGCTCCTATGGGAAATATTAAATGACAATTAAAATGTGTCTGCTTCCATTCTGTTTATTAACATACAGGGTCGTTAAAAATTAGTTCATTCTATTCATATAAAAGTTTGGCAAAATAGAATCAGAAAAATATCTTGATTTTTGTAAAAATGTTTTAATTTTTAATAACTAATAATCTTAATTCGTGTTATATTTTTAATAATACAACTGGTTTACTTGATTTTTAAAACCGATTTTCAAGAGACAAGCTGTTTTGTATAATATGAAAACATCGCCCTGTATAATATGTATTTAGTAATTCATAGGTATTTACATTTTATCGAATTCTCATACGTGTTTTATACTTTTACTCAAAATAAAAACCTACAGATTCTACTACAAAAACTTTTTTCAAATTTAATATAAGCTAGCCTATATACTCAGTATTCTCAAATTTTCTTATTTTAAATAAACTAATTCTTTTTTAATGTTTCTATTTTATTTTCTTTCATTTAAAAAAAGATGAACTGTATTTTTTTGTCGAAACAAATATTCTGAGAACTCGATAAATTGACAATACTATGCAATTTGGAACATAAACTTTTGGAATTGTATAGTACCACCCGTCCAACCTTAATAACTGAAGGAAAACTTATAATTCATTATATATTTGTATACTTTCTTAAATCTTTATAAAGGTTTCCAAAAACCAAATACAAGTTGATATTTTATATTTGGCATAACCCGTAGGAGAATCAAAACGAGGTAGGAGTATGTACAGTTCCCCATGACTCATCTTAAATAACAGCATTTTCTTTAATATTTTATACTACATACCGGGTGTTTCTGAATTTATGCGAAAAAATTCAGGTGGTGATTGCCCCTATGAAATTATAATAGGTCTTTCATGTGAAAAAATTTCCTCACTCTACTCCCTTCCGAGATATCACCCCTAAAAAGAGGATGAATGAAATTGACTTTATATTTCTTTTTTCTCAAATTTAAGTAAAAATGGTAACTTTAAATTTTGTAAATTTCTTGCACTCGCAATTACTAACCACCGGTATTTTCTCAACATTCCTGTTAAATTATAAGGGAGTGAAATTATCAACCCTTACTTTATTTAATATCAGCTTTTTTTTCGAGATTGAGTTTTGTGAAATAAAATTATTATTTAAAATCTCTATTGTCTTGAAAAACTTATTTTACTTAAATTTTAGAAAAAAAAAATCTCAATTTTATTCAGGGTGATATCTTGGAATGGGGTGAGATTAGGAAAGACCTATTAAAATTTTATACGGGCAATCACCTCCTGAATTTTTGCGCCTGAATTTAGGAACACCCTGTATACATAAAATATTTTTTAATGCTGATTTTAAACATACGAACTTATAATTTTACAAACTGCGTATTTTAATTTAATGCCAAAGATTCCTTTAGCTGAAGTAACAAGCAAAAAAATTATTATACAGGATGATTCTTTATAAAATGACCCTATATGCCTTTGTTTTTTTAATCGTAAATGTTTTTGTTTTTTAGAAAACATGATTTTTAAAAATTATTAGTTCAGTTAAATTATTTAGAATCGTTCTTTAATAAATTCCATTATCCTTTGTTTTAGGTTTCGTAAAGTATTGGTCTACTCCGAAGGAGTGTGAGTATACAGTAATTCTCAATTTCTATCAAATGACATCATATCTCAGTATCATCCTGTCTTTCTTTTACAAATGTTCCTCATATTTTCTGAATACTATCCAGCCCTTTTTTACAATTGGTACTTTTTTCAAAAGATATAGGTAAGCAACCTATGTCAATCCGAAAATTTTCAAAATACTATGCCTTTCGTTAATAAGTTGGTACTTTCCAAAAGACATAGGTAAGCTATGTCATTTCTCATATTTTCTAAATACTATGCCTTTCGTTAATAAGTTGGTACTTTTCAAAAGACATAGGTAAGCTATGTCATTCCTCATATTTTCTAAATACTATGCCTTTCGTTAATAAGTTGGTACTTTTCAAAAGACATAGGCAAGCTATGTCAATCCGAACATTTTCTAAATACTATGCCTTTCGTTAATAAGTTGGTACTTTTCAAAAGACATAGGTAAGCTATGTCATTCCTCATATTTTCTAAATACTATGCCTTTCGTTAATAAGTTGGTACTTTTCAAAAGACATAGGTAAGCTATGTCAATCCGAACATTTTCTAAATACCTATGCCTTTCGTTGATAAGTTGGTACTTTTCAAAAGACATAGGTAAGCTATGTCAATCCGAACATTTTCTAAATACTATGCCTTTCGTTTATAAGTTGGTACTTTTCAAAAGACATAGGTAAGCTATGTCATTCCTCATATTTTCTAAATACTATGCCTTTCGTTAATAAGTTGGTACTTTTCAAAAGACATAGGTAAGCTATGACATTCCTCATATTTTCTAAATACTATGCCTTTCGTTAATAAGTTGGTACTTTTCAAAAGACATAGGTAAGCTATGTCAATACGAACATTTTCTAGATACTATGCCTTTCGTTAATAAGTTGGTACTTTTCAAAAGACATAGGTAAGCTATGTCAATCCGAACATTTTCTAAATACTATGCCTTTCGTTTATAAGTTGGTACTTTTCAAAAGACATAGGTAAGCTATGACATTCCTCACATTTTCTAAATACTATGCCTTTCGTTAATAAGTTGGTACTTTTCAAAAGACATAGGTAAGCTATGTCAATCCGAACATTTTCTAAATACTATGCCTTTCGTTTATAAGTTGGTACTTTTCAAAAGACATAGGTAAGCCATGTCATTCCTCACATTTTCTAAATACTATGCCTTTCGTTAATAAGTTGGTACTTTTCAAAAGACATAGGTAAGCTATGTCAATCCGAACATTTTCTAAATACTATGCCTTTCGTTTATAAGTTGGTACTTTTCAAAAGACATAGGTAAGCTATGACATTCCTCACATTTTCTAAATACTATGCCTTTCGTTAATAAGTTGGTACTTTTCAAAAGACATAGGTAAGCTATGTCATTCCTCATATTTTCTAAATACTATGCCTTTCGTTAATAAGTTGGTACTTTTCAAAAGACATAGGTAAGCTATGACATTCCTCATATTTTCTAAATACTATGCCTTTCGTTAATAAGTTGGTACTTTTCAAAAGACATAGGTAAGCTATGTCAATACGAACATTTTCTAGATACTATGCCTTTCGTTAATAAGTTGGTACTTTTCAAAAGACATAGGTAAGCTATGTCAATCCGAACATTTTCTAAATACTATGCCTTTCGTTTATAAGTTGGTACTTTTCAAAAGACATAGGTAAGCTATGTCATTCCTCATATTTTCTAAATACTATGCCTTTCGTTAATAAGGTGGTACTTTTCAAAAGACATAGGTAAGCTATGTCAATCCGAACATTTTCTAAATACTATGCCTTTCGTTAATAAGTTGGTACTTTTCAAAAGACATAGGTAAGCTATGTCAATCCGAACATTTTCTAAATACTATGCCTTTCGTTTATAAGTTGGTACTTTTCAAAAGACATAGGTAAGCTATGTCATTCCTCATATTTTCTAAATACTATGCCTTTCGTTAATAAGTTGGTACTTTTCAAAAGACATAGGTAAGCTATGACATTCCTCATATTTTCTAAATACTATGCCTTTCGTTAATAAGTTGGTACTTTTCAAAAGACATAGGTAAGCTATGTCAATCCGAACATTTTCTAAATACTATGCCTTCCGTTAATAAGTTGGTACTTTTCAAAAGACATAGGTAAGCTATGTCAATCCGAACATTTTCTAAATACTATGCCTTTCGTTTATAAGTTGGTACTTTTCAAAAGACATAGGTAAGCTATGTCATTCCTCATATTTTCTAAATACTATGCCTTTCGTTAATAAGTTGGTACTTTTCAAAAGACATAGGTAAGCTATGTCATTCCTCATATTTTCTAAATACTATGCCTTTCGTTAATAAGTTGGTACTTTTCAAAAGACATAGGCAAGCTATGTCAATCCGAACATTTTCTAAATACTATGCCTTTCGTTAATAAGTTGGTACTTTTCAAAAGACATAGGTAAGCTATGTCATTCCTCATATTTTCCAAATACTATGCCTTTCGTTAATAAGTTGGTACTTTTCAAAAGACATAGGTAAGCTATGTCATTCCTCATATTTTCTAAATACTATGCCTTTCGTTAATAAGTTGGTACTTTTCAAAAGACATAGGTAAGCTATGTCAATCCGAACATTTTCTAAATACTATGCCTTTCGTTAATAAGTCGGTACTTTTCAAAAGACATAGGCAAGCTATGTCAATCCGAACATTTTCTAAATACTATGCCTTTCGTTAATAAGTTGGTACTTTTCAAAAGACATAGGTAAGCTATGTCATTCCTCATATTTTCTAAATACTATGCCTTTCGTTAATAAGTTGGTACTTTTCAAAAGACATAGGCAAGCTATGTCAATCCGAACATTTTCTAAATACTATGCCTTTCGTTAATAAGTTGGTACTTTTCGAAAGACATAGGTAAGCTATGTCAATCCGAACATTTTCTAAATACTATGCCTCTCGTTTATAAGTTGGTACTTTTCAAAAGACATAGGTAAGCTATGTCATTCCTCATATTTTCTAAATACTATGCCTTTCGTTAATAAGTTGGTACTTTTCAAAAGACATAGGTAAGCTATGTCATTCCTCATATTTTCCAAATACTATGCCTTTCGTTAATAAGTTGGTACTTTTCAAAAGACATAGGTAAGCTATGTCATTCCTCATATTTTCTAAATACTATGCCTTTCGTTAATAAGTTGGTACTTTTCAAAAGACATAGGTAAGCTATGTCGTTCCTCGTATTTTCTGTTCGGCCCTTTATCCCCTTTTGGTGTCATTTGGTTTGGAATTGTGAATTATTTTTTTATTGCAATTGTTAAGTAAGCCACATGTACCGACTTTTTTGTTTACGATTGACTTTTTCCCGCACGGATGCACGCAGTATCACACTGTGAGAAAGTACTCGTTACCTAGGGTGTCGGTAAGCCTCGCTTGCAAAACGAGCAGTCATTCAGATGGGCGGGTACGCTTAAGTGTTTTCCGTTTGTCGAATGGGTATGGGTTGACAAGTAGGGGGAATAGTTGCCCAGTATGGGCCATCAAAATATCGTAGATTTCTAAGTTGGTACATGCAAAACGGCAATACTTGGCGATTTATTACTAACAATTTTTTTCAGCGCTTCCTTTTCAGCACACTAACACTCTCTTACAGGCTTCAAGATGTCATCAAATTTTTTCAACATTTTTTAATTTTGTTTGATTTTCTGTTTCAGGAATTTTTTTAGGGATGGATTTATTTCGAATATATGCATATATTTAAGCTTGTTGATAGGCCTATCTTATTATTTTTTGTTATTTCCTAGGGTTTACATTAAAATTTTTCTTATTAATTTTGTTTACTGTTTTAGAATTCTTATTAGGAAAGGATTTTTTAGGATACAAAAGTGACTTTGCAGTTTGGAGCTACAGAATTTTCATTACCTACTTAATATTTGGTAAAGTTTTCTTTGCATGATTTTTTCTTAGCTGCATGGGGTTAAAATGTGCATGTATTGTAGGGGGTGGTAAAGTAGTGGTGATAATATTTTAATTATAAAATATTGTATGTAAAAATATCTTTATGTTGTAATTTGTGTTTCAATTTTTCGGCTCTTATAAAAAAATGTAAATGTTAATATTTTATTGATATTAAACATATCTTTTTTATAATTGCTAAGTTTGCATTTATTTTATCCTGTTTGTAAATGTATATTATCTGCACTTTGCTAGAGTAAAGATAAACTCTGGCTTAGTGCAGCCGGTAGAGAACATCCAGCTTTCAGGGGGTCGCATTTTCTAGTTTTGTCTGTGATTTCCTCCGCCGGCGGGGAATATTTTCCATCGGTTGTGAATATTTTAACCGGTTGATTATATTTTCTACCGATAAAGGGAACAACTTCCAGTCGAGAAGGACAACTTCCAGCCGTGATGGGAAATTATTGCTTATATTTGGTTATAGATGGGTATTTAATTTCAGTTTTGTATCGCTTTGGTTATGTATATTAGGTAGGTAACAAAACAAATGTGATATTTTGTGTTATTGTTAGATATTGAACTTCACTTTTACCTCGACTTTTACCGTAGCTAATAGAAATGTTGTTTTTATTTGTCTTTTTTACAGTACTGTTCTCCACTCTGAATTAAACTGTTACTTGGGAGATAACAGAACAGAGATATTATAGACAAATCTAATAATAATTATTAAGATGTTAGTTCTCTCCGAATTCCAGAACAATATATTTTTATCTTCTTATTTTACTTTCACCATTGTCTAGGATATTCAATGGGGTGTTAAACCGATACCCGGCTTTTAAACCGAATATTTTAGGAGAAAACTGGAAATTCAGAATTCCCAAATGTTTGCAACTTTCACTACAGATACGTCACGCACTTAAAGATGAAGCTAGCCACTTTCTGATTTAGATGTTTTATGAACTAATAGCCAGTTACAAAAGAGCCATTCGAATTTGAAGTTTGAAGAACTGTCAAAGTCTATAATATATATATATATATATATATATGTATATATATATAAAAGTTTTTTGTTTACAGTTTATATGAGCTTGACGTTTTAATATTATAAAAAAATAGAAGCATTGTGTTAATATTTTTTTAGTTGAATTTAGTTAGTGTTCTCCACAATAATCATATAAATCTTGTTTTGTAACATACTGCACAAACACAGCAGTTGCAACGCCTCGTATAAAGTTTGTGACTGTGCCTGCAGTAGACGAAAATTGTGGTTTGAGGCTACTAGAAGAAAATATAAACAGACTACAACTAGTTACTATTGCTGTGAAAATCATTTTGATGTAAGTAGGTAATTATATATGTGTGTGTAGCCGTAAGAATAAATCGGAAGTAAATTTAAACAATTCCTAAGTAATTCACTATAAAAGCAATATAACATAAGCATAACCTATACTTCATCACGATTTTTAAAAAGAAGACGACAGAATTGTGCTCCTATGTCAACCCTTATGTAGCTAACTTCTCTTTTAGGTAATGTAGGTCACAGCATAAATGGCGAACTATTTGAATCATCCAAAAGTTGAATTTTTAAATCGACATAGAAACCTTGTGAGAATGAAAATATTAAAAATAATTGATTCCCCATTATGATTTTGTCCACCACTAACTATTAACATTGAGAAAACATCATATTTTTGTTAAGTTTAACACTCCATTAAATTATTAACCGCTTATAAAAAAGTACACCTATAGTAAATTTTATACCCATTTAGAATAAGACCATCCTTATTTATTATTAATAAATCGGTTGAAACAAAAAATTACCAACAAAAATGAACGTCGTAACTAATTTATTAGATGTCACGTTTTTGAAGTTACGTCAAATTTTGATTTCATGTTAATGTCATAACGCAAAATAAGATATAAAAATGCGATATTCTGATGAATCCAAAAAACTCATTTAGGATCTCGATTTAAGGCAATTCAAAAAGCGTCCGAAGCACTAAAAGTTCCAGAAAGCACATTATATAATCTTGAAAAACCAAACAGAGCTACAGATTTCGAATTTAAAAGAAATATGTCTGCAAGCGTTTCCCGGAGCAAAACCCGAATTACAAAAAATTCCCTGCATTGTTTGAGGGAAGTAATTTATAAAATGTATGCGCGAAAGGATAAAATCACAGTAGAAACTATTTTACGGCAATTTATCGAAGAGTCTCCAGAAACTAAGATTTCCAAAGGTTCGTTATATTTGGGAATTAAAAAAATGGGTTTTCATTTCAAAAAACAGGATGGAAGAAAACATTTATTGGAAATGCCTGCAGTCAGATTAAATAGAATATTATTTTTGAACAAATACCATGCTGCTAAAAGCGAAAAGCTCTTTACACCTGTTTTTCTGGATGGGTTTTTAGTAAAAGCGGGGACAGAAGAATGTGGCAAGATGGTACTAAACACAGTGATTTAAAAATAACTGGAAGTGGGACACGATATGTAATTGTTCATGCCGGTAATAAAAAAGGTTTTGTGGCAAATGCATCGCTTATTTTTAAATGCAATAAAAAAACAGGCGATTACCATGATAACATGAACACCAAAAATTTTGAAAATTGGTTTAAACAGCAACTAATTGTAAACTTGGAAGAACCATCGTTAATTATAATGGATAACGCAACGTATCACAGTCGCCTGGATGAAGAAATCCCAAGAAAAAGTTGGAGTAAAACACGCATGTTAGAATGGCTAAAAAAAAAGAATATTCCTTTTCCAGATCACATTTTAAAGGATGCTGTTTGGAATATAATTGAAAAGCAAGTTTTGCCAGAAAAAAATTATCATTTAGACAAATACGCTGCCGAGCATGGTCATTGTGTTCTCAGGCTACCACCCTATCATTGCCATTTTAATGCCATCGAAATGGTATGGTCAGAAACTAAAAGGCATTATGACCAAGCTATTACGAAAACTGCAAGGTCACCTACTGAAGTCTTAAAAGTATGGAATGACGTTGTAAAAAATGTACCGGAGCAACACTGGCAGAATTACATAAATCATACAGAGAAAATTATTTCTGAAGCATGGGAAGTAGAAAACAAACTGGACCTACTAAACATCGAACCTATGGTGATCTCTGTATCCAATGAATCCGATGATGAACTATCACTTTCCGAAAGTTATTCTGATTTAGAAACTAATTAAACTTTGCCTTGAAGATCAGGTTGTCATTTTTTTAAAATCTAGAATTTGTACTTAATCGAACTCTGAATTGCCATATTTTTTTAAGAAAACTATGTATCTAGTTAATAAAACAATGTTTTTAAAATTAGTGCGCTTCTTTTATATTCTTTTATTATGTCAACATCTTTAGAATTTTATGAATTTCATAAAATTAATTTGTATTATTACAAACCGCCACTGATAATATGAAATTTCAAGTCACTACGCCAATGCAATAAGAAATATGTCAAGCATTTGACATGACAAAGGTCATAACCTAATTTTTTTCATGCGGGTTCAGATGGTTCAAGAAGCCGCATACGTTAAGTTACTAAAACGGCTGGTACCTCTAAATAGGTATTAATTTTACTATATATACACAGTATACCTAATGGAAAGCGCTACGATGATTCATGCAACACTATATACGCTTCATTGTTAATTGTGTTGCATAACCAAAAGTATTGTGTGTTGCATAAAAGTCTGACGAATGACCAAAAGTATTGTGTGATGCATAAAAGTGAGACGATGAACCAAAAAAAAAGTAATCAACGCGCCTAAAGAAGTTTTCACTTCAAAATGAACTAAAATGACACACAAGTACACACAAACGATTCAAAATTCAAACTTAAACTGTCACTATGGACAGTATTGACACTTGAAGAATCAATGATCGTAATCGTATCACAAATTTCCAACGATAGGCAATATCGCGTTCGATTAATAATCGATCTATACAACTCAACACTTTTATTGCGCATTTAGCAGACGATTTCTAATCGATTCATAATCGATATAAGGTCTGCTGAATGCGATCTCTTATTTTATGATTTAGTAGTATATTAAAATAAAATAAATAAAATATTAAGTGAAAATAAAAACAATTCATAACACGGCTCTGATAACATTTTCAATTTCTATCGATTCATTTTAGAATGCGTCTCATATTCACAATTGAACGCGTTCAGACTTTAATAATAAAATTATTCTAAAATACTACTTCCAACTTTCAAGCTACGTGGACAAATCATTCAGAATTGTTAATGCTGATCTTACAAATTCTATTAACTCTTGTTATTCAATCATACTAATTCAATGCAATCGAAGCATTTTTCCATTTTTTCAATAATTGGGAAAAGAGAAAATAAGTAATAAAAAGAGTAAAAGTGATGAATTGAATTTGAATCGTTGGAAAGATTTAAATATGAAGAAAATCGGAGAAGAGTTTGAAACCTGGAACTCTTGAATATTATTATTTTACTTTAGGGCGTCTTGAAAGTATAAACAAATTATTTAAATATAAAATCAAATCCTACAATTTGACATAAATAGTGTGTCACTTTAAATAGTGCGTCACTATACCATATCTATTTACAAAATCATTTGTTTGTTCCCTTAATATTGAGTTCCTCATTTTCATTGTGACTTAAATTCGAATGTGGGATATTATTTTTCTCCGTATTAGGTATGTAATTTAAAATAAATCTGAAGACAACGATGACATCCTTAACACCTTCGAACGTCGCAGAATTAAATGGTAAGTAGAATTGATCTTGCATTACTTCTTTAAAATGTTGACGTTTTAATGACGTTTTGCCGCGAATATAAAAAACGATTTTTGGGAATATAAGTACAAGAAAAACCTTATGGTGAAGTTTTAAAACATTAAAACAGGTTTATATAAAAATACACCACGTCGTTTGAATAATTTATTGTTTTCAGTAGTAAAAGATACCACTAGAGATCAAATTATTTCCTCGTCTTCGACTCGGGATCATTTTCAAAATATTCATGAGCTCGAAAAAATTTCCGGATTTAATTTGACCTTGTGTGGTATTCGGTAAGAAAATTCCACACCAAATTGTGTTTGAAAATCAAATATTTAAAAAATTTTTTTCGATTTCCAACAACGTCAATTTTTGACGTTTGAGGCTTGGTCGACTTGATTATTTAGTTACCATGGCAACCCTTACCCTAACCTAAAAAGTATTTCAGTTTTGAAGCTGTCAAGCGGCAGGATGTAAAAAAATGTCTTGGTATCAATTTAGACCTTTAAATTGTTGATTTCTACTCGTTGTAGTTGTACGAAAATGCCGTTTCAAGACACAAAACAGTATAGTCTTTAATTTTACATAAGTTTTGAGTAACTACAAGTGGTAGAAAATTGCTTTTTTTGCAAATGAAAACCAGACTGTCAAAAAAATATTCTGAACGTCAAAAAAATTTCCAGTATAATTCGCTGTTAAGTAACCAAGAGGAAAAAATTTCCATTACAGTTCATCCGTTGCCATGGTAATCTGTCAAAAAACACGTTTTGATTAGTTAAAAATTACAGATGTGGAATTTTCTTTAAAATTTGTATATATTTTAGGTTGTGGCCAAACGAGCTTAAATATTGTGAGTTGCGAGCTGCGTTTTTTGAGTCGCGTAATTTATTTTCGTCTAAAAGACGGACTCATTTTAATCCAGTTTCTTTTAAGCATTTGTACTGGTAATACAGATACTAGATGTGATTTTATATCCATCTAACCTAATTTACCTTTATCCTACTAACTCAAAACTTGGTACATTGTGTAAACCTGCAGTGGAAAATTGTAAGGATCATTATCGTTATCAAATAATGATATTGATTACCAAAAATACAAAAAATTAAAATTGATTTTTCTCGAAAACGGTGCATAATTCAAACAGATGCACATGTTTTTTGGGAAATACCTTATAGTTTTTGAATTTAAAGTGAAATTTGTTTGAAGACTGATACTTAAAATTTAACCGTATATTGACACGTTGCCCCTTCCACGTTAAACGCTTCATTCATTCATATATTTGGGTTGTGCTCATCAGCCCAGGCACTTCAACTGAATCTTTGTACCATTTCCTATGTTATCTACTTCCATTCCAGAAGCTTCGTGTCTTCTATAAAGGCCACTAGTTTGACTGGAGGGATTTTCAGTAGTTGTATTAATTCCTCTCCAAAGTGCTTCCGTCTAAGTTCTTGTAAGTTCTCGCAGAAGCAGAGTATGTGAGTAGGTGTTTCATCATCAAGTTCACATAGGTAAACTAACTTTGCCCATATTGTACAGATGTTTCCTCAAGGTGCAGTGTACAGTCACCAGGTCGGTAACCCAGTTTCAGTAGCCTTGTTGAGAGTTCCTTGTCTACCTTGTTCAGTAAACTGTTTGTATGAAGGTGCCCTTGTGTCACCCTCCATTTGAATTGGTGTTCCCTATATAGCCAGTTCCCGATTTCCCCTCTTATGCAATCTTTTGTGATTCCACAAAACGGTTCCGGACCTATGAAGTCTCCTTTAGAGCCTTCTTTAGCTAACTGGTCCGCCATTTCATTACCTGCAATCCCCTCATGTGCCGGCACCCATATTAGAGACACTTTGTTGTCTCTTGCCACCCTGTTGAGGGATTCTTTGCAGTTTTTCACCAGTCTAGATCTAGTTGTTGGATTACTGATAGCCTTGAGCAGAGCCTGGTTGTCAGTTAATTATTTCAATTTTTTGTCCGGTATATCCTCTTCTGATGTTTTCATCAATACAGGCTATAGCGGCAATCGTCTCTGCTTGAAACACAGTCGTATGCAGACCAAGGCTAAAGAACATTCTCTTTCTAGGTCCTTTTGTACCAGTCCCAGTGCCATGGTTTGTTTTTGAGCCATCGGTGAACCAGATGATTTCTCCAGAATTACCTGGGTCCATTACCTGTTCCTAGATGGGATGATAATATTCACTCGCTCAGTGAATATATTCTCTGATGTCATGCTATCAAAACTCATGTGAAATATGGATTCGTCTAGTAATGTCCCAGTTGTATCAGTGTGTCCTTCTCGAACATTGTTCGGGGACCATAAGTCTCCCGATTTCAGCCTAAGAATTGCCATCATTGCCTCCGCCCTTATAAAAAGATCTAGAGGAGGAAGTCCAATAAGGGCTTCCATTGATGCCGTCCCCGTGCTGTTCATTGCCCCGGTAATACCAAGAAGGGCTTGTCTTTGGATTGCAGTTAACATATTAACTGCAGAGGACACTTCTGTCCTCCTCCACCAGACTATCGTTCCATAGGTGATCGTTGGCCTTATCACAGTAATTTAAAGCCAGTGAACCACCTTAGATCGTATTCCCCAGGTTTTTCCCATAACTCTTCTGCATTGCCAGAAAAGCCTAGTCGCCCTGGTAGTAATTTTTTCCAGGTGTGCCTTCCAATTCAGTTTGGAATCAAGGGTCACTCCCAGATATTTAACTTCTTTGGATATCTCCGAACAACAGTACTCTACCCTGCGGGAGAACTCTTCTTGTAAGTACATTTGTAAGACTTTTTCCATGGGTTTCACCATGAATGATGTCAGACTGATTGAGCGGTAGGATTTAACCTGGGTGTACGTTTCTTTTCCTGGTTTAGGAATAAACACCACCCTTGACTCTCTCCATGCAATTGGTATATACCCTAGAGCATGACTGCTTCGAAATATCAGAACTGAAGGACCCATTATGATGTCTAGTCCCTTTGCAGATGCTTGGGGAATATGCCATCTGGTCCTGGAGTTTTGTAGGGGTCAAATGAGTATGATGATAAGATGGGGTCTGAATATCTTATTCGTGAGTTCCCAGAACCAAGTTAGTTAGAACTATCCCTTTTGGGAATCCTATTGATTCTGACGCTATCATGGACACCTTGCATGTCCTCACAGAATTCTCTCGAGGACTTCTCCTTGGATTCTTTTATTTTTGTATTATATTCACCTAGTTTAGCTTTATACGCTTCCCAGTTACCCGTTTTTTTTGCTTTATTGAAAAAGCATCTTGTTTCTTTCCTTAGCGATGTCAGCTCTTTATTCCTCCAGATGGCTTGTCTAAAAGAGCGACTCTCCTTTATCGGACAGTTGTTATGATAAGAGGTCAGTGTACACTGCTGCAGCCATGCGGCTGCTCCCTCTAAATCCTCAGCAGTTTTTGGTCTGCCTAGGTGTGAACGGATTTTAAACGTTAAATGCTTGTGCTGGCAATTAAAAACCTGGGGTTGTAGTGAACAATTTATCACTGCAGAGTTATACAATGTACCAAGTTTGAAGGTTGAAGTTTGTAGGTAGCGATTTTTTAAAGATATTCTTGAAAAACTGACTTAACAGCGTCATCTGTCAGCTTAACCAAAGAATACAAAAAAAAATTTTCTTTCCAAAATTATAATTTTTGGTAGTTTCAATATTTTTTGGGATACCATTTTACTCCTTAGCATCATATTTTGAGCAAAAGCGTACTTTTTCAGACATGAGATGTACGAAATATTGTTTTTAAACATGAACCTAAATTAAAATGAATTTTGAAAAAAACTTTAACGATTTGTTTTCGAAAGAATTAGTGATTACTCCATACAGTAGAAGCTATATAAGTTATATAATAGTTACAAATGAAAAATAAATAGCTAATGTTACTTTACCATTTTTTAGCGACCGATGAAATTCCCCAATTCAAAATAGAAACAATTAATCTCGATGGAGATATGCTATCATCTAGTCTACCCCAACTAGAAATGGTAAGATCAATTATTCACTGACCTACACGATTTTTGTAACACAATTCAAACAATTATTTTTATAATGCTAATACCTTCCAAATATTAGAAAAAAATATTCATAAAACTCTAATACGTATAGTGTTTCTATGCTTAATGTAATGACCCATATTTTTAATCCCATTGAAGGCAAATGCCGCCCATTGGCGTGCATATAAATTTTCTATAAATTCGAATATTGTGAAATAATGTTTTTAATTCAAATTAATATAGCAGATTAAAATTAGCATGCATACAAAACCCATAAAATTTGTAATATAATTTTCTGTAAATAATGCTCATTTAGCCAGACAATCTGAAAAAATTGTGTGCCCAGCAAGATCCACGGGGAGGTATGAGCTATTCTTACCAAGAAAAAGGATTGGGTCGGGCATGTTAGTAGGAATATGAAGTTAGTTTTTTTTGTTTTAATTTTTTTGGTTTTTTATTGGCTTTGGAAAATACGGTATCTATTATAAATACGTTGAGAAACAAAAAACGCGTTTTAAATATACCTACAAGGAAAATTTATTTAAAAAAATTTAATAACTGGAATAGTCAGAATATTCTGAAGTAGAATCGTTTTCAAGTTGGATAACTACTGGTGCTGGAGCCAGGCAATTTTGCCATAATTGTCATTAAGTATTTGCCGAATATGATCAAGGACGACTGCGCTTAAAGTTGGCGACTGATTATATTTCCGTAAACGACTTCTTACAGTACCCCAAACCATTTCGATTTGATTAAAGATACAATAGTATATAGGTAATCGCAAAATGGTATGACCTGACCTACTGCAAATATTATCGATTTTGAAACCACACGTTGAACAATTTGTATATTTATATTTTAGTTCCTTTGTATATTCATTCGAAATTCCTACCAGCGCGCCACTGCCTCCCAAATAATTCTACCTTAGTACAAACTCGCGCTTTGTTTTCTTTCCCTGGCGTCTGACCGACGCTTTGCAATATTTACTATTATTCTTCGGCAGTTGAAGGCACACTTCGCGCCTAAATGCATTATCTCTTATCTCCCTGACTCTGAGCTAGTCGAGTCGATGTTGAGTTTCCAACTGAGACCTACCACTCCTTTACCGGTATAAAACCGATATTTTCAGACCAATTGGGTCAAGTTTCATAGTAATTAATTTACTTCCGTTGCTTCCTGCATAATAAGTGCATTTTTCTGTATAGTGATTCAACCCGAAGCAACGTTATATTTAGGTGAATAGTGCTTTAAAAACCACAAAGCAAAGGGTAAGATCGTTCTAATAATTACTATTTATACTGAAAGGCTTGTCTATATTCATCGTTCCATCTATATGTATTTTCGACTTCAAAGTTTATTGAATTGTTAACGAAATACAGTTATTATTTATGCGAAAGAACCAGCCTCCTATAGAATTCCAGTCTACTAAATCGAAGGCATCCTATTTTTTACGACAGCATAAAATTTGTTGTCATTTCAACTGATGTGGCATCAACGGCCATATCAATCAATGACATATTCTTTTTGGAAGTTCCTACTTTTTATTATTTTAATCAATTCTTTTTTTACCGGAATCTTTTCAGGAATATTAATGTTTTTCATTCCACTTTTCAATATGTTCTTTAGATCCTTTTTTGTTTGCAGGTAGTAAATTTTATGAGAGGTTATTGAATTGGCCTGTATTTTTAAGCAGGAAGATTTCATAAAAGGGTTATTTATTCTCTTATTTAGTTTACATTTGAGTTTTAAAGTGAATGGTTCTGTGCAGTTAAGAAATTTTTTTTAACGACGAATATGGCAAGTCATACGCGCCGCAGTTGCAAAATTTCTCCTGACAAGTTTTGTTATATTTGTGGAGAATTTATGGTGAAGTCACAATCCAGACCATTTTCTGAAAATGTGAAAAATGCTTATTTTATGTATTTTGGTGTTGTAATCGGAGATCAAGTCAAACAGTGGGCTCCCCATGTGTGCTGTGTCATTGGTTCAGTTGATGAAAAGGAAGAGAAGCAGTATGCCTTTTGCAGTTCCAATGGTATGGCGAGAACCCACCAACCATTTTGATGATTGCTATTTTTGTATGACAAAGACTGAAGGTTATTCCAAAAAAGAAGAGCGTAAGATCGAATATCCAAATTTGCAGTCTGCTCTAAAAACTCTTCCTCACAATGCAGATTTACCAGTACCGACGGCGCCTTTGGATTGGTAAGATATTGTTTTGGGAAATAATGGAGATAATAACGGTTCTTCAGGAAGCTCCGAGGAACAGTGTAGGTACCGACCCCACATTCACGCCTGGTTGCAGTTCCGGCTAGCCACATTTGATTGTTCAAAAAGAGTTAAATGATTTATTACGTGATTTGGGGTTGTCAAAGTAACATTCAGAACTTTTTGGCTCCCATTTTATGGAGTGGAACTTACTTGCCTTGCCAAAGAAACGAAAATTACAACTTTTAGAAAAAGGAGTGCAAGGATTCTCCTTGTGAATGGCGCTTGTTCATTGACTCATCGAAATATAGTTTAAAAGCCGTGTTATTACATAATGGATATTTAAAACCATCTATACTAGTTGCCCATTCAGTGACAATGAAAGAAACCTACGAAAATATGCGTCTCCTTTTAGATAAAATAAACTACAACCGCCACAACCGCCACAAGTGGCTGATATGTGGTGATTTAAAAGTTATCGCATTTTAGTGAGACTTCATGGATGGAGGCTTACCACATATTGCTGTTTTCTTTGTTTGTGGGACAGTGCAGTGAATGAACACTATTTGAGGCAAATTTGGCCGGAAAGGTCAGAATTTCAACCGGGATGAATAAAGAGGGTGGAGGATTTAAATACGTAAGATAAATCTTTCCCCAGTTAAGTGACGCCAAGTTAAAGGAGAGTATTTTTATTGGGCCACAAATTAGAAAGTTGCTGAGGGGATTTTTGGGCAACAATATTGATGCAAACTACGAACAGTTAGTTAATGAAATTTTAGATTCCTATAAATCACTTGGCTAGATAGGGAACACCAATTCAATTGGAGGGTGACACAAGGGAACCTTCATACAAAGAGTTTACTGAACAAGATAGACAAGGAACTCTCAACTAGGCTACTAAAACTGGGTGAGAGACATTTGAAGACCTACCTACCTGGTGACTGGGCACTGCACCTTGAGAAAACATCTGTCCAATATGGGCAAAGTTAGTGAACCTATGTGCAGAAAATGTGAACTTGAGGATGAAACACATACTCACATACTCTGCGAGAACTTACTAGAACTTGACGGAAGCACTTTGGCGAGGAATTAATACAACCATCACAACTATTGAAAATCCCTCCAGTCAAACTAGTGGCCTTTATAGAAGACACGAAGCTTCTGGAATGGAAGTAGATAACATGGGAAATGGTACAAAGATTCAGTTCAAGTGCCTGGGCTGATGAGCATAACCCAAATATATTAATGAATGAAATGGCTTGGCTGCTGAATGTCATTAAAAATTCATTTTCTCCATTTCCATTTATCATTTTTTCCTGAGAATTTGGGAGCTGTCAGCGACGAGCAGGGTGAAAGGTTCCACCAATATATCAGAACAATGGAAATTCGGTACCAAGGGCGATGGGAACCAGCCATGATGTGTGATTATTGCTGGTTTTTGAAGAGGGAAGGAAAGGAAAAAATAAAATGTTTTACTAATAAATATTTTTGATTTGTTATATGTCAGTTTATTATCAATTATACAAATATAGTCGATACACAGTTTTAAAAAACCTATAAAGTCATTTTTTAAATAAATATTAAAGGTAACTGTTCTCTATGTGGTTTTTTTAATGTAACAAAAAAACCTTACGCGTTTCAGCTTTTTCTGGCCATTTTCGTATTTAGATAGGTTCATTCTACTAGCTAAACATCATTTTGTTTATTGCTACGTTTCAAAAATGTATACTTTTTTCCGCCATGTTTTTTAGTCAGTTTCCAATATGAATGAACGTTTCTCCTATTTGTTGCATGATTGTACTTCAGGAAAAAACTGAACAAGTGCGAGTTGAATTCGCGTCGAGAGAGTTCTACCATGGTTTTTGAAATATGTTCAAAATATCCTCATATATTCGATTAAGATGAAATATTAATAAATGTAAGTTTTTTTTATTCTAATTTATAGACTATTAGTCCCAAATTGAAGTCGCCCCGGGATCGCTCAGATACCAATGAAAAAATATCGAAATATTCAGCTAGAAAAGGCTCAGCATCTCCAATAAAAAGGGAATTGATACCTCGCATCAAATCCGCGGTATGTAAACCAACAGCGTCCTCAAGTATACCACTACCCGTTACTAAACCATCCAAACCGAGTAATCCTATCAAAGTGCCCAGTCATGTCGCAAAGTCCAGTAGTAGCAGACTGTGTAGACCAGACTCGAGTTTTCCAAAAGGAGCTGGCCAAAGCATGAACAAACACACTCTCGAAATTCAATTTTTGAATAAAAAGAAAAGACTTACGTCGCTACAAAATGAGTTATTCGAAAGACAAAAGCCCGTGCTGGATCTTTATCAAAGTCTCCTACAAATAAAGAAAAAACTGGAGGAATTAGGAAAGAACGTATGCTTGGAAGAAGTTAAATTGATTCCTGCTTCAGGTAAATATTGTTTGTTTCACAAAAAGTACATAAAAAATGCTTTATTGTTATAGAAATATAAAAATTTCACAGACAACTAAAATAGTGAAAAATCTTTTTAGTAGATTTTCGGAAACTTAACTATTTTTTTCTCTACATTCAAGATGAGATTTAGATCATTTCAAAGAGATACCTCGGATGCCATAAAATTATAGTTTTTTGTATTTAAAACTCAAATGCCTTCGCAAAAATTTTTCCGTGAATTTCCCATTGGGGACAATCCCGCAAAGCCTTGCATCCATATGCCTTCATTATTTAAACTGCAGATCAAGTCATCCACAATTAGATCCGTTATGCTCAAGCATGGATCGTATTCATCTACATTAGGCCAGAAAAATAAAATTTAACCTCGCACTAAATTTCCGATCCAATTTTTTTTTTCTATAAGGTTTAGGAAATCACATAGAATGAGTCACAAAATGCTGACTGATTCTGGTGGAGCTTAAGGCGCAATCTTGAAAAAACGTTTTTGGCCGATATCTCGGAAACTATGCACTTCAGGGCAAAAGTCATAGAAATCATTATTGTAGAGAAATTTTGCACCTTTTGTTTCCTGCGAACTTTTTTGGTAAAACTTCAATTTCTTCCTATCCTTTGTTTTTCCTTCCACTGCCTTATTCCTATGCTATTGAGGTCGCTTATAACCTCCTGTAACCACGTTGTTTTGGGTCTTCCTCTCTTTCGCTTATCACAAGGTTTCCATTCAATCATTGCATATATTGTTGACTTTGTACCTGCCCTCCATATGTGTCCCAACCATTTTATTCTCTGTTCCTTAATTTTTTGTACTATATCTTTTCCTATTTCAAGTGCTAATTCTATGTTTGTTCGTTTTTTTATAATCATCTCCTACTTTTTTCGGTCCTAATATCTTACGCTCTTGTATTCTCAAATCTTCCTGATGTTTTTTGGACATTGTTAAAGTTTCTGATCAGGTCTTATAATTGTTTTGTATATCCTTGTTTTCGTCTTCTTACTTATTAGTTTACTTCTTAACAGTTTTTTATTGGTATGGAATGCTCTATTTGTTGCTGCTATTCTTTCTTTTATTTCGGATTCTTTGTCTCCGTCATTAGATATTGTTATTCCCAAGTATTTTATTTTATCTACCTCTTGAAACGAATAGTCTCCAATCCTGATATGCC
The DNA here is from genome assembly GCA_947563755.1 of Lochmaea crataegi. Taxonomy (NCBI): domain Eukaryota; kingdom Metazoa; phylum Arthropoda; class Insecta; order Coleoptera; family Chrysomelidae; genus Lochmaea; species Lochmaea crataegi. The sequence continues at coordinate 17,465,328 of OX387428.1, forward strand.
TGTACTCACACTTCTTTTTGAATCTCAATAGCTTGGTTTTATCCGCATTTATTTTAAGACCAATTTTTTTCCCTTCTTCCACTATTTCTTGTAGCATTTCTTCCATAATTTTTCTATTTTTTGTTACTAGTGCAACATCATCAGCGTATGCTATTAGTTGACCTCCCTTTATTCTCAACTTTCCTTTACTTATCTTTTTTAATTCGTAATCTAAGGCCAAATTGAATAGCATCGCCGACTTGACTCCTTTGTTATATTCAAATTTTCTTGTTGTTTCTTTCTGGGTTTTTATCTCCGCTACTGTTTTTGCCAGTGTCATTCATATCAATCTTCTCATCTTGTCGCATACCCCAGTTCTTTTGATGACTTTATTAATTGATTTCTCCGCATTGAATCAAATGCTTGCTGGAAGTCTATAAATAGCATTTCAAAATCAATATTGGATTGGTTGGATTTTTTTTGATCTGTTTCAGTGTATGTATATCATCTGTCGTAGATCTTCCTTTCATAAACCCACATTAGTATTCTCCTGCTATCCCAACTGTCTTTTGTAATCTCCTTTGTATAATTGTTGATGTTATCTTATAAACTGTGTTAAGTAAAGTAATTTTTGCATATTTGTTGGTCACCCTTTTTATGTATTGTTATTATTTGACCCATATTCCATGCCTCTGGCATTCATTCATCTTCCCATATTTTACTTATTATTTGATATATTTTTTCTATCAGCTCGACTCCTCCATATTTAATAAGTTTTATATTAACTCCATCACTACCTGGTGCCATTCTATTTTTACATTTATTGATTATATCTGTTATTTCTTCTGTTGTTGGCTTCTAGATTATTTCCTCGTCACTTTTTCTATTTCTATTTCTTCCGTATCTGCCGTTTCTGTTAATAGCTTTTTGAAATGCTGCATCCATATTTCATTATATTCTACTTCTTCTTCTATTATTTTACTATTGTATGTTTTAGTTTGGTTATCTATTTTACGATAAAATACTTTGGTGTTTTTATTAAAGCTTTCTTTTTCTATTTCGCTGATGAAATTTCCAATTGCCGTATTCTTAGCTATTTTCAATATTTTTTTGTTTCTTTTCTTAGTTTTTCGTACTCCACGCTATCTTCAGGACTGTTGGTTCTAACATATTTTATCCAAGCATATTTCTTCTTTTCCACCATCTTTTTACATTTCTTATCAAACCATTTCTTTTGTGTTGTATTTTCTACAAAACCTATTTTTTCTTTTGCTACATCGTTTATACATGTTTCAATAATTTTCCATCCTGACTGTATTTCTGTAACTTCTGCTGGTATTTCTCTAATTTACTTCAATCTCGGTCGATAACTCTTAAAATATTTGATTAATCAATAAAATGCATTTATCCATTTTTAAGGATCAATTTATTTTCTACAACTTCATACTTTTTGAGCTTTAGGACGTTCAATGTTGGACTACCGGGCGTAAGGTCGAAAATTTCGAGGTTTGCAAATATATACAGATATAAACACAAACGGAACATGGGGATTTTATGTATTGTCCGATGTAAATAGTACACCAACAAAACATTTCTATAAGTTCACTTCAATGAATATCAAGTATTGATCTGGACAGCTGGATTCCGAACCAATGTAACAAACCCCGCCCATTCTCCTTCCAAAATTTGTTAGTTATGTGCGAACTGCACGGGTAGTAAACGTCGCTACATATTGAAACAATATGCTTACGTTTTATGTTGTTAAAATCGAAAATTAATTGTTAAATTCTCTTTAACAATTAATGCCATATCGGCTGAGAACACCGAAGTCCGTGAAAGCGTGCATGAAATCCCGAGAACAAGAGCTCCGTACAAGATCCAACTGACCCAGGAGTTTAAAGTTAATAATTATAAACAACGCCGTTTGTTCGCTGTCTGGGCGATTTAAAATAGAAATAACCAGTGTATCGATGGATATGATGATTTCATATTAACTGGACAAAGTTCATATTACACATATTCTTTCAATTTTCAGGAATACTTGCTACTCAAGAAGGTCAAGATGGCGCCGGAGAAAGTATACCAAACGAAGTAATCCTTGGAATGCAGACATCGATCGAAAATATCCCCAAGACATTGATGGACATATGCAAGAACCTTCTATCTAGAAGGAACGTGATTGTCGATCTTTTGGATAGTACCGTCAAGTCGGAAGTGAACGTCGACGGTTTAGCGGAACAAATAGAAACGTTGAAAATCGAAGGAGCTCAACTGAAAAACGATTTGGATATCGTCATTAATAAGCATCAGTCCGAAATTAAAGAAATTGTGAAAAACTGGCAAATATTAGTTAACGAAAAGAAAGGCTTAGGTTCGAACGAAAAAGTCGAGGAGCTGGAAGAAAAACTCAAGGCGCAGGAAAAGATCGTTATGGAAGCTAATCAGGTTTATTTTTTTATTAAATTGACTTGATAATGTATTGAATTTATTTGATCAATAATTGAACTTCCAATTATATTTTTTAGATGATACATGATTTGCAAAAAAAACTCGAAGACAAACGCTCCGGCCACGATAAACATGTCGGTGAGCTCAATGATGTTATCCATGGATTAAGAGACCAAGTACAGGTATTGGTTTGAATATAATAAACAATTCATTAGAATTTATATCAAAATAAGGATATTTAATTGAACCTTCATGCAATTGGCACCTCATTAATTATTTTTTACATCAGAAAAAGAGAACATATCATTTGGTATGAGTTTATTTACGATAAAAAGCTTAGTTGCAACTCTGTAAAATATAATTTAATTTATAAAAGAATACCACAAGTTTTAATAATCTAGCCTATCATTAAAAATATTCAATTTTATAAATTTAAATATACACTCACCGGCAAAAAAACTCGACCGCCTAAATTTTGCTGTCCAAGAACTTTCGTAATTTTTCATCGATTTCAATTGTTTCTACGCCAAATTGTAGATAAATTCCTTGGTATAAAAACAAACCCCAGTAAAGTTTTCCAAAAATGTTGATAGCTTATTTATACAGGGTGAAAAAAAACATGTATTTGTAATCCAATTTCTTAACACCCTGTGGAACATTTCGGAAAATTTGTAGAGTTTACGCTCAGTTTATTACAAATACCATCCTTTTCGCCATCATTCAGTTTTTGTTTCACTTTGATATCTTCATTTCTTTTGAATATTCACGTTAAAGTTTGTATAGTGAAGCAAAGTTATATTTAAGTAAATAGTGCTTTGAAAACCACAAAGGAAAGAGTAAGATCGTTCTAATAATTACTATTTCATACTGAAATGCTTGTCTATATTCATCGTTCCATCTGTATGTATTTTCGACGTTAAAGTTTATCAAAGTTTACTGAATTGTTAACGAAATACAGTTATTATTTATGCGAAAGAACCAGCCTCCTATAAAATTCCAGTCCACTAAATTGAATGCATCCTATTTTTTACGACAGCATAAAATTTGTTGTCATTTCAACTGATGTGGCATCAACGGTCGCATCACTTATCGAAGATGTGACCAGCTCTTGGCTGAATTTTTCGAATTGATCTAACAACGTCTTGAAGTTTTGCCAACCTGTAAGCTGTAAATTGCCCTGGCCGTGAATTGTATGTACGGCTGCTGGTAAATTTATATTTAGTTTGATAAGCAGGAAAGTAACTAAAAATGACGTCATCGTCGTTTTATCGTAAATAAACCATACGTGGTCTGGACAATGGGTGCTTGACTCATTATTAGTTTTTGATGTAAATGATTGTAACATTTCAATTAACTTTGTAGAAATTAGTATGCGATATCGAGGCCGAAAAAAAGAATGTTAATGATTACAGAATAAGAAATAATACTCATGCCCAAGCTTTGAAAAGTTTAAGAAATAAAATTGCGGACATGGAAAGTGATAAGAAAAACACTGATATTCTCAATACGGACCTTAACAAAAAAGTCAAGTAAGTAACACTAGTCATTTTTTGATTTTGATTTTAATATAGAATTTAATAAAGGGTTTGATTAGGCATTATGGTAAATCCCCGTTTATCAAAGTAGTCCGTCAGCTGTTAAACATTGAAATGTTTGATGGGGTGGCTAATCGACCTATTCCACTGCGACCTTTTCAGATCTGTTGTGGTCCTCAGAACCTTGATTACATCCTCCATCCCGACTCTTTTCATGTAGCCAATCAGTCTCGAGACTGAACCTTTCGCAGTGGTATTTGATGTGCTCCGCAGTTTCTCTTCTAGAATCTGCACATCCTTTTGGATGTTGTGTTGTCTACACCTCTTCTATTTCATGCTCTTTTGACAGCCTCATGTGGAATATTGTCAGAAGTTCCTTTTCTATATCCAAAAATGCCATACTACAGTTTCTTGGTTGTCTAAAGCACCTCGGATATCCTCCGTCAGTTGTACCAGTGCAGTGGAGAGGTAGTCTGTATAAGATTTTCGTTCTAATATAGTTGTCAATAGATTTTTCCATCATTTTAAGCACAAACGTTGCTAGACTAATTGGTCTGAAGGATTAGGGGTGTGTTGTGTCCCTTATTACATCTTTTAGAATAAAGCCCTTCTCCATGGTTCTGGTATATAACCCAGTTCTAAGCTGCTTCGACTAATTCTAACCAAAAGTGATGGAATTTCGGCTTGTCCTTGCTGGAGGAATGCTGAGAAAATCCCATCTGCTCCCGGTGTCTTGTGAGGTAGAAAGGTGTTAATAGCCCATTTTAACCTTTCGTTGCCACAAATGTGTACTTTCTCTTGAAGGTCTGTTGTGATCTTTCAGAGAATAAGCTCCCTTATTCGGGCTACTACCAGGAAAATCAAGAGTCATACTCTTTCCACACCCTTTCCGTCTGGCTTCCTCAAAACCATATCTGTGCTGACCTTACTTTTCGCCATGACTTTGTATAGTCCTGCCGCAGCAAGTGTTGTGTTTACGTCTTCACATCATATCTTGAAGCTATTTTTGAAGCTTGCTTCTTATTGCACGACATAGGACTTTTGAGAAGGCTAGTGAACTCGTAAAACGTGTAACCGTTACGAAAAGTCCGTCAAGCAACAGTGTTGCCATATTTCTGAAAAGGCTAGTGAACTCGTGAAATGTGTAATGTTACGAAAAAGCGTTCGTCACGCGATAACTCATTCAAGCGACTGTGCGCAATCTCTCTTGCCGCACTGAGCTCGCACACCTGCAGGTGTGAAAAATTGTCAAAAATGGTCAAAAATTGTCAAAATTTTGAAAAAATGGTTAGATAATAATTGCCTAATATGTTAATATTTTTGAAAAATTGTCAAAAATTTTTAAATATTGTCAAAAATTTGGGAAAATGATCAAAAATAATCAAAAACTGTCAAAATTTTGAAAAAATTGTTAATAATTGCCAAATATTTTCAAATATTCTCAAAAAATGTTCAATAATTTCCAATTATTTTGAAAAATGTTCAAAAATGGTCAATAATTGTCAAAACCAATCAAAATCCGTCAAAAATGGTCCAAAAGGATCAGTAATTGTTAAAATTTTGAAAAATTGTCAAAATTTTGAAAAAATGGTCGATAATTGCCAAATATGTTAAAATTTTTGAAAAAATAGTCAAAAATGGTCAAAAATGGTCAAAAATGGTCAATAATTGTAAACATTTTTGAAAAATTGTCAAAACTTTTTAAATATGGTCGAAAATTGTCAAAATTGTCAAAAATGGTTAATAATTGCTAAGTAGTTTCAAAAATTGTCAAAAATTTAGAAAAATGGTCAATAATTGTCAAAAATTGTCAAAATTTTGAAAAAATGGTTAGATAATAATTGGCCTAATATGTTAATATTTTTGAAAAATTGTCAAAAATTTGGAAAAATTATCAAAAATAATCAAAACCTGTCAAAATTTGGAAAAAATGGTTAATAATTGCCAAATATTTTCAAAAATTCTCAAAAACTGTTCAATAATTTCCAAAAATTTTGAAAAATGTTTAAAATTTTTGAAAAATATTCAAAAATGGTCAATAATTGTCAAAACCAATCAAAATCCGTCAAAAATGGTCCAAAAGGATCAGTAATTGTTAAAATTTTGAAAAATTGTCAAAATTTTGAAAAAATGGTCGATAATTGCCAAATATGTTAAAATTTTTGAAAAAATAGTCAAAAATGGTCAATAATTGTCAAAATTCGTCAAAAACTGTCAAAAATAGTCAATAATTGTAAAAATTTTTAAAAAATTGTCAAAACTTTTTAAATATGGTCGAAAATTGTCAAAATTTTGAAAAAATGGTTAATAATTGCCAAGTAGTTTCAAAAATTCTCAAAAATTTAGAAAAATGGTCAATAATTGTCAAAAATTGTCAAAATTTTTCGATAAATTGTCAAAAATGGTCAAAAATTGTCAAAACTGTAAAAATGGTCAATAATTATAAAAAACTGTCAAAAATGGTCAATAATTATTAAAAATTTTTGAAAATTTGTCAAAAATGGTCAATAATTGTCAGAACCTGTCAAAAATGCTCAAAAATTGTCAATAATTGTTAAAATTTGGAAAAATGGTCTAAAATGGTCAACATTTTTGAAAAATTGTCAAAAATGATCAATAATTGTCAGAGACGGTCAATAATTGTCAAAATTCGTCAAAAATGGTCAAAATTTTTGAAAAATGGTGAAAAATTCACGAAAAATGGTCATTCTACTGTGCATAAGAAGAAAGCTTCTGTCGGCGGTCCGACGACCGCTCACCTTTTTTTCTAATTTCCTTGTAGTAGGTGTAGCTCACTTCGGTGTATCTCTGCCAGGCTCTGGTGAGTTTTGTTTTGTTAAAAAGGTCCCGGGTTTGAGCTCCTAATTCTGACACACATAGTCACTTTAACACTATAATCAATTTACAAACCTAAACATATTAGTGAAACGGACTCGTATGCAAAGTGGAAGTTTTGGTTAAGACAATACATTGGAACTACAGTCAATAATGTATGATATAGTCGAACGTCAATTAATAAAAAAATGGCAAGCTAATTTTCTGAATTTAAATATTGGAAGGATTCCCATTAAAAATAATTTCTACAAATTCCAAAGTAACTAAGAAACCTTCTGAATATTTTTTCATACGAATATGAATTCTTAAAATGATTTCCTTTACTGCAAAATTTACATCTACTTTGGGTCAAACATAAAATTCCATATTTTCATTTTAGACAATTGCAAGATCATCTGAAACACAAGGAATCTCAATGGGCCAAAGAGAAGGAAGATATGGCAAAGAACATGAAACACCAAGAAAATATGCTGCAGAAGTTGTCATCTGACAAATCTAGCTTTGAGACCAGGTGCTTGATTCAAATAACGCTCAGAGCTTTCTCCGAGCTGTTGATACCTCATCCGTTCATTTAACTCTTTCTTTTTCTCTTATAGTATACTTGTTTTTTTTTGTATACATTTTTTATACATACTTATTAATATTTTTTCATATTTGCTGGACTTTACCAGAGTATAATTACGTATGTGTGTATAATATTATGTAATTCGGAATTCCCTGTATTCGGAAAATATTTGTTTTCATCTGTTTTGTAAAAATGCACAATAAAAAATATGAAAATGAGGCAAATAACGTAAAATTCGGTTATTATACAGTGCATTTTTGGGATGACAAATCCTTACTGTGGGTGCCAGGACATACTGGAATAAGAAGAAATAAAATAGTAGATGAACTAGCAGAGAGATGAGCTGAAACCCTTGTGGGGTATCAGCACCAGTATAATATTGAAAGAAATAGGTGAAACCGAAAACATGAGTGCTGGAACAATTAAAGATGAACTTGGGAATGTACTATTAAGTAAAATCAAAGGAATGCATAAGCCTGATTGATCGCTTGAATTAGTGGAGAAGAAAGAATGTAGATGGAATGAAAGAAGAAACCTCCATTTGAGAATCCCAGAGCACAACACCTGGACAACTACTGGACAGAACAGGAAGACTAGTCTGAACTGAAGCCTGCAGATATTCTAAAATTAAATTCCTTTAAGGAATGATACTAAAGAAACTGATGATTTCTGAGAATTTCCTCAGGAACTGAGTAAACGAAGAGGACGCAACAGTGAATAATGACTACAAAGAGCAAAAATTTTATATAACATTTAAATGTAACGAAAACATTTTATTTTTCACGGAAAATGATCGTGGCCCGTTGTTCTTATACTACTAAAATGTAGAAATGAAATGCAGCATTTAATTTTCAGATTAAGCTGTAAATTTCTTAAATTCTTAGTTCGATTTGTGAATTTTTTGAAGCGGGTTCACTCAAATTTATATAAAACTAAACTTTTGGATATCTGAACTAAACTAATCGGTAATTTGAAGTTAAGGAATAGTATCTTGCCCGCCATGATGCAATAATTTGAAGTCCGGGCTTCACTACTCCATAGTTTGAAGCTTTTATCGTACACAGACCTGCCCTTTGTTTGTTTTCATTGAAAATTTATTGTAACGAATTTTTATAAAACTCTTGTTCTCTTGATTTTTTTTCTCTCCCCCTACTGGTTATTTAAACTCTTGTTATCTTGTCTTCTCGGTAATTTGAAGTTTTTGCCTGGTCCCTTAAGTATTGAATTATCGAGGTTCGACTGTATGTATCTCTGAATTTTAACCCAAAATTATGAAAATTTTGATACTTCATTCATAATTATAACACACTTCAATAACCCTTTAGAATAACCTCTTTAGTTAAAATAAGATGCTCAAAATGTTTACCATTGACTTCTTAGCAGCAAAAAATTCTTGAAAGAATCTCTTCCCCAACGCGTCCAAGAATCTCTGCAGAAATCGATCACGAATCCTTTATTTCGGATCTTGTCAAATTGGTGCCATGTAAACTTTTAATCCAAGATAACCCCACATAAATAAATCTAGTAGTTCAAATCAGGAGAACCTACCTACCAGGATAATTATTATTTAAGTATCATCTTAATGGTATATAATGGTTTGGACGAGCACCATCTTGCTGGAAAATTATTTCCAAGTCACGGACTTCGTCAGGATCATCCTCAAGTATTTTAAGCTCAATAGCATACTTTTCCAGTTAAATTCCTGTTCAAAAACACAGTTCCAACAATGTAGTTTCCAGGATTCCCTACCCACACATTTCCTTTTTTAGATAACTGAGTATGGCTTTTCCGAAAAATGTGGGGATTTGTGTCACCCCAGTAACGCATGTTCTGGATGTTCGCATGTATGGAAAAAAGTATACTCCTCATTAAAACACACTTTTTATGATAATTGAGTTCTTGATATGCTTTCTGTAAACTGGATTATTTTTTGTCAGCTGGTGAAGTATTTACATTTTGTAGTGGTTGAATTTATGTTGAATAGATGAGGCTTTTACTTGAGGAAGATCTATACTAAATGATGAAATAAAACAATTTAATTTGTTTAAATTTTGCATGTAGAACCCAAATCCTTTAAATTAAATCTTTTAGAAGCCCCCGAGATTAACAAAAACAAATATTCAGGTAATCTGCTTAACGACCAATCATTCCCCCTTATTAAACCTATTTACCTAGAAGATGTGATGGTTGTGAATAAATTTTCCAGGTGAACTTTTTCAATACCTTTGTAATATTCGTAGAATTCCGTATTTAGGCACTATATAAATTAAGAGTTTGTCGTTGTATCTTCACTAGTTTGAAAAAGCTACTGTGTAGCGAAACGCGTCACTAATTTAAATTGAAGATTTAAACAAATTAAATTGTTTTATTTCATCATTTGAATTTATGTACTTTAGTTCAGTTACTCAAAAGTTTGGTAAAGTTTTATGGTTCACACAATCACTTGGTGAGAAAGGGAAGACTTTAGATGCACACTCTATTCAGATCTGGCCACTTTTTACCGACCATAGGAGAACGGTATTATCACCTCTACATTTTCGTAACAAATAAACGCATAGCCGATCGCTGGACCAATTTATTCCCTTCGTGTCTTTTTGTTCACGTAGATGGCAGCGTGTTATATCGACACAGCGATGTCTCTGCATTTAAAATTCTATGGTCGGTAAAAAGTGGTCAGATCTGTATAAATAGCTTTTGTATCTCAAAAATTGAATCAGTATATTTACGAATAGATCAAAGGAAGATGATAAAGCAGAGATATTAACATTTCTGTAGCGGATCATACTTTCTAGGTTATTTATTAACTTTTTAGCTGTCCCATCGAACACAATATGGTGGATACAGGTAACAATCCACTTATTTTTTGTTCGAACTTGGGAATTGATGTGATATAATAACACATTTTAGATTGCAAGATATAGAAGGGGAACGTACCGTGTGCGAAGAAAGTCTTACGTCTGAACTGGAAAATCTCCAGGTGGAATTAAATTCCGTAAAACAGGAACTTATTCAAGTGTATGCAGAAAGGGACGAGGCACGAGAAAAATGTTCGGGAATGGAAGAACTAGTGACTAAAATGGGATTAGACAGTAAAGCAAATATGGAAATGATCAGAAGCAGCATACATTGGGGAGAAAGTGAGTAAAATAACATTCAAACAATTATAAACTTGAATTTTCATTGTTCCTGTGAGAAACCAAAACACACGTTAAATATATTTGTGATATTAATAAAAGCGAAAAGGAAATTAGGAATTCATAAATCCGATTACCTAACTTTAGGAAATGGTTGGAGAAATCGAGCATTAATCAATTAACTCTTGGGGCTTTTTCCTCTTCAGTTTTCTCATCGGGTTGTTGTTGCCGAGGAGCTGCAAGGTCTCAGCATTCATGTAGTTCAAGAGCGTTTCTTCGTGATGTATCGCAAACTTGGAAATTGTCTGACTAACAGTGTCTACCTCGAAGTCCCGATGGTCACTATTTCGGCAATACCAAGATGCACTGACTGAACTCCTTTATTTTGTCTCTGGCACAAATGTTCTTGTTTTTATATTTTTTGTTGTCCAAAATTACTGATACGTACTCATTAATTATTGTTCTAGATTTTTCGATATCCACTGCAAAGGTTGATGAATATTCGGAGAGTATGGTCCAAAATATCATTATTCAGGAATACAAAGATAAATTAAAAAAATTAGAAGAGGAAAACATGTTGCATAAAGAAGCATTGGTAATAGCGGTAAGCTGAAGGATTTTTATAAATCAAAAAGCTTGAAAAATATTTCTTGTTAGTTCACTCTTAATAAGAATCAGTAATTGCCCTTGGTAGAAGTGCAGAGCAGCCATTAGTATAACATTAAATTTTGCCAAAGCCAAAGTTGAAATGAACGTTTCTCGAGGCTGTAGTAGAAAAACATATTTATAAAATTTATTTTATGCAATCACGGACAGCGTCGCGACGTGTTGTATACCGGGCGAGTGAGCAACAACCTTTATTCAATGTGTGGTAAGGCATGTATCACTAGATGTGGTAGCTATATATATTTTTTCCTAATTTCAAACACGTACTTATATATTAAAATGAAGGCTTTCGTAATCGGAATTATGACTATTATTGTTTCTTTGGCTCCCAAGAAACAATAATAGACATACTTATATGTTTTCTGCTATTCTTGATGTAGTAGATTCTAATCTGATTTATTGTTATAGGAGAAAAACAAAAATACATTAGCATTAGAAACAGAAAAGATGGTTTCGAATCAACACGATATGGTCTCTAAATACAGACAACTTTTAACCGAGAGCGAACAAAAAATAACTAAAAAGTAAGTACTGCTCGTGTGTGTGTTGATCTAAAATATTTTTTTATAGTCCTGTTTCAACGTTATCAACATAGATTATTATATATTAAATGTTTTTTATATTTGTCAAGAAAACAGTGTATTCTGTGTAAAATAATTTAATTTTCAAAAAATTGCAAAGCGCTTTCGGCTGTTAAGCCATCATCAGTGCGATACCTGCAAGTAAGTAAAAAATAATTGAAATTTGATCAATAAGGAACTTAGTAAAGTATTACTTACTCGTCAAGTATGTACAAGAAACCAAATTAAAAAGTCGACAACATATTGATTAAGCAATCATGAAGAATTTAAAATTTACATTAAATTTAAAATTTAAATTGTTCCCCTATTTTGGGGTACACTATTGTTAACTTTTAAACATTTTCAAAAATTAAAGTTTCTAGCTACACGTGTTTGTAGAAACGGAAAATGAAGTGACATTACATTAATTTGAAGTTGACAAACCAATCTAAATTAAATTAAATTATGACATATGACAGTATTACTGAACATAGAACTAAAAGTATCAAAAGTGGGCTTAGAACTAACCTTCCGACAAGTAAATAACACGGAACAAACCCAAACAATAAATCGTGTATTCTGGTAAATTCTCAAAACTAAAATGAAAGTCATCTAAACTGAGAAAAAGATATGAATTAGAGTTTAATGAGAACACATTATTCAAATCTCATTCCAAAAAGAAAAAGATGTAGGGTCTAATGAGAACCCGTCAAAAATCTCATTCAAAACAGATAACTAACATAACAGTAAAAAGAAACACCAAAACCCAATAATTATTCATAAATAAAAATAAAACTAAGAAATATATAAAATAGTAGATCCAAATTATTTCTCTCTATGATGATACTCATATTTATCCACAACAATAATAGACTAAAACCATACTGTTCAGTTCAGTTTTCTTTAATTTACTTTTCATTTGTTTAAATTTACAAAATTTAATTTTTTTTAAAAAATTTTGTTTGGAATATTTCTGGACTCCTGTGTTAGTTATTTGTTTTAAATTAGTTTTGGTAACGGGTTCTCATTAGACCCTTAAACTAATTTTCAGGCTTGAATGAGATTTGATTAATGGGTTCTCATTAGACCCTAAATCAAATCTTTCTCAGTTTGATAGATTTTCACATTGTTTCTGGGATGTTTCAGATTTTCATCAATTTTACTTTCCACTTGGTTTTCTTGACTCTTATGTTAGTTATTTGTGTTTTAAATTATTTTTGGTAACGGGTTCTCATTAGACCCTTAATCTAATTTTCTGGCTTGATTGAGATTTGAGTAATGGGTTCTCATTAGAACCTAAGTCAAATCTTTCTCATTGAGAATGACTCTCATATTAGTTTTGGATAATCCTTGGAATATTTATTATCAAAATTCATTTCTGTGTTAGATCTTATTTTATTAACTTCTTTCTTTATTAATTATTTTGATTTGGTTTTCTTTTGATTGAATATTTTTCGAATAAGATTTGGTAACGGGTTCTCATTAGACCCTTAATCTTTTTCGTTTTGAATGAGATTTGAGTAATGAGTTCTCATTAAATTCTAAATCAAAATCTCATTTTAGATTTTCATGTCGGTTTTAAGAAATTACTAAGTTACATGTATTATTGTTTGGAAAAAAATTTTTTTCATTGTAATTTTAGTCTGAATTTTAGTTTTTTGCTCACTTTTGATTACTTTAGTTCTGTTATCACTAAGGTATCATTTGTCTTTATTTGATATTTAAATTTAATTTAATGTTTTTAAATATTTCATGATTTTAGTCAGTTTGTTGGGAATATTTCTGGACTCTTATGTGAGTTATTTGGTTTTTTAAAGTTTTTTAAATTATATTTGTTAACGGGTTCTCATTAGACCGGGAATTTAATTTTTTGGCTTTAATGAGTTTTGAGTATTGGGTTCTCATTAGACCCTAATTCTAATCTGCCTTATTGAGAATGACTTGCATATTGTTTTTGGATATTCCTTGAATAACTGTCCTTTGTTTTAAAATTTACCATAGACATGTTTAATTAATTGTTTATTTGTAATATTTCTTGACTCTTGTGTGAGTTATTTAGTTTTAAATTATTTTTCTTAACGGGTTCTCATTAGACCCTTAATATAATTTTTTGATTGAGATTTGAGTAATGGGTTCTCATTAGACCCTAAATCAAATCTTTCTCATTGAGAATGACTTTCATAATAGTTTTGTGATATTTTTAGAGTACTTGGTTTAACTTTTACATCTTGAAATTTAAATAGTCTTTATTATCAAAATTTCTTTTTTTTTTATTTCTTAGTTTTATTTTTATTTATGAATAATTATTGGGTTCTGGTGTTTCTTTTTACTGTTATGTTGGTTATCTGTTTTGAATGAGATTTTTGACGGGTTCTCATTAGACCCTACATCTTTTTCTTTTTGGAATGAAATTTGAATAATGTGTTCTCATTAAACTCTAATTCAAATCTTTTTCTCAGTTTAGATGACTTTCATTTTAGTTTTGAGAATTTACCAGAATACACGATTTATTGTTTGGGTTTGTTCCGTGTTATTTACTTGTCGGAAGGTTAGTTCTAAGCCCACTTTTGATACTTTTAGTTCTATGTTCAGTAATACTGTCATATGTCATAATTTAATTTAATTTAGATTGGTTTGTCAACTTCAAATTAATGTAATGTCACTTCATTTTCCGTTTCTACAAACAGGTGTAGCTAGAAACTTTAATTTTTGAAAATGTTAGAAAAAGTTAACAATAGTGTACCCCAAAATAGGGGAACAATTTAAATTTTAAATTTAATGTAAATTTTAAATTCTTCATGATTGCTTAATCAATGTGTTGTCGACTTTTTAATTTGGTTTCTTGTACATACTTGACGAGTAAGTAATACTTTACTAAGTTCCTTATTGATAAAATTTCAATTATTTTTTACTTACTTGACGAGTATCGCACTGATGATGGCTTAACAGCCGAAAGCGCTTTGCAATTTTTTGAAAATTAAATTATTTTACACAGAATACACTGTTTTCTTGACTTTCTAGTCATGTGTACTCAGCTATAAAGATATTCACCTTTTATATTTGTCCCTATCCGACACTCACAAAAAATTTTACAACTAGATAGTCAACCAAAATATTTTGAAGTTACATGAAAAAACTAATTAAAGGAATAGATAAAAAAATATTTCCGCGGTCAGAAGAATGTATAATAGGTTCTGTATAAAACGTACTCAGAAATTTTACAATCTCGACGTATCGACTCCCACTTACGAATTCGTGGTCTCAATTTGTCCATTTCTCAGAAACTACTGATGATGGGTCCTGGATCTGGAAGCTAAATTAATATCACTGGAAATGGAGGTAGACAATGGCGGGGCAGTGGTATGGAGTGGTATGAAGTAGGTGAGAGGGTAATCCTAAAGCACACTATGGATGGAAATACATTGATGAATTTGTAATAAGTACATTGTCCCAACGTAAAATTTTAAATCTCACCCTACAACAAATGCTAGTAGAAAATCTTGTTATTAAAAGTTGGTTGTTAATGTACTTCCCTCTCTCTCACACTCCGTATGTTTTGTGCATTTAATTTCTTAGACCAGGGTAGAAGCCTTTAAAAATAATAAAAAGTGAAAAAAAAAATAATACGATTAAACCCATTGGGAAAGGAGGAGATTATTATAAAAATGAAAGGAAAAATAATTTACGGGCGATCTGAGGTCGGGAAGGGGGAGGGGGTGAGTTTTTAAGTGTAAAAAACGGTTTATCTCGATTTCCGGAAAAGCTTCAGGTCCTATGGAAAAAAGTCAAATGGCAAAGTTGTTGGTAATAAAAAGATCTACGTTTATTATCTTTTACAAAAAAAATTTTTTTACACTATACACTGTAATTTGTTTGATTTGAAATATTCATTTTTTCACCTTATTTTGACTTAATATCGAAAGAGCACCCTAATTTACAATCGAAAATTCTCTCGTCAAAATATCAGCTTTTATCAAAAAGTTGGTATGCTTTCTATTCGTTGAAATATCTAGGTACTTTCCGATGGTGTAAAAAAATACATTACTATGGTAAATCTTCTCAGAAAATGCAAAGAAACGAAAAATACTCGAATTCGAAATTTTTTTAAAATTTTTATTTACAATTTTGAGCTATTTCTTAAAATTTATACTTTAATTACTTGAAAAATGTAAGAATGAATGTTACAGTGATATACAAAAAAATTGCAAGTTAAAATATACTACTATAATTACCAACCAAATAAATTAACAGATTAATGTTATAAATGAAACTAACTGTTTCTAATTAATTCCACTTTTATGAAAATTATTAAAGGATATTGATAATTATTTCGATATTAATTAATTATTATTAATTAATTAGAAACAGTTTCATTTATAACATTAATATGAGTAGATTCCACAAAGTAAGGGTCCAAACAGTAAATTAAATTAACAGAGTTAATATTTAATAAGACATCTACAATATTTTGAGAAAGTTGTAGAATCTTCTTTAAATTATATGCGTAGATGCCTATTTATTGCTATTTTAAGATTAAACAAGCAACATCAACGTATCATTATGCCCAAATTTACAGAAAAGGAATTAATTCCGGAACTATTGCTCAAAACAATTTGCTGCAGCTGTGAAACTGGATGTGGCTGCCGAAAACATGGTTTAAAATGCACAAATTTATGCTCAAATTGTCATGGTTCTGAAAAATGCGCCAATGTGGAAAAAAACCTACGAGGAAGTTAATTATTCAGATGAAACTGTGGATGAAGAACTAATGCAGACTGGAAATAATGTTGGAGCCGAAGACGGTGATGGTCTTGACGATTTCGAATATCTACTAGAATCGGGATCGGATCTAACGATGCAGAAATACCATCAAAGAGACAAAAACAGATAAGCGATTAGAATTGAAGACAATGTATTGATAAGTAAAAAGATTAATTTTGAGGTTATGTGAAAAAAGTGCGAATACAATAGTTGTAGATCTTTTTATTACATACAACTTTGCCATTAGACTTTTTTTCATAGGAATTGTAGTTTTGCCGGAGATCGAGATAAACCGATTTTTACCCTTAAAAACTCACCTCCTTCCCCTTCCCGACCTCAGATCGCCCGCAAATTAGTTTTCCTTTTATTTTTATAATAATCTCCTCCTTTTCCAATTATTTTTTTTGGTTTCAAAAATTATCTACCCTGGTCTATCTTGCGAAGCATTTTATTTATAAGCGTTGTCAAGTAGACAAATCTATCTTTTGATAAGACACATTAATGACATATGTGGTTTGGTGCTAGGAAGACCAATGTCGAAATTTCGCTATTTTGAGTTAAGCATTGCACCATGTTACTTTCAATAACATATTCGATATGTAGGGGAGATCGGGGCATTGTGGGGTACTTAAGGTGAATCGTCATTCTATAGTTAAAAAAACGGTTTGATATTGCTTACTCATCCTGGCATGTCGTCAATCATTTGCCATCATAGTTTCATTGCTATATCCTTGAATAATCGATAAAATATAATATTTTCGTTAAAAGTCGTTTGCCCCGCTATACCCCACTATAGGGGGCAAAGTAGGGTACTTAGTGGGGCAATCTGTGGTATAAGTTATTTATCAAAGAAAATCGTACAGATTGTAGAAAAAATACTTTTATTGATCAGCTTGATAAAAAAACACCAAATACACTCTATACGTTGTTATGCTAACTAGATCAACTCGGGTGCACATAGCGTAAAAATATGCGTAGCTTCATCTTCATCTTCTTCTCCGGCACAGGAGCAGTGTGTCCAACGACTGCACTTTCGGCATCTAATCCATACCTCATTGGACTGAGATCATAGATACCCACAGAACAGACACTCAGCATCTTCGTTATCGTTAAAGGATACATTTTTAAGTTTACTTAAAGTTACTTTACATTTTTTTATTTTCTTTGTCATAATCTTATCCGATTTACCTTCTGAATTCTTCGTTACATTTCTTTATTGATTCCAAATAGCAGGAATGCTGATCTGTCTTTCCCTTATACGTCCGAACCATCGTTCTGTAATAAACAAAAAAAATAAACAATAAATATGGGGCATAGTGGGGACCACACGGAGGTCACCGGGCAACTGGAAATCGATAGCCACGTCAATATCAGGCCATCCTACGGACAGTTTAAGTAGCTGTAATGGCGCTACCCCGCAATTCCCCTGTACCCCGCAATGCCACGGTCACCCCTAGATGAACTAGTTATGGATTTTAGAGTGTAGCTAATGTCATAGCGGAATCATCATCATCATCATCATCAGTAGTATAAATTATATTGCGTTTTATCTCTCCTCTATTCTTAAACATCAATTTTTTTGTACATCGAGCTGAATTGTCTACTGCATTTAATTCCCGTGTATCGTTTGAACAACTATTATAATATCATTTAGATTTCTTGCTTTAAGGTCACAAGAAGTGGCAAAATTAATTGCAGACATTCGTCAGCTCGAAGTTCGACAAGAGCATCTTGAAGAATTGAATCTAAAATGTCCCACGGAAGATTTACAGATGATGGTCGAAGAAGGTAGACACAAGTTGTCGGAACTGATGAGGAAGTCTTTATTAAGCGAGCAGAAGATTGTACAATATGAGAATATTATAGAAAAGCAGACCAATCAGATGAACGAAATGGAGAATCTTTTGAGGTATCGAGAAAGTATGGCAGGAGTTCTGAAAGCATCTAGAGATGAGTTAATTATTGAGAATGATAGTCTGACGAGATATTCGCAGGACTTGAAAAACGCGCTGACAATGGTAATTGTCTGATTCTTAGGTTTTAATACAAGAATTCTTGGACAGGAACTGGAATTGTGTGCTTTGTCAAAAATTGTAATTTTTCCGATTCTCTTATACACTGTGTTCATTTGAAAAGGACCCACCCTTAATATTTCAAAAACGGGACATATTAGAAAGTAATGCCGAAACACGTCAACTTTTAACTTGAGGGGGACACTTTTTGGCGCTAATGTGATAAACGTCAGATTCACCCCCTCCCTATTGGAAACACTCCTTACATTTTTTCAAATGGCATAAAGTCATACCTCATTTAAAAGGTCTGGTAAATCTCTATTTTGTTTTGACTTTGATACCAGCCTTCCATTGTTATTTAATCATTGTTTAAAATTGGCTCTTTTTAAACTTTTCGTATGCCCCCGTATTGTGTTATGATAAAAAGACTCTTTAAAGAATAAAAAATTTACAAATAGTGAAAAGACAACTGTTAACAAGAAAAAACCGCTATTTAATTATGTGTCAAAGTGACCACCGTTAACATTCAGGCAATAAAAGTTGAAAAAGAGCCAATTTTAAAAAATGATCAAATAACAATGGAAGGCTGGTATCAAAGATCATTTTTTAAAATTGGCTCTTTTTCAACTTTTATTGCCTGAATGTTAACGGTGGTCACTTTGAATACATGATTAAATAGCAGTTTTTTCTTGTTAACCGATGTCTTTTTACTGTTTGTACATTTTTTATTCTTTAAAGAGTGTTTCTATCATAACACAATATGGGGGCATACGAAAAATTTAAAGAGAGCCAATTATAAACAACGATTAAATAACAATGGAAGGCTGGTATCAAAGGCAAAACAAAACGATTGAATAGAGATTTAACAGACCTTTTAAATGAGGTATGACTTGATACCTAATGCCATTTGAAAAAATGTGAGGGGTGTCTCCAATAGGGAGGGGGTGAATCTGACGTTTATGACATTAGCGCTAAAAAGTGTCCCCGTCAAGTTAAAAGTTGACCTTGTTTCGGCATTTCTTTCTAATATGTCCCATTTGTGAAATATTAAGGGTGGGTCCTTTTCAAATGAACACAGTGTATACGTTTTATGGGTATGAGAAACGATTTAAAATTTTTGTTTTTTCAAATTGTTTTTATCTAAAATTCGTAAAACGCTTGAAACTTCGGAACAAAAAGTACACAAACATAAGGAAGTCGGATTTTTATATAAAAGATGCTGCGATATTCGATGGACATCGCTTTACCGTAAAGAGCTCTTGTTAATTGAAGAATTTTGATATAGGATCATATATCCTCAGAGTTTGCGTGCACTGAACGACCAAGCCTGCGATTTTCGTCTTGGCACACGAATACTTTTGGTTAAACTTCTTCGTACACGAAAATAATTGCACTTGCAACGGAGCATGTCTAACTTTATTATTATCATTTGCTGTCAAAGCTACATACTTAACCTCAAAAAAGGTTCCTTGCAAAAAGTAACCTAAGATTTAAAAAATAGCAGAATGTGTGAAAAAATAGTAAAAAGAACAGTGTCAAATATAATTAATAACAAAAAAAAATAAGTGTAATTTTCAAATAAAATAATGAACTCCTGTTTGAGGTCGATCTGCTAAAATTTCAGCTTCTTCCAGGATTTCATTTGCTTTTAAATGTATCAACATTGAAGGTCAATCATTTTTTACACAAATAAATCGATTTTCGCATACGATTCTATTTATAGGAATGGCTTTACCCATTCGATGCATTTAATCCGAAAAAATCGTTAACGAAAGGGGCCAATTTGACACTTATCGCACACGAATATTCCTCCTATTGACCTTTTCCAAGTACGTCATCGTGACGAATTTCTGTCACTGGACAACCTTCACACTAAACTCTAATATAACCTCAAACCGAATAATACAACACGATAAAACTTGCTTTTTTACACTTTTGAATTATTATAGAATCCAATTAATACACACTAGTACACAAATTTACCAAAACCAATTAACTTTTGTTCTCGATTTATATTTAAATTAGTAAAAAATGCTATTTCCATCCATCTTTCTGAAGGTTGTCCGTGATCAGCTGGCGACATGGCGCGGGATGATGTCACTTAGAAACGCTCTATTGCTTTTTTCAAATCCATGCTGGTGTAGGATTCACTAGATAAGTCCCATATAGATGAACGCTTTGGAATATGCATATGCATATGCGTTGATATGCAGATAAAAATACGAACTGAAACAAAATTTACATAACCCTGACGTTTTCCTCCGATCGTATATTTTCAATATTTATTAACGAATTCATTTCAGCAGTAACTTTTATCATAATATTGTATTTCGGAATAATTGGATAGGTACATACCTGATCCACAAGTTGTGCATAACCTACTACCACTAAATGCTAGTCTTCCATTATGGAGGGTAGAAGGAAGGAGCACCATCTGAATGTATTAAAAAGTGTCCATCGAAAGAAAGCAAATTGAGGTGTCGCCATAGTAGCAAGTGGAAAGATTTTAAAAACAGCGCCATGAATTATTAGAGTAAGATACAAAATTAAAAAGGAAAAACTACGTAAATAATTGAGATTTTAAATATTGCATATTTCTCAACTACACAAGTCACGAAAAATACTAAATTTTTCAACCCAGCATACTTCACTCAGTTTATAACTCTAAATTCACATCATTTCCATTAGCTACACGAGCGCCATTTCGGTGAATCTTCGAAATATAATTTGCTGTTTACAAGTGGACACTTTTTCAACTTGTCCCCCATACAAGATGGTGCTCCTTCCTTCTACCCTCCATATCTTCCATCATGCCAAAAAATAACTCCATTTGTTAAAACAACATAACCTTAAAATGCTATCCTAGCTGGAAAATCGTTGCGAATCAGTCGATTGTCTGCTCCCTGAGAGGTCCGACAATCGGCGAATGAGTGAATAGCGAATAGGGTGTTCAACTAAAAATAGATTCTTGTTAATGATTAGCAGATCGTTAATTCTAAGAGAACAAATTACGTCCAACCGTATTTGATCAACTTTAATAATGTTATTTTGTTTTTATCCCCATTTAGAAAATTCTATTTTAAAAATTTCTTAAAATCCGCCTTATAGATTTTGACGTCACTAGTGTAAGTTGAAGTTAGTCACATATTTTGAAATGGAACAAAATAATCATAAGAGAGGGTAGTTACTCAAATTATTTAAGAAGAAGTTTAGGTTAGAGTGAAGGTGAGTTGTTTGCATTCGCATGTGGTTTAATCTTGGTTTAAATTTTTGATTAGTTAGAGTTTAAGCTTTATACCTTTTTTCTAATAAAATGCCTCAAATTCAAATTGAGCAATGTAAACAACAGAGTGATAGATGTCAGATGTCAACATTTCTGACCTGAACAAGCTGAAACATCCCAATGAAGGAAAAAGAAGAAGCCGAAACATGGAACAGCAAAGGAAGACTATCGACAACTTCACATTCAAACTAGTGACGTATCTGCATTATAAGTTGCATAGTTTTAGTAAATTTTTGTTTTTCTTTTTTTCTGTTAATCTAAAGACCAAATTTAAAATAATTTTATTTTTGATTATCCCATTTGTCACTTATTAATATTACCTAATAAAACACGGGGTCAAAATTTGAAGTTGAACATCCTATTAATTTGGGTTGTCAGCTACCCATTAGCGCGTATGAAAAAACTTCCGCTTAAATACAAATATCTTGGCGAATGGATTGTCGCTACTTTTTCGCGGTTACTAGCGACTGGCGAATTTCTAGTAAAACCTAACCTAACCTCACAACCAACATAGTATTTTTTGACTCACGTCGTCTGAACGTTGCACAGGTTTTTGTTGACTGCATTGAGTTAGGGGTAACCTAAGTGACCTAACCGCTAGCGCGCTCTCACCCTTAAAGGGCTTAGTTACCGAAATGAAGGGTATTGAAAATTTGGAATTACAATTTATTTGTAGAAATTTCCATTTACAATGGGCTTTCGATAAAATTCTCAAAAACGGTTAATTGGCAAAAATTTAGATCTACCATGGTCGTACACTTTTACACACTTTACACTTTTATAGGGGACCAATTAGTTTATAAAAATATCTATATCATGAGTGTACTATAAAATTGTTAAGAGAGATTCATTTATGAGTAAACATTTTCATCTACCATGGGCGCTCGAAACATTTTTTGTTTATTTTTAAATATGTCCATTTTCCACGATAAAACTTTTTCGAGGGATCAATTTATTTGTAAAAAAATATATCATTTACTTACGATACCATTTTTAAAGGGGGTTAATGTGTAACAATTCTCATTTATCAAAGAAGTACGATAACATTTTTAAAAGAGCTAGAGGAGAAGGTGGTAATGTGGCCCCTACAGGTATCTTGGCCTCCTTACATATTTATAATTGAGAAACAAGCCATGTGCGTGGACCGGAGAGCTCTTGTGATACCTATCAAATAACGCCAAAAAAATGTGTGAGATGGCGTTACGTTCGTTTGTTATTTGACACATTGAAAACACTCAGCTGACAATCTTTTGGAACCGCTCTGCACTTTATCCATTTTCTTCAGATAAATTAAGTTTTACGTTTAGTGATTTAAGCATTGTGTTGGATTTTGAAGGTAATTATGCAATAACATTATATAAATATGTGTATTTTGACTTGATTATTAATTTGCTAATTCTTGTAATTTGACCCCCTCACATTGTTCCTATTATAGTCCCCGGGGGCCATATAGAATGTTTGTCCGATGTATGATTTCTGTATTTTTTCAATTTCGTTTTTAGATGCCCCGACTGGGTCTTCTATCTCCATCTTCGAAGAAAAGGAAAACATGAGATCCAGAGGCTAATCGACGACTGAGAGTCAATACATCTAGCAGTAGCTCCGAAAGTGATGCAGTGACTCAGAATATGATGAGCAAGTCAATTCAGATACGCCTGAAAGTTTAGATACAAGCTGCATATTTTGTGGAATGAATTATTCTAGTGACAGACGTGGAGAGGAGTTATGAGCTCATACAGCCTGAAGGCGAAAATTATATTTGTGATTTTTGTCGTTAAGGTTTAATTAAAATTCAATATATATACTATGGCCCCCAGGGGGCCATATAACCCTCAGTTAGTGTTATGTTGTCATTTTTTTATGTTTAAGGAATTATTTTTTTTTAATAGCATGTGGTTATTTTATTTATTCTACATAAAGGTATGCATAGGGCAATAGGTAAGGAACACTGTAACGTACTAACTTGATTTATAAGTTTTGTATTTTTTACATGAGGCCTCAAAAACAAAGTAGTGGGCCACATTACCACCTTCTTCTTCACATTTATGTGTTTTCACTTCTGTCGGCAGTGTCCATGACTGCCCAAGATTCCTTCTTTTTAACGCAGAACATATTAATCGATATACAGTTTCCCTGGTGAAAAATTCTCCATGTTAATGATACTAACTTCAATTACGTTTATCTAGACTTAACGGTAACTGTATCCTAATATATTTAATAAGTAAAAAGGTGAGAAAATAGAAAAAAAATCACAATTGCGCAAAAGCTATCAAAATTCCACTCACAAAATTTAAATAAAATAGTTATTTACTTACCAACGACGAAAAACTGTCTATTCTAGTCAAGTCTGCAAATTGATAGTCGAGGCGTAGCCGAGACTAGCAGGCATGCGAGACAATAGACAGTTATTCGCCGAGGTGCATATTCCATTTTTTCGTCAATCTTTACAAAAAATTACTAATTTTCAAATGAATATTCACACCACGGTCTTATTCTCAAGTAAAATCTAGCGGACTTCGTGAATAATTAATTTGACCCAGCAAATGACAGTTATTGTCACAGTCATTAGTACGTAAAATGTCATTTTTTTAAAAGGTCGACGAAAAATATATAAAGTCGTTTTTATTTTGTGACAAATTGTCATGTTCAGTTTCAAACTGTATCTCGTATCTTGGAAACTAAGTGCTTCAAGGGATGATGTTCCTATATCAAAATTCAGATATATAGAAACACCCTGTATAAAAATTTACTTGAAAGACGATAGAGCAGTATTTTTTATGCATAATAATATTTTAATGATCTAATTACATTATTTTTATTTAGAGCACCAAGGAAAGCAGAATGAAAGAACGTTTAATAAAAGAACTCCAAGAGAAAATAGAAGCTCGAGAACAACAACTCAACAAGCTAAGAAAGGAAGTTCAAGACCTGGAAAGTACCCTAATGAAGACGAACCATAAACGTTACAAACTACAAGATGCGATTGTGAAATTGGAAGAAAAACTGCAGTCGACCAAAGCCCAGTTTAATGAGATTGCCGACATAAATACACGGTATGAATCCGGTATGAAACATTCCTGTAGACATAATTCTAGTAAAAACTCAATGTTTTACGAGGACGCTAGCGAAGCTTACCGTCTTTTACAAAATTATTTAGATAATTTTCGCCCGGATGCCAAAAAAGAATCCAAAATCAATTCTAAATTACTTCTCGGTCAATCGATTGAAAAAGTTGAAAGTCTAAAATCGAGGCTAAATTATATAATCAAAATCAATAATTTAAACAAAGTGAGCTCGAGCAAATTTGAACGAACTAGAAACGAAACATCACCTAATAATTCTAGTTCAGTTACTCGAATATGTTCAACAGTTTCTTTAACGCGCAGCTTGAGGCAAAAAAATTTGGAAAAAATTCTGGAAATCACGACTAAGAGATATGATTATTTGCTAACGCAGGCGTACGAATCTTACGAAGAATTGACGAGTTTATTTAAACTTTCGGTGCCGTCACAAAATAATGTTCAAATAGAATAAGACAGATGGTTAAATGGTGTAAAATAATATATGTCGATGTTTAAAATAAGATTTATTTTTTCTAAACTCGGTAATTTATATATATGACTATACATTCCCTTGGAAATTGTAGTCACACCCAGTGGGTGTCTTGTCAATCCATTTATCATGGAGAATCAGTCCATTATAGTCTTTTTTTGTATTCCTAGATATTATGATGTGACTTAGTTTTTTATACGATTTTACGCCACAACTGTATCTTTTACTTTATTTTTCGCTTAATATTCATGATATTTAAATCCGTGTTTACTTGGTCTTCCCATCTTGTTTTTGGTCTTCCCTTTGCTCTGTCTACAACTGGTATCAATGATGTTATTTTTCTTAGTGTTTCATCTCCACTTTTTCTATAAATGTGTCCGTACTATCCAAGTCTGCGTGCTTTTATAAATTTTACAACGTCTTCCCCATTATTTTTGTGCACAATTTCATAATTCATTAGTCTTCTCACTTCTCCTTCTCCTGTTTTAACTAGTCCGTAAATTTTTCTCATAATTTTTCTCTCGAATATCCTTAATTTATTTGCCAGATTCGCTATTTCAGCGCCATAGGTCACCACTGGTTAAATCGCTGCCATGTTTATTTTTATTTTTGTGTTTTTACTAATTTTTTTATTTCGAAGGTATCGTTTGTATCTGAAGAGTCCTGCTTGTATCCGCTGATCTATTTCTAATGTTCCATCGTTACCTCCTTTTAAGTAGATTCCTACATACTTGAAACTTTTCTCTCTTTTCTCTTTTCTTAATTGTCTACGGTTGAGCTCTATTTCTGGATATAAACATTGCTTTAGTTTTCTCTTGATTTACCTTCAGTCCTCTCTTTTCAGCTTCTATCATCAATTTTATGAAGATGTCATTGAGTTCTTTTAGATTTCTTGATATTATCGCTATATCATCTGCATACGCTAGGATTTGTGTCAGTTTTGTTATTTGGTACCTCTTAAACCAACAGTTCTGATGACTTCATCTAATGCAATATCAAAAAGAGTTGTAGACATTGTATCTCCTTGCCTCACATCACTGTTAAATTCAAATTCCTTTATTTGCCCTTTTCTGTCAATACTCTTGCTGTCGATCGTTCCATCGTCAAATTTATTAGTCTTCTCATTTTACTCGGAACCCCGATATTTTTCAAATCTTCTTTAAGTGACTAATTCGAATAAAATTTCCTTGAGCATGGTCCCTCCTTTTTTTATTAATACCCCATTAATTTCATCGACTCTTGTCGCTTTATTATTTCTTAACTTTATCTTCATCTTCATCTTCCTCCTCTAGCTCCATGTCTTCCTTATTCTCAATGTAAATAGTCCGGTGTTCTGCGGTCAGTAGGTTTTTAAAATGACTCTCCCATTTTTCCCGTTCTATTTTTGCTATATTGGTTGTTTTTATTTTACTTTTTATATTTGTAAATAACTTAGAATTGTTTTTGTTATTTAGCTCAATTTCTTCCATTTTTTGTATTATCCATTGATTTTTTTTCCGTTTTATTATCTTTACCGCCTCCTTCCTTAATTCTTTGTATATTTCATAATCTTGTGCAGTCCCTGATCCTATCCATCGTTGTCTGGCTTTTGTTTTACGATTACTTATATTTCCACAATATTCGTCAAACCAGTCATTTCTCCTTGTATTTCTCATTTGCCAACCGTTTTTTCTGCTGCATTTTTAATACTGTTTTTTATACATTCCCAATTTTCTTCTATATTCTTTCCTTCTTGTATTCCTCTAATTCCTTCGTTCAATTCCGCCTCATATTTTCTCCTAATCTTTTCATTTTTCAGTTGTTTTAGGTTCCACCTTTTCCTACCTCTTCTTTTCTTGTTATATTTTATTTCTAGATTTAGTTTCGTCAAAACCAAGAAGTTGTCAGTGTCGGCATCTGCTCCTCTATATGATCTGACGTCTTTTATAATATTTATTCTTTTTTTTGGAGATTAGTACGTGATCACGTATTGCAATATCTTCGTCAAAAATGTAATTTTTAATGATAGTCCGAGCTGGCAACGTTTTTGAAAGTCGACTTCAATATAGCTAGTTTTTTATTTGCTTTTCCTTACCCCAGTTAGATAAAGATACCATACCTCTGGTATATACTATCGCAACTTTTTAGTCTTCTCAGTTACATTGTCGCATACTAAATGCCCAATGTTGAAATCTTACATTCAATTTCTCGATAGAAGTATCTGGTTCAAATTTATATCCTTTCAAATAGCAAAAAGTAGAAAATTTTCGCCAGATTAATGATTGACTTGAATCTGCAATAGTAGGCTAGTGCTTCATAATTAAATAGGTTGTTGACAGGAATGTCAAACTATTTATTTGGGCAACGGAAACCGCGGTAATTGATCAAAAAATGAATAGGTGAAAATAGTGTAGCGTTTGTTCTTATTTTAAAAACTTACCTCTTTTCATTTTATTTTCACCTGTCTAATAATACATATTGTATATTATAACTAACTACTAATTTGTTTACATACGGTGAAATAATTTTAATTTGTTTTTTACAACTCAAATAACACACTATTTATTTCACTCACTGTCTGATTAATAAAAGATTTCTGTCCCATCACTTTAAAAAACTCGCGTATACAGCGTGTCCCATGTTATCGCTTACAGGCAATATCTCGTTTACTTTAAAAGATAATCCAAGACTGTTGTGAATGGCATCAAAATTCCTTCCTAGTGACGTATCAGAAACTTTATTTCCTTAACAGTCCTTTGGCAGCCATCCCTCACCTTCTATTTTCAAATGGCACCCCCTGTATATTTTCGTTGAAAATTGCTTTGGAATACAACGATGTAACATACTTGTTGGTTTTTTAATATTAGCACCAAAAAAATTAACAAAATTAACACCCTAGCTAGGTACTATTTGCATATGATTGTTGTTCTACATTTATTATTTTATTTTTTGACATAAAAAGCATCAGTTTTTTTAAACAAAACATTAATCTACTTCTATCTCGTTAAGTTTTCAAAAACAGTGGCGGAAGCAATAAGGATAATTAGGTAAAGGAAAAGTATGTTACATTGTTGTATTGCAAATAGAGTGACAAGCAATTTTCAACGAAAATATACAGGGGACACGGTGTATACAGGGTCAGTCATGAGGAACTGTACATACTCCTACCTCGTATGGAGACCCCTAATATTCAGGGTGATTTGTAAATTTTTACTGATATTTCAGCCCTTATAGAGTTTTTAAAACTCTAATAAGGATCCTATAAGGTACACAAATAAACAACAAAAATAGCTTATTAATTTTTTCCTCATACGATTGCTCAATTTTTACAAAAAAAAATCAAATTTAACTAGAATTTAAAAGTTTAGCAGCATGAACCAACCATAAATTTCAAAAAATATAATTTTTCTCCGATTGACAACAAACGTCAATTTTAGTGACATTTATCGATCATAGAAGTAACACTTTTACTGCCTAGGCAGTAAAAATAATTTTTAATTCCTAGGAATTAAAAAAGTCTTCATTTTATTTTGAACTGACGTTCAAATTAAATTAGTGACGCGTTTCGCTACACAGTAGCTTTTTCATTTAGTATGGATCTTCATCAAGTAAAAGCCTCATCTATTCAATTATTAAAAAAGTCATTTTTCTCCTTTTTTGAAATTATGTATACAATTTGAGTTCTAATCGACAATAATAATTAAAAAATACGATTTAATTATCACCTATAATTACGATTAGAAAAAATATTAATAATTGTGAGTTATATCCGTTATGAAAATGTTTTCATTTTAAATTTAAGAATACACGAGAATAGATAATTCACATAAAAAACCTTAAAGCATAAAAATCTAATACGGCATTTGAAAACCAGAGGGAAAATTTTTAATATATTGTTATGGATTGAATAGTTACTCAATAATAAATTTTTAATAATCTTACAATTTAATTGATATTTGTACAACCAACTCTATCACTTGATATTCAGAATCATTTATTTCCCATAGTGGAAGAATATAAAACATATTGAGTAAGTCCATCACAAGCCTAAAATAAACGGATGAGTTAGAAACATTTAGAAGAAAAAAGAATAATATGTAAAATTAGTTTTGATACACCCTGTATACTGAATAATTAAAGTCATACGATGGCAAACAGTAAAACTTTGAAATAAAAAATTAACAGAGTACCAACTTAAAAAGTGATTATTGTAAAATTGAAATATAAATAAAATAAACACCACAATAGAGAAAATGATAACTTAAAATTGAACCATAGATAAAATAAAATAAATCATATAACTTAACATAAATAAATAATCAATATAATTAAAAATAGCAATAATAATTTAGTAACTAAATCTTTCAAAGACAGTCATTGGTAGAAATAATTTTGAAACAAAATCTAAGAGCGTTTGTTGAGATTTTATGTAGGAAGGAGGTTTGTTCAAAGTTAAAATTTAAAAAACTAAAATTATGCAAAAATATTCAAAAAAATAATAAAAAGTTGTAATATAAAGTAAACTAAACTAATACAAAGTGATTGTGACGGCAAATAAGTGAGTGAAAAATAATACTTACCAAAAATAATCGACAATAAGTAAAACACGGCTATAGGCTATATAATATTCCTATGCCCAAGGCATATTTTTAATTAATTAAAAGTGGAAAGCAGAAAATATTGAAATCGTTTATCCAGCACAGAAAAAACTTTCCAAGTGATCCAGAATTTTAATCCAGGACTGCCGAGCATTGACAATTCAGTGTGACCTTCAAGAGAAGAAAAGAAATGAATACTTTAATTACGAAAGACAATCAGGTATCATTTATCCATATAATTTAATGTTGAATATATTAATGTATAAAATTCAAATTGTTCAAATATAAAAGAAGGTAATACATAAGATTATATTTACTGATCAAATTTTTCAAAAGTATCAAAGAGATGTCGACTATAATTGATATAGACGCCATTTTATTCTAGAAACATTGTGTCGAATGTCATTTCTTCACGTATAAAAATTAAGAATCTTCTTTGTAGTTTTTAAAACCATGAAATATAAAACCATAGACTTTGATAAGTATAATCTTAATTTTGTTGTGAATGAGAAGGTGAATGAATTTTAGACAAGAAATAAATAGTTTTAATGTTAACCATTTTTTGAATATTTTTGAAGTTGATTAAGCCGTTTTAAACAGAATTAAATGATAAATCGAACGTTTCATTTGTTGAACATTTATTTAAATTGAATGTGTTTGTTTCCTTTTATATCCATCATATATCTTCTACAATCAACACTGGTTTTTGGCGTTGGAACCTTTGAAGGTCAAAGGACAGAGTTGGCTTTACAAGAATTTGAACTCGCAAACAAAAATATAATTTCCCTGAGATAATTTTAATAAATTTATAAAATAATATTCAAATTACATAATAGAGTCCCATAACAATCATAATAAAAAATATAATCAAAATAAATATTTTGATAATTTCCAACTGAGCTAGATAAAGGAAGATAAGTATTAAAACTAAAATAATATTAAATAAAATTTTAATTTATAAAAAGATATGAAATTATTATAGACATATTATTATTATTATTATTATTATTAGTTAATTAGGTGATGAAATTACTGTTCAAAAGTTATGATCAAAAGAAATATCAGTCAAAATTCACAACTCCCCCTATATATTATCAAAATATGGGAGCAGATACGTTTTAATAGCTATTTTACATTCCCCATACGGGTCTTCAAACGAGGTAGCAGTATGTACAGTTCCTCATGACTCACCCTGTATAGTCTTACTCAATTCTGGAGGGTTCTTGAATTTTCCACGCCCCTCGTATGCGTAAGCACTGCCGTACGAGAAGTTCTAGAATTCGCTTATGTTTACATTGAGCTGATTCATAAGGGAGATGGGCATCTTTTTGAGGATTTAAAAAAATGGTTTGCGTCACAATAGTACATTGTGCAACTAGTGCGGAAAATAAGGTATACTTCTCCGTCAACTTGCCTTAAAAACAAAATATTCTAATAATGTTTGATAAAATGAACTAGTAATACTAAGTTTCATCCACAATACACTTACCCAGTTTTAGAATGAAGTATATTAATCGACCATAATATTTGACCAAAAAAGTATATCTAGCAGAAATATGTGTTATACGAAGAGAAAGAAAAATAATTTTGTGTTTTGATGTGACTTCACATATTTTGATATAATTTAGAAACAAACATTTCAAAAAATGTTTTATTGTTATTAGAGTTTTATGAAAGGACATTTAAACAGCTACTGATATGATAGAATATCTGATATATCTCTTTATTCAGTATAAATGTACTTGTACGTCATAGCTGGACTAAGTTGCCAAACTGTTAAAATAGTATGAGAATCTAGTAAAAGTCAAACAAAGTTCATCTAATATTCCTCTTTTTATTTGGCTATATTATTAAGTCAGGCTAGTAGTACAAGTTATACAGATACAAAGATACAAACCACAGATAATTACCCAAAAAAATTAGAACGAAGAGGAAACCACAGATAACTTAAAAATAGGTTATGTGTGATAGAAACAAAACTTATTTCAGTTACCAAAGAGTGAATTATTTGTGGTGACATCCTACATTAAATAATTGTTTTTCCTTCAACTGAAGTTACATGATTATTTGTAAATAAATTTTCAGATATATGTCTAAGCATTATAAACAATATATATATATATATATATATATATATATTATCAAAAACCCAATTACCATAGTGTATGGTGTAGGGTATACTTTTACAATTATACTTGTTTCAACTACATCGTATTATGCTTAAGACATATATCCATTTTTTCATCGATGCTTTGGTCCAGATAGAATTTTATTCATGTACAAATTTAGCCCATTGTTTTTTATCTTTTGCCATTGTTTTTGCCTCTGTCCATGTTTTTCCTTTTTCTTGCAGTATGCCTACCATAACACCATCCCATGTTTGTTTTGGTCTTCCCTTTTTCGTTCTTTTTTGTATTTTTGATTGCCATATTTTTTTAGCTGGTCTTGTATCGTTCATTCATTCTTTGTAAATGTCCCCACCAGCTTAATTGTCTCTTTTCAATAAATTTAAGTGTTGATTCTATGTCAAGGTCTTCTCTTATTTTCGTATTTCTTAGTTTGTCTTTCTTTGTGACTCCTTTAACTCGCCTAAGATACTTCATCTCAACTGCTTGTATTCGACTCTTTTGTCTCTTTGTTAATACCCAAGATTCACATCTGAATGTTAATATTGGCCGGTAAATTGTTTTAAATACATTTAACTTCGTTTTCTTGGAAATTTCTTTTTTATTTATAAATGTCGAATTGTGATAAAGATGTGATAAAGATTCATCGTTTTTTGTACTCTATTGGAAATTTCGACTTCCTGCGTTCCATTTTCTTCTATTTCTACTCCCAAGTATTTATATCTTCTAACTTGCTCAATTTTTATTCCATCTAATTGTATATTCAAATGTTTTTGTTGCGGTCCTATAACCATAACTTTGGTTTTGCTTTGATTAACTGTCATTCCAAATTCTTCAGATACCGTGCTCCATATTTCCATATTCTTTTGTAAATCCTTCTCTTTCCCTGCCATAATTATTAAATCATCTGCAAAAGCTGCTTCTGATATATCCACTCTTCCTAAATGTCTGTATCCAACGTGTAGTTTTGCCATTTTGATTGACGATTTTTTAATTATTTCATCAATAAAAATTGTAAATAATAATGGACTTAGTCCCCCTCCTTGCCTTAATCCTTCTTGTGTTGAAAATGATTCTGATGCTTTATTTTTGTATATTACACAATTTCTATTATGTTTGTAAATGTTTTTGATTATGTCTATTATTTTGTAGTTTACCCCCCTTCCTTCTAGTACTTTCTATAACTTCTCCCTTGGTTCTTTGTCAAAAGCTTTTTCCATATCTATAAATCCCATATATACCTCTTTTTCTTGTTGTGAGAACTTATCAATTATCTGTTTCACCGTAAATATGTGGTCTTGTATGCTTCGCCCTCTTCTAAATCCACTTTGCGATTCTTCGAGAGTATTTTCTATCAGTGGTCTTAGCTTACTGTCTATAATATTCTCGTAGACTTTCATAGCTGTACTAAGTAGATTTATTCCTCTATAATTATTGCAGTCTTGTCTATCCCCCTTTTTATACAGGGTGCGCCAATTATTTCCACTCGATCTCTAGCACCGAAACTAAAAGAGGTATCAACAAGATTTCTTGTAGGTTTATACGGTGTCACTCGGACTACAATTGTAAAATATTTTGATGTATACAGGGTGGCTAATTTTTGTGGAATGAAAATTAATTTGGTTTTTTTAAATTGAACACCCTGTATACGATTATGTCTTCTGATTCTACTTAATATTAGCTTTACGATAGTTTTTTGAATTTGTAAATCCGACGCGGCGTTGACAAGTTATTCCTATTATAAGCAGATTTAATGAAAAAACAGCACTTCAGAAATATTAGCACAATAAACACATTTTTTCAAAAATTCCTCCAAAAGGCTACTATGAAGTAAATGAAACATACACCTACCACAATAATTACCCAACATCTTCACCTGTTGCACAGGGTGTTTGCCGATGGCGTGCAAATAGTCTAGTTTTCAAATTGCAATAACTTAATTTTTTCAAATGGGACACCCTGTATATTTTTCTTCAGTTAGAAGCTCTCCTTAATACACATTAAAAAAATATAGAGTTTTGGACATCTAACTTTACTATTTACTTTAATAATTGACGTTAAATGAGAAATAACATATTTTACACAATTTTTAATAAGTACAAAATTTTACAAAGTTTAATCGTAAGAAAACTACAATATTGAAAGTTAAAATTTATAATAGGTGTTCAAAATGTCTTCCATTTTCATTTATACATTTTCTTGCCCTTTCTTTCATTGATTTACGCACATCTCTTAGCATTGCAGGGGTCACCTGTCTAAATGCTGCAGTAATTCTGTCTTTCATATTTTGTTTTGTGGTAACCTCTTCTTTGTAAACAATATTTTTAATAAAACCCCACAAGAAAAAATCGCAAGGTGTAAGGCCCGGCGATCTAGCAGGCCAATTTGTAGGTCCTGCCCTTCCTATCCAACGATCCTGAAATTCCCTATTTAACCAATTGCGAACATTTAATTGGTAGTGTGGTGTGGCACCATCTAATTGAAACCACATTCCGTTGCGATAATTTTGAGGCACATTTTGCAAAAGGTTTCTAAAATCAAGTTCTAAAAAATTTAAAAAAGCAGCTCCATTTACAGTCCCATCAAAGAAATAGGGACCAATTACATAATCACCTATTATTCCCGCCCACACATTCAAAGACCATCGATACTGTGATGTGGTTCTAAATAAATGTTCATTGTGGTCCGAATAATAATGGAAGTTGTGCCTATTTACACAACCGTTCTTA
Source organism: Lochmaea crataegi (assembly GCA_947563755.1). Taxonomy (NCBI): domain Eukaryota; kingdom Metazoa; phylum Arthropoda; class Insecta; order Coleoptera; family Chrysomelidae; genus Lochmaea; species Lochmaea crataegi. The sequence goes on from OX387428.1 coordinate 17,500,090, forward strand.
TGAAATGTGGCTTCGTCGGAGAATAAAACTTTGTTTAAAAAGTTACGCTCTGTATTTATCTTGTTTATTAACCATCTACAGTATTCTTCTCTACGCGCGAAATCACGCGGTAACAATTCTTGGTGAAGCTGGATATGGTAAGGGTGATATTTATTCTTCTTTATTATGCGTCTAATTGTGGTATTGGAAATATCTAACTGATTGCTTAATTGCCTTGTGCTTACATTGGGATCTTCAACTATACTGATCATTACTTTATATTCGTTGTCAACAGTAACAGCTGTAGCATCACGTGAATGTTTTTCATACTTGACGGTTCCCGTTCTATCAAATCTATTCTTTAAATTCTCAAAAGTATCCTTTTGTGGATGACGTCTTTCTGGGTATCTTTGCCGATAGACCCTACTAGCAAGAAACGCATTTTTTTGACATTCACCCAGTATCCATATCATATCAATATTTTCTTGAACACTATAATTCTTATTATAATCCATTTTTTATACCTAATACCGATTAAATATAGTAGACGTGATATAATACAAAATTTTATGTTGACAATTAATGCTACAACAAAATATACCTACTGTCATTTTCATAGATAACTTGTTTTCTTATTAAAAATTGTGTAAAATATGTTATTTCTCATTTAACGTCAATTATTAAAGTAAATAGTAAAGTTAGATGTCCAAAACCCTATATTTTTTTAATGTGTATTAAGGAGAGCTTCTAACTGAAGAAAAATATACAGGGTGTCCCATTTGAAAAAATTAAGTTATTGCAATTTGAAAACTAGACTATTTGCACGCCATCGGCAAACACCCTGTGCAACAGGTGAAGATGTTGGGTAATTATTGTGGTAGGTGTATGTTTCATTTACATCATAGTAGCCTTTTGGAGGAATTTTTGAAAAAATGTGTTTATTGTGCTAATATTTCTGAAGTGCTGTTTTTTCATTAAATCTGCTTATAATAGGAATAACTTGTCAACGCCGCGTCGGATTTACAAATTCAAAAAACTACCGTAAAGCTAATATTAAGTAGAATCAGAAGACATAATCGTATACAGGGTGTTCAATTTAAAAAAACCAAATTAATTTTCATTCCACAAAAATTAGCCACCCTGTATACATCAAAATATTTTACAATTGTAGTCCGAGTGACACCGTATAAACCTACAAGAAATCTTGTTGATACCTCTTTTAGTTTCGGTGCTAGAGATCGAGTGGAAATAATTGGCGCACCCTGTATATTGGAACTATTAAAGCTGTCTTCGAATCTTCTGGAATCTGTTCTTCACTCCAAGCAGTGTTATATATTTTCAATAATATTTTTGTTCCTGTTTCCCCTAAATTCTTGAACATTTCTGATGTTAATTTATCAATTCCTGGAGATTTTCCATTTTTCAATTCATCTATTATTTCCTGTAATTCTTTTAGTGTTACAATGTCTTTATTTTCTATTATTGCATCCTTTTTTTTGTTAATGTCCTGAACTTTGTTGTCTGCTCCTAGTAATTCCTCAAAATACTCTTTCCATCTATCAATTACTTCGTTTTCATTTCTTAGTATATCTCCTTTTTTATTTTTTATCCAGGTTATTTCTTGTGTTTTTTCCTTTCTTAATGACTTCAATGTTTTGTAAAACAGTTTTTGATTTGATTTACTATTGCTTTCCATTTTTTCGACAAATTCTTTCCACTGATTTCTTTTAGCTACTGCTACCATCTTTTTTACATTTTTCCTCTTCTCTTTGTACATTTCATAGTTTTCCGTTGTTTTGTTATTTATATACATTTTCCACGCTTCTTTTTTTAATTTTACTTTTATTTTAATTTCGTCCGTCCACCAAGCTGTTTGTTTTTTCTTATTAGTTTTCTTGCTACAACCACATATTTCTTTAGCGGTTTCCAATACGGTTTTTTCGAAATAATCCCACATTTCTTCTAAATTACCATTTTTCATTATATCACAATTATTTAAGAACTTTCCTGATAATGCTATTTTGTATTTTTCTGCCATATCTTTGTTTTGTAGTTTGTATGATCTGACCGATTCATATTCTATTGTTTTTTCTAATTTTTGTCTATTATGGTTTGTAATTTCTACTTGTTCTCTTATTTTTGTTACAAGTAAATAGTGGTCACTTCCTATTTCTGGTCCTCTTCTAACTTTGGTATCCAATACTTCCTTTCTATTTCTCTTTTCCACTAATATATAATCTATTATTGACCTTTCATTTCTGCTTTCCATCACACGTGTATATTTATGTATGTCTTTATGTTGGAAAAATGTATTAGTTACAATAAAATTGTGTAATATGCAAAAATCCAGCAGGCCGTTCTCCATTATTATTCCTAAATGTTTCACCATGTTTTCCTATTACTGCTCTATAAATGTCATCTTTTGTTCCCACTCTGCTATTCAAATCTCCAAGTATAATTATTTTTCCTTTTGCATTTTCTGTAGCCATAGTTAGATCTTCCCAAAACCTATCTTTATTTCCTACTGTATCGTCTTCATTTGGTCCATATACAATTATTATAGTTTTTGTGTTCATATTTTTATCTTTCATTTCCATCACCAATAATCTTTCCGACCATCCCCTCCATCCAGTAATTTGTTCTTCTAAGTTTCTATGTATTATGCATGCAACTCCTGCTGCCGCTCTTTTCTCATTTGCAATACCACTATATATGAGTATATGGCCATTATCCATTTTCACTATCCCCTGTCCTTTTTTTTTGTCTCTGTTATAGCTAGTATTCTCAAGTTTGTATTTTCAAACTCTTCTTCTAATTCTTTTTCTTTTCCTAAAATACTTCTTTCATTCCATGTTCCAATTCTCCACATTTCGGTTGCTGATTTTACTTTATTCATATCCAATTCCGTTGCTGTGTCTTTTTCTCTGTTACCATGAGTATCTGTTTCTTTATTTAGTTTTTTGAATGTATTTTTTCCAGTATTCTCATTATATTTGTTTCTTTATCCCATCTCCATTCTTGCCCATTTACCGTTACCTTATTGTATCCCGTTTTTACGTATTTTCCCTTTTGACTTTCTAATTTTGCAAACATCCTTATCTCTTTTTGTTTTTCTCTTTCCTTCTTGGTCATATCATTATTTATAAAAACTCTTTCTTCCTCCCTCTCCTTTAATTTAGCTTTATTTGCCATAATTTTTTCTTTATCAGCTTCTTTTTGACATTTCACTATACACATTTTCTCCCCTATCTTGTTAACTGCTTTAGGCTCGATATTTATTTTTAGTTGTTGACTCAAAAAGTTTCTGACATTTTCTACCAATTTCGACGGCTCATTAGTATCAAGTTTTAATCCATTTATCATCACATTATTCTTTCTTCTTTCTTTATCTATAATTTCCATTGTTTTTTTAATCTCTTCCATTTCTGTTTTCATTTCTGCATTTTCTTTTTTAATTGCTTGGTTTTCTTTTCTCAATACTTCGTTTTCAACTTTCAACTTTAATATTTCCTCATTAAACAGAGCCTGTTGATCTTTGGTTTCTTTGATCTCGTTTTTAATCAGTTGTTGTTCCCATTTCATATCCTTTTGATCTGCAGACATTTCCTTCATTAACGCTATGATTTGATCTAACTTTTCATCTTTTTTACTTTTAGTTGGGGTTCTGCTAGTCCTCTTGCTAACTTCAAATACACCATCCATTTTTCTTTTCTTTGAATCTTCTGTAGAATAATCATCACTATCCATTTTGTTTATATTTTGTATTCAATTACTATTTAATTATATTATTTTCGTGGTAGCGTAAGTCCAAGATACCCAGATCTACTCTTCGGAGATACTTGATCTATCCAGCCACTTATTATATATATATCTAATTTCTTTCTTTATTTTGTCCTTTATTTTTTAAATTTGACAACGTCGCAAATTATATTGTTTTGGACTCGCCTTAAATCAATTGCTTTTTATTTTAATAACCTAACACTAACCTATTTATTTAATTGTTTTTACAAAATCTAACGTTTTTTTTGTTTTTTTTTCTTTTGTAGCACTACGTACTTTACTTTTTGTTGATACAATTCAAATTCTATTTGATTAATTTTCGCTGCACTTTCCGATATATCGAAATAAATGCAGGTGAATTTTATAAACACTTTATTATTTCAACTTACCGTTGCCAACCATTATAAACAATATAACAGAAAATAATAAAAATTTTTGATTAGGTATAACAAAGTGAATAACAAAATTTATATTAATCTCATACTTATCAACTATTGCAAAATTATTAACAGTTTTATTTATACGTTAACTTTGATAACTCATCACGGCTTCTGAAATATTACTCACAGTTCTTTGCAGTTTTGTAATAACTCGCAGATAAAAGAATCGAAAAATTAAATTAACACAATGAAATTCTCAGAACATAGCAAGAGTAGACGTCAAATTAAACCCGATAATCCATTTTAATCGCGGCAACAGCGCTCATTTTATGCCAACATATAAAATTGTTAGCACAACTGACGTTGTGAAATTCAATACAAAACGTTTCTTTGGATATATTTATATTTTTTAATAACATGCGACCTACAAATTTCAATATTTACCAAGTTTACAGTGACAAAACGTACTGATTGACAGCAGCAAACGAATGAACTGAGTCAAACGAACAGCGTGATTTCGACACTTTGATGACGTGCAAGTACATTTATTCTGAATAGAGAGTATACTGTAATTTATAAGCTTCGTTCTAACTGGCGTTAGAACCGTTTTTGGTATCGTTCGCTGCTGTATTTCTTTCACGTTGAAACTGATTAAAATATCGTTCTTGGGACTGCTTGGGACGGTATAGAAACTGTACCTTCAGGAGGGGGTGATAAAGTTGATGTGTCCATTCGAGTTTGCGCATTATACAGTACTCGAAACGATTCCAGTACGGTTCATAAATATCAGTTGGAACAAACCTATAATGATATTGTGTAAATTATTCTGTCTACGCGACCGAAGCTGCAGATGGGTCGATAGTTACAATTAAAGACCAAAAGCTACTACACTGAATTATATTTTTCTTTGCATCGATAGAGATAGGTCGGAAACGATATGTTTGGTGAACAATATTTTATTTGTGTTCTATTTCTTGGGGTAAGTTTGCACAAACGTGAAATTGACAAATTTTCGTTGATACGTTGTTTTTTTGTAGGAAGTAATCCTGAATTAATTTTCAACGAAAACAGTGACGAAGAATCTGAAAATACATAAAATAGAGAAGTGTAAGTGATAGTTTTTAATGTTTTTTTAAGTTAAGGTATGAACTTACCCCAAAAAGGAACATTTAGAAATAAAGGTATATTAATAATAATTATGAATTTCACGAAAAAGACGGCACTACAAGGCCTAAATCCAATAGTGCTAGGAGGACAGGTGATTCCATTTGCCAAAGAAACAAAGTATCTTGGAGTACATTGTGATCAAAAGCTTTCATGGAACACTCTCCTTCAGAAGACCATACAGAAAGCTACCATTGTCCTCGGCAGATACAAAAGAATGTGTGGAAACAACTGAACCAATGGCTATACACAAGGGCTGTTAGACCAATGATAGCCTATGGATCAGTAGTGTGGAGGACAAAGACACTGCAAGTGGAAGCTGCAAGGCTATTGAGTAGCACACAAAGGCTTGCCTGCCTGTGTATTACGAGAGTCATAAATCCACTCCGACAAGTGTCTTGCTGGAAGTCTTGCTGAATATGCCTCCACTACACATTTTTACACAAGGCGAAGCCAGATCTGTAACGCACAGATTACTGCAAAGTCAACAACACATAAGCCAAACGCACGGTGCTGATTATCGAAAGCTTATCGACGAGCTTAAAGTGGATGGCTTAATGTGGCAACCCATTGCCGCAACGGTCACTAGATATACCTTTAATAATAAGTTCCAAATAACTATACCAGGTAGGGAAGACTGGAGGAAAGCTGTACCCATACAGGCTGTGGTATACGGTCGGCTCGAAGACAGAAGTAGGTGTATAGGAACCGGAATTGTAGGGCTAAAACAAAGGATAGCTATTCCAATAAGCCTATCTAAAGGCGTCACGAGTTTCCAAGTGGAAGGACGGCGATTCACCACTGCGTTGAAGAAATTAAAAGGCAGGAAAGGACATACCGAAAGCAAAGCTGCACTGAAGGCACCTGATTCCATAGATGTCAATTCTAAGCTAGTATGGGATTGCGTAGGTGCCTTAAATGCACTTGAAGACCATTGCAAGGTCATGGTAGCCTGGGTCGACAATAAATATGGCAACAAGAAAGTGGGTGGCACAGAAATCTCTAGAATGGTGGGTAATCTCACCAAGACAGAGATAGGCGAAACAGGAACGCAAAGCTAATGGGGTTGACAGGCAAAGCAATGTGCAGATTCTGTCACCTAGAACAGGAAACTGCAAAGCACATCCTATGCCAGTGTGACTGCCTGGCGAATGTGCGGTTTCTTGTATTGGGCGATAAGAAGCCACCGGCACGAAATTACATGAAAGATTCAATCTCGAGGCTGATTGGCTACTTAAAAAGAGTCGGACTGGAGAATTTTTCTAGATTCAGAGGAACACAATAGATCTGAAAAAGGCCGCAGTGGAATAGGCCGATTAACCACCTCATCAAATCTAAGCTAATCAGCTGAGGTAATCAGACACACTTTTTATATGAAAGTATGTAAACTGGGGTGAAATTCACTGATACCTAAAAGATCCATTGTGAATATATAAAAACAATATTGGGCGTGTAGCACTGTATACGTGTTAGAAGTAATACTTCCTGAAAAAAACATGTTCATAACGAAAATTCATTGAGATAAATATAATTCATTCATTCTATTATAGTCCGAGATCTAGCAACGTGCGTCTGGGATCCACTGCGTTAACCTCCTCATCAAATATAATCTACCTTCTATGAGACAATGAAAAAAGTTACCCAAGTTTCAAAAAGAACAATTCAGGGTGGGTATTATAAAACTATTTTGGCATAATATGTATGTCCATATAATCGACGGTGCATACCAGTTTAAAATGATATTGCATACGGCTATTAACCTGATAGTAAGCATATATACGGGGTGGGTGATTCGCAGTTAATTCGAAATAGGAGATTATAATAACGATTCGAAATTTTATAGTAATATATCATTAATCTTTTATATTTTTCCAGATCTTCAAAAGATACAATCAAAGAACATACTGGAAAGAAAGCAGAACATAATGGAGCAGTTGATGCGGACACACATTATAACTTTAGTCTTATTCTGTATAGCTCGAAATCATGTGAATAAATCTTCTAAAACAGCACTTATATTGAAGTTTTTAATCATTAATAGTTATTGACGATAAAAGAGAAATAAGAGATTATTTAACGTACGTATTGTAACGAGTTATTTTTTTTTGGAATCGTTTGGATTTTTTTAATTGTTGTTCGCTAGTATTTTGCTTATAAGTGAATTTTGTATAACTAGTTGGTACTTCCTTTTCGACTTCAATTTCTGGTACAGTTTTAGTTTATCAGTATTACCGTCATTATATATATATATATTTTACTATCAATTCAAGATTCGCAAATTCGAATTTTAATATATAAAAATTGCTAGATCCCGATTTTATTAAATTTGAAGACTGGTATCCGACGATGGTATATATCATATTGCCATTTAGGTAAATAATTTGAGTGTGCGTACGATTTTGTCTACCTCCACGAAACCAATGATTAACGGTGAGAATAAAAATATAATTTCGAAAACCGAACGACCTCTGGTCTCTCTTCTATAACGTCTGTTTTAAAATTCTCTCTTCTTCGTTATATAGGTGTTTTGAAAAGTCTCATTTTTTGAATTAAATACTCAGTTTTATTTAGTTAACCGAGTTTCGACCGAGGTTTTCTTTGGTAAGTAATAAAATTGTGATATCAAAACCAGAAACCAGGTGTAAAGTAAAAGTACAAATTTATTTGCTGTAATGTAAAATTATTTCAGTAAAATCGAATATTATATTATTTAGTTTAAAAATATACAGGGTGCTTCAAAAAAAGTGACCTCATCTCTAGGATAGGTAGAAAATAATTGGCTTTGCTTTGTAACACATTTTCGTATACACATTTTTTACGATTTTGCCGAAACTACTAGCATCATTGTAATTAAATTTTATAAGAATATGTTTTAGAAGCTGATACATCCCATAAATTTGTTTTTATACCTGACTCTCATAGAGGGCGCTAGTTACACGGTTCGTACCAAGTAGTATTGAACATAACCTTTTTAAGGTTAGATTTATTAATCAGAATTTCAAGTGAACTTAAACATCATTCAATTTTACACCAAAAAGGTACTCTTGGTAAAACTCTATACTGTGTACAGTTTTAGGAATATTCTGATTTGAAAATTATTAAGTAATAACTGATGCTCCTTTTATGGCCGTATGCACCGTTCATATTACTAAACCACTTTAAATAAACGTAGAATAAGTAATAAGTGGAAATTTTCCTCTGGCTTGACAGCTGTCATAAATAATAATAATATGTCACCTAAGTATGTCACCAATTTAATTTCTATTTTAAAAAAGTTTTGGTATAAAATTTTCTTACCGAATCTCCCGCGAGCACGAATTATTTCCGGAAATTTTCCTCAGTTGCGAATTTTTCAAGAAAATTCGCACAATTTCCGGAAATAATTTTTGCTCTAGGGAGGTTATAAGTGACAATTGTACCAAAGTTTAGAAAATCCGCTCTTTCAATATTGCGGCTACACTTGAGCATTTAGTGCAGTAAAAAGGCTTATTTATTTATAATTTATTTCACCGACCTTGCAATACTGAATCAACGCGACCATATCATTTAACGAATGTGACGTCATATGCGCGTTGACCAAGATTTGGTTATAAATTGTGTCAAAGCGTGTCTTCTATATCGCGTTCTGATACAATTTGATGTTAAAGTTGTTTTATGGCTTACAAATATGTAATGACAGTTATTTTTGTAACAAGTGGTGATACGAGCGTGTGTTGTTGGAAGATTTCGTTATTCATTGATCGTGATAACCGATAAAAATAGCTTAGCTCAAACTAATAGAAAAATTATTTTCTTTTGCTTATTCCCACATGAAGATTATATGGTAATTATGTGGAAAATTTTACTGCCAATGTTATTTATTTTCGAAATAATATTGGCAGTAAATTTATTTCTGAAATATTTATTCAAAAATGTTAAATTTAAAAATAGAATTCCAAATGAACATTTAATGATGGCCGTGGACGGGTAATGAATGCGAGTGTCTTGATAGCCACTAATTGCATACACTATTTTTTCCACTCTCATTTTTTAATTTCATCATTAGGTACCTAACTGAAGAGAACTGTAAAAAGGTTATATAAGATCTGTCAGGTGGATAGTCATAGCCATATTGCATATTGACCGAATCTTCAGATGATGCATTTCTATTGGATGTAAACTTAATGAATGTCATTGAAGTTCATTCCTGCATAACTAATGATAAGTAATGAAAGTATGGGAGTAGAAAAAATTTTTTGGGTCACGTGAACGGACATGGGAGGAAAACCGAAAGTCTTTTTAAGTGTTTCCGAGATATTCGCCTGTCAAAACATCGTGGGACACTCGGTATACTTTATTATAACTCTAGTGATATAGGATGAAAGATACTTGACTGCGGTATTCAAAGTCAAAATTACATATTTGTATAATATGATAGTCATAAAATGTTTAATGATTCTCAATAAAATCAGGAGTTAAAATTTTAATTTAATTTTTTTCAGAGCAAGACTCACACACATCAAACGCTTCTGAAAGATCATTGAAAATAAAAATTACAGTAGAGTGAAAAAAATGTCTACGAAAAGTATATATAATTTTTTGTTGTTTAAAAATAATAAAATAAACAGTAATATCTTCTAAATTTGGTTTTATTATAAAGAAATACAAAAAAACAGTATGGTAAGAGGTTAACTGAAAATGATTATTAGAGATGGTAAAAAAATTAAGGAATCTTCTATAATTTATAATAATTATATAGGTATTCATCTCGGATCACCTACAATTAAATAGGCCAATCCATGACATATCGTAACGCGACAGTTCGTAACCCCACAAATGGTAACGGACAATTCGTAACGGCGAAACTTCGTAACATCGACAGTTCGTAACCACAGCTCTTCGTAACGGTATAATACGTAAGGCCAACATTTTGTTTTTTTAGCAAGCTTAGAATTACTGGATTTAGACAAAAATGCATAATTTACTACTTTAAAGTGATAATTCAGGATAAAAAATTTAAAAAAAGTAAATATTCTTTAGTTGTCATATTAAGAAAAATATATGCAAAAAGTGGTCTTCAAAAAAATACCACTATTTTTAATGTAGGAAAGTATGCAAAATGCATTTTTGTCTAAGTCCAGTAATGCCAAACTTGCTAAAAAAAACTAAACCTTGGCGTTACGAAATATACAGCTAGGGACAGATGTGGTTACGAACTGACGATGTTACGAATTGTCCGTTTCCATTTGTGGGGTTACGAACTACGTTACGATTTGTCTTGTCATCTGTCCCATGGTACCCCTAAGAGGAAATTAATGTCGCCATCTTTAGAGCCTGTCGAGTTGATAGTAACGACCCCAAACATTGTTGTGATTTCTGCTAACTTCAATAACAGTCGGATAAGAAGATTTCTGTAATTTTACAGTTTTTGGCGGTACATTCAAAATTACTGCAGTTATACCACTATTACAAAATGACATTTAAGGTCCATTTTTTGATATTTCATTCAAAATCAACAATTGAATGATACTATTTTGATAACAAACAAATGGTCAAGTTAAATTGAATGGAATGCCAAAAATGGACCAAAATGATTGGTGAAGGGGAAAATAAAACAATTATCATCCAGTTTAAATAATGATATCCAGCTTTTGCTATTTTATTAATTTGCAAAAATTAATTTAAAAAAGTCTTAAATCGAGTATTTAAGGAGTAAACTGAAAATACTTTCGCTACAAATCATCATATAACTAAAGATGGAGCTGTTCTATGAGCTAATAGCCATCTACAGAAAGGCCATTAGAATTCGAAGTTTGAATTCGCAGAAATTTTTCCGATTGTGGGCGCTGCAGTATATCTCAAAGGTGTCAGTGGAATGGCGAAAACAATAAACACATCCATTTCTGTTTGTCAATTTCGAATTTTTAGCGATAAAGGTGTTTTATGAGAGATGGTAGTTTAGTGAACATTTTCAAATACATTGGCGACAGAAATCGACTGATGGTTGAAGGCGAACAGGTATTCAAAGCAGTAAACAACTCTGAACATCAAAATATTTTATTGAAATGAGTGAAATTACTTTTATGATCTGTTTCTAAGCAGTGCCTGCTACACACTGACATGTATTTGGAAATAGGTTTCCCACTTTTTAAAATGTTTTGCCACACTTTGCATAATCTTGGATCTGTTGGGAAACTATGTATTGATACATTTGCATCTTTATACTGATTACATTGCGGCACAGAGCAATATACCTCTTACACTTGCTGCTCATTATTAGAGTCTAAATAAGTATTCTGATACAACAAACTTTACCAAACTCTTCTATAAATGAAGAAAACGATATTAATACTTTGCTCACTATACACGTACTCTAAAGGCGATCTGGTTCCCATTCCAAGGTTATAAAATTTTGACGGTAGGTGTCGCACCCTTTGCTCGTTTTCGCGAATAACTGTTTTCTTTTCTCTGTCTGTCAAAGTCTATAATATATATGACCACAAAACAGTCTAACCTATATAGAAGGATTTTTTCGGGGGTAATATCCCTAGTGCATTTAATTTTTCCGGAAAAATTCGGAAAAACGAGTTTCTGAGTAATTTGTTTTAACAAATAGCATGAGCGAGAGTGGTTTTAAAAATCCGAGTCGAAGACGAGGATATGCTATTTGTTAAAACAGATTACTTAGAGACGAGTGTTTTGTTTTCCTTTTTTCTTCATGTTTCTGGAGACTTCTCCTTTTCGCATTTCGAGCGTCTGGAAAAAATCTAGTTTAGTGAACCAACGCGGATTTTGATGAAATATTTTTTTTAAATTAATTCGAGGTCGATGAACACGAAAATAAAAAAAGAAATCGGCGCTCTCATACCAAAAACGAGTTATGAATTTTTGAAGATGAGTTCAGATTAGCACTGCACTGGTTTTATTGTCATATTATAACTGCTTTAAAATGATGCATTATAACTTCTACACAATGTTAAATACACTATACTTGCCTTTTACGATATTCATCTCACAAACACATTTAATAAACACTGATATTGACATTCATTTCTTGTAAATTCTTATTTTAATTCCACTTTCACTAAACTAGACTTTTACCAATTTTACATTCGGAAACATTTCCAAACCGATTCATTTTGAGTTTCAGTTGAAAAATTAATAAATTCGTAAGCGTTGTTTGTGATCTTTGTTGTTGGCATCGGTACATAGCAACACAGCAAAGAAACCATCAAGTTTGTTTTTACAAGGCAACTTGTCAAACTTGCATTAAATTTTTTTGATTTTTTTTTCCGGAAAAACTGCTGACAGTTGTTAAGTAATTTTTCCACTTAAAATTTATATTTGACATAACAATTCTCAATAGCGATTGGTCAAAATTAATAGGAAGGAAATAATCAGACTAAAATTTTTCTCGGTCAGGAATGTCAGTAAGGATCATACAACGCAAAGTTGGAAAGTTCATTAGTGTATACTGTGCATTGTTTAAATTGTTATTTATTAAAATGAAAACAACCGCGTTTTATGATTTTTCGTAGGGACAAAACTTATGGGGTAGTCACCACCTTTACCGTCACCGCGTATCATGTGTGGACAATTTAATTTTAACAAAGGTTTTATTAATTTGTAAAATTTTCTATATAGCATTTAAATTTTATTTTAGAAAAACAGAAAAACATACTGTATACTAAAATGTTCTCACTATACTATGAAATTATAAAGTTAACCCCACCCTCTCATTAAAATTTAACATTCCTACTAAAAGTTGTTACCTGTAAGACGTTTAAATTTGCTACATTTTGGAAACGTTGTATGTAGACAACCACCAATACATATTTGTATTATGCTCAACGTAAGTATGTAGATTCTCTTTTGACCATTATGTTTATTGAATAAGTAACCAATATTCTCAATTAAAAAATTATGAGATTGAGATTCAAGAAGGTATTGACTATTTTGAAGTTTTTCATATTTAAAGTTTTGGCGGACGGTCCGGCTCATTCACCAAAATTTTGAAAGGTAAAAGGAAACGTGTAACTTTGGTGTACTCCATTCCAAGATATATCGTTTTGACTTATGCCAACATGATTCATTCAAGACCAAAACCCACATCAGGTCGTTAATCCGATAACAATAGCACAGTATCGTACTCGTTTCTTCGAAAAGCGAAAAGATAATGCCTAATAGTATGAATATTTTACAACTGAAATGTTTGGCTGGTAAAAAAATACTTGAGACTAGTTTTTTGATTTATTTAATTATTTTATTATTTATTTTTGCTTCGGAAGATATATTTGTCTGAGAATTTTAGTTTGTAATAAACATTTCACTCCGAAAGCAATCTTGTGTTTCAAACTAAGTAGGTGGCGTCCTAAGACAGAAAAGTGTATTTATCACCGGATTTGAAGCGAATTGTGAAAAATGTGTTTGAATCATTGAAACATCGAGGTTAGAATATAACCGATGCAGCAAAAGAAACGTGTAAGTTGACCAAAACCCCAATATCCAGAGTATAAAAGACATTATCAATAAGCCAATACATAAACGAAAAATACGCTAATAATACCAAATGTGTTGACCAAATGCAAAAGATATAACCCGAAGAACGATATAAATGCCAAGAACAAATGATACCAACCCTAGATTGTATAAAAAAAGTTGTTAATTAAAGATGAAACAGGAATTTTTTTCTCCATTTACTTCCAGCTTTTTTGTTTTATTTACAGTCAGAGAGTCATGTACTACTCACTTTGCTCCTTTTCGATTTAATTTCAATTCCATATCAGTTATTATTTAAAAAATGTAACTTTGATGCCTTCCACTGTTTTGCAGATACCCTGTATAGTACAAAATATTTTTAAAATGTGGCCATTATTAAACTATATCTTTTTTATTTGAAATATTTTTTGGTAACATCTGCCAATTAGCTTAAATAAATCAAAGCGTATACGGTTGGCTATCCTGTATGTTTCAACAGTTCAATTAATAAATAAAAGTTAAATTTGTTTGCAATTTTTTCACAAAATAAATTTAATTCATGTTTTAGCATCTAAATTTTACCTAGCAGATACAGTTCGTAAAATTTTCCTCAAAAATATAAGTAGAAGTAGCTTCTAAATTTTACTAGGATTACTGGTATGTTATATCTACAGTTTTGTTTTAATTAAGTAACTTTGTAGATGTTTGTAAATTAAAAATAATAATGTAATGCAAAGATTAATTAAATTAATTCTATTAACTCATGATTTCTATGTATACTTCTCTCATTTGCTTATAATTTTCTTTAAATAAAATAGATGTTTGTCCAGAAGGAATCATTAAGCTATAAGTTAAATAATTGTAAAATTATATGTATTTATCCTGGACAGATATCCCAATATACTTCAGTTTGTAGATTTCTTTTTTTTTTGTAATGTAAAATGTAATTTCAACATAGTTCCGGGTATATACCATTCCAAGTATATATTTATTGAATATACCGTTCCCGGGCAGGACATGTTTTCGAGAGATAAATTTCCTGGAGACAGGATCCTGCAAGGCTCAAGTCTCAGAAATAGAAAAGTTTCCCGAAACTGACTGGTTCCTGGAGTCAAGTTCCTGTAATTCAACTTCCTGGAAGGCACAGCTCCCAGACGTGAGGTTCCCTATATTCAGTTCCTGGTTGATATAGTTAAAGGAAAGTAAATTGTAAAATTTGTAAAGCCTCACCTATGTTTTAAATTTTGTAATTTCATTTGTACTCTTCATTACTAATACTTTTACTTAAATTTGCAAATTTCAATTCAATTCTATTTTTTTATTCATTATTATATATTTTTATTTAGTGAGTGTTATTTATCACACAATAACTAGATATAATTATCTTTACTCCAGTGTACCTTAGTATTTTTTTTTAAATTCATAGGAAGATGATAATAGTTAAACGTTAGCTGATTTTCAATATGAATTTTTTCTAATTTTTCTTGTAAAATAAAATTAGTGGCGCCCTTTTTTTTCATATTAATGTCAGTCAGATTCCTATATCTAAATTCCACAAGTAACAAGGCCCTGAAAACTGGCTTTGTTATCTCCAAATTTTAATATCAGTTATGCAAGAACCTTCGCTATTCCATTTTCAATCCATTAACGCCCGACTGACAAAAAATGGACTCCTCAATTTATCTTTCAGCCATCTAGCGACCTTCTTTCAAACATACCACAAAATCTTAGGAATATTAATTTAAGGATATAGATGTCACTCGGTGCTTCAAAACGGTTTTAATTGAAAATCGGAGGGAAATAATTGGACCGAAAATATTGGAGGGAAAATTATCTAGCTGTATTACCCTAATCTATTTTTCATTTTGTTTATAAATAATTTAACATGTTTATGATACGTCGTGAAGTCATAAAATTAATCTACTGTGAAGAATATCAGAAAATTTCTTCTTTATTGAACGCACGAGTATAAAGTACTTTATGTTTACAATAAAATTACAAGAAATTGAAACTTAAAATAAATGAAATTATTAAATCAATAGTTTAAATATAATTTCAACATAATATTAGGACATATAACAAAATGACCGTTTATCACAGAAGGAACAACTACTTTCCGGGATATATGCCCCGACAAACATTAAATTGCACTTCTTAGAAATACTGGACGGTATTATCTACTAGATTTAACCAACACTTTTACACAAAGTAGAAATGGCTCCAGCATTGTGCAGGAACCTGGCAGAGAAAAATTGTGGTTCTAACCTGAGGGAAGTGCATGTACTTTTCCATCACTTATGGAGCAGTAGGACTAGCCCTTTGATCCCGTCCAGAATTTCAAAGTACGATTGAAAAAAAGATGTTTGCAGTGTATAAGAGGTAGGTATCGTCCAGTTAGACTACTCCAGTACAGTGCAAGTGTGCCATCTTCCAAACCAAAAGTTTAACAACTATGGAAGCCGGAAGGCTTCTTCTTATTTAAAGGGTTATAGGTTTAAAAAATATTTTTTAAACTAAGTAAGGTGTTGAAATAGACTACTTAAGCTATTTATTTGTTTGAAAAATAAATTATTTATTCAACATATTGAACGTACCATTATTTTTGAAAAATAGTTAAAAAATAGAAACAACTTAATTCAGATTTCTTACTTTGATTTGTTATTTATATCGTTTTAAAAATTAATTATTCGTATCACGTTCGTAGATGCATAAAAATGGTATGGTTATTTATCCCGAAAGATAAAACTTAAAAGTAAAACATCTTTTGTAACATCACTTAGCGATGGGTCTCAACATATGGTTGATGTAAACTGGTTCTATATATTTATTTGAAAATATCTAGTTTCAATTAATGGTACATTTCTTTTATATCACGCTAACTTGTGCAAAATTCTTTCTACGTAGTTCGTATACAGTGGCGGAGAAAGTGATGAGGGGCGTGGGGTGGGGTTCATCCTTCAAGGGTGCATTTTTTACTATTACTCCGTAATTTTTCGTCAAAAAAGCCACTCAGAACGAGTTGACGGAGACCATTTAAAAAAAAGTTGGACGTCACGGGACGCCCGGCAGATATAAAACATAATAATAATAATAGCTATTATTATTATCGCCAAGATTTTTGCCGCAACTGAAAAATGAATGGTTTAAATTTTTGATATAAATTTGAAAATAATGGTCCTATAAAGAATAATTCTCATTGAAGGTTATTCATATACAAATGTCACAATATAAAAAAAATTATCACCGCGTCCCAGATTCAAACCTTAATTTTCGCAGCCAGACCCATTAACCACTTTGCTATGAAGACATAACATAACATAGTAATTGGCTGCACTAAGGGAACATTCAGCCATAAAGCGCTTCAGCGCAGTTATTTTGTAGGTTACTGAATGGTCACGTTAGAAAATGACATGAAGTTTCGCGCTTTATTGCCATAACCTTCAATAGTACATTTGCTTATGTTTACCACAGATCACCTTTGTTTACTGAGTGAAAAATGATAAATTTGCTTGAAATACTAGAGGATGAAGACGAGGACATTGTATTTAACAATGTTAATAACCTTAACCACATTATTGCTTACGTGGTTGAAGATTTGGGAGCACCCCTAGAAGATGCTGTGGCTGCGGTATTACCTAGAAGAGATCCTGGTCGGAACCAGTATTAGGTAGAACACACAATCCCATTATATACTATTGAAGAATTTAGAATGCATTTTCGAATGTCAAGGCAAACTTTCCAGGTTAGTAAGTCTTTTACATATTATACAGGCTTCTCCACAAAAATTCCCCACACTATAACTTCCTGTATACTTAAATAAAAACTGTGGGTCACCGGAATTAAGGTCGGGTATGAAAAAAATCAAATTTTAAACCGCTTTACAGCACTTTTTCTGTTGTTACAACTAATTTGTATATTTCTTAACATCAGATAAAAGTTGGGAGAGTGCATTATGGAGGATTTATGCTCTTTTGTAACCTGTGCATCTTAAAATTTTAAGTACTGCTAAATGAAACTGGAAATCGTCTGCCTCCTACAAGACAACCACAAATAGATCTAGAAAAGAAAGTTTTGTTTTCGATTCGGACTTTGGCAAAACCAGAAAGTTTTCTGGCATGTGGTGACAGATTTGGAATTGCTCAAAGTAGTGGCCATTTTATATATCGACAGATTGTTACGATTCCTTCTGATATGGTGCCAGAGTTTATTGTGTGGCCAACTTATAGGCAATGCGAGGAAAAGACAGAAGTAGGTGACATATTAATGCTTAGTTTACTAAATCAATTAGAATAAGCACAAGCGTAAGAGTTTTGTTTCTTTTTTCTGTTCTAAACAAAAAGATACAGAAATGAATTGTGTTTATGATTATTATTCAATTGATTAGTAAACTATCATAATTCGTTCATAATTGGCTTGTATTTTATTTTTTCCTAGGTATTTCGTGAAAGATCCAGAGGAATACCTAATGTTATAGGAGCAATATATGGTACTCACATCTTTATAAAACAGCCAGTTGGAAATGCTGTTGATTATTATAATAGATATCAGTGCCATTCAGTTATATTATAAGCTGTCTGTGATCCAAGTAAAAAGTTCATCAATATAAGTGTTGGTCATCCTGGACGCATGCATGATGCCCGAGCTTTTAGAAGAAGTGGTTTATATGGTAGGATTACCAGTGAGAATAATCCTCTTATTCTCCCTCAAAATCACATAATTGGGGATTGTGCGTACCCTCTTCTACAAGAACTTTTAACACCATTTCGAGATACAGGACACTTAACTGAGAGGCACCGCCTGTTCAACTTCAGGTTCTCAAGTATACGTTCGCCTTTGCCCTTTTGAAAGGGAAATGGAGAAGACTGAAATATTTAGATAAGGTGATCTCAGCTACTTGTGTCTTACACAATCTGATTATTCAAGAAGGTAATGAAGAAGATGAACTAGAAGTTTTAGATGATATTGAACAAGATGTAGCTGAAATAGGAATAAATGAAAGGAGACGCCATCAATTGGGTGAAAATAAAAGATTAGAGATAATGAATAATTTGTGCCAGAGTTATACAGGGTCTCCCAGGAGCTCATCCCAATAACTTGGGAGATGATAGAGAGACTAAAAATAATGATGGTATTTCATATAAAATTTTTTCTAAACACCCTTCCGTAACGAACTATAGGGCTCTAAAGTTGGGAATTAAGAATGGTTTTATATTTATAATTATTAAATGGCTGTATCGAAATTAGTAAAATTTTAACCAATCATAGACACCATAATTGCACACTTTTTGGCGTGATAAACCAGTTTACACTATAGGTACTTGTGAACTCCGGTACAGACTAAGTTTAATGGTGGATGCGGATATTTTTTGGTAAATATAACTTTTTTCAGTTATAAATGTAACAATTGACTTTTTTGAACATTTTAGAAGTACCAAGTCCTCTTCTGTCATCTCGATAAAATTAAGGGTTTAAGAGATACGAGCAATTTTATGTAGCACTGCACATCAATTGGCGAACTCACGAAGGGCATGAAAAAAATTTTTTTATAAGAAATACCATAATTATTTTTAGTCTTTCTATCATCTGCCAAGTTTTTGGTATGAACTCTTGGGGGTATATACAATGTGTCAAAAAAATGTATATACTTTAAATAAAGGTTTAATCTCAATATTATTCAACAGGTTCAACTTATTTTAGCAACCTTACCTAATTTAGGGAAGAATTCATATTAGCAGTAAATCATTTATTAAAATCAGAATAATAAACAAATCAAAAATATATACAATTCACTTCCGTTTTTCTTCGATTTCTACCAACTTTGCAAGTAGTCTGTTCCTCTCCTGTCCTATCTTCACCATTTCATTTAGATGATGATTACTTTCATCAAT
Organism: Lochmaea crataegi; assembly: GCA_947563755.1. Classification (NCBI taxonomy): domain Eukaryota; kingdom Metazoa; phylum Arthropoda; class Insecta; order Coleoptera; family Chrysomelidae; genus Lochmaea; species Lochmaea crataegi. The sequence continues at coordinate 17,519,738 of OX387428.1, forward strand.
TGATTTTTTTAAAATGCGTTTTTCATTCACTCGCTCTTTTTCTGCTTTAACCAGTGAGATATCTCACAAACAGGTACCGAAATTAGGAAACATTGTACATAGGAGAGATTGTAATTAGGATCCGAAATCTTGAATATTGAAAAATTCATTTAACAAATATAAAGTATGATTTAATAAGAGCCTAACAAACTGCTTACTGGTATGTGAGGTTATGTTACCTGAAAATAATCTCTGCGTTTCTTCCTGATCCTGGTAATGAAAATATAAAATCTGGCCATCAATTTCTATAGGAATAAAACTATCGCCCACACCCAAATGATCCAAATCCATTTTTCAATTTATTTTTTCAACTCCGCTTTAATTTACAGTTTTGAATTTACAGCGTTAAAGCGTAAAAAATATATGCTTGACCGCTGCATGAAGCGCTGCAGCAAACTACGCCGAATATCGTACGTTCAGTCAACTGATTCAAGAAAGTGCTGCAGCGCTGCTGTTCCCTGAATGCAGCCATTTATCAAACAAGCTGTTGTATATAGAGCGTATGATGTATGTCAAAATTAAATAAATGACGTTTAGCGAAACGCAAAATAAAATAGTATATTAACAGATAATTTGCTAGCCTTTGGTTTGAATCGGTAGATTGTGTATCATAAAGCAAAGCTTGTGCACCGATATTGAACATTTTATTCGAGTCCGTACATATCTTTTATTTTGGCGGTATCAATATTTATGACGCCGAAAAGCATTATGTGAAAAAGTAACAGTTAGTGAAACATCGCTCATCACTTAGACATGATGGCATCAGAATGTCATACCGTTTGGCGCCACGGCAAACCAACCGATTTTACTGCCAAGGCGCGCCAACAGAGGTTTTACATCAAAAATAAATATGTTTTGCGCGATAACTCGTCTCAAAATCAGTAGAAACACAAATAATTGTGAAGAATGATCAATTTAGAAATAAATTTGGTCGCAGCGTTATTCCTTCATTTTTACAATTACCCTAAAACAGGGACGATGCAATGATTTTTAATTGCGAGTTATACCTTGAAATCATTAAAAAAAATCATTGTGTGGTTTTATGAAACCACGATGAAACGATGAAATTGATCTGGTTTTTATTTAAATCTGGATCTTTACTTTCCAGAAACTCTAAACTGATTCAAAAAGTGAGGATCTTGTTAAACATGCAACTTTTGACAACCAGCGTACTTTGGTATTTAAGAGCATTCGTTGAAAGTCTCCATCATTTTCATCGCACAATTGTGTGAATAAACGCAATAAACGCAAACAATGCATTGCTTCTTATTTTGTTAACTGCATTAATCACCAATTGAAGCGATTGGTGCAATCTATCACTGTCGGTGGATAACACAGTGAATTGCAGTTACCTCTGGTATAATTCTGTTAAGATGGCTATAAACCCACGATATCGCCCGACCTTGGCAGGAGCTGATTTCTTGATTTATTTCTTTCTTTCTTTCTTTCTTTCTCTTTCTTTCTCTTTCTTTCTCTTTCTTTCTCTTTCTTTCTCTTTCTTTCTCTTTCTTTCTCTTTCTTTCTCTTTCTTTCTCTTTCTTTCTCTTTCTTTCTCTTTTTTTCTCTTCATTTCTCTTTCTTTCTCTTTCTTTCTCTTTCTTTCTCTTTCTTTCTCTTTCTTTCTCTTTCTTTCTCTTTCTTTCTCTTTCTTTCTCTTTCTTTCTCTTTCTTTCTCTTTCTTTCTCTTTCTTTCTCTTTCTTTCTATAAATGCCATCCTTCAAATTAGCTAATTTCCAAGTAACGATACCTATACAAAAATTTTAAATTTTGATTTACCTCCATTTTTTGTCAAAAGTAGAATTTTTTAAAATAATATTTACCCGCTGACTGGAGTGTCAGAGTAGCTTTGGTTTATTTCAAATTTCTATAAATGCCATCCTTACAATTAGCTAATCTCCATTAGCTCTTATATCGTACTACAATTATTATATTCGATTGCCGTCCTGCAAAAATAAAAATCGCGATGGAAAAATTACAAAATTAAAGTTCATAATTAACAAATAAAAAATAGGGGTTGCTCGTAGAAGGGTGAAAATTTATTATATATTATATATTTTTGAATGATGTGTATCATAAAAAAATAAAAACAAAACATTTGGTCTAAAAAATTTAAAAAAAATTCCGGGGTGGACCACCCTTAACATTTAGGCGGATGAAAAATAGATGTTGTCCGATTCGCAGACCTACCCGATATGCACACAAAATTTCATTAGAATTGGTCTAGCCATTTCGGAGGAGTTTGATTACAAACACCGTGACACGAGAATTTTATATATTAGATGTAAAAATTCAGTTTAATCCTCTTCCCGACCTTTAACACAGATCAATGAATAATATCTATTCTTATCAGCTTAAAAACGCTTCAAAAATCTCAAGAGACAAACGGTTTTGTACACGCCTGTTTTTATAAAAAAAAAGACATTACTTGTTGTGCCCAGATTACTTGTACTACTTCTTAATTTTTGTGGTACTCTTTTTCAAAATTAGATTACTCTAAATTGAATTGTTTATAAATATTCGTTTGTTGATAATTCAACTTTGAATTCCTTTTCTTTTCAAGTAATTTTAAACTTTAAAATATTTTTTTCCCAATTAGAATTTTGTAGACTTGTTAATTTTTGTATTACTTAAAAGAGTGTGTGGGTGATATGATAAGATTTTCTCGGACTACAGGGACAAGGCTGTTGGGTTACGCTCATCTGCCCTATACTGACCGAATTGTATGAATTATTTATTTTAGTAAATTATAATTTGGGATGTGCCTTTATGCAGTACTCGAAATGTAATATATTTTAAATAAGCCGTGCAACCGGTTTTTATAGATAGGTGAGCTACTCTGTAAACACAGGTACTGGCTCGAGGTTGCTCTAACGTAGTGAACTTAGAGGCAGTACCATAGGGAAACGTTTGTGATGTATGCCTTTGACTAAGTGATAAATGTGGTGGCAATCGCCGGCCGGTAAAAGGAAATGGTCGAATTCGGTTTTTAGTGATGGTTAATTGGAAAAATGGAGCAGTCCAAATGGTATTAGGATGAAGATTGCGCCGTGAATGGTTAAAAATGTAGTGTTAGTTTTACTTTTTAAATATTTTCTTGTTTTTTGAGACGCCACTGTTTACTCCTAGTATTTTGTGCATGACTAATAATATAATGATTTAAAGTTACTATTTGTCAGCAAAAAAATGTGTTTTTTTTTAAATTTTTAGATGGTAAACCTTTTAACATTTAATTTGCTGGCTAAATATACAGTATGTTCCAAATTAAAGGAATACATTCGTTATTTCGTAAACCGGTGATTTTAGGGGAAAATCCTGATTTTATTTTTAAATGGGTGCTTCGTCAGATCACTTTTTTTTTATTTTAGACATTATGTGAGCGTGATAACGTCATCAATAAAATTTTTGAATAGAAAAGTGGGTCTTGCAATACAACAATTAGTTTATTAAAATCTTCTTCCATCAGTTCTTGCACCAAATTTACTTTAAAATCACGAACCTGGAAAATCTTGCAAACTCGAGTTATCCCGGTTTCGCTAAATTCATTAATCTCTTGCGGTCTAAAAATTTGCAAAAATTCCACGAACAGCTTCGAATCTTGTTGCTTTCCTAAGAAAAGTCCTACATGAGCTAGCAGAAAAAATCAGGTCCCTGGAAACTCTTGCAGACTCGAGTTATCCCGGTTTCGCAAAATTCATTAATCTCTTGCGGTTTATAAATTTGAAAAAATTCCACGAACAGCTTTAAATATTGTTCCTACACTAAGAAAAGCTCTGAACAAGCCAGCAGAAAAATTCACGAACCTGGAAAATCTTGCAAACTCGAGTTATCCCGGTTTCGCTAAATTCATTAATCTCCTGCGGTCTAAAAATTTGCAAAAATTCCACGAACAGCTTCGAATCTTGCTGCTTTCCTAAGAAAAGTCCTACATGAGCTAGCAGAAAAAATCAGGTCCCTGGAAAATCTTGCAGACTCGAGTTATCCCGGTTTCGCAAAATTCAATAATCTCTTGCGGTTTATAAATTTGAAAAAATTCCACCAACAGCTTTAAATATTGTTCCTACACTAAGAAAAGCTGATGAAATAAAACAAATTAATTTGTTTAAATCTTCATTATTTATTTTGAACTGACGTTCAAATTAAAATTAGTGACTAGTTTCGCTACACAGTAGCTTTTTCAAACTAGTTTGGATCTTCATCAAGTAAAAGCCTCATCTATTCAACTAAGAAAAGCCCTGAACAAGCCAGCAGAAAAAATTACGAACCTGGAAAATCTTGCAGACTCGAGTTATCCCGGTTTCGCTAAATTCATTAATCTCTTGCGGTCTAAAAATTTGCGAAAATTCCACGAACAGCTTCGAATCTTGTTGCTTTCCTAAGAAAAGTCCTACATGAGTTAGCAGAAAAAATCAGGTCCCTGGAAAATATTGCAGACTCGAGTTATCTCGGTTTCGCAAAATTCATTAATCTCTTGCGGTTTATAAATTTGCAAAAATTCCACGAACAGCTTTAAATATTGTTCCTATACTAAGAAAAGCTCTGAACAAGCCAGCAGAAAAAATCACGAACCTGGAAAATCTTGCAAACTCGAGTTATCCCGGTTTCGCTAAATTCATTAATCTCTTGCGGTCTAAAAATTTCACGAACAGCTTCGAATCTTGCTGCTTTCCTAAGAAAAGTCCTACATGAGCTAGCAGAAAAAATCAGGTCCCTGGAAAATCTTGCAGACTCGAGTTATCCCGGTTTCGCAAAATTCATTAATCTCTTGAGGAATGCCACTTAACATTCTAAGAATTGTTTGGTGACCAAAGTCATTATCTAACGCTACTTGCTGTGAACTGGTGAGGAGATTATGTTCAAAGTCTAGCAGAGCATCTAGAGTCTTGTTTTCAGATATGGCTTTTCTACTACCTTGTATATGTCAGTTTCAATTATGTGCCTCTTGTTGTCTTTTTTACGATAACTGATATCCAATTAAAAGAAACTCTTACGTATGCCTTGAGGTTACTTTTGCACAAAGAAGATAGTCCATAAAAATGATGTTAAAGTTTAAGCTTTCCTACTGTATATATAACAATTACGACGGTTGTCTTTTAAATTTTGCATATAGAGCTAGAAAAAAACAGTAGATAACTTTCAAACACTATTGTTTTTCGAAGTATTCTCCACGCAGAGAAATCCATTTTTGCATCCTTTGGAACCAATTTTGGAAGCAGTTATTCAATACATAATCCATCCCTCTTAAAGTAGAAGATCAAAATAAAATAATGCCATAAGTTTTACTAACCTCGTTCTATATTGTTAACATTTAGACGCTTGACCCTTACTAATTTATCTATCACTATAGAAGCCAAGTAAAAAGTGACTGTTTGGATTGTAAGTAAGTAGTCGTTGATTAAACGGCCAGAGAGTAAATGCGAAATTTTTTACTGCCTCTTCCTGAACGCGCCAAAAAAAGTGATTATAGTAGAAAATTTCGATTTTATGGAGCTGTAAACATACGAAGTACATTTCTTTCCACAAAAGTTTTTTATTATAACTCTGTTATTCGTATCAAAGTTAATAGTACGGGGAAATAAGGTCGAAAAATCTCTGTAACATCAAATTTTTCAGAATATTATGGAATATTATGTACCTAATCGAAAACATATCGTCCCCTAATCTCGAAAAAGTTCCGCTGGAGCTTGCGACGCAGCTTGCAAGCACAACGTAGAACACTTGGAATTGGAGTCTTTTTCGCTGATATCTCTCAGTTTTGCTCTCACAAAAAAATTGTGAACATCAAAAGTGTAGGAAACCGTATGCCCTATAACATGATAAAAGAAGATTGGAAAAAATGTTTTCCCACAACCACTATGCAAAACACGCTATTCTACACAAATTGTTACACGCAAAGCAGGCCTTTTCTTAATTTATTTGATAACCGTTGGAAAAGTAATGCGAAAAGTACACGCCATGGCACTTTTCCGCACCGAAATGTCAAACACAGCTACCTATGACCTGTAAACTTTTTTTGACAGTTCAACATATTTATTATAGTGAATTTCTGGGTGTTCAAATTTTAAATTTAAACCAAAAGTAAGTAAACTATTCATTTGATTATTTATTTTAATTTATTAATTATAAAAAAATTAATCTTTTAAGTTTAAAACAATACCTATATAAATTACTGTTTTTGTTTCATTAATGTGGTTGTAAAAAAATTATGTACAACTTCTGCGCTCGTGGGAAAAGTGACGCTTTGCGCACTTGTTGTAGGGGAAAGGGGGGTCGGAAAGGGGGAAAGGGGGGTCGGCCTCTTATGGTCAGTGGCAACTAGATTGAACCTTATTAAAGGACTATGCTTCCAGCTTATGGAAAATAAAATACCACTCAAATGCGGATATTTTGATACCAACTTATTCGTCTTGAAAAATAGAATATTTGATAACATTGCGCCAATGTTGTGACTTTTATAATTAACTCACAATTAATGATATTATTTTTAAAATCGCTTACGGAGATTGTATGAGTAAGACAGAGAGAAAATACGTAAATAGACATGTATTACAGATTCCACGAAGTAAGGATATCAGCGGCGATAAGAAATGAATAAATAAAACCAGACAGGGTTGAACTGACCTAATTGTATCAGTTAATTTTTATATTTTGTTTTTTCTTTGTAGTATTTTGTAGTGTATTTGTTGGCATCGGTAACTCTTTAAAAAAAATAGGATAGGGATGCGGAAAAGATTTTTTTATATGCAAGATGTTAAATGTCTATTAACTGTTAATACAAAAATGCTTGTGAAATGTGTGTAGGTAATGAACCCGACGTAAGGGTGATACTAAAAGATAATGTATAATTCTTAGGGTATCCCTTTTACGCGCTCCACCTTCCCCCCACAGGCAGTGCCTGAGGACCTCATTACCTTTTATCCGCGAAGTGTAGCTGAAAAAAAAATTTTTATTGGCCTAAGCCGGTTTTTATATTTTTTTGGTAGCTAAAGTCGCCTTTTTGCTTTATTAAATTTTTTTGATGGCCGAAGCCGGGTTTTGTTTAATTTTTGTATTTTTTTGATAGCCGAAGCCGGGTTTTGTTTAATTTTTGTATTTTTTTGATAGCCGATGCCGGTTTTTGTGGTATATATATTTTGATGGCGATGAGTGTTTTCCCTTGCGTGACATAAAAAGCACTGTTAACTGAAATCTAATTTGCATCATTATATTTCTTCATGATTAGGTATAGTTCGATCAGCAGCGTCAACTACAGTCAACCAGTCTACCTGTTCCATAATTAGGATACGTTAAGCCGTCACTCGAGTTCCCGTCAGGGTGAAAACTGACCTGTCTAAAAGGTGTTTATGGTAATTACGGTAAATTCTCTGAATCATCTGATATCTAGCTATGTATTTATTGCAAATTGTAATAAGTGAACAGTAAAAGTTTTAAGGGAGGTCCGTTTTCAGATGTATGAAATAAGAAATAGTTATAAATGTCTTATGTTTGGCACTATTACACGATATTATTTTATATGATATCATTATTGGAATAAAATACGGAATTTTAATTCTACAATTTTATTGCGTACTACTACTGAACTGAGTCATAAATACATACATGTAAAGAAGCTAACCTAACCTAACCTAACATATAACCTAACCAGAAAGGGTTTACCCTTTTCACTTAGTATTACTTCAAGCATTTTGTGTATCACTATAGCGTACGACAACAAACGTTCGGAAATATGTATATTAATAAACTGCCGTTTCGAAAATGACAACTTAATATAATAGAAAATATAATAGAAAAATATATTCATAGCAATTAGTACTGACCGACCCCCTAGCCACCCCAATAGGTTATTCAACTTTTTCATTAGAATTCAGGATTACGAATAGGTATTACGATTTACTGGAATTTTCAAAACTATTTAGTTTACCTGTAAGCGGATTAAATAAACTGGACGGCAATTGGAGTGCGGGATTAAGATACCTGCAAGTGTCGGACGGGAACTCATGTGTATTTTAAGTTTATTTATTAAGCATCCTGACGGGAATTCGTTTGTACCGGAATTGTTAACGAAATACGTGTCGGTCAGCTATTAAATGTACCTATTATAATTTTACTATTATAATATAGAAAACGTTATAATAAACTGCTATTACAAAATGACAAATGATGTTAGATTGTCAATTGAGAGATGTACCTTTTTCACATAATTTGATTGCAATCTATCATATCTTTATACAACTGAAAAATATAATCCTATTATTTTGTTTCAACGAAACTGGTATTCATCGTATGTACAACTATATTCACAAGTCCGACTCTGTTTCACCGCAGCAGGTGGAGTCCTATTGAATGGTTAGATTTTGTAATCGAATCGAAAATTTCTGACAAATGAACTGATTTTGTGGGTTTATTAATTAAATTACAACATTGGCGCAATGTTATCAAATGTTCTATTTTTCAAGACGAATAAGTTGATATCAAAATATCCGCATTTGAGTGGTCTTTTATTTTCCATAAGGTGTAAGCATAGTCCTTTGGTAATAAAACGTTGCACGTAGAAATTTTCCCAAAACTAATGTTACATACGCTATAACCGATAAAACCTCTGTATTTTTATTTAAACTTCCTTGGAAATTAATCATTAATATTGAACGTAGGTCATATAAGTGACTTTGAATGTATTATCATGATGCGAGAAAAGATCTTGAATATTGGAAACATAAAACCGAGGTGTTTTCTAAACGATAATATTTGCACAACAAATACCTAACGAAAATAAATGTTTCTCGGAGAATATTGAGTAAATAAAGGTATAGGAAATAACACAAGCTTAAAATAAAATACAAACACCAAGGATCGTTAGAAAATTCATTGAATTTTACCTAACGTATGTTTGAAAGGACCCCGCACTTCTCTTATGCAAAATGGATCTCGGTTAATTTTTGTTTATTTTGGAGAGTTAGATTTCTTGAATGGACACATTTCACATAGTTTTTCAAATATTAGATGATAATTAAAATATCTTCCAAATGAGGTATATTGTGACCTTAGTTTCCGTTACAGATTTTAAAGATAGCAACGCCCTCTATCACGCAATTGAAATCAGGTGCATGTCACTATTAGTAGCGATAGTATAGTCGATCTAGTTTTCATTTCATTATTATATCTCATTGCTTTCGGAAGTTATGAGGGGGGTGGCACAATTTACGACCGCACTGTATGTAACGAAATCGTGGATCAAGAAATGGCCTCATATTACAATGCATATTCAGTCACTTGTGAAATCGATGCTCCCACCCTTTGGTGGGATTGAGCATGGAATGCAGACAAAAGATGCCTTTGCAAGTGCGCATAACAAGCTCCACACAGTAGCTGAAATCTGTGACAAAAGTAAAAAGAAATTGAGTTTCTAGTGAAACGTTTTAGTAAAATTGACCAGCATAAATCAGTAATCAGTAAACTCTATGATTAATTGATTGAATAATAATTAAGAGTTAATTGAACTTATTCTATTCTTCACCATTAATTCCTAGACAATTCTGAAAAATGAAAATCTTCAGCAACGCCATTGTTGAAAAACATTCATTATTTTAATTAAACTGGTCGATGTAGCCGGATGCCCGCATCGGGTCGGTGCTTTTATTAATTACGACGGCACGAGGTGTCTGTTCTGTTAGGGGTATTCTTGTTCGGTTTACTATCAAACTATTTTCACGACCTCTGCAGCAATAAATAGTTGAAATGGTTAAAACAATAACAAGTGTCGTCAAGGATAGTTATCCTATAAGTCCTTTTCTCATTTGGTTAGCGCTGGATTTATAAACTCTTCTTCGTTATTCTTGATTCCCGATGTTCCAGAATGAAATATCGTTACCACATACATACGTTTATAAACCGTTGTAGTCGTTTCCAGGTTTTCCTGCGTTGCTCGTAATTGACCAAATTTTATTTCTTGTTATTCGTTATTCGCAGCTACTCCAATTAAACTGTTAGTTAGTGTCACGTGACTTGATATCTGCCGGCAATGTCAAACTGAAAACTCGCTCTACTTTACTAGTCAAGAGAGACACAACAATCGAAAAAACTATTCATGTTACCAGCTCTGGAGACAATTATTTATGAAAAAACACCAATCAGATATAGGTACTATGAAACATTATCAGCGAGTAGAACGAAATCTTAATAGTACCACAGCTAATTCAATGAATCAATTGGCAGAGTACCTTAAAAATTAACTAGAGTAGAAATTCATTTATTAAATTTTCAAAATGACCACCATTTTCAAGGGTTTTGTTAAAATTCAGAACTGTACTGTTAGAAAATGTATACAACATTCGAAAATAACGTCACTGACAGGTTGGCCATATTGTTCTGGAGGGCACATGTCATATTCTATTTAGTTTTCATTGTTTACTGGTAAAGAACGGATGATGACTTTAATTAGTAATAAGATCTTAAAATTATATAAAATGCAATCGTTTTATAGTGTTGTTAAGTGTGGAATGCTGGTAGAAAGAGATAAGGTATTTTCTTTTCGATTTCCGTAAGTTTTAACGAAGCGACGAGACTATTTGATTGGCCTCTCTGAACAACGCCGCGATGCTTGGATTAGTGCCCCTCAGTGAATCATAAGTTTAAGCTTGGCGTGTGTGTTCTAAGGTTAGTTACTGTACCTATGTCAGTCAATTTTTGTTTATAAAACACAAACACACAAAGTTCAACTTCAACTAATCGATTCGGTTACCCTCCAGCACAATATGGCCGACCTGTCAAAGCCATGTGTTCTGGAATGGACTTGTCAACTAATTATTTTGACAATTGTCAATTTATCTTCTTCAATCTGGCTCAAGTTGTTCGCCGTTCCGAACACCCCTATAAAGACACAGGGCATCTATCAATCAATATCTTTATTTCAATCTACAGTGTTCATTTAGCGAGCAAGAGATTTTTCTAATTGTAAGGCCAAATTTCCAAATTTTCTAGACGTATAACTATTACTAAAGAAAATAAAATCTTCAAATTTGCTAGTTAATTTCGAAGAATAAAGAACCTTACACCGATCGACTTCAAAATTATAAAAAAATGGAGAAATAAACAATAAACAATAATTTCTTAGTTACATTGAACGAACCAGCAAATAAGTATTAAATTGTTGTATAAAATATTTAGAAAAGTAATTATTCCTTTCACTTTTAGCCACATTTACAAACTTCCAATTATATATAGAGACACATTCATTAGACAAAATACATAAAAAAATATAAGAAATAAGAATTAATAAAGTTCAAATAAAATTCCTTTTAGTAGATTAACCTTTAAGACGCATTCTTCACTTCAACTTTTCAGCTGAGGAATTTTGGGGAAGTTTACAAAAGACTTAGATCTACGTTAGTGTCTGGTGATATTTTTTATGGTTATTAAATAACCTTTCTTTAATTATATAACATTAGATTATTTGTAACTGTTTGCAGTAACGGGTTGTTCTTTATCAGAGATTAACTTTTTATTATTATCATTATTATGACCAAAAATGAAAAGATAAGGTATAGTACAAGCAAAATATATTTTTTCTACAGTCGCGCGTAAAATGACTAATTACTATATTCAAATGAAATGGTAAAGTAGACAAATGCCGAGGATTGTTACTTTACGCTCTAGCGCAAAAAAGGAATCTTTTTCGATCGCTTATTTAATCAAACCACGCCCTCCGAATTAACTCAATTGGTGAATATTTAACAATTTATCAAATTAAAAATAAAATAAAATTATATGAAAATTGTTAAAAATTTCGAAATATGGTCCAAAAGGGTCAATAATTGTCAATTATTGTCAAAAACTGTTAAAAATGGACAATTTTTATCAAAAATGGACAATTTTTGTCAAAAATGCACAATTTTTGTCAAAAATGGTCAAAATTGGTCACAAATTTTCAAAAATTGTCAATTATTGTCAAAAACTGTTAAAAATGGACAGTTTTTATCAAAAACTGTTAAAAATGGACAATTTTCGTCAAAAATGGTCAATAATTGTCAAAAATTGTCAAAATTGGTCACAAATTTTCAAAAATTGTCAAAAATAGTCAATTGTCAAAGATTTTAAAATTTTTTTGAAAAATGGTCAAAAATTTTCAAAAATTGTTAAAAATGGTCAATAATTGTCAAAAACTATTAAAAATGGGCAAAAACTGTCAAAAATGGACAATTATAGTCAAAATTGGTCAATAACTTTCAAAAACCGTTGAAAAATGGTCGCTAATTGTCAAAAACTTTTTAAAATTGTCAATAATTTTGAAAAATGGTCAAAAATTTTGAAAAATTATTAAAATTTTTGAAAAACTGTCAAAAATGGTCAATTATTGTTAAAAATTGTTAAAATTTTGAAAAATAGTTGATAATTGTTAAAGTTTTTGAAATATAGTCAAAAATGGTCAATAATTGTCAAAAATGGTCAAAAATTTGGAAAAATGGTCTAAAATTTTTAAAAATGGTGAAAAACTATCAAAAATGGTTAAAAATTGTCAATTATTTTTAAAAACTGTCAAAAATGGACAATTATTTTCAAAATTGGTCAATAATTGTCAAAAATTGTTGAAAATTTGAAAATGGTCGATAATTGTCAAAAACTATTAAAAATGGTCAATAATTGTCAAAAATGGCCAATAATTGTCAAAAACTATAAAAAATGGTGAGAAATTGTCAAAAACTGTCAAGAATGGGCAATTATTGTTAAAAATAGTCAAAATTTTGAAAAATCTTTGATAATTGTCAAAAATTGTTAAATGTTTCGAAAGCGGCAATTTTACTTTACGCTCAAAAAACACACATACTTTTTTCTACAGTCGCCCTTTTGATAATTAAAACAGTTTTTTATATAGGAGTACTAGAATAATCGTCATTTTCGCTATTCATCATGATTAACCTTAAAAAGATCTACTGTCTAGGGATGTTAAAAAATAATCGATTATTATTTTCTTATAATCGATCTTTAGTTATAGATTTTTATAGTAAAAATAATCGGTTTTTAGTAAATCGATTTTAAAAATTACGTGTTTAAATCGATTTTCGGAAACGGCTCGTACTATTTATTGACTATTTTTCAAAATTTTGACAACTTTTGACAATTATTGACCATTTTTCAAAATTTTTACAATTATTGACCATTTTTCAAAATTTTAACAATTATTGACCATTTTTCAAAATTTTAACAATTATTTACCATTTTTGACAATTATTGTCCATTTTTGACAATTATTGACCATTTTTGACAATTATTGACCATATTTCAAAATTTTTGACAATTTTTCAAAAACTTTAACAATTTTTGACAATTATCAACTATTTTTCAAAATTTTGACAATTTTTAACATTCTTTCTCAAGCGGCAATCTGTTACTTTACGCTCTAAATACACAAATAACTATTAAGAAGCGTCATCAGTTACGTCATTGTCACTAAATTATCAATATAGTTTAATAAGGATTTCTTGCACCTAAGCACAGAGAGTGATGTCCGTTTTCTAGAAAAAAAATGCTGGATCTCTGTTGTTCCCTTTGTTCGCTGCTCTCCATATTTTCCACGTTGCTGGCGATTCGTTATTCACAGTTGTTCCCGAGTCGACTCATAACGAAAACAACCAAGGTAACCAAGAGAAAAGAAAGATCGAAAGCTCTTACAAAACAAGAATTATTGGAAATCATAAAAATTCATGACGAAGACACCCCAGACGGCCTACAGAAAAAAATATTTCACTTATTCTATTTTGAACTTACCATCACCATCCTCTCCATACACCGAGCAGCAAGACAACGTAACCCGGAATAGAAAAACCCCCATAATTTGCTGGGGTTTTCAGTCTAATAGGTTGTGATAACAAGTCCTATTGACTAAGGCCGTGCTGCGAAGACTTATCACCATTATAATCCGGATTTATGGCCAGACAATTTTCTTATGTGATATCGGACAATTTTCAATAGCTTACAATAAATTAAGAAGCCACTAGCAACCCATGCACGTGGAGTGTAGTGATATCCTTCATTAGAAGAAAAATTACGGAAATACAACATATAGTCCAGAAATAACTCCTTGAGTCCGTAATCTAAGTAGACTTCCAAAAATGAATCCCTCTGCAGGATGACTTAAATAAATCAATTTCTTTTATGGAAGTTGACACTCTTTTCTTTCCACACCGGTCACTTTTTTAACAATCTCCCAAAATGGTTCTTAGAGGACGTTTCTTCGCGCAACTTCGAAATCCGTTTCGACGCAGAACCAATCCATCCAAATATACCAATTACTATCGGTACCTGTTAACCGACCAAAATCGCTGATAAAAATATCTATGCAATTTAACAATCGTTTCACAATGGAACCTATATAGCAGAATAGTTACAAAATAATAGGTTTAAACTCGACTATACTGGTGTCAGTATCCTAAAGTTATTTTGGTACCGTTACAATAGCTTAATTCTAACCAAAATGTTTAATTGCGAAAATAAAAATGCTGAATTATTTTCCAGATTTTTCATGGAAACTTGAATTTGGGTGGCAAGCGACAATGCGTAATAAAGCTTGCCCATATACAATTTATAAACTTTTAGAAACCATAAATCAATGAATCTAAAAGAACGCATACCCTTGTGGTTCATAAACATTATCATACATTGGAATCTTAAGAAAAATTAACACTTCCTTGTTAATCCTAATGTAGACAGTATACTTTCTCCAACAAGTGATTGTATCACATGTTACCGCCTCTTGAATGAAATATTTCCAAGAATATTTACGTTTACGGTCTCGGAAACCGGCAACTTTGTGGCCTACATCATTCATTGCCTCATTTTCCGGTGGCGCTCGATAGTTAAAATAGACGCAGTTTATATATGCATGGGCGCCCTTTAAAACCGACCCAACTTTCTTAAGGGCGATTTTTTTCATTTTAAAAACAGTATAAAATTATCTGAAGAATGTATTAAGAAAATAATAATAATTGTACACGTTATCCGGTGTTTGATTTTTTAAATTTTAAAATGTCCTGGTTTGCATTTTGACGTCACTGACTATCTGATCAAGTTAGGTACAGGGATTCAATTCTTTAACTCATACGGATAACAGTTTGAGAACTTCTCATTTCTTCGTTTTTGTACTTGTTCCGAAACAAATGTTTTAAAAAAGAAGAGCTTGCTTACAACATAGCCCCATATATATTTCCAGAGAATTCTACTACAATTTTTTTATTTTATTTTAAATTCAATATATATATATATATATATATATGTATGTCGATTGGCAGTTTTGAGGACTCATTGCAACCCCTATATACAAATGTATACATTTGTATACATTTATTATACAAACACATATATCAATTTTTTGTTAAAAAATATGCAAAATTAAGTTATATACAGAGATTTTAATATGTATTGGTATATATAGGGACATTTGGATATATACAGGGTGCTCTAGAATACGCATCATGGTTTTCACAGTTCCACAAAATTAATTTTTCAAAAACCACCGATTTACCCAAATTGACATATTTAGAACACAATTTTTGAAAATATTCTAAAATTTTAATTTGTTGTCTTTTTCTATGTATGTAGATTAGAATGTGTAATTAATAAACCCTAAATTACAAATTATCTGTATTAATGTAGATCCCAGGTCATTGTCAAATAGCAGGAAATGAAAAAGCTGACTGCAGCAAAATTAGCATCTGAGTAAAGAGTAGATGTCGGTATTCCTATCCCATTCATCGACCCAAAGTGTGAAAATCGCTCAAATGAAGTGCTATTGGCTTAACATATCGATCTAGATAGATAACTAGGCTGCAGCTAATGATCTCAGTAATCAATGCTGCAAAAATGATAATAATAAAAACACATAGGAAATAGGACTGAGTCTGCGAGTGAGTGGAAAGTGAGAGCCACGTCACAAGCGGACAAAGGCAGGAGATGGATGATAGGTGACAGATATCGTTCTTCGGACGTGACGACCCTGCCTCTCCGAGTTGCCACAGGAAAGTGGTCCATCATATCCCAATACCTTCCCCTACCTGACCAGGAAATTCTTAAAAAAAAAGGTCTGATGTTGTTAACGGAATGGGAAGTGAAAGCCCTAGTACAGGTAATAATAATAAACCCCGTATGGATGAGCGGGATCTCTTTGTTGAATACCCTCAAAGTGTCTCGGGCGTGTTGTAAAAGGCGACTAAACTGAGATTTTACTCTCTCATCCTTACTCAGCTTTACTACCAGTTTTTTAGTAGGCTCGCACCATTATTCTTTTTATTGGCCTCCCTTGGCCACCTTTTCAATTTCCTTATCTTTCCTATCCCCTGGAAGTAGGGCATTGTACCACCATAACCTCTTGTCCCGTTCAGGATTTGGGAAGTTGGTCTTTTTGAAAAATGAGCTATATACCCCATCGGATAGCGACGATCGCAGCGTGATACCAAGTAGGGCTACGGCGATAATCACCACTATGGAGGAACACATCACTAATTCTCCTCCACCGGCTCTTGATGTTTTCACGACGACGCAAGTCAATGTGCCTACGACCATGGAAGCCGGATTGTCTAGGAAGAGCATGAAGTGGACCTCTGAGCTGAATTCCTTTATTATGCGCTCCTACTTTAGACCAACCAATATGGTGACCGACCTGACCACCTACCGATACGCCATTCACCGTGATTTTGTTGAGAGGTACCCAGAACTGCAGCACATAACGAAACAACGAATAGCTGATCGGAGAAGAAGTATTGTGAAGAACAATTTGCTACCTGCACCGATATTACAGCAGATCTTCAAAGAATGAGCATCTCGCAGCGCAGGAAGCAAATGGTACACCCACACTGGCGAAGAAGTGAACCACACCACTCCAGATTTTGACAAAAACACCCAACCAAATGCGAAATGCGTAAGGCATAAGCGGAATTTGAGGGCAAAAACCCAATACGACGACCAAAATTACCCAAACTGAAGACCAACAAAAATTCCAATAAAATTATTGCAGGAGTAGACTCAATAATAGAAAATCTCCTCAACGACTATAATACGCTTGAGCAGCTTCATTCACTTATTTATTGTGGAGCAGTGGCAGTACTTCGTCTCCACAACTATACAAACATGCATGCCAAAGATCCGTACCATTTACACCAACAAAAAACCTTGGTGGCAACGGCGCCTAGAACGTTCCATCGATTCTATTAGTAGCGAGCTTGGTCGCCTGACGAAGTATCAGAATTTTGCACAACCCTCTAACCGATCGAGAAACCACTTCAGAAAAATATTTAAGAAAATATGCACCCACACACAACATCCAGATCATGAAAAAAATTTACGTGAGCATATAGATCTGCTTAAGCAGAAATTGAAAGCGAAATCCAGGCGTTTTTCGAGATACATTAAGTGCACAAAAAAGAGTATTCACACTTTTTACACAAAACATATTAGGATAATATATAATAAAATAAAATACCTACACACTAATATCTAAAAATTAACATCTAAGTCAGGGTGAGTGCCACGCTGTATTCGGAAATCGATATAAAAATTTTTAACAACCGTTGAGTGATTCGTGTTACTTAAATGTTTTTTCTTACTAAAAAAAGCATACCGTTTGTTTCAATGTGATTTTAATACCTGTTTGTATTAGAATCCTCGAATTGGTAAAAATTATTTTTATTTTAGCCAAACGTTTCTGTTTCATCCTCAAAGGTCCCTTTTCCTATTTATATATAACTGCATAAATATATTATATTATTAAATAATGGCATCTTTGAAGCCTCTGTTTTTTTACAGGTTATCAAAATATCTTCAATATCAAATATAAGTTCTAGGAAATATAGTTTTTTTACTAGAAAACATAGTAATAACTAATATAAATGAATTTACTGTTTGGACCCTTACTTTGTTTAATCTACACATATTAATGATATAAATGAAACTAACTGTTTCTAATTAATTCCACTATTTAATGAAAAAATTATGAAAATTATGAAAATTTATTGATAATATAATTTTGATAGGGAAATTAATATAATTAAACAAATAGCCACATCCAACGGTTATCCATTACATATAATAAATAAATTAATTAATAAAAAGAGGAAAAAGTGGCATTACAATTAATATTTTCTGAAAAAACTAGGGAAATACAAAATTACAAAACCATCACATATGCTGGTAATATTTCTAATAATATTTCAAAAAAACTTTTGTTCAACAAATACAGCAATTTCTTTTAAAACAGAAAACAATGTTAGTAAAAAATTGTTAAATGTAAAAACAAAAATACCCCCATTAAAAAAGTCTGGAATATATAAACTTAAATATCCAGAATGTAATGCTGTCTATATTGGTAAAACTATTCGAAATTTTGAAATTAGATACAATGAACACTCACGAGCATACAGATTGAAACAGCCGATAAATCACATTACGCAAAACATCTTCTTGACACAAAACATTCATTAACACCTAACACAGAACTAGAAGTACTGCATATTTGTGATAAGAAACAAGAACTAGATTTCCTTGAAGAACTAGAAATAAGAAGACACTTAAGAGACCCACAATATGAAGTTGTCAATGAACAGATAAATCTAGGGAGCTCTCCACTAATAAATTGTCTTCTTACAGTAACAATTGTAAAGATCAACAGATATAGTTTTCCTTGGTTTCCTATATCATTGCACAGTTATACTGATCTTAAATGGGAAAAAGATATCCAGGATATCCCCATAGGGCTAATAATACCTAAGCTTTAATATTTGTAAAATCAAATCTTCTTCTTTTTTCTATTCATATATATTAAGTCAATCACAAGATAGGTCACTTACTATTTGGTCTAGCCAAAATATTAAACATCAAGTAGGTATCACATAAAATGTAACTTCTGTCATTCTGACGATGATATATCAATATCGAAATAATTATCAATATCCTTTCATAATTTTCATAATTTTTTCATTAAATAGTGGAATTAATTAGAAACAGTTAGTTTCATTTATAACATTTTTACTAATATAAATCCCCCAAAAAAGGTCAAGTATTTCGTTTACCTATTTAATATTTTTTAATGAAGTTGTAACGTTGAATTCAAATATGTATCTATCAATAAAGTGTAGTAACGATCTGGATATCTACACAATTAATTATATTACTTATCTTATTTATATTAAAATCCTTTTTCAAGTTATAACTGCATAAATATATTATATTATTAAATATGGATTTCATATCTTCTCAACACAGGATCTATGAACAGGGTATTGTTGGGTATTTCATAAGAAATGGTCATTAATTTAATCATAGGCTCACAATCTCAAAATTTTAATATTTTGCCCTAAGCAACTGGGTCTGCGTCAACAGTTATCTACTGCTAAGGCATTCTGTTTTCAGTAGTAATAACCCAAGGAGCTTGTTGCTCGGAAACAGACCGACGCCGCAGGCGGAGGTCTGTTGCCAATAAGCAACAAGCTTGAGAAAGTTGTTATAAAATTTTTGAGCATTTATCAATGTTCGAGGGTTATTCGAATAGAAATTTTTTTGCTAATTATAGAAAAAAACAGAGTATATTTGCTTCCATAATTTCAATAATATTCTCGTCAGTATTATGACAGAATCGTGACATTTTGAAATATTAAATATTTTGAAACGTCAAAATCGAAATAAATCAAAATGTATCCATGGCAACGTAGATTCCAGTAGATATCCAATGAAATCAGTTAATTTGAGGTCATTTGATTGAACACAACCAATCAGAACAACATTGTCTGTTATCAGTGTAATGTTGTTCTGATTGGTTGTGTTCAATCAAATGACCTCAAATTAACTGATTTCATTGGATATCTACTAGAGCAAAAAATTTTCAGAAGTAATAACCCAAGGACATTGATAATTGTTCGAAAAAATTTTATAACAAATTTCGAAAGCTTGTTGCCTATAAGCAACAAGCTTGAGAAAGTTGTTAAACAATATTTGAGCATTTATCAATGTTCGATGGTTATTCGAATAGAAATTTTTTTGCTAATTATAGAAAAAAATACAGAGTATATTTGCTTCTATAATTTCATTATTGTTCTCGTCAGTAATATGACCAAATCGTCACATTTTGAAATATTAAATATTTGAAATGTCAAAATCGAAATAAATCAAAATGTATCCATGGCAACGTACCTAATAGAGTGAAAACAGCCCATGGTCTGTTTTCAGTATCATGTTGTTCTGATTGGTTGAGTTCAATCAAATGACCTCAAATTAACTGATTTCATTGGATATCTACTAGAGCAAACAATTTTCAAATAATATAAAGGTAATACATACATAGCACATTTTTGCTTAAACAAAAATATATTTTAGACCAGCAATATATTTTATTTCATACTGTGCTGTAATAAGCTATTTTCATTATACCTTACTAAAAACCCTATCTTAACATGCCTATTAGAGTACCGAAAATGACCTTTTGCCGTGCAGGCTACGGCTACGCCTCACACGGAAACCCGTCGCGCGCACACGGGAAAAGCCTATTTTCTGGACTCGTAATGAAATATACTATTCCCGGACTCATTTAGGTCCGGGAAATAACTCATTACAGTACTGAGTCCGGGAAGTAACTCATTACAGTACTGAGTCCGGGAAGTAACTCATTACAGTACCCGGTCCGGGAAATTTTTACTTCCCGGACTGCTAACACCTACATACAGGTAGGTAATACACAGTATGAAATAAAACATCGTAAGATACACGACCGTGAAATGTCATTAAAGTACTCGTATAAAAATTCCAGACTCGGATCCTTGGTCGCCTCGTCCGTAAACATCCAGACTTGTACTTTAATAAGCCATTTACCGGACTTGTAACGTGAATAACTATTTACATATTGAAGAGCTCTTGTGTGAAATTAAATAGCACTATGTTGCCAAAATTTAAAATGCAATTTCTTTATACAGATTAATTTTATACCGTTCAAACAAAAATACATTTTTAGTTTGAATTTACAGGGTTTCATAATAGCTTGCCAAAGAAGGATACCTAAAAAAAAATTGTAAAAAATTTTTTTTATAGATGGTTTTAAATGTGAGTATTTAAGCGTATATTGTCTCAAATTTCAAAACAATCGAGTTTTATTTACTATTTTTCAAACCACCGAAAAGTCGAATTTTGACAGTTTTTCTCTCCCCCTTAATGGTCCTGTCAAAAATTTTGAAAATCGATTTTGACAGGGAAAATTTGATTTTGAAGAAAGGAAATTGTTGTTATCGTATGGGGGCTTCGCAAACCATCCCATACCAAATTTCGTTAAATTCGGAGAAAAATTTTGATTGGGTCAAATTTTGCCCTTTTACACTTGTACATAACGGGCAACTTGAGCTGAGTTTTTGAAGGTGAAGGAGACGTCGTATCGAAATTTAGAAAAAAATGGCTGCATAGAGGGCCGTCAAAGAGAAAATGAGAAAAATATCTAACCGTACCGTAGTTAGGGTGATATATTTTAACAATTTTTTGTTAGAGTGCCCAATGGTGGTTCCATGCAGAATAGGTCAAACGGATTACGGGAAATATAATGACTTGTACCTACCCATCGGCGCTGCCACTGCAATTATACACGAAAATATAAACGCAATTTTTTATTTATGAAAATATGGAAAAATACCGAAATCCAAATTTGAAGAACTCTCAAGACCTATGCATGGACTATATGAAACATATAGGGTATATGATTAAAATATCGAAAAAAACCCATTAAAAAAAATTAAAAGTCGATATAGAGGGCGCCACAAGTGGCACCAAATTTAGAGGTTATGTCACTTTTTTCACTAATGTAGCTATATGCCGTTCTAAATGATGCCTAAAAACACCATATGCGGTTTCCACTATTAATTCAGGGTCATACTTGGGGGGTCAATTGTAAAAAAAAATTTGCATTATGTGCACCCCAAATAAGGAAGATCTGCAAGATATAACCAACTTCTTATTTTGGTTTGTAATTAGAAGGAACACCATCACTTCTAGACCGGTTTCGGCGTATTTGCGCCTCATCAGTACAAGTTGTTGCTTCTTAGTGAACGGCCTGTTCTTTGAAAAATATTTCTCAAAACCTTTGTAAGGCGTTATAATAGTATTAAACTATCAACTTTGACATCTATTGATAACACGCTTTGCTAAAATATGACAATTTTTTACATGTAACAGCAATTAAGTGAATTTGGTGAATAAAACAATTAATAGTTTTTAACATAAATCTAATATTTGTAAACTTCCCTAATTTTTGTGGAATAGTTTATTTCCTTTGATATAATCTGCGATGTATACATATCTAGTTAAAACGCCAAAGGCGAAGTAATCAAATGAAATATTTATGATCCTCTTATGAGGACCGACCTCATAAGCACCAACTGTCCTTGAAACTGCCATTAGTTATCAGTTTTCGTCCTCAAAACTGCCTTTTGGCATATATATGCTGCACTGTATATGACTGCGTAGCTGCTTAAAGGTGTACGTATCTTTGATAACTGTAGGTAGGATTTTGTTAATTGTATTCAGTATATTTTGAAAACTTCTGTTTATTCAAGGTTTGGGGATTACATCTTTTTGTTGGTTCGATTCGTTTCCAGTGGTTGTATTGGTAAATAACTTCATTTTTCATTTGGGTTTCATAATCTGACATATCTGGTATTGTGTGTTGTGTGTGGTGTGTGATGTATCAGTTTTCTCAAACTGTTTATTTTGTGTTTGTATAACTGCGGGGGTGTGCTGTATATTTTCTATTGGATATTGCTCTGTTCCTCTAGGTATTGGTACTTCATTATTCATTGGTTCCTTTGTGATAGGTTGTTCATCTGTGTCTGAAATTTCTGGATTAGGTATATCCTGATGTTCATGTGATCCCTCCTCATTTGCTCGGTCCCTACTTCTTTAATTCTTTGGAGAACTTTTCCAGGTAGTTTGTTGTTCTTTATAATAACTCGATTCTGATCTGATCTGATCAGCGCATTACGTATTCATTGAGTTCGTTTGACCAGTGCATGCGCTGTCGAGGTTTTCCTGCTTTGGTGGTTGCATTTCCTGGGAGACGCAAAACAGCAGCTGCAGCAGGGGTTGGTTGTCTGTCGGGTTCGTCTGTGTCCTGTGTTGATGGTGTATTGGTTTGACTCCAAGTTTGGTTAAGGCGGTGTCTGGTAGGGTATCTATAAGTGTTTTCGTTCATGATTGTTCCCACGAGTAATGGAGAATGACGGTCAATTATGGCAGCGCTCCATACCATAGCAATCCTCTATACTCTAGAGGGGCGCACGGTGCTCTAGAGGATCTGATAACGACACCTGCTATGCCATTTGTATGTTGTCAGCATGAGGTATGGAAATATCTATTATGTAAGTGGTTATGTCTTTTTTGTTGATCTGCGTGATATCCGGTCTATTGTGTGCCACTGTTCTATCCGTGTATAACGTTCTTGATTCTTCGTTTTCTAGTATTGTTTCGGGATGGTATTTGTTATATGGATCATAGTCGGTGATCAGTTTGAATTTTATGGCTAGTTCTTGATAAATTATTTTTGCTGTTGCGTTGTGCCTGTCTGCATCGTCGACATCGATCATCCCGTATTGTTGGGTCCTTTATTATGTGTTTATTGTAGGTTTTTGTGGTTATGACCTGATCCTGTAATGCTAGAGTAAATCCCTCGGTCTCCGGTTGCAGTTCCCCTCTAACGAGCCATTTGTTGATATGTGCCTCTTGCACTATGTTGTAGTGTTTCTCATGTAGCGTTTTCTGTGACCATCTTGTGTGTTTTTCTGTTACGTGTGTGTTAATTTTTGCGTTGTCTTCATCCACGGCGTTGTCTCGCTGATTTTGGCTTAAATTAAGAGGCGTTAGATGCGTATCTGATATTAGAATTGCTCTGTGAAGTTTACTGTCCTACTTACTATGGAAATATTCGTCAAGCTTTGATGATTAAGATTTGATTGATTTGATTTTTGTATAGCTCAGTAATATCGATAAGTCCTCGGCCTCCCATATATCGTGGTAGGGTCATTCGTTCAATGCATATTTTTGGGTGTTTCATGCGGTATTTTGTGAGCATGGTACGGTTAAGCCTGTCCAGTTCTTGTGTTTCCGTAGTAGACCATTTGACGACGCCGAATGAGTATGTGAGCAGGGGTACTGCGTATGTGTTTATAGCTTTGACTATGTTTTTGCGTTTAATTTGCTGTCGAGTATGGCTTTTAGACGTGTTATCAATATTATTTTTTATGAGAGAGGAGACTTATGCACTACTCAGCTTAGAGCTGGTATCATTGACCTATCCCGGATACAAAGTATCAAAAGGATTAAACTCAGTTCACATAATAAACTTGCGTACTGTGGGGCAAGTATTTAGTATCACAACCTTCTGGATGTCGGCAAAGGTGTATTTTGTTAGTCCCAGTTTAGCGATGCTGTGTGCAGTGTCTTAGGAACGACACCGGTTGATGCCATAATAACTGGGACTATCTCCACATTTTCGCTGTGCCACAGCTGTTCAATTTCAATGGCCAGATCCGCGTACTTGGCCAATTTCTCTTGGTGTTTGTTGAGAAGTTTGTGAGTGTTCAGTATGGTTACGTTCACGAGAAGGACTGAATTGACTCTTCCTTCAACTACGACGATGTCAGGTCTGTTATTCGTCACCTGTCTATCGGTGATAATAGACCTATCGTAGTAGAGTTCAAAATCGCCATTTTCCAGCACCTTCTGCAGTTAGTACTTGCAGTAGAATTCGCGTAATTTCATTACCTGTCGAGAGTGTAGATTGATAAGGTCAATTAAGCCCTTTCTCCTTCCTTTCGGGGTAATGTTGTTCTAATAGTAGATGACTTTGGATGGTGGTTGTTGTTTTTCGTCATCATTGTTCGTGTTAATTATTAATATTATCATTTAATTCTTCTCAGTCTTCATTCCTGGTGTTTGCATTCAGCGAGGTACGGGTTGATCACCACGCACTATCGTCTATGCTTGACTCATAAAT
Source organism: Lochmaea crataegi (assembly GCA_947563755.1). Taxonomy (NCBI): domain Eukaryota; kingdom Metazoa; phylum Arthropoda; class Insecta; order Coleoptera; family Chrysomelidae; genus Lochmaea; species Lochmaea crataegi. The sequence goes on from OX387428.1 coordinate 17,544,778, forward strand.
CTACGCACGATTCTTGTAGCATTCAGTACAACTGTTTTCTGCATGAGCTTGTATAGATTGTTATTATTAATATTATTATTATTATTATTATTACTATTATTATTAATCAACCATGGATAGTCGGCGTTTTTCCATTTATCAAGAACAATCCCTGTTCCTCAGAATAAATGGTCTCGTCTTTATCCTAGAGCTCGTCGGATAATGTGGGCCAGGAGTGCAGTTTTTTGTAGTGTCCTGATTGTGTTTTTATTGTTGTTGCCAGGTATTTTGTCCAACAATTCTCAAAGGTTATTGTGTATGGTTCCTGTTGCGCCGATTGTTATTTGTATGTCTCGGTATTTGATGATCTTTTCGGTCTCCTTCTCCTTCACTGTAGCATCTGATGGAATGGAAACGTCGATTAATAGACACGTTTTATTTTTGAGGTCCTTGATTATTAGATCTGGTTTGTTCGCCATCACAGTCCTGTCTGTTTGTACTTCCGTGTCCCATATTATTGTGATCTCGTTTTTTGTTTCAACGCATTTTGGGTTTTTTCATACCATGCGTCCTCAGTTTCTATTTCGTAGTATTTGCAAATACAGCGTGGGCCACAGAAAACAATCCACCCCGATATTTGGCAGTATTCCTTGGATTTTAAGGAAATTAGTAAACACGTCGATTTTTGTTTTAAGGGGGACACATTTTTACGATACAGGCATCTGTCATCTGTCAACCCCCTCCCTTCCACTTCACCAACTCTTTATTTTTAAATAGGGAATATACCATGTGCGGCACATCATTATAAAGGCATTTAGATATAGTATTCAGACATAATGATCGTCTACGATTTTTTTCGTTATTTATACCATCTTTGAAAAAAAAAGTATTAATTAATTTGAAGTACAACACCTCTTGAAAATGAAACGCAACGCCTAGGGTTTGCTAATGTGTCATTTTTTCTGTCACATCAAAAGTAAATTAAAACAAATATTGCAAAAAATTAGTAATTTGATACTAAGACAATTTGTTTAACATTGTTATTAGTTAGTTTTTGAATACTTCCAAAATGGTATATTCTATTGCAGAACGAGTGACAGAAAAAATGACACATTAGCAAACGTTTAATTTTTATGAAAAAAATCGTGGACGATCATTATGTCTGAATACTCCATCTAAATGCATTTCTAATGATGTGTGGCGCATATGGTATATTCCCTATTAAAAAATAAGGGGTTGGTGAAGTGGAAGGGAGGGGGTAGACAAATGACAGATGCCTGTATCGTAAAAATGTGTCCCCCTTAGAACAAAAATCGACGTGCTTCCTAATTTCCTTAAAATCTAAGGAATACTGCCAAATATCAGGGTGGACTGTTTTCTGTGGCCCACTCTGTATTATAATGTAATGTTGAACATCCTTTGTTATGTCGTTCAAGGTATTGTTTTCTTGCAAGGACCGGGCATCCAGTGGTAATGTGCGTAATTGTTTCATTGCACTATTTACAGAGTCTGCATCTGGAATCTACTTTTTCTCTTTCGTATGTGGTTGGTTGAAATGGCCTGGCCTTGTGCCGCTATTATCAACGATTCAGTTTCACCTTTCAAAATTCCTGTTGTCAGCCCAACTAAGAGTCTGTTTTCTGTCTACGTCATCCCTGTCGATTTTTCTGGCATATTGTCCACGCATTTCCTCTCCCTTCCATTTCTGTTCTCTTTCCTCGTTCAATTTTTTCCTACATCGCTGTTTCGTTTTTTTCACTTTTTCTGTTATTGTGGTTCCGTTCATTTCATTTGCCGATTTATTTCCATATTTTTCTGTTAGATTATTATTATTGTTATTTTATTTTTTTTATTATTACTGTAGAAATATGGATATAAGGATTTTTCAAATTAAGTGGAAGCTCCGATTCGATTGATCTTTATTATTTTGTGATCAAACATTCTTATTTATTGTCCTCAAAAACACCAAACAGTGTAAGTCCTCAAAGCAACCTATGCATTTATAAAATTTATGAGGACAGTCCTGAAATCTGCCAAATTACATAAATTCTTATGAGGACCGACCCCATAAGCACCAATTGTCCTTAAAACTGCCATTAGTTATCAGTTTTCGTCCTCAAAACTGCCTTTTGACATATATATATATATATAACTATATATATATATATATATATATATATAACTATATATATATATAAAAGTGAACTCTTCTTACTAATTTAACAAGCTTTCGGAAACTTTTATTTCCATTATCAAGTTACAGTAAATTGAGGATTGATATAAAATGGTAAATATATATTAAATGCTAAAATTGGTATTTGAATTTTTTAAAAAATATTGAAATATTGTAATTATGACAGATAAACAATTTCATTTTTTTCTTCTAATAAGTTATAAAAATTATGTCAAAAAATATATATTTAGCTATGGATTGTGCGTCTAAGAAAGGGCTTTGGAGCAATTTATGTGATTTGGCAAATTTATTAAATGACATGCCAGGATGCAACAAAAACCGATATATTTGTAAATTTCTCACAAATATACCTACCAAAACCGAAAAGCATGCAAAAGAAAGCAAGCAAGAATATTATGACCTATAAAATCTGTCAAAGTGTGACTAGAATATTATAATTCCTATTCGGAAAATTAAAACCGTCCAGGTCGACCCATTCGATGTCAAATTCGTTTAACAGCAGTCGCATACCGATTTCAAGAATATAAATCCTCGATTATATTCAAATTTTTCCCAAGAATTGGTTCCAGTTGTATAAAAAAAAATAGTATTAGATATATTTCTTAACGTCGTCATATTTGCGTAAAACCGTCTGGAATTTGAGGTTGTTAAAAATGCAGCTCCTACAATAATTTATAACCTCAAACTCCAGCCGATTTTTCACAACCAATAAATAACAAATTCCAGAACAGAAATATAACATATTTTTGTCGACCAAATAACATTTACATCGCCAGAAGCCTATTTTCTAAGACTTGTACCCTTTTTGATGTGTAACATCTTTCCGCTCCGTTCCCTGCAATTTGTCGCAGTGATTTTGTGAAATGGGACGGAAGTGTGTAACAGGAAGCCAGTGACGCGCGCGCTATTTGATTTGACCAGTGAGCGGGAGCGGTGGTAAAATTTCGCCGTCATTATTTAGCTTTATTAAATTTTGAGGTCAATTTCTGTCACTGTTTAGTGCAGAAGATTTCGTATTTTTTTAAATGATGAACTCAAGCTCGAAATGAACACGGATCGAAATGTTTCAACAACCAACAGTGGTACTGCTATTGACGGAGTTTTTTAAATAGGTTTTTTAAATACTTTGAAATCACAAGTATACGTCTCATATAGTTATCATAAGTCTATTCATACTCTTCGATACATATACCCTCGCTTTCGATACTCTTTTTATTTTTTACTACATACTCTCGCTTTAGATATATATACCCTCCGCTCTCCCCCCAAATTGAACAAAAATTAAAAAAATGTATTTAATAAAAAATTGTATTACCCCTAGTTTCAATCGAATAAAGTACAATTTTAATAGAAAAAATGCTTCTTCGTTACCAAAAATTATTCCAAACAATACCAGAATCAATTTTTTCAAGATTTTATTTTAATGTTGCTCATTATCAAGATGAAATGTCGGATGTTACACATCATATGCGACCCTGTAAGGCTCTCCTGCTTTTTTTGAATACTGTACTAGTTAATTTCCAAGAGACAGACAGAGACACAGACACACAGAGACAGAGAGACAGAGACTGAACACAAATGAGTTATAAACTGATACAAATGAAGTAGGTTACAAGGTTTCTTTTTTTTCTCTTCTTCTTTAGTTCTTGAATTTCAGGCTTCCATCAAAGAAAACACCCCAGCCATGCTTAATTTGCAATTTGCATGTGACGCATTTGTAATGGAGCTTCGAAAATTTCCCAAAGCAGCTGGCAAAAGATGAAACTTAGAAAGCTTTACACAAAATAATAGACGCACGTTTGTTAAACCAAAACTTCTCTCCCATGTCCCACAGTCAAATAGCTTTGGCTGAAAAATAAAAGAAGAGGAAGACCAAAAAGAAATAGGAATGAAGCACTAAAGGAAGAAGTCGCTTAAAAGGAAAAAACGAACTGAAGGGGTGTAGCAAGAGTGCAAAATAGGCTAAAGACACAAGAGTTTGATTTTACACGAACAAATGAAACAATGTTCCTTTTCAGTAATTTTTTTATTGCTTTAGTTTAAAACTTTTTATAAAAAAATGTCCCCGTATTTTTCATTTTTTTTGCAGCGGGATTTCTATCCAAAAAAGATGATCCAAAATGCGGATAGCAAGCGCGCACTTTGAACGTTGCGTCATGTACCCCTTCTTAGTGACGTCAACTAGCCTACGATTTCTTGGATTCCGCCGAAACAGCATTTGGCCAGCGCATGCTTGTTCTCTTTGATGCAGTTCTGTCAAATGCTGCCAACAATATTCCAGGCTATATGACGTCACTTGCCCATGGTCGAACTAGTGTTCAGATTACCACAATATCAGTTAGATTTTAAATAAACATATTTGTTTTGAGAAAATGCCCATTGTAGGCTGAAGGCATCACCAGCGGCTAGTTTTTGCTTGAAGCTTCATTGGATGTGATGGGCTGTTGATAATAAAGGATTGCCACAAAAGTAATGAAGGGACAACTTCTCAAAGATTTTGTTTGCAGTGCTATTCGGAAAAAAATTATTTGGTATCTGATATAATTTAACCTACTTTCATTAGATCTTAGGTAAAGTGAACCGTTATAGGCAGATATGAAATTTGCAGTACTAAATAGAGTACAATAAGTAATATCCATGTAGTAAAAACAAATAAATGAAATTGAAATATGATATTGTTTATTATATTATAACTGTCAGCTGTCAAGCAGAGACGATGGCCGCTATAGCCTGTTTTGATGAAAACATCAGAAGAGGATATACTGAACAAAAAATTAAAATATTCACTGATAGCCAGGTTCTGCTTAAAGCTATCAAGCTAATCCAACAACAACTAATCAGCTGAATCACTTTCAGTTTATTCCGAATTTCAACTAGAATTTGTCCCACGACCACCAAGTTATTAGGCTGGTTTGGATGAGACCAGATATGCTCGATTGTGTTCAGGTTGGGGCTACGTGCTGGCCAAGTTATAGTTTCAATACCAACGTCTAAAAAGTAATCTCGAACAACTCAAGCTGTGTGGGGCTCAACATGTTCCTCATATACCGTTCAGCTTTAAGATTTTCATTATTCAACACCAGCAGCTCCGTGCGCGACGCTAACTAAATTACTCCCCACACCAAAACCGAACATCCACCGAATAAAGTGATATTCGATATGTTGCATTATGCTTGTCTTCCAAAAACACGAACTCGTCTATCGCAAGTATGTAAGCAAAATTTGGACTCATCTGTCCAAAGAGCTCGCTCCCAATCAGCTTCCCTCCAGTTCACATGCTGAACGAGCTCTACGGCTAACGCTGGACCTCGGGCAGGAAAGTCAAAACATCCTCTCGAAAGCGTTGCCAGACGTTTTCCAAGATTATTCGAATACCATGTGCATTTTGAAGCTGAGATTGCAGCTGAAAGTGTTAAAAAACGATTTTGGTTCGATGTTACACGATTTATGACTTTTCCAGCTCTTCTGATATGTTCATCGGTTTCCCAATATCATTCAGCCGTGTATGATACTGATGTATGGGATACAGCGAATCTGTCACCTATTCAACAATATCCACCTCTGATCCAGTTAAAAAATTTCATCACCTTCAATGCCAAAAATCGCACAACCATCTACCATTAGAGCTAAAATCTGTTAAACGGAATACCATGTTACACAGTGGCAGGATTCTATGAAAATAAGTCCTCGTCTGGAATGGTAACCACGTGATTGTGGTAAAAAAGATCTTTTTTGAAACAAAGTTATGATAAAAAAAGTATATCCACTTTCGAGACACGCTACATTTAATATGTTCGTACAAAAAACAAATGTAGCGAGTACCTAAAAATAACTGTTAATCATTTAAAAAGTCTGTTTCTTTTTAACATTATTATTATATTCAAACGCCTGTTTCAACCCCGGAGAACGCCCTTTTGAATAATATATACAAATATGTCTTTTCTGTGATGTTTAATTATCTAGGACATATAAACATCATTTAGTAGCAGACTGTTAGTAATACTACCGCAAAGACTTATCGCCCACCCGAAATTTGTCAAAAAATATTATTTAGTTAAGAGAAATGTGGATGGGAAAATTTGAAAAAGATTTCGTTAGGGGTAATTAAACTGTCAATAATGGACCAGGCGACATATTTATCCTTGAATGAAAGCCAAATTGTTCTACACTAAAAAAATTGCTATAGGAAAATAGTCCGTATATGAGGAAATTGTATCAGAGACTAGTAGTTCCTCTAGTCCTATTTCTTGAAGGAATTTCAGGATATTCACAGGCTTTAGACAGAACTCTAAGTCAAAAACTCTTGAGCATTATTTTGATTTCACCTGATCGTGGTTTCCCAGAAGTCTTAGGGCCGATTTTATAATCTTTAGTTAAGTTTCAACCGTCAGTTAACTGGTATTTTGCGTTTTATAATGTCTGGTTTGAGTTTCTACCTCCGGTCGACTGAAGCTTGGGACAATCACTAGTTGAAGTAGTAGTTAACCGAGAGAGTCGAACCTGTCAATGTGAAAATCATAATATAATTATTTTGCGCTTTGCACTATGTTTTAATATAAAAAAATAATTAGTCAATGTCACATTCACATCATTGAGTGAATCTGATGTATCGCCTATAGCTGAAAGATGTCGTCGTAATATGAATCGTAGGAGGAGGTTTTTGCTGAGCAGTAATTCAGAATCTTCAAGTGATGAAGAAAATGAAGAAATTATGGATAGGATTCCTATTTTAATATTGGGTGAAAAATATCAAAAAACAACATTTACTTTAAATATCCATTTTTTATGAACTGATGATATTGAAATGCGAAATGTGCTTCCTCGCTTTGTAATTTTGTTCCTCGGTGGAACTGCAGTAATAACAAAATTTCTATAATATTCAGCTTTAGGAAAACTAGATTTTTATTTTGACAAACCCTTAAAAATAAAATAAGATAGGTATATAAAATTGATTGTTTCAAAGCATTTGAAATTTTCTTCTATTGTGCCCCATACTTCCTCCTCCTTTTTTTGTGCGTAGTTGGTGTGAATTTGGTTATAAACTGAACAAAGAAGATTCTCGTCCTAACCATCGGATGTTCAGTGGTGAGCACGTGAAGACGTACAAAGTAAAGTTTTAAAAATTACTTAAGTGCAATCTTTAAACTTTTTTTCAATCTTAATTTTAATGCACAAATTTATTAATATTATATCATATGGTATATAAAGTGAATAAAACAGTTCAAAAACTATATTCGATTGCCTAGCCTAGAGCAAGACAAGAATATCTCCCCTTATTTAGCTTATCTTGAATGATTTAACCCATTAAAGGAAGTAGTAGAAGAATAAACTAAAAGTGAAGTTCACTCGATTAAAATGAGGTAGAGTCAAAAATTCCAAAATGTGAGATTGAATGCTGGATGTTGATTGGTTGAAACAAAAATCTCCACTTTCTGATACCCTCGTCTCGTATACAAAATATCGTAGATACGATGTCGCTGATTTTTTTCTATATTCATTCATTATTCGAGAGTGTGTATGTAAAATTTCAGCTCAAAATTCCCATTATTATGGGCTCTACGATTTTTTGACTATGCGCGTGTACTTTCGACTATAGCAAACCTCAGTTTAAAAACTTTCAAATTTTCAAAATCGAACCTAAGTTTTCTCCGACACTTTTATATATGGAAATGCACTAATTGGACCTCGAAGATTACGAAAATGCACATAAAAAATTTCTAAAGTCTATAATAAAAATGTTTTTTTTCTAAATTTTCGTACCTTTCTCTTTCTGATACCCTCGTATACATAATATCGTAGATACGATGTCGCTGATTTTTTTCCATTTTTGTTAATTATTTGAGAGTGCGTATCTAAAATTTCAGCTCAAAATTCCCATGATTATGGGCTTTACGATTTTTTGACTATGCGCGTGTAATCTCGACTATAGCAAACCTCAGTTTGAAAATTTTCAAATTTTCAAAATCGAACCTAAGTTTTCTCTGATACTTTTATATATGGATATCCACTAATTCGTGTCCGTAGATTACGAAAATACCCATATAACATTTCTAAAGTCGATAATAAAAATGTTTTTTTTTCCAAATTTTCGTACCTTCCAGTTTCTGATATCCTCGTATACAAAATATTATAGATTCGATATCGCTGATTTTTTTACATATTTGTTCATTATTTGAGAGTGCGTATCTAAAATTTCAGCTCAAAATTCCCATGATTATGGGTTCTACGATTTTTTGACTATGCGCGTGTACTTTCGACTATAGCAAACCTCACGACATTTTGATCGAAACGACAAAAATATTGAAAGTTATAGTGGCGCATAGTTTCACATGTGCACATTCAGACGACAATGTCGAGTACGGATCATGGCGTATGACATCTGAATGTGTACATATGAAACTATGCACCACAATACCGTTCGGTATTTTTGTCGTTTCGATCCAATTGTGAACAGGCTGTTATTCACACCACTAAGATTAGATGTCGAAGAGCGTGTTCCAAATCTATTAATTATGTTCCGATTAACTTAACAAGGATCCAAGCCAATCAAAGATAATATTTTTATACAGCAAATGATTCTTAAGGACTGTTAAAGCGAAACAGAGTGAAATTGGTTAGAGTAAAATAAGCCAACAGGCTGCAGTGCTCCCGACATGAGGACGGCACCCAAAAAAGAAAAAAGGTAAAATAACAAAGGAGTAAATGCGATGATAAAAATAAATATATTATATATAAAAACTGTCGAGTATCACCAGATGTCATTTTTTAAAAATGCTGTATAAAATTGGTTTCAATGTGACCAATAGTAAGTCCACAGAATCGCCAGTTTAAATTCAAATCGGTCCTCCTGGTTTTTGAAATTGAACAATTTATTTTCGGTTTTATCTATTTCTTCCAATATTAGATTGGTCAAAAGGGTCCGCTCTGCGTTTCAGCCCTTATCTTCGCTAGTAAATTTACTATTTTGTTTCCTCTTGTCTTAGTGAGTCCTGGAACCCTCCCTTTAATGGCAGCTTCACTATCCAACATGATAATAATCCTGTGTTATCTGTATATTACATCAATATTAAACTGGGCACAAGCTGTTTTGTAAATTTTTTGGAAATAAAGCAAATTTATTAATAATAAAAATATTTTCAATATAAAATTTAAAATTAGCTATTTCTATAAAAAAATCCATATCTATTTCTTGTTCGACTAAAATTCTACTAAAATTTTCAAAAAAGTTCCACTCTCTATTTCTCAGTGTACGTGAAAGAATTCGGGATTGTTTATTTATTTTCTTTTCCCAGTATCTTCTTTGGCGCTTTCGGCGTCTTATCTAACTGTTGAACTATTCTGGCGGCTAATCATGTTCCCAGAGCTCGCTGAGGGCGACTTCTAAGAATCAGGGTTGAGCTTTGCCTACCCTCACTTTACCGACATAAATATATCTATAAGAGGTTCCGTAATACTTAAGATGATTTGGTCCTGTCACAAACGTACAAAGATCTTTTTTTGGTGATATTTCTGCAAAAAATAGTTTTTGTTAAATATTTAAATAATTACTTCTGAATATTTTTTGTTTCATTTAATATTGGATGTCTTTATTTTAGGAATTCTAATCTTCCGCCTTTAGCTCTGCATATAGGCTGGCATGTAATAGAGATTGGCACGAAGGACCTTAGCTACTCCTGAATAAAATTATTCGCAATTTTCGTTGATTTTAAAAAAGCCTTTGTTTCGGTGGATCATGCGGATTTGTGGAACAGATTTTTTCAACTAGGATTATCATCAAAAATTCTCCGTGTAATGAAAATGCTTCACCTGCATGCAACAGTACAAATAAATGGTTCTGTTGGCCTAACTAAATCTTTGGAAGTGACAACACAGGGAGAAAGTGACAACGGGCGTTTTACAGGAAGAACCTCTTAAGCCCTTATTGTTTGCACTGTTTATATCAGATTTTGAAACCTTTTTTTATGCGGACGACCTTGTCATTTTGTCATGGTTCTCTCCCTCCTATAATGGCTGAAATTAAAATTGATACTTGGCAACCTAGTATCAAATTGCTCTCAGTTTCATGTCATTGTATTTCTATTTGGGGAGTGAGGAATTTAGATATATTAGAAAGAGTTCAGCTATATTTCCTGATAAGAGTTCTTTTAGTTCCTGTCAATACTCCAGATGCTATAATCCGTTCAGAGACTGGAAGAGTCAAGTTTGAATTTAATATTTTTAAAATGTCTCTTAACTGGATACAAAAAATAATTACAATGGTTAATCATCGCTATCCTAAGCTCTGTTTTAAACAACAGTTGCGTTTGGTCAACTCTAGAGATGTGAAGTATAACTGGTTAGTTCAGTTCTTTGTTAATATTGATTGTGGAACATTTAAATCATCCTTCTTTTAGATCTCGGAGGAAATATTTGTTGTCTAAATATTATACATATTTACATGACTCAATTGTCAGAATTGCGTCTCGTTATTCTTTCATGTATTTATATACTTCCTTACCTACCTCTTGTGAACCAAGCACGTACTTGGTTTTAAAATTACCCATCCAGGTTACCCGTACTCTTGCTCTTTCCTGAAAAGTCTTCTTGATCTTTGGAAAAGTTTGCATCCGTATGCCAGGCGATAATCCACGATATCCAAACGAACAACAAACATAGAGGCCAAAATGTCCTTATATTCTATTCTCGTCAGGCAGTACTAGCAAAGCAGGGGTCTGAAACGGTGTTTACTGGTCCTAAAGCAGCATTTGGTATATCAAATACTGCAGCACGGTGGATTTAAACAAAGCTTCAGAGGTACTGGAGCCACGTGCCAAAGTAAGAATACAGCAAACTTTTGGATAGTAAATAGGGAAGTGACAGGATCCCTCGCCAATTCCTCTACCCCAAGGAAACTCACGCATACAATTAACATATACAGGGATGAGCTTATTTGTCAGTTGTGCATGAAAGAGGAGGAATCAGCCTGGGACTAGAGTGTCCTAGGAAGGATTTATCCAAGAAGGATCTAATGAAAAGGCTGTTAAGGATAACTAATTTCTTCACATAAATGGTACTACCAAGAGCACCAAAAATCGAAAGAATGGGGTATCAATCAAGGACTCGAAACGTCTTCTAATTAGATGAACAGTGTGATCAATTATTAAGTAGTGGTAGCGTGAGAAATGGGATTAAAACAAGATATTTAACACTGGAAAAAGAGAGGATAGTTTTCTTTAAAAAATAAATTTCCAATAAACCTTAAACACATATTTGTTTGTACCGCCTTTACCTCGAGGTTGTGTTGTAGGAAAAAAAATGATGGTATCATTCTGTAAGGAATTCGACATAAATAACCGTTTTATTTTTTCTTGTAGGACCGAATGCCCTTAAGAATAAATTTGCCCGCCAACGAGAACTGAAAATGTTCATTAATAAAAATTTAATGATAGGTCACACGTATATTATATTGACCCAAGATAACTTTTTGTAAAGAGAAATGATCAGGTTGTGGTATTAGTTATGATGATATTTTTAGGCAACAGTTTTATATAAGAACTTAATTTTTGATTAGACATCGATCTATTTTTAGAATAGTTCAAAGGAAATCATTCATTCAAGTTTCAAGGCTGTATTGACATTTATTGGTATCTAGTTATTTGATATAGATATACAGAGAGTCGCGTAATGATTTTACAAACTTTTTTTTCAATTCTATTAATAAAATGTATTATTGTATTGCTTGTTGTGGGAACCTAGAAGATTAAAACCCTTAACTTTCTAAGAAACCGTATGAAATTTTACATTTTGATATGTAGATATGATTTTTTTTCAGTTACCAATTTTTGCTGAAAACTATTCCATTTTTTTTAAACTAGAGTACCAATTTGAAAATATAAACTTTCATAAATCAAATCATAAAGTACACCATAAGAATTGCTAAAAATCAAGCAGCATGTAAAAAAAGTTTTCCCATTTTGGTTTTTTATTCAATAAATCCTAACTCTCCTTACAACCCCTTCTAACCCCTTGGCGTGGAAATTATAAGAAAAATTGGTTTTCACTGTAATCTTTCAAATTTTGGTAATATGTCTTTTAGGCCAAAAAATCAGGTAGTTCCTAATCCTACCATTCAGTTGGGCCTAGAATATGAAATCACCCTGCACCCTTAATAATCTTTTAATGCAATGTTAGGTAGGGTAGGTATGTTTCAACAAATTGATAACAATAAATATTTCTAGTTTAAGAGTCAGTTTTCATTAATTCAGTTAGGTTAACGCAAATGATTAAGAGTAACTGTTTGTCTCGTTTTAATTTTATTAAATGTTTTGTCGAATAAATATTTACCTACTTATTTGCAATAAATTACTATTTAGGTATTTTGGCCCCAAATTTTATGATACAGGCTTCTAATTGGCCTTAAAATTTCTGTAATTTTTTCCTGCATATTGTTGAGATAATTTAAAGAAAAACAATTAATAGTACCCTATTTTAGGGGTAAAAATCGCAGCTCTTAAAGGTCAATAACTGGGAAGGGGTAAATCATTTTTAAATACTGTTTAAGACTTAAAAATAGGTGGTGCTTCCATTTTTCATGTTTTTTTCTTATTTAATCTCCCAATACAAGTGAGTTCCTCCCCACCCCCAAAAATGACGACTATCTGGACCCGATAGTCAATAGTTCCGCCCCTAAAATCAACACAAAAGACACCTTTTGAATCCGACTTGTACCTTGAAGTTCCCGAGACAAAAACGTCCTTTACTACACTATTAAACAATATTTAAATTTTTTTTGTTTCTCAAGCGATTTTCCCAAACGAAAAGCCAAATTCTCGAACTCAATTATTATAAGCTACATGCATAACTTTACTTTATTTACGAGAAATTTCCAAAACGAACACAATTCCCCTACATCCTTTTATATATGGAAACTCACTAACTCGACCCCGTAGAATATGTAAATGCCCCTAAAAAATTTCTAAAGTGAATACTTGAAATTCTCTTCTTTTTATTACGCAAGCGTTATGACATCTCTTCATACTTTTGACTCTTACTATACAGATTGCGAAAATCCCTTTCTTACAATACGACGTATACAAGTACGACAAGGAAAATATGAGCAAAACTACGTGAAAGAGAGAGAAGACTTGTTAGCCCAGCGATCAGTCCCCTCTACCAAAACAGTTGGGCGTGTGTTCATCGCTGTTGCCAGAAGCTCAGATTAATTTGTACAAATGATATTTTTGTCTCGTTATCGTTAACTTTTTTTCGAGCAATGGCTAAAATAATATCCTATTGTAGTTAGAAATTAATTGTCAGCTTGGTCAGAAACGATCAAGTTGACAAAAATGAAATTTAAGATGTACAGGTTACGTAATAACGAGTGTATTTTTTTATTTCTTTAACAACCTCACTCCTTCCATGTTGGGAAACTACTGAACCACAGTGAACCTGTGAACCTACTCACAGAGAGGGGAAAGTCAGTCTTTGCTGCAGCGTTGCCAGTTTAGAATGTTTGGTACTTTCTAAGTAATAAATAACTTATTTTGCATTTGACTTTTAACACCGGATAACGATGTATTTAGTGGGAGAAAATCGAGATTGGTAATATTGACTTTTGAAAAATAAGTGAGAGCAAAACAAATGAGAATAAAATTAGGGAGTTCAAGAAAAAATTTGAACAAACTACAATCTGCAATAAATAAAATCCGTACACTGCTTTCGATTTAACAATTATTGGTATTTAACATTGTTGCCGCTTGAAATGCCGTTGAAAATTTTGAAACAACGATAGACAAAAATTAGGAATAATTTTTACAGATAAGTACATTTGGCAACACAACAGTTAAAATAAATAGGAGGGGACTGAATACATGTTCAACTGTTTTGGTAGAGGGGACTGATCGCTGGGCTAACAAGTCTTCTCTCTCTTTCACGTAGTTTTGCTCATATTTTCCTTGTCGTAATTGTATAAGTCGCATTGTAAGAAAGGGATTTTCGCAATCTGTATAACTGTTTATTGTGGTATATTCTAGTTAACGCCATCCGATTCTGCATGAAATTTACTATGTTAAGAGGATTTTTGGGCTCTTCAATGTGCGTATTTTTTCTTGTATAATAGCTTTGTTCCAACTGGCATTTAGAGACCGTTCTGGAACCGTATAGAGTACTGTATAGTGCGCAAACTCGAATTAGGGATGGTCCTTGAATTATTGTGAACTGTTTTTGTTTACTTTTTTGATATTAGATAGAGATCTGTGATTCGTCGCTTTGAATAAAAAAAATTATCCCCTTCGAAATTACCCTTTACAAGAGAAAGATTGATATTTTACATATTATTCAGTGTGGCAGTTTGGAAAATTTGAAGAATCATGGGTATTTTGTAATTATAGGTACTGTTTGGCTTTTAATTAAAATGCTTGTAATTCATTATTAGAGTTCTTAACTTTTCCTTCAATTTCAAAGGAGGTTGTGACGAAGGTAGACTTTAAATGGACCAATCAAACAAAAGTACCTCTAGACACTTATAAAATTTATAAAAATAGAGTAGGGACATTTTCTGTAAGTAACCATAGGCAAATGTGGGTACAAATTGCAGAGGAGGTTACAAAACAAATAATTATGAGAATGTAACAGACCTAAACTGCCAAAATAGGTGGAAAGTATTGGAGATGAATTATAAAAAATAAACCGATAACCAGAATTCTACGGGGCAGGGCAAAAAATACTTTGAGTGTGTAGAAGAAATGGATGCTATATTTGCAAAGAATAAAGTAATTCATCCAGATTTAATTCTGGAGAATGAAACAATTCATAATATTACAGGTGAAACTGAAACCAATGACAAAGAAAATAAACAAATAAAAACAAGGACTACTCGCACTAATACGAGACTGGATATAAAAAAAACGAAAAAGAAGCCTCCTGGAAAGTATCAGAGATGATAAGAATAAATATTATGATGAAAAACTGAAAATCGAATGCGAAAAATTGGAAATATTGAAACAAAGAACCAATATTATAGAAGAAAGGAGTAAAAAAACAAAATGCTCACACTGTATTTAGTATTTATTTTGGTAATTTGTTTATTTTATAAAATAAAAATACACCAACATTTTTTGAAAAGTTTTATTAAGCTGTACATATTAACAGACAGGAATTGAATTTGACACTATCAGAGTGGCAAACTATTAGCAATTCTATTTCTTCTATCTACAGCATCAGCATTATCTTCATCTTCCTGTTAAATAATTGCAGAACCCCCTACTGGACCTGGTAAATTTGAATATACCTCAATTTCAAAATTATCCTCCAGTGCAATATTATGAAGTACGCAAGCAGCTCTTATTCTATATGAACAATTAAAGAAATCTTTCTTACTTTTAAATGGTATAGCTGCCTGAATTTTTGTTTAAGTATTCCAAAACAGTGTTCGATTATGTATCTGTTGCTTGACAGCTTGACATTATAATTCTGTCGTCTTCTTTGTTGAATATTATAGTCTGCATAACTTTTTAACTTCATACGAGTATTTTCAACTATTTTATAGCCTCACTTTTATTGACGTCTAATTTACCAGTCATCTGGCAATATGCCCATGCGATATGCCCAGCAGGTGCCCCACATTGTACGAATTTTCTCCGTTTTTTTAATAAAAATAATTGTATTTGGGGTTAAAAATGAACATACAACTAAAAATTATTTGTCACGAATCCCCGAATAAATATATCGGAAAAAATAGACCCGGAAGAAATATACGTGGAAAAATAGACCTGGAAAAATTGGCTTGGGAAAAATATCTAGAATAAATAGACCAAGCAAAAGATAGCTATAGAATCAATAGACCGAGGACCAGTGCTATATTTTCCAAGTCTATCTTTTCCAAATCTATTTTTTTCGGGTCTGTGTTTTCAAAATCTATTTTCTTCGGGTTTGTTTTCTCAAAATCTATTTTTTTCAGGGCCATTTTTCCGATTACTCTCCGGAATCACTATCAATAAATGTTAATTCCGTAAAAAAGAAATAGTGGTTTGTATTAATATGAAGAATATGAAGATGGTTGACAAAAAAATATACAAAGTGAAGAGAGGGGCTTCAGAAATCCCAGATCCGCCACCGCTTTATCCTGTACTTACATTACCTAAGTTACGTGAGCTAATCTCAAAAAGAGATAATATCGACCTTACCATAATAGATTTCAAATTAATCAATCGTAGATGACAAAAATTTATCAAATAAAACTAAATAAAAAACCAGTTGGACATTAAACGTTGAGAGCACCACGATTATTACAAGGATAATAACGTCCTCGGTCGGCATTATTATCCTTATAATACCCTTGTTATATCCTAATTACTATATTATTACTTGTCAATCCCGACGTTATAATAATAATGTTTATAGAAGAAGGGGAAAAATGCGTATGATAGTATTAATGTGGTTTAATTATATTTTACCGACTAGAGATTATATATTATTCAAACTATTGATGTCTTATTTAATTTCTTTTTCATTGCATAAAATAAAAGGGAAGTTGAATACTCAATGACAATTTAACTTATGTATAAAAAATCGCATATTAAGTGACAGTGTAATTGATATTTTAAGTGCAAATTGACTAGTGCTTTTTTTAACTTCTCCATTTTTTATCAATTATCGCGGTGTTAAAATAAATAATTTGACATTTTTGAGTTGATTAGATGAGTTCGATATGCGAAAATAAAATCAGTAATACTCCACAACATAAATTATAAAATATATTACTCTACCGGTTTTTCAAAGACCATTTGCATCGTCAACTTCTATAATTTTCTCCTAACGATGCGAATGTTATTTGTGAAACCAGTATGTAATATTTCTGTTGTGGAATTTGTTATTTATTGATCTTATTTGATGATAATTTTTAATGTTATTATTTGAACTCTATAAATGCCAACCAGTCCTTAGTTTCAGATGCCGTCGGCAATATTGAAACTTTTGCATATCGTAAAATCTGGTCTGGGTTAAGCGCAGCATTCGATTCTGGTTTTCTGAGTGGTTCGGTGTTCTTGAAATACGATGTAGTGGTTCCTTTTGAGAACAATATACATCCACCTAGACTCTTTATCTTCATTTAGATCAGATATACGATCGTTTGTCGTAAATTTCATTGAGTAACTCGAGAACCCAAACTAATATCGGACTACACTCGAGTTCGCACCGAAATATTTTCAAAAAGGGAGCACTTTTTTATTTAATACTTTAAGGTTTCTGCATACAAAACTGTTTTTTTTTAAATTAAAATTATTAATAAATAATTTGCGCACTACGCTCTTCATTTTAAATAAAACTTCACATGAGCTCGTTATGTTTATTAGTCTCTAATATTCGGCAATAATTTTTATCAGTAGTTGTGTAGTCTACGAGCTAAGCTGCTAACTTCACCACGTGACTACTAACATGCTATAGCTGGTGCAACATAAATGCCAATGTACGTCATTGAAAATCAAAACATTGACGTCAGAGCAGTTGTACGTTAGCCTCGATCGTTCGTTTACTGCTTCAATCCACTGTCAATCATCATTGGCCTCAGGCTATGGCGAAAGTAATAACCAAATGTCACATTAATGTGAAAATATGTATGGTTATAATAAGTAATTCATGTCAAATTTTTTCATAATTTGATGATAATTAATGAAACTCGATGGTGAAAACGGTTTCTATTAGAAATAATGAAGCCTCCTATACTCTGTCCACCCAAGCAACGGAGTGTTCCAAAACAGTATCATGCATAGTGCACGTGATCTCTCCGACTCTGTACCAATGTACCAAAGACAATGAATTCTGCCGGCCGATTGCAGTTAAATCCGATTGGCCAGCGTAGGGAGGCATTTTTATTTTAGCCAATAGATGCAAAGGCGCATGGTGATCATACTTCGATCACGCATCTATCGTTGTTTGGGTCGCTCTGTTAGTTCGATGGATATACTTTACATGTGTCGTGGGCTACCAGTCTATAGTGCATACTTAAAATATAAATTTGTTTTTAATTTGATTGCAAATACAACTCGTTGACTTGTTGGCTAATTGAATATTAAATTCAAACTAACGGCAATCTGCTAAAATTTATTAGGATTTTGACGTATCTGTTGTCATTGTCGTAATTTTTAACGTCTTTTATTTTGAGCATTTAAGTTTTCGATTCTTTCATTTGTATGTTATTAAGAAACTGTTCTTTGGTGTTACAAACGATTTTCATGCCGACAACCATTTTATTATTGACATTTCAGGTTGTGTTTGAGGTAATCAATTACTGTCGAATATTTTTGATTTCTGAATATTTTAAGACGCTTAGCTAGTTCATCTTTGAGTGTTGTGTGTTTCATTTGAACTAACACCTTGCCTCCTAAAAAACTTGGTGTTAGAGGAAAAATTATCCACATTATTCTAATTTTGTGTTAACCCACAAAATGTGAAAACGTTACGCTACTGACTTTAAGTCGAATGTCAATTTTACAATATGGCGCTGGTTTTGACAACAAGTTCGCGCATACGACTGCAACTTCAAGTGTGTTCTTGTTACGTGAAACGGAGCCTATCCGTGGCCCATTACTAACTTCAAATGCTGTAAGAAAAGTAAACTAACAGGCACAACATACTGAATAATTATCTAGATATGTATATACAGGGTATACAGTTTTTTATTGGCGTTGCATTGGATTTTCTATGATCTTTTTGTAGCCCGTTATAGCATTTGTTTTGTACTCCTGCTTATTCTTTCTATTGTCTCTCAAGACTGATACATTAATTCTAACGCTACTCTGACATTTTAATGCCTTTTTGTAAAACGATTTGTCTTTAAATAAAAATAGTTCTCATCCCATTTTAAATTATGCCAAATTTCTTTTCCTAGACCATCTTTGCTGGAAAAAACAAGTAGTGGACTTGTATGTATGTATGTATGTAAATTGGGGTGACATTCACTGAGACCTAAAAGATCTATTGTGCCCCCTTACTTCTACTTAGTTCCTGAGGAGAGTCTCAGATACTAGTAGCTCCTTTAGTCCTATTTCCCGGAGGAATTTTTGGATATCTGCAGGCTTTAACTTAGGTAAATGACCCTCTTCTATCCAGTAATCTTCAAGGTGTTGTGCCCTAGGATTCTGAATTGCTGTGCAGTTCGCAAGTATGTGGATGGAGGTTTCCTCTTCCATACCACAGAATCTACATTCTTCTTCCTCCACTATTTTGAGCTTTTTCAGGTGCCCATTCAGGCGACAATGTCCCGTAAGGATGCCTGTTAAAACTCTTAGTGCAGTTTTACTTTGACTTATGCATTCATTTGATCTCAACAGGTTGTAGTCACCCAGAAGAATCTTTGATTGCCTAAGTCCTACTAGATCTTTCCAATGGTCAGATCTTCTCTTTTCTTCGGCTTTGCCTATTTCTTCAAACATTACATTGGAGCTGATACCGCAAAAGGGTTCCGGCCCCTAAAAGGGTGTTCCGGTCCCCCTCTTTGCTAGTTCATCTGCTATTTCATTTCCTTCTGTTCCTGTGTGTCCTGGAATCCACAGGGACCACAGTAGTGGACTTAATCTGGAGAGTAATGAAGCACAGGAACTTGAACTATATCTTTGTACCATTTCCAATGTTTTATATGCTTCCATTCTAGAAGCGTCGTGTCCACTATTTAGGCAACCAGTTTAAGTGGGGGGCTTTTGAGTTGTTCTATCAGAGTTATGTTATTTCCTCTCCAAAATGCTTCTGTCTAAGTCCTTGTGAGTTTACACTGAAGCACAGTATGTGAGTAGGTCTTTCATCCCATAATTCACATTTCCTGCATCTTCTTTTTTCGGGTCGAGATGGGAAACTCATGTTCGAATGGGTCCAGGACCCAAACAGTGGTGGACTCATCCCCAAGGGGATGCCTATCAACCAAACCCACCTCAAACTCGCCGTTACCCCCGCCTCGGAATCACTACCCTAGCATACTTCGAGACGGGCGGCGGTCCCTCGCACACTCTCCGCTTACACCGTCGTCTTCTCCACATTATCACTCCTACCTCTCATGCTATATCGAGTCCTTTTCTCCCCCTAACCATGCTCTCTACTATCTCACTCACTTCCAGCCATTCCTCCTCCCCCCTCAACGTTATCTCCCAGTGCACCGCCTCGCCTAGTTTCCTCTCCAAATTCTTCAGCACTTCCTCGTTCCTCCAGCATCTATACACATGCCCCACATCATCCTCCACATCACACCTATCGCACAATCCAGTCTCTCTTTTCCCAATCTTGTGGAGGTACTCTACTCTCGACCCATGTCCAGTGAACACCTGTGTCAAGAAGTAGTTCACCTTCCCGAATTTCCGGTCCATCCAATCTCTCCTACTCTCAATCGCTCCTTTTAGCGCGCCCTCATACTCCTCCCACCTTCTCTCCATTTCCTCCTCCATCTATTCCTGTACTTCCTCTCTGGTCGCACCCCTCCAGCGTTTGTTCCTAGCTCTTTCCCTCTCTGTACCCGCAGGAGTGGCCTAACCCTCGCATTCACCCCCGCTCTTTCACCCCACACACATCAATCTCCCCAGCCATGCTTTCCCCTTCTCTGCCGCCTTTAACATGTGAGTTTTGAAGGATATTTGACTATCCAACCACACTCCTAGGTATTTCACAGACTCCTTCATACGAATTCTTCTTCCCTGCACCATCACCCCCACTTCCCCCGTCTTGCTCCGTCCCTTCACTAGCAGCCCCACCGTATTAGCTTCCACCACTTCCAGTCCGCATCGCTCTATCTTCTCCACAATCTTCCTACACATTATCTCCGCCTTTCTTTCTATCTCCGCCTCTCCCTTTGCCGTACATACCAGACACACATCGTCCTGCACATTTCCTAGATTCTCTAACTTTGCCCATTTTGTAGAGATGTTTCCTCAGGGAGCATTGTCCAGTCACCAGGTCGGTAACTGTCTTCAAATGTCTCTTACCTAGTTTCAACAGTTTAGTTGAGAGCTGTCAACTTCCATTTAAATTGACGTTCTTTGTCTAGCTAGTTCCGGTTTTCCCATCTTATACAATCCTAAGTGATTTAACGGTTCCGGACCTATGAAGTCTCCTTTAGAGCCTTCTTTAGCTAACTGGTCCGCCAATTTATCACCTGCAATCTTCTTATGTCCCAGCATCTATACTAAAGACAAAGTGTTATCTCTTGCCAGCCTACAAAGAAATTATTTACAGTTTTTTACCAGTTTAGACTTGGAGGTGAGATCACTGATAGCTTCAAGCAAAGCCTGGCTGTCAGTAAACATTTTAACATTATTATATGCTATATCGTCTATCGTTTCTGTTTGAAAGTAGTAGTCGACTAAATCTGGAAAGTGTGGGGATGGATGAAGCAGTTCCAAGTATAATTCATTCAATTCCACTCCATTGACAATATTTTTTCATTCAGGTTTTCTAATTTTTCAAAATGGTAGTTAGAAATGTTTTTGCAATTTGTGTATAGCCTATTAAAACTTATAAGAAATTGAAGTAGAGGAAATATACAGTAAATAGCTTTCATTATTATATTATCAAATCCTCTCACTATAATAAGGAAGAAGTGGTTGTTATTTTTCCCTATACTTAGTAAAAATAAATCAATCCAAAGAAAATACTAATAGTTATCATGAACTGGCAAAACTTTAGATATAGTCGTGCTGAGAAAATAACTATTAACACTGACAATATAAATAATGGTGTATCCTCGAAGGTAGAAGAACGGCCCTTTATCAAACGATTTTCGAGAAATACCAAATACCTTACCCACCCACAAACATTCTAAAAAAAATACCGCATTCTCTATTGTTAAAGTGATGTTAACTTTTAGGTTAACTATTTCTGGAGGTATCAGGTGAAAACGAAAAGTGCTAATAAAAGAAGTGTAAAGTGATGAAAAAACAGGAAATGGAGCAATAAATGGGAGCTTTAATCGTAAACCTGACATTTCACTTAGATTACTTAACAATAAATTGAAGATTATTAACTTTATGTTTTTATGGCCACCGTTTCAATCACCGATTGGGACATATTAATTGTACTTGTAAAGTTCGCGTTAAAGATATACAGGTGTTTCTAAATTAATACGAGAAAATTCAGGAGTTGATTGCCCGTATAACATTATGATGTTATGACAAAATTTCCTCAGCCCATCCCATTCCGAAATATCACCCCTAAAAGGTGCAGGGATCATTTTTTAGAAAACTGGTGTAAGCAATTCCATTTGTTGGCTGAGGCAGGAAATGTGGTCAATTAAATGGTCCCCTATAATTCCAATCCACACATTAACTGAAAAAACATTTTGAAAACTGTCCTCTATAATATTGTGCGGGTTTTCGTCTGCCCATACGTGACATTATCATTGAATTTTATGATGGATACTCTTAAAAAATGTGCCTCAACTGTAAACAATACGTTTCGTTGTATTTCGTCTGTCATCCAATCACAATCTTGAGGTAAAAGATCTTAAACAGTTTGGATGAGGTAAGGATACATTTGCTGCTCATTCAAAACTCGCCACACAGATGGGTGATATTTAGGGTGTCACCAATTTTTCTAGAGCTTGTTTCTGGGTTTTGATCAATTTCATCCAGAATATCCTTGTTCTACCCTTACATTTTTAACTGTCCGGAAACGTCCAGTGTTGTTTGAATTTTTTTGTAAACTTCCAGAATCCGTTGTTGAATACGTTCAAATAAAGAATAATGAGGGGTCACCTAATTTCCCAGCATAAAGACGTCCATTTTCCAGAGAATTACCATTTGCCAAACAATACACAAAATGCGTATCAACGTTGAGTGATCAGTAATTTCATACATTAATAAATAAAACTGGTATACAGACAAAAAGTTTTCAGAGACTAGTATTAGTTCCTTCAGACTAATTCCTGAATGGATCTTAGGATAACCGAAGTCTTTAGTTTAGGTGAGTGTCCCTCTTCTATCCAGTAGTCTCCTAGGAGTTTTGCTCTAGAATTTCTTTCTCCAGTCTACAGAATCTACATTCTTTTTGCTTCACTAGTTTGAGCTTCTTGAGGTGCCCGTTCAGATGGCAGTGTCCTGTTTAGACACATATCGAAATTCTTAGTACAGTCTTACTTTGGCAATTACTTGTTCTCATTTGGTGTAGTTTCTCAGGAGTATATCTGATTATCTTAGCCCAACTGGATTTCTCCAATAGTCAGTTCTTCTTTTCTTTCCAGCGCTGCTTATTACCTGGAGTTGATACCACAAAAGGGTTTCGGCCCCCAAAGTGGTGTTTCAGCCCCTTTCTTCACTCTCTCATCGGCAACCAGCTGTCATACCCCAATAAATATTTTGTGGCGACCAAATTAATAACGATTTTATTAGTCATAGAGGCTAGATAAGGCACTCATACGGACAAATTGACAAAACCTGTCCTCAAAATCGTCTATCTAAGCAGTTTGTTTTTTCGCCACTGCAAATCCAATATCTATTCCAGAATGGCGTCGGCCATGTTGTTCTGGAGGGCACATTCACAAGTAAACAACGGATAATAGTAAGACTTTGATTAACAGTTACCTCTTAAAGGTATCTAAAATGCCATCATTTTGTAGTGTTGATAAGAGTGGCATGCGGGGAGGAAGAGATGAGGTTCGATTTCCGGCTGTTTTAACGAAGGGGGGTGACTGTTTAATTGATCTCTCTGATCAACGCCGTGATACTTGGATTAGTGCTTTAAAACGGGGCCCCTTCAGTGAATTACAGCCTTAAACTTGGCGTGTGTGTTCTAAGGTTAGTTAGTGTACTTATATCAGTCAATTTCATAAAACACGAACACACAAGATTCAACTCAAACTAATCGATTGGGTTGCTCTCCAGCACAATATGGCCGACCTGTGTTGTAGAATGGTCTATAGCAATGTCATCTACATACTGCAATATGTATGTTCGAAAATTTAAATGTTCCGGTGCTGAATAACCTCACAATTTTTTTTATTTTTGTTTTAAAACCTCTCACATACTGTCAAATGAGCTAGCAACCAATGAAATACCATGAACTCAAAGTGTATGCAAGGCTTATGATTGGCGGAAGTCGCCAACTCAAAGCCGGCTCTGTCTCTAAACTATAAATTCTGGCGAATGCGCTTTCTAGAATCTTCTGGTTACGGAAGTGTTTACGCATATGAGGAGCGTGGTAAGTTCAAGAATCTTCGAGAATTGAGAAAAACTATAATATATACGCGGGTTTTTGAGTGAATTGACAGTTAGTACAAAGCTAATTAACATTACATTACATTACGGAGACAGTTTACAGTAATATAACAGTGAATGAAATAGTGAATGATTTAAGATAAATAGTGTAAATCAAGTGGTAAAATAAATTGGAATTATTTATACTGGTCACATTTCTAATTAACTGTATAACATTTTAGTTTCATGTGGGTGAAACGTTTTAAAATCTAACTCTGGATTTTAGCTGATGCCACATGTGTTCTTTCTATAGGATTAAATATGCAATAATATGGGGGAAGCCGTAATACTGTGTGGCACATATTCTTAACAATACTATCACAAACGTATTCTTTTTCGATATTGAACGCTGCTAAAACTTGTAAGAGATCAGGTTTTTTGTACGATTCTTCAAAATGCAGATCATTTTTTAGCAAATACTCTTGAATTTCCCGTTTACTGCTGTTGTTATTTGGTACTTTATTCAATTGACGGCGATGATGAGTTGCATTGTCCATCAAAATTATACTTTTTCCGGTATAGTCGGCAATAAATAATTTTCAAACCAATCTGTGAAGAGTTCTGCTGTTGTATCTTGGTGATAATCTAAGCTTGAATCTTTAAATATATTTTCTGACAATTATAAAGCGTTTGGAACCCAACCTGTTTCTGATCCAGCATGTATTATTGTTCCTCTTTGCCCTTTATTTGATGGAGCCTTTGGATTTTCCCGATGAATCCACAAAACCCTTCGTTGGAGTATCAAGGGTGCCATACCATTTCTCGTCGAGGTAGAAAATTGAACGATTTTCACACCCATCTTTTTGAACATCTTGTAAGTAATCATGACGCCATATTCGTGAACGATATGACTCCATTATGACTGTGCTGAATTCCGCAAAAACCTATCTGCGTCTTTAATCCTATAGTTCGAGTTCCGCAAAAGGTCGCGGAAGGATTAGAATATAGCTAACAGCTAAAGGCCAGTTTTTACGAGAGCTTATTACTTACGCTGCCATTTTTTCAACACTCTGTAAACCTTCTTCAATGATTTTCATTGCCCTTCTCGATACATTACGAGAGCTTCTAGTCCCACTTGCTTCGATAATCCCTCTTTCGGGTAGTTTTGCATATAGCCCGAGAAGTAGTTGTTTCTTCTAAGTGAACGGTCATCGTTTTTCAAAATAATTTCAAAACTTTATAAGGCGTTAATAATAGTTTCAATCTCTTAGTCGATATCTATAATTAATATTAATTAAGATAGGTATGATGATGATATTGATAAAACGAATACAAATGTAGTTATTTAACGAACACGTGTGTGACCTACCAAGTTTCGATTAAATAATTTAGTTTGTATTAACCTCGACCTTTTGTATAAATTAAAATCCGAAAATGTAATAAGACACCTCCAGAATCAGCGTTATCTACGCCAATGAATTAATAACTGAGCATATTTTGTTGAACGCATAATATTCCAAAATGACGAAATTGTTCAAACAAATATCGATAAACTTATTGCGACCGTATCGAATGCTATTTAATTTTTCTGTTTATCTTTTAGTACATTTAAAAATTAAATCACCTAACAAACAACTCGAAACGATAAGGGGAATCAAATTAGGGCAATTATACAACTACGTTGCTGTTCAGAATGTGGAAAAACAGTAATTTATTCATTCATTAAACTAAACACTTCGATGAATATAGTTCTTTACACAATTGGGCTTTAAATGATATCAAAATAATTACACCAAAAATTAAAAGCACGTTTTATATTAAAAATAGAATAAATACAATTTTAAATTATTTACGATTAGAATACTAATTACTTGTCAAAGGAACAGAAATATTTTTCCTTGTATATCCATCAATTTTAATTGGATCGGAGACAACCAGTGAAGTTTTTGTTCTACAGTAATGAATTGTTCCACTGGTCTATACAGTGAGTGGAGATGGCGCTCGCGATTCTCAGAATATTTAAAAATACGCGCGCAAGCCCTCTTTCGTTTATTTTTGTTTTATTTTTTCATTTCTTTCATTAAAAAAAACATAGTTTATTGAAAAATACAAAAAGTGGTTATGAGCTAAACAAAATACTGCTAAAAAGTTATTATATAAACATTATTGAGGTCCAGGAAGCTCTTGATTCTGTTGCTTGGAGCAACTAGCAATAGGTGGGTCATCAACTAGAACTACTTTATCTGCAATATGTACAATATGTAGGAGCCAGATAAAAATGACATTAATATGTTAAAAACTTATCTCCCATGATTAAGAGGAAAATTTTGCAGTTTCTCTACATAATCTGCACTGCTTCCTCAAGCGATACAACGTCGTACTGAAGCCATTCCGAATAAAACTTCAATAGCTATAGATAGCGATAGAACACACAAACACAAACTAATCCCCTAACAAAAGTCTAAAATTGTAAAACAATCCATTGTTACACATTTTATAAAATAGTACATTCATTGGTAAAATTATACTAGATTTAGTAAAACACCACAAATAAAACAAAGTTAAGCAAACATCATCAAACAAACTCCATGTTCTAAGGTTTGCCGTTATGTCAAAAATGCCATGCTCCTACTGCCATCTGCGCTTACTTTGCGAAGATAAGACAAATATGTGATATGTCCTAAACTTATAAGCTGAACAAGGATAGAGCTAGCAGGACTATTTTATTCGTCAATCAAACAATAATGCTCATGTACTTGGCCGTCTCTTGGTTGTCCCTGATTGGATTTTAAAAAGTGACATGCCTAAGTAGTCAACAGTAAATTCATCTTAATTTTTTTTAATGTGAAACTTTTATTACATCGCTTTGAAATTTTCCGTCCATCTATCGCATGTCGCGTTACAGCCGGCTGCGGAGTAGGGGTAAAGTGTCAGGGTTGCCAACTCGGGCGATTTATCGCAAAATGGGCTATTTCAAAAGTCAACTTGCGAGTAAAATTTCATTTTTGCGATTTGCGATTATTTGGGCGATATAATATAATCCGGTTGCTCATATGGGCGATTTTTCAATGGATTTTTCCTATGGAAACAGAAACAGACAGAAATATGAACCACCTCTAGCTACTTCTTCTTCCGACATTTTTGATGGCTGTTCAGGTTGTTGAATGTTAAATGCTTTATAAATGGAAAAAATTAATATAAATCAATAGTTATATGAATTTTTCTGTTGTCAAAACATATAAGTTGAAAAACTATGCCAAATTACGCTAAATACAAAAAAAGGTGAGCGCCGACAGAAGCTTGCTTCTTATGCTCAATAAAATGACCATTTTTCGTGAGTTTTTCACCATTTTTCAAAAATTTTGATAATTTTTGACCATTTTTGACAAATTTTGACAAATTTTGACAAATTTTGACAAATTTTGACAAATTTTGACAAATTTTGACAAATTTTGACAAATTTTGACAATTATTGACCGTCTTTGACAATTATTGACCATTTTTGACATATTTGGCAATTATTGACAATTTTTTCAAAATTTTAACAATTTTTTCAAATTTTAACAATTATTGACCATTTTTGACAGTTTTGACAATTATTGATCATTTTTGACAATTTTTCAAAAATTTTGACCATTTTAGACCATTTTTCCAAATTTCAACAATTATTGACCATTTTTGACAATTTTTGACAATTTTTCGAAAAATTTGACCATTTTTCAAAAATTTTGACAATTATTGACCATTTTTCCAAATTTTTGACAATTTTTGAAAATATTTGGCAATTATTAACCATTTTTTCAATCTTTTGACAGTTTTTGATAATTTTTGACGATTCCAAATTCTTGAATGAGTTATCGCGTGACGAACGCTTTTTCGTAACATTACACGAAAGATGAAGAGAGAGCTTTTTGTACTATTTGCAAAATGTCTTTGAGAGGACATAAAGCCGATCTTATCAGCCACAGTAAAAATAATAAACAGGCAGAATTTTGACAAGGTGAAACCCGATAGAAATCAAACGCGCAAAGAACCTGTTGTAATATCTAATAATACTAAAAGGAATGAGCTCATAATTGCAGTATATATTGCTACTCATTCAAGCATAAAAACAGTAGACCACTTGTCAAATATTTTGAAAAGTGATTTTAGACCAATGAAAGCTGAAAACAATTCATCTACATTTATTCATCCCATTATTCAATTTTAATCTTGAAAAGTGAATTATTTAAGATTTTTTATTAAATATTTATCTCTCAGTGAATCCGCGGTAACCGCCAATAACGATAGAAAGCGTCTTTTTAGGGTTAACTTTTGATATATTATTTAACATTGTAAAGTTGCTCATAGTTACCGAGGAGTCATTGAGAGATGAATATTTTAGGCTTTAGGTTTTAGATGTTTCTGTTTTTTGTTATGTATTTCCTTAGTATAAAAGGTAAAATTTTTTAAAATTTATTTAGGCACATATTGAAGTTTAATGTTGAAGTTACAATAAATTTAGAGTTTCTGATGTGTTTCGTTTTTGTTAATTAAAAAAAATAGCTTCGATTTTCCATTATTTCCGCTTATTTTTAATACCAACCTGTCAATTTCAAAATATTAGGATAGTTGCAGCATTTAGGGTCCCTACATAATTTATGTTGGTTTCTTCTGAATATATTTAGATTGGTAGCAATTACAAGCATTGCCAACACAAAAGTTGATTAGCTAGAACTACAAAATTTTAAAACTTTTTTCGTGCCATCTGGGCAACAACAAAAAATCAACATTTTAATGATTAGGTAGGTACACGGTAAAACAACTTATGTCGAAAGAAAAAAACATTTTGGGCGATTTGGGCGATTTTTTGTTTAGAAATTGGCGTATTTTATTTTCATATAGTTGGCAACCCTAAAATCGCGTTTTTAATTTTAACTTAATAATTGGAAACTGGGAATGATAATGGGAAATCAATAGTAGACAAGAGAGGAATCTGCTCCACTTACTGAATACTTGAGAGAAGTATTTAATCGTGAAATGAAAAATTATAGTACTATACCAACCACGAGATATGGTACTACGATCATTGTTTACTTATTTAAGTTACCACAAAATATTTGTTTCATTTATAGACTGTGAGACTCGAGGCGAAAATGAAGTTATTGATAGAATAAGTGGAGTATTAATCACAGCTTGACCACCATCTTGAAATACATTATATTATCAACTACGTTTTGAGGTAATAGGGTAATAGACCTTGGCGAGCATGTCCATTATGCAAATGAGCGATCCGTCTCTGAAGTATATTCCATAGATGCTCGATGGGATTGAAGTCGCAGTATCAATGCTTCCACAAAAACGGGAACAGTTCGATGATGAAAAGTTATTCCAGCTCACATGATAACTTTTAGACCACCATATGAACGAGCACCCTGTACAAGTCTGAATTTCTCTTGCCGACCTCACCAGTCTCTCACTCCTTTTGAATAAAGGTAGATACAATGCCTAGCTTCATCTGTAAATAACACAGAACTACATTCTTGTAAAACCCAATGCACATATAGTTGTTACCACCATCATCTTAGTCCACGATATATTATGGGAACCCTCAATGGACAATAGCAAGATTGATCATATTGATCATAATTTTTTGCAGAGTCCGCAAAGGTTCTTAGCGCGTATTGTAGAGCTGTCCTCAAAAATCAGCTACAACTAGATAGGTATCTGACCCGTGACGGGTGGCGCCATCTTTAGAACCTGTCTAGTTAACAATAACGAACCCAAGACAAGCTGCGTGTGGTGTCGGGCTACCGGACGATATCGGACGTAGCAGTTCAGGTGATTGCAGGAGTACTTCCTATAGACTTATTGATCGAGACAAGGGTGAACGAACACAGGAGAGGAAGAGAACAAAAAAAACAAATAGAGGAGGAGATGGTGCAAAAATGGATAAGAAGATGGGAAGAGGAAAAGTGAAAGGGGAGTGGGCAAAAGTCCTGATAAAAGAAGTGAGGAGTTGGTTACAATGTAAGTACAGGAAAATGGATTACTTCCTAAGTCAGGCTCTATCAGAGCGTACACCAAGGACGGGAAAACGGAGGATGATGGTGCATATAATGTGGGGAGAGGGACGATGTAGAGCACACCCTTTTACATCCATACGATGGGATCTACTAAGGAAAGAGGTGGAGGGAAAAGTGGGATGGAAGCTAAAAAAGGATAATCTGATCAGGACAATGGTGGAAATGGAAAAAAATGCCAAATAGTTTCCAGAGATGTGAGAAGAGTGATGGGGAAAAAGGAAAAAGAAGAAAGAGAACATCAAGGAATGACACAGTGAGAAAGGAATAGGAGGAGATAATACTTCCGTTTTTGATTGTATACTTCCAGGGTTGGATCCAAAAACGGAAAGTGGATATGAGGAGAATGGGGTGGTTTTAGTGCGGTCGGCTCTGGTCGGGGACAATGCGGCTCGCTAGCTTCACTTGCGGGGCTACCGAGTGGGATTGGCACTCGATTGGGGAGAGTCCTAAACTCCCGGGGAAAGGTAGAACAAGTACCCGGCGCCTGTGAGCAGGTTTCCACCCATAAAAAAAGGTTATTGCGACTCACATCAAAGGGATTGGCGCCAATTTTTGTGTTGCTGACAACACAATCGTGTGCTTGATCAATCTCCAGTCTATTTACAAGGTGTGCAGATGATTACAATGTGGTCATGGGATAATGAAAATATGCTGGTTGTCGTCTACCACCTTCTTCGACGAGGTCGCTTTTTTTTAGCAGAATATAATTATCACAGCCATTTATACATCAGTCACGTTAACGTTGGCTCTGAAGTAAACCAAATGCGTCAACAGTGCCAACATTGGCTCCCATATGTGAATCCGGTCTACAACTTCATTAAAACGGCCAACCAGCTTTTCAATCCAAAAAAATATAAAGTTTTGGTGGAATTTCCCCTAAAAAAATATGATATAAGACCGTCTGAGTTCCATAAGTATGACTTAACCACTGGATGAATGAATTAATATTATTTGAATTTATAAATCGTTTAAATGTTAAAAACAACGCAGTTCCGCTAAAACTTTAAATAAAAATGTCAATGAACTTGGAATAGAAGTGATTGTAATATAATCCAACTGATTATATCATTGCAGACCTTCAAAAATTTAATGTAAAACATGTTTAGAATTTTCATGGTATACGACGACGATCCGTTCATTAAGATTTTATGTCATTTGGAGTATAATATACTCGGTCCATTATAAAATAAATTGAAGAATAAAATTTTTATTCAATTTGAATAGAAGCTTTCGAAATACCACGGTGGACATATGAACTGTATCGCTTGTGTCCGTCAGATGCCGGTGTAATTATTGATCAAAGTACAATTTTTTGAATTTATCAATGGTCAAAACGCTTTTCTGAGCAGGTGTATCTCTTGAAGAAACAATACTTTTTTCTACAACTGCTATGAAAAGTGACGTATTTCTCATACCTTACTTGATTTCAAAACCAACTATTGCTCATACTGTGAGAAATAACATTTCTCACGGCACTTTGCCCACGCCACATATATTTATATGGAGAAT
Source organism: Lochmaea crataegi (assembly GCA_947563755.1). NCBI lineage: Eukaryota > Metazoa > Arthropoda > Insecta > Coleoptera > Chrysomelidae > Lochmaea > Lochmaea crataegi. Next base: position 17,576,673 of record OX387428.1, read on the forward strand.
CAAATAAAATCGACAAAAAATTAGTAGGCTACTGTCATCTTTAAATACCTACTTAGTTGTCACAAAACTGTCAGATTATGTTGTCACAAAACTGTCAGATTATATTAGAAAATATGTTAATAATTTTAAAAAATTGTCAAAAATTTTGAAATATGGTCAAAAATTGTCAAAAATTTGGAAAAATGGTCAATAATTGTCAAAAACTGTTAAAGTTTTGAAAAAATGGTTAATAATTGCCAAATATTTTCAAAAATTGTCAAAAATTTGGAAAAATGGTCAATAATTAGAAAAGACTGTCAAAAATGGTCAATAATTGTTAAAAATTGTCAAAGATTTGGAAAAATTGTCAAAAATGGTCAATAATTTTCAGAATCTGCCAAAAATTGTCAAATATTTTAAAAAATGGTCAAAAATAGTCAATAATTGTTAAAATTTTGAAAAATGATCAAAAACTGTCAAAATTTTTGAAAGTTGTCAAAAATGGTCGATAATTGTCAGAAACTGTCAAAAATTGTCAATAATTGTTAAAATTTTGAAAAATGGTCGAAAATTGTTAAAATTTTGAAAAAATTGTCAATAATTATGAAAAAATGTCAAAAATGGTCAATAATTGTTGAAAATTGTCAAAATTTTTGAAAAGTTATCAAAAATGGTCAATAATTGTCTGAACCTGTCAAAAATGCTTAAAAATTGGCAAAAATGGTCAGTAATTTTTAAAATTTTGATAAATGGTCTAAAATGGTCGAAATTTTTGAAAAATTGTCAAAATTGATCAATAATTGTCAAAAATGGTCAATAATTGTTAAAATTTGAAAATATGGCCAAAAATTTTGAAAAAATGGTCAATTGTCAAAAATGGTCAAAAATTGTCAAAATTTTGAAAAAATGGTCAATAATTATAAAATTTTGAAAAAATGGTCAATAATTATAAAATACTGTCAAAATGGTCATTAATTGTTAAAAATTGTCAAAAATGGTCAATAATTGTTAAAATTTTTGAAAAATTGTCAAAAATGATCCATAATTGTCAAAACTGTCAAAATTGGTCAATAATTGTCAACATTTTCGAAAAATTGTCAAAAATTGTCAAAATTTTTAAAAAATGGTCAATAATTATAAAAAACTGTCAAAAATGGTCAATAATAATAAATCAAACTTCCAGTTCCTTTCTCACATCCTGGCTTCTTATCGGATCTCTTCATGTTATACCCTTCACTATCCGCAAATATTTCATTTCCATTGCTTGGACTCGCTTTTGGATTTCTGTGACATAAGTAAGGATTGACCGATAAACTGTTTCATATACTGGTTTTGGTACTGATTTCCTTTTTTCCCATAAATGATCTTGATAATGAATGATAAAGTTTCGATATATTGGTGATTCTTTCATTTATTTCGATATCTTCATTTCCATTTTCATTTATCTTTACATCAAGGTATTTAAATAACTGCTCGATTTCTTCATCTTGTATCCTTGAATTAATTTCTCTATCTGCTGATACAGTGGTCATTACTTTTGTTTTCTGTATGTTTATTTTTAAGTTTTTTCTCTTTCCCATATCTTTGGTTTGGTTTGGTTTTGATTGGTTTCAACCTGTTGTAATCTATATATAGTAAATTTTATACCCATTTAGAATAAGACCATCCTTATTTATTATTAATAAATCGGTTGAAACAAAACATTACCAACAAAAATGAACGTCGTAACTAATTTATTAGATGTCACGTTTTTGAAGTTACGTCAAATTTTGATTTCATGTTAATGTCAGATGGTTCAAGAAGCCGCATACGTTAAGTTACTAAAACGGCTGGTACCTCTAAATAGGTATTAATTTTACTATATATATCTTTATGGAGTACGTTTTCGTTGCCTCAATGATGTCGTCCATCACAATTATAAACAATAGATGACTTGGTAATCTACCTTGTCCAGATTTGACTCTGAATGTATCGAATTCAAGGTTATTTCTCCTGACGTAGCTGAAACTGTGGTTGTAAGACTCTTTATTCGTGTGGTTAAACTCTTTGGAACCGATCTTTGGTCTATGGTACTCCAAACTGTATTTTGTGGTACGCTCTCGAGAGATTTTTCAAGGTCCAAAAACCTTAAGCTTTAGTTTTGAAATTATGGAATTTGGAAAAGTGGGCGAGAGATGTCCGTATCATAAAAATAATAATTTTAGATTGGAATGCGACATATTTCAGCTTTTACTATTTTCATCTAATCACTCTGTATAGATAAATAAATGCGGAAGTAAAAAAGAGCAGAATGAAGGTTAGAAATAAAAGCACGCGAACTTTCATCAGATACTGAAAAAACGATTTCCAGCTTTGTGAAAACATAATATTATGTTAATTTTAAATCTTAGAAATGTGCCATGTGCCCACTACGTTTTCCTGAGGAGGTATCGTCGCGTTCCACAAACATACTTTTACGTGCCAAGCTCTAATATATCTACAAATGTTGACTTTCCGTTTTTAGAATATCAATGAGCACTGAATATTCTTTTTTTCTATGTGATACTCCTGCCGTTTTAAGCAAACACTAAAGTTAAGATGATTTTTTTATTATTCACGGAATCTTGTGCTAGAACAGGTCCGGATTATTACGGAAAACGTGTCAATTTGCTAATGTTGAACTCTTTTATCGACAAAACTGCGGTAATATCAGGATATGATTGAAAAGAGAGCTTTTATACAATTTTGAATCTTTAAAATGGTTGTTTATTGTAATAAGGCGTCGCCAAAAGTGCTCTAGATCATGATTGTACTACCAGATCTTCAGCTTAAGCTGAGATTTCAACAACAAAAAATTGAAGTTTCTTTTTGAAATAACCATAAATGATACCATTACACTTATATTAGTTAGAATAAGTGATATATTACAAAATAAGCTTAAAAGTACTTCAAAAATGTATATAAGAATCTCCAGTTCAATAATATATTTACGTGTCAAGCTTGGAAAGTGATACTCGCATGCTTTCAAGGCTCCGCCTTCGGCGTCGCCCTGTAAATACACTTTCCGAGTGTGGCGCGTACAATATTTTTTGTGAAGCCATGAATAATTTGACAATAATATAGGAACAAAATATTTATTGCTCAAAATGTATAACAGAACTTAACTCATTTATTATTATTATTTATGTTGAATGTGCAGTTATGCAAAGTACAATTATTAAACGTTGATGTTCCGGTCAATTTAGGAATCATATTATTTGTGTTATCAATTCTTGAAGTTCCAGGTTGGTTCCGTGATATTTAACATACCCTTCCAAAATTATCTCTGGCTAGATGCTAGATGGTATTTTGTCTTTAATGAAAATTTTGTCAAAAGAGCTCGGGAAAGTAGGCACTTTGCCAAGCAGTTCTGTCACTTTACCGAGCAGTTAAGTCAATTTTCTGATCTAGACCGACAACGACGCTCTTTTCGAGTTAAAAAATGATCGAAAAAACGCATTTTATAAAGTGGCAGCATAAAAATAGCTATTTAATCGAGGGTCCATTTTACTATGGATTTTCTTCCACGCCACTGCGTACTAGTACTGACAGGAGGATAACCTCATACTTCAACTCAGGCCATTTAATTTTTCTAACTGTACTCAATCCATTCTGGAAGTGATAATTTAGAGAGTGAGCTGACGCTTATTTATAAGATATGATAATAATTTCAAAGGATTATTGTTTAATTGCCGTTTCTTCGTGATTTTTTTTTAATTCTAATGAGTCTCGGTTAAATAAATTTAAATAAAGGGCACGCAACTTTGCTTTTAATGAGTGAATAATGAGAATAATAATAATACCATTGTAAACTGCAGCAACTGTTTAAATAGTTATTTATGTACCAAGGACGAAAAACTGTCGAGTCTGAAAATTGATAGTCGAGACTGTTATTCGTCGAGGTGCATATTACATTTTTTCGACGATCTTTACAAAAAATTACTAATTTCCTAATGAAAAATCGACAAAAGATAAGTTTCATCTATCACTATCCATTCTGGATTATTATGAACACTAATATTCACACCACGGTCTTCTTCACACGTAAAATCTACCGGATTTCGTAAATAATTAATTTGACAATATCAAATGACAGTTATTGTCAAAGCCCTTCTCGCACCGTGCCGTATCGTAGTAACCACAGCGGAAAAGTGTTTGCGGACGAAAAGTAATTGACGACAAAAATAGACAATTTTTCATCAGGAAATTAGTACGTAAAATGTCATTTTTTGTAAAGGACGACGAAATGGTATATTTCACTACAAGGGCAGGAATCTCAACTTTATGCCCATGTAGTGTATACTATTTTTCTAACTACCTCGGTCAAAAGTACGAAAACAATTAAGCATTAGCTACTTAAAAACAAATTTTGAGGTTATATGAGCGACAGTATAGCGGAGCTTGACATCCGTTATTGTTGTATTTAGTGGTGCGATGGATAAGCTCCTGCCTTCCACACTTCCACAGTGAGGGTCGTCGGCTCAAGACCGACCGACATTACTGTAAGTTTTATTAATTAAATTAATTTTTTAACGATTTAACACCAATTATCATATAATTAGAGCGATATGTAAGTCAAAAGCCGGAAGGTAGGAACTATATGGAAGGTTATTCATATACAAATGTCACCATATAAAAAAATAATAATTCATAATTATCGGCATCCAAACCCTATACCGATTGGCTATGAAGAAATAATAATTTCTCAGCCAATATGTTGTATATAGACCATATGATTTATGTCAAAATTAAAAAAGTGACGTTTTATCACATAACCGAACTATACACTGTGTTCATTTGAAAAGGACCCACCCTTAATATTTCAAAAATGGGACATATTAGAAAGAAATGCCGAAGCACGTCAACTTTTAACTTGAGGGGGACACTTTTTGACGCTAATGTCATGGCTCTTTTTCAACCTCTATTGCCTGAATGTTAACGGTGGTTACTTTGAACACATGATTAAATAGCAGTTTTTTCTTGTTAACAGTTGTCTTTTTACTATTTGTAAATTTTTTATTCTTTAAAGAGTCTTTCTATCATAACACAATACGGGGGCATACGGAAAATTGAAAGAGAGCTAATTTTAAACAACGATTAAATAACAATGGAAGGCTGGTATCAAAGGCAAAACAAAATGATTGATGCCTTTTTTAAAATAATTATTACCCTTATCTTTGGCTTTTTGAATAACTTTTAGATTTTTAGGATTCTTTTTTGTAATTTATTAAATACCATACTTCAGCCTATACTTTTATACTCTTATCTAATAGAAAAAATCCAAATATATAAATTTATCGAATATATAAATATACAAAATTATTTAACTGTAAGAACCATCCCTTCTCGGCAAAACTCTTAAACTGACTGCACGACACTGGCCACCGGCTTATCATATTAATGAATCCTCAACCATTGTGGCGAATTTTACGACCCTATTGTATTTAAGGTGATACAGGACGTGTCGATTCAATTTTGGTAAAACCGACCTGTTTTATCATTTTATTCCACATAGAAAAAAAGAAAGACTTATTCTATATTTATAGTACTTTTGAATAAATAACGAGGCACTTTGCTCCTACGGAAAAATAAATATAGTATAACAAATATTTAGGTGATTAGATGATATTTTATAATCATAACTTAACATAACCGTAAATTTGATATTGGGCTGCTACGTTCGCCATCATTGTCATTGTCAAAGGTCAATGATGATTCGTTAACATGCCTTGATTTTTAATTCCTGGCCACTTTTTGAGGCCTGAAAAAAGCACTTTACAGCCGTGGTTTACACATAATTTTTTATCCTACAATAGTTGTTGGTAATATTTTTTCTATAAAAATTTTATTTTATAATATGAGATTCATTACTGTTGTATACTCTCTATAACTTTTGTATACTTTCCAATATTGAAATTATATTTCACTAGTAATGTAGATTTTAGCATAGAATTTATTGACCACAGTGTTGGCGATTTGTATTTTTTTGATAATTCGGACAAATATCTTAAAATTATATTTTCGGTCTTGGAGGCCCACCAGTCCATAAATAGCTTGTATTGGAGGTTGTATTTCGCTTTCGATTTTTCCGGTAATAAGTCAAGCGTGACCTGGTTAGCTTTATCTGTTATTTCAGGCGGAGTGAGATACATTATTTCATCTGATTCAGGCTCCTTAACTGACAAGTTATGGAAACAAACATCAAAATACGACAACTTATGATTGAATTTGCAGACATTGACAATTGCTAACAATTTATTTTTATACTGACGTTTAATGGCGTTGTTTATTTGTCAATTGGGGCGCCAGCTAGCGTGGAAACGTAAAATTTATTTTCTCGGCTAGCCGTAGAAAAGTAATTTTCTTGTCTCCGTAAAGCTGGTGAAATTCAACTTTCTCATAGTGTAGGATAAGAAATATTTTTTCAGCGTATAATTCTAGCAAGTTTATATTTTTATCTAGTGTTAAAGTACTGTACTGTTTTTTTTAATACCCACTGGTAGACGCACCTACACGAAATATTGCCATATCAAATTAAAATACAAAGTTGGCGAACTGATTTTGTGAACCATGACTGCGTGCAATTATCGTGCGTAGTCAGTAAGTCATGCGCCAGCTCATATTATGTACAAGATGACTGAAAAAATTTAAATAAACAAAAAAAATGTTATTAAATAGTTTAATACTAAATGTAGTATTTAGGCTTTTTTAATAACTAATTTGCCAAGCATTAAAATATAATTATATTTTTTTTATTATTGTTATAATTTTTTATAAACATCACCGACCAAAACGTCGAATTGTTGAGTGAGTCATATGTGGAAGGGAAGCTGCTTCGGCCATTTAAGGCAATTAATTTAATATTTAATGAATAAAGATTCTTCTTTTTCAATGAATTATCAAACATATCAACACTTTGCGTACTATACAATCGCACTAATCCCGTTTCTTAAATACTGAAGGTGTCTTTAACAATGCGATTCCTCAATCTCTGTGCCAGGTTAGGTTAGGAAAGAGGAGGAGCTTCAGCTGCTAGCAGCTGGATTGCGACAGTTGTCAGATAGAGTAATGACCTTTAACCTTGAAGGTGAAGCGTTGAGGTTCAAGTCGATGCTGATGACCCAGTTATCCTAGCTAGAACCTACTTTTTCGGTAGGAACTATACATTCTAAGCTGATGGTGTAGAACAAGTCTCTGTCAATCTCACCCAAACTTTAATTTTATCTTTCACGAAGAGAAGAAAACTAAATATGCTATACGTATACCATTACATTTGTGAAGGAGGCAAAATATCTAAAGCGTAACTGGAAACTCCCATTTGGAAAAAGTAATCCGCAAAGGCAGTCCAGCATTAACAAATTGCAAAATATTTTGTAGAACAAACTAGGGCATGAGACCCAGACAGATCTACTTACTATATGTGATTGGGTATGAACACATGTGGCTCCTGGTGGAGCACGTGCCAGTGAAATCTGGCGCGTGTAAGACTCATCAGACTGGCGATTAAGGTTGTAATCCACACCACTTTCTTTGCGGTGCTGGAAATTAAACCCAAAATAGCACCCCTTCGTCTCTACCTTGAGATTGTGGGAAGAAAGGTCACCTACAGAATATACAAAATTGATGGTGGGTGCCAATTCGTGGGTTGTGATGGGCTTGCTATGTGAGCTGAAGCCACCGAACTATTGGCCATGCCTTGGTATCACGTGCCCACTTAAAATTCACTGCAGCTGTTGAAATATTGGAGACGAATCAATTTTCTTTACTCCTGGCGGACATGAGCTGGTTCGTTCGTTCGTTCGTCCAAGCTGGATCCGTCGCCTTGTGTAGCCAACTAACGACTGAACTTCTTAAGAGTTTGGGACAGCAAGTAACAATCTCCCACGGCGGCGCTGGAAATTATTCCCAACATAACACCCCTTCATCACCACCTTGATAATGATAACCTATATAATATAGAAATGGATGATGGGAGCCAGCTGGTTGGTTGTGATGGACAAAAGGGCATTCTTTGTAAGCTGAACGCCACCGAGCTATTTACCAAGTCTTCGTATCATGTGCCCTCTAAAAATTCAATGCAACTGACCTTTAAGTACATTCTTTCAAATTTGGAGGAAAGGGAGAAAAATCAATCTTCTTCACTTCTGGCGGACATGAGCTGAGGCGTTCCATGCTTAAAACTCACTCTGTATAAGATGTTCGCTATGGTAGGAAATAAAAATAATTTTTTGGTTATAAAGCGATGAACTTTATGATCCATTTTTGTACTTGATTGATTTTTAATATTTGGTAAGTCTGTTCTCGACAACTCAATTATTTTGTTTAAAACAAGTGTCGACCCCCCAAAGTAAACATCGACAAAAGAAGTTAAAAAAAGACGCCAAGTAAAGGTAAATATGGAAGAACTTTACGATATAGGTATCTAGAAAGTGAGTGTTCTTTGTTATTGCTCTATGGAATGTAAGTGTTTACACAAGGGTCGGACTAAGCACTTCCAGTTAGTCGATTCATTTTTCTCAATTTTGAACCGGCATTTTGATACACACAAAATTAAAGACTAAAATTTTGGATATACGATTTTTAAAAATATATTACTTTACTGCTATAGTGTGAATATACTTTTTTAAATAGATGTCAAAGTTAATAGTCTAATACTATTATAACGCCTTACACAATTTTTGAAAAACATTTTTCAAAGAACAGAACGTTCACTAAGAAACAACAACCACTTATCAGGCTATAATAGTATTAAACTATTAACTTTGACATCTATTGATAACAGGCTTTACTAAAATATGACAGGTAAGGGGGCATCCATTAATTACGTGAGCTCTTTTTCGGTCAGTTTAGACTCCTTCCCCCTCAGGTGAGATTTGCCTGGACCCCTCCTCCCCTTACGTCAGATTGACGCTAGATATATTTTAAACTCATTATTCGGGAAAATAATAAATTGTTCAGGTATACCATACTTAATTTATTTAAATTAAATAAATACTCTCGTACTAAACGATGTTAATAGCCATGAGATTTATTTTAGCAGGCAAAATGAACACTCAAGATAATTTTTTTTAATATCTGTAATATTTTATATTTTTTGAAGTTAACGTGAGATTTTCAATTATCCCCCCCTCGGTTTAAATGAGATTTGGTGAGATTTCATTGGGCCCCTCCCCCCCTAATCTGAGCTCACGTAATTAATGGATGCCCCCTAACTGTAATTAAGTAAATACTTTTTTTACATACAGAGTATGAAATATGTTTTGAGTCTTTCATTATTACTTTTCGAAGAATTCATATCAAAGCAAATGATTTTATTGCGTAGAAGACAAACATAGTTTCTCCTATTTGAATCCATCTTTTTCAAGTATTTTAACTAAATTGCATAAAAATCAATAATTAGCTAGTTCACGACACACATATCGCTATCATATGGATCTCTTCATACATTGGTATAACTGGTATTGCATTTATATTAGATTAGATTACAAGATCTTTTGTGTATTCCCTACATCTATATTTTAGTCCAAAAGATCTAAGCTTCTGAAAAAGCCTATTATCCGCTATGGAGGTGGGTCTATAACCTGATCAGGTTTCAGGTATTTGAGGTGTTGACAAACAGTCACCCTGCAATTGCAGAAAATGTGTTCCGCTGTCTAATCTGCATCATCGCAGAATCTGCATATTGCACTGTCCACTTCTTCTTACAGAGATAGAATTTGAGTGAGCAGTGTCAAGTGAGAGTTCCTGTGATTACTCTGAGATCAGATTTCTGAATCCACAAGAACAATTTAGCGTAATGAGTAGAAGGTAGTAACAACCACTTTGCATGTGTTTGGCCTGGACTATTTCTCCAGTAGTTCATATTCCCATTTTCGGACTTCTTCCACGATGCGGCTTTTTGGGATACCATAAAATGGTTCGAGGAATGTAAGCTCCTTTTTTTACGAGACCATCAGAAATTTCGTTTCTGACAATTCCTTTATGTCCTAGCACCCCTAATAAAGTTACTTTGTTATGCTTAGCCAGATGCTTAAGGGATTGTTTGCAGTTCCAGACTGTTCTAGACTCATAAATTCTAGAATTCAAAGCCTTAATATTCTGGCTAATCTAATCGTTCCGTTTGGAATATGATTGGAGTGTTTTTCAGGGCTGTTGATATCCTAGTTGGTAATGCATTTGCTGATAACATTACTAAAAAAGCTGACTCATCCACCACCAACTCAATTAATTCGCAAGGTCTATTATGTAATTAAGACCTACTTCATTTTAGTGAAAATAGTGTTGTTTTTTCACGTGTTGTTTCTTATTTCCCCATAAGTATAATTTGTAAACCTTGAACTATGAACTAACATCTTTTTCCACATCACACGTCCCGTCATTTAGTCCTCTACTCGAGGAACTAACATGTAGTGAACATTTTATATATTTTGTTAATCATTAAAAAGCTTTGGCTCCAACAGATTATTATTCTTTCATAATGTACAGAGTGTCCCGTTTAAACAATCATGCTGCTGTTCTCTCACACATTTCTACACCAGTCTGTATTATTTTTGAATGATATTTTGACCTTTCCAGACTTTTGTATATCACTTTTTCGTATATGAAATAACTGACGAGCTAAAGGGGGGTAGTGGCGGATTTACCACCAGGCTGAGTAGGCTGGAGCCTAGGGCGGAGGATTTTAGGGGCGGCAAATTTGGAACCAACATTTTTATGTCTCGCCAAAATAAATGAAAAATTATATTTATATACCTAAATGTTGTTAGGTCCACACAAACAATTCAATATGTAGGGAAGCGTGGGGCACGGACTAGTGAGAGCAAAATCCGTCTTGGTCTTGCGATTTTGCAATACCAAGACCAAGGTCATACATACACTAGCAAGACCAAGACCAAGACCGAATGAACAAGAACAGCACCAAAACCAAGACAGAGGATGCAAGACCAAGACCAAAAATTAAAACTTTCGTTTTAAATAGGATATATGAGAATATTTTTCCTAACTTGAATATATGTTTGCGTCGAAACAAAACATTTTGTTTGTTTAAGATTTCTAGATATGAATTGTTGATCATTTATAATTTATACCTATCAAAAGACTCGAAAATTTTCCAAAACGACGTAAGTAGTATGTAACAAACTATTTGAGCAAGTCCAAGACCGAGACCAAGACTGAATATACAAGACCAAGACCAAGACCAAGACCAAGACCAAGACCAAGGCTACAAGTATTTTAGCAAGACCAAAACCAAGACCGGACAAGCAAGACCGAGACCGTTACCAAGACTCTCTTGGTATTGGTCTTGGTTTATTGCTTTGCTCATCACTAGGCACGGTTGACTTCATAAATATGTCTGCTATACTCCCATGCTTAGATTCCATCATTATAAATGCAGGAACTGTACTGGTATCCATTACGACATTCAATTGAAAAGATCTTCGTTCCTGCGGAAAGAGAATCTGCAAACGTTTAATGCTAACTTATATTTAGCTGTTCGCATATAACTCTATGTTCTCCAGCAACAGCAGTTGATAAAAGCTATCTTTGCTGCTGGAAACACGAGTGAGAAATTGTCTAAGATCTACCTTAAGCCAAGAAAACCAAAACGTCTTGGCTTTGTTGTACAAAATGGTATTGTGAAACTTTTATACCTGCTGTAATGGAATCTGATCGAAATTATCTGCCGGATTCTTACTAGATAATCAAAAATATATTGCTTTTAAACTTTAAGTAAGCATAGTAGAGGTCGGTAGGGGCGGCAAAATTTGAATAGCCTAGTGGCGGCAAATGTGTAAATCGTGATGCCTTTTGGCCCAATATAATAATATATTAATAAATATTTAAAATAATAATTAAATTCCCTTGATCTTATTTCAACAAAACGTTCGAACATTTCATTATTATATAAATATAAATTAAGAAGGTTATTTAATAGAAAGTCAAGTTCAAGCGTGAAGTAAGTCAAAACAATAATATGTTTATTTGTTTTATTTGAACTTGACTAGTTATATAAATATGCATTCAATATTTATTATACGAAAAGTTGATTAAGAGTAAGTCATGAAGAACATTCTATATAGTCGAATGGTCAGAGATCAGTAATCTTTAACCATTAAGTATAAGTATGCTATACGGCTAGGTTCTTATGTATATCATTAGCAATAGTAAATAGTGTAATGTATTATAGTAAATAAATCAAACATATCCCAGTGCTAGAAGTAGTTGTTTCATTCCCTGGAGATGATCCTCCAAGCGACCCGCAACACCACCGATTCAGAGGCCTTTCCACACCTTTAGTCTACCAACGTATCCAGTGGAGACGCATCCATTACATGGCGATCCTGCCATGCCTTTCATCCATTACAGGGGGGTCAATATATAATGTGAATTCAATTGTTGTGGGAGTGATAAGGAGTCGAGTCTTCATCCATTTAGCCATTTAAGTCCCCACATTTTTCTTCATATTTATTACGTTCTCGCACTCCTGGAATAATTTATAAAACTTTTTTTAATTTGATGTTGATCAAGACTTGTCCAATCTTTGAAAATATTATATTGTCATCGGAAGACTCCAACTTTTATTTATTCAATAAGATTGTATCAACTTTAAATTTCTGTTAATTTAGAACTCACTTCGGTCCTGGTCTTCCGAGTGTTTACTTCTGGCATACCTTGAATAAAATGTTGTTTCTTCTCCTTATTTAGCCTACTCCGATACAACCAACTTAGTTTTTTTAAACCTACAGAACGAAACTATTTTACAATGTCGCGGTTTATTTACTCGAGAATCGTTTATCGAGTTTGTATGTCAATATAGTCAGAAGCAATATAAATTACATTTTTACTAAAATATATTGTTTCAATTTCAGTCATTGGCTAATCTCTATAAATTTTATGTCATTTTTGTAATAAAGTTTATCTCACGGATCTTCAAAAATTGTGAGCTCCTTCGTTCGTGAGCGTCGTTATTCTCGTCTACCTGTAGGTCCGCAGTTGCATCCATCCCTAGCAATTCCTTGGGTGGTCTACAGATAGACTGGTTTGTCTCTGGGTCTTGGTATTGGTGTGGTCCTTCGCAGTTTTGAAGGGACTGTTGGATGACAATGGGGAGTGCTTCTGGGAACTCTTGAACAGGGTGCTGAGGGAGGAAGAGTTCCCGGAAGGATGGAAGGTTGCCAGGGTGATACAGATGAAGAAGGCGGGTAGAGATGGGAAGCGAGCGGGGAACTACAAGCCCATCAGCCTGCTGTGTGGTATAAATTTACGCAGGGGATAATAAAGGATAGGATTGAAGAGGAAGTTGGTAGGAATGGGGGTTTTAGGGTAAACCAGCACGGGTTTGCGAAGGGGAAATCATGCATATTGGCGCTGAGCAGAGTGATGGGCTTGGTGGAAAAGGCTAGGGAGGGCAACTGGAGAAACAAGAAATTGGTCCTACTCGTGTTCTTTGACGTCGGGAACGCGTTCAACAGTCTCAACAAACTGGCGATGTTGAGCGCGTTGCTAAGGCTAGGAGTAGGGAAGAGGTTGGATAATCCAGTAGAGGACTACCTGAAGGGGCGTGTGATAGTAGACTCTAGAGGGAGAAGGTATGAGACGGAGGCTGGAGTGCCCCAGGGATCGGTTCTGGGACCAACGCTCTGGAAGTGTGTGTTTGATGAGGTTAGTGGGATAGTATGTAAAGAGGTATGTGTGATTACGGTGTATGCGGACGATGTGTGTCTGGTATGTACGGCAAAGGGAGGGGCGGAGATAGAAAGAAAGGTGGAGATAATGTGTAGGAAGATTGTGGAGAAGATAGAGCGGTGCGGACTGGAAGTGGCGGAAGATGAGACGGTAGGGTTGCTAGTGAAGGGACGGAGCAGGAAGTGGGGTGATGGTGAAGGAAAAGAGAATTCGTATGGAGGAGTCTGTGAGATACCTAGGGATGTGGTTGGATAGTCAATTATCCTTCAGAACATACATGTTAAAGGCGGCACAGAAGGGGAAGTAAGGGCAGCATGGCTGGAGAGATTGATGTGTAATGTGAAAGGGCCGGGAGAGTAGAAGAGGAGGGTACTTGTTAGGACGGTAGAGCAGGGTATGCTGTACGGCGTGGAGGTGTGGGGTGAAAGAGCAGGGGTAAATGCGAGAGTTAGGCCACTTCTGCGGGTGCAGGATCCGAACAAAAAAAACTAACTATGTGGTCTCTCGTGTCCTCATTATTTCTCCTATTACTCCATCCCAGGTTTGTTTCGGTTTTCCTCTTTTCCTTGATCTCTGTCCATTGAATTCTCACACTTGCTTGACAGGTCACTTATTATTCATTCTTTGGAGATGCGAGATGACCACACCAGCCAAGCTGTCGATTTTCAACAAATTCCAGCATTGGCTCTATTTACAGGTGTTCTCTTCGTTTTGTGTTTCTCATTTTGTCTCTTTTTTTGATACTGCTCACTTTTCTGAAATACTCCATTTTTACTGCCTGAATTTGACTCTTTAGCCGCTGTATAAGCTCCCATGATTCACATCCAAGTGTAAAGATATGGTTTTATAAACATTCATTTTCGTTTTCTAGGATATTGTATAGTATAGTTTCAAAGTATTTTGTATCTTATTAATATATCTTGTTTTCCGTTCTCTTGAATTTCCACCGCTAAGAAGTTTTCCATCTGCTCAATATTTGTACCATCTATTGCTATATTTATTACTCTACTGACTCTACATATCAGCATCACTTTTGTTTTGGTTTTACTTATGTTTTTCCCATTGTCTTTTAGATTTGGATTTATTATTTATTGATATATTGAGAACAAATTTAAGGGAAATACTTGATGACGACAAATCAACAAACTAACGACAATAGAAAACAATATAAATATAAGCTGAAAGAAATATATGCTGGATCCAGCACCTACTTATAATGTCGTAATAGTAAGAGATTATTTAATTGAAAAATTTCCTGATCGGAACAAACGGGCTAGCAATGTGCCCTTTACGTACGCCAAGAGATAATACTCTTGACATTGTTGATTTTTTCATTCAGGGATTTCCCGAAAATAATATTATCGACTCAAATAGCAATCAGGAATTACTACTATGTATTCACGAGGCGTTTCGAAAAATAATACTCATTCAAAAACTGACTGCTGTAAGATCTTTATGTAACAATTTTTTTTTTATTGCAAAAATGTAATTTTGTAATTTGAATAGTGTATATCACTTGGATAAGAAGGCTCCATTACTTGTGTTTCGCACAGATTGCACTGCTTCGGCTGGCGCCTCGGCAGTAAACTTTTGAGCTCAACACATAAACTCCTTCTACTTCTAGTGGTTTAATAAACTATTTCGCATTGTCAAGCCATATAACTTGTGACTTTTATGACGTTTGAAAAAAAATTTACGACAACTGGCAATAAAATCAATAATTTCACAAATATTTATAGCAATAAATATCATGCATTTTGTATAAATGGTATATAATGGAATTGTATATTCAGTTCTCATTCATATTTTACATCTGTTTACTATTTTGTTTAGAACCTTTCACTATTTACAACTTACTTGGGAGCAGTTATTAGATAGTCGTAGGGCCATTTGGAATATGGTTGTCAAGGGACTTCCTTTTATAAATTCACTAAGAAAACGGCATCGTTTCATGTCGTAATGTTTACAACTAGCTAAACAGATAAATAGATGATTGGATTTTATGCTTAAAAAACAAGAAAAAATTGTTATCTAAACAAATAAAATAAAGTCGGCTGATTACCGAAATTCGCTACAACACACTCGAAACCTATTTCCTCTTTAGGTATTGATAATAAGAAAGTGAGCAAAAACCATAACATTGTACTTTTTGGATGGTATCAATGTTCGGTCCAAGTTGTCAACCTAAAAGTTTTAGAATTTTCTATCACTGGGGAAGGGAAATTTCAGAACGATTTTGTCATGTGTAGGTTCGCGTTGTTTATAAATATATGTAAACTAGAGATAGTCACAGAAGGAGGAAAAATGGGGCTAAAAATTAATGAAAGTAAAACAAAAGCTAATGAAAGTGGGAACTTAATCCAAAAAGAAAAAAGAAAAATCAACGCTTATGAATTTGAAGAAGTTAAAAAATATAAATATTTGGAAGTCGTGATTAGCAACACAGGAGATAGGAGCACTGAAATTGAACAAAAAATAATCGCTACAAATAGATCCTACCACGCTAATAGAAACTACTTAAAAGCAAAATGTTAACAAAACAAACAAAATTAAATATATATAAAACGATAATAAGGCCAAAAATGATGTACTCAGCAGAAACAATGACGTTAACGAAGAAGGAAGAGGAAAAATTAAGAATAACTGAGAGGAAGATCAAGAGAACAATATTGGGACCTGTAAAAATAAATGAGAATGAATATAGAATTAGAACGAATCGTGAAATGTTGGACGAACAGAAAGGAGAAGACATTGTAAAAAGAATAAAAGTACAACGAGTTAAATGGCTAGGACACGTATGAAGAGAAGGAGCTAAATCAGTATCCTACAATACATTGCAGTGGAACCCAGGAGGAAGGAGGAGACAAGGTTGACCCAGGTCAAAGTGGCAAAATGAAGTAGAGGCGGACCTCAATAGAGCAGGAGTAGCAAACTGAAAAGAAAAAGCAAAAAATAGGAAATTATGGAGGGACATAAGTGAGAGAATTTAACGGGGACTGATCTACCCCAATTAAGCGGATCTAGAAAGCATACGCGGCGTAACCCCACATGGGGTGTCAAGCTATTATATATATAGTTATGGTAAGAATAGTTACTTAATAATAAATTAAAATATTGAATAATCATATAATTTGATTGATACTTGTACAACCAACTCTATCATTTGATATTCAGAATCATTTATTTTCCATAGTGGAAGAATATAAAATATATTGAATCCGTCACAAGTCTAAAATAAACATATAAAAGTTAGAAACATTTAGAAAGAAAAACAATAATTTGTAAATTAGTTTTGATACACCCTGTATACTGAATAATTAAAGTCATACAATGACAAACAGTAAAACAGGAACACAAACTTTAATTAAAAGATTAACAGAGTACCAACTTAAAAAGTGATGATTTTAAAATTGAAATATAAATAAAATGACCCCCACCATATAGAAAATTATAACCTAAAATTGAACTTTAGATAAAATAAAAATAATAATATAACTCAATATAAATAAACTATCAATATAATCAAAAATAGAAATAATAATTTAGTAACTCAATAAGTCATTGGTAGAAATAATTTTAGAATAAATCTAAGATAGTTTGTTGAAAAAACAAAGGAAAAAATCAACAATGGGTTGAGATTTTGAGAAGTAAGGAGGAGGTTGTTCGAAGTAGGAAACTAAAATTTAAATTTATGCAGAAATATTCAAAAAGAAATAAAAATTTGTAAATATAAAGTTAACTAAACTAATATAAAGTGATTATAACAATAAATAAGTAAGTGAAAGGTAATACTTACCATAAAATATTTGTTGCTAAGTGAACACTGGTATAAGCCATATAATATACCAATATCCAAGGCATGTTACAACACAATCACAAGTGAAAAGCAGAAAAATATTGAAATCGTTTATCCAGCACAGAAAAAAAACTTTCCAAGTGACCCAGAATTTTGATCCAGGGCCACGAACATTGAATTCAGTGTGACCTTCAAGAGAAGAAAGGAAATGAATACTTTAATTACGAAAGACAATCAGGTATCATTTATCTATATAATTTAATTTTGAATTTATTGATCTACAATTCAATTCAAAACCATATCAATATGTATATTTAAGAAGATAAGAAAAAACAGTTGACACTTCTTTTTTGCCACTTTTCATTGTCTTCAGCATAATGTCATCTACATCTATCATCAGAGGCATATACTATCTACCGAGTCCAAAAAAATGTTAAGTGATGCTTTAGTTCTCTCTAATTTTATTCATTGTGACACAGTGTATGGCCCATGTCTTGATGGTAAAGACTCTCAAAGAATACAAAAGATACAAAATTCTTGTGTAAGACTGATCTATGGAATAGGAAAATTCAAAAAAAAATTCGCATAAATTTAAAGAACTGAAATGGTTAAACATGTTTAATCGTAGAAACTCACATTTATAATTTTTTAACATAAAATATATTCCACAAAAACGCCGGTTTATTTACATACCAAACTTAATTTCAGAACTGACTTCCATAATGTAAATGCGAGGAAGAAAACAATTCTTCGTATTTCACGTTTTTCCAAATATATTTTGAAATCTTCGTTTTCGTATGGCATATCAGTCCACATCAATAAAATGCATGATCTGAATCCATCATATCTTCGTTGTTCGGCTATGACATTTAAACAAAAAGACAAAAACTATCTGTTTGATTTGCAGAAATAAGTATAAGTCTGGCTCTTCCATTATTCCTTCTTGCTCACATCATCCCGTCTTTCCTCTTGTTATTTCTGATTATATCCAAATCGCTTAAAATTTTTATATTTATATTATTGAAGCGAAACTTTTATTGCATCGCCTCAAAATGTTTCGTCCATCTATCGCATGTCGCATGTCGCGTTACAGACGGCCGCGGAGTAGGGGTAATTTGAAAGATGCTCGGCCACTGTACATAGAAAATGAATAGTAGGTTCACTCGTCGTTGGCACTTTCATGTAGCGCTGATAAAGACATGCCGAAAAACGGTCGTTAAAAGAAACGTTTCGTATATACAGGGGTCGCACGAATTACCACCTTCATAGCTTGTTGATTTATAGATGGAGTGTTTGGTACGGGGGCTGATAAAAATGTACGTTGCTAGAAAACTATTTCAAAAAACGATGTTGTTTTGCTATGTACGGTACGTTCTAGTATTTAATTGGGAGCAACAAATTATAAGAAATAAACTAGAATAGCTTTTACCACATTATATAAATAAAATATTCGTAATTCGACAAAAATGTACAAATATATATATATAAAAATCATTGTGTGGTTTTATGGAACTACGATGCGAGTGAAACTTTTTTTCGGATGGTAGGAAATTAACTGAAAATTTTCGGAAAATTATTCTATTTAGGGTAATAAAATCGCGTTTTTAATCTTAACTTAATAATTGGTAAATGGGAATGATAATGGGAAATCAATAGCAGACAAGAGAGGAATCTGCTCCACTTACTGAATACTTGAGAGAAGTATTTAATCTTGAAATGAAAAATTATAGAAATATACCAACCACGATATATGGTACTATGATCGATGCGTTTTTTTTCTAAATCCATTGGGAAAATAAGATGTAGGTCATTGTTTACTTTTTTTAGTTACCATAAAATATTAATTGTCCACAATCCTGTGCTGTATACAGGTTGCTATATGTATTACCCTGTATAATCACTTTATATTTAATTCAACAATGTATATTGCTTATCAGTTTTTGAATGGAACTAAACAAAAAGTGGTTCCTTTACTTTTATATTATGTGTTCTATTGAACCTGTTCTTAATTTTAACAGTAGTTAACATAGATAACCTTTATACTGGTAGTTAATAAATCTCTGAAATAAGAAGTCTAGTAATTATTTAATTCCTAAAATATTAACTTTATGCGATATACACTCATCATAGTATGGTCAATATATTACAAATCCGAAAAAAAGTTTCACTTGCATCGTGGCTTCATGAAACCACACAATTTAAATGGCCCTACAAAAAAATAAAAACGAAAATCTGAGAAATCGGTTGTTTCCAATTATCTCAAATTTGAAAGAAAATACAAGAACTTTGCCACAATTTAAGCGTTTCTCTATCTCTTACCGTTTTCGAGATCCCAACCATACGCCTCGAATTTGGGACATACTGTACATATTAGGCTTTCTGAGTGATGTAGCGAATTTAGTAATATGATTCAATTTTATTGTATTAATTTTTACAATAAGTTTAAAAACGATAACTTTTTTGAATAGAGGATGAAGAGACCTTTCATACGATATATCACCAGCCCATCCTATTTAAAAAATTGGAAGTTGTCACTGTCCCTCGAAGGTGGTTGAAGTTGGTGATCAGATTTTCACGTCGTCAATTTATAATTCAAATTTGATGCGCTTTGGTATTTTCTAAACATATATACAGTAACCGAAATAATGAATATTTTTTCATTTGGTTTTTTTTACACTGTATGTAAAACTTCATTAACTATGAACTTTGTGGCATGAACAAGCATACATGTAGTGATGGTATTTTCATTCCCAATTACTTTATAATAAATACAACTCATTCACAAAACAGTAACAAATTAACGTCAAAATGCAGTAAGTCGGTACTGTCATCAACTCTTGTCAGTATTTAATAATAACAATAATAAGAAAATTTCAAGTTTAAATCTCTCGCTTAAAATAGCTTTAACTTCGAACCAGAACAAATATTTATCACTGCACTGAAAAATGGTCGAAGAAATTCATAACAGCGATAATATAATTAAATTGTGTTATTTTACACTCTCTATTTCCACGTGCAGTGTGAACTTTAAATTGATTCTCATTCAAATTGAAACGAAAGTAAACAAAGTACATTAATAATTTATCGAGTGAATAATGTCACTACGCAAGTGATAACGAAATTATGACATGTAAATATAAACAAACAGAAAGTCAGTAGGTTAATATAGGGTTTAGCGTATTCGATGTAAATAAAATTGAATCAAGTTTAAATAATTTAAATCGAAAAAGAAGGTTAAATTATGACAGTTATTCTAACTGTTTTAAATGGACATTTGCATTTTTGTTTAAGCTGAAAGGATACTTCACTGGAAGATATTTACTATTATAGTATGTACGTATGTATATTATTGTGACATTCACTAAGACCTAAAATATATTTTGTTCCCCCTTTATTCTACTTAGTTTATGAGGCAAGTCTTAGAAACCAGTAGTTTCTTTCGACCCATTTCCTGAAGGAATCTTGGGATATCCGCAGGCTTAGGTAATTGTCCCTCTTCTATTCAGTAGTCTCCAAAGTATGGGTCCCTCTAGGATTCTGTAATCTTATACATTCCGCAAGTAAGTAAATGGATGTTTTACTTTCCATTCCACAGAATCTACATTGTTTTTGCTTCACTAGCTTAAGCTTTTTGAGGTGACCATTCAGGCGACAGTCGAACCTCTTTGCCTTACCCTGGATTAGGCATTCATTTGTTCTCAACTAGTTGTAGTTTCCTACAAGTATCTTCGTTTGTCTCAGCCCTACTAGGTCTTCCCAACGATCAGATCCTCTCTTCTTGTCGGTATTGCCTATTTCTTCCAATATTACATTGGAGCTGATACCGCAAAAGGGTTACGGTCTCAAAAACGGTGTTCCAGCTCTTCTTTTTGCTAGTTCACCTGCTACTTCATTTCCTTCTATTCTAGCGTGTCCTGGAATCCACAGTAAGGTGACGATGCTGTTCTCGCTTAATTCATTGAGCTTTAATAGCTGCTTGACTATCCATCCATTTCATCCTTCGCCTTCCATATATTTTATCAATATGGAACTAGGCGTGAATTTCTGCTTGGAAGATACTTGGGGCTTTTCCAAAGCCATGGAGTGTTTGGTTTTTTTTTCGGGTCGAGATGGGAAACTCATGTTCGAATTGGTCCAGTGTTGGACTCATCCCCAAGGGGATGCCTACCAACCACACCCACCACAAACTCGCCGTTACCCCCGCCTCGGAATCACTACTCTAGCATACTTCGAGACGGGCGGCGGTCCCTCGCACACTCTCCGCTTCCACCATTGTCTGCTCCCTACTATCACTCCTACCTCTCATACCATATCGAGTCCTTCTCTCCCCCTAACCATGCTCTCTACTACTCCACTCACCTCCATATTTCTCCTCCCCTCTCAACATTATCTCCACCATGTTCTCCCAGTACTCCGCCTCCCCTAATTTCCTCTCCAACTTCTTCAGCACTTCCTCGTTCCTCCAGCATCTAAACACATGCCCCACATCATTCTCCACTTCACACCTCTCGCACATTCCAGTCTCACTTTTCACAATCTTGTGGAGGTACTCTACTCTCGACCCATGTCCAGTAAACACCTGTGTCAAGAAGTAGTTCACCTCCCCGAATTTCCGGTCCATCCAATCTATTCTATTCCCAATCGCTCCTTTTAGTGAGCCCTCATACTCCTCCCTCCTTCTATCCATTCCCTATTCATGTACTTCCTCTCTGGTCGCACCCCTCCAGCGTTTGTTCCTAGCTCTAGCCATCATGTCCAATGGGTAGGACCTTGCCAGCACCGCTGCTGCCAGACGTTACTGATGATGTAAGCATATCTGTCTCATGCCTTGCAGTTTACTCAAAGGTTTTGGATGTGCAACTTCTGTCAGCGAAGTTGCAAAATTTTCACCATGCTCTGGGGCTCAAAAAAGTCTTAACTGGTGTCAAATTGTTAGTAAATGGTAATGATATCGAAGCCACCGATCATAACAATAAAAGCTGCAAGAAAAGCCAATCCGTAAAAAGAACGACAATTTTGGTCGAAAGAAAAGGTTTTGCTAACTGATTTTTCTGATTACAATGACGTGATGCATCATTAGATCTGTCCAGAAGGGCCTACTGTCAATTGAGAATATAATCAGTTATAATATCACAAGAGCATAGACAATATTCGATTATTCACCGAGTCACGAGACGTATTTGGCGAAACATCACGAGAGCGCAGCTCGAGTGGTGTTTCGCGAAATACGTCGAGTGAAGAGGTAAATAATCGAAAAATATTGTCTATGCTCGAGTTGGTATTCGTTACGATTATATAACGAATAATATTCTAATTTTTTTTATTGATTAATATTAATATTGAAGGTACAATTATTATAATACATATTTGATGTATTGTTGTTTACGGAATTTGTAGTAGAATTAACTGACATTTCATTGAGCTTGCCCGTTACTGTGGAAATGATCACAATATGGCAGGAGGCGAAACACCAAAACGATTATATCACGTCGTCAAGGGGTATATTCACTTATCAATACGTCGTAACTAAGGGAAATTCAAGGATTGTATTGGTTCATTAGAACATAAGTTATATAATTATGAAAATATTTATGTTGGAGCACTTTTTGAATTGTATACACACTTTTTATAAAAAATATAGATCTTCTGAACTCGATTTCGATGCTAGATCCATATTTTTTTGACTATAGACTAAAAATAACCGATCGGTCACACCGTTTATTCCAAAAAATCAGAAAAATTATCTTAAAAATTACTATAGCTCACGGCTTTTTTGAGATATGTCGCTAGAAAGTTTAAGTCAGTTTCCAAAAAATCACTTTTCATACATATCGAAGACCAAATCATACACTATTTCAAAATCAAAAGAAAAATCCTATTTCGAACAAAACAAAAGTAATTTTGCAGCAGTTCTATTTTTATTTTTATATAAACTTAAATCACTTTTTAAATAATTAACAAATGAATTCAAGATTTTCTCTCAACTTTTAGCCAGCTCTATCCCTAAACTTACTTCCTATAAAAATCCGCATTTTCGAGGATAGAACAAGTTTGCTAAAAATTTGAATAGATGAGGTTTTTACTTGATGAAGATCCATACTGACACGATGAAATAAAACAATTTAATTTATTTGAATCTTCATTATCTTTGAACCTATGTTCATCTTAAACTTGTGACGCGTTTCAAACGGTTGATAAAGCTAGTGTGTTAGCGAAACGCGTCACAAGTTTAAGTTGAACATAGGTTCAAAGATAATGAAGATTTAAACAAATTAAATTGTTTGATTTCATCGTGACAAGTTTGCTATTTCAGAATCAGAAAGCATGTACTAAAGTCACACTTATTAAAATTATTAAACAGGATTATGTCGTAATTATTGAAAATATACATGGTTTTGTTTCATATCCCCTTAAGGTAGTATATTGTCAAAAAGAGTAAAGTGGATTGTGGTACACCTCGACCAAATTCATTTCAACTCTGAGATGCGCAAACAAAGAAGCGAGACCGAACTATGTCAGTGCCGCAAAATAAACGCATGTACACTCGGCGGAGAAAGTTTAGTTAGTTAAATATTACCTAAATAAAATCCTGAGAATTTGGTAATAAATTCCATTTTAGTTATTAACTGTGTAAAATGTGGATTTCAATTTATATTTCTGAATCGAAGTAGCCTTTACTTGAGGAAAATACACAACTAAATAGAATTCGATTTTTAATAAACTTAATTTCTACTGTACTAACATTGTTACAATTACAATTGTTTCGCAACACAGTGTTGTCAAAGGATCGATGGAATACAAACTAAATATTAAATATTGTAGATATTTAAAATGACACTGGGTACACATAAAACCGAAATTTATTCCACATAGACATTTTTAAAATTGTTTACCTGATCAAATCCAATTAGGAAATTTTCCGCTATTGTAGCTGTATACAAAAAGATGTCTGAACTTTCTGAAACTGAAATACACTAAAGAAAGCAGCCTATAGTCAACAAATAATATTCACAATACTACATTAACGACATCAGTTTTAAATTACACACAATCTAAACGTCTATTCTCTTTATTTACAGTATGGAGACACCGTTTAAAACAAATCTGTCACTCACTATCACTGTTTTCACTCTCAGAACTTACAATATCATAATCATCATCGTCATCGGAATCGTCATCTCCAAGATTGATAATAATTTGATCTATTACTATATCAAGGGCTGGTTCCAAGCAGAGAAACTCTTTTTCACATTTGAGCGCATGTTGGCAGCGACTTTGCCATTCTAGTGGTGGAAAATTGTCAAAAAATTCATTACATAGCTTTTCCACATCTGACAATTTAAACGTGATGTTTTTACTTCCAACGTATTGTTTAAGGGATGCCCAAACAAGTTCAATTGGGTTAAGGTCAGGGTGATAAGGTGGCAATCTCAAAGTATTATGACCATGTTGTTCTAAGATTTTGTCAACTTCGTACGTTTTAAATCTTGGCTTATATATTTTTATAATGTTATATAATTCAACTTTCAACATGTCATCTGCAAATGTGATGTTTCTGCTTCGTAACCACTGCTTCATTTCATCTTTTCGACTTGCGGATGTAGGCGATTTTTCACACTGCACATTGTGATATGGTGCATTGTCAATAACCAGCACACTACGTGGGGGTAAATTTGGTATAAGTTTAGTCTCAAGCCATTTCTTGTAGTTGATAAAGTTCATATCATCATGAAAATCACCCGACTTACATTTTGACTTAAATATAAGTGATGCATTTGGTATGAATCCTTTTTCCCATCCAGCATGAACTATAACTAATCTTTGCCCCTTAGACACTGGTTTTCGTAGCCCTTCGTTACTATTATCAGACCAAGCTTTTTCATGAGTGTGGGAGGAATGAATATATGTTTCGTCCATATAGATAATTGGTCGACCCTCCTGACGGTATTGTTTTATGGTTTTTAAAAACCCTGTCCTCAATTGCCTAATGTCATGTCGCTCCATTAGTAATGTTCGGTTTGTTTTTATTTTGCGCCATCGAAAACCTATACTATGTAAGATCTTACGCAAACTTTCTCTACCACCAGTAAACTCGCTGTCTTCTTTAACTTTTTGGAACAAGCGTTTCAGAGTAGGTGCTGTTTTTTCTTGTACATACCAATTGTGGACAATTCCTCGTAATATTCTTGTATCTATATCATCTATTTTTGTCTTTTTCGGTGTTTTACCTTTATTATGTTTTGTACTGAATGACGAAGCTTCACCCTTATCAATATTTTTACTTTGCTTAACTATAGATTTTACAGTGCTTAGGCTAATACCGACTGCTTGTGCAACCCTTTCATGTATTTTCGCTGAAGGAACCAATAACTCACCACGTTGTGCCTCCAATGTCATAAATTTAAAAACATTATGCACTATTTCACGACTTTGTGCACTCAAAATCTTGTGTTTTACAAGCGACTTAAATTCCATATTAAAATTCCTACGCGGATTGTACCACTATGAGTTCAAATGGATCTTTACAGTGCAATATTCTGCTTAGGACTGGTAGCTGCCGACAGTGTCGTACGCGTGTTCTACGCGCATCCGAATCTCACAGTTGAAATGAATTTGGTCGAGTAGTATAACTCTCGTCACGATCTATAACTAATATTTATAGATTTCAAAAGTTTCTGACATAATTTTTTTTTGTAGAATTGAAAAACCGGTCTTTTGCTCTTCATATTAATGATACGAACTATCACGATTATTTCGAGTTTTGCACGTCACAACCATAAAAAAGATGATATTTCGCCAAGTTGTCTACGCACTGAAGACCAAATTATATTGAATTAACAACTTTCCGATTGAATAAATGTGTATTTACAAATACATTAAAATATTATTCCAATTTTTTAGTCAAAAAATTAATACCAATAATTGTATGTTCCTTATATTGGTTTGCCCATTTTTTTTCTGGTACCTATTGGTTAAACCAATAAAAATATAGACGTTAATTAAATAAATTAAAAATGTGGTTAAGATTGAAATTAACTTTTTAACGTGTCAATGAATGACTCAAGGTTGAGGTCTTCACTTAATTCTTTGGTGATAGAATATTAATTGAATCGATCGGTTTTTTAAAATTCTTCAAACATCACCAGGAGAGTTAATTCAAACACTTACGTTTATTTATTAAAAACTGGCTTGAAATTACTTTAAATTCTAGATTTCCAACCTTGGGTTCGTGCTGCTACACCAACAAATTCAATTGCAGGCTTTAAAGGAACTGGAGTTTTTCCTTTTGATCCTAACGCAATTTCCGAACATTTCCTTGCCATTTCAGACATAGCTAAGCAAAATATTGCAAATAATACTACTGAAGATATATCAAGCGTAAACAACGGTCTCTCTGGAACTCGGGGCAGAGAACAGAGCCCTAGCCCTGAGCCGCAGCCTAGTACTTCAAGCTCTGAGCCAACTGCTTCTGATATCACACCAGGTAAATTGTTGCAGGAAATAAGACCAGTACCAGTGATACCGTTGTCATTCAATAAAAGAAAACTATCATCAAGGGTTTTAACATCACCACAAAATATATCTTTAGAAAAGGCGAAAAAAAAGTCTTTGCAGAAAAAAACCATTAGTAAAAGACAACCAAAAAACACAAGGAAAACGGAAACAGAAACACGTTGCACAATTGTCAAAGTCGAATAAGAAAGCAAATTATGACAACAGTGATGAAGAAGTCTCATTAGATTCAGCCAGGGATGATGAGGTCTTACCGGATTCAGACAGTGATGATGACTTCCGCACGATGCATTACAACGTGAGGAACAAAAAAAAACGCAGTAGGTATTTCTATCCCATGAATAACACGTTGTGACATCTCTCCCTATCCGGTGGGAGAAACGCCTAGAATTCCAATTTTTTCCGATTATGTAAGAAAAGTGTTTAGTTTTAATGTAGTGGAATGTGTTACACAAACGTTGAAGTTTATTTTGTTTCAATGAAAAAAAAAATATATATATCTGTGACAATTTTTTTTCAAAAATTGTGGCGTCTATCCCACTTTTTCCCTAACAAAACACTATTTATCTGGAAAGTCTATCAGTATCGCTCTGGATTTTATGAAAATACCAATCTTTTATATAAAAACCCGGATTCTTTGCTCGGTGTGCATGTTATTATCCACAGGATTTCCACTTCTGAGGATATCTTTAAAATGTTGTTTATGACAAACCCAATCCAATACCATAAATACTAAGACAAAAATTGAAGCAAGTAAGCAAAATATAAACCCAAATAATACCTGTAAAAATTGACAGGACACTCGCACTGCATTATGTATTGAAGAAAATTGGGCCCATTTCGAACATTTCATTAATTAATGTCAATTTTTACTTAATCTTTAAAATACTACCACAGCCAGTTCATTGAATTGTATACTATGATAAGTCTTTTCGAAAATTACACACAAGTAGTAGTAAATAGTACTAGTATTCCAGTTTTCTTGACTATCTAGCAACTATCTAATATTCTCAAGGTTGAATTTACTGTTTGGACCCTTACTTTGTGGAATCTACTCATATTAATGTTATATTAATATTAATTCGCAAGGTTAGTAGGACCTAGTAAGTTTTCCATTTACCTTCTTTGTTCCTTCCTTCCATCTCAAGCATTCGAAAAAGGTGTGCTCTGTTGAATCTGGCCGCTTGTAGTATTAGTTGTAAGTATTAGTAGTAGTATTAGTAGTAGTAGTAGAAGTAGTAGTAGTAGTAGTAGTAGTAGTGGTAAGTAGCAGTAGTAGTAAGTAGAAGTATTAGTAGTAGCGAGTAGTAGTAGTGAATAAACATTCTGCGCAGATTTAGGTAACGGACAAATTTATAGCGATTTTTTTAAAGTAATTAATTTTTCTTCTGGTTCTGTACATCTCACGTATTGAAACAGGTTTTTTAAAGCGATTGTAATAAAGATGTAACCACTTATTTCACTGCGCAACTATTTGGCTAGGACTGGACTGTGCTGAGCTCGTGAAATCGCAACCCACCTTTGATTGGTAATAAGTTATTGGGGAATGAGACTTTCTTAGGAAATTTCCTTTTTCAGGAGGATCATTTTCTTATTTTTATTGAATGGGCCTTTTCAATAGAAGCTTAAATTTCAAAACAATTATGTTTATTGGAAAGCTTACTGATATTTTTTCATCATGTGCAGCTTTGTTTCGAATATAAATGTTACAGAGTTTAATAGAAAAGTTAAACAAATAGTATGGTCATTTGAACGCTCCTTTGACCTTGGGACAAGTGACGTCATGTAGCCTGGAATTATGTTGGCAGCATTTGTCATTGCATCAAAGCGAACAAGCCTGTGCTTGCCAAATGCTCTTACGGCGGAGGCCAAAAAATCGTAGGCTACTTGACGTCACTTAGAAAAGGTGAGTGACGTCACGTTCAAAGCGCGCGCTTGCTTTCTACACTTTTGATAATCTTTTTAAGTTAGAAATCCTACTACATTAATCTTTATTTATCAATAGTTCATGTAATTGATATCACAACTTACAAAATTATCTATTTACATAAGATAAATAAATATAGCAACAATGTCGACGTCGCCGCCGATCTTTAGGCTCCATGAGTTGAATCTACATTTATTTAAGACTATTATATTAAATGTTACTTACATTTGTAATTCAAAAATTAAAAATATTGATTCAAACTATTTTTTAGTAGTAATTTTGGGTTTTTCTTAAGCTAAAAGTTAAATTAATTAGACCCATTAATACAACTTCTTTGTCAAATTCATTTTATCAACAAAATAAGTTTTACAGATCAGGTCTAATAGAACTTGTGAGATTATCACCAAATATATTAAGAGACTTGATGATAACGAGATAATTTTATCATAAAGAATGCTGAAAGCATGTTGCTTGGTAATGTCCGGAGGCCGTAGCAACGATTAATTTTAGACAACACGTTTGAAGAATTCTCTATCAGAAAATTTTCGATTATCTATTCATACTCGATGTCTATTAGTAGTATAATTTTTTTTAAAGAAATTGAAAAATATTTATTACTAAAATTAGATTTTTTTTGTATTTCCACAGAAGAATAGGTAAATAATTTAGTAATAAATAAGAAAATAAAAATGTGAAATTAAGACGACGAGGTTCTAAGGTAAGTTCTAAGAAGAAGCAGCTATTCAGTATCTCATGTACGTTGATAAATTGGACAGATTATATAGTGTGTCAATTTTGAAACTTACAATGGATTTGTATCTCGTGAACGATAAGAGAAGTAAAAAAAAGACTTGTGAGACAATTTTTTTTTCTCACCCTGTTATTCTTAAAATAGTTTTCGTTTCAAGTAAAATGAATTAAATCATGGGTATACCCTAATATTTCATAAATGCATTTCTCGACCAAACAACCAATTGTCTGAAACAGATAAGTAAAGTATCAAAATGTCATGTAGTCTTCGAGGCCACGAAAGGGGAAAGAAAATTTTAAGAACGATTTGAGATTTAGTTTCTAGAAAATAACTAAAATGTTCACTTGAGCCAAATAAATCTATTAAAATATAGTGTGTATTGTGGTGCATATCAGGAGTTCAATAGGTGAGTAATTCAGTTTTGCCTGTTATTTGGTACTTGATTTTAAAAGATATTTCATCACATAGAGTATAGTATATTTGTTAATTATTTTTAATAATTACTTTGTTTAAAGTTCTTTAATATTCAACGTTATTAAGAACATTAATTTGTTGTTGCATTTCCTATTCATCCAATCCTACTGTACTGTGGAGAGTTTGTGCCACTTGCAGTTTAACTCACATACCTATACTGTACTGTGGAGAGTTTGCGCCACTTGCGGTTTGTCCATTCCTGATACAGGGTGACTTCTCACGTCACCCATATCTCCTTCCTCCCCCCCTGTATTGTGGAGAGCTTGAGCCACTTGCAGTGTATTATTATTTTGCTGTACTGTGGAGAGTTTGTGCCACTTGCAGTGTATTATTATTTTGCTGTACTGTGGAGAGTTTGTGCCACTTGCAGTGTATTATTATTTAGCTGCACTGTGGAGAGTTTGTGCCACTTGCAATGTATTATTATTTTGCTGTACTGTGGAGAGTTTGTGCCACTTGCAGTGTATTATTATTTAGCTGCACTGTGGAGAGTTTGTGCCACTTGCAGTAGTTATAATATTGTTTGTGGAGAGTTTGTGCCACATATTCCTTACATGCACTGGGGAGAGTTTGCGCCCCTTGCAATTTTCCTAATAACCCTAAATATTTACTATTAGGCATTTATTTTTGATCAAGTGAAGTTTTAACTTTACTTTAGTACTGATATGCATAATCACAGTTCAAACACATAAGATGCACCTTGTATATTATTAATACTTTTATCAATTTTGGGGATTTCAACTATACTAATCGTTAGTTAAATAATTAATCATTATTTATGACAAATTGAATACTCAGAGTGTTTATCTATCTAATTCCAGGTACGTCATCTCGGTTGTTCAACCTACTTGGACCATGTCCACATGGACTGTACAATTAAATCCAGGCATCACGTCCAGTGTCTTGTAAATAGTTATTTTCAACATTTAGATTTGTTTTATTATCTATATTATAAACAATATAATGTAAGTACACAGTAAGTAATTAAAAGTTAAATTCTAATTAAATATATCAATCTTTACAAATCACTCATTCTCCTCAAGTCAAGTTTTTCCCTCCTTACAGACTCAAACCAGTTTCTGAAGTTGAGATAAGGAACTAAAATGACATATTATGAGATAATGCACTTCCACCAACACCCTGTGCTCCATCTACCCCACCTACAAAAACGTAAATGTTAGCCTCCTAAATGTCATATGTATAAATGACAATTATACAGGGTGTAAAAATAAAGCAAAAAATCAATTTGCAAGCAAAATTAAATATTGTTCGATTTCGAACTACAAACATGTTAATTAGTTGAATAAATGTTCAAAATGGTTTCCATTGATTGGTATACAATAGTATAACCTATTTTCAAACTACATACGGATGTTGGAAAATATTGCTTGTTTAATATCACGACAGGCTTGGGTTATTGTTAGTCGTAAATTGTCTATTGAGTTTTATAAGCAACCGACATAAGGTGTTCAGATCCTCTGGTTTTTAGGATCAAAATCCTACAAGTTTCACGAACTTGTCCTAAACTCTAGATTAAGAGCCTGTGTGTCTATAAACTGGAACGTGGAGATTTTTCAATACGTATATTTACCAGAATATAAATGTATATTCGAGAATCTACATATATTTACGTGAATCACTTGAATAAAACTAGGACCTAATTATCTTTTTTTTGACAGTGACACGAGAATGATTTTCACAAGTTGAGCTAACGCACTTAAACTTAGTCACAGGTTTTTCCTACATCTAAACTAAACTACTGAACATTTTTGACACATTGCATAAAATGTCAAATGATCATTCCAAAAGTGGTTGCGAGTTGTGTTGTCTTTTAACATCTTGAGAAAATATATTTTAATTTAAAGAGATTTGAACATAAGGTAACCACAGAAAACAATCAGGTGGAGGTAAGTCTGGTGACCTAGGTGGCCACTCAATGAAACTTCTCTCTCCAATCCATTTATTTGGATAATAATTGTCCAACCAGTCCCTAACTGTTACTGTATAATGAAAAGGTGTTCCGTCTTGCTGTAAGTCGTCGTCCTGTTCTCTATTTCATAAATACTTAGGTCTCAATAGTGTTTTTCAGCACATCTAGACACTTTTCACGGTTTAAATCAACTGTTATAAACAAGGGACCAATGACAGAGTCTTCTTATATCCCTGCCCAAACATTTAGTTTTTCAATATACTGAATATGGTTTTCTCGAATTTGTTATGGATTGGCTTCACTTTAATGATGACAGTTTTGTTTATTTTCATTGCCATATAAAGAAAAAGTACACTCATCACTAGAACAAATATTTTTGGTAGTCTAGGTTCATTATTGATTCTTTCAGTCATAATTTCACAAAACTTAATTGGTCGATCTGGATCATCAACGCGAACAATTTTTGATTTTATGAGGGTGAAACTCATGAAGCTCCAAAACTTTTCGTACCAATTCATTTGATAGTCTCGTCATTGCAGATACTTAACCAGTTGATACAGTAAGATCTATTTAGAATTGTCCAAGGACAATTTGAGTTGGTTTATCGAGTACTCAGTTATCACTGTAGTTAAATTACAACCAAACGTACAAATGATTCATCTAACACTAATGATAATTAAATTTAGGTAAGATTCAATTAAACCAATAATTTGTCTACAGAAAGAAAATACAAAGTTTTTTCTTGAAAAACTGGTATTTGAGTTAGCAATTGGGTCAATTTTGAAAAGTCTTCCCATACCTCGAAAATTAAACAACTCACTCAAGATCTGGTGGGACTATGGCTTGTTTAACAAATACAAAAGTCATAATGTGTAAACTACTTTTTTTCTCCTCTAATTTACGAAATATTTCCTGCAAAACCATCCAATTTTGGACACCCTATACTTTTTATGTTCTTACATTCTGATTTTCAATGGTCTAGATGTTTAACCTAAATAAAATTTGTCTCATTCACAGAAATTTGGTTTAGGTTAGATCTTGAAGTATTGGTAAATTTGAAGCTAATTCGAATAATAATAATAACTCGTTGAACGGTCACTGTTTTTGAAAAATATTTTTCAAAACTAGTTGTGAAGCGTAGAATAATATATTTTTATTCTTCGACATCTATTAATAATAACTTGTTTCATCTTCTCTGATTAAGTCCCGTAACGCAAGGTGATGTTAAATTTCTAAAGATTATGTTATTTGAAATATTATTATTATTATTTTGGTTCAATTTTCCAAAAATAACAAACTTTATAATGAATATAATAGTTTTGACCGTTTTATCCCGAATTTTTTTGTGAAATGTAAGATAAGCTTTTTCTCCATTTGTATAAAACATTTTAGGAAACACTGTACCGGGTGATTCAATAAGGAATATTAAAAATAAATAGGTAGTAGGTGCGTTTTGTAAATTTCTG
The DNA here is from genome assembly GCA_947563755.1 of Lochmaea crataegi. Classification (NCBI taxonomy): domain Eukaryota; kingdom Metazoa; phylum Arthropoda; class Insecta; order Coleoptera; family Chrysomelidae; genus Lochmaea; species Lochmaea crataegi. The sequence continues at coordinate 17,610,213 of OX387428.1, forward strand.
TTATAAGTAGCTTCCTTAATTTTGTTTCATTTTATGGAATGTTAATAAATATTTTTGTGATACGTTTTCACTTGTTATTTTATTTTATAAACAATTTCAGCAGCATACTTTCTCTTACAACTTACTGAGTGAGCCAACAATCATCAACACTCACCAAAAAATTCCAATATCTTTGGAATGACAAGAGATATCAGTTTGCGAACTTGACAAGTCAGTTAGTCATCTTATTTGCCTTTTTGTAAGCTAATTAGAGTTATTCCATTTGAAATTTATCAGGAAAAATCATAAATAGAGCTAGGTGTTACATAACGCACTCTAGTTGCCGATTGAAAATTTGAAAGTATTGTTATTTTTTTCTGGAATCTACCTTTATTGCTCTATGCATGGAGTCTATTTTCTTGAAAATCGGTTCAGGCATAAGGAAATTACAGTCTTTTTCATGTCAACGAAAGAACAATTCCCCCACCACTTCAGAATAGGTGATACAGAAAAATGACTTTACCAAAAGTTGTAGAATAAGGAGAGTAGTTTCTAAAGTTGATACTTTTTACCAACCTAAATTGAGAAATATTTTGTAAAAAATCCAATTATATTTTGTAAGTGAAAGATTGCGCCACCTAGCGAAAAACTATGGACTCAAAAACATTTTTATTCATTTTTTCGCATAAGAATTTTTTTCCAAAAACTATAGGACATACGGTTTCCGAGATATGGTAACTCGTTACCTTTATTGAATCACCCGGTATATACCAATAATATTTTTTGAATATTGCACTCAAAAAAGCAAGAATTTGGCACAATTTTGAAAAGTTCAGTGGAGCAATTTGAAAATATTTCCAACTTCACCTGTATATATATCAAGTTCGACTATTAGCATACTATGGTGATTTCGAGACTGTGTCAAATATAATTCGTAGCTTATAGTTACTAAGCGTTTTAAAATAACATGTTTACTATCAATTATAGACCTATTTTATTTGTCCTCTTATATAATATTGTCAAATGAAATAATAATTAATACATTTCTCCTTGAACTATGAAAAATTTCAGTACCATATGAATATAGTGTCAACAACCTTCCATTCATATTTTGCTAAAACACCAACATGTGTTTTGAATATTTTCTGTACGATATTAATGTATCGATAATTTTTTTCAAATTAGTGAAATTTCCCGTGAGAAAACTGAAAAAATTTTTGTTGAGTAATTATTGTAATGTGCCTTATTTTTGGATAAGGAATAAAAAACAGTAGAACACCTCTCGTAATATATAAATCTCAGTGATTCTTTTAGCTTTGCATATGAGTCTTTGTAAAATGTTAGTTACCTAAATATTAATAAACGCTGGCCCCAGCCCCACCATAAATCAGTTTTCTTTGTTTTACACATTACAATTGTATGGATAAATCTATCTTTATCACATTTTTACTCATGGGCTCGTGCATGGCCCTCGTCATGTAAACTTAAAATAAAAATGGAAGAACAAGTCGAGGAAAAGTATTATGACAAGCCGAGTTGTCAAAATTGGGTACCAACAAGATTATATCGATAACTTTACTATTATATGCTGCAATTATTCAAGAGCCATTAATAGTTATTTATGCAACAATTGCATAAAGTGGTGCTTTTTTTCATGAGTGAAAAAGTTGACGCATGAGTCCAGGGAAAAACGCAAGCGAAGCTAAATATTACAGGCCAATTTCCCTCTTACCTGCTATATCAAAACTCTTTGAAAAGCTATTTTTGAAGAGAATATTATAGAAGAAAATATGCTCATGAAAATTCTCCCAAAACAATATGCAAAGTTATTGGAATCTTTCATAACAGATCGATTTTTCAGAGTTAAACAAGAAACTGAATACTCTGAACTAAAACAAATAAAAGCAGGTGTGCCACAAGGGAGCGTGCTTGGCCCATTTCTATATATATTATATACATATGACATACCAGATATGAATGATATAAAAATTGCCACATTTGCTGATGACACCGCTCTTCTTGCAACAGGAACAAATGTGGAAGAAGCTACTCAAAAGTTACAAAGAGCCACTAATCAATTCAACGAATGGACCAAAAAGTGGAGAATAAAACTTAATGAATCAAAATCGGTAAACATAAATTTTATAAACAAAACGAATAATCAAAACATACCAATCGCAGTAAACGGAATGGAGGTACCATATGGAAATACAGCAAAATATCTCTGAATAACTCTGGATGCTAAGCTAAGATGGAAGGAGCATGTAAAGAAGAAAAGGAAAGAACTAGATACAAAATATATAAAATGTATTGGCTTATAGGTAGAAAATCCCAAATGCCAACACATAATAAATTGCTCATATATAAGCAGATTCTGAAATCCATTTGGACATACGGACTACAGCTTTGGGGCTGTGCCAGTTTAACCAACATAGCACCCATTTCAAAACAAAGTACTCCGTACTATTGTGAACGCTCCATACTATATTCGAAATGCAAATCTGCACAGAGACCTCAATGTACCAACAGTTGTAACGGTTAGACCAAACCCTGACTCTGAGGATAACATTCCAACAACATTATCCAGTGAAACCAACGCAGAAACCCCTGATTTCATAGATAACAGCTGTGGGATCAATAATCAAATGTTGCCACCTTCAGATTCTTTGTTAGGGGAATCTTCGTCTCCAGTTATACACCAAATTAAGACAATCGCATCAACCTCAGCCACGCCTTCTACTTCTTCGCCTGGAATAGCCCAGGTTGAACAGACTGTTTCAATCTTAGACACGGCACCTACTTTTTCGCCTGGAATAGTCCTGGTTCAACAGACTGTTTCAATGTCAGACACGGCACATACTTTTTCGCCTGAAATAGACCAGGTTCAACAGGCTGCTTCAACCTAAGGCATGCCGCCTGTCGTGAAAATAATCACTTCTATTTTGAGATTCCCACTTCGACCTCGTATCTCTTCTTCTACCACTTATTAATTAAATATGAATTAAGAATTCACTATTGAAATGTAAATTATTTTCCTGGTCAAGGCGTCTGAGCTTGACATGAACATGAGACGTAAGTATGTTATCTTTCATATGATTTCCTGTATTTAAAGAATGGCGGAGAGGGTTCATTCTTCTTTCCCGTGAACATGTGCCATTGAAGCCTTTCTAACGTATCGTATCTTACCTTTAAGAAGTGCATCTGAATGCACTTTACCTGGACCCGAAACTAAACCTGGAACTTTACCTGGACCAGCACTTTACCTGGACCAGCACATTACCTGGACTAGAACTTTACCTGGACCCGTACTTTACCTGGGACAAACATTTTACCTGGCACTGGCAGACTACAAACAGGCATATTCAATGATTTGGCCTTAACAAAAAGCAATATAAGAGAATATACAACTAAGGATGACATCTTGAAGAAAGTAATACAATGTCTAAACACTGGTTGGAACAGTAATCAGTATCAATTAGAGAGCCTTAAGCCTTATTTTAGGAATCGAAACGAATTGCCGATGGAGCAAAAAATAGTCATGTGGCAAGGAAGAATTGAGATGATAGAGATCAAATCTATGATAAAAATTACTACACAAAATTTATGTGAAGAGCTCGAGGAAATTTTTACAACTTTTGGATTTCCAAAAATTATAGTTTCTGATAACGGTCCACAGTTTACATCAATACTGTAAGAATAGAGGAATACTATTATTACATCATCTCCATATCATCCAAGAACCAACGGATTGGCAGAAAGACTTGTGCGTACTAACAAAACAAGAATGGCATTAAGTAACACACATAATTTGGTACAAAGTCTCAATGATTTTTTATTCACGTATAGAAATACACGTCATAGCACTACTGGAAAATCACCTGAGAAAGTAATGTTTGGTCGTCAATTAAATTGTATATTGGATAATGCGCGTCCAAATACTAGACAAGCATTAGGGTTTAAACAGCTACAAGCTAACATGAGTAGTGATAATAATACTCCTAATTATCAACCAGGTGATGAAATATATTCTCGCACAAAAGGTGAACCAAAATGGAAACCTGCAGTCATAAGTGAGCGAACCAAGCGATATTCGTACGTTATTACCACTCCAGACGGAATAAAGAGATAAAGTAGACATGCAGACCATATACGTCTTCGACGTGGAGGCGACAATAACTCTTCTAGTACTAAGCCTACTTACTTGAATCAGTTCAGGGAGGATATGAGTAAAGCAGATTCAGTGATAATTAAAAAATCAACAAAGGAATCAGATGATTCCCTGTTAAAAAATCCTGGTACATCTATGAAAGTACAAAGCCCATTACCCAGATTTCTTCCAACAATTCACAATCAACAATGGGATGCTGAGGCATTATTACTAATACAAAATGCTAGTACGCTTAGAGGAGAACAACCTTCAATTGAGCCTGGCCATCAGTCAACACGGTATTCTGAATTAGCATCATCAAGTGTAAATTCCAAACTAACTGGACCAGAACTGAATACCAACTCAACTTCGCCTGTATCAACCATTTGAATAGCGACGCACCTGTTCAGAGCGGCTCAGTGAGCAAATGGAGTAGCCGTGGGGGAATGTCCTATATATAACCTTTAGGATAGTTTTAATTAATATCAGCGCCCAGTTGGCGAAGTTAGATATATGTTATAAGTGACACCACTTGTCAATTACAAAATAAATAGATAGTTTTTTCTATAACTGCTTATTATATTTACAACAAATTTGGTTTGTTTTGTATTGATTTATTGATCATTTTTATTATAAACAGTCATATATAGGTTTTAAAATAACTAAGCAATAAAAACAGCGTCGAAAAAAGCACTAAATCAAAATAAAATAACTATTAAGAACCACGTGTTGTGCAGAAAACGCCTGTTTATCTCAGGGCGACTGTCAGATGATGTAACGTGGACTTGCCCTATATACCCTAAAGTAACGAACACTGTATATAAGTTTTACGAAATGGTGTTAAGAATATTTCCTAAACCTTTTATTAAAACAAAAGTGTAACCTTTTGTATTTATCACAAACCCTTTAAAGTACTTATGTTTTAATAAGTGACATGTAAAAAACAAGAAGAGAAATAGAGCACTCTAATAAAACCGTTATAAATTAGCCTGCCACCTAAAGCTGCGCAAAATGTTTATTGTGGATGCTCATACTTGAACACTATTTTTCTATAAAATCTACAATTTCAATTATTTATACCTGTACCAACAGAACAGTTGAGAAAACTGTTTTATTCCTTCACCTCTTAATAATTGTATTCCATTGTTCCACTTTTATAAATGCTACTAGGTAATACTTACTATTTGCAAAACCTTCACCTTAGTTTCGGTCAAAAACTGGGCCTCAATAAATAAATCACGAGGATTTCTAGTGTGGTGTATCTAGTTCATTAACACCAATGATATATTTTTAAAATTTAAAGTCGTAAATAGTGAAATTAGTATTGTCATACATTTGAAAATTATATTTGTGAATTAAAAACATAAGTTCTATGAACTCCGTAAATGATGTCACCATAATTGTAAAAACGTGTGGGAAATCTTTTTCACATTTTTGGATATATTTTTAAACATAAATCATTGTAATTTCAGACAAAAAAAATATTGCGTTGAATTTTATAGAAAAGTAGTTCACCTTGGGGTTTCGTAATAAAATTATATGACTGATAATTGTTTTTTTTATACAGAGTCATATTTAAAAGTTACAAATATCTCGTGAACGAAAAGAGATCTCAAAAAAATCTTAAAATGACTTCTAGGATATTGAGGGAAAACTAAAATAAGATAATGCACTCCTGTCAACCCCCTATGCCCCTAACCTATCCCACTGACAAAAATTTAAATGACAACCCTCTACTTGTGATGCGTTGTTGGAAAGCAAAAAAATTAATTTTAAAATTCCACACCTGTAATTTTTAACTAATCAAAACGTGTTTTTTTGACAGATCACCATGGCAACGGATGAATTTTTTCCTCGTGGGAACCCAACACCGAATTATACTAGAAATTTTTTGACGTTTATAATGTCAGAATATTTTTTTGAATCGAAAAATAAATTTTAATTATTTGATTTTCAAACACAATTTTGCCATCTTCGACTCAGGATAATTTTCAAAATACTCATGAGCTCGAAAAATTTCCGAAAATAATTTGACACCTGACTATTAGTAGTAAAAACAAAATAAAATGGTGCTTAAAGTCGAACTACAAAAATGTGAATTAACTTAATGAAAGTTCAAATTGGAAAAGCCGGACCTGGCAGTAGTGAAAACCTACGAAAATTTTGTATAATCTACGTTTAAAGTCGAATTAATAGTTTTAAAGTGTACCCACAGTACCCATTTTCTATCGAGAAGACATCTACGCAGAAAATTGTTGTGAGTACAGATATAAAGTTCATTTACGATAAGTTTGCAATAACAAACATGACAGATGTTTTACATCGTTGCCACGTTGTGATTTTTTTCCAATTGTTGGCATAAAATTATGTTGATAAGTTGTCACTTGATAAAGACTTAGGCATTGCGATGCAGTGTTCGATACTCTTATTTAAATAGTTATGAAAATAACTGATTATATCTTACACAGTAAATAACAAACTATAAAATGCGAATGAAAACGACAAACCAAAACAAGAAATTGATAAAATTGTCTGATTTTGACAACATAAGTCTTGCAACCCCGAACACGGCAGCCAACTTTTGGACCGTAATTTCCCCCGTTATATATATAATTATTCCGTTTACACTTTGGATATTTAAATTTTGTTCAGTGGCTGCAATTGTTACTACAAATGACAAAATTGCAAACTTATCGTAAATGAACTATATTACAACTATTTTACAATAATTCCATAAACTATAACTAATGAGTATAACAAGACTGAAAACAAACCTTATCAGATCACAGACACTAGTTTTTGTTAATTTTGGTCATTAGTCGACTGGATTCCCTGGCACAGAGCCGTAATTAGGAACAAGTCATGTATAGGGAAAATATTTTATCATGGCCGATGACAACGTGATACACCAAACAACAAAATCCACCACTTACTCAAACATACCAAGTCAACAACCTGTCTATAAGTTTCCCACAAAAAAACAAGCAATCATTGATGAAGTTAAAATCCACGACTACATCGTTGCAGAAGGCTCCCTTATTGAAGCAAAAAACGTTATCTTTTCATCTAGAGTCCCCAATGGACGAGTATGCAACAACAACCAGGTCCTTGAAGCAAGAATATTAATTACCCCTTCACAAATACTTTTACTATCAAATGTCTCTCCTATTATTCCACATTTGGTAATTGAAAACCACTTAAAGTCAATACATATTGCACCTTTATCTAGACTATCCTTTCTGCGGGTTGGCATGCCAGAGGACCCAGAGGATGAATATAAACATGTATTAAGCTTTAGAAGACAAATTTATATCTCCCTCCCACTCAGACTACCCCAGAATCAATCCTTATAAACTACGAAAATACACCAAATAGAATATTCCTATCATTGGACAATCTAAACCGCCTGTCCAACATTCCCGTAGATCATCACATCACAGACAAACCTAATCCTTCGTCTACAAAAATTGTGATATCAGAAATCGAACACATACCACCTCAAAAAATGAATAAAAGGTCTCTTTCTATTTCATCTCCACCCTCCCCGACTCACCAAATAACCTAGAATCAAATATTTTCACCAAGCCAATGAATATGCCAAAAAAAAACGTCCAAACAAACATCCGAATTAGCCTTAATATCATCTCTTGAACATGCAAAGTCATTGTTTGAATCCGATAATTGCATACTCAATATAACCGAAACTGCTGATCTTCTGGGAAACGCTAAAGGTTTACAAAACGTTATTGCAATAGCTAAATATTACACTGATGAGGTCGAAGGTCTTATAGAATTTCTTAACAAATTATATTCTTTCATTGAAGGAAAAAACCCTTAAATCAGGAATAACCCGCGTGAGGAAAAAACTAAGTAAACAGCTACTTGAAGGTTATTCAGATGACAGTGACACTCAAACTGACGACTACGATTCAACCCAACCACTATCAGATAGCAATTCAACTAGTATATCCCAAACTTAAATGGCAACCAATAATTCCTTAATTTCATTCTTCGCCCGATTGAATATGCTTAAAATACTTATCCATGAGTACTCCCCATCTATAATTGCCCTCCAAGAAACTCGTTTTAATCAATCCCAACATGCTCCTAGAAATGTCACTGGATATTTCCATCAACCAAACTATCGGTAGTGGAGGTGTTGCTATTTTTGTAAAAAACAATTTACAATCAAATCGAATACTACTACGAAGCAATTACAATCAGCGCGCTATATAAAACAAAAATCAATATACCAAATGAACGATTCCTCAAGTTTTTTTAAAAGCCATAAACATGTACAATTTTATAATTTTACTGTTATTCTTTACATGTAAATTCTTTTGTAACCACTAAACTGCCAATAACCCTAATCCTATTGGTTGACGCAGTATATGTTAAATAAAAAAAAGTACAAAATGGTTTATATTGTTATGTAAACAATATGGCTTAATTAACGTTGACAAATATACCTAGTTTAAGCGCAGAATATCCCTCTCACTATACTGTCATTTCATTATTATTAAGGTTGCTATATTATGAAAAGTAGACAATCCACGTCACTTTCCATACGTATCAATTTTGCAAAAGTGAATGAGAATATTGTGAGTTGAATTTGCCATTTTGGTTATAATCTCTAAAGATGGTCCCACGAGGTTTCCACTCTAGTCTTTAGTTCCATTTGTGTAGTTTTCCTTTTAATTTGTAATAGAACTGTTACATAGTTCTTAAGTTTAGTTATTTGAACCTCTCAACTCAGTTATAAGTTTTTTCGACAGGTTTTTCAGTGCGTGACTGGTGCTGATACTGTCATCAATGTAAAATCAACATCGCTTGCCCTAGCAACAATGCCTGGTAATTTTTTTCTTATTTAATAATTTAAATAGTTTTAAAGGAAAACAACTTTTCGTTCTCATATTTTTTCACCTGTTTATTAAAAACATGTAGGTATTTTTGTTTAGGCTGGTCTATACTCTATTGAGGTCCGCTTCTACCTCATTTTGCCACTTTGACCTGGGTCTACCGCGACTCCTCCTTCCTCCTGGGTTCCACTGCAAGATATTGTTGGTTACTGATTTAGCTCCTTCTATCCATACGTGTCCTAGCCATTTAACTCGTTGTACTCTTATTCTTTTTACAATGACTTCTCCTTTCTGTTCGTCCAAAATTTCACTATTCGTTCTAATTCTATATTCATTCTCATTTATTTTTATATTGTTCTCATGATCTTCCTCTCAGTTATTCTTAATTTTGCCTCTTCCTTCTTCGTTAACGTCATTGTTTCTGCTGAGTGCATCATTATTGGCCTTATTATCGTTTTATATATATTTAATTTCGTTTGTTTTGTTAACATTTTGCTTTAAAGTAGTTTCTTATTAGCGTGGTAGGCTCTATTTGTAGCGATTACGTTTTCTTAAATTTCAGTTTTCTTCAATCTCCTGTGTTGCTAATCATGACCCCCAAATATTTGTATTTTTCAACTTCTTCAAATTCATAAGCGTTTCTTTTTGGCTTAGGTTCCCCAGTCTCATTAGCTTTGTTTTACTTTCATTAATTGTTGGCCCCATTTTCTTCCTTCTGTGACTATCTCCTTCAGCATATTTTCCATGATACTTCTTCTTTTGGTTACAAGCACGATATCGTGCGCATAGGCTATTATTTGCATTTCTATGTTTAATCTGTATTCATGGGCTTTTTCCATTATTTGTTTTAATGTGTGTATAGCATCAGTTGTTGATCTGCCCTTTGTGAAGCCGCATTGGTACTGGTCGTCACCTCTTTTGTACTTCTTACAAGTCTTCTGTTAATTAATGTTGATAGTATTTTATATGCAACGTTTAATAATGTGATTCCTCTGTAGTTTTTACATTCATGTTGGTTTATGTAGGGTGACAATTTGTCCAATTTCCCATTCTTCCGGCATCCTTTCCTCGTTCCATATTTTTTTAATCGATATATTCTTTCATGTAGATTATTCCCTCCATATTTAATTAGCTCTATGCTTATTCCATCCTTTCCAGGGGCTTTTCCATTTCGGTTTTTGCTTATTATTTCCTTAATTTCCTCAATTATTGGTTCTTCTATTAATGTCTTTTGGTTGTTATCTTCTAAGTAATATCGTTCAGTTAATAGTTCCTTAAAGTGCTCTACCCATATTTGTTTATACAGGTGTTCTTCTTCTGTCAGCCTTCCTTCCTTTTTATTCCTTTTGTTTTGCCCTTATATGTTTTGTTGTTTTCGTTAATTTTTTTATAGTAACCTTTTGTGTTTCCCCTCGACTTTTCTGTTTTCAATTTCACTGATATTATTATCTATCCACTCTCGCTTCCTCTTTCTAATTATTTTATTGATTTCTTTTCTTTTCGTATTCTTGCCTGTCCTCTAAATTATTAGTTTTTATCCATTTTAATCTTGCTTTGCCTTTCTTCTCCACCGCGCTTCTTTTTCTTCTCACCTAACTGTGTTTCCGCTGCTGTTTCTAAACATTTATTTATATTGCTCCATTCCGACTTTACTGTTTCTTGTTGACTGTCGTCTTATGATAGAAGGTTCTCTATTTGTATTGTATATTCTTCTCTTATGTTTCCATTTTTAAGCTTATCCACGTTCCATTTCTTGTTTTTGTATTTTGTATCAGTTGCTTTTCTTATTTTAGCCATTACCAATAAATGATCGGTGTCTGCACACGCTCCTCTGTATGTTCTGATATATTTTATCGATGTCTGTTTTCTTTTGTTCACCAGTATATGGTCTATTTAGGAATACACATTTTGGTCTGGTGATATCCAAGTCATTTTATGATTTTTACTGTGTCGGAATTTGGTGCTGCTTATCACCATGTTTTCCCTCGCTGCGAGATTACATAACCTTTGTCCGTTGTCGTTCGTTTTCTCATCTATCGTCTCTTTTTCTGCTACATGGCTTATGTACTCCTCTCTTCCTATTTGTGTATTGAGATCTCCTAGTATTAGTATAGTGTCTTGTCTAGGTATTTTTTCTAACTCTTCTTCCAATTTTTCGTACAGTTCCTCTTTGTCTTCTTTACTGCTACTTTCAGTTGGAGCATACACATTTAACAGAGATATGTTGAATGGTTTCGCTTCAATTCTTAAATATGCTAACCTTTCATTTATTGGTTTGAACTCGAACACTTTTTGTCTTAGATCGCCAAAGATCATGAATGCTACCCGATGTTGTCCTTGTTTATCATTTCCTGAGTATCTTCAACCAAAATGTTCTTCTTCTATGCTTCCTTGCCCTTTCCATCTTATTTCTTGTATTGCAGCAATGTCTGTTTTGTATTTTTTCAGTTCTAAGCCCACCTCTTGCATCTTCCCCGTTCTTAGCATCTTCCCCGCTCTTAGCAGCGTTCTAATGTTCCATGTGCATATTTTTATTTCCTTATTTCCATTTCTTCTCTAAATTTTTTTTGTTTTTTTGTATTTTATATATATTTTTTAACTTTTTCCTTCTTTCTTAACTGTTATCTGCGCAAATCCTTCTTCATGCTGGGTCGTTATCTGTTATTTTGTGTTATCCTCTGCAATATCGTTGTCTTCTTTCCTATCGAGGAGTTGCGTGAGTTTTAAGGCTTTTTTTTTTGACAGATGTGATATTTACTCTAATTTTCAGGTTTTGCTCCATGAAATTTTGCATTCCCTCCTTTAACAGCGTTTGATTATCAGTGCTTACTGTGAGGCCTGTCATTACTACATTGTTTTCTTTTTTACTTCTTTCTATCCATTCCATGGTTGCTCTAATTTCTTTTATTTCATCCTTGATTCTCATATTTTCAGTTTTTATTTGCTTATTTTCTCTCTTTAGGTTCTCATTTTCTTGCATTAGTTTGCGTAAATATTCCGAGACATTCTTTTGTTCCGTTCTTATCTGAAATATTTCATCTTTTATTTCTTTTTGATCTCTCTTGATTTCTTCAATATAACCTTTTATTTCGTTTTTCGATCCTTCTATATCTTGTTTCATCTGGGATTCTAGCTATTTCAGTAGTTCTGTTATTTCTTCCATTTTTATATCTTCTATATTATCTTCTTCCTTTGTGTATGAATCTCCAGTTAATTTGCTTTTCCTAAACACCTTCCCCTCTTCAAATGATTTATCGTGCTCCGGTTTATCTATTTTTCTGTTCTGGTCTATGGATTTAGTAATATCAGGACAGGCTTGATTTAATCTTTGTCGCAAATCGTCAAATCAGGTCGGTTGAGTTTTATAAACAACCAGCTTAAGGTAACCCCATGGAAAAAATCAGGTGACAGTAAGAATGGTGTCCTAAGTGGCCACTCAACGGGACCTCCCCCTTCCAATCCATTTATTTGGATAATTATTGTCCAGCTATAGTCTCTAGCTGCTACTACGTAATAGAGCTAGATTGCCATCGTCGTCCTGTTGGTTCTTTAGTTCATGAACAATTGAGTGTTCAATTGTCTTCTCCAGCATATCGAGGTATATTTCCCCATTAAAATTTTCTGTTTTAAGCAAGGGAAGAGTCACAAAATCTCCTAATACTCCTGCCCAAATATTTAGTTTCTCAGGATACTGAGTGTTTTTTTTTAATAAATGTGGATTTTCATTATGCGATAACGACAGTTTTGTTCATTTACATTACAGTAAAATGTATAACGAACTAAACAAAGATTGGAAATCGACCCCATAATGGGAATGCCATGAGACAAGTATAGCTTCGGGGAAAAATGCAAAACAGTCATAACAGGTAGAGGCATGTAAGGAAGGACTTCCAATTAATGGATATCAACCATTCAACCGTTATGAAACCTATTTATCTAGAAGATAGTTCAGGAGGGATTGTTGTGAATGAATTTCCAGGTAAATCTTTTAAAATTTAGGAACCTTTTTTGCAGTTTATTCCCAGTTAAACTTTTTCTATTATCCTTAGAATTCCGTAATTTAAAGAGAAAGTTCGTAGGTTTCCATCAGTCGGATTTTCATGAGTTTATTATCATTTTTAGTAGTTGATACCACTTTGTGGGTGTGTGTGAGTGCTGATATTGTGAACTGGCTAAAAACGTTTCCAATAAAAGATTATTCGATCTGTGTAGTTTAAAAATTAATCAAAGTTCAATTTTTCGATCACAGCTTCTCCTACGCCGCTGAATACGTTCAACAACAGCGTGGGAGGGCGATTTTGACGTGAGAACCGAAAAGTGCAAAACGATATTCGAGAGAGACACTTCATTATATGCGGGGTTGTTTGTGCAGCTTCAATTATATAATAATTAAGTAAAGCACTTTTGTGTGCGGGAAATAAACAATCGTTAATAAATACAGTGTGGGGCACTTATAAGGTGAAAATGAGGGTAGCGTGCCGTTAACTACTAATCATCACATGGTTTTCGTTACAAGATTAAAAGGTTTCACAATCGTAATAATTTAATCTGTTCACTTAGTAGGAATATGTTTCCTTTTTGGTATAATTATCACCCACGGTGTTAAAAAAACGCTGTAAATCCTTTAAATTATTGTTATTTAATAAAAATAAGTGTTCGAAAATTTTTAACGATTAATCGTTAAACTAGAAACGGTGTTTTGCGTTTTCAAATGATCGATGTCGGCAATGTATCTAAGTAGAATTGTATGTTTATTTGTTTGATAGTGACACATAAATAATTAATGGAAAGTAGTTGGACATTTGTGATGTTCCAGAATGGATAGAAACATCCATTTAATTTGAAAATTAATGGATAAACACTAGGTTACAGTTCGAAAGATCATATCATGGTGATAGTTCCCATGAATTATATTAACCTACACTGTGTTCTTTCCAAACAAAATTGCTACGCATTGGCGACAATATTCTGTCATGCACTTGCTATTAAGTGTAATGTCAAATAATTTTTTTTGTCGTCTTTTACAAGAGATGATCTTTTACGTACTAATTTCCGGAATTGTCCGCAAACACTTTTCTTCCGCTGTGGTTACTATAATTACTATACGCCTCATACTGGAACCCGTCGCGCGTTCATGGGAAAAGCCTATTTTCTGGACTCGTAATGAAATATACTATATCCAAATCAGGGCACAGAAAAACTACATTAACTGAAAACAAATCTTTAGATGTTTGTGTCATGTTGATGATACTTAAATCGGCATAATTGTAAATACTGGTATGTAACAATCCTCGTTGGATGCGTGAATCCCACACCCAATATCAACAAAAACTGTATGTATGGGCTGGAATAATAAGCGACAAAATAATTGGTCTCTTTTTCATTGAGGGAAACTTAAATGGTCCAGCGTATTAAGATTTATTGGAAAATTTTGTTTGTGATTTTTATTAATCTTCTTCTATATATAAATCAAAAGTGAGTGATGTTTCAACGCACAGGCTAAACCCTTAATTGAAATTCCGCACACGCATTCCTCATATGTGGAAGGCATCCACTAAGGAAGGATTTTTTCAAAATTCAAACCCCAAGGGGGTGAAACAGGGGATACAAGTTTGTATGAAGCTTTTTATTCCTTGGTTATATTTGCATGAAATTTCGTATGAATTGAGTAGGGGATGAAAGTTTTAAATAAACGCACAGTCCAAACCCTTAGGTCTGGAAAATTTCGCACACGCATTCCTCTTAAAGGAAGGATTTTTCAAAATTAAAAAAATTTGTTTTGTATTATACCTACTGGGTGTAAAGAAAAGTAATCTATACATATAAAATGCTTTGTCCTGAATGACTGACTGACTGACGGATCAACCGCTGGTCGTAAAGACCTGAAAATTGGAGGGTGTGTTCTTTGTATGACGTAGTTCTACCCCTAAGGGGGTGAAAAACGGGGGCAAAGTTTGTATGGGACAACGTGATTCCTTGGAACAATCTACTTCAAATTTTGCATGATTATTCTTTAACAGAATTGATGGAAGACGTGTTTTTTTATTTTACTTAAACTAATGTGTCACTATAATAAAATAAATATTTGTATGCAATGCAATTGATCTATTAGATAATACAGATAGCTAATGAAGTTTTTTGTCAATTATTTCAAAAAGAAGATACAGTCTAATCCAAATGTTAACGCACGTCAAATTTGGGATAGAAATGAATTGAAAAATTTAAATTTGAAAAGAAGAGTTATCCAAAAAAAATTGAGAAGCGTTGCGAGATAAATAAAGTGTTTGATTTTTGAAATATTTTGAGAGAACTAAGAAAATTTTTTCTAACAAAAATATAAATAAAATATTTCAAAATTATAAATAGAAATATGGAATCAGCAATATGGAGAATATAAAATGGTGGAAACCCAATTCAATTTTTAAATATTTTCATCAGAATCAAAAAATAAGACCAATTGACATGGAGCTTCATGGTACGAAGAGTTAAAATTATGGAGAGTGGAAGAAGAACGAGGGAAGTAAATTTTCATTAATTGAAATTTAAAATTTCGAAACAAATCCACAGAAATTAATAATATTTTGGACATTTTTGAAAATTAAAATAATAACTGTTGTGGGGAAATATAAAGTAATAATAATAAAAATAATTGAACAATAATAATTCTTCATATCAAAATTTGATATTTTATATTTAAATATAAAGATCATGTAATGTAATATATTTATTGTATCAATATAATTCCATAAAAAAATATATCTGGACAATTTTATTAAAAAAATAGGGACACACTTTTGAACCACAACCCGAAAGGAGTAGCTGGGGCACATTAAATACTGAAATTAAAACTAATAATATTTACTAAAAAATTAAATTCAATATAATACATTATTCTTAACCTATTGTTGTTCTTCTTTTAATATTTTTCATAACTTCAATCTTGGGATTTCAATATACAATACTTTGTCTCAATACTCTCTTGTGGTTAAATCTTTTCTAAATTCTTCTTTTCAAGGATAGTCCCTATTGGTGGTCCAACTATTTACTAAGTCCTAAGATTTTCTTCTATTGTGGTACCAAGTTTAATCTTTTATGATAATTATTATCTGCAGTTTATATATATTGGAACTATAAATAGTTTTTTCCAGCCTTCCGTTATCTGTTCTTCATGCCATACAGTATTATATACTCTCAATAGTTTCGTTCGTGTTTCCTCTATATTCTGTAATTTCATAATTTTTTTGTTTTCTAGTCAAGGTTTGGAAAATAGTTTTTCATTTTATATATTGTATTTTTCCATTTTTTCACCAAATTCTTCTCGCTGGTTTCTTCCCAACTACTGCTATTTTTTCTACAATATTTTTCAGTTCATCGTAATATAAAATATTTTTTAACACATCGTTTATATCAAATTTATTTTAAATTTATCATGTATTAGACGTGTTTCTGTACGATTAATTCCTTTTGAAATTGTATATTACAACTCAATCAACATTTTGTCATCGAAAATTTACGAAATATTTTACCACCCTGGTCGAAAGACATTCGATAACATTGTCGCCAGAATTTTTGCTTCGAAAGAATGAAATTTCAGCCAAAATGACGGGAGTATCAATTTTCATATTGTGCATGGGAACCTAAAGAACCAAAACAGTTCAAGAGGTTCTTAGAAAAATCTGGGTGATGTTCACAGAACACAAGAAAGAAATAAAGCATATGACTGTCGTAAATGTAGGTACAAAAGAAGTTGATGAATTGTTCCGGCGCTTCCGGTGTCTCGCACAATTTCTTCAATATTACTTCCTAAGTTAGCACATGTTAGTTGGGTCTTTTACATGTGTTGTTTTATTTTAAAGACTCTACTTAGTGTATACTGCCATTTTATTTATTTTACTACTTGGTGGTCATTCATTCATAAGTTCTTGAAAGATCAGTGGCAGCCAACAAGGAATTTTGTAGGTAACAGCCTCTTTGTTCAAATTTCTGAATGATATTATGCACAATTGATAATAAGAGAGTGCTTGCTTGTGAGGAGCTTTTGAATAAAGGTAAATTAGGTTAGATTGATATAAAATCAAATCTAGTATCTGTAATTTGCGTTTGACAGGAGAGTTTCCGGACACCCTGTATAAGATCTATAATTAATATACAAGTTATTTTTTTATTACTGTTTGGACCCTTACTTTGTGGAATCTACTTATATTACTGTTATAAATGAAACTAACTGTTTCTAATCAATTCCACTATTTAGATAGATATTAATAATTATTTCAATATTGATCATTGTCAGAATGACAGAAGTTACATTTGATGTGATGTAATGTTATTTTCTGCATTTGGGAAAAATAGGGATTTTTCCCCTGCTCTATTTCACATACACTGTGTTCATTTGAAAAGGACCCACCCTTAATATTTCAAAAATGGGACATATTAGACAGAAATGCCGAAATACATCAACTTTTAACTTGAGGGGAACACTTTTTGGCGCTAATGTCATAAACGTCAGATTCATCCCCTCCCTACTGGAGACACCCCTTTTTTCAAATGGCATTAGGTATCAAGTCACACCTCATTTAAAAGGTCTGGTAAATCTCTATCCAATCATTTTGTTTTGCCTTTGATACCAGCCTTCCATTGTTATTTAATCGTTGTTTAAAATTGGCTCTTTTTCAACTTTTATTGCCTGAATGTTAACGGTGGTCACTTTGTACACATGATTAAATAGCAGTTTTTTCTTGTTAACAGATGTCTTTTTACTATTTGTGAATTTTTTATTCTTCAAAGAGTCTTTCCATCATAACACAATACGGGGGCATACGAAACGTTGAAAAAGAGCCAATTTTAAACAACGATTAAATAACAATGGAAGAATGGTATCGAAGGCAAAACAAAATGATTGAATAGAGATTTACCAGACCTTTCAAATGAGGTATGACTTGATACCTAATGCGATTTGAAAAAATGTAAGGGGTGTCTCCAGTAGGGAGGGGGTGAATCTGACGTTTATGACATTAGCGCCAAAAAGTGTCCCCCTCAAGGTAAAAGTTGACGTGTTTCGCCATTTATTTCTAATATGTCCCATTTTTGAAATATTAAGGGTGGGTCCTTTTCAAATGAACACAGTGTCTAATAATAATAATAGTCTAATTTTGAGATGTTTGTTAAATATTTATTAGAACAACATCTGCTAACTTTTATTGCTTATTGTATATTTTCTCTTGACGAATTCGTGAGAAATTGTATTATTCAGTACACGGTATTACGAGCATTTATGCTCTGATGAGCTATAACAAGCAACTCGAAACTTTTTTCTATATAAAGTAGGGATACTTGAAGTATATCTTATGTTATTTCGATATAGATAACCTTATTTTGCTTAAAAAAAATTGCCACGCTCGCATCTTGATTTCTAAATAAAAAGTATATTTATTGCCTGAAATAAAATTAATGTTGTAAGAAACTTTCTTTAATTTATTGTTATATTTTTAAGTGCAACTGTACCAGCGGTAGTCTTTGTGATTCATTTTTGTCTGTAAATCATGATTACTAGTTTATTATTATGTTGGTGATGTCTAGCAAGTTTTTTAATATACAGAATGTCCAACTTCATAATCTAGTATTAGTACTAATATGCAAACATCGATTGGGGAAAGTTCTAAGCCAAATATTTTAGGAGAAAATGAGAAGACGAAGTTGGCAACTTTCATATTAGATGTTTGATCAGTTATTTAAATAGTTTTTATGAGTGGGATCAAATTATACACACTACTATGGCTAAATAATATTGATTTCTTTATAGAAACACACACTGTATTAAACTTAATTTATGTACCTACACACTTTACTTAATATCTACTAATTTATTTACAGTCGGTATAATAGTTCTAATTTATCTTACCACTTGAATATTACACTATTTATCATCACTGAGTCACTCTTTCATTCATTGTCTTAAAACTTTCTGTGAACTAACTCTGTACTGTACTGTTAACTAACTTTTTACTAATTGTTAACTCACTCAAAGACCTCAAAAACTCGCGTATATATAGTCTTTATAAACTCTTGAAAATTCTTGAATTTTCCACGTTCCTCAGCACAATCAGCATTATCCATAGTCAAAGTGTTAATTAGACAATCCAGTGACCTGGAAAATTCAATATGGCGTCCCATATGGTTTTTGTATTTTGGTATATTTTGGAGAAAAGTGATTTTATTTTTTATTTGGCTTTAAGGATAGTGTTGTGTCTTGATAATAATAATAATAAACAATAAAACTTATGTGTTGCATATGTGGATTTCAGACCAGCTTTTGGTTGAGCTGTGCTTACAAAAAAACATTCACTTTTGGTAGAGGTAGTGGAATTCTTATTTAGTTTCGTCACAAAGCAGAAAGAGTTTAAATAAATAGGTATACATTTTGCATTGTTTTATTTATAGGGGAAACCAGCAGCTTTGGAGGTCGAAATCATCCAGATTGGATACCACCACAATTTACATACGAAAATAAGTTATGTACCTACATTCAATTTAAATAAGCTAGAGAGAGATAAATATGCTTTATTGTCAAGAAAAATTGCTATAATTTTATGATTTAAAAACTTAAACATAAAATGAAAACATAAAATAACATAATTCTATTGTTAATATAATCTGGGTAATTGAAATAGGCAATTATTAAATGTATTAACATCTTTCAGATCACATTTTCATTCAATTGAATTACATTCCAAAAAATATAAAAACTTCTTTCAAATACACCACAATACCATGAGTGGTAGGGAATAATTGTAAAATTTTCGAAGTCTAACTGGAATCATTTTATCCTACAATCTACTTGATCAAACAATATCATTGGTATACCATCATCAACATCATCACAAAAAAGAGCTTTTCTAGCTCGCCAAAATTCTGCATGGGATGGGGGTATGCTTGCAATAAAATTTTGAACTATCTCTTGACCTAGCTATTCTTATTCCGGTGAAGGTGACCATGGGGATTAACAACTATTTCCTTGAATTTACTGCTTAAATTTGATTTCTACTGCAATAATTATGTGAATATGTAAAAAAAACACAATTTTTCCAAAAAGTTTTATTTCTAACATTATATACACGTAGGTGAAAATTTATACGATACACATCTTAAAAAATACTCTACAGTTATTTTTCCATACTTCCATCAATCACATTTGTGTATATTTTTGCACCACACGTTTTTTTTTGTACATTTCCACCGAACTTTTCCATTTGTCAAGACATTAACCTTTCAAAATTTAAAATTTTAAATCACGATTAATTGTTTCGCTTTAGAACTAATTGTTTAAGCCATTGTAAAATAAAGAATAGAACCACCGGTATCTTTGAAGAAGAAGAAGGAAAAATAACCATTCCATTCACTTTTTCCCTTCTGTATAGTATCATCAATGACTTTCCTTGCCCTTCTAAATTAGGAGACAAACTGATCATGAAATGCGAATGCGAGCAATGCAGGCTACAAAATTAAACGGTCCGGCTAGAAGTAAGTCTGAAACTACCAGTGTCGTATCACTTGAAGAACAACCGATATCTATGACAAACGATATAATAATAAGGTCCTATCTACCTGTAATGGATTCAAATCAAAATATTCACAAATGTTTCATAAGTATTTTGGAAAAAGCCATTAGTTATGGCGCAACTCACCCTCGCTTTAATCCCTTCAGGGATCTTCATTCCAGAGGATTAATTCGGGTAGATTGGCGCAAGAAACATGCAGCCTCTTATTCATCTATGGAAACTTCCTCTACATGTTGTGGGGTTTCTTAGGTACTTTTTTCCATAAATTGCATAGATATTGTAACAGGGCATGATCTATGAAATTTGATATGTGTAAAAATACGTCATTTGTAAGTATGGTTAATGTCAAATTGAAAGAAGAATTGATAATTTTGAAAGCAATTTTGAAATACATAGCTATCAGGGAAAAATTGAATGTGTGTGGTGATGGTAACGATTATAAGATTTGGAGATGATTGAGATTGAGAATCTTTTTGACAGGCAGAAAGATATAGTGAAAATAAAATTCAATTTAGTAAACATTTAAATTATATACAAATGAAAATAGAAATTGTACTACAAGTGACATATTTGGTGATTGTAAGAAGGTGAAGAATTGACATTATAGAAACCAGGGAAGTAATAGTCCAATACTTATTCCAATAATGAATAATAAGTTAACTTTGAATAAATAGAAATTACATTTGGACATAAGTAATAGAAGTCAAAAATAGTTTGAAGAGCGAAGTAATATATAATAATTGATGTAAAATTTTGATTTTCATAAATTAGGAATTTTGGTATTTTATACATACAGTTTGATTAAAAATTTATAACATAAGTCCCCATCTATTCAATTATTAATATAACAACGCGCTTTACTAAATATAACAATTTTACAGGAATCTGTAATAATTCTTCATTAATATAACAAGTGAAAAATACTTATTTCAATCAAAGATAGCAGTTTATGAAAATCAATATAATATAGGTGAATATATTCCTAATATAACATTCGAAATAATAAACTCGAGTATTACCTTGCCTACTAAAACAAAAACTCCATTGACTAAACTAGATCCTATTTTCAGTACGAAGCAAAATTGGAAATATTTGTAGGCATGTAAACTTTTGAAAGCCTCCATCTGCTCTTTGGAGCAAAAACTGTGTGAAAATGCCAAATAACTATTTATATCCATATCTAGGAGTTGATTCATTTCTCAAATGAAGTGAAAATCCAATTAAGGTTTTCAAAGAATTACAAAGTCAAACCACAGCGTATACATTATATTAAACATACTAATTAAATCGACGAAAATATTCTTAAACACTGTTTAAATTGTTTGCCCTAGACGGCCATAGTAGGTCACGTGATCTGGATTGCCTAATAGATATTAAGTACTTTACTATCACGTAGCCACTAAATTGTTGTAAATGTATTGTATCCATAGTTCGTACATGGTCCATACTTTAGTAGCAATTAGTTAACATTATGTTAGTAGAAAAAAATTGGCAAATTTCAATTTTCAACTTTTTTTTTTCGGGCCAAGATGGGAAACTCATGTTCGAATTCCAGGACCCAAACAGTGTAAGGCTCATCCCCAAGGGGATGCCTACCAACCAAACCCACCTCAAAATTCGCCGTTACCCCCGCCTCGGAATCACCACCCTAGCATACTTCAAGACGAGCGGTGGCCCCTCGCACACTCAGCGCGTACACCGACGTCTTCTCCCTACCTCCCATGTCATATCGAGACCTTCTCTCCTTCCCCATCAACATTATCTCCACCATGTTCTCCCAATACACCGCCTCCCCTAGTTTTCTCTGCAACTTCTTCAGCACCTACTTGTTCTTCCAGTATCTAAACACATGCCCCACATCATCCTCCACTTCACACCTCTAGCACACTCCACTCTCTCTTTTCCCAATCTTGTGGAGGTAGCCTACTCTCGACCCATGTCTAGTGAGCACCTGTGTCAAGAAGTATTCCACCTCCCCGAATTTCCGGTCCATCCAATCTCTCATACTCCCAATCGCTCCTTTTAGCGCGCCCTCATACTCCTCCCACCTTCTCTTCATTTCCTCATCAGCACCACTGTCCACTGTCCACTTTCCTGTACACCTGCACCACCCTCAGGAGCATCCCTCTCTGCACTCGCTGGAGTGACCTAACCCTCGCATTCACCCCCGCTCTTTTACCCCACTCCTCCGCTCTACCGTCCTACTAATTACCCTCCTCTTCCACTCTTCCGGCCCTTTCACATTACACATCAATCTCCCCAGTCATGCCGCCATCCCCTTCTGTGCCACCTTTAACATGTGTGTTCTGGAGAATAATTGACTATCCAACCACACCCCTAGGTATTTCACAGACTTCTCCATACGTATTCTCCTTCCCCTCACCATCACCCCCACTTCCCTCGTCTTGCTCCTTCCCTTCACTAGCAGCCCCACCGTCTTATCTTCTGCCATTTCCAGTCCGTACCGCTCTATCTCCTCCACAATCTTCCTACACATTCTCTCCGCCTTTCTTTCTATCTCCGCCTCTCCTTTTGCCGTACATACCAGGACACACATCGTCCGCATACTCCGTAATCTCTCATCCCTCTTCACATACTAACCCACAAACCTCACCAAATACACACTTCTAGAACTTCGGTCCCAGAACCAAGCACTGGAGCACTCCAGCATCCGTCTCATATCTCCCCCCTAGAGTCTACTATCACACGGGGACTAACTCAATTTTTATGAACATAACCTAGCATATGTCGTGTTTATTTGGTTTTTGTGTAGTTTGTATTTGTTATGTTTGTTAATTGGAAAAATATAAGATCTAATACTGATAGACGTTAGAGAAGAAGTAGTTGAGGTGATAAATTTGATAAGTATATTTTATACGACAAAATCCCGAGATTTTTGATAAGGAGTATTATAAAAGAAATCAAATGAAAAAAGAACACTAGGATTTATTATTCAATGAATTAATTCAAGAGCAGATAAAAAAATAATCGCGTTCTTTCTATATCTGCAGCCACCCTGCAGTTAATTAATGGTCAGGAAATGATCTGTGTGACAAGAATCTGTTTTTTTAAATCTAAAATATCCCAGTGAAATTTCTGGTCTTGTTTAAAAGTTGAAGAAAAACCGTGTTGTCATTCAATCTTCCAGATAATTACCCTAATATATAACTCATCCAAATTCCCAGTGGTACTTCTTTAGACGTAATATTCATGGCATGATGTCAGTCAATTAAAAAAAAGTGGTTACATGATAGGATTGCTAGAGGTTCGTGTTACTGCTACGATTTTTTGAAATAGTGTGAAGTGATGGTACAAAAAATATATATAATTAACTTATTTTGACGCAGTATTACCAGATACACTTGTGACGATTACAATATTCACAATTATTTCGTAAACTTTGGATTTATAAAAATTGTACGGACTTGATTTGACGTGAATCATTCTGTATTTGAATCTTCTGTATTTTATGTATATTCATTATTATTTTTGTTAATTTTCAGGAAATCAAACCATAATTTCTGTTTTTATTTCAACGTTTCGGTAGCGTTCCAGCATAATTGAAAATTTAAGAAAAAATTTGTTCCTACTTACTACTAGGTAGTACTTACTGTATAAATTTTACTAGCATTATTAAAATCACCCAAATAATTCTTATTTTTATTCCAAAAACTACGATGAGCTTGATATTTATCGTGGTTATGGAAACTTTTCTCGAATTTCCCAATATAGTGTTATAATTCATCGATATATGTAGAATATTCAGCCATTAAATCAAAAATTATATTTTTATTTTGTAATCCTATAATTACTTTCTCCTTGATTCCATCAAAATAATAGCCTAAACTTCTGCAAAGCCACACGTTATCTTGAAAGTAGGAATACACCGATTCTGGAATTATTTTTCATCTTTCCCCACATATCATCTCTACTCAGTTTAGCATCATTAGTTTCATTGAAACTTGTTTTACAATTCCTAATCCTAATTCTAGAAGTCCTCACAGTAAACCACTTTCTAGCTGTACCAATCATATGATTCTTAGCTGTTTCCAAGTTAAACTCTTACGAACAGCTAGACTCTCAAGAGAAGCCAATACATACGAAGTTTTCCCAGATTTTCTCCATTGAAATCGCCTATATTTTGACTAAAATCGGGAATTATTGAAATTCTTCATTTTCATGTACGTTAGTAGAACTTTCAAGCAATTTTAGGAACATTTCCTCCGAAGCTAGTCTATTGCGCTTCCTAGTTGACATCATCTCCATGGCATAAACTTATCCATCAGAGTCCCCTGTGATCAAGATACTTCATACGTGCTACTTGGACTACCTCCTTCTGCCATGTCGCTTACAACTTCAGAAACCAGAACAAAATCGAAAATGACGCCAACACAGAACTCTTCAAAATTGCCCAGTAACCAGTTAGAACCACTCTTGAATTGTAGTACTACTAATATCTTCATTTTAAGATATTAGTAGTACTTTGTAGATATGTTTGGTTAATGAACAATTTATTGGCCAAGATTTTATTAAATTTAGAAATGACCATACATTACTTAATAACTACAGAACCGAGATGGTTTTTTGTCAATATAGAATTTTGGTTTTGTGGTTAGATGTGGGGATGTCGATGTTATCACATTTTTAACATTTCCTTCATTTGGGTTAATATATTGATGTGATTTCAGTGTTGTCTCCAGTCCAGGATTATGCTCTCAGGGCTTCTGGACGGATAACATATACCTTGTACTGATGAGGCGCAAATACGCCGAAACCTGTCTACAAGTGATGTCCCTTCTAATTACAAACCAGAATGATTATATCTTGCTTATATCTTGCGTTATAGTAGTATTAATTCTATTTTCTTCGATCTATTGGGGGTTTTGTTTTTCATGAATCTCGAAAGCGAATACCTGTAATCATTTTAAGATCCTGAAAAAGAGGAAATTTCCTGAAAAATAAAATTTCATTGGAGCTGATATCGCAAAAGGGTTTCGACCCCAAAAGGATCTTAAGCCCCTATATTTGCTTGTTCATCTGCTATTTCATTTCCTTCTATTCCAGTGTGTCGTGGAGGTGAAGGTGACGATGCTGTTCTCGCCTAGTTCATTGGGTTTTCCTTAGCATTTTTCGGTCAACGGGATTTTGTCCAGTTAAGCCAAGCGAAGTCTTAGACTAAATTCCCGATCGTCAATATTCGACAGAAAACCTTGAAATGTTGATTTTTTACAAGTAAAAGAAAAAATAACTCGAAAACGCGACAAACGCATGGACCCAAGCAAAGCCTTTGTAACTATCCCAGACGAAAAGCGAACACTAACAGAAAATCCAGCAATTGACAAAATAACTTCAACCTAATCAGCAAGACGATAGGAAAAATACTGAGAAATTTGTAATGAAGAAGACCAGAGTGAAAGTGTCATCTGAAACGCAATCATGACCATCCGGTACCATAAAACGTCCTACTAGAAGTGCAAAGAACCAAATATTACAAGATAGATGGTCTATTTGCTTTTTCCACTTAAAGAATGCATACAGCAAGCGCCAAACGTGATGGCGAGCCCGCCCCCATGCGCACAAACTCATTTTCCTTGTTACCTCCCAGTACAGCTCTTGCAAGACATATAAATACTCTGTACAGAGGCGTATCATTAGTTGTCCTCCAATTCTATTGGCGTTTGGTATTGTCTGAATAATTTTTGTGTTGTTTCTGGAAAAATGTCATCGCCTAACAAAAAACCAGTTATCAAGAGTCAGGCACGTGAAATAATTTTTAAAGTGTTCAATTATTTTCAAAGTGCCAAATGTGAGTCGGATACGTTATCAAATTTGTATTCAGATAGTGACTGATTAAAGTTTATTTTTTAATAAGTGTATATAACATTTTAATGAACTGTACTACTACCTATGATACTGAATAAAATATGAAAAGAAATTACAAAGAAATCATGTTCCATTTGCTACCCTAATTAAAACTAATTATAGGTACGACACTGACCGGCAAGGGGCTTATCGTAATCTAATAGTAATTTAGTTGGGAGAGTCTATACCTGCGCGATTGCTCGCCATCACGTTTGGCGCTTGCAGTACCTCTAGTTAAAGGTTTTTTTAATAGAAAGAAACATTTATAATAGCAAAATCACAGATATCCTGAGCTTATTTGGGAAGTCCAATCCTCGCTAATTTGTTCATGAACAATTTAGAAAATACTATATTAAATTCAAAATATTTTTTTGGTACAGATACGTTGATGACGGTGTTGCATGTTTTGTAGGAGCCTCTAGAAAATTAGACATATTCTTTAAAATTATAAATCAGTTACATCCAAATATAAAATTTTCACTTGAAAATAAAGAAAATTCATCAATTAACTTTTTAGATTTAACGATAACTAGAGATGGTAATAAATTGAAATACTCCATTTATAGAAAACCTAAACATACTAATGCTACAATTCCATCCGACTCAAATCATCCAATGACTCACAAATTATCAGCATATCATTCGATGATACATAGAGCATTTACGATTCCACTGTCCGAAGATAACTTTGTGAAATAAATTAAAATTATTAAAGAAATTGCAATATCAAACGGTTGCACTTACAACATGATCGACAAAATGTTAGTTAGGAAAAATACAAAAAAGCAATTGAATCAATTTTTCCTCAACAAATTAAGGAAACCAACTACCAACCTTTAACCTATTTCGGCAACATTTCAAATAAAATTTCAAAAATAATTTCAAATATTGACAAGTCTACAATTGCCTTTCGATCTTATAACAACGAGGTCGAAGTGGGAATAACAAATAGCAGTGGCTATTTTCACGACAGACGGAACTCGTTCGGCCCGTATGAAAACGTTGATTTCTACTCTTGTCGACAGTAAATACATTCAGCCTCGAAACATTTCTCGGTGTTGGGTATGAGAAAGGACTGGCTATTCGCCGCCCATACGATAATTTATTATTAATTAAATAGAGAAAAGTAAAGTGAACGAAATTAACGTTACAAAAATCGTTTGCCTACCATGGCAGCCCTTAAACATATTTTTTTCTTAGTTACCTTTCAGTATTTCTCAATCAAATTTTCAGCATTTAGAGCCTCAGTAATGTTTGATACAATGAGATTTTTCCTCGTGGAATACTGGAGAAGATTTTGGATTTATTGCTAAATATGTCCAAAATCTGCCGTTTTACGGTATTTTATATCTGTAGGGGAATTTGTTATTTATTGATTATTTGATAATTGAAATATTGTTGATGGATACCCGTGAGACAAATCTAGGAAGAAGGCAACGTACTTGTTTTTCTATGTATGCAGGTCATGCAATCTACTTGTCTCTTTAAAAATTACGAAACTGATAATAAAATGATGCAAAAGTTATTTAAAAAAGTTATCTGACGCCCATAACAAATATTTGCAAAGTAAGATAGAAGTCGATAACATATTTTGATATCATTTGTGTGTTCTCGTATTTCATTTAAAAGGCTGAATTTATCAATAGTGAAATGAACGTCATTTTTAAAATCCACATTGACGGATTTCGATGAAAATTTATTTTTAGGTTTACGAGGAATTAGTACAGTTGAATAAACAATTTAAGTGAGTTAAAAATTTAATCTTCATCGATATATCCTGTAAATCGAAAATATCCTGTAAATATGAGAAAAAACAATAATTAGGGGATTGCTGGAAGTGAAATTGATATAAATACACAACGGTATCTATGAAAATTGGCGATACAAAACAAATTACATGTAACAGTTTGACAAAAGCCTTCTAAAAACTACTTGCAGGGCTACTAGAAGAGCATTTCAAAAGGAAGAGCTAAAATGTAGACACCAGCTGTTGAGTGTATCCAATTTTTTATATTTGTAACAGATAAGCTGGGAATGTTTAATAATTTTGCGAGTCTAGTGACTGTATTGCAATTTTTTGTTGCTACCAAATCCAAGTTTCACTTGTACTAATCCCTTACACGCCATGAGGACTGCGACTTCAAAATTTTCGATTCTCATTATAAGTTTACATCTTTTGGTTTCATAGGATTACAGGCTGCATATACTTACAAAATTAACCCTGGTCAAAATGTAATTATTTCCTTCGCCAGGAAACGGAACTTAGAGAATCTTCCTACACTTTTATACATGGAACGTTCCCTTGGTAAATGCTCTTCATGAGGTTATACTATCCTTGTGGACTTGTCGTAGGATTTGTGAGAAATATTGGGACTAGAATAATCCATTGTATATATTTGTGATGATTGATGATTGTAAGATCAATGATTAAATATGGAGCTATTGTTTGGTAGCTAAAATCAGTGATCTGCCCAAAAGAAGCTATCTGGTATACGGAGACAGACTTCCGTCAGTATCCATGGAAATACTTCTAGACCTACCTTCTCTCCATATCATTCTGGTAAGAGAGACTAGATGGACATTGGACAGTAGACTGTTTCAAAAAAATCGATTATTTTTTTTCCTTAAATATACTGAAAATATTGTTCGAAATGGCGAAAATAAAATACTGCAAAAGTTTGAACTCTTAATATTTATATTAAGAGGTGCCGCATTGATAATTTCTATTAAAATTGTCTTATACTTTGGAATTTTATAGCTCACATAGGGAGCAATACTTCGAAATGACATATATCGAAATGAGATATATTCTTGTAGGAAATTTGACGCTCTACAAAAAAGGTCACCTATAACTTTTTGATATTTTCACTCCTTTCAAAGTTATTGAAGGTTAAAAAAGTTAAATAAGTACATTTTGACATTTTTTCAATTTTTCGACGCTACAATCAAGTTTATGGAAAAGTTTTAGAAGATAGTTTATGTAGGGCGTTTAATTGGCTATAATTTATCTGCCTAATTTTTTTTTATATTTTCAATGGGCTGTAAGTTATTCGCATTAAACTACATTAAATAATATAAGTCAATACAGGAAGAAATTTCCTAATTGTAATAAAAATATTTTAGTTCAACAATTACATTTAATAAAAATATAATTAAACAACAATTTTCAGATTGAAAATATAATTATTAAATTAATATAATTAATTATAAACAATAAAACTATGAATTCACTGTTTGGACCCTTACTTTGTGGAATCTACTCGTATTACTTTTTTTTTTAATAAAATTATGATTATTCAAGAACATCTTCAATTTAAAGCGAATAACTTACGACCCATAGAAGATATACATTTTTTTACGCTCTACAAAAAATATACTATAAAATTTTTTCCAAAGTTGAAAAATTGAAAAATGTGAAAATTTATTACCAAGTTGACTTTGACCTTGAATAACTTTGAAAGGAGTGAAAATATGAGAAAATTATGGCAGACCTTTTTTGTAGTGCGTCAAATTTACTACAAGAATATATTTTAGTAATTCCGAGATATTATTCCCTACGTGAGCTATAAAATTCCAAATCAAAATAGAAATTATCAATTATTCAAAACAGCAATATTTACAAAATATTCAAGGAAAAAAGTAATCGATTTTTTTAAACATTCTAATGGACTGGAATGTGGATTTACGAATATTTTCACTACTTTTACATTTATTATTCACAAGGGGGAAACCCTTGTTATACTTTTGTAAATTTTTCCGAAGTAGACCAATATTTTTAGAACACTCCCCTAAGGTGAATATATTTTATCAAAAAACTGACTGTGTCAGTAGATTTTTCGTATCAAACTCTCGGTTATGAGTTTTAAGCATATTTCATGCCGCAAAATTTTTTTTGTCTTGGAATTTTTGAACAAAGTGTAGGTATTGAAATTTTTCGCGATTTAAATTTCTCTTTGCTATATTTTTTAATGCTTGGAAATATCGACTGAAAATTCACTTGTATCAGTAAAATTCCCCCCTGAGTCGATTTCTGGAGACTAGAACGTTCCATCTTTCCAATTAGTCGAGTTATGAGTACCTATTGGTTTCAGAATGGGGATTTACGAATATTTTCACTACTTTCACATTTATTATTCATATTATTCGAGTTATACAATATTTTCAGTATATTTAAGGAAAAGAATTTTTTTTAACAGTCTAATGGACATATATTTTCTGCTCAAAGATTTTTAAATTATAGTAAATTTTGTTCGCATTAAGGTGAGAATGTGAGAGAATACACAACAAAAAATACATTACATAACAGTGTAAATTTATAAGAAATTTTTACTTCCAAAAATAGAGATGAAATTTGTTCTTTTCTAGTTGAACTCATTGCCCTTGTTTACAAAACAGCGCACGCCAGAGAAGTTGGTCGTTCGTGGAAGGTTCTGACAAAATTTTCATTATAATTAGGAGAATTTGCTTAATTTCGAAAATAAACTTAATTATAGGGAACAAATTCCTACAATCTTCTAAATATAGAAATAAGACAATCATCGTTAGGATGATTTAAAGCATATCTTCGGGATCCGACTGAATACTGAATACTGCCTTGTTACTGTTGAATGTTATTTTAAGTGGATTATTAGCGATTGAAATTTCATTAATATTTTTCCTTTATTATGTCGGTACGTCACAGAAATTCCTGCTTTTAGAATGATAAAGATAATTGAGGACAAAAAATATAAATGTGGGAATATGGTATACCTAAATATTTCACCTGTGTCGGGAACCTTCTTTAGATACGTATTGTAATACAGGTAAAAAGTTCAATAAATCATCAAATTCAAGCACTTGTACGGCGAAGAAGGATGTGGGTAAGATGATATAATAGGAATTAATGGTTCTTTACACACAATTTTTACATGAGAAATTCTTGAGATATATTTTGACTATTCGCAATACAAATAAAGATTTTATATGGAATGATCTAGTTATTTCGTGAATGGATTGGACGAAATTTGTCAAATTTGATTTGTGGTGTAGTGTAGACTCGTCCAAATGTTAATTTTTGTGATACGCACGTGGTTCCTGTTTGAGTGAGCAGAGGGTTGTTTGTTCTCAGTCGTTACCATAGAAACAGGGCCATATTCCCTTCATTGCTTTTGTCATGTAGGTGTGAATTCCAGGTTCGTTTTGCATCCAGAATATCGATAGTGTAATTTTATTTAAATTTATTTGTAGTTTGAAGTTTACCTAGTACTTATAGTGTATTAACAATTTATACATTTAGCATGACTGATGAAAATAATCGGAATAAAATGAAAAAGTTCTTCGTAGCAATCGTAGCCAATCAAACGCTATAAATATTGCGAAGTTTATGGAAAAAGAACCTGAAATCGTTGTACAAATACCTTTAACGAAGTTCATAATTATTATATTTTCCTTTTATACCAATTAACTGGATATCCACAATAGACGTGATGACTGATTTTGAAAAACTGCTCGACTATTTTTGCACGCATATACTTTATTCAAAATAAGTCTAATTTCTGTAAAATGAAAGTTTTAAGGAAGAAATTTTCGTTAAAATAATACAATTTCTCATTTCGTTCCGAAGCACTTGAATACTATAGTAACGGCGTCGTTTATGACATCATGCTTTCGTAAACACTCCACATCTTGCAAATTAAAAGTTTAATTGAATACATATTTTGAATTATTTTGTGGGATAGTCATGAATTCAAATGTTTATTGATGGTGTGCAGATCCACACTATAAGAATACGTCAATAAGCACTCCGAACAAGATATTTGTTGAAAAAAATAGTTAAAAATATGACGCTACACCTTACATGGTGTAACTGTATTTTATGAATTAAGTTATAGATTATTTCTCAACTAATACTCACATGGAAGTTTTAACATTTTGAAATTTAGCTGAACAAAAGGCATTGTTAGACGAAAAAATACTCCCAGCATCAAAAAGTGGATTTTTGGCAGATTTGAACTATTTGTCTACATAAAACCTTCTTCCATAGGTGAGATTACTTTGTCGAACTGTTAGTAATACAAAACTGATATTCTTAATACACTGCTCAACAATTGAAGTGGATAATTATAACTTTTGCAAGTATTTTATTTAAAAACGTTGTCAAAGCGATCACACTATATCCATCTATAGTCAATATTTTTTATCATCTTTTTTTCTATGCCTTGGCTCTTATCTTTTTAACTAAAAAATATGGGTACCTATTACAAGCAGTGCAACTGGAGCAATTAGTGCGTTGGATACTTGGAGGTGTATCCTAGCAAGAAGTCACTACGCGTTTAAATGTGCCTCAAAGCGTCATCAGTCGAGTATGGAATCGACATGTTGCAACTGGGAATGTAGAGTATACACATAGAGGAGGACGAGAACAAGCCACAACACAAGCTCAAGACCGTTTAATAGTCCTGACTGCTAGGAGAAACCCAGCATTTGCGGCTTCAAGAATCAACAGTTTCTTTAGACAAGCTACTGGACTAGTTATTTCTGGCCAGACTAGCAGAAGAAGGCTGCATATACGTAATTTTAGGCCAAGAAGATGCCCTTCATACCCACGGTTAACGGCGGCGTAGCGTGCATGCGAACATCGGTGGGCAATAGAGCACAGCAATTGGAATCTTAAAAATTGGAGGCATTGTCTTTTCTCCGACGAACCACGGTTTCTGTTGTATACGTCTGATGGTCGAATTTTAGCCTGGAAAGAAAGAGAACAGCGGTATAATGCCAACCACTCCTTTCGGTGAAGGATCAGTTTGTGAGTGGGGCGGCATACGTTATGATGGCCGCACTGAGCTGCTGGTATTGATTCAGCAAATAATGACTTCTGTAAGATATCGCGACATGGTTATTGAGTCTATAGTCGTACCATTTGCTGGCGCCATAGGCGCAAGATTTGTTTTTGTTGATGAGAATGCTCGTCCTCGCCGAGCAAGACTTGTGAATGAGCGGGTAGAGCATCATGGGTTTACTAGCATGGAGTGGCCACCCTTCCCACCAGATATGAATTGCATCGAGCATGTTTGGGCTGAAATGTGAAATGTGCAGGCAATTAAATCGACTTGAACAGCCAATTAGCTAACGCATTGCAAGTAATCTGGGCAGGCATTCCACAGCAGTTCATCAATAATTTCATAGATAGTCTCCCAAATCGAGTAACAGCATTAAGGCGAGCCCGAGCTACACGGTATTAATTTTCACATTCAGCCATTGTAAATAGCATAATGAAGGAACTTTGTATGATTTTGTTTCACTTAATTTGGCATTTTTTCTTAAACACCTATTTTTCTTTATTGAAATTTTGTTGTTTGGGTTGTTTTTGTTATTCTTTGAATAAACTTCCATTCCACGTAAATACGGTTTTTTCTTTCGAATATTTACAGAGAAAATTCAGAAATTTTTATATTTTCCACTTCAATTGTTGAGCAGTGTAGTTTATAACGAGGAAATATCACATGAACGATGCAAAATCAGCGAATGCAATGGAAGTTCGAATGATATAAAAAATATCAAATGGTGTTTACCAAAGCGTGACGTCACGCGAGTCTGAGCTGAGATGGCGGATTGTTATTTTGTATCTATGTTTTTACTATAATATATAAATAATCGCACATGTAGAGTGAAACTAAGTGATTTCTTAAGAATATCTGTATCCTCTATAAGTATTCCAAATCATTATATCAGTGATTCTTAATGCTGTCATCATGCCTGTTATTGAGAATTGACAGTTGGAAGTGCTAAGGGAAGTTGAAGACAATTTTTATTGAAATAGTCGTGTAACAGCATCCTTACCTATCTAGTTCACCAGCTCTCCGGAGAAGATTTTGATCAACGACAAACACTGTTGGTTAACCGTTTTTTCGTTGACTCAATAAATAATTCGTTGTTATTACAAAAAAAAACTTTTTTTATTTTTATTAACTAACGTAGTAGTTCGTTAATAAGACGTATAACTATTCGTTAATTTTTGAATGTATTATTTACCTTGATTAATGAATACGTTCATTGTTAAGACGTATTTTTTTTGTCAAATAACGAATACTGTCGTTAGGATAACATACTGCGTACGTTGATTTTTAAATTTCAACCTAACGAACGATATACATTCATACAACGAACCGTACGATGATAAGTATGAATTTTTTTTTTTTCGGGCCGAGATGGGAAACTCATGTTCGAATGTGTCCAGGACCCAAACAGTGTTGGACTCATCCCCAAGGAGATGTCTACCAACCAAACCCACCTCAAACTCGCCGTTACCCCCGCCTCGGAATCACTACCCTAGTATACTTCGAGACAGGCGGCGGTCCCTCGCACACTCTCCGCTCACACCGTCATCTTCTCCCTCCTATCACTCCTGCCTCTCATGCCATATCGAGTCCTTCTCTCCCCCTTACCATGCTCTCTACTACTCCACTCACCTCCATCCATTCCTCCTCCCCCCTCAACATTATCTCCACCATGTTTTCCCAGTACACCACCTCCCCTAGTTTCCTCTCCAACTTCTTCAGCACTTCCTCGTTCCTCCAGCATCTAAACACATACCCCACATCATCCTCCACTTCACACCTCTCGCACACACCAGTCTCTCGTTTCCCAATCTTGTGGAGGTACCCTACTCTCGACTCATGTCCAGTGAGCACTTGTGTCGAGAAGTAGTTCACCTCCCCGAATCTCCGGTCCATCCAATCTCTCCTATTCCCAATCGCTCCTTTTAGCGCGCCCTCATACTCCTCCCACCTTCTCTCCATTTCCTCCTCCATCCATTCCCTTACCTCTTTTTTGGTCGCACCCCTCCAGCGTTGGCTCCTAGCTCTAGCCAACACGTCCAATGGGTAGGTCCTTGCCAGCACCGCTGCTGCCAGTCCACCCACTGTCCTGTACCCCTGCACCACCCTCAACAGTATCCCTCTCTGCACCCGCAGAAGTGGCCTAACCCTCGCATTCACCCCCGCTCTTTCACCCCACACCTCCGCACCGTACAGCATACTCTGCTCTACCGTCCTACCAATTACCCTCCTCTTCCACTCTCCCGGCCCTTTCACATTACACATCAATCTCCCCAGCCATGCTGCCCTCACTTTACCCTTCTCTGCCGCCTTTACCATATGGGTTTTGAAGGATAATTGGCTATCCAACCACACCCCTAGGTATTTCACAGACTCCTCCATGCGAATTATCCTTCCCTTAACCATCACCCCCACTTCCCTTGCCCTGCTCCGTCCCTTCACTAGCAACCCCACCGTCTTCTCTTCCGCCACTTCCAGTCCGCACCGCTCTATCTTCTCCACAATCTTCCTGCACTTTCTCTCCGCCTTTCTTTCTATCTCCGCCTCTCCCTTTGCCGTACATACCAGACACACATCGTCCGCATACACCGTAATCTCACATCCCTCTTCACATACTATCCCACAAACCTCATCAAACACACACTTCCATAGCGTCGGTCCAAGAACCGAGCCCTGGGGCACTCCAGCCTCCATCTCATATCTCCTCCTTCTGGAGTCTACAATCACACGCCCCGTCAGGTAGTCCTCCACCAGGCTAACCAACCCCTGCTCCACTCCAAGCCTCAGCAACGCGCTCAACACTGCCCGTTTGCTGACACTGTTGAACGCGTTCCCGACGTCGAAGAACACGAGTAGGGCCAATTTCTTCTTCCTCCAGCTGCCCTCCCTAGCTCTTTCCACCAAACCCATCACCTTGCTCAGTGCCGAGATGCAAGATTTCCCCTTCGTGAACCCATGCTGGTTTACCCTAAAACCCCCATTCCTACCAACTTCCTCCTCAATCCTATCCCTTATTATCCCCTCCATCAATTTACCCATACCACACAGCAGGCTGATAGGCCTATAGTCCCCCGCTCGCTTCCCCTCTCTACCCGCCTTCTTCATCAGTATCACCCTGGCTACCTTCCATCCTTCCGGGAACTCTTCCTCCCTCAGCACCCTGTTGAATAGTTCCCAGAAGTACTCCCTATTGTCATCCAACAGCCTCTTCACCATATCACCCCTCAGGCCATCTATCCCTGGGGCTTTTCTCACTTTAATATTTCTCCCCCAATCTTCTACCTCCCACTTCTCTACCGGCCTTATCCCCCTCATTCTCACTACCCCCCTTGTATCTTGGATTTCCTGAATTCTGCCACCCACTCCTCCTTCTCCCCCTTTGAACAATTTCTCTATAATCTCCTTCTCCCAATCCTCCTCTAGAACCTCGTTCCTATTTCCACCCATCCTCTTCACCGCTATCTCATACGCCTTTCCCCATGGATTGTTCTCCAATTCCCCCAGTAACTCTTCCCACTTCCCTCTTTTTTCCCTCTCCACTCTACGCTCCAGTTCCTTCTTCTTCTCTTTATATCTCCCTCTTCCCTCTATCCTTCCTCTTCCTCTCAGCATCCGTCTTCGTTCTTTCTTACACTCCCTCCACAGCTCCTCTATTTCCTCATTCCACCAGTAATTGGCCCTCCGCTCACGCCTATTGCCCCTCTTTCCCTCTCTTTTGCAGCTCTGTATCACATTGTACAATTCATCTGCATCATGTCCAAGTCCCCTTCCTATCTCTTCTCTTACTTTCTTCCTCATACTCTCTGCCTCGGCTTTCGTCCACTTCCATTCCCACTCTTCCACTAAATCCTTTCTCTCTTTCCTTATATCCGTCTCCACATACCTATGTAAGCTCAAGCTTTCCTCATCCTCCAGCACCCCCCAACTAAACACTCTTTCCCACAGCCATTCATCACATGCTGTTATATCAATGAATGATGAACCCCCGCCACCTCAAATAGTTGGGGGATAGGAGGGGGAGACTTGCGTTTTTCTATATCATTAGTTCTTTTATATTTCGTGTGTGTCCTTGTAATAACCTATTAGTGAGTTTTGTGAAATAGAGTAATTGGTGAGTATAATAAATTTCTTTTTCAAATTCTGATTCAGTGTAAGTAATGTCGATTTGTTGATTACAGGTTATATCTATTTAGAAGGAGTATTTTCTGTTTACGTTTAATAGATAGATACAGGTACATAAAAATGCTATGCTTTATTTGTAAAAAAACATTTAATTCGTTAAAAATTCCTTTTTTGCATTTTAGGAGAACTCATGACTTACACACTAAGTCATTATGATACGACAGAAAAATCATATCTGCTATTTTAGAAATATTATAGGACCAAAAAACGAGGGAAGCTTTATAATAAATATTGTAATTTGAAACAAAATTTTAAGGATGTTACTCAGAAGATTACAAATCCCCAAAAAGCTGTCGCCCAAAACATTTATTCAAGATTGAATAATTAGGTATATAGGTAAAAATATATTTTATAATTCAAGATGTGACTTATTTTCATTTTTTTGAAATATTCTTGTTCTCTCTATTAACATTTCGGATGCAGAAAGTTGTCTGCGGAGTTTAAAATTTGACAATTTAACTCCAGAACAATTCGATAGTTGCTGGAAAGCCTGAAGTAAATATAGGTTACTAGAGATCAAGGATAGTGCTCTTGGCAGACCTATTTAAAAAGTGACCTATGTATACCACTCCAACAGGATTTCCATTAGTAAATTTTTAACACTTCAAATAGATAGATCTGAGTTACTATTCCAAATTGAAATTTTTTAGATTGATATGGATTTCAATACTGCCTTTGAGAGGGGGAATGATGGCTTACTAGACAATTGGGAGCCATGTATTCCTAAAATTGTATCCTTCCTAAAATCAAACAGGAATATTAAAGATAAATCAATAAAGGGCCTCCTGACCAATTTGAATGACTCTTATTCAGAAAGTGAGTAAAAATAACCTACTTATTCTATTGTAGCATTTAATATTTTGATGTGTATATCTGGATGTCTATTCATTTTGATATTTATATTGCAATTAATTTTTAGATAGTCGAGATGCAACAATAATGTTTTGTCTCCACGGGTACTTTGTACCCACTGACAAAATGTACAAAAAGGACAAAGATGGCGAAAAAAGTTTAGTTAAATTTACATTAAAAGATTCCCAGGAGTGATTTTTATTTTTAAGTAAAAATACTCAGGAAGTGGAGGTCTACTTATCTTTTTTGCAACAAAAAGAAGAAAGCATCCAACCCTTTATAATATGCATAGGGGAAAGCCTTGCAGAGTTAAAAGAAGTTCATTTATATTTTGACAATATAAAATACAAATTTTTAAACTTTTTGAGAGCAGTGGATACTTGTTTAAAAACTTTCTGTGTTTTCAATTTAAAATTTCCACCTCAATGCAATATGTTTTGAAATTTCATCGAATCATACTTTTTTAAAAGAACTGATGGAGAAAAGTCCTATTCTAATGTTCACATTTTAACAGAATTTTTAGTTTATGTTGATTTGTTCACATATTTGTAGTTACCCATGTATTTTTTGTTTTTTGGAATAAATCTTTCATTTTTACTCTTGTATTATTCCTAACACATATACCTACCCCTGTTGAATAACGTAACAAAAAATGGACAACCTGTATATTTGTATTGTTTAATGAAAAATATATTCATATCAACGAATGCAGATCGTTGGTTTGACAATTTAAGTTCATATTATTAATAAATTTTGTCGTTGAATTAACGAACAGAGGTTCATGTTATTAACCAATATAGATCGTTAGTTAACGAAATATTCGTAATATTAATAAATCCTATTCGTTAACTAACAAACGCAGTTTAGTAATATTAACGAACAGCAGATTCGTTAATCAGTAAACGAAATGCGTTGTTACAACGAAACGATCGTTGATTAGCAAGTGCTTCGTTATTCGACGAACAGTCTTTCGTTGTAATAACAACTTTCGACGTTGGACCAAATTTAACGTATTTTTTTGTTATTTACACG
Source organism: Lochmaea crataegi (assembly GCA_947563755.1). Classification (NCBI taxonomy): domain Eukaryota; kingdom Metazoa; phylum Arthropoda; class Insecta; order Coleoptera; family Chrysomelidae; genus Lochmaea; species Lochmaea crataegi. Next base: position 17,649,496 of record OX387428.1, read on the forward strand.
AACTATTTCATTGTATTCACGTACCTTTTTGGCTCAGTGTATGTCGCCAAACTTAGCTTGTTATTTAAACCTCAGATGCAAAAAGAGAGCCAGCCACTGGCTATGCATAGAAAAGCAAGTATCGTTTTAAAAAAAATGGTCTGAAATAACATAAATATTCTTAAGCTCAGAACATATTATTACAATATTTTGTAATTTTAATTTTAGAAAGAGTTATGGTGACAATTGTAACAATATTTTGAATTAAGAAAAATTAAATCAGGGTTGCTATTAGTTCAGTTATTGATAAAGTTTAATGTTTTTACTTTAAATGAAATTATTAATTTTTGTTTCGGTCTAGCTCAGATACACAATAGTAAAAAGAATATGAGAATTATATTTCTATCAGGGTTAACAGGTGGTAATATTATAATCTTCAAATTCGAGCAATTTTTCTTAAAAATCCTTTATACTATTTATGGTAATAGAATCTCCAGCATAAATAAAATACCAACAAAACTTCAAATGACAATACAATAAACGTAATATATAAACAGCACTAAATACTACTATATCTTAATTTAAATAATACATACTTTATACTCGTGAAACAAATATGAAATAATTAATAAAAATATTTTAAAACATAGAATCAGTATTTTTTTTATTTATGGTGCTTTTCAATAACACACTAATATTGGTTCTATGGTTTATGTCATATGTCAATTAAATTCTGTGGTTAGACACACAACAAATACCTTTTTTTTAAAAATTAAATACAATCACCGACGAAATATACCCACGGAGCACTATTCAAAAGGGCTATTCCAAGGGCTTAGTGAGAAAAACTTCACCAGCAACAGCACACGAAGTACAGGAAAATTGTGAAAAGACCTTCAAGCCTCACAACAAGAAGACGACCCTTATATCTACTTTGGCATCAAGTAGATAACCCAATGTTATTTTTTCTTAACTGGAACAACGAACTGCAGACGACGGCACTTCTTTTGAAATGGATACAAATTACCAAAAATATAATAATGAGAGGTATATTTACCAAACACAAGTTTGTTCAAACTCGTAGACTTTTTTTATCACGAACTCTGCTACATTTCCTTGATAATACCAAGGAAAACTCGCTGTGGAATCTTTTCTTTTTCAAGATTCACCAATCTCACCAGTTTTTGCTTTTCGCAAAATTCAACAACCCTCTTTTTTTTATTTTCTCCATGGTAACAACACTAAAAAGTTCTAGATTGGATTACAACAATTTCCATTGGTAAGTTTTTTACTCTTAATGTTTAACTTCTGCCCTTTCACAGATTTCAATAGAACCCTCAAATTTCATGTTTTATTATAAAATTAATTTAAAAAAATTGTTACTTGTGACAGAATGCTACAGGATGTTATAAACTTGTGAATAAATTTAACTGTTGTACTAAATACAATCATACTTTTACAATCCAATTCCATCAAATGTAGTCTATTATGAATTTGTATAGTTAGAGTTGTCTTAACAATCAATTCCATACAGTTACTTATTTAAAATTTAGGTTGTAGATACATTCTGTTACAATATACAGTATAATCGGAAGTAAAAAAAAGATCCCTTAGATATCCCACCAAACCAAGTTACACTTTTCAGACACAATCAGCTCTTGAGATTTTCCTAACCGACGGTTAATCTGCCTTGTATACAATGGATATTCTGATAGATATTTTTTCTTCACCGTTTTCCCCAATATACTCTATTTGTATCTATTCACCTTTCAGAAATTGAGCTGATTGTGTCAAACCCTTTGGATAAACTTTTTTGAAGTCCAATAAATGCCACTTTTATCCATTGAAATCTGGAAAAGGATGTTTTTAATTAGAAAAACTATCCAAAACAAATAGGAAATGTATAGTGATTGAGGTATTGTTCGGTTTATGACAATTCCAAAACAATATAAGTAAGTACCTAAACATGATCAGGGTCATACAAGTGTAGCTCCTAGGTGGTACCATTTCCATTTCATTGGTATTGGATCTTGGACTTCGAAGAAAACCACCAAGAAAACAATCAAAATCAGATAGTAATTGAGGTATTGTTAGGTTTATTAAAGTTCCAGTATAAATCTGGTAGCTACCTATGATCAGGGACGTACCAGGTCTATCCATCACTCAAAATTTGAAAAATAGACAACTTAGAAAAAAAGTAAATAATAAGTGTTTTATATAACAATTTAATACTTATTTGCTGTTTTGTTTAATGTGATCAAAAAATTATCGAAGTCGGTGCCAAGTAAATGTCTGCGTCGCATGATTCGTCGTAGCTCGGCAAATTTGAATGTAAACTCTGAGCGAAGTTTCAAGTTTGCTATTATACTCGTAGTAGTGTTTATGATTTACTTAAAAAATAATTTTTTTATCAAATAAAACAAAACAACAGATAAGTATACTGATAGTCCAGGCAACGAAGGAAAAATAGCGGAAATAATTCATGTAGAAGCCAATTTTGGCACACGAATAACTCGAAAAATTCTGCCTCTAGCGAAAAAATGTTTATACATTAAATTAATCTACATAAAACTCTCTATAAAAAAAGTTCCATACACTTTTTTGCTTGGATCAATGCTTAAGGATATATGGAGGGGGGAAATGGAAAATTTAAAAAAGTTTTTATTTTTAAAAATGTAATGTTTATTGTTAAAAATAAAATGTTTGTAGTTAAAAATAATATGTTTATTGTTTTTTAATATGAGTAGATTCCACAAAGTAAGGGTCCAAACAGTAAATTCAATATGTTTATTGTTGAAAATGAAGTAATTAGTGATTAATGATGTATCTTGAACATTAAATTGGCGCTTTGTATACAGCAAAAAAAGCTTCTCGCCAGCCTGTTCAATATCCTCAGGTGATGCTGAGGGATCCTTGAATACTGCTGAAATCTCTTGAGTAAGGCCAGGATTTACTGTGAAGAGCTTAACGATTCCCATTTTACTCTGGAGAATCGTTTTGGCGATTGGAAGTTGTTGAAGTTGCCGCACTGAAAACAATTCGGTCTCCACATTCCCACGGCCTGGCTTCATGAAGTACATATTGATTGATTGTGGTGCCAATCCAATGAGGAGAACTATCAAGTCCACATTCTCCCAAACTATTACTACAGGCGGATGTACCGCAGCTTTATCCAACCCGCTCCTCACAATAGTGACGTCAGCATTCTCTGTAGCAACAGTTGTTTCAATCTCGGCTGCTGTTTTTGTGATCCCTCTTCACTTCTGCTCCGCTCGTTTTGTGCTGTCGACATCACTATAACCATCAAAAACCACCATACAATTTTCACCGAAATGTTTCTGTACATAGGCAATGTACTGATGACAAGATGATGAAATGTCGGAGGACAGTTTCCACTTCATGCGGTGAAGAAGGAAACCGCCATCTACGACAACGGTGCTCTTGGTGAGATCGAGAGTTGCGTTGTCCTCTGCTCACAAATATCACAACATCGATGACGTTGAAAGTTTAGATTTCGACGAAATTTAATGTTCATTAAACACGAATTACTTCATTTTCAACAATAAGCTACAAACATTTTATTTTTAACAATAAACAAAATGAGAACTTCTTTTTAAATTTTGCATTTTCACCCTCCACATCTCCTCAAGCATTGATCCTAGCAAAGCAATGAATAGAACCTTTTTTATAGAGATAGATTAATTTAGTATATTATGAACATTTTTTCGCTAGAGACAGTATTTTTCGAGTTATTAACAAAGAACTGAAAAAGGGACCTTTAGAGACCCCCACCACCATAAGCTTCACCTCCACCCTTCAGTACTTTTAGTATGTTGTTAAGGACACCTTCCCCTACAAGTGTGCCAAAATTGGCTTCTACATGAATTATTTCCGCTATTTGGTCTTCGTTGCCTGGACTATGAACGCAGTTTACAGTTTTCATAGACTGAAGGAACTCTGAGTGAGTGGGTGAGTTCACCTTCACTCTGAAAAAGATAACTTGGTTATAGAAACGCGCGTAAGATAGTGTAAAGTGCTAGTGTTGGAGTTCAGTGTAGGTTCCAAAATTCTCAACTTTTCTGCTTTTTTGTTATCTGCTCTTTTTTTAGAGTTATGTATATTTTTTACTTTTAAATATTACCATCTTTTCTATTGTATTTATGAATAAAGAGGAATTACTTATATTTTACGCAGCTTCATGAAATCAACAAACCGGAGGCCACTGGAATAATTAAAAAATCTTTTATTTTTTAAAGACAATTCTTAATTTCTCTCACACTCTACTGTCTGCATGTTATTCCGTTTCTACTTGCTTCCTTGTCAGAAGCAATAAAGGCCATACATTTGCATCAACTAATTACAATTTCCCATAAACTTATGGGGTCGCCTTGAATAGGGTAAGCCATTCTGCCCTCTTTAAATGCCATTAAAATAGTTGTCTGTTAATTTAGACCATTAATTTAATTACTCACTCAGACTCTAATAATAGAACGTTGAAATAATAATTGTCACATGAAATTGATTTTTTTCTTCCAAAAAGATAAACCTCAAGGATCGAGGCTATTCTTCTTCGAAGAAGAAAAATAAAAAATTTAAAATTTAAAAGGTGTTACGTTAGTCGAGAGACGACCTTTGATAAAATTGCTAAAAAGTGATGTTGAAATTTTAAGTGAATGTAATACAAGCAATAAGCGATCTGATTGGGTTATTGTTAATACTTTATTATGTCCTGGATCTTATTTGTGGTTTTTGATTATCCACATTTTTTTTTTGTTCAAACCGCACTGACTTTATTATTATTTATTAAAAATGTATACCAAGCAGACAGTGTCAGACATAAGAATTCTGCCTTCCATCTGTGTTTATAAAATCACAACATATACAGTGTGTCCCATTTTGGGTTAGACTGCAGGGTTTATCGGCTACTAATGAAGATAGAGCCTTTTGGTTTTCGCGAATCGCTGCTACCTTTTTGTGAAACATTTAATGTTGTATAAAGATTTTTAAAGTGAATCGTTTATTACAGCGCCTCAAAATTTTTCGTCCATCTATCGCATGTCGCGTTACAGCCGGCCGCGGAGTAGGGGTAAAGTGAAAGGAGCAATGCCAATATGGCGGCGCCCATGGTTCGCATCAGCTGGATGTGTACTATTTATATTCTCACTCATTCGTGCAAGTGCTCCGCGGTATTTGAGTATTTTATTACCACGTTTTTATTAACTCGCTGTAGGGTCAATTCTTTAAGAGTTTAGAAATTAAAGGCAGGCCGTTATATTTGACGAAGTTTCCGCTAGTAAAAATGTTTTAATCTATACATAGTCGAAATTAGGATTTAAATTTTTAACAAGTATGGTGTCCAATTAAGAGTTTTCCGTTAATATTTTAAAGGTTATTATGCATACAGAATAGTAAAAATGAAGTTAGCAGTTTGGCTAATTTTTAACCATGCGCTAGAATTTTACATTTGCTCACAGAATTGCTCCTTATGTCTGTCCGGGGGGAGCTTTGCTTGGGCCGTTCGCTGTAAAGCTTTTGACCACCAAGCAATAGCTCCATTGGTCTAACAATCATCACATATATCCAATGGATTTGTTTGGGTCCCAAGTCCCAAGTCCCAAGATTTTCCACATGTCCTCAAGGGTAGTCTGGCCTTATTGATAAATTTTTCCAAGTGAGCGTTCCATGTAAGTTTTGTATCTAGGATAATCCCCAAATATTTTACTTCCGCTGCAAATGGAATAACCTCACCATTGTAGGAAAGTGGTGGAAGATTCTCCAATTTCCTTTTCCTAGTGAATTGGACTGTTACAGTTTTACCAGGGTTAACAGACATCTGTTCCCTCTGGCACCCACTGTGAACATCTTCCAACGTCTTTTGGAGGATATTTTATGCTACCCTTCCTGACTTGGCCCTTGCCAGGATGACAAGGTCGTCTGCATACGCTTGCAGTTCTACCCCTCTTCTTTCGAGAGCGCTAATCAAGTTATCCATCAAGAGTGACCATAGTAGGGGAGATAGTACTCCGCCTTGTGGGCAGTCCCTGGAAACCTTAAAGCTAATGGTCTCATCCTGAAGAGAAGTAGTGGCTGTTTTATTAGTGAGCATGGCATATATCCAGCCGGTAATGGTTGGTTTAATGCCCTTTTCAGCTAAAGCGGAACCAATGGAGATCGGTAGTGCATTGTTGAATGCTCCTTCGATGTCAAGAAATATAACCACCGCATTCTACTTGTTGTTAAGGGATTGTGTGATTTTCTCAACAAGGTTGTGTAACGCTAAATCTGTTAATTTGCCAGTTTGATTAGCGTATTGGTAGATGCTCAGTGGGGAAGTTATGATGTAGCAATCCAGTACTCTTTCAAGTCGAGTACGAGTACTGTCAATACCAAACTATTTATAGACAACTAAACTTTGTTGCATGTAAAGAGGCCAAGTTTGTGCGTTGTCTGTATTATAATCGAATATTTGCATTTTTAAAAACTACTTTTTCTCCGGACTGAATCTCGTCCTTGGACTAATAATTTCAAAATAACATATTAGCAAAGTATACAGTTTGTATTTTTACTTTGATTTCCAATGATTAATTCATTAAATTCCTCAAAGTTGTCGAGTTTATACTTAATTAACGGAATTTGTATGGATTCATAAAAATAGTTAATTCCTTCAGAAGTTGTTAATATATTTAACGGACAAAACATATAGATTTACACGCCACCTGTAAGTTTCTTTCGTTAAAATAAAAGTTCGTTGTATACGGGAGGTGGCCATGAACGAATCATATGTTTTTAGCAAAAACAGGTCTCGGTGACGGGCATTCCACATGTGCCGACATCTTGAATTTCCTTCCATCCTCCATTCCATTCTATTCTATTCCGAGCATGTTTCTCTTGTCGACGAAGCTAAAGTTAAAAATAGGCCAATTAATAAAACCATACTAAGACAGTTATCAAAAACCGGTCATTTATATTAAAACAGAATCACATTTCTTATTAAGAAAAACACTCAAATATACATATTCACACAAATATTACATTCAAGTACACAATTACACACAAAAGCGTGCAATTACAGTCGATTTCACTTAAAAGCAACCAAGAACACAATCAATAACTCAACAAATCACTCAAACATACAAAAGCATCCAAAATCATACAATTGGATAATATTTCATTCAGTAACACAAAATCATACACTTAATAACGCTCAATTGCACATAACAACACACCGAAATATTCAATAATAGTGTAACGTTTATTCTAATTTATATTTACAATTAATTTATATTTACAGATTTATATGTAATTCAGTCCTTATTTAATAATTTATCTAATACACTAAACACACTAATTATAATTTATATGAGAGTCACTTAATAAACACTTTGTCGAGGCGCGATTACTTTCCTTCGGTATCAACACTGACTGATTGACTAATTGCCTGCAGCGATGCTCGTGGCCTGTTTTTACTCGCGCGCCGTAATTCTAGAAATCTCTCGACGTTCTGGCGGGTGCACTGGATATTCTCGATGTTTCGTATTTTGGATGCTTTTCGAAAATTGGGCGGAGGAGCCATAGTCCTCTCATACGGGGATTTCACTGGGGGCACTAAGTGAGCATATTAATGCAGTAGCTCGCGTAACAATAGAAACACTGAACAGCATTCAAGAATTCCCAATTCCACATGCTAGAAAACAGTGTAAAGTAGAACCTTTATTATTTTTATTGGACCCCAACCGCTACTCGGAACATGTTGACTGAAACTTAAAAACTTAACTGTATTGTAAATAGTAGATTTTTTTATAAATATTAATGTGTGTTCCAGTTTTTCTATTTTCATATTAGGCTTACTTCCATATAAGTTTTTATCTACTTAATATAGGAAGAATAATTATCTGAATTACTTGTCCATTTCTATAATTATAATTATTATCATATTTATTATTCTAACAAACTGCCTGTAGTAAAAGACTCGTGGCGCCTCCTATAGCAAAATTAATTTACGAGTAGCGTCACTTATACCTATAGCTTGTCGACCCTGAAGAAGGATCTATCTTTGCTAACTTCAAAATTAGTCGGAAAGAAGAAGTTTTTGGTGGCATATTTAAATTTACCTCAATGCAAGCTTTATTTATGGCATTTGTGGTTAATTTTTTGATATTTCATATGATCTATATTATATTAATAACAATTAGTTGAATTAAATGAAATGTCAAAAAATGGACAATAATGCCTGAAGTGGAAAAAATTAAACAATAACTATCCAGTTTATAAGATTATATAAAATTTTCATTTAGTATGGTAAATCACACTGAATTAACTCAACGGCTTGACAGTTTTCATTTAAACATTTTTAGTAACTCTACAGGCTCTTCAGATGGCGGCACTTTCTCACGTTTCCAGCACTCTCCCATGTCTGTAGTAACGCTACTGTTTCGTTACTTTTATTCATTATCATTACAAGTTTTCGCTACAATCTTCTAGTGTCCTTTATGTGTCCTGTCTTAGCAAATTTACATTTTGTCTTACTTTAGGAACCCTTCCGATAATTATCTTGTTTTTGTTAATTTTCAAGTACATTTCTTAGTTCTATATATAATACCGTTTGTAAACAGTTTAAACACAAGATTTCAATTACACACAAATCCACTATACAGGCCTACAACGTCTTCGATTTCGAGTCTGCTGCTTATGTATGCAATTTGAGGAATGGCGTGTGAACGGAAATATATTTTTGCAGTCCTTGTTGCCAATGTTTGAACTTTAAAATTTAAAAAACAATAATTTGTCGTATTGTTAAATAACAAATTAATTATTTAAAAATGAATCTGTATTTCAATCTCTACACAAAAATCGTTATAATGGAATTAGATAAATTGAATTCGTAGAATTGTGAGTATATGAAAAACCAGAATTAGCTCTGGCTCAGAATAACCATGAGCGAATTAAAACCATAAGTTATCACTATATTATGTATTGAAATGGTATCAAATCATTAAAATAAAAGTATAGCGGGGAAATACCAGTCAATGATGATAAGACTTTAATCAACTGTGTTTATTCTTAAAAAGTTTACATTATTTCATTATTTATAAGATTTCATAAATGAGAAGGAAAGACCGAGTTTATTTAAGAGAAGTAATGGTATAGATCCATTGGACATTATAAGAGACATTAAATAAGAAATTTAAGAATTTTAACTAGTATGAAGAAAAAATCAAGTGATAGAAAAAATTCACATAGTAACGGTGATTATTGATTTTTGAAAAAAGAAGAAAGAAGCTGAATTTTTAAAAAGATTGTCAGAAAAAGTATTTTGAAAACTAAATATAATATTAAAGTAAAGAAAAAGTATTAGAAAGTTAAAAAACTCGAGATTGATCCATAAAATTGAGGAGGAAAAGTTAAAGTCAGGTTTTAAAAAGGTGAAGGAGGCACATACCTGAAGGAAGTCGTGGAGTTGGTCCTCTGTTCCAGGAGAATTTGAATTGGTAACATTCCTGTATAAATTGCAATCCAGAGAGTTGAAAATACTCCATCAATTCAGTGCTCCGTAGATAGTGTAAGGTTAGTTGATATTTATTGGTACCAATAAAATTAATAGGGTAATAATTTAATAAGATGTACATCTATAAAAAGGGTTTAAATTATTAACAAGTTTTATTTTAATCAAATTCTAAATTTAACTCACCTTAAATTTGAAAGAACTATTTTATTTTAGGTTAAGTTACTTCTGTTCCATAATTGTTTTTTGTTATTTGTCACGTTATTAATTGATATTCATGTAAATTTTCCTATAAATGCACTCATCATATTATTAGTAAATTGTTCAATTGAGATCCATTTCATTTTATTTAATATAAATAGCGAAATTTTCTTTTTAGTTAGATAGACCATTACATATCTTCAAAATAAACTGTAGACAACTCACAACACAGATCATAGATATTGAAATTTGAAAATACGTGGTCAAGGTCAACAATAATAAGGAATGCTTTCCATGGGCGTAACAAAATTTATTAAAACTAATAAATTGTTGTATCCATGAAATATAATTGATTCAAAGTTTTAACATTAATATAAAAACTAAATAATTTATCAGCGCCGGAACCCAAAGAGAATCAGAGTTCATGTTCCGACTTATAGATGAGCTAGTTTAAAAAAGGGTAAGTTGATACAATAAAATAATACATTTAATATACAAATAAATAAATAATAAATCATAACAGTATGTATGTATGGGTGACATTCACTGACACATAAAAGATCTATTATGTCACCTTACTTCTACTTAGTTTCCGAGGAAAGTCTCAGTGACTAGTAGCTCCTACAGGCCTACTTCCCGGAGGAATATTAGGATGCTTGCAGGCTTCAGTTTAGGTAAGCGTCCCTCTTCTATTCAGTAATCACCTAGGTGCCCTAGGATTCTGAATTTCAGTGCAATCCGCAAGTATGTGGATGGTGGTTTCTTTTTCCATACCACAGAATCTACATTCTTCTTTCTCCTTTATTTTGAGTTTTTTCGGGTGCCCATGCAGGCGATAATGTTCCGTTAGGACACCTGTTGAAAGTCTTAGTGCAGATCTGACATAGGCATTCATTGGTTCTCAACGGGTTGAAGTCACCAAGAAGTATCTTGGAGCAGCCATTAAAGCACTGAGCTCTTGTGTTATCAGTTCCAAAATGGTGTGGGAATGCCTAGGCAAACTAAATGAACTAGGCGAGAACAATATAGACACCTTACTGTGTATTCCAGGACACATTCCAATGTAATATTGGAAGATATAGGCAAAGCCGAAGAATAGAGAAGATCTGACCATTGGAAAGATCTAGTAGGACTAGTAGGACAATCAAAGATTCTTCTGGGTGACTACAACCTGTTGAGATCAAATGAATGCATAAGTCAGAGTAAAACTGTACTAAGAGTTTTAACAGGGACCCTTACGGGACATTATCGCCTGAATGGGCACCTGAAAAAGCTCAAAAGAGTGGAGGAAGAAGAATGTAGATTCTGTGGCATGGAAGAAGAAGCCTCCATCAACATACTTGCGAATTGCACAGCAATTCAGAACCCTAATGCACAACACCTTGGAGATTACTGGATAAAAGAGGGACATTTACCTAAGTTTGAACCTGCAGATATCCTAAAATTCCTCCGGAAAATAGGACTAAAGGAGCTACTAGTCTCTGAGACTTTCCTCAGGAACTAAGTAGAAGTAAGGGGACACAATAGATTTTTTAGGGCTCAGTGAATGTCACCCCATACATACAAGTATCTTTTTTGCCTTTGTCTATCTCTCCCAATATTACATTGGAGCTGATACCGCAAAATGGTTCCGGCCCCCAAAAGAGTGTTTTAGTCCAAATTAATATCTTAGATTAGGGGATGAAATGAAATAAAAATTCTTGAAATATCCATTTTTACGAAAATGACAAGAGTGTATTTGGCTAGTTCTTGACCAATTGGGCTATCCTAACTTCATATTTAATAGACATCGTAGATGTTATTTGATAGGTTGTCTTTAAACCTTCAAAATAATATATGTAAGTCTGCGATTAATCAGGTGCTCTTGCAAAAATGTTATTTCAGTGTATGTATCCAAACAGTGATTGGTCTCACTATGGCTGTGTACATCCAGCTCAGGATCTTTGGCCTACATATCCAATTTTCCCCGTGTTTGTTCCACAGACTCAAGTGGGGTATTGTAAAAATCTTCTATGTCGAAAAACGCACATACTACAGTTTCTTGGTTATCTAATAGCGGCTTTACACGCTACGGTCTAACAGTGTAGGTCAACCGGACGTCGGACGTTTCTCCGGTGTACCGGAGCGGTCTTCAGTTTTTTCGTAATGGCAACGAATGAGGACGCACTGGCTTCGTTAGGCACTGCGTTAATTTCTAAGAAAAAATTAACAAAATAGTGAAAAGGAAGCGTAAAAAGTGGTGTAGACATTGGTTATTGGAAAGGAAGGGAAACTTATAGTCATGTCAACTTATTGAACGCACAAGTTTTACTTCTGTGGGTCTTCTTCTTTTATTTATTCACCATTGCTGTAGTTATTGTATATTCTATATTTAAAATTTTTGGTAAATAAATAAAATTATTATCATTATTATTATTATTATTAAAATTAAAACCTGAAGATGAAAAAACATCTGGCGCGATCTTCGCAGGCGACCGGAGTACATGCTCACACGCACAATTGTATCAATGCAGTCTCCGTAGATCTGCCTTCCGGTAAGCATGCTGTTGAGGTAGTCTCCATGCTGTTTGTTTCATCACACTTGTGTTTAAATTTTAGTCAACATCTTCTTTTATTGAAATTTGATTGATGTGTTTAAATTTGTATTACTTTTTTATAAGGATCCCATTTAAATGGAGTTATCATATCAATCAAATTTCAATAAAGAATAAGCAATGGTTGAGTAAATATATGAAGGCATTGTACGAAACAACAATATAACATAAAACACATAAAATTATTCATCGATGATCTGCGGCTATGAAAACTTTCTTGGATTCTCCGATTATATAGATCAACGTGTGATCTTTACCTCTTTCCGAAGTGATTTTGAACTGCAGCTGGTATACATCAGATTCTGTTACCTAAAGGAGGAAATTACAGAACACATACTACTCGACGAAGAGAAGCCATCGGCAAAAAACTACATGAGAGGTTCAATCTCGAATCTGATTGACTACATAAAAAAATCGGGCTGTTGAATGTAATATGGATTTAGAAAATCATAATAGATCTGCAAAGGTCGCAGTAAAATAACCCAATTAGCCAGCTCATTAAATCTAATCTAATCCAATATAGCTCAACAATTACATTGCAGTCTCCACCTTCTTCCGTGGTGATTTTGAATTTCTGTAACTTGACAAGTGGAATTTTGGTAAGCCCAACTTATTTCAATGTTCAGGTAATCCGACTTTTTTCGAATATTATTTCGAATTGGCAACGTAGCCAAGTATATCTTAATTTGCGATTATTTTTAGTATCAAAAAAGTGTCTTGTTTGTCGACTGCCGACATCACAGAGAACTGAGTGCATAGAGTACTATAAGTACAAAGGAAGAAATTATAGCTCTAAAATGTGGGTTTATCCTATTCCAAGATAACTTTATTTATATCAAGTGAAATGGTTCGAAATAATAATAATATCATATGGTGATACCGTTAATTATTTTTGAAGTTCACGGTTCGCTTAATATTTGAAATTTTTTATCTATATCGACTGTTGAAGTAATGTCATTATTTTTTTTTAATATTATAATACACAATAAACAACAATAATCTTATTTTATCAATTCAATTAAAAAACGTTGCTTCTGTATTGTGATTGTTTACTGTTTCTTTGTTTACTAGGTAGTATGTGGTTCTTATACACTGTGTTCATTTGAAAAGGACCCACCCTTAATATTTCAAAAATGGGACATATTAGAAAGAAATGCCGAAACACGTCAACTTTTAACTTGAGGGGGGCACTTTTTAGCGCTAATGTCATAAACGTCAGATTCACCCCCTCCCTACTGGAGACACCCCTTACATTTTTTCAAATGGCATTAGGTATCAAGACACACCTCATTTAAAAAGTCTGGTAAATTTCTATTCCATCATTTTGTTTTGCCTTTGATACCAGCCTTCCATTTTTATTCAATCGTTGTTTAAAATTGGCTCTTTTTCAACTTGTATTGCTTGAATGTTAACGGTGATCACTTTGTACACATGATTAAATAGCAGTTTTTTCTTGTTAACAGTCGTCTTTTTACTATTTGTAAATTTTTTATTCTTTAAAAAGTCTTTCTATCATAACACAAAACGGGGGCATACGAAAATTTTAAAGAGATCCAATTTTAAACAACGATTAAATAACAATGGAAGGCTGGTATCAAAGGCAAAACAAAATGATTCACCAGACCTTTTAAATGAGGTGTGACTTGATACCTAATGCCATTTTAATACTGAATGTATATCTATATAACCGGTCAAGTTCGAACGAAACAGATAAACATATAATTGTTTTATTTTGCTTCACGCTTGAACTTGACAATCACCTTCTTTATTTATATTTATATAATAATGAAATGTTCAAACGTTTTGTTGAAATAAGATCAAGGGAATTTTATTCTTATTTAAAATATTTATTCTTATATTATTATATTGGACCAAAAGGCATCACACTGGTTATTTTTTTTAGAATAACTTTTAGCTTCACGTTATTTTACTACCATTTGAAAGTAACCTGCACCGAGATGTGGCAAATCAAAAAATACTTAAATATATTTGCAGCTATCTTAAAAAAGTTATACTAATGATACCGCATCTACTACTACTTCAAAGCCAAATGCACAGAGCTAAATGTAGAGAAAGCTCATCGAGGACTGAATGGGGCCTCAATATATAGCTTTAATGATAAGATCCAAACTATACCAGGTAGGAGAGACTGGAAGAAAGATGAATCCATAAAGGCTGAGGTCACCACGTATACGGACGGTTCGAAGGCAGAGGTAAGTGACGAAGCTTGAATTGGAGGACTTGAACAAAGAAGAGCCATTTCAAAAAGCCTATCTGAGCAGGTCTCAACTTTCCAAGCGAAAGTGACGGCGATTCACCACTGCGTTGAAGAACATATCGTTCAGTTGCCATCGTCACATACAACCAAGCTACAATGAAGGCACTCGATTCCATAAGCTTAATTTTATATTTATATAAGTTTCGTTCCAACTGGCGATAAAACCGCTCTAGGAATCGTTCGCGCAAGTGTAGTATTTCTTTCGCGTTCAAACTGATTATAGTATCGTTCTTGGGACGGTACAAAAACTACCTTCTGGAAGGGGTGATAAAATTGATATGTCTATACGCACTATACAGTACTCGATACGATTCCAGAACGGTTCCTAAATGCTGGGGACATAATGGCAACAAAAAGAGGGATGAAATGGCCAGACATGGCTCATAAATTCCATTTATTGGACCGATAACCTTTTGTGGCATCTCAAATCGATAATAGACATGGCCACAAAAAAGTAGGTGGTACAGAGATCTCTAGACTGGTAGGAAATCTCTCCAGTACAGGGTTATGCCAATATTCGTTATGTTAGGTTATGTACTATCGTACGAAAATAGACGTAAAGTTTGCAGTAGTTTGTAGTAAATTAGTCATTTACAGAAAGTATCTTAGAATCGCAATTTTTTACGATTCCATAATTACAAAAGTAACATATCATCCTGTTAGCACACCTTCCAGAGCTCTTAAAAGAGTATTTTGTTCTCACTTGGTCGTTTTCCAGGAGCATCTTTGATTGTATCAGTCCTACTGGATCTTTCCAATGTTCAGATCTTCTATTTTTTGCCGTTTCCTATTTCCCAAAAAATTATATTAGGATTGATATAGCAAAAGGGTTCTGGTCCTCATAAGGGTGATTCAGCTCATCTCTTTGCTAGTTCAACTGCTATTTCATTTTCTTCTATTCCGGTGTTTCCTGAAACCAACAGTAGAGTGACGAAGTGATTCTTGCCTGTTTAATCAAGTTTTTTCTTGACATTTCCATACCATTTTTAAACTAATTGCAGAAAATCTTAGAGCTTGACTATTCCACAATATAAATCCTTATGAACGAATTTTATCGTTTTATTCTTTAGTAGCCACTAACTTTGACTATGAATAAGGCTGTAAATAATTAAATATCATATTTTCAGAAAGCACATTCAAATATACAAAATACTTACTTCCGATTTGCAATCGATTATGCTATTTGCGTTTTCGAGATAGTAACAGCTGGATGCAGTCGGTTAATGAAATTGCATCAACTGCTGAACTCTCCAATGTGTACAAACACAAATTTAAATGTATATACATTGTAGTTAAAACTATTAATGGGTGTTTGTGAATGTAGATGTTTACTTATGCATTCTTGGAAGAATTTGCTGACGGAAATCGTAGCCTGACACTGGCAAAAAGTATTTGCGACGGTTGCGACACAGTGGCGTACATTAATCCAGGGTATTTAATTCACTTATTGAAATAAATGGAGATGGTTTTTACAGATAATAAACCATAAGTTTGTAACAATGGAATTACACAATGTGTCAAACCCATTTTTGAGTAGATAGCGAGAAATGGAATGACATATAAGGAATATTGTACTCATATCCACCCCTTATACCCCACAATACCCCACCTACAAAAATTTAAATAGCAGCTTCTCACTTGTGATACGTTGTTGGAGAGCCCGTGAAAGGTGCTTTCCAATGGTATGAGTAATCATTATACAGGGTGTAGCAAAATTTTGAAAACCAAAATTATTAATTGTGGGACGCTACTTGGTATATGAGCAACAAGAAGCAAGTACGATCTCTATTTAATTGTTACATGTACTGACTAGTTGTATCAAAGAATACACCAACTAACAAAAAGCAAAGCCCGACGCAATCTCTTTGATGTTTTGGTCACAAAATTTTATGACCCTGAGAGACCGACGTTGACAGATAACTTAGTGAATACACTGATTGATTAGTTCGGCGCCACGAGTCAGAGGCTTAGAGACCTCTGCACCTCAGCCTTTTAAGCTTTTTGTGCTCTTGGTTATACCGTTTATGTGAAGAGACCAGTAGCCCTTATCAGGCTCAACAGACTTTTCACTGGGTCCTTCTTGGAGAAATCCTACCTTGGATACTCTAGTCTTAGGAGTCTATATCTCCAATGAGACAGTACTTCACATTCGAAGATAATGTGGGAGGCTGTTTCCTTCTCTTCCATGCACAACCGACAGATAGGTTCCTCCCTATATATGCCAATTGCATGCATGTGCTTCCTTAGGGTACAGTGACCGGTGAGTAATCCCGTCACTTCACTTATCTGGCCCCTGCTGAGGTTTAATGTTTCGTTAGACAGCGACTCCGGTGGTTTTTTGACTAAGAGTATGCTGTGTTCCTGTTTTGGCACGGTGTCTCCAGTACGTCTGATGTTTAGTTTGAATCCTCCGAGATGAACCACGTGCAGCAGATTTTGATATTCCCAATACAGGACCAGAGAATGCAGTTTCAGACGTAGCTTTAATAGGGTGTCTGCCTTTTCATTTCCTACTCTATTATGGTTTGTCAGGGTTAAAAGTTTTTGTAGGCAGTCCCAGACGAGTCTAGCTCTGGTCTGGGGACATGCTAAAGATTTCAGTGCTGCCTTTCGATGTTCATTTACAAACACGTGTCGATAGCGTAGATTTCCACCTGGAATACGGATGCAAGCTTCACCAACAATGCGTGGACATTGCACCTGGGTCTAGCGCCGTGGACTCCAGCTCCTGTTCCTATGTCAGTTTTAGATCCGTCTGTGTACCACACCATCCTTCCTTCCTGACTGCATGCTTTCAGCCCATCCCAGTTTAGCTGGATGTGGTATGGTTGGTTATCGTTAATTGTAGCGAACATGTTATCACTTCTCATTTCAAGTAGCGAGTTTGAGATAACATCTGGATTCTGTGATTCTGGAATGACTATGGGTGTTGGTACCTTCGTGCCAATTCAGTTTGAATTCCGGCCTGTATGCATCCATTCTCGCTTCCGCCTTAACATGCAGAGCAAGAGGCGGAAGATTGAGACAAAATGATCCAATTTTTAAATATTGGCGATATAATTCGTCGACAAATTGAAGTATGACAAGTATCTTATTATAAAAATGGCGCCTTTCAGACATGCGTATACAAAAAAGGATAGTTAGCTTCGCTTCTTGTTTGCTGGTATATTCGCTGGTTGTATTTTGAAGCTTTACTTTGCAGTTTTTGTAGAACAAATTTTGTCTTCCTTTTTCACATTTCCTTTCTGTAATCAAGTTATTGGTTTATTTGACACTTATCTAAATGTGGTTTATCACGATGGTTTATAGTATACTTGAATGGGTGGAGATAATTTTACTATTGGGCTCCAAGAACTAAAGTTATTTACAGACGGCTACCCTGTTCAACACGTTAGCCCACGGGTGTATTTCAAGTTTTTATAGAGTTGCCTTAGATATAGCGCAGTCATAGGAAATTTAGGAAGCACATTAAATGGATAAACACCATTCCAGAACATATGACTTTGACAGGTCGGCCATATTTGCTGGATGGACCCATATCGATGAGGTCGCGTTTAACCGATTGTGTTTGGTTTAAAATTTGTTGAGAAATCGTCTCGAAGAACTCATTAGTTATCTCTTATAGGTGATATCAAGTTCCGGTACGACGAAAAATATTTGTGTTATAGACAATATTGTTCCTTATATCCTGGTGAACTACCCATTTTAGTTATAATGGACTAATGAACTATTTAATTTTAAGTCATAGTTTTTACACTGGTGCACAGTTAAGAGGTTATAAAAGCTTACAAGCATACAAATATTACGAATCTGGTTTATTATTGAGGATATCAACAAAGCAGATTAATGATGATACTTTTGTTGTTTTAAGCAAGGTAGGACATTTTATTTATTATTATCTAAATGAACCTACATTTTCAAATTGATAAATGAAAAACAGATCACCAAAATAATAATTACATTTTTTTCCGTTTGTCCATGGTTCGACATTCACAAAGATCGAAAGAAAAACCTCATCTGGTTACCCACTTGTAGTGTCACCCATATTTCGGGTAAGAGTCCTCTCAGGATGCATGTTTTCCTCCAAGTCTCTAGAGCTTCCTTAAAATTATTTTGGAAACTTATTTATAAAGAAAATTCAACTGATTAACTAATCTACGATGAAATTTCGAAAACACACACGCCAAGTTTTAAGTTGGAAGTCATTGAGGGGGCCCGTTTTGAAGAGCGAATTCAAGCATGGCGACGTTGTCTGAATAGATCAGTTAAATAGTTACCTCCATTCGATAATCGAAAAAAAGATACCGCACTCCACACTTTACAACACTTCAAAACGATGGCGTTTTGATACCTTTAACTAATTAATAATTGAAGTCTAACTATTATCCTTTGTTTACCAATAAATTATAAAAACTAAATAGAATATGTGCCCTTCAGAAAAGATGGCCGAGTTGTCAGTGACGTCAGTCTGGAATGGACTATTCTGCCAAACATCTGTAATGCTGACTGCTAACAACCAGTCAGAGGGCGAAACTGTGCAAACTGGCTTATAATAATCCTAGCTGACAGACTTATGTGTGTAAAGTCATAGTGTAAACACACCAGGAGCTCTATTCTTGACCGTTCGTACCTGTCAGGTCATGCGCGTCTCAAAATTTTGCGAATGTCAATTGCATTTGGTATTCTTGACCATTCGCAAGACCATCGATCATGCGTGTTTCACAACGAGTGGTATTTGTTGATCGCAAACGCCTTGCGAATGCGTTTTACATAATTTATAGGTTATATTTAGGTAACTAAACAAAATCACTGTTATAAAATTTTTTTACGAAATGGATGATTTGTCATATACTGCAAATTAAGAAAATCTTGGAAATGAACCAATTAATTAAAATAATCGTTTCAATCCTATTGACCCTTTTAATATTTTGAGTGAATATAAATTTGTGCAAACTTTCAGAATTTCTAAAGAGTTGTGCAGGTTTTTAATGAGGGGATTCATCTGAGATGGATTCATCATACAAAAATAGTGGAAACTGGAAACTTAACCTAAGTTACGATCTAACCATAATCGGATGACACAGAACTAGACTCCGTTTCATATAAGAAGAAACCACGTGAAGTTTGCCAACTGACTTGCGCAGAAACCAAAATCGGTCTTGTTTCTCTACGTCACCTCGTAACGACCATTTCATGCCATTGGCGTTACAAACGATTTTCATGCCGACAGCCATTTTATTATTGACATTTGAGGTTGTGTTTGAAGCAATCATTTACTGTCGAATATTTTTGATTTTTGAATATTTTAAGTTTTAGTTTATCTGTGAGTTGTGTGTTTCATTTGAACTAACACCATGCCTTCTAAAAAACTTGTTGGTGTTGAAGGAAAAATTATCCACATTATTCTAATTCTGTGTTAACCTACAAAATGTGAAAAAGTTACACTACTGATTTGAGTAGAATGTCAATTTTAAAATATGGCGCTGGTTTTGACAACAAGTTCGCGCATACGACTGCAACTTCAAGTGGGTTCTTCTTACGTGAAACAGAGTCTACTAAATAATCTAGAAATTTCGATGTTGTCAAATTCATTTCACCACGATAATTAAAATGTTCGCACATCTCTACAAGCGACCCAATTCAGCTATTATTGATATCCTTCGCAATTTTACGAATGCGCATGGTTGCGAATTGTCAATTTGCGAACACTTTCTCAAAATGATATTCTTGACCTCTCTTCGTAGAGATGTGTGAACATTTTCATTCGCGTGGTGAAATGAATTTGGCAATATCGCAATTTCTAGATTATTAGCAGTTCTGTGTTCCGTTTTATCAGGTCAAGGATAGTTAGATGTTAACTGTATCTCTTTCCACTATTTTTGTATAATGAATCCATCTGATATGAATCCCCTTATCAAAAAAGGAAGAATTACTAGTGCGTCCATGGAACAACAGCAAATATTATTGGAATTCATGAAAAAACATCAAAACCTAGATTGGTTGATTAATTGGGTGATCTTCAAGATTTTCTAAATCTGCAATATATTGTAAATCATTAATTTTTATGATCAAAACCCAAAACGTAACCTATAAATTCGATAAAACGCATACGCAAAGTGTTTATGAACAGCAAATACCACTCCGTTGTAAAACACGCATGATCGCTGGTCTTGCGAATGGTCAAGAATACCAAATACAAATGACAATCGCAGAATGACAAAATGCACACGACCTTGACAGATCTGAAGGGCCAAGAATTGTTTTCCACTTACTATTCACAAGATATTTACTTTTCAACTTACACCCATGGGTATATTCGACATTTGGAAAGCATTTTCTACGGGTTTTCTAACGACGTATCACAAGTAGGGGGTTGCCATTTAAATTTTTGTAGGTGGGGTAGGTGGGGCATAGGGCGTTGAAGGGGGTACGTTCTCTCTCATGTCATTTCAGTTCCCCCTCTCTTCCCTAGAAACGGTTTTGAAATTTTTTTGAAATCTCGTTTCGTTCACGAGGTACAGCCCATTGTAAGTTTTATAATTGACACCCTGTATTTTATTAACAAGCAGAAAGTATTGTGCTGAATTTACTGAATTCACTAATTAAAGGTAAGTGAAGTTTTAAATAGCAGCCCAGTGCGTAAAAAGCGCTGTAAATCAAACATTTTCTAAACAATTATTGTGTGAAAAAAATTATATTGTATGCCGAAAAATCCCCAATACTAGAACATAAATATACTTTTTCCGTCTAAAATTTATATGTAAAATATAGGGCGGTGCAAAATAGATTCTGTTTTAACCCAGGACAAGGGAGTCGGTAATTTTTTTCTCGGTGGGGAGGTTTTTTTTATTATTTCCCTATTTATTTGCAATCTATAATACTTATTATAATAAACAAATTATGTGATAACACAATTCTGTTGACATGCTCGATAGGAATCCAGTGATTACTATCTCTTACAGCTATAATTAATATCTAGATTAATTAGTTTTGTCTATTGGCAATACACTAATATTAACAATACACAGTCTGTTTGGATGATGTCTTAATCTATTTTTATAGCTTATGGATAAGATTTTTATTCCAGATTTGACCGATTCCACTTGTAGATCACGGGCTATAACAAGATTTGGCACAAACCATGGAGCATCTAAAACAATTCTTAGCACTTTAGATTGGAATCGCTCCAGAATTTCAATATTGGAATTAGCTGCTGCTCTCCACAGAGGGATACCGTAGGTCCAAATGGGCTTGAGGATTGCTTTGTAGATCAGTACCTTATTTTTTATAGATAATTTTCTACCTATCAGCCAGTATAAATCTCTTAGTTTCAAACCCAATTGTTTGCACTTGGTAGAGATGTGTTTGCTCCTGGTTAGGCGCTAGATATTTGGCATCGTCCCGTCGTGGTAGAGTTTTATTGTTAAGAGTGACTTCTGGGCATTTGCCTGTACAATTAATTTGCTTTAACTCGCTATTTTTTTAACCAGTTTTCTACTTTATTGAAATGACGCTGTAGTGTATTTGATGCTACAATAGGATCTTTGTGTGATGCTAGTATGGCGGTGTCATCTGCGAATGTGGCTACTAGTACGTCATTGCTATTTGGTAGATCGGCCGTGAAGAGGAGGTAAAGTAGCGGCCCCAGAACACTGCCTTGAGGTACTCCGGAATTTATTTTGAACAGTGGTGTTTGTTCATCAAGGTATTTAACTAGGGAATAGCGATCTTTGAGGTAGGAGTGAAGGATTTGGTAATAATTGATAGGTAAGGATTTTCTGATTTTAAATAAAAGACCATCATGCCAAACCTTCAAATTCCTGCGTGATGTCTAGGAACGATGCAGCACAATATCTTCTATTTTCTAGATCTTCGTTTATTTTTTTAGTTACCCGATGAACTTGTTCGATTGTTGCGTGCTCTCGTCTAAATCCAAATTGATGATTTGGAAATATATTTCTTTGGTCAATGATTGGTTGCAATTTTTCAACAAGTAGTTTTTCTAACAACTTGCCCTTTATAGGAAGCAGACTTATAGGTCTGTGTGACTTCACATCTTCGAATGGCTTACCCGGTTTAGGAAGTATTGTATTTTGTGCCACTTTCCACTGTGATGGGAAGTGTCCTTAGCGTGGCGTTATATATATAAGTTAGGTATTTCATAGCTTTGGAGCTCAATTCTTGTAATATTCTAGCTGATATAGGATCATACCCTGGGGCTTTACGAGGATTTAGCTTTGTCCTGATATAATTAGTAACCTGCCTTATTGTAAATTTCTCAAGCGGAAGTTCTAGCTGAAAGGGGGATTGTAAAAATTCAATAATTTCAGCATCGTTGTTTTCGACGGGATCCATTGGAAACGGCTGAAAAAGTGTTTTCCAAACAATGCAGCTTTCTCGATACTACTCTTAGCCCATTTACCTTCTTCTGTCCGAAGTGGGGGATTATAAAGTTGTGGTTGGTTTATTTTTTTAGTTGCCTTTCATAATGAGTAATCCGTGGTTTCCGTTGCCGGTGGGGAGGTGAATGCTTCTTGGTTTAGATACTTAAAAAAACCATGCCGTAATATAGAACCATGAGTAACATATATTAGAAACAAAACTAAATTTTTTTGGACAAATAAATCACACAACTATCGATAAAAAACAACAATGTTGTTTACAAGTATGTGAAATAAAAACTTCATAAAATCAAATCTAAATTCTTCTTTTCAATGTTGGCCAATTTCTCTAGTTCAGCCTCTAGATTTAAATGTATGACTGTTACAGTACCATAGGACATGCCACAAAATGGTATGATGAAAAAGTGAAACTTTTCAAAGACATTCAATATATAATTAAGAAACAAGGAGGAATGGGATCCCTGCACAATTACCAGACTTGGAGATAATACCATTCAATAGTACATAGACGGTTCAAAAGCGATAGAAGGGTCTAGGATAGGAGTGAACGGGCAAGGAACCAAACAATCCGAAAGCTTGTGAAAAACCCCAATTATATTTCAAGAGGAAATTCACGCCATAGGAAAGTGTGCCCAGTTCAATATTGATAAAAAATATAGAAGACAAATGATTATCATCATGCCAGATAGTCAAGCAGCCATTGAAGCACTGATTACTTGCGTAATCAGTTGTGAAGGGGTATGGGAATGCCCAGGTAAACCCAAAGAACTGGTCGACAACACCTTACAAAACCTTGCTGTGGATTCCAGGACACACTGGAATAGAAGGAAATGAAATAGCAGATGAACTAGCAAACACCCTGTTGGAAAACAATCCAACACATTTATTTATATTTCAATATTCTTAACGTGACAACTCCGCAAACGCCCGAAATTCACCAGATGTGGGTTCTTAGTCCTTTTCCCCGCCTGGGATCGGCCTATCTCAAGTTAGCTACTTGCCCTTTTTATACAAAAAAATCAGTCTTGAAACGAAAGCCAAAAACAGAGCATCTCGCAAACACAAAAACTGTGTTTTTCTCTTCAAAAGTCAATTAATCTCTCACTCACTATCTTAAGGTTGCAAAAAGCAACTTCATACGCAAAGACGTACAACTGTAAAAAGTGTCTCTCTAACGTGCTTACATAGCAGATAAGTGCGATATCTTAACTCCCTCTCTCTAACGTGCTTTAGATTGTGTAATGTGTAATAATTTTTGTAAATACTGTGTAAACTAAATATAACACATTGTTGAGTTTATTATTTTAAAGTTTAATGGTCCCACACCACACCATTTTGGGGGCCAAAACCCTTTCACGGTATCAGCTTCAATGAAGTATTGGAAGAAGTAGGTAACGACGGAAAGAGAAGATCTGACCATTGGAAAGGTCTAGTAGGGCTTTGACAATCAAAGATACTTCTGGGAGACTACTACCAGGTGAGAACAAATGAATGTCTAGGCAAGAGTAGAACTGCACTAAAAGTTTTAACAGGTGTCCTGACGGGACACTGTGGCCTGAATGGGCTCCTTAAAAAGCTCAAAATAGTGGAGCAAGAAGAATGTAGATTCTGTGGAATGAAAAAAGAAACCTCCATCCACATATGTGCGGATTGCATAGCAATACAGAATCCTAGGATACAACATTCTTGAGACTACTGGATAGAAGAGGGACACTTACCTAAACTAAAGCCTGCGAATATCCTAAAATGCCTTCGGGAAATAGGTCTAAAGAAAATACTAGTCTGTGAGCCTTTCTTCAGGAACTGAGTAGAAAAAAGGAGCACACTAGATTTCTTAGGTATCAGTAAATATCACTCCAATTTACATACACACATAGAATCATATACATATAGGGTGAATAAGCACCATAAATTAGGAGAATAGAAGATAGTTAAAAAAATTTAAAATATCCCAATACAGTTTTCTCTAGCCTTGTTAGTTTGTGAGATATAGGCTGATGGATGTGTAGATGAAAAAATATTGCTTATTCTCAGGAGATCATATAGAGTATACTTGATGTATACGGAACCTCCCCCTTGTTTTTGAGGTCGAGTGTGGCATCCGGACTTGATGGAAAGTCTAAGTGTAGGGAACTGTTAACAAAAATTGTTTTAAAAATTATAACCTGAATATTCTGAACATTGAAAAAGCGAAACCATCGGGACTCGAACCCGGGAATGCTCGGCTAGAAAGCCTTCACGTATCCCTCTGCGGTACGGACGGTTCCTACCTATCAATGTTCTGTTCGGTATTATAAGCTACCATTAACCGCGATTGCGTCTTACAAAATGTATCATTCATAAAAATGAAGTTATAAAAACTTTAGTTATAACCGGAAATAGATCAAATATGGACATATTTTCATTAAATAGTTCACCTTTAGAAACCCCCCAAATGCCAATTATCACTTTTCAGGCACCTTCAGTTCTCGAGATATTTCTAGTTGCAGGTTTATCAGCCGAACCCTGTATGCTTTGATGGTTATGCAAATATATATTTTTAACTTTTTTTATTAAGAAAAACCTAAGATTGTCGGATATTTTAAATAAAACTATTAAATTAAAGTAGATATTCGAATTTTTGTATGTTTTAGCGTCGTACCTAAATTTTACAAAAGCCGCTACTGTGTTTCATATAGAAAAAAAAAACAGTTAAAAGTCCGCATAACTCTGTGATATCACTCTAACTGGAAAATCATATATATTGACACCAGTTTATAGTTCGCTAACGACTTTATTATTATTATTCATTCATTGCTTGAAGCCGGTTATGAATAATCTGGATTCCGAGTATATACTTCAGATATTTTTTTTTATTGAAAATAGAGTCAAATTAATTATTGATGTGAGAATTAACGAAAATACATATGTGATGACGTTTCTTATATATAAATATCTAAATAAAAATGGGTAAAAAGACAAATTTTACTTCCGGGTGGATCTACCAAAAATCGAATTTAAAAAAAATCAGTTATTGAGTGTATAAACCAGTTGTGAAAAAACATATAAAACTTATTAAAAAAAAGTAACCTCAATATATTGTAGTTATTAAATTGAGAAATGGTTACAATATGCGAATCAACTCAGATTTTTATAAAAAGCGGGTTAAAAATCTCGACATTTCGGGAAATAAATATTTAAACTGAGATTTTTAATTTTCTACATCCTCAAATAATTATATACGGAAACTTTTCCATTTTAAGTAGGACGCAGAATGTTTTACTTGCTTTTTGTTTCTCTGGGTGTCTTTTCACTAAGAAGTGAGAGCTCCTAGGAGAATAGGGGAGAATGGGGTAATACCGATCAGCGGGTAATACCGATCAAGGCGAATCCAGGCGAACCATTGTATTCATGTGAAGAATGATCTACTGTACGTCTGGCGGAGGTTGTTGAAAGCTTATATATATTATTGCGCCAGTCTGCCTTGTGTCGTTGGTGAGTTATGGTCATTTCAGTCCGCCATTTCGATCCGATGTAATGTTTTGACAAATTTACAAGGTAAGAGCCATTTTGAATCATGTTTTCGATTCGAATTCAGTATGTACACCACTGAATAAGTTTTAGCTCCAATTCTGATGTATCATAACTAAATGTTTCGAGTTACTTCCTTGTTGTCAATTTTTTTGTGCGGGTGGATTTTCTAGAAATGGCGATCAAAACAAGTGGGAGTATACCTATCATGATCGGCATTACCCCACAAAGGTCGATATGCTAAATTTTCATTACGGATGCCAAGAAATAGAAAAAGAACAACAACTAAGGGAAGTTGGACAGAAGAGACATTAGTCAATGCCTTAGCATATATAGAAAATGGAAACTCAATTCGCTCTGCAAGTAAACAGTTCAATATCCCATTCACCACTATATACGATAGAAAAACTAAAGAGTATCAAAACAGGGCCAAAATTGGGTAGAAAAAGTACTTTTTGCAAAGATGATGAGAACACTATGGCCGCAAGAATAAAATTCATGGCCGATTTATTTTATGGTTTATCACCACAGGAGGTGAGACGCCTCGCATACGAATTTGCAGATTCGAATGGCATTCGGCACAATTTCTGCAGAATACGAAGACTTCCAGGAAAAGATTGGTTTTATGATTTTTTGAAGAGAAATCCAACAGTGAGTGTTAGAAAACCAGAAGCGACCAGCCTCAATCGTGTCACAGGATTCAACAGGCAGGAAGTGAAATTATTCTACGACAATTTGGAATTTTTGATGTCCAAATTCAAATTTGACCCTAGTAACATCTGCAATGTAGATAAAACGGGCATATCGACCGTTCAAGATCCATTCATTTTTCCAAGGAAGAGGATGACACCTCTTCTTTCATTAGATGGTCCTCCTCGTGCAATATATCACTGCTCCCACAATGGATGGTCAAATGAATTTCTTTTTGTGGAGTGGCTCAGACATTTCATCAAACATTCGAGAGCGTGCTCAGAAAATCGAGTGTTGTTGATATTAGGCAACCATGGGAGTCACATAACTTTGGAAGCTTATAACTTATGCAGAGAAAACGGCATCTCAATGTTGTCTCTTCCCCCTCACGGATCCCACAGGATACATCCATTAGATATCACACTTTACGGACCTTTGCAAGCTGTATTCCACCGAGAATGTGATCTATTTATGAAGATTCATGCTTTACTGGAGTGTCTGTTCAATAAGGTTTATTCCAGAGTTGCAACAATGTCCATTGGTGTTTCTGGATTCCAATCAACTGAGATATATCCTATAAACCCGAATGTATTCACGGATTGTTATGCCCGTTGTAGAAATTATGTCAACACCGAAACATGCTGTTCAGCTCAAATCGACTCATGCCCCTAATATTTCGCAACCAATTACTGACAATAATTCCAATGTCAGTCGAGCTGAAATATTATTGAACCAGCCAGGACCATCTTGTTCTAAGATTGACACAAAAGTTCTGAATTCTCATCCTGACTCTGAATAATCTGAAAGTCCGCTACCTTGTAGCTCAACTTCTTCAGCAGGTTCGAGGAATTCAACCAAAGGAAAAACATTAGATGAACTCATTCCAATTCCACGTATTTCTGTCACGCAGAAAACTGGAGGTAGAGCTTAACACAATTCAGAAATACTCACAAAGACCCCTTTGAAGCAAGTTTTAGAAGAGAGAGCAGAAAAGAGAAGGCAAATCAGCTTGAATGTTAGAAACAAAAAAAATAAACCACTGAAAGGCAAAAAACAGCTAAAAGTACGGTGAACAAAAATGTGTTTGATAGTGACGACATAGAAGATGGTGGAATGGAAAATTATGTTTGTTTGATTTGAGAAGAATGCGGAAGGAGTGGAGAAATGTGATATAGATGCACCGATTGTGCTCGTTGGGCCCATCATCCATCCATGCTCAAGAGAGCGTGGAGTGGACATGCGCATTGCATATCAACGAGCAGAATGTCAAAAAATATATGACATTACGATTACCTAACTTCACTTCTCTCTTTTGTTATTTTATTCTCGTTATATTTTGTAAGCAATTTTTTAAAACTAATAAAATAATAAGCCATCTATTTTTTTTTGCTATCCAAATCACAGGTCACCCAGAATCTATAGTTATGTACGTTTATTAAACAGTAATAAAGTTAGCATTGAAGATAAATCCCTTGTGAAAATCATGGCAACACTGCATAGATACTGAGAGAGTAGCTGCATCGTCGTGAATACGGTTTAGCGGAAGCATGTGAGCAGCGACAGAGAGAGAGATATATCCCATAGGAGTGAGCTCTCGGACGACAGCTCTTTCCAGTTTGTGAATAGGCACCCTTCACGTCAGGGAGGAAGTGATAGTCATGGCATATAGGCTGGAATACAATGGCACGAAGGAACCCTCACCCACAGTCACTCCAGAATAACAGATGTTATGACAAACTCGTTTCTTCCAACTAAACTAGAATGTGCTGGAAACATGCAGTGAGTCAGGATAGAACGTTGGTGTGGTGCACTGACAGATCTAAAACTGATAGAGGAACTGTCAACCATTGTGCTCAACCTATGTCCCATGTTCATTGTTTGAGGTTTGCATCCGTATCCTTTGCGAAAATACACGCTATCGACATGAGTTTGAGAATGAACATCGAAGGGGAGTACAGATGCTAAAAGTTCCTCATTCTATACGGAGTCGGACAGCACTAATATACTTAGCATGTCCCTAGATCAGATCTAGATTGGTCTGGGATTACCTACAAAAGCTCTTAATAACAGGGTAACACTTAAGTGGATCTCGAGGAACAAGCGTATCGTAAGCATAGAAACGGCAAATACCCTAGCAAAGGAAAGGTCTGAAACAACATTCACCGGTCCTGAACCAATTATTATTGGTTATATTATAAACTGCAGTACGAATGTGTATATCTCGATATATTCAAATAAAGCATCAGACATACTGGAGCCACGTGCCAAAGCAGGAACACAACAAACTTTGGTCAAAATACACTTGGAGGCATTTACAGTGGATTTTCCTGATTGGTAGGCAAATTGTTCTTCGTGAAGCGGTATTTTTTATTGATATTCACTTCTTATGAATGTATCAGTATAAAGGAGGTAAGGATAATAGGTCTATATTACTTCGGCTTCTCTTGAGGGCGTTTGCTACTCTTAGGAATAAAGCAGACCTTGGCCTGAGTATCTACTTAGTGGAAACTATCCTCCAAGGTGTGAAGTGTGTAATGTGTAGTCGAATGTCCATTTTTTCTACGGTTTTTATCAATACATATGTACGAATATTCAATAAAAAATTCACTTCCATTTCTTTTCCACTTACTTGAAATAATTTAATTATTTATCTCAACCAAACACAAAATTCACCTTCTTTAAAAAATAGTATATTACGTAACAAGAGTTGTAAGTAACCCATTACCGTAAATTTCATGGGTGCGTAATGGGATTACAACTCGTGTAACGTACTATACTTTTTCTACGCCCATATATTTTCTTCTATGAAATAAAGGAAATCGCAATTATTTAAACTTTATTATAATAGTTGTTTATAACAATTGAACAATTATTGTCGTTGGTGCCTTATTACTTAACGGTGATGAATGGTTATCTATAACTGTAGCACCGTACATTGACAATCGTAATGGTAATCGCTTCCGATATTCGTAAAGCGATGTCATATATATTTTTATGAGAGTGATTCACATAGCCTCCCGCCACTGTAGAAGATACTATATTTTGTTACAAAAATTGACAGCGTAAATGACATGCCGTTTATTTCCATATCATGCTAAAAACACCCGACTTATTTTATGAGAAATTGTATAATGTGTTGCCGACATTTAGGGGCATTACTCTTTCAATCTAAAATGTATTTCACTAATGCTAAAAGCTTTTATGTTTTCCAATTGACTAGATTTATGTAAATAGACCAAATAAAGTAGTACGTAGATAAAAATTTGAGTGCAATTTGATTAAACAGAGAAATTTAAGTTTTCTTATCTAAACGCACGTGTGTGTTATGAGATCTCATTACGTGCATGTTATTGTTAAATGTCACTTACAAGGAATGTCGACAGTGCGATTTTTGACGTTTACGGACATGGGCGTAGAAAAATGCAATTTATGTCATGTTTAGTACGCACCTGAAGATATCCAAACACCTTGCTAAACATTTAGAACATTACTAACGTTAGCTAACTTTGACTATGAATAAGGCTGTTGTTGTTTAATTTCAGGAATTGTTAAAAAATATCTATTCCAATTAAGGAAATAAATATTATGTATTTATAATTTTTTTCCAGTAATCTACTATAATTAGAATCGCTAGATACTTAAAGTCATTTCAGTTAACACACACGTTAATAATAGATTTTTCCAGAAATTCATTCTATAACATTCTTGCGGTCAAACTTCTCATTCATACCATTTCGTGGTGTTTAGCGTCACACATAATTAATTTTATAACATAATTGGGATGTCTACGCGACTACAACACGGATCTATGTAGGTCATGGGCGGCGGAAGAAACTCTCAGGTCATTTAAAATTTAAAGAGCCCGATTGTGGGCTCAGTATGTGGTATGCAGCCCCGAATAGCCGAGCCCTTGATGGCATTGAAGGGCTGCGGTTTGGAACATTATTTCCAGGGGCGAAAAATCATTAATTCTTGGTTATTTGTGTACCGGTTCTTGAAAACCTTTTGATTAATAATGGTTGATATTTGACGACACATTCCCACGATGCACCAATAGATAATTTTCTTTTTAAAGTCTTTTTACATATATTGACTTAGTTCTTTAGGAATTTTAATAAAACCATTTCGAATTTGGTCAAAAGCGATTAAAGTACTTGGGTGGTTCAATTTGAAAAAAATACTTTTCATGATTTTACTTAAATGGGAAGTTAAACTTAACAAAAATACGATGTTTATTCAATGCTGATCTAGTAATGTACCAAACCATGATGATGAATCAATTATTTTTTATTTTTTTATTCCCATAAGGTTTTCAAGTCGATTTGAAATTCAGCTGTTGGATGATTAAAACTTTAAAAATACTGTCCAGCTAAAGGTGTCAACAAAAAAAAACTTTCCAGGTCCAGCCACCATCTCATTCTTCTTCTAAATTAGCAAAAGAGAATTTTCAGACTTTTGGCAAAAGTGACCAGCATTAGGCGAATGGCCCTTTTTTGTAATATGAAAGTGGATTCGAAGAGATACAAACTACAAGAGCAGACTATAGTAAACAAGAGATGGGGGGAAGGGGGAAGGGAAGACTGGGGGAAGTAAATTATTAATGCAGTTGAAGAATTAAGCCATTAAGAGACATCTTTCATGGCAAGACGATGATTATTTTGCTAAAAATGTTTCCGGTAGTTTTGAAAACTGGCGAGTTGCCTAATAGATTTTGACGTACCATTTCCGAATTCCTACTTTGCCACCTCGTATATTGCGTAGGTCGTCATATTGGTGAAATTGCAGTTTTTTGACAATATCTTCTTTCCGATACATTTTATGGTGAAAATAATTATGTAATAAATTAAAGTAGAGAAAATTTCTATATTATATATGGAAACCTTTTTTGTAAAATTGATAGTTTTGACGTACGATCTCCGGAAAGTCCACTTCAGCATGCACTTTGTCAAAGAAACTGTCACGACTTTGAGGTAGAGTGGGAGTGTCACACTATATCTGTCCGTGCAACGAAGCAAACACCTCATCCAAATGTTTGGAACAAAACTTGAAGTAACAAACTTCATGGTCGAGCAAGCCACAGAAGACGCGAATACGCTAATAATCAATACAACAATCAGCTTCATCAGTTTCATCCTTCTAGAAACCCTAATGTCAAAACAGTATCCAATAGACTCGCCCAACAGTTATAAAGGGAAATAGAAAAAATAAAAAACGATAAAGTTTGTTCATATCTAAACGAACTTACAGACGACAGGAATACAGAATACTCACTCTGGAAAGCAACAAGAATACTTAAAAGGCCAATCACCCAAACGCCAGCAATTAGGAAAGAAGAGGGGGGTTGGGAAAAAAATAATATGCAAAAAGCAATTCTATTTGCAGAACACCTTGAAGGGATATTCCAACCTAATGAACTAGCAACAGAGAACTCTCTTGAAGGAAGACAATTAACTGGAAAAAAAGATATCAAATTGGTCACTCCCACAGAAGTAGCCGATGAAATAACAACAAACCAATCTGAATCTGAACTGAATCCAAAAAAATCGCCTGCATACGATCTAATCACAGGAGCAATATTAAAACATCTACCAAGAAAAGGCATTGTGAAACTCACTAATTTGATCAATGCAGTTTTTAGACTGAAGCATATTCCAAGGGTCTGGAAAATAGCTGAGGTGATTATGATCCTAACCAGGAAAAACGCAAGCGAAGCTAAATCTTACAGGCCAATTTCCCTCTTACCTGTGATATCAAAACTCTTTGAAAAGCTATTTCTGAAAAGACTTAAAAATATTATAGAAGAAAATATGCTCATAAAAGACTACCAGTTTGGATTTCGTGAAAAACATTCGACAATAGATCAAGTGCACAGGATCACAGACATAATAGAAAAAGTCTATGAAGAAAAATAAGTATGCGCTGCTGTGTTCCTAGACATAGCCCAGGCGTTCGATAAAGTCTGGCACGAGGGGCTCGTAAATAAAATGGAAAAAATTCTCCCAAAATAATATGCAAAGTTATTGGAATATTACATAACAGACAGGTGTGCCACAAGGGATCGTGCTTGGCCCAGTTCCATATCTACTATACACATATGACATACCAGATATGAATGATATAAAAATTGCCACATTTGCTAATGTCACCGCTCTTCTTGCAACAGGAACAAATGTGGTAGAAGCTACTCAGAAGTTACAAAGAACCACTAATCAATTCAACGAATGGACCAAAAAGTGGAGAATAAAACTGAATCAAAATCGGTGAACATAAATTTTACAAACAAAACGAATAATCAAAACATAGGTTAACGGAATGGAGGTACTATATGAAAACACAGCAAAATATCTCGGAATAACTCTGGATGCTAAGCTAAGATGGAAGGAGCATGTAAAGAAGAAAAGGAAAGAACTAGATACCTACAAAATATAAAAAATGTACCTATTGGCTTATAGGTAGAAAATCCCAAATGTCAACTCATAATAAATTGCTCACATATAAGCAGATTCTGAAACCCATTTGGACATACGGACTACAGCTTCAACCAGTTCAACCAACATAGCACCCATACAAAGATTTGGAAACAAAGTACTCCGTACTATTGTGAACGCTCCATACTGTATTCGAAATGCAAATCTGCACAGAGACCTCAATGTCCCAACAGGTATTGGCGAAGATGTAGGTTTTCTTTCTACGTGTTCAAATATACATATATAAAAAAAATTTCTCCAAAAATATATTTATCATAAAGTACAATAGATAAAACAGCAGAATAGTATGTGATCCTATTCTTGCACGCCTTCGGTGGTGGTATGACCGAGCAAGTGGTAGAGTGGTAACGCTCTTTAATGCATTCAGAAGGACCGGGGAAGGACCCAGGCCCGCCTGGGATTTTTTTCAGGGTCAGTACACACCTCTCAGGCACCTACCACCGTTCCTTCCACTCCCATCCCCTGAACCCCGAAAATCCTCATTCCTTCCAATGTTGGCTGCAGCAAAACTATGAACCGGTTCAGCAGTAATCGGAATGGAATGGAGTTGAACAAGACGCAGAAAGTTGGGGATAGGAAAGTTACAGAGAAGCTGGACTGAATTGCTAAGATAAAGCGAATTTACTATTTATTAGTAAGTCTGTAACATGAAATTTGAGTATTTTGTATTAAAACACCATGATCAACACATCCAAATGCCTTCGGGAAATCTCAAAAAACTGAAGCTGTAAAAAGTGAACTATTGAGTGGTATATTCCTGTCATTTAAATAATTATTTAATGAGACAAACTATTGGAAGATCAGGCCTGCCGAATATGGCAGATACTGTCGAATTTTTGACCTTCGAACGTTAATAAGCTATGAAATGAAATATTTTGAATTGTTCTGAGCCAAAATAGACTCCCACGAGTCGTAGTAAAAAGCTTAACAAACCCACTCACTTTCAACTTAATATAACTACTAAAAATGTTTGTTCGGATAAATCTAATGATAGTTTTATAAATAATCTTAGAGATGACGCAAAATCACGTGTTTATGATGGCTCCCGTCTTTGGAAGGACATGTCTTGGAAAGGCATCCTTCTCCTGGGAGGTGAAGGTGGCCTCCTGGTTCTGGGTGGCGAAGGTGGCCTCCGGTCCTGGGTGGTGAAGGTGGCCTCCTTTGTCTATTCCACTGATCCAGTGGTGGTTGCCTCCGTTCGTCTCTCCTGTACTGTGGTTCTAGTCTTTCGTAGCTCTTGTGTGACAGATCTTTTTCGATGTCGCTGCTTATACGAAGGAGCTCCTCTATGCTCTCTGGTGGTGTTGTTCTTAGGTGGCTCCTAATCTCTGGATTTAGTTGGTCCAGGATTGTTCTGCAAATGGAGTGGTGTGGTAGATGGTGGCGAGGCCCCATTTTCTCATTATGACATCTGCTACTGGCTCGTCTCTATGCAGGTTTTGCTATTAACCTGTCTATGGTTGCGGGGTGGTTAAAGTGCTGCCGGATCTGTATTGCCATGAAGGAGAAGTCGGAGTTCATGCTGGAGTACGGCAATAACTGTTTGTTTTTCCTTATTTGCAAAAAATTTTACCAAAAATTAACAATTTTAATCATAGTTACTTGCATTAAAGGTAGAAAAAGATTTGGGACTACGCTCGGGGAATTAATCTAAGGTGGTTTCGCATTATATCTCACTTGTGTATAATTGTCGTTGTCTTTTTGAATTGCTAGCAAATTCCGCTTTAATTAAATCCTCGGTGGAATACACATCAGTAACCACTCAATGATGTTCTTTTTTAAGTATGCAGTTGGGGAAGACCGTTCAATTTATCTAGAATGATAATTACAGTTATCGAATGCTATGACTAAACATTTTCCAGTTAACTAAAGCAATTGTTAAAATTACTCTTTCAATGCATGATCTTTTTATAATAATCATAGGTTTTGTTAAAATTTTTCGAAAATTAATATCGTTTTATTAAGTCGTCGTCCTTGTATGCTACAATATTTACTCAGGTTTCAGTACATGAACTAATGTTAATTTGTACCTAATGTATGAGTGTATTTGGTAAAAAAATATTCAGTTTAAAAAATACAGATAATTATTGAAGCTTGCTTCTTATTGCACGACATAGGACTTTTGATAAGGCTAGTGAACTCGTAAAACGTGTGAAAAATGGTCAAAAATAGTCAAAATTTTGAAAAAATGGTTAATAATTGCCAAATATGTTAAAATTTTTGAAAAATTGTCAAAAATATTTAAGTAGGTTCAAAAATTTGGAAAAATGATCAAAAATTGTCAAAAACAGTCAAAATTTTGAGAAAAAATGGTTAATAATTGCCAAATATTTTAAAAAATTGTCAAAAACTGTCAAAAATGGTCAATAATTGCCAAAAATTTTTAAATATGGTCAAAAATTGTAAAGAATTTGGAAAAATCGTCAAAAATTGTCAAAAACTGTCAAAATTTTTAAAAAATGGTTAATAGTTGCCAAATATTTTCAAAAATTGTCAAAAATTTGGAAAAATGGTCTAAATAATGGTAAAAATTTTTGAAAAATTGTCAAAAATGATCAATAATTGTCAAAACTGTCAAAATTGGGCAATAATTTTCAAAAATGGTCAATAATTGTTAAAATTTGAAAAAATTGCCAAAAATTGTGAAAATTTTGGGAAAATGGTCAATAATTGCCAAATATGTTAAAATTTTTGAAAAATTGTCAAAAATGGTGAAAAATTCACGAAAAATGGTCATTCTATTGCGCATAAGAAGCAAGCTTCTGTCGGCGGTCCGACGACCACTCACCTTTTTTTTATTCTCCTTTCTTAACAAAGATGTATGTAATAAATAATCTTCAATCTTCCAGTTAATACGACAAATTCCGTAAATCAATGGATCTATACGTTTAACTTTGCGAGTGTGACGAACTGGTAAATGTCTTTTTACACCAGATATAGAGGGCTCATCTTGACTGGCAGATGGAAGAGGTTAATTTTGATAGGCAGATGTAGAGGACTCACTTTTGACATTAAAATCTAAAATTTCTTCGGGATTTTCGGCAGACCCGTTAGTGTCCGGTTCTACTTTCTTTCCTCGCTTTCATTTCTGCTTTTCACCATCTCCTCTGTATTCCTGCATCCTATTATGAATTATTTTTAGCACCTTATTAGGGTTGGAAAGATGCAGGCGGGTTGTACTGAGAGTATCACTAATTCCGGCCCATAGCCTGTCTTAAATTTCTCCCCACTTCTTCTTCACCGGAGCAAATACTGCAACATCCGACGGTAGCATGGGGTGTGTTGCATTTACTAAGAGAGGAGAAATATTAAATTCATTGGAGATTCATAGGAGAACCACTGTGTCATCCGGATCGCCAGAGGCTTCGACATGTGGTAACAACATTTTGGAAAACTATGTATCTAAAAGGTTCATGATGAACTGGCACTACTTGCAAATGTCTTGTTCCTGCTGAAACACCTTGAGTCCAATTATCGTAGAGGTTCTGTGTTTTGTTGACAACTATTGGAGACAAAAAACCTTCATGTGCATTGCCGCATACCATAATGCTAATTGTACCCGAGAGTGTTGCTTTACTCTCTCTATCCGCTTGGTGTTCTGGGTATTACTACCTTTTTTGCTTCAAGATTGTCGGAAATTTTAGTTTCATCATAGTATAATAATTTTTGCTCATAAAATCATTCAAATCATCATTATTGAAAAGTTGAAAATGTCATCACAATTTAACGGCGTCCTTATATGTACAGATACATTCAAATACAAACGGAACATAGGGATTTAGTGTATTCGTCGATCTAAATAGTCCACCAACAAAACATTTCTATAAGTTCACTTCAATGAATATCAAGTATTGATCTGGACAGCTGGATTCAGAATCGATTCAGAATCGCTCTCCTTCCAAAATTTGTTAGTTATGTGCGAGGTGTGTGCGAATGCGAACTGCGATTTAGTATTGAATAACTATTTGATGGGGGTAGTAAACGTCGCTACATATTGAAACAATATGCTTACGTTTTATGTTGTTAAAATCTGAAAATATGAAATATTTGAGATTAAAGTATCATGACATTCGATTAAAGATCTATACTACTAGCCTCTATGATCTAAAGAAAATAGGCTTGAAGCATAATGTAATCAATTTTGTTAGTTGTTGATATTAAATAGATAAAGGCTTATTTGTTAAACGAAAACTACATCGAATTGGTACAACACACAGTTTAACCTCGAAAACTTTCAAACACGCGATCGTTACTGGACTTTATCAGACACTGTTTCAATACTAACGGTCGGCA
Source organism: Lochmaea crataegi (assembly GCA_947563755.1). Taxonomy (NCBI): domain Eukaryota; kingdom Metazoa; phylum Arthropoda; class Insecta; order Coleoptera; family Chrysomelidae; genus Lochmaea; species Lochmaea crataegi. The sequence goes on from OX387428.1 coordinate 17,687,433, forward strand.
CTGCATGCGGAGGCCTCTTCCTTAAGGAACCGAGGCGGGAAATTTGAACGTGTATCAAGCCCCACGTATCTAACCTTCCTAGTCTACACTAATATCGGGACGTATAAGAAGAATCCTCATTTCACTACCCCACCAAAGATGCCTGCAGTGATGGCCTCTTCAGTGGGAGACAGGATAGTTTGATGTCCTACAGGCCTCGTTTGCTTTTAATGTACTCTTCGGTTAATGGTTATCCTCGGTACTTTGAATACTTCCGCCGCTGCCCCCAGGTCTTTTCCTGTTAAGTTATGATAGGCTTTGGACCTCGGGACTCACTGGTATCTCCAGGCCATTTTTTTTATCTTAATTCAACACCTGTAACAGAAAACACTGGGCTGAAATAATACTTACATATATAGGTAAGTGAGAGGAAACCAGTAATTTAAAAAGGTAAGACATGCTACGTTCAAGTAGCACGATAGTAAATCACTTCAATATCTTCTTTTATCAGAGCTTAAAGGCATATCGTCCAATTCTAGAGCTAGTTTCTTTCTTATTTACAATAATACCTTCCCTACAGTAAGATTTTGGTTAACTTTGTACTGGTTCAAATAAAAAAATACCATTAGAACGATACTTGTTCCAAAGTAACTAAATATACTGCAAATGATAAGTTTCTTAATAAGTAGTATGAGTTCGACAGGATTCGGAAAAGTGTTGAGGGAGGCACGACAAACGAACGAAGAAGTAGATCGAGAATCGCTACATAGAGATATTTACAGTGATGCGAACAGGGCAAGAAGAGATCCTAACAAAAAAAAACATAACTTTCGGAGGAGTGAGCAGCTATAGCATCTTCTGGATCGAAGAGAAAGACTTACCTTAACTAGAGCCTACGGATATCCTAGAGTTCCTTCAAGTATTAGTACTAAAGGAACTACCAGTTTCCAGGACATTCCTCAAGAACTGAGTAGAAGAAAGTACGATTGTTATTTTAGATCTCAGAGAATGTAAGCCTGTTATGAGAAAAACTGGGATTTCGGGTTCATCGGTTGGAAATAAAGAGATATACTGTATACAGACTATGACTGCTGTACAAATGGACATATGGGGATTCTAGTTAGTTATTTATCTATTTTTTTAGAAATATGGCTCTCAAAAGTGATAATATCAATCACGTCACTGAAAAAATCAAAAATTCGAAAGAAAGCGTTGATTTGCAAACGTCTTTGAGGAATAAACGCTGCCTAGCAGTAACTATTAACATTTTTTTCACAAATGAAATTTTCTTGATCACAAAGTTAATATCAGTAACTTCATTTCAGTGCTTTGGTTACTCGGAACTTTTACTGGCTTTTTTTTCTTCAATTTCAACTATACTAAAGTATATAGACCAAATAACTTTTAATAATGGGGATGGTGAAAAGAATGAAAACCGTTTAGTCGAAATCGTATGGGTAGCGACCGGTTCGAATTGTTATTTTGCTCTCACGCCGACAGCTGCCAAGACAGTGAAAACTGTTATTGTTTATTCCAAACAATTGGAATGAACTCTTTATTTTATTATTTTTTTTTTATAAAAATAAACGCCGGTTGCAATGAAATTATATGAGATGTATCGGTCATTCACCAGGAAGTAAACTTGCTTATATGCAAATTTATACACGCATAAGTCGAACTTAAGGGACACCGTGGCAGAAAGAATTCATTTAAATAACTAACAATAATATCTAATAGAAAATACAGATACATGCAAAGAGAAACGGAATATAGCAATTTAATGTATTCTCCGATCTACATAGTCCACCAACAAAACATTTCTATAAGTTCACTTCAATGAATATCAAGTATTGATCTGGATAGCTGGATTCAGAACCACTGTAAGAAACCCCACCCATTATCCTTCCAAAATATGTTAGTTATGTGCGATGTGTGTGCGAACTGCGATTTAGTATTGAATAATTATTTTATGGGGGTAGTAAACGTCGCTACATATTGAAACTATATGCTTACGTTTTATGTTGTTAAAATCGAAAATTAATTGTTAAATTCTCTTTAACAATTAATGTTTCTAGTTAAGATAATATGTTTTGATTTCTTTTGGTCATAACGGCTTTCAAAATTAAAATAAACTCGTAAATAAAACAAAATAGGATTCTTTAAATTGGAACAAAGTTATGGGCTTGAACACTCTCACCTATCGACTGCTGTTTACTGACTGTCTGACGCTTATTAAGGACCGCCCACAGTTGAAAATACCGAGTGGTGGGAATTGTACGATATGTTATAGGTGTCCAAATAAACGATTGTAATAATCGTGTTTTTAATCTGTTGAAGCTTGATGTTGGTCAACTAGTTCAATAGCAGTTCTGATACAATGCTTAAAATACCTATGTTCCGTTTGTGTTTGAATGTATCTGTATATTTTCATGTTTATTCGATGGCTAGTTTAATTTAGTCACTAGATTCTCAAATAATGAGCAGAGTCTAGTATATGATATATTATGGTTCCTTGGAAAAAAACAGGATAAAGAGAGCTCTCTAAGGGTAGTGCAAGTGGAAGACATACAATCCAATGCGTTCCTCGAAACTTCAACAAAAAATCAAGAAGATGCAACCAGATATGAAGGTACTCCAGAAAGTCATGAAAAATTTGGCACGTACGATCGAGAAAATGGAAAAGGAAGAAAGAAGCAATTACCGTTCAGAGAGAGTCCGAAGGAAGACGGAGAGGACCGAATCCCCCCGAGATGTAGAGGATATGAACTTCTCGGAAGTGGTGCCCATCAAAAAATCCAAAAACAACAGAGGAAAGAAGATTTATCACCATCTGTGACAAGGAGTTAAAATCACCTGTGAAGGATCCGAAAGCTACAAGAATCTAGTCGGGTATCTGGAATGAAAAGAGAATGTGAGTGGAATGGAACACATACACGCTAAGAGAAAAAAATTGGGGAAGATCGTTATCCGACGACTGACAAACAGTGAGGACATCAACTAACTGCAAGAAGACATCGAAAGAGTCCAGATCGGCAAAATCAACCAGATCCACTCTAGGTGTGGTGAAAGAAGACCACTGCCAATCTACATCCTGTAGAAGAAAATGAGAAAATACGGAGCATCCAAAACGTGAGGATGGGATGGAAAGAACTGGGAGGAAATAGACCGACATAATGCTACAACTGTCAGAGACTCTACCACGGACAGAAAACATGCCGAGTATACACCAAGTGGGCAACAGAATGCCCAATACCTAGAGACAAACCAGCCACCTACGAGGACTGTCAGGGAAAACACCCAGTGAACTACAAAGGATTCCCATAGGCACCAAACAACAGGGGCCGTATTCTTGACTGTGGAAGTGAAGCTTCCCGAAAGAACAGATATTTTGTTTTCGTCAATGCAGTGTCAGAGTAACCAAACAAAATAAGGACAAAATATGTGTTCTCTCGGAAAAGCTCTACTACCCCATTCAAGAAAACGGCCCCAGAATGACAAGGAAGACACCTATGTAAATTCTCCAAAAAGAACGATGCCAGGAGTCCGCTACGCCCAAGAAATCTACGACGACCATCCTGGAGAAGCAAAAAGTTTTCCATAAGGTGACAATACTATTATCTCAGCCAAATCTGAAGTCACCAGGTAGAGAACTCAATAAAACAAGAGGATTCACCTAGGCGAAAGCTCGGCACATCCATAGAAAGATGAATCGGGGTCTTAACAAGGGACAGTTAAAGCAAGTAGAATCGTCTATAGTCGCAGTTTCTCGGCTTAGGATTTGCTTTTTATTGAAGCAACACAAAGCACACACAACCGAAGACAAAGAACGAGCCTGAACACTGAACATAGTTTTCATATCAAAATATTGATGAAGCATATTTAAGGGAATAATTAAGTATTTCATGCAAATTTTAAAGTAAGTTTAAAAGTGACACTTTTCAAAGAAAATATACCATTTAATATTCATTTCCCACCTCAAAGTACTAATCCCGCCAAATATATCATGTCAGTAGTGCGATTCATGTCTGCGGGTGGCTTGCAAGTCATAAAATTAATTGATCACCTTGGTTAGTTGGACTGATTGACGGATATCAATAAATAAGAGGAAACATCGAATCAATCAGAACTTGTTGGTTGTCGGTGTCGGTATTGAATCTTTGTCTGATTTACATTTAACACCACATTTACGACGGCCATTTTCACAATGACTATGTAACATTAGTAACTAATATTAGTTGGTAATGTTCGAACCGTAGAGCATGGGCGGAACATTTTTTTTATAGAGGTGTGACTGATCTAAAATAGATAATTCACAATTAAAATATTGAGTGAAAAAATAAATTTCATAACGATAAAAGATTCTGGATTGATAACTCCGTTACAAACCAATCAAATGATTTTTTAAATGGGATCCTCTGTATGTCCATACCTTTCAAAGAAAATGTGAGCAGTCCGAATTCGGTATAATATACAGGGGTTCTTATTTAAAATGTCATATGTTTGGTTTGTAACGGAGCTATGCAACACTCTGTATATTTAGAGATAATTTCAAAATATGGACCTTGAAGACATCAACTATTTTCCTTTTTAATATTTCTTGATATCCCTTAAAATAAAACCCATATATACCAAATTTTGTCGTAAGATTGGTACACTCTGTATAAGAGGGTAAATAGAAAAATGGTCAATTATAAGCTTTGAAAACTTGTGCAAATATCACGTTTGGGAGATTACATCATCGAATGAAAAACCCTTTCAACCAAATTCGAAAATATATAACAGTATATTTTTCAACGAATGTAGAATGATGGCTATTATTCACGCGGATGAAGTTTCCACAACGAGTGAGTTTTGGAATTATCCAAGTGAATAATGGGTCGAGAGAAGGGTACCTCCACAAGATTGGAAAAAGAGAGACTGGGGTGTGCGAGAGGTGTGAAGTGGAGGATGATGTGGGGCATGTGCTTAGATGCTGGAGGAACGAGGAAGTGCTGAAGAAGTTGGAGAGGAAACTAGGGGAAGTGGTGTATTGGGAGAGCATGGTGGAGATAATGTTAAGGGGGGAAGAGGAATGGATGGAGGTAAGTGGCGTAGTAGAGAGCATGGTTAGGGGGAGAGAGGGAGTCGATATGTCATGAGAGGTAGGAGTGGAAGTTACGGAGAAGACTACGGTGTGAGCGGAGAGTGTGCGAGGGACCGCCGCCCGTCTGGAAGTATGCTAGGGTAGTGATTCCGAGGCGGGGGTAACGGTGAGTTTGGGGTGGGTTTGATTGGTAGGCATCCCCTTGGGGATGAGTCCAACACTGTTTGGTTCCTGGACCCATTCGAGCATGAGTTTTCCATCTCGGCCCGAAAAAAAGTGAATAATAGCCATTCTACACAAGTAAAAGACTATACTTTCTCCACGACTATGCATTAAAACAAATTCTACCATTGAGGATCGAACCTCGATCGTCCGCGTAAGAATCAAGTATCTCCACCACTGAGCTATCCACCATATTTATTTATGAAAATATAAGTTTTGTAAAATATGTTAGTAGAATGTTTTCCGAAAATGAACTTACTTTATTAGAATGTCTTCATGTCATAAATGTTTCAATATTATTATAGTCTTGCTTTGATCTCTCCGGTAGCAAATTTATTGTGGATGATTGAACAAATTGTTTATTTCGAGAGGCGTACATATTAAATCTTCACTATCGCTACTATTATCCATTTTGTTCTCTGTGTATACGTAAAATTAGGATTATATAACTCATGTTCTAATGAGCCAATACAATCCTTGAATTTCCCTTAGTTACCGCGTATTGATAAGTGAATATACCCCTTGACGACGTGATATAATCGTTTTGGTGTTTCGCCTCCTGCCATATTGTGATCACTTCCATAGTAACGGGCAAGCTCAATGAAATGTCAGTTAATTCTTCAAAATGCATTCCCAATCCATCCACCTCAAGCGTCACCAACAGTACCAACACCAACACTACAAATTCCGAAAACAACAATACATCAAATATGTATTATAATAATTGTACCTTCAATATTAATATTAATCAATAAAAAAAATTAGAATATTATTCGTTATATAATCGTAACGAATACCAACTCGAGCATAGACAATATTTTTCGATTATTTACATCTCCACTCGACGTATTTCGCGAAACACCACTCGAGCTGCGCTCTGGTGATGTTTCGCCAAATTCGTCTCGTGACTCGGTGAATAATCGAATATTGTCTATGCTCTTGTGATATTATAACTGATGATTATATGATTATTTTGAAGTTTCAAACGACGCGCTGTAATAAGCGATTTGCGTATTTGGGTATTTGACGTTTTAAAAGAGACGATTTGATTTATTCATTTTAGCGTGATTTCTGATAATCGGAGAATGTGATTTGCTAACGAGAGTGAATTCTTTTTCATTCTTCACTGGTGTGAAGAATTTATATCATTATTCAGCCAAATATGTAAAAATAATTTGTTCATTATTATATAGTCGTGGAGAAATACTTTTCTCTTGAAAAGATGATCGAAAATTCAAAGTAATCTATCAAAGAGATTATTATGTTTCTATTTGAACAACGAGAATCTAACAGCAAAAAAGATGTATTAAATCAAGTGTTCAAATTACAGTCCGTCCTCTGTGTCGAATACATAACCGGTATCTTCTTTATATATTTTACTGAGTTATAAATGTGGATGCTAAAAATTCTTCGAATTAAACTTTCAAAATTATCCATTAGTTCACGTGATGTGTTTGTTCTTCCTTTATATGTTATATTCTTTAGATAGCCACCAATAAAGTTCATTTAACTTGGTAATTTTAATACTTTAAGAAAATTTGCGTACGCCACTTCCTTAGGTACTCCTTCAATTTATGTTTGCTTTTTTGATAAAGCTCCTAATAACGTGAATGTCAACATTTATTAAAATTGAATATTTTTCGATTTTCCCTCGTATTTCCCAAATTACAAGTATAAGAAAAGATCAAATTCAACCAATGTGTCAAATTAAAAAAAAAAGAGATCGATAGTGCACCAGCGGTTTTTGTCTATCTACTCTAATAACTAAAGCTCGGTTTTATAGGCAACAAAAACTGAAGAAAAAGGCGCTTATATAGGCTGAGATTTTTATTGAAAAAGGCAGAAATCTTAACATATAGGCAACATATAGGCAATATAGGCAAATGCTTTTAATTCCCTGATTATTAATAATAAGATATTAAGAATTTATTTTAACTTAACACAAATATATTTGCACAACATAACTAAATAATTGTTAATTAATAATTAAACATTGTAACCACTCAAAATTTTATCATTAATAGCTACAACTAAGTGCTTCTCTATATTTTCTGTTTTAAAACTCTGTCTTCTTTCACTTAAAATTAATTTGTACATAGAAAATGAACGCTCTACATCGACAGATGTAATTGGCGCATATTTAAGAGAGGATAATAAATCTGGCCCAATTTGTAATTCTTTAGAAAATGTCCCATTGACAACTGATTGACTGAGAGAAAGAAAAAATGAAACTTACTGATTTGCCACACGGTTTACAAAATGCTCCATCTCCTTCTAGAGATAGTTCCGGAGATGGTCGGATCCAAGCACTTAACTTAGAAGTCATCTTTCTAAATAAACTCACAAAACATCCAAAACTTTTTAAAATGTGTATTCCTTAGTTTTCGGCATACGCAACAAAACTAAACTCTGATTCAGTAACCGTCTGTACAACTGATATAAAGGTCAAAACATTAGGGATTTCCCATTTGTTAAGCCTCTTCTTAATCCGAAAATTGGTAGGTAAATTTTCCCAGAAGACCATTAACAAACGAACCATTAATATTTTATTACTAGTCCAAAATTTTATTACAGAAAGGCTTAGTAATAAAATGAAGTAGCGAATATGAATAACATCATCAGTAGGGTAGCATAAAAGTTTAAAAAAGGCACAAAAACGCGGAGTTTACGAAAAAAGGCAAAATATATAAAAATCATCTAGAATAGGCAGAATAGGCAAAAAAGGCATTTTGCCTATAATCCGAGCTTTACTAATAACTCACCCAGAATGTACACACCGAAATTTTTCAAACTGTATCGAATGATGAAAGCATTTGTCTGTTTAATATGATTGGAATGGAACTGTGCATATTATTATTATTTTTATTTTCCTCCAGGACAAAACATTTACTTCATTCACTGTATTTTGTACTGAACATATTGAGAACAAAAATAAATCTTGAACTCAACGATTGAGCATCAGAGGCAGCGGCAACGGCTTTGTTTACTAAGCGCTGCCAAAGATGACAGGATATGTATTAGGCAATCCTGCGACTTGTCAAATAAATTTCAATATGGCGTTCCAGGGCAAACAAAAATATGGTTTTGGTTTTGGTATACACAAGAGTGTTTATTTTGGAAAAAAGTGATTTTATTTGGCCTTAAAGGATTGTCTTGTTTTGATAATAATTCTAAACAATAAGAAGTTTAGTTTTCTAAAACCTTTGTGTTGCATAATATGTAGATTTCGGTTAAGTTGTGCCTACATAAAAAAATTCATTTTTAGTTAGTTTAGTTTCATTAGTATATCTCCTTGTATTTAAATAAGCTATGAAAAACACACACAATACCATGAGTCGTAGGGAACAGTTTTTGAATTTAGGTAATCAAAAGGGAATCATTTTATCCGAATGGAATTATTTTATCATATTAGGACGGCCGCTATTATTGAATTTGTGGGAACAGAAATTCAGAGGGGAAATGATCGATAGTGGGCGTGGTTCCCTCAAATTCTAGAATGCCGTATTCTTGAAAAATTTCTTTCGAAAAATGAGGGAAATTATTACTTCCTGGGGGAATTTTATTCTATTGGTCATGACTGAGAGAAAAAGCTAAAATAATGTGGCAATATTTTTATTTAACCTCAAAACTTATCGTTGGCTTGTTTTTTGTCAATGATAAGGATATGTTATTCTTGGTTTTTGTAGACTTGTTTCAGTGTTTTTAGGTAAATTAGTGCAATACGGATGAATTCAACCAACTTTTGCATTGGCATGATGCAATGATTGAGATTTTGGCTTTAGATTTTGTAAATTAGGTAGTAAACCTCCCCATGTTCATTTCGGGTTTCTCTTTGAGAAACCCTATCATAATATTCTTTTTTTCACTAGTTACTTTTTTTTGACTACTCATTTTTTAATGGACACAATGGACAAACGACAAAACTATCTAGTCTCCATGGTCAAAACCAAAAACTCAACTAAAAATGCCGCGAAGAAAAAAAAGTCAGGTTGAAGTTGAAAACATCTTCTTATTTGGTTAAAATTCATGGCAAAAACAGCACAGTTTACTCACACTGTCAAAATTATGTACGTTTTGATTGGTAGTACATTTTTGAGAACTTTCCTTTTTCCCTCACTCATTTCTATTCCCTGGTTTCAAGAATACTGCTTTGGGTCTATTCTCAAACGATGACATATTTTGTCGTATGCGAGATTTTTACATTTTCGAACAAAAAATGTAATTCCTTTTTGTCGAATGTCGCATTCGAAAATTTTCGATAGATAACTTGTAGACAATTGTAGAGTGGTTTGAAGCGGTCGACAATTTCATGTCGAACGTGACATGAAATTGACATTAATTGACAGGATTATTTTAAGTTAGCGCGAGTTAGCCATAATAGAAGCAGAGGTTTAAAAGGTTAGATTGTGGTGTATTGTTTGTTATTTTAAAATGGCAGCTTTATTAATAGCAATTGAAAGTCTGGAAAATCAAGAACTTTATCAATTATTATTAAACGAAAATGTTGAAGAGAATTTGCCAGATAAAAGCGGCTCGTTTTCTTTTTCTTTCATCAAATTGATGAGAGTTTCTTTTTGCAATTGTGTGCAATAACTTTTTTTTCCTCCACTGCCATAATTTAAAGTTTTCAACGTAACCTAACCAATACAACAAATAACAATACAACTGAACACAAGCGTCAAACAAATAACAATCCAATCTATCACGCAAATGCAAATATAACCTTCTAAAAACCAAAACCCACAACGTTGGAATCCCACAACACATGTCACATTGGCATATTTGAGAATCGTTAAATCGGTGTTGCCAGCTCATGCTATTCGTCAAAATATGTCTCATGCGAATTGGAAGACAAAACCAATTGAGAATATTATAATTTCAAGTTGTGCGATCATTGAATTCGAGACATTTTATTCGACATTCGAAAATAGACCCATATTGTCACGTGCACTGGATTGCCTAATTGCTTATGAGTTTGTTGTTTTATTTGTATTTACAGGTTAACCGTCCTCATTTGACGCGGACGAAAGCTAACTGTCACTCGATATAAAGCCAAATCTGAAAAGTCACTAATAAGTTACTAGATTTTTTCAGTGTTGCCACGTAGGCGTACTAAGTAATGCTCAAGCTGCAGCGGAGCAAGAAGAGATACAATTAAGTGCTTCTTAAGTTAACTTACGAAAGGCGTGCAAACGGACATTAGATAATTAAAATTGGAAAAGCAGGATTTTCTACAACACACCACCTGGAAAATAAGCTTCTATCTCTGGTGATAATGCAGCTATCCCGGTATTGGGCTGTAGACGTTGTTGAAGTTTCCGTTAAAGTCTAATTCAATGTTCACTGAGGGAGTAGTTGACGCTCGACTTGGGCGTTATAAAAAAGATGATTTTGCTAATTTTTTGGTTGTATCTACCTTGTATTTGAGAATTCAAATATTTTTTATGTTTTAAGAAGAATCAATATAGCGCCAGTTTGGCTGTAGTTCAAATTCCATTCGAAATTCAACCCTTGTTTAGAAAATTGTTGTTATTAAAGGAAACTTAATATTTTTAAAAGTATTTACCATTATTTTCAAATAAATCTGAAAGTTTCTCATACCTTTGTATTCGCCCCTGGACTAATATCTCCGCAAGATCGAACCATTCGATAATTACAAAGTAATTTTTTTCTCTCTCCATTTCGGCGGACCAAAAGAATAAATTATAATAGAGATAGTTCAGGTATAATATACCTAAATTTTTATTCAAGAATGACTTTTTCTTTCCTGCTCGTCAGAACAGATTCAATTAAAATCGAAGGAATTCTTTAGTGCCCTTAAATACGGGAAGTTTTTGATAATAAAACGGCAATTGCTGATAACAAATGGTGAATAAATATTAATGAATTAGACCCTTTCGAGAATTTGAAGGTGTGGAATCCGGACGTGGTAAATCCTTTTGTATAAATAATTAACTATCATCAATATCATTTTGTAGTCCTAGTGGGAAATATCATAAAACTAGAGTTCATGATGTTTTATTGTCTGCTAGCTTCTTTGACAGTTCGCTGTTCACGTGTTGGAGTTCACAAGTTGGATTGCCCAATTATAAAAAATAAATTGAAGATGAATAAAGAGATATGTTTACAACATGTATAAAGTTTTTCAGAATCTGGCTTCCTAAATAGTAAAAAAATATTAGCTACACAAAAATATGAAAAAACGTAGAAAAAAAAGGAAAAATCACTTGAAAAGATTGGAGGAAATGTGCCACTTCAAATGTACTATAGGTATTAAATGTCATTCGAATAATTGAGAATTGCAACTAGAAGAAATACAGTTTGAAAACATAGAAGGTAGGTATCTATAGATAAATAGCCAGTAGTCATAAGTTCTAATAACACACAAATTTGGTCCTATTAATAAGAAGTAATAAAACAATTACAGAATTAATAATATCTAATATTTTAGGTTATTTTCCATGAAATGAACGAAAAGATGATTGCTTCTGAACTAGTCAAGCCTTTAAAAGAAGAAATTATGAAAATATTGAATATACAGAGAGTTGCACGAGAAGTAATTTACTACACACTATGTAACTTCTTTTACCTAAATATAAAGTATACAATCCTTCGATCATTAAACATTGTTCAAAGATACAATCAGTATTTTGTCTCTAACTTGATACCTACCTATCCTATGGCCTGTTATACTTATCCAGCTTAGGTACTATGAGTAATAAGTGAACTGTTGAAGTTGAAATAAGATAATTAGAATGCTTCATATTTACTGATCAATTTACCAATAGGCTTGATAGGATTACTAGTAAATTTTGGCTGCTCTTGCAAAAAATTTTAACTGAAGGATATATCAGAAAATACATCTATGTCTTGAAACCAGATGATCAACTATGCATTCACTATCGAACCTGACATCAAATATACAATAAACCTCTAGTCTATGATGAAAAAATAGTGCTGCTATTTTTCTAGGCATTACTGAAGCGTTTGATGGTGTTTGGAACTTTGGTATGTTCTACAAACTGTATGAAATGATGTGTTCTCAATACTTGCTATTAATATTGAAAACTACCTTAGTGATAGAACACCACAAGTAAAAGTGAATTACAGTTTCATTCCAAACATTTAAGGACTTCTCCAGTGTTCCTCACTGTCCTATTTGCTCTACAATCTATCTATCTTGTTTCAACTATGATTTAGCAACAAAACATCTAATTTTGCATACATATTGCAGTATATAGATGACATCGCTTTGATCAGTAATAATAATCTCAAAATAACAGTAAATAAGCTACAAAAACTTATAACAGAATACTGAAATGGTTTAGCATGTGTAGGATGAAGCCCAAAGTCTTAAAACTCAATGCATAATCTTCAATATGTTCAATAACAATGAAAAATACAATATATATTCAATCAATAGGTACAACTTACTAATGACGTTAGTTCATGCACAGATTTTCAATATAAAATATATTTAAATAATTCTGTATCATACATGAAAATAATTTTTTTAAGTACTTTGTTTTAAAAATACAAAAATTGCAATTTACAAAAGTTTATTTCCTAATGAAGCAAACACAGTGGAAAGTCACAATTAGTAATATACATAAGTACGTACACAAAATATATAACTGTGGACGTTCTGTAACTGAACTTGCACAAAACATTCTCTACACTATTTTGAATCCTCTGTGTTTTATCTATGAATGTTATACTACAAGTGTGCCACACTGGAATTAGGTAGCTGAAGATTGGTAAGAAATAAGTGTCACCGATTAGTTTCAATGTCTTATGGTTTTAGTAATCCCTACATTGGTAAAGTGCACCAATAATTGGCAAACATAAATTTATTCTATTTGATGTATATATTTGCTTCAATGTATGTTCTCACCTTATTTATATTTTCATTTCGTATTTTTATCTGAATATCAACTGAATTCATATTTTTTTGTATAAAGAATATGCCAGTAATATTTTCAAATTAGTATTACAGCTTATTCCTTATGAACCATCTCTGGTTTTTCTTCAAATATTTGTTCAACTTCAGTTCTCTTAAATTATACTTGTATAGAACATAATAATGTCATCACCAAAAGTAAAGTATTTTGTGTGCAATTGTGCTTTTTCTAGACTTCTCACAAGTAAGGTATAAAATTTAAGTCTATCATAATAAATATTTCCTTTCCTATACTTTATTTTTATCTTTGAATATTTCTTATTATTTTTGGTAACTGAAAAAACTCTGGTTTACTTAAATTAAATTCAATTCACGTCTTCCTTCTAAATAATCTGTACTTTGCCTTCTGTCAAATTGGTAAAATATAAAAAGTAAGGTTATTGTCATGACAGTTTTAAAATGGTATCTTAGGTACAATGCGCGACGCCGCGGTGAAAAAACAAACTGCTTAGATAGACGATTTTGAGGACAGGTTTTGTCAATTTTCCCGTATGAGTTCGATCTCCTTTTATAGCCTCCATGGTCATGTAGCTCAGAATTTTGAAATATTTCTCAGTATTTTTCAAATCTACCTAAAAGCGTCTGGCCTTGATAAAAAGGATAGTGAAACAAAAATAGCAATGTTTCTTAACCTTGCCGGAGAAGAGGCACAAGATGTGTTTGAAACTATGAAATTAAGTGAATAGGGGAAGAAAAGATTTTGATATAGAAGATTGATTGATTTGTTATAGAAGCATTTGGACAGTATTGTAAACCCATGAAAAATGAAACCTATGACAGATACAAGTTCTTCATAAGAGTACAACAGGAAGATGAGGATTTTGACGATTTTTTGACTGAAATAAAAATGTTGGCAAAAAACTGCAATTTCGGAGATTTGCAGGACTCCCTAATAAGAGACCGAATTGTGAGTGGAATCGGGGACAGTGCATTGCAAGAAAGGTTATTAAGAATTTCAAATTTGACATTAAAGCAAGCAGAATCAGACTGCAGGGCTGCAGAAGCCAGTAAACTTCAGATAAAAGGCATCAGAAATATCACCGATCAAGTGGATTCAGTTAGGACTCGTATGGCTCGAAAGAAAGAAAGTGGTGCTTCTCTTACTAATTTGTTACCCAACACTTATAATTGTTTTAAATGTGGGTTGAAACATTGACCCAGAAGGTGTCCTGCATTTGGTAAGACTTGTTCCAAGTGTGGGAAATTGAACCATTATGCAGTTGGATGTAGAAAACTAAAGAAAAAGGGATATGCTCAAAGGAAAGAAAATAAGAACAGAGTAGTTCATGAAATGGATAGCAAGATTAAGAGAGAGGTGTCAAATTCAGACAGCGACAGCTCTGAGCCATATATTGATTCAGTGATGATAAACAATAGCATCTGGACAGTTAATGTACTAATAAATAATGACTCTATTCTATTTAGAATTGATTCCGGTGCTAGTTGTAATTGTTTGCCTTTAAAATTTGTGAAACAACTTAATTTAGAACGTTTGTTAGTCAATGATACAGTATTACTAAATACTTATGGTAATAATAAAGTTAAAGCATTGGGATACATCATACTAGAATGTGTTATAAAACAATGTAGCTACAAGATTAAATTTATAGTTATAAATTGTCCTAACAGTATGCCAATTTTAGGTTTAAACACATGTTCAAAAACTGGGCTTATAAAAAGGGTTGATGGTATCAGTTCTATCTCATGCAAAAAGGTGCAAGAATTTTTTCAAAAGCATGCAGTTCAAAGGTACGGGAAACGTTGAACGATTTAGAAAAGAGGGGAATAATCTTAAACGTACAGAGTGGGTAAATAATAACGGTGGCCTTGCGCCTTTCACTTTACCCCTACTCCGCGGCCGGCTGTAACGCGACATGCGATAGATGTACGAAAAATATTGAGGTAATGTAATAAAAGTTTCACTTTAATAATGTATATCCTATTACAAAATAAAACGAAAACTCAGCAACTTCTGGTATAACCAAAAGTGGGAAAAAGATAGGAATATTTTGATTTAATATTTCACCCTTAGAAACCCCACCATACCAATTTAACTTTTCAATTCTCGACATCTTCATATTAAGAGCTAAGCGTACACAATGAAAACAGTTAAGAAGAAGAACAATTTATACAACAAATTGAAGCACATATATTGCGAATAATAAGTTACACAATGATTTTTTTCAAAAAAGATCAATAACTGTTATTTGAGTAATGAAAACGACAGTATGGTTTTAGATTTCACCACGGTGGCGCTGTTTTTTAATATTGTTGTTATTAAAATCAACTGTCACGACTGTTATTTATTAAAAATCTTGAAAAGTTTCTAGGTCGTTTAAGAGGTAAACCAATTTGCGAAAATAAATAGAAGACCGATTTTCGGTTTGGTGTTTATCAAACTTTGAGATGCCGAAGAATTTCTAGGAAGGTTTGGGTCTAAATCATCGTATTCAACCTCTCTGTTCGTTTTGCCCAGAGGAAGAAAACTATTAACTAAGTGCCACTTTAGCTTTTAGTCGATGATTGACAACGTGGAAGGAATTTCTTCATTTTTAACGGTTTTTTAGTAAATATGTTTTTATACAATATACAGTGATTTATGGAAGTATATCTGGAAAATTCAAAATAAATTTTGACTGGTAGACAAAATAGTGAATGAAACTTTTGCCTTAAATATTTAAAAAAAAATTGAACAGCAACACTCACTTACAAGAAGGTTAGATCACATGCGGTGGTCCAAATAAAGAGAATAACCAAATTAAAATAATAAAAATGAACCGGTAGAAAACCGTAGTAATGAGAGACAGATTATCAGCTCACTAAATGTGAGAAAGTTGTTAATTAAAAAAAGGAACAAATGAAGATGAAATTAATGAATTATTTATTACTTTACCTATTATAAAGTACCCACCATAAAGGTTTATAACGTTTGTATCCAAGTGATAATAAAGGGTTAGTTAAGTAATTATTCGTAGTGTATAATACTCAATTCATTACCGTATTAAAGTAACTGAATTCCACAATTTTTTGATTTTTATTTTGTACCAGAAATATTTGCTCAATTGGGAAAAAACCTTGAGTCCAGTCATGGGACTGCCGACAGAAGTGAAAACACCAAAAATGAATCCCTTTTAAAAAATTTTATCGTGAGCCCTTCGTAAATGGAATTTTTTACAAATAAATTAACCCTATTTCAAATTCTATCGTACGCCCATGGTAAATGTAAATTTTTACAAATAAATCAATCCCTTTTAAACAATTTTTTTGTACGCATATGATAGAAGGAAGTTTTCACAATTAGATTATTAACCCCTTATAAAAGAAGTACACATATATACACAGTATACATATAGCTCATGGAAAGCGTGACGATGATTTATGCAACACATATACGCTTCATTGTTAATTGTGTTGCATAACCAAAAGTATTGCGTGACGATGACGAAAAATCCATGTTTTTTCTTCACCCAAAGTGCTCGACGCACCTAAAGATGTTTTCACTTCAAAAATCGACCATCATTTTTTCGAAATCCACTCGGAAATAGTTTCAGTTAAGTCAAAACGGAACTCTCAACTTCAATATTGAGAGGTCGCGACTTCCATTTAAATAGCTAGAAAATTAATTTGCGCTATCTTTACCTTTCCCCCTGGGGATTTGGGGTTAAGAATTGATCCTGTCTGTCGTAAAAAGGCGACCAAAAGATCGGACCCAAGCCAAAAGGTGGCACCCCCTTGTATCCACACCTTACTGCGACTTGCGGGGCTCTGTCAAGGTGGACCAGCATTCCTTAGCTTCTCATGGGATTCATATGCATCAGAGGGAAAAAAACAAAATTTGTAAGGACGAAAAATAAAGTTCTTGTATCTTCTCTAGAGGATGTAGAACTACTTACGGATGAGGAAGTAAAATCCGCTCATCTAGAAGGAGCTTCTAGAACGAAGCTCAAAACAAAATTAGAAAGTGGTCTCTACTACATAGAGGCTAGTCATAAGGGAAAACTTTCTTAAAAACCAAAAACCGCAAAAGGCCTCAAAGCAGGTTACAACAAGGGGAATAGTAAGAGAGGCTAAAAAAAGCACGAAAGAGGCTGGAAAAGCACAAATAAGGCTGTCGCAAGCACTTCCACGAAACGCACCCGCTTTAGCAGCAGCACTCCGCCACACCTTAACCAGCTGAGGAAGAAACCAAGGCAAGAGGGTGTTTCCTTCAAATATGCCTTAGCCTCGGTAATGGTTGCGGTGGTAGACGATGGGTTTCCCATGAGTAAATTGAGTCCTGAAAGGCTAACCATAGTCCAGGACGCAATCTCCGAGGCCCATGATGAAATCCCCCCTGAGGGACTACAAGTGCGTTTTGCAGAATGCACGCACAAACCAGGCTATCTGGTTATGACGTGTGCAGATAGCACTAGTGCAGATTGGCTGAGAGATGCCATCCCAACCATAAAACCCTGGGAAGAGGCAACCCTCAGGGTATTGGAGGGGGAGGACCTTCCAGAGTCAATATCCTGCACCACCCACATCCCGGATGACAGAGGACAAAAGCCAGAAACGGAAAAAATCCTGCGAAGGCTCAAGGGCTCAACGGGCTCAACACCAATCTATGGACGGTGTTGGGAAAACTTCCATCGGAAAAAGGCCCAAACATGGGCTTTCTCGATGGACAGCGAGTCCCTGGAGGAACTCAAAAAGATAGATATGTCCCCCTACTACAGCCTAGGGAGAATAAAATTCAGGGTCAAGGGGAGACATAGCCCAAAACAGGACAACAGCTCTGAAAAGGGTGTAGCTTCCACTCCGGAGATCGCAGAGGTCCAAGAGGAACAAGCAGACCATCCTCAAGGATAGATCAGTCTCAAAAGGCACGTAGCACAGGAGAGCGGCACACCCATGGATTCGGGAGAAGCCTCAGAGAAGGCAAAAGAGTCGATCAGTTCACAGAAGTGTCATATTATCTTACATAATTTTGTTTGGATTTCTCCGGCAGAAAATTTAATTTGGATACATTCGGGAGTACATATTATTTCAAAAACGGAATCTTCAATCTCCATAATAATAATAATAGGAACAACTACTAAATTATGTAAAACAAATCGAATTATTGATAAAAAAAACTAACGTCAAAACAATCAAATCAGTTGCAGTTCATATGCTGTCAAAGTCAAAGGAAATTTGATATTTTTTCCGGTAAGTGTGGACGAATTGCACTAATCAACTGTATTGGCTTATGGAAAGCGTGAAATAAAGTTAACGTTATAGCACTTTTTTTTTCACTTTTTTTCACTCTTACCATAAACAGCCGTCATATGACCAAAACATATACTCATTGGGAATTAAGCGATCTACAAAAAACATCTCTACTTACTTTTTGATAGACCAGCCAGTTCAAAAGTTATTCAAACTGAAAGTTAAATTTCTGTTATAGACCGGGAGCCGAGAGGGTTTTTGCATGTATCATAGGCCCCACGCTCGGCTTTTGTGGCTGATAGACAACGTTATTCCCCACTTTGAATTCCCGGTATGGCACTACTAAAGAGTAGCTTTTAGGGGGGATGAATTTTCAAACGTGTAATTAATATACGTGCCCCTGGATCATAGGACCCACTTTGATTCTTGTTTTATGTCGTCAAGGAGGTCGCCAAAGTCCACGATCTCAATATGCCATACCAATTTGGCGTCACTTAAAGTCTGCCATACTGACCGAAACGTGCAATTTTTCCACTGTGGACGTGGATCATGGATCCGCGCTGTTGTTTCGTGATCTTTGTTAACAATGAAAAGTAGAACAAAGATTTAAAAACGCCATACCTCTGGGACGTCACCAAGTGGCCGCCATAATGGGTCAAACATGTCATTTTTAGCAATGAAAATGTATAATAGGTTCCGGTTTGGCGTTTTGGTTTTGGTTTTGGCTAAAAACCCTCTCGGCTCCTGGTCTATTATATTATTTTGAAACTATTGAACCTCATGTTTTCAAATCTGGGGAATGTATTGAGCATAAATGACCTCCAAAATGAGGTATTACTCGATCCCCATTTCCATTTAAAAAATATTTTAAATGCCCGCCCAGCTGTCACTTTCACATTCAGAGCTGTCATAGATGTGTTAAAAAATTCATGATGGGGTGTTATTATATTATCAGTTATAATATCACAAGAGCTTAGACAATATTCGATTATTCACCGAGTCACGAGACGTATTTGGCGAAACATCACGAGAGCGCAGCTCGAGTGGTGTTTCGCGAAATACGTCGAGTGAAGCGGTAAATAATCGAAAAATATTGTCTATGCTCGAGTGGGTATTCGTTACGATTATATAACGAATAATATTCTAATTTTTTTTATTGATTAATATTTATATTGAAGGTACTATTATTATAATACATATTTGATGTATTGTTGTTTTCGGAATTTGTAGTGTTGGTGTTGGTACTGTTGGTGACGCTTGAGGTGGATGGATTAGGAATGTTTCTCATTTTTTCAATTATTTTTCTATGGTGTTCCGCAGTAAGTTTCAAATATGGTTTCAGAGATGATGAGTGGCCTGTTATTTTGGTAATTTCTTGCAAGTTTGCTCCTGAGTGTGACAAGATACTCACAGCAGAGGAGCGATTTGAATTATTCGTAATTTTCCTTTTTTTCGTATCTATTCCGATACTTTCGGCTGCTGTACGTGTCCATTTACTCAATTGATTAAAACCAACAGGGCAATTTTTGAACCATTTCCCTGTTTTCTGTCAATCAATATTAGGTGTTAAAAAAAGACGATTGGTTGTGATATTTGGCGTTCTTTTGCTCAACAGTTTTCCCAAGAGACGTACTGGGTACTTATTCGCAAACTCTTTATTCGGAGCCAACCATTTAGAATCAGTGGTGCGTTGTTCTCCACGTTGTGATGTTTTTGAGAACATTGGATTGTATTCGATACGTCCCGTAGTTTGACCATAATTGTCGAATTCCTTTTTGAAATAGTCGGTTAAGCAAAAGGCTGCTTCACTACCACGCCATGCCAATTCCACAGCACAAATTTGATAAAAATTTTTTTGCAAACCATCTGGTGTATTTTCATCAAAACTTAATATAATTTTGGTTATTTCTTTCTCGTTAAGAGCGGCTGAGCTCTCTTTTTTTCTGTCGGGAATTGCTTGTAATTTCTTTCTCTTGGCTGCATGAGCCTTTATTGCGTTCTCGAAAATTACATCTTTAAATGGATTTATTTCTCTTTCGAACTCTTCATGAAACTTTTTCTGTAACAGTTTAGCAGAAATATTCCAAATGGTTTTCACTGTACTTTCTTTATATTCCTTTCCGTCTGCACGTTTCATATTGAATGCCCAATCCTTCATAATATCTGCTACTTTTTCATTCGAAACATCAGCAGAAAGTTTGTAATTTCGATGTTCACAAAACACCGTAAACTGCTTCCAAACATAATTATGCGATTTTGTAGTATTTTCTGGTGTTAAATTTTCAATTTCTTGATCAATTTCACCACTTGAAATGAGACCAAAGCACTGCATTTTGAAGAATTAACTGACATTTCATTGAGCTTGCCCGTTACTATGGAAATGATCACAATATGACAGGAGGCGAAACACCAAAACGATTATATCACGTCGTCAAGGGGTATATTCACTTATCAATACGTCGTAACTAAGGGAAATTCAAGGATTGTATTGGTTCATTAGAACATGAGTTATATAATCGTTCCAAATTTCATCACTAAATACCTAACGGTTGAAAAGTTACAGGGGGGTCGGAAAGTGGGAAATAACGTTGTCTATCTGCCCTCAAAGCCTCGGCGTGGGGCCTATGATACATGCAAAAACCCTATCGGCTCCTGGTCTATTATATTTACACCTTTTTCTACAATTTAAGCTAAATTGATTGAAATTATTATCAAATATTGATTAAAAAGGCATTAAAAAATCGAATTCCCTATAATTAACCAGTTTCTTAAATCAATTTAAGTAAAAAATAAATCGGCACTATAAAATATAAAATGATGGGGAGTATATTGACAGTGAAAGCGATATTGCGAGTGCTGCTGCTGAAACCATCAGCGAATACAGAAAAAATGTTCAAGATAATACAGCTTGCATTGTAGAAAGATCGAGCTTGTACTTGGTTTCGAACGATTCCGTAAAATGGCCTTTAGAAATGAATCCCAGTGAAGTTTACCTCTTCCAGATATAGAAACAACAGAAAATGTTCAGAAACTCATGATTGAAAACCATTGACGCTGCTCGATGGCACAAGATAGACTTTCTGCTTCAACTTTGTTATTCATCGAACAACATTGTATATTAAAAACATTGTCAAAAAGTTTTCCGAAACGAAAGCCCGAATATATTTCTTTTTCAATAACGTGTTATGATATTTAGTTATATTTCATTTTAATGAACGTTTATATTTTAGTTTGGAGACTGGATTTTATTTTAAATTCTTGAGTAAGTATCGACCTATTTACGAAATACTATTGATACATATCATGTTGAAAACCGGCAGTATATTCTATGTTTATGATTTTTGTTTTTGGTCCCAGAAGATAGCCAGGACATGCATTAAACAATAGTCATGCCTCTTTATCCTTTTTATTATCGATAATGATCTTTAAGGTAATATACCCCAATATAATGTTATCATCGTTAAAAATTCTTGATAAAAGCAAGGAACTGAACAAGCCTCTTTGGTGTAGCTCAGTTTATTTCCGCTGCAAAGCCTCTGCAGATTGCGGCAGGCCACTAAATGTCAATGCGGTAGCAAGGCCTCCTGTACCGCCTTTTGGTG
This sequence comes from Lochmaea crataegi, assembly GCA_947563755.1. Classification (NCBI taxonomy): domain Eukaryota; kingdom Metazoa; phylum Arthropoda; class Insecta; order Coleoptera; family Chrysomelidae; genus Lochmaea; species Lochmaea crataegi. Next base: position 17,709,466 of record OX387428.1, read on the forward strand.
AAGCTCCGTCTCAGTATATAACCAATTGGTCAAATTTGATGTAATGGTAACTACAGTTTAAAGAAGTAGCTTTAAAAAAATTATAACTGAATAAACAACAATGAAAACAATAATTGAATTAACAGTTTTATTTTCTACAATTGGGTCTCACGATTTGCTTATAATTATTATTATCTGACCCGATTATTGAACGATTTTTTCTGTCAATGAGTCAATGATTGGGGCACATAAATTTCTCAAGTGGTTTTGAAACTGTCTTTTGATATTTGAATTTCCGTAGTTATAAATATCTGTTTGGATTCTTCGAGAGTTTAGTGACATTTTTACCAGGAAGTCTTTTGATGATAGACTCTTCCTTTTTATTTAAATACCTATGTTTGTTTGAATTCCTTCAGTCGCATTTTATGAGTGTACGAGACAAGCTTTCGGGCGAGGTAATATGAAAATAATGTGATTAAATTACTTGAGGCGACAAGTCTTCTAGACGCAAAGTTAAGGGATCGGTAAATAAAATTAAAAACCATATAATAAAATTAAATCACCTTCTTAGTTCAAGTGCAAACATTTTACTAGCGGTGTTACACGTTTTACGTAATATAGAAAGAAATTTAACAAAATAGATGAAAGAAATAAACAATGTATTCAAACAAAAACTCAAAGAAATAGTTTTCATAAAACACCTTGTAGAATACATTATTTCGAAATACGTCATAATAAAATTATTAGGTGGAACTTCGGCTAGCCCATAAAAAGGATTTGGCTGAGTATTTTTCATTTGAAAGAGAAAAATTTTAGCTTGTTTGTAAATATAGATTTACAGGGTGAATCAATGGAATAGTGGAAGTTTTAAAATTTTTGCAACCTTAGTATTTTGTATGTAGATAAAGGCTTGAAATATACAGGATGTCCCATAAAGTGTGGCATATGATAGTTATGTTTTTTCTAATGAATTGATTGTCTGATAGTCCGTGAAAAATAAGCTATATATTAATAAGGATTTCCTATAAAAGAGTGTTCTGAGGGTCGTGCCCCCCTCACAATAAATATTTAATAGCTATGCCTACATATTGTAAAATCGGTCCAGTTACGGCATTCCAAATTTTATGAAGTTATCTTTAGCCATCTCTAGGGCTTCACACGAGACGAGAGTGGGCGAGAGTATCAAAAATCTCGTCTCGATCTCGTCAATTCCGAAGAAATTGAGTCTCGTTCAAGTCTCGGTCTCGTCTCGTTACCGGTTGTCTCGTCTCGTTCAAGTCTCGGTCTCGTCTTGTTACCGGTTATCTCGTCTCGCTTAATTCTAAATATTGATAATAAAATCCATAAATAATTTTTTAAAGCTAAATTTATAACAATCACACTCGTTGACATTTTAATGTAACTAGTCCAAAAATCAAAGAAAACGAGTGAAGGTATAATGAAAATTTTTTAATTTATATTGACAAAGTATTACAACATGTTCACATGGAAATAAAGTACAAAATATGCCTAAATACGGAATTCATCGACTATTAATAAAATTACTTGAACAAGTTTATCTGGAAATTCATTCACAACAATTACTCCTGACCTATCTTCTAGGTTAATGAGTTTAATAAGGGGGAATGGTTGATATCTATTTGGTCGTTAAGAAGATTACCAGATTTTTATTTATTTATTTATCTCAAGAGCTTCTAAAAGATTTAATTTAAAGGCTTATCATATTAATGAAGCCTCAACCATTCTGCTGAATTTTACGACCCTATTGTATTTGAGGCGATACAGGACGTGTCGATTTAATTTTGGTAAAACCGACCTGTTTTATCATTTTATTCCACAAAAAAAGAAACACTCACTACTTTAAATTTACAATAAAATATTTTACAGATGCGCACCAGATTTTATATATTGTTAAATGTATTGTTCTCTATGTAAACCGTTTCTAATTTTTCTAATAAAAAATTCATAAAAAAATTTTACGAGACTCTCGGGTTGCGCTGTATGTGGTCTCGGTATTGCCCATAATATTTTCAAAAATGTCTCGTCTATTCTCGCTTTTTCGAGACGAGACGAGACGAGAAAAATCTTGCTCTGGTATGAAGCCCTAGTCTCGTCTCGTCTCATGTCGCTTTTTCGAGACGATAACGAGACGAGACGAGAAAAATCTCGCTCTCGTGGGAAGCCCTAGCCATCTCAAAAATTTGGCATGTCTGAAAAATTGAGTGACACCCAGTATACGAACAGCAGTTGACTCAACTATTCGTTATACCACTTTAACTTTTAGTTGATATTTAACCCATGTCTCAAGATACCACCCTTAAAAAAGGCTTACTTTCGGAATGAATTTATCCTTTGTGTAATGCCAAAAACACTCCTATTTTATTATTCTTTAGTATATATCGTCGAAAGATAAAGTATTTTTATTTCTTTCATTGTGAAGAGTTTAACTTTCTATCCAATATTTATTTATTATTATTTGTCATTTTCATTCATGCACTAAGCTGCTCTAAGAAAAATAAATAGATTTTTGTTCAAAAACTTTTTATATCTTTAAGTTTAAATTTCATTTAAACGTCCTAATAATAATTAGTTAGTTTGTTGTAAGTTATTATAACTGAATTCTAAGAAGAAAAAAGTTAAAAGCCTGCATTATCACAGACAGCGTTAGTTCTCAATATGAATGAAGCAATTATTGGATAGATAATCATGTCGTTTATTTAATTGCTTTTGTGTACAGTTACTTATCAACTCTATAATTTACAAGTCTTTTAATCCTCTTCATTGATTAGGTAACTTATTAACCCGCCCTTTGTTCAAGTTATTATTGAAATAGATAGGAATAATTTTTTTTTCAAAGAAACATCCTGTTAGTATCCAGTATATTTTATCTATTAAGATATATTACCAATTAAACAAAGCTAATATACAGAGTGAATATAAAAAATGTTTTAACCTGTATTATAATACAGGGAGGTATCATTCGATGGCACATTAGGCATTATGGCAAAGTGGTCACTGAGATTGGTTGGATAAAGGACAGCCCTGTAAATGACTGGTAAAAGATAATCAAACCAAGAAACCAAGTGACAACTAAATAATGCATTAGCTAGGGTAAGACCGGAGGGCCCCTTACTATAATGATGGATCAAAAATAAACGAAGGAGTAGGAATAGGGGTGACAATTCCTAATACTAGGATATCAACAGCCCTGGGAAACACTCCAGCAATATTGCAAGCGGAACTTGTAGCGTTTAAAACGACTGTTTATGGTGAGAGTGAAAGCGTTAAAAAAGTGCCATAACGTTAACTTTATTTAACGATTTCCATAATCCAATGCAGTTGATAAGAGCAATTCGTCCACACCTTTACCGGAAAAAAATATCAAATTACCTTTGACTTTGACAGCCTATGAACTGTAACTATTTCGACTTTATTTATTATCAATTATTCGATTTGTTTTACATAATTTAGCAGTTGATCCTAATATTATTATTATTATGGATAGTGAAGATTCACTCACGAATAAAAGAAAAGGCAAATGTGGTCACATTAAATTTGGTGCCGGAGAAATCCAAAGAAAATTATGTAATAGTTATTTATGATACAAGTACGTGAAGTGATACTTTTGCGCACGAGTTGCGAAAATGAAAGGCACGAGCGTAGCTAGCGCAAAAGTAATTCACGCATGAGTATGATAAAATCCAAAATCTATTCCCTTGTGAAAATTTTTGATTTTTTTTGTTTTATGGCTCTCCGATTGTCGTTTTATGAAGGTAATAAGTTTATGAAACTTACTTATATCAATGTTTAAATTTAAATTTATGGTAGTTTTCAACATTGAATAATGGGTCCATAACGTTGATGATTTCCATTGACATTTCCGAGAAATATGCAATAAGAACATTTTCCGTCTAATTTTTAATTTTTTTAGTGTTACGCCAATCCAAAAAAATGGTGAGCGGTCGTCGGACCGCCGACAGAAGCTTGGTTCTTATGCATAATAAAATGACCATTTCTCGAAAATTTTGACCATTTTTCAAAAATTTTGACAATTTCTGACAATTATTGACCATTTTTGTCAATTTTTCAAAAATTTTGACAATTTTTAACAATGATTGACCATTTTTGACAGTTTTTTATAATTATTGACCATTTTTGCAAAATTTTGACCATTTTTGACAATTTTTCGAAAATCTTGACCATTTTTCAAAAATTTTGATAATTTTAGACCATTTTTTCAAATTTTAACAATTATTGACCAATTTTGACAGTTTTGACAATTATTGATCATTTTTGACAATTTTTCAAAAATTTTGACCATTTTTCCAAATTTTAACAATTTCTGACAATTATTGGCCATTTTTGACAATTTTTCAAAAATTTTGACAATTTTTAACAATGATTGACCATTTTTGACAGTTTTTTATAATTATTGACCATTTTTGCAAAATTTTGACCATTTTTGACAATTTTTCGAAAATCTTGACCATTTTTCTAAAATTTTGATAATTTTAACAAGTATTGACCAATTTTGACAGTTTTGACAATTATTGATCATTTTTGAAAATTTTTCAAAAATTTTGATAATTTTAACAATTATTGACCATTTTTGACAGTTTTTTATAATTATTGACCATTTTTTCAAAATTTTGACAATTTTTCCAAATTTTAACAATTATTGACCATTTTTGACAGTTTTTTATAATTATTGACCATTTTTTCAAAATTTTAACAATTTTTGACCATTTTTCAAAATTTTAACAATTATTGACCATTTTTGACAGTTTCTGATAATTATCGACCTTTTTTGACAACTTTCAAAAATTATGACTATTTTCTTAAATGTTTAACAATTTTCGACAATTTTCAACAGTTTTTAAATATTTTTAAATATTTTTAAATATTTTTAAATATTTTTGACAATTTTTGACAATTTTTGACAATTTTTGACAATTTTTGACAATTTTTGACAATTTTTGACAATTTTTGACAGATTCTGACGATTATTGTCCATTCACGTTTCACACTTCTTAATGACAGTACAAAATTATTACAATTACAGAACTTTTGACAGAAAACAAAACACAAAATTATCTAAGGTAACTTAATAAATATACAAATAAAAAAGAGTGTTATAATGATTATCCCATTTAAAAAGCATTGTACTTTTTCGCACTGTTTTGGGTGTTATAATGAAACTTCCATTTAAAAAGCATTCTTCTTTTTCGCACGCTTAAGACGTATGTATAAAATGTAATTTCACGTATTTATATGAGTTTGTAAATGCTTAATTTTAATGGTGGTCGTAGATAAAAGAATATTATGACACTTTTATAAAATGGCGGAACCATAACAATATTCCTAGTTTTACAGAGCGGGTGCTATTATCTTTTTTTGAACAAGGGTATAGCAAATTTAGGTCTTCTACATTATGGTTCAGCTATTCTAAGCTAAAAGTAACCTTAATTATTAATGATCTACTTATCCCGATTCCAGATTCAAAAACTCATAAAAGTCGGCGTTTTACGGTTATTGGAAAATCCAGTACAAACATTAATTTAATACATTTATATCAAAAGTTTGCTAATCTGGACCGAAAAATGCAACCAGCAAGCATTTGGGTCACGGTAGGAATGTAGAACTATCGATAATTTTCGATAGTTTTACATCGGTATTGTTGACATCTGACATCTATCACTCTGTTGTTTATATATAATTGTCAAAAATGGTCAATAATTGTCAAAAATAGTCAAAATTTTGAAAAATGGTCAATAATTGTTAATAATTGACAAACACTGTCAAAATTGGTTTAAAATTTGGAGAAATGGTCAAAAATTTTGAAAAAATGGTCAATAATTGTCAAAAATTTTGAAAAATGGTCAAAAATTTGGAAAAATGGTCAATAATTGGTAAAATTTGGAAAAATGGTCAATAATTGTTAATAATTGTCAAAAACTGTCAAAATTGGTTTAAAATTTGGAAAATTGGTTTAAAATTTGGAAAAATGGTCAAAAATTTTGAAAAAATGGTCAATAATTATCAAAAAATTTGAAAGATGGTCAAAAATCGTCAATAATTTGTAAAATTTGGAAAAATGGTCAATAATTGTCCAAATTTTGAAAAGTGTCAAAAATGGTCAATCATTGTCAAAAACTGTCAAAAATGGTCTATAATTGTTAAAATTTGGAAAAATGGTCAAAAATTGTCAAAAATTTTGAAAAAATGGTCAATATTTGTCAAAAATTTTCAAAAATGGTTAAAAACGTACTAAAATGGTCAAATTTTTGAAAAATGGACAATAATTGTCAAAAACTGTCAAAATTGGTTAATAATTGTCAAAAATGGTCAAAATGGTTAAATTTTGGAAAAATGGTCGAAAATTGTCAAAAATTTTAAAAAAATGGTCAAAAATTGTCAAAATTTTTGAAAAGTTGTCAAAAATGGTCAATAATTGTCAAAAGCTGTTAAAATTGGTCAATAATTGTCAAAAATGGTCAATAACTGTTAAAATTGTCAAAATTTTTGAAAAATGGTCAGGATTTTCGAAAAATTGTCAAAAATGGTCTAATAAGAAAAAAAATGCTTACAATAGTCCAAGGGTCGTGAACCTTACCGAGCCCGTCTTAGATTCTGACAGTTTAAAATAATGATTTTAATCACACGCAATACACTCTCTTTCTCGTCCATCTCTCTCTCTCTTCCTTTCTCTCTCTATCTCATCTTTATCTCCTATCTCTCTCCCTTATCTCTTTCTTTCTTACATATATATCTCACTGTCTCCCCCTCTCTCCCATCCCTTTCTATCCCATCCTTCCCCCTCTCTCATTTTTCATTCTCTCTTTCCTATCTCTCTCTTTCTTTCTATCACTCTCTCTCTCTCTATCTCTTATCTCTCTCGTCTTTCTCTCTCTGTCCCATTTTTTGAACGCATTTTTATTCCATATTCCATATGTACGTGTTTATGGTTATTATTAATAAAGATAGTATTCCATTATTATTTGTAGATTGTGAAAGTTTTTGTTGATTTCCAAACCAGTTTTGATACTAAACACGTAATTTTGGCGATTCCTTGTCCTTTAGTAACGGACATAAAGTTGTCCCTTAACACCGGCAAGGAACGAGTTTTTCTTCTCGTAAGTATGTACACTTTTTCTAATAATTGTTGTTCGTTTTTTGAGAGGTTGGTTTAACGGAGTGAAATTGAGATGGACGGGACCAAAAAGAAAGGAAAATGGGACCAACAAAGTTTAAACTGTGATAGACAAAGTTTTGTGCAAAGAAATGATAATATATCGGCATTGAGGCGAGGAGAAGAAGTAGAAGAAGTAGATTCACTAGCACTTTTTCAACGGAGTACGAACAAATTCTATAGGACCATGTAAAAGATTTGTCCAATAGATGACTACCGCTGATGAAAAAAGAATTTCTGAAGTTAGCCTTCGACTTGGCTGAAGCTATGAAGATCCCTCATCGATTTAATAAAGAGAAGGCTACTGCTGGGAAGCATTTTTATTACGATTTCATGCAGAGACATCCTGATGTTTCACTGAGGGTGCTAGAGTCGACAAGCATGATGCGAGCCGTAGGTTTCAACAAACCTCAAGTGGATATATTTTATGACAATCTTGGAAAACTGAAGACATAGTAGAAATTTCCATCTTCCAACATTTATAACTGTGATGAAACTGGAGTAAGCTGCGTGCAAAAACATCAAAAAGTTCTGGCTCCGAAGGCTGTCCGTCAAATTGGAAAGCTCACTTCTGCTGAGAGGGGCAAAAATATAACAGTTTTTTTTGTATGAGTGCTATCGGCCACTTCATACCGCCATTTTTGTTTTCCCTAGACAAAGGATGAATGATCGTCTCATGATTAACGCCCCAGCCGAAAGCGTAGGCGTGGCTCAGCCAAAAGGTTGGATGAACATCGATTTTTTTTTACAATGGTTACAGATATTTGTGAAACACTCACACCCGACAAAAGAGAGCCATGTGCTGCTTTTACTGGATGGTTATTGAAGCCTCAAGACACTGGCAGTCATCAATTTTTGCCGAGATAACAACATTCATTTGATAAGCTCACCACCACACACTACCCATAAGCTCACACAATATTTATGATGCCAAATGCTGGATCTCGGATTACCGACTACGATATTGCTGGTTTGGTCAGTGAAGCGTTCACGAAAGTAGCTCGACTAAATATTGCGGAGTCTGGGTTCAAATGCACATTTGACAGACATGTATTTTCTGACTTGGATTATATCGCTGCAGACATGACCAATATTCCACTAGGAGGGCCAGGAACATCCTCAATCGCACCGGGTTGCAGCGGGGAAGTTTCCGAACAGTGCAACGATTTGATCGCAGTGGAATCCACTGACCCTCCTAAAGAATCTACCAACGAACCAAGAATCAGCAGTCCCAAGCCATCGACGAGCTTCAATCCATATGTTATCCTGGTCGTCCATAAATTGTCGCCATTGCCAAAAAACGATTAGCTACTCGGAAGAGAAAAAGTGAAATTCTAACATCATCACCATACAAAAATTTTGTTGCAGAAAAAGAGAATGAAATGAACATTAAGGAGAAAAAGAAAATTTTGGTCAAAAGTTCAAAACTACAATGGCCGAGAAGGGAAAACAAACCAAGGGTTTGATGGTCAAAGGAAAAAGTGGAAAGAAAAAGGAACCATTAACTCCAATACCTGAACCTGAAACAGAAAAACGGCTTGCGTAGAGGACCACAACGAAGACTGGATACAGTGCTCTAGCTGCAATGGGTGGGCACATGGAGCATGTGCAGTCATCCCCGAATGTGCAGATGCCTACATATGTGATCGATGCAGATTGTTTTGAAAGTGTCCGGAGTTGGAGATTCGAACTTCAGTCCGTCCGGCAGGAGGTGCCATTTGCAAGAATTGCATTTTTTATCACCAAAGTTTAATTTAGTTTTATAAAATAGTTTATGCAGAAGTTGCATTTTTATTGATTTATTTTGATTTTATACTTAGTTGAGTTAATTATTTCATAAATAAAGTGATTTTTCTCGAAGTGGTTTTTGTGTTATTTTTTGAAAACCTTAGTTGTCTGCCACTAGAGGACTTACTCCTAATTTTAAATTTTTGTATGTACTCTTTGCAACATTTTCTTTAATTTAATAACCCACAAGAAAGTGTTTAGTATGAAATGCAAAACTTTATAATATTACCATATTTTCTCTACCCCTGCCTCCTGTAACTCCCAACGTGCGCCTTTGGATTTTTTTTTGTATTACACATATTTTACTTGAATCTAAATAAAATTTTCGATGATTTAATAACCCACAAGCCATGTTTTATAACAAAATGCATAATGTTAATAAAAATACCCCATTTTTCTCCCTTGGGAGGGCATAACTATAAGTCATTGCAAATAATAATGCTTTACATATTTAGATATAAAATTTATTTATTATTGAGTAGGTGCACTTACTTTTCTTCTTTTTTATTTACTTCACTTATTTTAACAATCAACGTTGGCGGCAATTTAAAATAATTAATTAAATGAAAATCACTTATCACTCAGCCTTAAAAATGCCTAACTATCTGTAGGAAAAATATTAAGCTAATGTGCCCAAAACAAATGCATTATAACTTCCAACACCGATAGTCCAATTCATATTATAAGTACTATTTATGTAGGTATTCCTAGAAAAGTAATAAAAACGATGCAGGCAAAAGTGTTATTTTTATTTTTATTGATGCCCGGCATATTGCTTTAGACTTTAGACAAAACATTTTTGGATTTAGTACCGACAATTGTTTGCTGACCGTATTGAAGAATATTTATTTTTTTGCTACAATAATTGTATTATCAAGTGCCCTTTTAGGCTTGCCGCCCGTGTGCTGTGCACCCATTTCACACGTGGTTGGCGTGGCCCTGACTCCAGGCCAAAGACAGGCAAAAAGGTGAAGACCTGCTGCTCACTACGTTTACTAAATTGCACTTGGATCTTCAGAAATCTGATCAAAGCGTAATCACAGGAATTCTCTTTGGACACTGAACACTCAGATACCATCTCTATAAGATAGGCAAATTGGATAGTAGAACTTGCAGATTCTGCGATGTTGCAGATGAGACGGCGGAATATATTATCTGCAATTGCAGGATAATTTTCCACCAACGCCTTAAATACCTGAAGAAGGTCTATATAGAGCCTGAGCATGCTACAGACCTAGCTCCAAAATAAATAATAGGCTTTCTCAGAACCCTAGATTTCTTGAACTGAAATATACATGTAGGGTATATACAGGTCGCAGTGTGGTAAGGCCAACCGGGCCAGCCAATCGACCCCCTTAATCGAATTCAATCTAGGGTAAAACTGCACTGAGAGTTTTGACAGTTTGTGCTAACAGGATATTGCCGCCTGAATGGGCTACTAAATAAAGTCAACTTAGTGAAGGAGGGAGAATGTAGATCCTTTGGAACAGAAGAAGAAACCTTCATTTATATCCCCACGGAAAACATACTACTACAGAATCCCAGGGAACAGCGACTAGGAGACTTTTGGATAGGATAGGAAGATTTACCCTACGGATAACCTTAAATTCCTTCAAGGAGCTGAGTGGAAGAAGAGATCACCATACATCTTCTAGGTCTCAGTATATAATCAGCCCAAAAAACAAACAACATTCGTAATTCAATCTAAAGTATTCATATGTCTTATAACGATGTAAACAGTGAAAAAAAGTACCTATAGGACAATACTTTACTGTTTTATCAGCCAAATTCCATTTTACACGTACCTCTATATAGATTAACAAATTCGTTAGTGAATTGCTTTCGTATTTATGTTTTTTTTTTACAACAATGTCTACGTACATTGACACCGTGTTAAATGTTAAAAGTATGCGGGTCATTACAGATGGTTGTTAAATATTGATATTCCTTTGTTACACAATATCGATATTAGCTACTACCTTTAAATATTTAAAGACCCTTTGTTTACTTGAAACTTATCGCTCGCCAATCTAGTTTATTCTTTGATAATATACGAGCCATTTAACTCTAAAATAATATATTTTACGCACACAGCGTATCAAAAATATTTTGTCGAACATGAAAACTCACACATTGATAACGTTTATAAGTACCTTTATACAGGGGTTTTACTACAAATACGTAAAAAGATAATTATTTCTTCATTAGATTAACGTGTTCGGCTATTGTGGTCATTTGCACAAGTACAGTTAATTATTGTTAATAAAATAATACAATGGATAATTAAATTTTGTTGAACATCATTCAAAAACAGTAAAATGATAATTGGTTCATTGGGTTTCCTCAGCAATTATTGTAAGTTTCAATAGAGGTGCTGTTAGTAAGAAGGCTTGTTTGGAAGTTAGATTTTGTCTTTTAATAAAAATATATTAAAACATGGCGCAGTCACTATAACCTAGGCAAAAAGGATTTTAATAAACCAGTTGAACTGTGTTATTTTATTAGTGGAAATAATGCACAAATACGGTACAGGTTCGCATTTATTGTACAGCAGCTTACAAGTACTGCTCATAGGAAGAACTAAAACTAACTAGTGACATGTGACATCGGCTTAGTGACATGACATGAATTCTGTCAGGGTTGCCAACTTTCACATATTATAACAAACTGAATTTAAATGGAAACGAAACCGATAATTTCCGACAGTTTGAAGAAGAAATTAAAATATATTAATAGATATCGAATAATAGATTTATACTGTTAACGCCTAACAGAGTTTTGAATTTTTTTCAAAAACAATGACTGTTCACTAAGAAGAAACAACTACTTCTCTGGCAATATGCCCCCACAGATATTGAATTACACTTCTAAGCTAAACGGGGTCGGTATGATCTACAAGATTTAACCAACCATTCTGGTTTGCAATTAGAAGGGGTAATACCAGACTACATTTTACAATTATTTTTGAATATACAGAGTGTCCCGAAACTTTCCTGCCAAACGCAAACTACAGATACTAGATGTGATTTTATGTCTATCTGGCCTAATTTACGTTAACCCAAAAGTTCCTCCTAAGGGAGCTAGCTCCAAACTTCATACTTCCGGCATCCAGATGTTACAGAGGTGCACGAAAATTATATTTCGGACGAAATAGAACAGAATCAGTAGATTATTACTGGAAGACTTGCGGATATGTATCCTGCAATTTCTAAATCCTTTATGTGGAATATTATTCATAAAAAAACCTCTACCCGTTCCACCTTCAAAAAGTTCATGCTATGCTAGATGGTGATTTTCCTGCTCGAGTTGTTTTTGCGAAATGGTTACTGGCAAAAAGGACCAGGATGCCAATTTATTCCCAAAAATTTTATTTTACGATGAAGCTACGTTTACTCAAAACGGAATTTTTAATTTATATAATGCACATCAGTAAGCCTTTATTGGTGAAAATCCGCACGCCATACGAGAGGAAGCACCAGGAAAGATTTAGCATAAATGTCTGGATATGTGTAATTAGCAATGAACCAGTACTCAACTGTCGGTTTATCAGGACAGGATTTCCTCAACTTTTCACAAAATAATTTACCTGATTCAATGGACGACGTTTATCTAACGACACGGCAAAATTTGTGGTTCGCCCGATGATTGTCCTGCTCCTTTTAGTCGAATAATTTGTCAATATATTGACACAGCTCTTGTTCAACTGTGGAAAAGAATAGATGGTGTACGTAATGAAATTCAAAATGATCCCAGAAATTTTTCAAAAGCTGGATAGTCCAGTCCTTACAGAAACGATTGGATTTATGTCTTGCAGCAAATGGTCGTCATGTAGAACATATGTTATGAAATTTAATAATTTTCTTGTTGCTAGTAATATTAATTTTTTTCAGAAAATAAATGTCGAAAAATTAAAATAGATTTTTCTTGAAAACGGTGCATAATAGAGAATTCAAACTAGAACACTTTTTTTGGATAAGACCAATTTGTCAAAAAAATGGTTTAACCAAATTTACCCGCTGCCCCTCCCACGTTGAACGCTTGTGATGACAATAAAAAACGCGGGTTTGTAGTAACCAATTTATCACAGCAGGGTTATACAATGTACCAATCTTGAAGTTTGTAGATAGCGGATAAGAGTAAATTAGGTTAGATGTACAAAAAATCACATCTAGTATCTGTAGTTTTCGTTTGGCAGGAGAGTTTATGAACACCCTGTATTTTACGACTACTACCATACCAAAAGTGTCAAAAAAGCAGTAAAAAGACCAATTACATCACTTATATTTGTATCTGTGTCCATAATTGTGTGTTCGGTTTTTTATTGCTGATATATTTTTTAGCAAATCTGATTTTAAAATCTTAAGGTACGCATTCAATGTATCGGGTAACTAACATTAAATGTTTATGTTTATGGATTTTCAGCCTGTATGTGGTCCGGGTAGGTACTGAATTTCATGGATCATTAGACAATGAATGTTAACAATCTTGTTCTTTTTTATTTAACACGTATGTTCCATCCAGTATACTTGTTTTCACACAAATTAAATTAAAATCTAATGTTTTATGTGACACTGATTTTTAACATGTGGTTCTCTTAAAAGCTAAACGTAGTATTTAACGATAAATTATTGTTAGTTATCCCATATAATTATTAGAATATCGTACTTATTCAATTATCTGTCTGAAATTATTTGAGTACTGGGGTAACCTTATGTATGTATGCATGTAAATTAGGGTGACATTCACTGAGACCTAAAAGATCTATGGTGCACCCTTACCACTACTTAGTTCCTGAGAAAAGTCTCAGAGATAGTAGCTCCTTTAGTTCTATTTCCCGGAGGAATTTTAGGATATCTGCATGCTTAACTTAGGTAAATGTCCCTCTTCTATCCAGTAATCTCCTAGGTGTCCTAGGATTCTGAATTGCTGTACAATTCGCAAAAATGCCACAGAATCTACATTCTTCTTCCTCCACTATTTTCAACTTTTTCAGGTGCCCATTCAGGCGACAATGTCCGTTAGGATCCCTGTTAAAACTCTTAGTGCAGTTTTACTTTGACTTATGCATTCATTTTATCTTAACAGGTTGTAGTCACCCAGAAGAATCTTTGAATGTCTAAGTCCCACTAGATCTTTCTAATGGTCAGATCTTTTCTTTTTTTCGGCTTTGCCTATTTCTTCCAATATTACATTAGAGCTGATACCGCAAAAGGGTTCCGGTCCCCAAAAGTGTGTTTCAGTCCCCCTATTTACTAGTTCATCTGCTATTTCATTTCTTACTATTCCAGTGTGTCCTGGAATCCACAGTAAGGTTATTGTTCTCACCTAGTTCATTGAGTTTGCCGAGGCATTCCCACACCATTTTGGAGCTGATTACACAACAGCTCAGTGCTTTAATGGCTGCACGACTATCCGACATTATGAAAATCCTTTGCATTGTATATCCTTTATAAATATTGAGCTGGGTGCACTTTCTTATAGCGTGAATTTCCGCTTGAAAGATACTTGGGGTTCTCCCAAGCTTTCAGAGTGTTTAGTTCCTGGCCCGTACACTCCTATCCCAGTTCCTTCTATTGCTTTTGAGCCATCCGTGTACCATTGAATGGCATTCTTTCCAAGTCTGGTAATGGTAATTGGATCCCATTCCTTCTTGTTGATTGATTCCGTAACGAATTTCTTTGAAAAGTCATACTTTTTCATCATACCATCTTGTGGCATGTCCCAGGTTTTCTGATTTCGAAGAAGTAAGGAGATGTTTTTTTTTAATGATTCCCTCTCTACTTAGTCTATATCTTGTTTTTTCTACAACACTTTCCACCACCATATGTAGTGGTGTGAGGTTGATAATCACTTCCATGGCTGCCGTTGGGCATGTTCTCATTGCTCCTGTAATGCTCATACAGGCTAAGCTTTGAATTTTGGAGAGGTTTTCTCTCGTCGTCAATAGGCTAGTTCTACCACTCCACGCAAAGGCTCCATAAGTGATAGTTGGTCTCACTATGGCAGTGTACATCCAGCTCAGGATTTTTGGGTTACAACCCCAATTTCTCCCTGCCAGATTCCTGCATACCATTAGAGCCATTTTTGCTTTGTATATAATGTCCTTTTCGTGTTTGTTCCACAGGAGTTTACTGTCCAGAGTCAAACCTAGATACTTGACTTCATGTCTCCATTCAACCACGCTCCCATCAAGTTTAATGGTTTTGAGGTTGAGTTTTCTTTTCTTAGTGTAGACTATTAAGATGGTTTTGGTGGGGTTGATGTCCCACTTGCCTACACTAGGTTATCAAACAAGCTTCAACCTAAATTCCCATGTTTTTAATAATCTCATTTTCTCATGTTTAGTTTGAATGAAATACACAAAAAACAGAAAATGCTCATCTGGATTTAGAGCAAAATAGGTTCATACTGGAGTGGAAAGTAAAAATGGTTGTAGTATCGCAAATAATTCCTAAAAGGCACTTTATTTTGTTTTACTAATATTTATTAAGCACATTTTTGATAGAGTGCTTTAGAATATCTAATAACTGTCAGCAAATGTAAAACGTGTTGGCAATAAATAAACATTTTTAGTAAAATTGAAAGTGTCCTCATTGTTGGAGAACATTATAAAAACTATGGAAGCAGATAAAACTACACATTTCATAACCATTGGCGAATTTGGGCCCTAGACTTTGTCCAATGTGACGCACTTCACATAAATGGTACAACCAGGAGCAGAAAAAGCCTAAAGGCTGAGGTGCCCAAGGAATCGAAGCCACTGACTGGTGGAATCATACAAATCAATCAATGAATCAATTGGGTATCAACCATTTACTGTTTTTGGGAATATCGTTACTTTATTCCTCTTTAAAATAATGTACTAATGGTGTATTGGTATTCCAAACTGTGCTTTCTTTTGTCGGGTTCTTTTTGTAGGAATTAGCGATTGGTATTCCTGGCATCTCTCGCAGATTTAAATAAGAAGTCTTCCAAAGGTAAAACTATCTATTAAAGATCTCAAAATACAATTTTTGTAATAATTTGATCGTTTTGTCCCACAAAGTTTTGATTACGACTTCCTCATGATCGTCACCTTGCTTTTTTATATCAAGTCTAACAAAATATCGTAAATTTTGTCACTGCTGTGTTTTATTGTTCCCAAATTGCTCTTCCAGAGTAGCAAAAGTGTGGACTGCTTCAGGTACTGATTCAGTTAAACATGCTACTAAATTTAATGAATGGGCAAAATAAGGAACGTAATTCGCCCAAGAATTGTTTGGTTTAATTCGTACCTGACAATTAGTATGGTAAAATGTTATTGAATTAAACATGTGTCCATTATTATTATTATATTAAATATAAACCAAGGAATTAAAGGTCAGTATTGGTAAATTGAATCAAGAGTACCCACACAAAAATAAAATTTACTAAAAACGTTTAATCTCTAAACACAAAACAAATCAAAATGGATTTTTTATTTATTCATCCTTATTTTTTGCTGCCCCTCAAATTTTGCCTTTCTGGACCCGTGCCTCACGGATCTAGGCATAGAGCAGACATCCATCACTTTTCATATATTTTAGACATGCTCTATAGCATCCTTCGATCATCATACACACAGATGAATAACCAACAATAGTAACAACACACATTGTTTGTACCCCCATCTCGGATTAAGAACTTGTTTACTTGCTCCAAGGCAGAAGTGGGTGTAGGAGACGGAATTGTAGGGTTAAACAAAGGATATACAGATACATTCAAACACAAACGGAACATAGGGATTTTAAGCATTGCATCAGAACTGCTTTTGAACTAGTCGACCAACATCCAGCTTCAACAGATTAAAAACACGATTATTACAATCGTTTATTTGGACACCTATACCATCGTCAGCGTCAGACAGTCAGTAAACAGCAGTCGGTAGGTAGAGTACAATTTAAAGAATCTTTTGTTTTATTTACGAATTTATTTTTATTTTGAAAGCCGTTATTGCCAAAAGAAATCAAAACATATTATCCCCACTCGAAACATTAATTGTTAAAGAAAATTTAACAATTAATTTCCGATTTTAACAACATAAAACGTAAGCATATTGTTTCAATGTGTAGCGACATTCACTACCCCCATCAAATAATTATTCAATACTAAATCGCAGTTCGCACATAACTAACAAATTTTGGAAGGAGAATGGGTGGGGTTTCATACATTGGTTCTGAATCCAGCTATCCAGATCAATACTTGATATTCATTGAAGTGAACTTATAGAAATGTTTTGTTGGTGGACTATTTAGATCGGACAATACATTAAATCCCTATGTTCCGTTTGTGTTTGAATGTATCGTTATATTCCATTAAGTATATCTAAGGAAATAACAACTTTTTAAGAGAATGTGATGGCGATTCAGCACTGCGTTGAGGAAATTCGAAGACAGGAAAGAACATACTGTTCAGTTGTCATCTTCACAGACAGACAAGCTGTTTCATGGAAGTCAATTTTTTCGTACGTGCCTTAAGTGAACTCAGAGACCGTTTCAAGGTCACGGTAGCCTGGTTACTAGGCCACGAAGGTTATAAGGTTAACAAAAAGGCGGATGAATCGGCCAGACAAGGCTCATCAATGACATTCATTCGATCGCAAATCTTCTGCTGCGTGACAAAACGACAATGAATATGGCTACAAAAATGTGGAAGGCAAAGATATCTCTAGGATGGAGGGAGATCTCACCAGGACAGAGACAGGTGAAACAGTTCATTAGAGGACATTCGCCAAAATTCACGGCAGACCTAATAAGCAAAGATATGAAAACTATCAAATACTTGAGGCACAAAAGCTAATGGGGTTGAAGACGAAGCCAAGTGCAGATTCTGCCACCTAGAGGAGGAAACATATCCTATGCGATTGTGACTGTCCGACAAATGTGCGGTTTCTTGTACAAGGCGATGATGAGTCCCCGGGTTCGGGAAAGTTGATATGTCTTGAGTCTTGAGACTGATTGGCTACATGACAAAAGTCGGACTGGATCGATTTGTTGTATTGTTTCACAACCACGAAGCTTTTTACTAAATTTTCTGTATAAAAGTGGCCATTGTATACAGATGGAAAATACCTTTAAAAACTTGATTCTCCGTTCGGTGCAGTAAGACACTGGTTATTTTATCTGTTAACCGTAAATACGATAAAATAAATTTAATTTTATCTCGGCTATTATACTAACGCATAATATATCTACAACTTAACAAGTGTTATTGACATTCATTCAAAAACCAGACAATCTTGTTAGCACTATTAATAAAACGAAATAAAAATATTTCAATAAACAAGAACTGTTAGATAACACATATGTTGATACGGTCCAACAAATTCGTGTTAATGTTACAGTTTCAGCAGTCATTTTGGTTAGAACAAAACAAGCAACAAAAAACTATGAACATATACGAGTACACTTCGTCTCTTTAGCTCTTTTGTGAATATTTTTATTTGTTATAATAATAATAATAAATTCATTCATCCCTTCAGATCATATTTTACTTGATATAGTACAAGTCATAGAAACAACACTTAGAACATAATATACACTTTTATTTTGTTATAATTACAAGAAACGCTGCAAACGATTGTAACAGAATCCAGAAGAAGGGGACTGGAAATCAATGAGGAAAAAACAAAATACATGGAAGTACAAAGAAACAGAGACAACAAAGACTATCGATCAATAAAAATTGGGGAATATGAATTTGAAGTAAGTAGTTAAAAACTTTAAATTTCTCGGCAAAAACATTAACAATCAGAATGACAAAAAAGATGAAATCGTACAACGTATACAGGCAGGATACCGAGCATACTATAAATACAAACCCCTAATGCAGAACAAAAAAAATCAAGAGAACCACAAAAATGAGAATATACAAGACAGCAGTCACTTATGGAGCCGAAACTACAGCAATGGCAAGTGGAGAGGAAGAAAAGTTAAAAATATTCGAAAGGAAAATTATTAGGAAAATTTATGGACCAAAGAAATTAAATGAGGGACTGTACGAAAGATTGACAAATTTGGAAATAGGAAAAATACTGGAAACTGAGAACATAGGAAGAATAATAAAGGCATCCAGAATGAGAAGGCTTGGACATATCAATAGGATGAAAGAAGGTAGTAATGTAAAGAGAATAACAGAGTGGACACCCGTTACAAACATACCAAAAGGTAGATGGATGGACCAAATAGAGAGAGACCTAGAAATAATGGAAATTAAAAACTGGAGGCAAAAGACCCAGGACAGGAAGGAATGGAGGAAAATCGTTGAAATGGCAAAGAAACGTGACAAACTTTGATTGCAAGCAGTGAATCAATGTGGATTGAATGTCCACTGAAACAAAAGGGTCTAAGAGCCAAATATTGGCGGTTACTGTTCCGGAAGGAATGTATAACCTTACATATAATTCCAGTTTTCAGATCAGTTGGAAATTTTCTAATTTCCACTGATTTGTTTATTATATATACCAAAGGATTTGTTATGTATGAAATTGCGCATTTTATGATTTTGGTTGGAAAACAGTCGATACCTACTGAGTTAGAATTTTTTAGTGAGTGAATAGCGCCAGCTTAACAAAATGAGAAAACCCCATATAACAGAAAGTTCTACTGACACAGATAATAGTGTAGTCATTAAATTTAGTGTTGGTAAAGCGGTTTCTTATATCATTCGAAGCACAGCTTGAAAAATAGTCTACAAAGGAATTAGCAATATTAGTTCTCTCAAAAATAGTCTGGTTATCGATTTGAATTGACTTGTTTTGGAATGAACAGTATTCCAGATTAATTTTTGCTTCACTTTTCATTTAGTGTTTTTTGGAAAACAGCCTTTTTTGCTTGGTTCACCTTTTTAGTATAATTTTTCTGACCTTCATAAATCGCCAGAACCTGAGCGTCAGTCGTATTTTTTGACAGCCAAAACAGATTCCTCAAGTCGTCTCTCATTTCGAGAATTTCATCAGTAATTAATCCATTTTCTGTTACATAGAACTATTACTTTTGTTTTTTCTAATTATAGGACTAGTTAACTTGAAGTAATATTTGATAATATGTACAAAGGTCACAAAAGTGTGATCAATGTCGTCGGGGAAATTAAGAACTTCATAAAAATATTATTTTTCCAGTTACAGGAAGAAATTGCGTAAACTATCCTCAGACATATTTCCAATAAAAATATTACTTTCTGTTTCATTTTTAACCGCTTCAAAACTCTTAATATTTTCAAACTCAATATTGAGACTGAAATGGTCGCCAAGTTGTAAACTCATAACCGATTCTTTATATTTAAGTGAGGAATGTATAAGGAAATAACCTATTTTGGAACTTGAAATGCGTCCATTTTAATCAATGGCAACCCTTGTAGGCTCAGTGTTTTGACATAAAAGGTTTAAACTTTCCATAAAATCCATTAAAATAGATTTTTCATGAGAGTAATTTAAATTAATGTTTACTTTTTAACAGATATATGAAGTGCTTATTTAACAGCTATGTATGCGGACGATGGATCGGATCTTGCATTGAAAAGAATAGAATGGCATTTAAACTATAGAATCATCCCGTATCTGGTTAGGAACAAGCTACAGCTTAACACTTCCAAAATCCAGTATATGGTCCTAAAAGGCCTATTTCGCAAACACACTAGCTTAAATAGAAAGCTAATATTATCAAATGACAGAATCGAACCTCAAAACACGATAAAATACTTAGGATATATCATCCAACCAAACACAATTTGCATATAAGTGATAGAATTCAGAAGGCCAAATTAACTATGAAAATACTTTTTTCTACAACTGAAATGAAAAGTGACGTATTTCTCATACCTTACTTGATTTCAAAACCAAATATTGCTCATACTGTGAGAAATAATATTTCTCACGGCACTTTGCCCAGGCCACATTATATTTATATGGAGAATCAAATAAAATCGACTTAGTAGGCTACTGTCATCTTTAAATACCTACTTAGTTGTCACAAATCTGTCAGATTATATTAGAGAATATGTTAAAAATTTTTAAAAATTGTCAAAAATTTTGAAATATGGTCAAAAAATTTGGAAAAATGGTCAATAATTGTCAAAAACTGTCAAAGTTTTGAAAAAATGGTTAATAATTGCCAAATATTTTCAAAAATTTTCAAAAATTTGGAAAAATGGTTAATAATTGTTAAAAACTCTCAAAATTTTGAAAAAATGGTCAATAATTATAAAAGACTGTCAATAATTGTTAAAAATTGTCAATGTTTTGGAAAAATTGTCAAAAATGGTCAATAATTGTCAGAATCTGTCAAAAATGGTCAAATATTTTAAAAATTGGTCAAAAATAGTCAATAGTTGTTAAAATTTTGAAAAATGATCAAAAACTGTCAAAATTTTTGAAAGTGGTCAATAATTGTAAAAATTTTGAAAAATGGTCGAAAATTGTTAAAATTTTGGAAAAATTGTCAATAAATATAAAAAATGTCAAAAATGGTCAATAATTGTTGAAAATTGTCAAAATTTTTGAAAAGTTGTAAAAAATGGTCAATAATTGTCATAACCTGTCAAATATGCTCAAAATTGGTCAATAATTGTTACAATTTGGAAAAATGGTCAAAATTTTTGAAAAATTGTCAAAATTGATCAATAATTGTCAAAAATGGTCAATAGTTGTTAAAATTTGAAAAAATGGTCAATTGTCAAAAATTGTCAAAATTTTGAAAAAATGGTCAAAAAATATAAAAAACTGTCAAAATGGTCAATAATTGTTAAAAATTGTCAAAATTTTTGAAAAATTGTCAAAAATGGTCAATAATAATAATTGTCAGAACCTGTCAAAAATGGTCAATAATTGTCAAAACTGTCAAAATTGGTCAATAATTGTTAAAATTTGAAAAAATAGTCAAAAATTGTCAAAATTTTTGAAAAATGGTCAATAATTTGTTGAAATTTTGATAAATGGTCAAAAATTGTCAAAATTTTAAAAAAATTGCCAACATTTTTGAAAAATGTTCAAAAATTGTCAAAAGTGGTCAATAATTGTCAGAACCTGTCAAAAATTGTCAAAAATGGTCAATAATTGTTAAAATTTGGAAAAATGGTCTAAAATGGTCAAAATTTTTGAAAAATTGTCAAAAATGATCAATAATTGTCAAAACTGTCAAAATTGGTCTATAATTGTCAAAAATGGTCAATAATTGTTAAATTTTGAAAAAATAGTCCAAAATTGTCAAAAAATTTGAAAAAATGGTCAATAATTGTCAAAAATTATCAAAATTTTTGAAAAATGGTCAAAAATTTACGACAAATGGTCAAAAATGGTCATTCGATGGTGCATAAGAAGCAAGCTTCTATCGGCGGTCCGACGACCGCTCACCTTTTCTTTTTGTTTTACTAACCATAAAAATAAATATTAAGTTACTTTACTTGTATTCTTTAAATTTGTGCAGTTGTAGAAAAAGTATAGTGTGCAACATGTGGGGAAAGTACTTTTCTCACTCGTTGCACAATATACTATTTCCACTCATTTGTCGCAATAGCCGTCTATCAATGAGCAACAAACTACTACTCAGAGTATTTTGCTCTACCACTGAATTTCTATTCAACCGTATGCAAAGTGTGCAGAACAAGTGCCTCAGAATGGCAATTTACAAAAGAACTAGAATAAACTACTTCACCAAAAAACCGATATGGAGTATCTTAAACCGTACGTCATCGATTTAGCAAGACGGTATTACCAAAGAATACACCAGCTAACAAGAAGCGAAGCTCGACGCATTTTCTTTGATGTTTTGGTAACCAAAATTTATGACCTTGAGAGACCGACGTTGACAGATAACTTAGTAAATACACTGAGAAAATGATAAAATTTGCAAATATCGACGATATAATTGGTCGACAAAGTGAAATATGACAAGTATCTTATTATAAAAATGGCGATTTTCAGACATGCGCATACAAAAAATGATCGGAAGCTTCGCTTCTTGTTAAGTGGTGTATTCTTTGGTATTACGACTACTGTTTACCAGATACCTCAAAAAATAGCATCAGGAAACAACGCGCAGGAAGACACAAGGGGTATAGCCTCCTGCATGCTAACATCTCAAAGCAGCTCCAGTCAGTATAAGACACTTTATATCTTCTTTTTCTTCTTCTTTGTACATATTTGTACATTTGCACATAGTTAATGTAGGTAATTAGACAGTAGGATAAATGAAGGTGGATGAGAGAGGGTGAATGGGGTTGTACATAAGACTGAATGAGGCAGAAATGAGTGTACATAGATTTTAAACAAATTAACATTAGGATTTTAATTAGATTAGATCAGATTCCATAAATATGTGATCCTGTTTTTCAATAGCTTTTCAGGGGTAAAACAACTAAACTTCTGAGGGAATGTTAACTGTTATGTTCGATCGGATCTATTATAGGTCATAAAACACTATAACAAAAGGATGATGCGCTACAGCAAGAAGCCGTGATAGAGGAAATTTAAGGTGGCCTATTAGGAAAAACGGAGCCAGACCATCGGCGGAGCGACCATGTTGCACTATTAATTATATGTTACATGTAATAAAAATAGTTTGTTTATCCTAATAAAGTAGAATTATTGATTATTAAAGACTTAGAGAGACCATACTTATTATGCTTATGCTTAAAGATGCCCCAATTTCATGGTATGTCTCATTAATATTTAGTGATATCAGCTCAGAATCGATGTTTTCTGGCATACAGCATCGATAAAAACGTCAAAAGTTCTCCGAAATATTGTTTTCAAGACTCTAGCTTAGATTCTAATATCGCAAAATGTATTCCCTTTAAAAGATTTAAAACTAATGTAAACAAAGGATGCATTATATATTCCTAATTAGCATGTAAATAGCTAATAACCATCGTTAATAGGACGTAGACATGTAATTTCGCACACTTTATGGCTACGCTAAAAGGGAGGTTACGCAAAGTTGGTATGAGAATGTAAAAATCTTGTTTAAATGTAAATAATAAATTGATTCATGCGTGGATTGATTAAGGTACTAATTGGTGGATTATTCTATTACTTTGTTCTCTATGCAAATGTTTAAGTGTATGTTATACTATTACCACGCATGCTCATAGTAGTTTTTTTTGCAAGTCAGTAGGAGTGCTAAATTTCGTCATGTATATCATTGTCATCGCATGGAAAATTTTGTAGTTATGTATATTGTGATGACATTCACTGCAACCTATTGTGTCCCCTTTCTTTTACTTAGTTTCTGAGGAAAGTATCAGAGACTTTTAGTTCCTTTAGAACTATGTCCCGAAGGAATTTTAGGATATCCGCAGCCTTTAGTTTAGGTAAATGTCCCTCTTCTATCCAGTAGTCTCCTAGATGTGGTGCCCTAGGATTCTGTATTGCTATGCAATCCGAATGTGAAGGGAGATTTCTTCTTCCATTCCACAGAATCTACTTTCTTCTAGCTCCACTAGATACCCATTCAGGCGACAGTATCCAGTCAGGAAAATCCAAATCCCCTCCAGAAGCAACCTTCAACATTTTTACGCCTTTGAGTCCGAATGAGTTAGAAAACCTGATGAAAAAGTATAGGGATAGTTCATACGCGATGCTCTAGCCAAGTTTCAGAAACTGCCCTGCCACTTAATCTAGCCATTCTCATTATTATTCTCAAGCCATAGTCATCTAACATATAGCATCAATCAATTCATTTTATTCTTCTCAAGCCACAATTTCACCTGCTGCCTCTGTCAGCAGCGCATTTATTGCCAGCAAGGTTGATGGAGGACTCACAGTCTGGAGTTCCAAATCGTCTGGAGGCCAGTAAATTTAATCCACTTCCACGCCAGCAATGTCACTACAAACCTTACATCTCCGCAATTACTCCAATTAAATACCGCTCACGAAAAGAACTTTCCAACCTCCTGAATACTTGAAATGAAATGAAATATTTCGAGACCGAATCCGTGAATATCTTGGGGACAATCCCAATTGTTGAATACAATATCCAACACTGTAAGTTTTGTACTTGCATTGTATAAATTTAAGTGTGGCTACGTTGCCTAAAACTGTCATTTGTCACTGGTCGTTTTGACCTTGGACAGCTAGCGCCCCAGTGACTTCAAGGCAAGTTGCATAGCGAGAAGTAAAGCAATTGTTAAATCTTTTTATAATTCCAAGTTTATGGTTTTGTACCTAAAACTGAAGCTCTACCTTAGTGGTATCTTTACCAATCTTTGTAATAAGTATATAAATTGTAATATAGTGTAAATAGTTGAAGTGCTTTCCTTCATTCTTCCTTCTTCATGTTCACCTCAAAAGACTGAACACCAATAGTACTGCCCCTCTCAAAATTCCCAGTAAAGTAATAAATCCCTTGAAATTAAAATTCAACATGTCACCGTTGATAATAACGTGGTATGTGTCCCATTTAACCACCAATCTTCTGCTTCCAAGACCAACCTTCCTCAGCAATACTCTCCCAGTTTCACATTTGAAATTTCCAACACCTATGCAATCTAGAATTCAATTTCAATACATTCTGGAGAATCACTTATAAGGCCACAAACTCACTCACCTTCCTAATAAGTGTCATCACTGACTCTGAAACACATTACCATCAGGGGTGGCATTCTGTTCACACTAGCGAGTAGTCTTGAATCGATCTTGTCGATAAACACATTCCGTTCACCAAATTTGGTCGTTTTGGCGCGACAAATAGTTCTTAAGCGATGGCCGAATTTCTGATACCTATGAGGTGTCGCCTACGTGTGTAAAACAAAGACGAAATGTTTTTTTATGTGGCATCTCTATTCTCTATCTTTCTTTGTCAAAATGTCAATGTTTAGTTAGATGTGATTTCTTTATTTGTAGTTTTATATTATTTTTTTGAATTCTATCTTTATTCTTTATCCGAATGGTAAAAATAGAAAAATATTAGTGTAAAATGTTGCCAATTCAAATTTTTAATCATTTGGTTTTAGAAAATGAAGAAAGATTGGAACAGTTAAGATTAAGAAGCATAGAGAGGCGTATTTCAAAAAGTGATAGTGACTCTTTTTCAACAACTGATAAGCAGTTTATTGGACATTTTAGACTAACCAAAGATATGGTTAGCCATATAATACTACCAGCTATTGTTCCACATATTCTTGTAGCGAGCACCCTTGCAATTGTGTCTGTTCAAAAAGTTTTAATAACATTAGCCTTTTTTGCATCAGAGATGTTTGGGCGAAAATTTCAATTTTCCTTCAAGCCAGCCAACTGTTTCCAAAATAGTATCCCAAGCTACTCCACTAATTATTCAAAATCTAAGTGAAGAATGGATAGTATTTCCCTTATACAGGGAACGAATGAATCAAATTAAACAAAGGTTCATGGAAAAAACAGGATTTCCAGGGGTAATAGGTGCTGTGGATTGCACCCATATTCCAATATTAGCACCACAAGTACAGGAACATAATTACCTGAATCGAAAAGGGTACCATTCTAAAAATGTCCAAACTAAAAGTTTTTTACAACAGAATAGTTAATAAAAAAATTCTGATCATAAAAATTGATGATGATCTTTTTTGATCTTACAAATTTTTATAAAAAGTTGTTATTTTTTAGGTAAATGATTCTGACTGTAATATTTTAAATGTGTATGCACGTTGGGGAGGTGCAGCCCATGACTCTTTTATTTTTAAAAACAGTGCAGTTTCTGTCGAGATGGAAAGGAATTGGTTGGCAGGTAAAAATTAAATTGGCACTGTTGATGCTAATCAGTTTTTTAAGTTTCTTTTTTATTAATAACTTTAGGTGATTCAAATACATGGCTGCTAGGAGATTCGGGATATCCCCAAAAGTCTTACTTAATGACACCTATTTTAAATGCACTTCCAGGTAGTCCTGAATTTAGATACACATAAAGTCAATTCCGTTGCTAAATTAGTGATAGGAAGGTAAGGTATAATTTTCAACTAGTAGGAGAAACTATAAGTGCCTGTGCAATCCTACATAATATTTGCATGAGAGGAAGACTAGATATAAATGAGGACAATCCTATGCGTTATGATGATCCAGTTTTAGATGAAGCCGAGCCTCCTGTAAATTTAAGAAATGATGATATTGGTCTTACAGCACGAAGGAGATTAATTACAAGATATTTCAGTCAATAATTTTAAAGCAATTCTTTTTTTCAATCAGAGTTGAAGAATTTTATTCTATTCTGTTCAACTTGTACTATTGGTATTATTAAACTAAAATTCTAACATGCTCTGTCACCAAATTTATATTATATAAATAAATGAAATATCACAAATATAAAAAATATTTTATTTTTATTGTTTTGTATCAACAACACAACATCATTACAAAAATATTACATTAAGGGTAATAAATATCTTAACACATCAAAACTATATTTCTGTCTATTTCAGAAAGGTATAGAGTAATAAAATGGGGAATTCCGTCCAGTTCGGCTCAATTTCGGTGTCGGCCATAGGCGTAGGTCTTGAAATAGTATTGTTTGTAATATTAAAATTTCAAGTAATTGCCTAAGAGAATTAGGAAAAGTATGTTTTCTGGCCTGAAGTGTCAATATCGAAATACTGTGTATGGATTACTTAGAAAGTAGATTATACAGTTGCGTTTTGCGTTTAACAGGTTTAACCTTCTATTAGTGCCTCTGCCTAATTCCAACCCTGTTTCAGATTCGGCTCAACCATGCGCCGCAAGGTGCCTTACCCAAAATTTTTAGACCTTTATAAGTATATTTGTTTAGTTTAACGCATCAGTATTCGCTATTAAGCCGTGAATAGTGTTCACAGTATTATAAGATTAGTAATAAAATGGCGACATTTACACCAACGAAAAGATGTTCCAATAATTCTCCACTATCAGTGAATGAAAAACTTATTATTTTAAATGTACACGATAGCATGAAATACGATTACCCGAAATTTACTGTACAAGAAACTGTCGACCGATGTTCCCGAATGACTGGAGTTGGAAAGTCCACCGTTTTTAAATTATTACGGGGGAGAAAGATAGCAGGCCAAGTGGAGCCTCCCAAGAAAAGTCCAGACAGACCAGTAAAAGTCCTTGATCAAGACACCAAAAGTGTGATTCGAAGAAAAGTTCACTCTTTTTATTTTAAAAAAGAAATTCCCACCCTAGATAAGATTTTAATGGAGCTTGGCCAGGATGACAGTATTCCGTTGATAACTAAAAAACTTTTATGGACCACTCTGAGAAATATGGATTTTGCCTGGGAAAAGCATAACCGTAAAGCACTTTTACTGGAAAGCGATGAAATTGTTTGCTGGCGACGAAAATACTTAAGAAGTATAAAGCAGTACAGAACAGAGCAGAAGAAAATCTTTTATCTTGATGAGACATGGATCAATGAAGGTTATACAGTACCAAAAATGTGGCAAGACAAAAATATAACCAGTGCTCGCCAAGCTTTCATGGAAGGGTATTAAGGTGCCTTCAGGTAAAGGGAAAAGACTAATAATCGTCCATATTGGAAGCGAAGAGGGATTTTTAAAAGAAGGTTTGCTAACCTTTCAGTCGTGCCATACGGGAGATTACCACGAGGACATGGATTCGGATGTTTTTGAAGACTATTTTGGTGAAATGATAAAATATCTTCCGGCTGATTCAGTAGTAGTTATGGATAACGCGAGTTATCATTCTTGACGCATAGAGAAGACTCCAACTTCATCTTGGAGAAAACAAGAAATTATTGACTGGTTAACCACCAAAAGTATTGCATTTGAAGATAATTTGATAAAAAAAGAACTATTAGCTATAGCAAATTTACACAAACATCGTTTTATGAAATACGCCGTGGAAGATATAGCAGAAAAACATAGTGTAACTGTGCTGGGCACACCGCCATATCATTGCGAACTAAATCCTATAGAACTTATATGGGCGCAAGTGAAAGGATTTGTAGCAAGACACAACACGACATTCAAAATGAAAGACGTTAAGCTACTGTTTGATCAAGCCATTAAGGAGGTGACACCAGAGAACTGGCGAAAAGCAGTCCAGCATGTCATTAAAGAAGAGGAGAAAATGTGGGATCTTGACTACTTGATCGATCGGACCGTCGACCCGTTAATTATAACATCAAGAGGAGATGACAGTTCCTCGGATGACGAAGAATATAATGATTTTTTATAATTTAATTTCTGTATAATGTATTTTTTGTATAATGTCCAATAAAAAGTAAGTGTACCTAATACTATGTACATAATGCCTAATTTTTATTCTGTTAAAATAAAATTATTTCCTTTTTACAAGTATCCTACCGGCACGCCTTTGGCACACTATTTTCAGTGTTTGTGAATGGATAACAATAGGCTAAACCCATATATTGACCCCAACCCGGGTGGTACTACCTGCACTTGATAAAAAGAAAGAATGATGACTTAATCCTACAACAGGATTTGCATTTTCATTCAATAAATAAACTAGCTGGAAAAAAACCGGAGGAACTATTTTTTGAGTCTTCTGCTGAATTGGTGTCTTTTCTCCATTCCACACAAGTATGCTTTTTTGGTTGCATCGCTTAATACCTTTTCATGATGGTTTAAAACATCATCTCAAAAGTTGACAAGTTGATTTGAAAAATTTTTTTGCTAAACTCATTACGTTAAACTTGATAATACTTACTGAGATGTAAAAAGAAGTCGAATAGATAGGAGTGTATTTAAGTTCTTTAAATCGTGTTTATGTGCTAATTTTAATGTTTGTAAATATCCTGCTTGCCGCCAGCCTGCTGTTTCGGCCCGTTGGACCTAATTACTAGCAAGCATAGCACCGGAAAACTATACTCAGTTAATTTTATTATTGCGTGTAATCTTTTTCACTTGCAATTGTTTTTTTATAATATAATAAAATTTGATTTACCGTCGAATAAAATTTTTCATACTATATTTCATGGACCTTTAAATTTTATCAAACATGCTATTAAATACAGTACCAATATTTATAATTTAGTTTTTCATATCGGTTACGGATATCTCAAGGTTATTTGGAAATTATCAGACTAAGCAAACACGTTGTTTAAAAACCGTGCGAAAATTCTAAAAAGATATCAATGGGTGTCTCAAAATTTAAACAAGACTTCCTATTTTCACAAAAAAGTGGTAGACTCACATAAGAAGAAGCCACTTGAAGTTCGCATTTCCTGTTGTGCAGGAATCAAAATCGGCCTTGAAACCTTGTCACGACCGTTTCATGCCATTGGCGTTTCCAACGATTTTCATGCCGACAGCCATTTTATTATTGACATTTGAGGTTGTGTTTGAAGCAATCATTTACTGTCGAATATTTTTGATTTTTGAATATTTTAAGACGTTTAGCTAGTTTATCTGTGAGTGTTGTGTGTTTTATTTGATCTAAAACCATGCCTCCTAAAAAATTTGTAAGAGTTAAAGGAAAAATTATCCACAGTCAAGGCCGACAGATTCTTAAAAACGTTGCAACTTTTATGGAGTCCGAAGCCGAACATGGAATTCAAATTCCTTTAAAAAATCATCGGTAAGTAAAATAAAAATGTATAATAATCTAATATATTACTCCTGGCATTCAGATTGTTATAAAAAATATGAAAAAGTATACATTACTTCAAAAATAAATGAATTTTGCTAAGTAATTAATATGGGTCTGCTGCACTTAACAGTGATTTATATGGTTCTAATACTAATGCCTATTAATAAATAATTATCTCATACACAGAAAAACAATATGTCTTTGTATATTTACATCACCACTAAATTTTATACAATCTACATTTCTTTGATTTGTAAAATATATATCTTGATCTGGATTTCATTTGTTGGAAAAGCCAAATAAATACATGTAGTTTTACAGTGAAAATATGTAACTATTGCTGATTTTTAATAATAATTATATTTTTAAATTGCAGAGAGCGAACTTTAAAAGCTACTGGGCTGAGTAGAAGTACTTACACCAGAATTAAAAATGAATCCTCAGCTATTGAAAGTGGAGCATCTACATCCCTTAGATCTCCTCGAATAAATAGATCTAGGAAAAAAAAGGTACTGGAAGCACTAAATTTTGGAGAATTGTAAAGGATTCGGGATATAATTTATAATTTTTACATCCTGGAGAAAAGAGCTCCTACTTTAACATGTAAGTTTGATCAAAGTATAATAAAGGTACTGAAATTAATTACAAGAAACTTACTTTTATTTTTCTAGGCATTCTGCAGAAAGTTCACATTGTTTTACCTGAGTTCACTATAAGTAAAACTTCTTTGTGGCGGCTGTTAAAAAGTATGGGCTTTAGGTAAGTAGTTTTTATTAGTTATTGGAGTGTTTGAAGGGAAAATAATGTTGAGAATCAGGAAAATTGTGAAATGGGTAGAACAAATTCAGAACAAAAATTAAAATAAAGCTACAATAGGCATTGTAAAATTGAAAATATTAAAAGGTAACATGCATAACTATTTCCGCAGGCGAATGCTTCAATTCCATGAGTCTAAATGGACTAAAAATAGCGTCGATTTGAATGTTTACGTTTGTCATGATGACAAAACGCTAAGTAAAATGTCACTTTTAGCACTAGTGCTAAAAGTATTTTACTTTTAACACCAGTGTCATAAAATGGCATTTTAGACACTGACACTGATATTAGTGTTAAAAGTAACATTTTTTAACACAAATATCATACATAGTTTGTTGTACAACTCCTATTTTGATAATAAAATAAAAGTATTTCAAGAAAATCACATTTTGACGTCTATTGTCAGTTAATTATTTTTTTGACATTTTAACAATAATTCTCAATGATTATATCTTCATTATTTTGGATTTCCTGTTGCAAATCAAGTTAAAAAGTGGGTGCCTCATGAGTTTTGCGAAAGCTGTAGAATCGTCTTACTCCAATGGTCATCAGGAGAAAACGTTCACCTTCAATTTGGTTCACCAATGCTATGGAGAGAACCTAGTAATCATGAAAATGATTGTTACGTTTGTGATACGAAGACGTTGGGATATAATAAAAAAAATAGGGCAACATCAAGTTTGCAAATATACTAGATGACAACGAAAGTGATGTTGAATTCAAATCGATTTCAAGTGATTCTGACGATTCCTCACTTCAATAAGACACTCCACATTTAATTAACCAAGCCGAATTAAATGATCTTATTAGAGATTTACAATTATCAAGATCTAAAGCAGAGCTTCTTGGTTCCCGCTTACAACAACGGAACTTATTACTACCAGACACAAAGTTTACTCAGAATTTTTCAGAAGAGAATGTGAATATTGTTATTGTATTGATATTACTTGTGGGATAAAATTTACACACTACTATGGCTAATTACTATCTATTTATTTAAAGAAACACACACTGTATTAAACTTAATTTATATACACACTATACTTAATGTCTACTAATTTATTTACACTCGGTATATTAGTTCTAATTTATTTTTACCACTTGAATATTACACTATTTATCTTCACTATTTAATTCACTGTCCGATTACTGAGAACTTCTGTAAACTAACTCTTTACTGTCCGTTTCACTCATTGTTCCGATCTAACCGTTTCAATAAATATTCCCGCACTCAAAAACCCGCGTATATAATATAGTCCTTCTCAACTCTAGAAAATTCCAGTACCTTCTGCGCTCGCCCTATGCACAAACAAAGCGAATGTTCTCGAAAGGAGCGCAGCCACCAAAATTTACAGTCGAGGGACAGGACCGGCTTTGAGTTGGTGACCTCGCAACAATAGTAATAAGAATCCGTCCATACCAATAGGACACGCAGTGAATTGTAAAGAGAGCGTATTTTAATTAATTTAATACAGTATAAAGAGCACCAATGGAAAGTGTGCGGCGACCTCAAGGTCATCGGTATGTTATTGGGATTGCAGGATGGTTACACAAAATATTGTTGTTTCCTTTGTTTGTGGGACAGTAGAGCGAAACAACATCATTAAGTAAGAAAAGAATGGCATATTCGGAATGAGTATATTTCGGACAAAATGAACATTAAACACGAGCTGTTGTTAGATCCCAATAACATCACCCTACCCCATTTACACATCAAATTGGGGCTCATGAAAAATTTTGTGAAGGCGCTTGACAAAAACAGTGATGCTTTCCGGTATTTACAAAAAATCTTTCCAATCATTACAGAGGGAAAACTGAAAGAGGCTATATTTGTTGGCCCACAAATCCGTAAAATTATGAAAGATTCTCAGTTTGAAAATTGATATTATTAATCCCAATCCCCTGTGCGCAATCTCTCTTGTCGCACTGAGCTCGCACACCTATAGGTGTGAAAAATTGTCAAAAATGGTCAAAAATTGTCAAAATTTTGAGAAAATGGTTAATAATTGCCAAATATGTAAAATTTTTTAAATATGGTCAAAAATCGTCAAAAATTTGGGAAAATGATCAAAAACTGTCAAAATTTTGAAAAAATGGTTAATAATTGCCAAATATTTTCAAAAATTGTCAAAAATGGTCAATAATTGTCAAAAATTTTGAAAAATGGTTAAAATTTTTGAAAAATTGTAAAAATGGTTAATAATTGTCAAAGACGGTCAATAATTGTCAAAACCAATCAAAATTCGTCAAAAATGGTCAAAAATGATCAATAATTGTTAAAATATTGAAAAATGGTCAAAATTTTGAAAAAATGTTCAATAATTGCCAAATATGTTAAAATTTTTGAAAAATCGTCAAAAATGGTCAATAATTGTCAAAGACGGCCAATAATTGTCAAAATTCGTCAAAAATGGTCAATAATTGTTAAGAATTGTCAAAAATTTTTAGATATGGTCAAAAATTGTCAAGAATTTGGAAAAATCGTCAAAAACTGCCAAAATTCTGAAAAAATGGTTAATAATTGCCAAATATTTTCAAAAATTGTCAAAAATTTGGAAAAATGGTCAATAATTGTCAAAAATTGTCAAATTTTTGGAAAATGGTCAAATTTTTCGAAAAATTGTCAAAAATTGTCGCAATTTTGAAAAAATGGTCAATAATTATAAAAAACTGTCAAAAATGGTCAATAATTATTAAAAATTGTCAAAAATTTTGAAAATTGATGAAAATTTTTAAAAAATTGTCAAAAATGGTCAATAATTGTCAGAACCTGTCAAAAATGCTCAAAAATTGTCAAAAATGGTCAATAATTGTTAAAATTCGGAAAAATGGTCTAAAATGTTCAAAATTTTTGAAAAATTGTCAAAAATTATCAATAATTATCAAAATTGGTCAATAATTGTCAAAAATGGTCAATAATTGTTATAATTTGAAAAAATTGTCAAAATTTTGAAAAAATGGTCAATAATTGCCAAATATGTTAAAATTTTTGAAAAATTGTCAAAAATGATCAATTATTGTCAAAGACGGTCAATAATTGTCAAAATTCGTCAAAAACTGTCAAAAACTGTCAAGAACTGTCAAAAATGGTCAAAAATTGTCAAAATTGTCAAAATTTTTGAAAAATGGTAAAAAATTCACGAAAAATGGTCATTCTATTGTGCAAAAGCAGCAAGCTTCTGTCGGCGGTCCGATGACCGCTCACCTTTTTTTAAATCAAATTCAAAATTAGCTCCTAATCCTGATATAAATATAGTTATTGAAGAAATAAATAACAAAATTATTATTAAAGTTTCTCTAAATGCAAAATTAAAACGTTTCAACAAATAAACCCCAGCAGTTACTAATGTTGAAGAATGAACTAACGAAGAAACGGGGGCTGGAGCAGCTATTGCCGCAGGTAATCACGAAGAAAAAGGAATTTGAGCTCTTTTTGTTATAGCAGCTAAAACCACTAAATAACTGATTAATTCTATTGTAAATTTTTCTTTTATTAAATCTAAATAGAAAATAAAATTTCACCTACCAAAATTTAATATTCAAGCAATTGCTATTAATAATGCTTCATCTCCAATTCGATTTCGTAATGATGTTAATGAAACATATGTTTGAAAGTCATTCAAAATGGTTGAGGAAAATTTTGGGAAATAAAAAAAGTGAAAATTATAAAGAAATTATTACCGATTTATTGGAAAATTTTCAAATATGGGAGTAAACATGTCATTAAAGATTCATTTTCTGTACTCGCATCTGAGTTTTTTCCCTGAAAACTTAGGAAGTATGAGTGACGAACAAAGGGAACGTTTTCACCAAGATTTAAAGGTTTTTGAAGGATATCAAGGATTTTGGGATGAAAATATGTTAGAGGATTACTGTTGGTCCATTATAAGAGAAACTGATTCAAGTAACTATATCGATCAGTAAATGTCGCAAGCGGATTTTGGAGGTTATTATTTTCGCGGAAATATGCACATGAGAACACAAACGATATCGGCAAAAGACTGTGCAATCTAGCTGCGGAGACAAATACATTCATAATCAGTACAAAATTTAAGCATAAAAAGGAGCACAAGAGAACATGGTTATTCCCAGGAAAGAAAAATGGCAACCACAAACCTCACACCTCAAACCTCACAAACACAACAAAAGAATTTGGTTAAAAAAAGCTTGGAAAAGAGGAAGGTGAAGATAATTATGCGGAATCCTTAACAAACAAAATAAGAGCTCATAATAAAAAAGAAGTAAAAGAAGTATCATAGACTTTACAGAAAAAGAAATTGGATTGCAACAAATCAAAGCATCCAAAGAATGGTTCGACGAAGAATGTAAGCTGGCAAGCGTAGGGTGAAAACAAGCTAGAAGTAAATGGCTGGAAACAGGGGAAGATGAAGAGCTTGACGAAAACAGAAAGATTAAGCAAAAAGCAGCAAAACTATACAGAAGAAAAAAATCAAATTGGGTTGCAGAACAAATGGAAAATATAGAAAAGACCAATAAGGATATAAGGAAACTCTTCGAGTAAGTGAGAAAACAATGCAGCGGTAAAAACGCTAATTCAACAGTAAAAATAAATAAATAGGACTGGGAAATACTTTCAAAATCTATACAAAAACAATCATAATATGGATGAAAATTATAAGAATGTAGCAACTGAAGAAAAAATCGACGAACAGCAGTACAGACCCTCTTTCGAGGAATTTATAAATGTTGTCAAACAACTCATATCAAACAAGGCTGCAGGACCAGATTATATAAATAACGATCTAAGTAATCAAACATAGAGGAGAAGCCTTATTTCAACGTAAATATATGACCTGGTAATGAATGTATGGGAAGAAGAACGCATGCCAAACGAATGGAGCATTGGACTTATAGTTCCGATCTTTAAAAAAGGAGACACAACCAAATGCAAAAATTAACACTACATACAAGATATTAACCAATCTAATGAAAAATGAGCTGAATAAACAGGCTGAACCCAAATTAGGTCAATATCAGCAGGGATTTAGAAAAGGAAAATCAACGGTAGATACCATACACCTACTAATACAGTCAATCGAAAAGTGCTATGAGCATGACATAGAACTATATGTATTATCTGATATGAAGAACATAGGAATTTCAGAAAAGCTAACAGTAGTAGGCTAGTGAGAATGACAATGAAGGACTCGACTGCAAAGGTGATAACCAGAGACGGGAATACAGGAGACATTAACATTGAAGTGGGTGTAAGGCAAGGAGATAGTATGTCCACAACTCTTTGTAACATAACACTAGATGGGGTGATGAAATCAAGAGACATAAAAGGAATGATTAGCCACAGCTCCACATAAATAATAGGATATGCCGATGATTTAGCTATAATAACTAGAGATAAAAAAAGCCTGGAAAATACATTCAATGACTCAATAAAGGAAGCATTGAAAGGGGGCTGGTAGTTAACCAAGAGAAGACAAAATATATGCAAATTTCAGGAAGACAGACAACACATAAATAAATACGGGAGATTTTCGAAGAATAATTAATCATTTCAGATACTTGGGAATATTATTTGATAAGAACACATAAGTACGGAGATAAACGCAAGGATAATGGCCGGAAACAAAGTGTATTGGAAGTATCAGAAACTACTAAGTGACAACGGCATCATTAAAAAAACCAAAATTAAAATTTATAAATCCGCAATAAGACCATTAATAATGTATGAGCCTAACTGATAAAGATAAAGAAAATCTCAGAGTCCTAGAGAAAGAAAATTATGCGGAGGATACTAGGGACAAAACAGGTCCCGAATGAAGGGTACAGAAGACTATATAACTACGAAATAAGTCAATACTTGAATGGTATATAGTCAGAAATACAAAGATGGTACGGGCATCTTCGAAAAAGGAATAAGGACGATCCAATAAGGAAAATATCTGATTGGAAGCCTGCATACCCAGACCCAGGGGACGTCCCCTAACTTAGATGGGAAGATCAGGATTGATGATCTAAAGATAATGGGAACCCACGACTCGGGTAGAAGAATAGAGGATAGGAAGAAATGGAAAAAATCTCAAAGATAGGGAACTCACGCCGCATGCTGTAGTAAGCGGAAGATAATACTCGGATTAATCCACCGTACAAAAGGGATCAAAAGATCTAACAATACCTATACATATAGGCACATGAGAATATTCCCAGTATAATAATATGTTGATTGGCTAAAACGAATGCACATTATTGAAATTATGTCTATTGGGTTTAAGAGACGTCAAAAAATAATCCATCTAATAATATTTTTGATATCTCCTTGGATTGTTTTCAACTGAGCATTTCTTTTTATACAGCAATGTTTATACATTGACATTATGTTACAGTGAAATATGGGTTAAGATTGAATAGTACACAAATATCAAATAAACGTACAGATAAATTAATATAAGAAATTTGGATGCGTTCCAGTGTTCAATAAGTATATGCTGAGAGCAGCCTCAAAACTATTACCAAAATTGAAAAACTAGTTGCTGAAGTTGCTGGCCGGTTGAAGTATAAAACGAATAATTACATAACGTGGCCAGAACCCACAAGGTGGACGGTCTTCATCGACCACGCCCAAACGATTATTGAAAGGTCAAAAAAACGGAGAAAAACATTAAGTGTAATAGACATTTCAATCTAAAACATTGAAATAATCAAATCATTACCAAACGAATGGTATGCGTGTATTCTTAGGGAAATATTAAAATGAAAAATTGATTGGAAACGAAGCAGCTTGACGTTAACACTTTCGTGACAGAATCACTTGTTATCAGAGCAGCAAATTATTTGAAACTAGTTACCTATAGAAGGCAATGAAATTTCATTAGGTTTCAAAAATTGTCTGCCCATCAAGATGACATGACATGTAACATATTCCCAGTTTAATACTGTTAAAATATATGGAAGGCAAAGGATTATCATCATGTCAGATAGTCAAGCAGCCATTAAAGCACTGGGTTCTTGCGTAATCAGTTCTAAAATGGTATGGGAGTACCAAGAGAAACTCAAGGAACTGGTCGAGAACAGTATTGTCACCTTACTGTGGATTCCAGGACATAGTGGAATAGAGGGAAATTACATAGCAGGTTAACTAGCAAAGAGAGGGGCTGAAATACTCGTTTGGGTGGGTAATATGGGAAGAAATAAGTATCAAGTATCTGTGTACAATTCTGGATACAAAATTAACCTGAAATTCACATCCACATGACAAAGCCAATAAAGGGAAAATGGCCCTAATGGCTGCCAAACGGGCGATAGGAAACACATGGGGACTAAATCAACGGATTGTACACTGGCTGTACACATCTGTGGTGAGTCCCATGGTTACCTATGGAGTCTTAGTTTGGTAGCCAAAAACAGATCAGAGGAAAGCCGAACTGATGCTAACAAAAGT
The DNA here is from genome assembly GCA_947563755.1 of Lochmaea crataegi. Taxonomy (NCBI): domain Eukaryota; kingdom Metazoa; phylum Arthropoda; class Insecta; order Coleoptera; family Chrysomelidae; genus Lochmaea; species Lochmaea crataegi. Next base: position 17,748,181 of record OX387428.1, read on the forward strand.
TCAAACCATGTCTTCAGATCAAATATAGCCTGGCCTGGGACTGCCTACAAAACCTCTTAACCCTGGCAAACCATAATAGAGTAATTCTTAAGTGGGTCCCGGGGCATAAGGGTATTGAAGGCAATGAAACGGCAGACACCCTAGCAAAGCTAGGGTCTGAAACTGCATTCACTGGAACTGAACCAGTATTTGGAATATCAAAAACTGCTGCACGTAGTTGTGCATCTCGGTACTGACGTACTGGAGCCACGTGCCAAAACAGGAACACAGCAAACTCCTGGTCAAAAAACGTCGCAGACTAACGAAATATTAAACCTCAGCAGGGGCCAGATAAGGAAAGTGACGGGATTACTCACCGGTCACTGTACCCTAAGGAAGCACAAGCATACAATTGGCATATATAGGGAGTAAGCTATCTGTCGGTTGTGCATGGAAGAGGAGAAAACAGCCTCTCACATTATCTTAGAATGTTAAGCACTGTCTCATTGGAGATATGGACTCATAGGACTAGAGTATCCAAGAGAGGATTTCTCCAAGAAGGAACTAGTGAAAAGACTGTTGAGACTGATAAGTGCTACTAGTTTCTTGACATAGACGGTACAATCAAGAGCACTGAAAGCCTAAAGGCTGAGGTGTCGATGTCTCGAAGCCTATGACTGGTGGTGCCGAACCAATCAATCAATCAATCAATCAACTGGGTAGAAGAGGGACACTCACCTAAACTAAAGCCTGCGGATATCCTAACATTATTTTGGGAAATAGGTTTAAAGGAAACTACTAGTCTCTGAGACAATATATTGTTCCCTAATCTGCCAAAAATTGTTCCAAACAATGCTCAAGTCAGGTCCAGACCTATTTTGAGCCAGTCTCGATGAAAACACGGCCGACCTGGCTTGGATTATAAAACAGAAAACTATGCTTGAGTCTGGCTCAAGTCTGAGAACCAGCGAAGTATCCTTTATAAATACGGGCATATGTCAATGTCTTCCTACTAAATCCGACACAGGCGTATATTCGTGTAAAGAAGATTCGGGTAAAGATGAAATTATTTTAAAATATTTCTATCCAGAGCCATTTTCATGATAAGGTGCCTTTAGACCATAGAATTTTTCATTTGATTTTAAATTTGATAAAACATCTGATTTTACATCAGAGTCGATGGACCTTTCTAAACATTACCGTTTACACTTGTCTGATTTTCGATTGTCAACTGTCATCCATGTCAATAGAAATAGAAAATGTAAGGTTATGATTTTGTTTTCACCAAATTTAAGTTGTTTGCTTTTTGGTTGTGTTCAGAAGAATAGATTTTGTATCTTATAAGAATGTAATCAACAATAAATTATGCGAAATGCGCGTGATTAATCGCAAGAATCATATGAAAAATCGAACCGAAATAGATACGGTTCTATTTTGCAAATTGAAAATCGAACAGTGTAATCGAATACAAAGTGATTTGTTGAAATCAAATGAAAAATCCTATGGCCTAAAGGCACCTTTATAGTAAAAATCACAATATTATCCTACTACATCATTTACATTTAATTGCTCACGTAGTTCTCTAAAAGATATCATTTTTTTTTAAACTATATCTAATCCGAACATTGTATTTTGTACTCGAGAAGTAATCGATGTTTTTTCCGACTTCAATAGTGACCCGGTTTTTTGCTTTTTAAATTGGACATGGGTGTTCTTCCTTAGTGTGTGGTAAAATAAAGGTACGGCTATAAAGATCCAGTATTTCTCGCTCCTTCTCTATTCGCCTTTGTTGAAAAAATGAATTCAAATGAAGCGGTGAATGCCTCGAAATTTGAGATAAGTCTTTTGTATGCAATTTAAATTAGAGGTATACTATTGTGAACATTTCTTTAAAGTAAATTCCACGAGAATTCGCATAAATTATCACAAAAAACTGCTAAATTAGAAATTCAGCAATCAATCGTAGGTAGTTAGTGTATTAGACTATTAATAATACCATATACAATAGACTACACAATTATTTCTGGGTTTGAATATTTTTATTCATTTAACGCTAATAAACAAAACTTGTCCTGAGCTTTAATAAATTATTAATATAGAAAAGAAATCATCTCTAATACCAAATGATAATAATAATAACAATAATATTTAATAAACTATCATACCTTTCAAGAACTTAACAAAACTATAATCTGTTAATATAATTATATCAATTATCCTGTTGATGTGTTTATTTAGGTAAGATAGGTAAGACCAATATAAACCAGAATAATTGAACAGAAAAGGTATATTAAAGATAGGTCAGGTATTTGCAAACATGGTTGGACATCTATACCATGGAGACTATACAAGGAGATCGAACTCCATGTATTCCAATTTCTGGTCATGATAGAGGGCGCCACTTAAAATCTTGCACCAAAATATATGACGGCAGAACAATAACAGCCAATCATAAAACTCGAGTTCATGATGTTTTATTGGTAGGTAGCTTCTTTGACAGTTCGCGGTTCGCGTGTGTGGTAAGTGAGGTTAGGTCATAGTAATGGAAAATATTGTGAATAAGAAATCCGTTTTTGTCCTCGTTTTCAAAAATATCGAAAATTGTGATCGTTTTATAGTAAAATAATCAGCTGAATGTATTTATATTTTTACTATGGTATATATAATTTTAGTCTATCACAATCAATATTCTTTCCTACTTCATTTATCTTTGAATATTTTTAATTACCTTTGGTACTTTAAAATATAGTGGATTTTTTAAATTCAGCTCACGTCTTCGTCTTTTATCACCAGCACTACCACTAATGCAATTTTTAACAACGCACCATTATAAATTTTTATTATAACAATTTCAATTTTCTAGTTTTTAAAGTAATTTTTACTATTTACCTACTGTCAAATATAAGAAGTGAGGTTATTGTCGTGACAGTTTTAAAATGGTGCAAGATCTACAATGCGTGACGCCACGGTGAAAAAACAAACTGCTTAGATAGACGATTTTGAGGACAGATTTTGTTTGAGTTTGAGTTCGATCTCCTTGTCTAGTCTCCATGATCTACACGTTCAATGGGATTCAGCAAACAACCCAAAGGATAACTGAAAAAATTAAGGGAAGTGCTTTAATACAACTGAATGAAGAGAAATGTTTAGCTAACATTTCAGCAGAATATAGTGAAGAGGTGAAGTTTATCCAAACTATTTTATGATTTGCTGTAAGTTCTTACAGAAGCAGAGTATGTGACTAGATGTTTCATCGCTTAATTCACATTTTCTGCAAATAGGTTCACTGACTTTTCCCATTTTGTGAAGATGTTTCCTCAGGGTACAGTGTCCAGTGACCAGGGTCACTATTGGTGACATTCTTCGCAAATTATTGAATCCGCATGGTTAGGAATGGTCAATTTCCGAACACTTTCTGAAAATTGAATTCTTGACCTCTTATTTAGTAGTTCTGTGTTATCAGATTATGGTTAGATCTTAGCCAGTTCCAGATTTCCACTCGTATGCAATATTTTGTGATTCCACAGAACGGATCCGGACCTATGAAGTCTCTTTTAGAGCCTTCTTCAGCTAACTGGTCCGCCAATTCATTACCTGCAATCCCCTCATGTCCCGGCGCCCAAACTAGAGACACTGTGTTATCTCTTGCCTCCTATTAAAGGATTCTTCACAGCTTGTTACAAGTGTGAACTTAGTGGTTGGATTTCTGATAGCTTCAAGCAGCGCCTAGCTGTCAGTTAACATTCTCGGGTGTCATGCTATCAAAACTCATGTGAAATATGGGTATCAGTGTGTCCTTCTCGAACATTGTTCGGGGACCAAAAGTCTCCTGTTTTCGCCTAAGAATTGCCATCATCGTATCCGCCCTTACTAAAAGTTCCAAAGGAGAAAGGCCAATGAGGGTTAATATGGAGTGAGTTACTCGAAAAGGAACCAAGCACCAAAACCTCATTTTTCACTTATGGGTACCAAACGACTCCCAAACAACGTATTTATCTACTACAAAATGATCCAAGAGTTAAAAACAGTCTAACTCCCTCTGTTGGTAATAGCAACTGAAAACAATAAATTTGAGATATCAACTTAAGACATGGAAAAAGTATTGGGACTTCCTATTTATAACTAAGGCATTCACCAAGGATCAAATAAACAACTATATTGTTTTGTATGGAAAGAAAATACAGCAGGTAGAGGAGCCCAAAAGGTTGGATCTTGTTTAAATGTTATGATTAAGAAGTATGTTCCACCGGAAACAGAAGATCTAATTTTATGGTCGGATTCATGTGGGGGACAGAATCGGAACATAAAAGTTGTTTTAATAATAAAAACCATTTTAGAAGAACACACATCATTGAAACGTATCTATTTAAAACATCTTATGCCTGGCCATAGTTATTTACCAAACGATCCCAATTTTGGAGAGATCGAGAGAGTACTAAAACGTCAAATTAGAATCTACATACTGCAAGAGTTTAAAGATGTCATGGTAAACTGCTCAAAAAGGCGTAAGTTTATAGTTCATGAGATGGAAAAAGAAGAGTTTTTATGCACGAAAGAAATTGAAAAAATGATCACTAATAGAAAAACTGAAGAAAAGTAAGCTGGTTAAACGCAAGAGTAATTAAAATAACTAAAGATAATCCATTTTCAATATATTTCATGAGAACTCATAGCGAAGGAGAGTATCGAGAAGTTGACTTAAAAAAATCTACTAGAGGAAGACCCTCGCAGCATAAGTTTGCTTCTTATCTATCTGTTTTATTTCCAGGAGGAGAACCCATTTTCGACAAGAAATTTGCCGATATCAAAAGTCTCATGCCTCTTATTCCCAAAGTCGTTCAGCATTTTCATAAAAACCTGGATCAAAAACAATTTGAAGACGATATCGATGATTTGGCGAAGAAACTGACTTCCAAATCGAAGAAGCAGATGGGTGATTTAGATCGTTTAAATTTCTATAAAATATTAGTAAATCTTAAGAAAAAAAAAATGTTTTCAGAAAATACATATTTCTTTAAAAAGGACCAACCTGCTTTTTTATTTAAATAGAAAAGGAACCAAACGCCAAAACTTCAAAATCATAGTTCATTTTTAAAAATTTGGAAGAATAATAATTAACATACCAAAATACATAAATGTGACAAAAATTGTTCAGAAAGAGTTCAAGATTATTTTTTAAACAAATAGATACTTTAAATCATTTTTCTGTAAATTTAAACAATGGCACATGGTTCCTTTTCGAGTAACTCACTCTATATATTCTCTGCACTAGACACTTTTGTCCTCCTCCACCAGACTATCGTTCCACAGCTGACCTCGTACCATCCAAGAAAGTATCTATCGTTTGTTAACTCATAGTTTATTGTCACCGCCTTGTCTTGTTTTTAAAAATAAAGTATTATACTCGATACGTCCAGTTTCTTTTTCATTATTTTCAGTTCCAATTTCAGTTAGGAGTAAATGGATTTGCAGTAAGCTGCTTCTCCTTCGCTACCAATTCAAACGCCAAAATGTGATATACATTATTTTGGAATCATCTGCTTTTATCTTCGGAAAATAATATGGACCTTGAAAATACTTCAGATTTATTAAGAGCTGATGCACTAGATTTTTTTTGTTGTGCTTTTAGGATTTTACTCCAGGGATTATGTGCAGCTCCTGATGTATTAAACTATACGTCAGTGAAAGGGTTAAATACAATATTGAATTCTTGGTGGTGGTGTTTTAATTACTTTTTCTTTGTTCGTTACATTTTCGCATATTAACTGCACAATCTTGAAATATTACATTCAATTTCTCAATGGTCTGTCTTAAATTGATATCCTCTCGAATCACAAAAAGTGAAAAATTTCCACCATATTGTTGGTTGAGCTGCAACTCGTTAAAAAAAATGGACAAGAACACCAAAACACCTCTAACCTTCAATTTTTTATTAAACAAACTAAAACTACAAAATGGCTAATCGGATGAACGTAGCCCGCGAAATTTGAAAAGACTATTTTTAAGAGAGTGGTATATCTCGTGGAATTGACTTTAGGCAAATCGGTCGATCGGCATCTCGCGCTTTAGTCTTGTTATTATCTTTCGGTTCAAGAACCAGAGTATACCTATATATAGATGAGATGCGTCTCTCTGTAATTTGTGAGTATGATTTAGGTTGAACCGGACCCAAAAATTTCAACCCGTTAACATGTTATTAGTCTTTTTCTAACTCATTTTCGATATATGAATGGATTTTTTGTAATTTGGTAATATATCTCTTATTAGTTAAGGAGGTATTGCGTGCTCATTTTTTAAATGCTAAAAATAATGATAAAAAAAACATAAATATTAAGAAGAATACAGAAAAGTTATAAAAACGAACTAGCATTCTAAATTGTATTTACTGTTTGGACTTTGTGGAATCTACTCATATTACTCTTATAAATGAAACTTACTGTTTCTATTTAATTCCACTGTTTAATGAAAAAATTGATGAAAATTCTAAGATACTTATGGATAATTATTTCGGTATTGACATTGTAACGGTAAGGGGCGCCAATTTGTAACTGTAAACGCTCCCGCTTGAAGGGCTCCGGCTAGAGACTCCTCTCAAGGGTGATTCGACCCCAAGTTTATGTCGCACGAGGATAACAGAAGGGTTATAAAAATTGAGGGCGCCACTACCTTTTTGACGTCGATAAAAAGTAAGAGCAAACTAAGGCGGAAAAGATAGAAACGCCTTGTAGAATTTGGATAAAAGTTTAAGTTGTTTTCTTGTTCCGACTGTATAAAACAGTGATTAGGCCATGTGAAACATGGATTTTAAATGAGAAAATTGTAGACAGGCTACAGAGATTGGCACGGAAAATCATCAGAAGGATTGTGGAAGGTAAGAAAGTATATGAGGGTTACGAGAGAAGGAGTAATAGGAAAATCTATGAGAAATATAAAGATTCTATAATAGGTCAAATAATCAAAATGAGAGAGCGCAGTGACTGGTGAACTCAAAACGGATGGAAGAAGAAAGAATACCTAAAACAGTAGGTTCGAAAGCACCACTATATAAAAAACGAACAGGAAGACTAAGAAAACGGTGACAAGAAGTAATAATTTGGGAGGATTTGAAAGAAAATAATATAAGAGAGTGAAAATCCAAAGCTAAAGATAAAAAAGTTACTCAGCTATTGGCTCAAATGGTACATTTCAATTCGTAACAAATCAGCAAAACAATACTAAATTATTTTTATTTATAAGGTGATCAATTTCCGTTGGTTTCCATACAATGATACAATCGAGCCTCAAATGAGTTTCGAACATTATGTAACATTTCTGGGGTTATTTGTCGACATTCTTGAGTGGTTGAGTGGCATCAATTTTAGTTTTCAGATATACCCATAAAAAGTTTAGGGGGGTTAAATTGGGTGACCTAGGTGGCCATTCCAAAATTGGGCTTCGTCTACCTATCCGCCGAGCTGGAAATGATTCGTTTAAAAACCGTCTTGTATCGAGAGCATAATGTGGAGGAGCCCCATCTTGTTGAAATGCTAACAAAGCTTCTGACATGGTATCATCATTTTCTAGTATTCGAGTTATTTCGGGATCAATAGCTTCTCTGAGTAATTGTAGACAAGACTCAGCGTTTAAGTTTGCTTTAATAAAATATGGTCCAACAATATGGTCACCAAAAATGCCACACCAGAAGTTCAATTACGTGTGGGTCATTTTCTACCCAATATATCTACAATTATGTGTGTTTACTCCACCATTCAATGCAAATGAACATTCGTCGGAAAAGCAGATGTTGTACAATAAAGCTGAAGTGTCGTGCAGTCGTTCACTCATCAATTCTCAAAAACTGTAGACGCTGGTCGTCGAAATCGTCTTCATGTAGCTCTTGGACTAATTTAATTTTGTCAGGTTGGAATTTGTGTGTATGTAAAATTCTGAAAACACTGCTGCCAGAAACACCCACTTCACTAGAAACTTATGATATTGACTGTTGTTCTTCTAACGTAAGTTGTCCTAAAACGGCAAATTCCATAGCCTCGTTGTTAACTACTCGATTCTGTTTCAACATTTTTTTGCATTAATTCATTTACGTACTTATGTGTAAGGGATGAGCAGCATTAAACTGTCTAGCTGTGGCTCTTGTATGTATGTATGTATGTACAGCAAGCGCCAAACGTGATGGCGAGCCCGCCCCCATGCGCACAAACTCATTTTCAATGTTATATCCCAGTACAGCTCTTGCAAGACATATAAATGCTCTGTACAGAGGCGTATCATTAGTTGTCCTTCAATTCTGTTGGCATTGTCTGAATAATTTTTGTGTTGTTTCTGAAAAAATGCCATCGTCTAACAAAAAACCAGTTATCAAGAGTCAGGCACGTGAAATAATTTTTAAAGTGTTCAATTATTTTCAAAGTGTCAAATGTGAGTCGGATACGTTATCAAATGTGAAAAATAGAACATCTCTCGCTACAGGTAACATTAAATAAATTTCAAAAATAACTATTTCAACACAAATCTTTATTTTGTATTAGGTATTTCGATAAGAACCATTGAAAGAGTGGTTAAAGAAGGGGAGCAATAAATTTCTTCAAATAACGTGCAAGTAAAATTTTCCACCCCAAGAAAGAAGCGGCCTAGAAGAGCACCAATAGCTGATATTCCCGAGTATGAGTATTCCAATATTACACGGATTATTTACGACTTAAATAAGACGAAAGGGTGTCGTATTACGGTAAAAAAGTTACAACACAAAATTATTGACGTTTTGGGAATTGTGACTTCCGGAACATCTCTTCGTAGAATTTTAAAGAAAATAGGTTTCAAATGGAGAAGGACTGAAAATAATGGAAAAATTTTAATAGATAAAATGGACATCAGAGCATTGAGGATCAAGTATTTACCAAAAATCAATTATTTTCGTAGCCAACAGCGACCAATTGTGTTTCTTGATGAAACATACCTTCATGGTGGACATACATCTTCTAAGAACTGGACGGATGAATCAACCAAAGGGTTATTTAAAAATATTTCGAAGAGACCAAGACTCATTATGCAGGAGGTGACATGGGCTTTATACCTAATTGTCGGCTTATATTTAAATCATTCAGAAATGAATTCAGAAAATTATGGTAAATGGTTACAAGAAAAGTTGATCTCAAATTTACCTGTGAATTCGATAGTCGTGACCGATAATGCTCTATACCATAATACTCAAATTAATCCAGCCCCCAACACAAATTCTAGGAAGGCTGACATGGTGAAGTGGCTGCACGAAAAAAACATTTTGTTCATCCCTGACATGCTCAAACCCGAATTATACGAGTTGATCAAGAGAAATAAAAAGCATCATATTAGATACAAATTTGATGAGGTTATGCTTGAACACGGACATAACGTTTTACGACTTCCACCCTACCATCCGGATTTGTATCCCATTGAACTCATTTGGGCTACTGTCAAAAACAATGTGTCCCAAAAGAATGTAACTTTCAAGTTGGAAGATGTGAGGAAACTGGCGGAGCACTAGTTTGAATGGCAAAATCGATGCCGACATGTAGTAGATATAGAGCGGAAATATTGGGAAATTGAAACATTCACAGATGTTCAAACAGAGGTAAATCCAGTGATTATAAATTTAAATGACGATAGCAGCACAAGCAGCAGTGAAGATGAAGAAAATTTGTATTCAGATAGTGACTGATTAAAGTTTATTTTTTAATAAGTGTATCATTATATAACATTTTAATGAACTGTACTACTACCTATAATACTGAATAAATTATGAAAAGAAATTATAAAGAAATCATGTTCCATTTGCTTATCGTAATCCAATAGTAATTTAGTTGGGAGAGTCTATACCTGCGCGATCGGTCGCCATCACGTTTGGCGCTTGCAGTATGTAAATTGGGGTGACATTCACTGAGACCTAAAAGATCTATTGTGCCCCCTTACTTCTACTTAGTTCCTGAGGAAAGTCTCAGAGACTAGTAGCTCCTTTAGACCTATTTCCCGGAGAAATTTTAGAATATCTGCAAGCTTTAACTTTTGTAAATGTCCCTCTTCTGTCGGGTAATTTCCAAGGTGTTGTGCCCTAGGATTCTAAATTGCTGTGCAGTTCGCAAGTATGTGGATGGAGGTTTCTTCTTCCATGCCACAGAATCTACATTCTTCTTCCTCCACTATTTTCAGCTTTTTCAGGTGCCCATTCAGGCGACAATGTCCCGTAAAGATGCCTGGTAAAACTTTGACTTATGCATTCATTTGATCTCAACAGGTTGTAATCACCCAGAAGAATATTTGATTGCCTAAGTCCTACTAGATCTTTCCAATGGTCAGATCTTCTCTTTTCTACGGCTTTGCCTATTTCTTCCAATATTACATTGGAGCTAATACCGCAAAAAGGTTCCGGCCCCCAAAAAAGTGTTCCAGTCCCCCTCTTTGCTAGATCATCTGCTATTTCATTTTCTAAGTAAAGGCATAGTTTACATTGGAATTATCCGTAACTCCCAATTGATTGACTTTTCACTTATGTTTTATACATTTTTGTAATCCTCTTGTAGAGAAGAATCCAACAATGCAATAATGTATAGGGTGTTCCATTTAAAAAATTGGGAATGGTTACCATAGGGGCGAGGGGGTTAAAGTGATATCGTACATATGAGCAAAAAGACCTCCCCTTTTATATTATTTTTGACGTGTTTTTTCATTTTTTCATAAAAGTGACGCTTTCAGAATTATGTGGGGTGGATAGTTTTCATTGAAATGCTTTGTATAGAAGCATTCACTCCAGCTAAAGTTACATTTTACAGTCCAGTTTGGTTAATTTGGTGACTTTCATGTCTACTTTTATCACAAACGTTTGAATAATTTTCTATTTCCTCCTATTTTTCAAATTAATTGAGTGATAATAAGTGGGAAGAAAAAATAAAATGGTGATTTTGAAATATCGGTCAGAGCAATATACTAGCTCAAAATTCAAATATGTAGCCGGCTTTAAAAAAAGCCCTGTACATTAGTGTCTACAGTTTTATTACCAAGATATAGCCCCCAGAATGCGGCAGCGCAAGTGTAATGTTTAATATTTGACTTTTAAAAAATATGTAAACAACGAAGTCTCAACAGTCACACCATTGACTACAATGTTTTCTGACGGTACCTGCATAACAACGTGCACCCTAAATTTCTCGGAACTCGATCCCTCGTAAGAATTTATTTATTTATTTTATGTGGAAACCGGCGCGTATCCTTATTACTAGCAATGTTACCCTCCCATTCTTTCGAAAGTACAGACACGGATCCGAAAACATTCCGGACTTGTCAAACATTAAAAGTTGAAACTTAGGATTATCAAAAATTCCCTTTTATTTAAAGTGTAATTTCCGGCTCATATATAAAACAATTCCCAGTTGATTGCTTGGTAACAACAAGCTGCCAATAAAGCACTGAGCTCTTGCGCAATCAGATCTAAAATGGTTTCCAAGACACACCTGTTTGGAAGGAAATGAAATAGCAGATAAACTAGGAAAGAGAAGGACTGAAACACTCTTTTCGGGCTGGAACCCTTTTGCGGTATCAGCTCCATTGGAAGAAATAGGCAAAGCCGAAAAAGAGAGAATATCTGACCATTGGAAAGATCTAGTAGAGCTAATTTAATCGAAGATACTGAGAAACAACAACTAGGTAAGAACAAAGCAAAAGTAAGACTGTAATAAGAGTTTTAACTGCTGACCTGACATTACACTGCCACCTTAATGGGCATCTAAAACTAGTGGAGCAAGAAGAATGTAGATTCTGAGAAATTGAAGAGGAAGCATCCATCCACATACTTGTGAAATGCATAGCAATACAGGATCCTAGGGCACAACACCTATAAGACTACTTTCCAATGGTCAGATCTTCTCCTCTTTTCAGCGATGCCTATTTCTTCCAATACTACATTGGAGATGATACCGCAAAAGGGTTCAGGCCTCCAAAAGGGTGTTCCATCCCTTCTCTTTGCTAGTTTATCTGCTATTTCACTTCCTTATATTCCAATGTGTATTGTGCTTTAATGGCTGCTTGATTATTTGACATGATGATAATCCTTTGCCTGCTATATACTTTATCATTATTGATCTGGGCTCGCCTTCCTATGGCGTGAATTTCCGCTTGCAAGATACTTGGGTTTTAAATAAATATCCTTCATTAATAGCTTTAGAGCATTATACAAAAAAAATACAATTATTAGGTACAATAAGAGTGGATCTGATCAGCCTGAATATTATCACAGTTAGATTGTTATATTTTCTTTCACGTTTGTCCGACATTTTCTTTTGAAGTCCTCCAGAGAGTTGGAACTTTTTATGGAATTGGGCAAGTTATTATACAGTTTTAATCCATTATAAAATATATTTTTTTGATCAAATGTCCTACGTACTGTTTCAATATAAAAGTTTCCAGCATTTCTGGTATCTCGACTATGGACACTGCGGATTGGCACACAGTACTGTTGTAATTTTCTGGATAGAGAGCTATTCAAGATTTTATATATTGATACATATGTTAATAGGTAAACTGTTTGTTTAACACTCAAAACTCCTACTGCTTGGAGCATGTGGCCTTAATATTTGTTCGCCTGTTGCAGTTCAGTAGCACTCGTAAAGCTTGTATTTTCCCAATTTCAAAGTTATTCACTGTTGGGCAATAATATAAATGAAGCTGGATTATTGTTTTGTATATAAAAGTTTTTGCCCACACACTTAGTATATTCTTTACACGTCCTAGCGCATACACCTTTTTAGCCATTTTTCAATAATTACTCCGAGATATTTAAAGACTGTTACTTGTTCTATTTTAACAACTCTCACTATTTCCACACTATTGTGTGAGAAAACGTCTTATTGATTGTGCTTATTTAGTCTTTTCAATGTTTAACTTCATATTATTAAATTGCAACCATTTTACTACTTAATTCTTCATTGAGGATTTCTGTTATCTCATTCACATTTTTGCCAACACACAGTAGGGTATCATCAGCAAACAGTTGTATGTTGCACTTAGTATTCCATTTCACAATATCACAAATAGGTTTGGCCCCAATACAGTCCCCTGAGGTACACCTAAAGTACATTCTCTACTAGCTGATTTACAATCATCGAATCTTGTTTTTTGTGTTCTGTTATATAAATAACTTTCAAACCAATGTAATGCTGTTACAGTTAATCCTAATTTTGATAATTTTTTAATAAGCAATGGTCTACCTATTGTGTCAAATGCTTTTCGAAAATCAAGAAACACAGCCCCTATAATAAAGTTTTCCTTTAATGCAGTCTATCACATTTTGAAGAGCTTTCGAGAGTGTTTAGTTCCGATGTTTCAGGTGCCTATAAATATCCAACGCTTTGTATACCACCTAAAGTATTGGATATTTTTCCAGAAGGGGAAGGAAAAATATGCTGTCAGCTGTCATCTATTCATTGAAATAACAAATCACACAAGTCCTTCGATTTCTAGTGTGAGTCACAGAAGAAAAAATAAGAAAGAAAGAACAGGAATAATAGAATTATTACAGGTTATCCGGAGGATCATATCCCTGATTAAAATGGGGTTGTACAACGTAGATTTCAGACTGTAGACTCTGTGGCAGTAACCCATATCTTATCTGACTGCGAGGGACTGGATTTAAGGATAGAAACAATTTTCGGAGAGAACAGTGTGCCACCTGAAACATACGGCACACATCAATAACCTGGTTAAGATTTCCTTTCCTATCTTGTTCAGTAAACTCTTTGTATGAAGGTGGCCTTATATAAATCTCCATTTGAATTGGTGTTCTTTGTCTAGCCAGTTTCGTATGGGAGAATGATCCATCATATCGACTTTTGGTCGGTTAAATAGGCTATAGTTTGAGATAGGACTCAGATTATCATGATGAAAAATTATATTTCAAAATACAATTTTACGTGAAGGTAACGCGTTTAGCTTTCCTCTTACATTTTATATTTATCTGAATGATATTTTCTCTTTAGGGTAGCGCCGGTACGTTGTTGGTTTTGCTATTTTTTATACCGCTAACGCTTGGGATGAGCTTAAGGAAAAAGCAGAAAATCATTTTAGACATATTAAAAAGTGGTTGTCTTATAAATTACTTACAGTAAATTTAGATAAACAAACTATATCCCGTTAGGTTGTAATAAATCTGGCTTACCCACTTTTAATCATATAACCATCAATGCAGATGATAGCAATTACCGCATTCAAGCTGTGAATAACGTTAAGTCTTTAGGTGTTACAATCGACTCACATCTTAGGTCGGAAGAACATATAAAGTTAATTGTAAAAAAGTTACAAGTTACTGTATAAAAAAACTACTACCTTTGCGTTCCTTAAAACTTTTATATTATTTTCTCGTCCAAAGTCATCTTCGTTTCGGAATAGTGGGATGGGGAGCTGCATCGAAAACCCACATACACTTATTGGAGATAACACAGAAACGTTTTGTAAAGGTCATTCTGTCTAAAATTCATCTGAACAGTTGTACATAGACGCAAAAGTGATGGATATAAGACAATTGTTCTATTATTGTATACTTACTAAATTTCACGAGACAAAGGACTCATTTCCAACAGCTATACACTCCTATGATACCCGCCAAAAAACACACCACATAGTCCCCATATGGCAAAAACAATCACCCAACAGTCTTATACTTACTTGGCCCCAAAATTATACAACACGTTACCGGATTCTTTAAAATTATCAACCAACGTACATTCATTCAAAAATACATTAAAATTTTGTATATTTTAGAGAAACCTAGATATGTAATACATAATTATATAGAAATAAAAATATAGTATAGACAAACTAAATAATCCTAAATTCTTTTTTAACTCGTATGTATATTGTAAAATGTCAAAGCTTAGATGTTAGATGTAAGTTATTTTCTTTTTTATATTATGTATTTATTTTTTCTTTTAATGTAATTTTAATATTTCTACTCGAAACAAGTGTTCACTCACTTATCGAGTATACTATTCGATCATTCGTTTCTTTTTAACCTGTATTTTGATTGTAGATTTTGATTAAGAATAAACAATATATATTTTAAAATGTAACAGTTTTCATCACAAAATCGATTTATTGACAAAGTAGAGGAAATAAAGCATCTAATATTATTTGAATAATGATTTATTTACTGCGTTTCTATGGCATTGAATTCGATTCTAATTGAATGACATTGAGGCTTAGAAATAATATTTAAACAAAATTATTAAACTTGATTTTCTGAGTTGCATACAAACATATTAATTATGGTTAATTTAATTGTATCCTAGTTGTTCAATTTAGGCACTACACTACCATTTAGGAATACTAAATTACCTCAAAGAATAAAAAAACTCGACTGCGTTTGAAAATAAATGAGTTTACTTCATTATAATAAAACGATTTTTTTGTATATAAATTTCACAAGAAATTCCTAAAGACGTACCTGTGCAGTTCTTTAAAACCTCTTCTAACACTGAATGAACTTAGCATTGATTCATGTTTATGAAAGTTTCAAGAATGAGAATTTTACGTTTTACACTGCATTGTAGTTCAGCTATTGTATTAGCGGCATTTGGAATTTTCTTAGAATAAAATGGGTGGGCAGGGATTTGATTTTTTTTTTGGAAAATTCCAATGGCCATGATAAAAATTAATGCAATTTTGTATATCTTTTAATATAAATAATTTTAAAAACCCAACTTGAATAAACATTAAAAAGCAAAAAATTAATGATTCATACAACAAATTAAAACTTATTTGTTGTGACGTTTTATCTAATTAAGAAATTGTTTATTACCTAATTAATTGTTTCATAATTTTAAAGTTGGTGCCAAGTACATGTCTGCCTTGACATCGCGTCGCACAATTCGTCGGCACTTGGCAATTTTGAAGATAAACTCGTTGTTTCAAGTTTGCCATTATTCTAATATACACACAGCCGCAAAATCTAGGGATATTGCATTATATTTTAAAATTTTTGGAAAATTAATTTTTTTATTGTAAATAGTATGCTATACAATTACTGCTAATAACCCAGTTACTATGTGTAAAAATTACATTATACTTTTATTTATGTATAAAAGTGGAATAATAATATTCTGTAATTAAAAATTTACAAAAAAAAATACTTGATTAGTACTACTCGCTGGAGCGTATCCCATACATGTTCTATGGGATTGATATCCGGGGACTGCGCCGGCCATTGCAAAACATCAATACCATGCTCATATAAGAAGTCCATTGGGATACTGGAAGTATGCGGAGAAGCATTATCGTGCATAAACAGAAAGCCAGGACCTACAGCTGCTGCTATTAGGATAGTAACACGGTAGGACATACCCGTCATAAAACAGTCCAGTAAAATGAGATCAGTTCTTCCGCCAACACTAATACCTCCCCAAACCATGATTGTACGGCCCTGGTAAGAATGGACTTCCTGGGTAGATGCTAAACAGTTTATACAGCCTAGTTCTCTCCCAACACGTACTCGTCTCGAGTCTGGATAAATTCCAAATCGAGATTCATCACTGAATAGCACGTTAGCCCAATTGGCGTTTATCCATAAAATGTGTTCTTGTGCCCACACTAAGCGAGCTCCTCGATTTCCTCGCGTTAGTGGAGGAACTCTCAAAGGGCGCCTGGCTCGTAGGTTGCTCTCATGCAATCTACGACGTACTGTATCAGCCGTCACTTTCACTTGGTGAACCTCTTGGAATCTAATTTGAAGCTCAGGAGCAGTAACATTCCGATTTCTTCTAGCAGTCAATTGCAAAAAACGGTCTTGTCTCGGGGTAGTGATTCGACCACGACCCCTAAGTATTTCCGCTACATCACCTGTTTCGCGATATCGGTCAATTGGCACATCCCAGCTTCAAGCTGACTTATAGCCCGCATCATTTCATCGATTTCCATGATTGCTAACACTATATACGACTTTCACAAACTGTAAACTTCACTGACAACAACAATTAATAACTAAAAATCCGTGATCAATACTAACAAAGCAGCTGCTCATTAGACATCACATACAAAAAAAATACCAAAAAAAATAGTAATAACGAAAAATATCAGAAAAAAGTGAAAAATAATATACAGTACACAGTGGAGTGACGTATTTTTATTTCTATTTCGAGGTACAGTAATTGATTTTTTTACATTTTCTCCGACTTTAGTAGCTACAATATCCCTAGATTTTGCGGTTGCGTGTATATATAATCTAGTTCCTCTTCTACCGTTAAGTGTAGAGGGTATACAGGCTTTTATTTTCATTCATTTATTAACATTCTCCATATTTTTCTGTCTCTTGATACCAATTCAGCTTCCTTCCTCGTCATCCCTTTCTCTTCCAGTAATTTTGCTACTTCGTTGTCCCACATTATCCTAGGTTTACCTTTCCTTTTCCCGCCTGCTTTTGTTGCAGTCCATATTCTTTTAACTTCTCTATTTTGATTGCCCCCACCATCTTAATTGCGATTTTTCTATATACTTCCGTACACTCTCAACTCCCAGTCTCCTTCGTATTTTATCATTTCTTATTTTGTCTATTAAAGTCACATTTACTACTCTTCTCGGGTATTTCATTTCCTTCACTTGTAGTTTCTTTTTTAGTTTTCATGTCAGTACCCACGTAAATTAATAGCTATTGTATATTGTGAATTTTGTTCTAGTGCTGATTTCCTTTTTATTCGTGAATCCTTTTCTTAGTGAATGATATAATATCGTTGTTGATGTTATTCTACTATTTATTTCTGCTTCGTATCGTCCTGTGCTGTCAATTACTGTTCCTAAATATTTTATGTTCTCCACTTGTTCTATTGGTAAATCGTCCATTGTTGTGCTCGCATTTTTTTCTTGGTTTGATATTACTATAACTTTAGTTTTGTTTGAGTTTACTTTCAATCCTTTTTCTATCAGACATTTTGACCAAACTTCTATATTGTGTTGTAAGTTTTCCTGACATTTTGCTGTTATTACTATGTCATCAGCAAATCTGCATTCGCTCATTACAATGTTTTGTAATTTGTTGTATAATTCATAAATATTATGAAAAGCAATGGGCTAAGTACTCCACCTTGTATAACCCTTGCGTTGTTTTAAAATTTTCTGATTCCTTATTGTGTGATCTTATAAATTGTATTACTATTTCTGCACAGTGCTTTGATTCCTTCAATTAAATCATTTGTGACTTTGAGATTTTTAAGTTTGTTCCATATCTGATATCTTGGGAATGTACCAAATGCTTTTTCTAGGTCTATAAAGCAAATATATATTTCTTAATTGTGAGTCAAAAATTCTTCCGTTAAATTTCTATTTTAAGGAGGTAACCACTATTTTAAATTTTTAACCCACCCACTTTTTTATATCGAAATCAAGTTAAGTGCTAGATTACAACTAATAACATAAAAAAACATTTTTTCATTCATTATTTTCTGTTTATGTATTGACTTGTTGATAATGTCTTTTATTGTGGATATTTGGATTTTGGTCAAATTACATGTTTCTCTTGCTTTATCGGTTATACTATAACCTCGATGTTTCAATGATTCAAACAAATTTTTCACAATTCCGGCGATAAATGCACTTTTTTGCACTAGGACGTCACATACTTAATTTTAAACACAACTTTCGGAGTGAAATGTTTATTACAAACTAAAATTCTTAGACAATATTAAAAATAATTATCACGAAATCCTCACTTTCTATTATATCTATAAATATTTTAATCCCATTATGTAAATACAAAAAGGGCATTGGAAATAAAGTAGGTAAGTGCAGTACAGGTCAGACAAAATAAATCAAGCAATGAAAGCTCTTTTTAAAATTTACACAATCAGTTTAAAATATTTATGGTAAACCATTTATCGTGAAAAATAAAAATTCGGAAATATATATTATTTTACCGGCCAAACATTTCAGTTGTAAAATAATCATACTATTAGGCATTATCTTTTCGCTTTTCGACTAAACGAGTACGATACTGTGCCATTGTTATCGAATTAACGACTACCTGCTGTGGGTTTTGGTTTTGAATCAATCGTGTTGGCATAAGTCAAAACGAAATATCTTGGAATGAAGTATACCAGCAGAAGGATACATTCCGATATCAGGTAAAAAATGATGCTTTTGCTTTCTCTTAAGTAGTAACATCAAATCAACTGTATAACTGCCAAATTAAATACATATCACTTTTCAAGGTTTCTTAAAGAGAAAAATTTTGGTTTCAACTTAAATTAGGATACGGATATACGAGAATTTTGTCAAACCCACAGCTCCAACAAATTGTTTGTAACATGTCTATCGACCTGTTTCGATTTTACAGAATGAATCCTTTTAATTAGCGCTCGTCGTCACATCGACAATTGACGTCTGCCAACGGACGCTTCCATTTTTTGCACAACGCCACGTGAAACACCCCTTTCTGTTATCGACCGCCTAAGGGGACAGATCATCTTTCGCTATCTTTCATATCTTAAGTACCTATCTTATGAATTTTGCTGTGGTAAGTTCAAAATCATAATTTATAATTAATAAGCTTCTTCTAAAGTACTGTTTGATATAATTTTCGTATGCATTCTTTATTTTTTTACAGAGATAGACGAAATTAAATTCAACACGTGGCCATAAACTGTTCTTTTATACTAATATGGTAGTTTTAAACCAAATATTCTTTTATAATTCACTGTTTTACTTTTATACAAACATTTTCAAGCTTTTTCAGTTGCGAAATAACTCTTTTAATTATAAAATAACATTTTTATAAATTACTGTTAACCTATAAAATATTCTTTCGTAACGCCAGTGCCGGTTTCATATATTTCCTAAGCTCGATATTTTTTCATATAACTAAATAAATAACTTTTTGCTATGATTAGTTTCTTTCGGATCATTAGTATATTTTTTTAATTTAGCCGATAATTGCTATTTTTACTGTTTTAACATGGAACATATAATGTTGGAAAGCTTTCAGTAAATTAAATCAATTTTTTGACTTTCAAATAACTGCCTTTCTTTTCTTTAACCTGAAAAGCTGACCAACATAATGTGCCATTACATTCAATTTCCTATAAATCCCTGATCCACCTGTACTTCTAGGTAAGCACAGCCCCTAGGCTAGGATATAACCCAAGAATATAACCCTAGGCTAGGATACAACCCGAGGATATAACCCTAGGCTAGGATATAACCCAAGAATATAGCCAAGGATAGAACCCCAGGATACAGCCCTAGCTCAAAATACCGCCCTAGAACAGAACTCATCATTTCAGATCAAGACCTGACTTCTTCTCCAGGAAACCACTTCATCTAAGCTAAGTACCTATAAAAGTACAAATTCCGTTATTCATTTCCTGTGGCAGAATAAATTGAAAATTTGTTTTTAATTTTTTTTTATTAGAAATCCTAAACTATAAAAGTTGAGGGAGATACCGCCCGGGGTAATTTTTAGTAACTTTTTTATTTTTAACTTATATTCAAATTCCATAAAGCGTTTCTACCTTTTCCGCCTTAGTTTTTTGTACTTTCTATCGTCAAAAAGGTAGTGGCGCCCTCAATTTTTACAACCCTTCTGTTATCCTTGTGTGACATAAACTTGGGGTCGAATCACCCTTGAGAGGAGTCTCTAGCCGGAGCCCTTCGAGCTGGTGCCCTGTGAGGTACAGACATTTACCGTTACATGTTATAAACAATTAAATTGAGCTGTAGTCATAGAAGCAATCGAAGGTAGATTCTTTTGAAAAACAGTTTGGCCTTGAAATTTTATAGATGGGTTATTAGACACTTTATCGTATGTGTAAATGATTCACTTCCGTTAGTAAAGTAAGTATAGTTCTTTCGCCATCAGAAGAGAGTAATAAAACCTAATTATGTATGCAAACTACAGCAGCGGTGGCCCAAAAAAAATCAGTATATTTGCAAATTTTTACCATAAAGCACTAACAAATTTCTTTTGGTTTAGCGGTGCCGACCAGTATACCTGATATAACAATAGACGACCCTTTTGTAATCGCAGAGAAACTGGTCAATAATCCTTGCATAAGCGTGGTTCTGGGTTTAATAAAAGGGGTAAGATAAAACTACATTTTTAAGTAGTTATATGTATATTGACAAATTACTTTATTTGGCATAATCAAACCAACAGATTTTAATTGCTAAAAAAGTTATTGATAGTTAATTAATTAACCTGAATATTTCAGAAAGTGTAGAATATTTTTTAACAAAAAAATTATATTAAGTTTTCACCAAACTTCAAGTAAAAATATTAGTTTTTGTCAAAATGAAAAATAATTTATTACAACCTCTTAAATTTATTTATGTGATTACAAAATCTTAAAACAGTTACTCACTATCGGAACTACTATTATTAACAACAAATGTTACGTCTGTAAATAGGGGTTGTCCATCTAATGTCACTTGTAGAGTATTGTCCATTTCCCACATTTTCTTTACTTCTTCTACTATACATGCTTAATACATTTTTCCCAATTGTCAGCATTTACTTGTTTTATAGAGTTTTCCAGCAGTTTCCAAATATCGTTCAACTTAAAAGTTGTATTTTTCCGAGCTACATCTCCTTTAACTTGCGCCCAAATGAGCTCAATTGGATTGAGCTCACAGTGATAGGGAGGAAGGCGCAACACATTAATTTCATGTGCTGCTGCAATTTCATCAACTGCGTATCGTACAGGAGGTCTATCATTTGCTCGAAATATTCTTCGAATACATCTGGATTCATATCCTCATGGTAATCACCATTTTTTTTATGCAAATATGAGAATACCTTCATTCAAAAAACCTTTGCTACTTCTAATGTGTACAACAATTAATCGCCACCCTTTACCCGACGGAGGTTTAAATCCAGTGGATAATCCTTCCATAAAAGCTTGACGTGATGTCTGAATATTTTTGTCTTGCCACATTTTGGATACCGTGTGTCCTTCGTTTACCCATGTTTCATCCAAATACAAAATTTGCCTTCCCTCTGAACGGTATTGCAATATGGTTCTTAAATATTTTCTTCTCCAACAAATAATTTCATCCTACCTGTTTTCGACCATGTAAAATAAGTTTCTCATTTAACGATAAAGGAATATCTTTCATACGTTTCACAGGACTACACTCCAAACTATTTTCCATTTTCACTCCCTCTGTCTGTAAATTACTAACATGTTTTTTTAGACTACTAATAGATCCAGGCAAAGAATAATTTATATAATGGATGTTTAAAAGAATAATTCAGGAACTCATTAACTAATGACATAATGAGTAGGGTAAAAGCCGGATAGCCTAATAGCTTAGCTTAGCTTAGCTTAGCTTAGATTAGCTTATAATAGTAAAGACATGTGCTTGGGTACTGTATCCTGGTCTGAACCCGCTTTGTGCTTCATGTAGCTGACCTCCTACTAACCTTCTTAATCTCATCTCCAGGATTTTTTCATATATTTTACTTGCAGTACAGGTAAGAGTAATGTAATGTCCTTAATCGGTTTTGTCTCCTTTTTTATATATGGGTATAATTACTTGCGTTGTCCATTCTTGTGGTACTGTCTTGGTTTTCCATGCAGTATTTATAATTTGGTACATTTTATACATTTCCACTTTAATGTTTTCGACTCCCGGTGCCTTCCCGTTTTTTAAGCTTTTAACAGCTATTTCTACTTATTCTTTTGAGATTTTATCATCCAGGTCATTGTTTAAGTTTGGATTTTGTGATTCATCTTCTTCTTCTACTTGATTTGTTCCTTTTAGCGCTTTCTATCTTACTATGCCAATAATAACAAGGTATAACATTTTCATAGATTTTAAGTTGACTGTGTTTTTTGAAGTCGGTTTTGTTTTTTGAAAGTTATTTTGAATGATTGGTTACATCTCTGATCATGACTTTGTTTTGGAATGTATTGTCATAAACCTAACAATACTACTACTACTAATTTAGTCAGTCGAACCTGGCCCACTGGCGGGGCCCATTGTGCCATTCCTGCTACTTATGCATCCATGAAGCCGAGTCCCCCGATGAAGGACTCAATCCTCTTCAGTGGATGCTTGCTTATGTCCCCAGGGGCCATAACAGGGACTCCGAAGATTCGCCTGCGTAGCACAGCCCAATGTGGACATACGAGGAGAACATGGTACGACGTTTCGTCAGCCATGCCGCAACCCCTACATAGGGGACTTTCCTCTAAACCTAGGTTACAGAGGTGTTTCCTCAGACTGCAGTGCCCTGTTAGGAGTCCTGCTATATTTTTTAACCTACTCCTTGGTAGTTCTAGAGCAGCTCTAGCATGTGGCATCCAATTGTGTGATAGGCGATGAAGCACGTGATGGATTTATTCGCCTAAGAGTTAAATCACGAGAAATTATGCCTTACTTCCATCATAAGGGACAATACAAAGTGGCTTAATATATTACATAAGTGTTTTGTAAATGTTATTTTTAGTTCGAAGACTTTGTCGATTTTATAATAAATTAATTAGTTTTTTTTATTTTTCATTCTAATAAAAGCCCCTCTGTAGGGGGCACAAAAAATATAAAATTAAAACACTAAAATATACGTTTTTTTTTTCTTCACACAACGCATCTTTCCTCCCCTATTGTATTAAAATTTTATATTGGAAGGCGCACCCTACCGTACAATTCTATCCCAGAATGGAATTTTTCGAACAGATAATTTTTATGTATTTCACCCATAGAAATCCTACTGATTGTTTTATATTTTGTGATATGTATGCAAAAATGTGGCCCATATAACTTCATATTCTTATTAATGGTACTGTTTTGACTAAATGATTGGAATAAAAATAAATCCAGTGAATTTATTATTTTAAATTAATGCAGAATGTTTTATTTTTCTACTTTGGTGATCAATTCTTGGTAACATTAGACAGGTTCAGGTAGTTTCGGGTCTGATTTTTTATAGATAAACTACAAATTTGAATATAGGAAATAATATTATTTAAATGCTTATTTAAATCGTGTGAAAAGTTTGCTAATATTTATAATACGTAATTAAGGTGGCATAGACCTTACTTGTCGACCTTCAAGTTTAATTCATTGATTATATAGGAAATTAAAATTATTAAAACCACAAAGACGTTTATCACTTGCAGCTCTTTTCAATATTTTTTTAGAAAAAAGAGGGTTTGGAATTTGGCAACAACTAATAATACTACGCGTTCGTGTTTTGCCTTATACTGTGTAGAACAAAAATTACAGTTCCCATTAAGTAATTGTTTGAAGTATGATATGAAAGGGAAGAGCTACGTCATAGATTTTAAATTATTCAGTCACAAATGGCCCATATATGAAGCTTGGCAGGAGCTCTCATTTAAGATATTTAGTTTTTGTTAATTTATTACTTACTTAAAATATACTGGGTGCACAAATTATTTCCTCTCGGTCTCTAGTGCCGAAACTGATAGATTTATATAAAAAAAAGATATTAATGCATTCTTTCGTTTGGGTTGTGCTCAACAGCCCAGGCACTTGAACTGAATTTTTATACCATTTCCCATGTTATCTACTTACATCTGTCTCAGTGAAGTTGGTCCAGCCCTCTAAAACTAGATAATTGAACAAGATGACGCCGCTTGACATACGGCTAAAAAAGTCGAAGATTGGATGATGGGACACAATATTTCTGTTTGTATTGAATCCTTGTGGCATAACATGAAGAAAAAACCACGATAAAATCCCGCAAGAGCCGTTCCAGAATTGCGAACCCGTCTTCAAGAAGTTTGGAATGGCTTTACTCCAGATGACTGCAAAACATTATTTTTTATTTTTATTTATAAATGCGGCAAAACCAATACAGGATGAACCATCAGTCATATTGAAATATTATCGTAAACATTAATTTTTGTTCTATTTCTTTGTAGGTGCACCCCGTATCAGGACGAGTTTTAAGGTCTTTTCTATTGTCAAGAGATTACAAATTAAGTTATTAAGTAGTCAGTGACGTGGGCTGAGAATGATATAAATGTTTTGTATAAATCTGATTTGTACACATTTTAAATCGGAACGATTCATTCTTTAACTAATATTAAGTAAGTACGCTTATGGAATTTGGCTGATTCATTGATTTATTGCTCCGCCGGATTTATGAATAAACTATAGTTAAAACACTATGTTTTTTTATTCGGTTATTTAACGTCGGTCTATTTCTGCAACTGAAGCTAATCACCGACGCCGGGAGCACTCTACCCCTAACCGGAAATTTTGTCTAATCCACTAGTTGGTACAGTATTCGCCAGCTAACCTGATGTCCTAAATGCTTTCTAGGGAGCTATTGACGCCGCCCATCCGATAACTGTAAACAGTGCCGTGCAAGTTCTGAGGATACGCTTTCTGTTACAAATTAACACAACTTGTACAATTAATAAAGTAAAGTCCGTCCGGAAATATATGATCCTAACTTAATAAATAATATTTAATTCTTTGTTATAATTATTGGTATATTGATTTTAATAGAAACGGATCTGCTTTATACCTGAATTCTGAGTACATAAATAATATTTTAACAATAAGGTACCCATTACAATAACATGTTATTTATCTAATTCAAGATTATAAAGTTAGGATCTCATATTTCCGGACGGACTATAATTAAAATTTGTTAGAAACTAAATCATTTCTTCCAGGTAGTAATGAGAATAAAAGAAACACAAGATAATGGGAAATTATTTAAGCTAGGTACATTTCTAAGAATGACTCACTGCCGCTACTGGAATCACTTTCATCTAGATTAATCACAAGAGGGTTGACGTCATAAAACATATCTGTTTGGTTTGAAGTTCTGTGCTAACTTGCTTGTGATGGCTTGCTAGCTAGCTAGCTTACCTGTTGCCTGGGATGTTTATTAAGGTATGTTCATCACTTTTTAATGTCTTAAAATAATTAAACACTCTATATATCACTTGACGAGTTTGTCCTTCAGTACATTTACGATTTTTACAAACACTTTATTGTACAAAGCAGAAACAATAACTGTGTGACGCTACGCTACTAAAAATCTTAACACCTGATAAGGTTCGATGCAATTGGCGTTTGTCAAAATTTTACCACCAATAGCAGCCGAGTAGGCAGGGCATTATTACTCTGTCTCTCTTAGTTGGTAATTTCTGGGACATCAAGTTAGCTGGCGAATACTGTAGGGACCTTTATCGATCCCAACATCCATGGACTCGGGACCTCGGATTTGCATTTCATCCGAAAGACGGCATATCTACATTATACCTCTTGCTCATTGGTATAATTTCTGCGAGCTGTGATATGCTACTCACCCTAGTCATATAAGGTGTTTCGCTGCAGGCAGTCCGGGCTCTACAACGGTGTTTCCCCAGTGACAAGTTCTAACCGCGCTCGACACTATTTCACCGTAATTATCGCATCAGAGGCGTTCCACTACAATTCTGGGTCGACGCCCAATCGAAGCAGTCAACAGTCGAAAAAGGTAATTTGCTTTAATTTTGTACAGTTGATTTTCTTCATTGGAGAGTTTTTTGAATTTGTAAGCTTTTCTCTTTAGAAAAATTCTAGATTTCAAGCTTTTTTTTTCAGTCAAAAGCCTCACTCAATAAGCAGTAAAATAACATAGTCTGTTGTTGCCTACCCAACCCTGTACAACGCCGATATACAATAGGAATCCGACCTTCGGGTCGCTTGTAATTGCAGGCATAGCCGTACCTTTAGGTAGGACTGTCAGTAGGTGTGATATTAAATGAAAAACATGACTGCGACAAAGACTAGCCATATAATACAATATCAATTAATAATAATACGTTCATTACAGAGTCAATTATAATAATATTTATAATAATCAATTATAACTATTGGCTCTATTGTTTGTTCCATTAAATTGTGTAATTTCCACATGTGCTGCTCTTATTTGATTTCATGCTCCATGTATTTTCGCCATCTCTCTGCATTAACTTGTTCCAGAGTTTCTTTAAAATGTGCACGGACATCTTAATATGTGGTATTTTTCCTTGACATCAATCCTTTCACCTGAGGCCATATTAACTCTATAGGGTTTAGCTCGCAATGGTAAGGAGGAAGTCGAAGTATTATAATATTCCGTTTTTGCCATTTCGTCAATAGTATATCTTGGGAAACGATGTTTATGTATATTTACAATTATTTTTTTAACATATCCTCTTTAAATGTAATTTCCTTATCTAAAAGCCACTGAATGATTTCCGCTCTTTTCCAAGCGGTGGTAGGCAATTTCTCACATCTCCTTGAATAATCAGGAGCATTGTCCAAAACAATTACCGAGTTGAGCGGAATTAGAGTTATTATTTGTGAAAAATAGTCCTCAAAAACATCAGCATTCATATCTTCGTGATAGAATTGACTCAAATGCTAACAAACCATCTTTCAACAACCCATCTGTACTTCCAATATCTATAGGTCTATGAATGAAAAGATGATAAGCAAGGGCTCTTTAATGGTGAAACCCAAATAAGCTATTATTGAGTCAGAACCATTTTTCGTGAAAATTACTTTTTTATAATCATAAGCAGATACACCCATGGAATGGTCATTTTGCAAAGGTTTATTGCTCTCTGCCTGTTTCAAATAGGGTATAAGTGTTTTTACATCTACTAGTAGTCTACTAAAATCCGTAAAGAGGGGTTTTTTGGGCCGAAAAATCGACTGGCACAATCAGTTTTGTGATAAAATCATTATTTCGCCTTCAAATAAAATCATGAAATTTTCGAAAATCCACTTTTCAAAACAAAAAATACCCATAACTCGACTAATAGGAAAGATAGAACGTTCTAGTCTTCACCAATCGATAGAGGGGACAATTTTACATATTTTAGTGAATTTTGTGTCCATATTTCCAAGTATTAAGGGAGTTAGAAAAAAGCAATTTGTATCGCAAAATATTTCCATACCTACCCCTTTGTTCTAAATTTTCGACAAAAAAAAAATAAAAATTGTTAAAAATCCGTAAAGAGGGGTTTTTTGGGCCGAAAAATCGACTGGCACAATCAGTTTTGTGATAAAATCATTATTTCACCTTCAAATAAAGTCATGAAATTTTCGAAAATCCGCTTTTCAAAACAAAAAGTACTCATAACTCGACAAATAGGAAAGATAGAACGTTCTAGTCTTCACCAATCGATAGAGGGAACAATTTTACATATTTTAGTGAATTTTGTGTCCATATTTCCAAGTATTAAGGGAGTTAGAAAAAAGCAATTTGTATCGCAAAATATTTCCATACCTACCCCTTTGTTCTAAATTTTCGACAAAAAAAAAAATAAAAATTGTTAAAAATCCGTAAAGAGGGGTTTTTTGGGCCGAAAAATCGACTGGCACAATCAGTTTTGTGATAAAATCATTATTTCGCCTTCAAATAAAGTCATGAAATTTTCGAAAATCCGCTTTTCAAAACAAATGGTACTCATAACTCGACAAATAGGAAAGATAGAACGTTCTAGTCTTCACCAATCGATAGAGGGGACAATTTTACATATTTTAGTGAATTTTGAGTACATATTTCCAAGGATTATGGGAATTAGAAAAAAGCAATTTGTATCGCAAAATATTTCCATACCTACCGCTTTGTTCTAAATTTTCGACAAAAAAAAATAAAAATTGCTAAAAATCCGTAAAGAGGGGTTTTTTGGGCCGAAAAATCGACTGGCACAATCAGTTTTGTGATAAAATAATTATTTCGCCTTCGAATAAAGTAATGAAATTTTCGAAAATCATTATTTCGCCTTCAAATAAAGTCATGAAATTTTCGAAAATCCGCTTTTCAAAACAAAAAGTACTCATAACTCGACAAATAGGAAAGATAGAACGTTCTAGTCTTCACCAATCGATAGAGAGATTAACTATTAAATTTAACAATGAACTTTGATGAAAAATTATTCATTTTTCATAATCAAAATTTAATAATATACAAGGTGTTCAAATTTTAAAAAAAAGTTGTCGTACACAAAGACTAACCACCCAGTATATTCCAAAATATTTTTAAAATTGTTGTCAGTGTGAGACTGCAAAATATCTTTTTGATATATTTTCCAGATACGGTACTAGAGACCAAGTGGAAATATTTGGCGCACTCTGTACTCTGTACAGGGGGATCGAAAATATAGTGCACCGAAGTCACCTGAGCTACGCTACTGAACAGATTAAATGTTTTTTACGAATCTTGGTTCATTATTTATTTTGACCACAAAAAATAATTGAAGCTAAAATTAATTTAGTAATATCACCTTTATGTAACTGACTTGAGGAATTATAATATAACAATTTATTAACAAATTAATTTATACAAATTGATAAAATATTAAAGGATATATAAAAAACAATTTAAATTTTAATGAAACAAACAACAAAAAATATAGTTAAGTAATAATAGATAATACTTTATTTGCTGATGACACTAGTGTAGTTCAGAGATGCCAACTTTACATTCTACCACATGCAAAGATCTCATTACCATTAAGTCCCTGTCTGACTTGAACCGCCTTTGTTTTAGCACTGAGAAATTTTAGAGGAGTTTTACAAACTCTTAAATTAAACAATGACTTAATAAGATCTTCAAATTCGATTAAGTTTCTTAGAGCCGTTTGACACGGTACTAATTTAAGAACTAAACATTTAGTGCGAGATAATATTGAAAACAATATTGTATGCAAGAAAGTGACTGTATGATATAGTAAATAAATTTGTTACTGAATTTAGTTCAAGCGCATGCGCATAGTAACTTGAAAATAGGTCAATATTGATCAATATTGGTTTGAAAGGTTCCTATATTTTTTGCTGATCTGTAGTGGATGTATTAAGAAATAGCGATGGAAAAAGAAAAATATTTATTATTGGGAGGTGCGGTTAGTTATTTTAATACTGTAACGTTTATTCTAATTTATATTTACAATTAATTTATATTTACTGATTTATATGTAATTCAGTCCTTATTTAATAATTTATGTGATACACTAAACACACTAATTATAATTTATATGAGAGTCACTTAATAAACACTTTATCGAGGCGCGATTACTTTCCTTCGGTATCAACACTGATTGATTGACTAATTGCCTGCAGCGATGCTCGTGGCCTATTTATACTCGCGCGTCGTATTTCTAGAATTCGCTCGACGTTCTGGCGGATGCACTGGATGCGGTGGGTATTCTCGATTTTTCTCGAAAATTGGGCGGAGGAGCCATAGTCGTCTCATATGGGGATTTCACTGGGGGCACTAAGTGAGCATATTAATGCAGTAGCTTGCGTAACAATACTATTAATCCTGAAAAACAAAAGAAGTGCTAACAAATGTCGAAAGAGCTCGTCGTATTGTCGAAAGTACATTTAGAGTTCTTTTAAACCCTATTAATCTAAAACCAAAAAAAAGTTGAATTGATTACTTTGAGTTATATTTTAATTATTTGGCCACCCAAAACTGGAAAAAGTTGTAACGGTAAGCGTTTGTAACCTTACAGGGCGCCAATTTGTAACGGTAAGAGGCGCCAGCTTGAAGGGCTCCGGCTAGAGACTCCTCTCAAGGGTAATTCGACCCCAAGTTTATGCTGCACAAGTATTACAGGAAGGTTGTAAAAGTTGTGGGCGCCACTACCTTTTTGACGTCGATAAAAAAATACTAATTAAAAAAACTAAGGCGGAAAAGGTAGAAACGCCTTGTGAAATTTAAATAAAAGTTAAGAATGAAAAAATTACTATATGAAATGATTCCTCTAGAGAGTTTTTACCAGAATCCGGTGTTGTAGGACTTAAAGGGGACCCAAACGATGTTAAAATGCTGTCTAAAGATTGACGTACTGTAGAATGCTCCAAAATAAATTGCATTTGGTGATAATACCAGATGTATGGTTTATAAATCTAAACAAATTTTATAATGTAAGTATTATATCAAAAAGTAAATTAAGTAAATTGTTTTTACCTCATCGGCTTAAAGAATTTATGTATTTTCTATGTTCTGATAAACAGTTTGTTCTTATATTGTTAAATTTGTTTTTGATTTCAGTTATGTTAACACAGGGTCGGAAAAGCTGCAGCTCTAAACATATCTTTTCTAGTGCGTTATTTCGAGCATGTTTATTTTTATAATCATTATGTTTCACAGCATATATAAACAAGGATATGATTTGTACAATTCAATTAGCAATTTTACTTGCTCCTGGGACCATGACATATTTAAGTTTTCAACACAACTCAAAGGCACGCCACAAAATAAAAGCACTTTTATTCATATTTTAGGCTAGCCGTACATAACCTTAAAATCCGATTTGGGCAACTACTGCGCACGGTTAATATCATTGTATACAAGAAAATAGAACTTGTTCCAATTTCTTGCATGCAAGTTGACTGAAAATGCGCGCGCAACCACTTATATTCAATTTAGGCTGAAAGATTGTACTGTGTCAAACGGCTCTTATATAAATAATGGATAGTAAAAAAGTTACAGCGTTGAAATTTTAGAAGTGGTTTTCCGTCTTATTGGAAATCGGGTAAACATATTCTTATGAAAATGAACATATACATTGACCAATAAAATGGCGGTTTCTATAGATTTTTGTAGGGTGCTCGTACCTCTTGATTCCCCTATTTTCTTTAAATGAAATTCAGATAAAAACAGGTCGTCTTAAACGCCTGATGCATATGTATGTTTTGAATGTCAACGAAAATAAAAATGTATCATGTATAAGGTACATTTTATTGATTTTAATTATTTACTTAATTTCAATTACCTTGTACTGATGAGGCGCAAATACGCCGAAACCGGTCTGCAAGTGATGTTATTCCTTCTAATCGCAGACCAGGATGGTTGGTTCTATCTTAACAGATATACCAACCCCGTTTACTTTAGAAGTGTAATTCAATGTCTGTCGGGCATATAACCCGAGAAGTAGTTGTTGCTTCTTAGTGGACGGTCTGTTCTTTGGAAATTTATTTTTCGAATTTTGTAAAGCGTTATAATAGTATTGAACTATAATTTTTTGATTTTAATTATATTTTCCACAAACGCAGCCACATAGCTTGACGCGGTCCTGTAGATTATTGTCTCCAAAGATTCCAGACAAATTCGTCTATAATCTGTAGTCGTTATACGAAGCGTATCTCGTACAGAAGTGTAAACAAGGTTCAAAATTTCAACAAAGTTTCGGTGGCTTCTTAAATAATATCTGCCTAAATCACTTTTAAAAATAAACATTAATATATTGTTGTAGTTTGATCTTTAGCAATTAATAGAACTATCGTTGAGCAATTTTCACATTTTTCTGACTCACTCCTGGCGCCTTAAATTACTAATTATAATTAGTAAGTGAATAGTATCATAGCATTTTCTTCCATTCATTTCACTTGAATATTTTTTGTAATTGGACGCTGTTGCCTTGGTTTCGACAAAATACTTTGTAGCATTATATTTATACTTATAATTGACATTAATTACTTAAAACATCATTAATAATTTTTATCTGTTGAATTAAGAGAATAAACATTTGCTATTTTTAAAATTATAGTTTATAAAGTTTTGGTTTAAAAAACAGCATAAACTGGAAAATGTATATTAATATGTGCTGAAAATTGAAGAAGAGAAGCCATCATCAGGATGGCCAAAAAACTCTAACGCAACCCCTGCGCTACGGACGGTTCCTACCCTTGAATATTCAATTCGATATTTTAACCTACCATTAACACGATTGCGTATTACATTCGGCCATCCTGTTCCACTCCTCGTCCTCAAGGAACCTGGGTCCGGATTCTATTCCGAGCTGAGTAGAGCTTCCCCAGAGAACACATGATTATTTCTTCTTTATCTTTCTTACTTACAAAGTATCTCTTGAGAAGCTCTACTCCCTCAGTCAGAATCTGTCACCTGGACTGGCACTCTGTAACAAAATAGCGATAAAGATTCCCTTCTCTTCGCTATTTCGTACTCTGTAATTGAGCTCGATCGTTTCCGAGCCTAGCTGAACATGGCCGAAGATGCGATAGCGAAGCGAATGACAGCGAATGACAGCGACAACTTCAAGGGTCTTTTTATTTAAGAGAAGTTCTGTCTTATTCTACTCAATGTGTAAGATTTTCCATCTCTATTCGATGAAAAAAGAAAGGAGGTTATGTTGTTGTTTTTAATTTTAATTTTCTAGGTTAGTTGTGTTTGTATTATTATACCTGAAAAAACTATAAAAAGGTAAGCATTTAATTTTAGGGGTCATTAGAACTAAGCTTATTGGGTGTTGGGTTGCTATCAAAATTTCTTGGGTTAATTGATTAATTGGCATAAGCGATACGACCCCTACCGGACGTTCAGGTAACCGAGCTATGGGCCAAGGCATCAGTCATTTGTCGTGTTTTCCATTGTATTTAAGTGCTTTTTAACAGTTGTTACATCGTATTCCAGTTAGTTTTCGTTTTATTTGCTGAAGTTTCATTATTTGAAAATGAATCATTACTGTATTTCATGTAATCTACTATGCTCAACTTCATGTCTAATTATGTTGATATATGAACACAATCCAAATCAAGTCAATCCACAAGAGATATTTTTCAAAGAAAAAATAACACAAATCCAAAAATAAACACATTAACTAGATCAAAACACGCAAACACAGTTAAATAAACAAATATAATGGCTGATAATGGCCCATAGCTAGATTTCAACTGTCACCGTCCGCCGCGCTGCAATCTTAACCCGAATCGCCTATTGCAAAGTAAACTATGCGACCTAAGATAAATGTCAAATTTCTTCTTCTTTTTTATTTTTATCATTAAATAGTCAAATTTGCATAATGTTTTCTGAATCTCTATCCGATTGACGATCACGAATCTTGTCGAACTATAGCCGAGGCGATAGAGATTCGCTTATAGAGTACCGCTTATCAAGTATAGCGATTATATTCGCTTGCTTATTCTTTATCTCTTTCCTTACAATACAAATTACAGAGTGCCAGTCCTGCAGTGCTGAGCCTAACGCCTATCTCGCGTGAGTCACCTCCTCACTATCACATCACATTATGGCCTCATGTGGACATTTCGTAAATCAAATCCCACTTCTGATATATAAGATGAAAATTGAAAAACCAGCCTAGAACCGCCTCGGACACAAAACCCTGCGCTTTGAACGCTTCCTACCTTTGAATGTTCTATTCGATATTATAAACTACCATTAACGCAACATTAATAAATGTTGAATCATATATTCTGCATTGAAGATAAAAGTTTCAATAACTGTTAAGTCAATCGACACCAAATAATTTCAGACTCATCTGAATCCTGCAGATTTTAATATTTATTTATCCATAAGAAAACTTCAGACACCGTTAGACTGAACAAACAATACACTTTATAGATATCGAAGAATAAAAATATATTATTCTAACGCTTACAACAATGTTTTGAAAAATATTTTTCAAAAACAGTGACCGTTCAAGGAAGAAGAAACAACTTCTTCCCGGGCTACATGCCCCGACAGACATTGAATTACACTTCTAAGTCAAACGGGGTTGGTAAATCTACAAGATTTAAACCAACCATTCTGGTTTGCAACTAGAAGGGACAGCATAACTTGTAGACCGGTTTCGGCGTATTGCGCCTCATCAGTACAAGATATATGTTATCGTCCGAGAGTTAATCCCGAACTGAATATGTCTCTACAATCACCGACTATACATACCTTCCAATTACGGAAATGTAATAGTTGCGAAAGTAGCGACATCTTCACCTCCAAGTCACACACTAATATTCGAAATGACAACAAGCCCGTTAGCCTGGAACAATAAACTTTGTATTATTGTATCCATGGAATACTTATTATAAATAAACAAAGATATTTTTCACAGTAAAATCGTATCACTAGCAGCATCGCTTACAATTTTACGCATAATATTCGTCCTTGTTCTTTATAAAGAATGAGTTAATTATTCATGCCGTTGTCCGAAACTATCGTTCTGGTGGTTATTGTAGTGGTGACATTTTGTAGCCATATTTGTGAAACTTAACTGTGGTTAAAAACATATACTATGGTTGTGTAGTTTGTGGGAAACTGGATCATTGATTTATTCCCTGACTTTCCATCGGTAAGCGAGGTGCGACTATAGTTCGTTCGCCATCAGAAGAGAGTAATAAAACCTAATTATGTATGCAAACTACAGCAGCGGTGGCCCACATGGGCCGGCGGCGACATGGGGTCTAAAGTAAATATTTATAGACGATCATTATAAATATAATTCTATAAAAAATGTACGCCCATCATGGTTTACTGGTTTCCGATAATTTTAATACTCTCTCTTGATGGCGAAACAACTATAGTGACGGCGATTTTTTATAGTGAGTATATAATAATAATATTCAACATATATTTTATTTATTATCTGAAAAATTATTATATATCGGATTTTTTAATGGAATTGACACTATTTCAAATAATTTCACTCAATTTTCAAAAATGAAATCAATTTTTTCAACCCTCCGTTGGGAGCATATAATCTCACAGATTCATACCAATGAAATTTTAATGTATTTCATCCAATACGCAGGCTAGCGAACAGTGCGGCGACGCAACTTATCCTAACGATATGTGCACTCAACAGTCGCAATCGTGCTGTTCTAGTGTAAAGGTGTACTTTGCAGTGAGTGTTTTAATCTCACAGATTTATAGCGCCCGATCGGTATATTCTCTGCATGAAGTAGAGGTGAATAGTGTACTTACCTATTCATTTTTATTATTCAAACGTAGCAATTATATTATATTATGAATTTAAAGTATCATTGCTCCCACTTATGGTGTTTTTTGTTCCTTACTAGAAACCTTGTTCAAGAATGGAGATAAGTCAAAGACTATACAATCCAGACAACCCCGACGATGCCAAATCTTTTTTCTATTTGTTAATTAATATGCTTTTGTATGTTTTTTGGTGAAATGTTGTTTATTAAAACAATACAATATTATTCAGTTCAGGTTTTACTCTAATTAAATTGCAACGAAAAAAATCTCGCTCATGAATCTAGGAGATGCATTGCTCCCGAACTCGGGAAAGCTACTATTGCGCCCGACGGAGGGTTAAGAAACAGTGTTTCATTTACTTGTCATCATAAAGAGACAATCTTTACCAAGACGTCCATGGTTCTAATCATTTTCGCATTGAAGATCTTTTGGATAGAACAAGTGAAACAATCTTCAGATAATTAAACGTTTCCACAATCCACAAGTCTAAGGTGTTGTTACCAAGTCTCCAAAAACACTGCAGTTGAATGACTATTGTAGTTTTACTCGTCCTTTTTTATCAGTCCAGCACCTTTGTCCCCGCGGAAAAATTCTTCACCCTCCTACAATAGAGAGGTTATTCCATTTGCAGTGGAAGTGAAATACTTAGTGATTATCCTAGATAAAAAGCTTACATGGAACGCTCACTTGGAAAAAGTTATCCACAAGGCCAGACTATCCTTGTGGACGTGCCGTAGGATATATGGAAAATTTTGTGGCTTGAGACCCAAACAAATCTATTGGATATATGTGATGATTGTTAGACCACATATGGCGCTATTGCTTGGTGGTCGAAAGCTTTACGGCGAAAGGCCCAAACAAAGCCCTCTGGTATACAAAGACAAGTTTGTATGGCAATTACTAGTGCCATAAGCACCACACCGTCAGGATACATGGAAATCCTTCTAGATCTACCTCCTCGCCATATATTTCTGGAAAGAGAGGCTAGATGGACAGCTTATAGAATTGCGCATATTTCCAACAGGCTTATATGGAGCATAGCAGATTGCTGGTGGACACTGAAAATCATAGTGTTTTGGGAATGACATAATGCTTCCAACGCTAAAAATGTCAAACTTCATAAAAAACAACATATTTTAAGTTATGATTTAAATATTTCCGATGGCTCCAATCATTAAAACTCACATTTTCGATACAGTTTATATAAAAAATAAAGTGTGTGGCGCAGGATGAAACACAATTTTATTTTTATCACAATAGCTCGAGCTATAAAGTGAGTACTGATGATGGCAAATAATCTAAAAACGTACTTGTTTTTTATTGGATTACACTGGTGGTAGTTTGGCGCATTTTTATTAATATTTCAGTCAAATTTGAATGAATAAAAAACATGTTTATTATTAAATAATCAATTGAAAAACTATTAAACTGGAACAGGAAGTTTAACGTCGGGCAAAACGGTTAGACCATCATTATCTAAACTGATTACCACGACCTTAACTAACATATGAAACATTTTATGGAATCCATTTAAATGCATATTTTTATTATTGTGCTACTATCTTAATTACGTAACGTATAAATTATGTCACAAAAATTATAACTGTACCTACCTAATATGGGAAATTATTGTATAGTACTATCGTATAGTGAATAGAATTGAATAACTAAAAATAGATATTGAACTTTATGAATCAAATTGCTTCAAAATTAAGCGGAAATAGTGATGAATTATAAAGCATTTAGTAGAATAAATCCAGTAACCACAGGAAAAATAACATTAAATATTCTGCGAGAAAAGGGATATGTATAGAAAAATAAGATTTGTCCGTTGGTTAAGCGATATTACCAAAATAGAGAATAAAAAATAATATTACAATCATATTGAACTCTGTGGCGGTTCGTGTTTAATTTGATAGAGGGGTCATAGAAGATGTGAACAAAATCTTAAAATACGGAACGCCACTGACCCCGGAGACCTATCCGCCGTAGACGGAAATTTTTCCAAAACCGACTCCCAATTTCTGCGCAAAAGTCGTTAAAATCGTTAAAAAAGCAAAATTTGTGGAGTTCCTCTCCAAAGCCTCAGAGGCAAAACATTTTTTTGGCCCACGTTTGTTTTATATAAAAATAATGCTCTCTTAAAAAACAACCATATTTTATTCATTTCTATACATATTAAATATGACAAACTTAAATTAAATGATAATTAGTCTAAATCTTTTTAAAATTTAAGTGAAGCCTTCGATCTTTTGTATTTGCAACAACTTATTACGTCAAAACACAGCTCATTATTCTCATTATTTCGCTCCAAATGCTCTTCTTTGAATCAAAATATAGCGGCCTGCCAACCCCTCTCCTCATCTCTTTTCTAAGCGTGTAATAATCAGCCGACGTAAGTCGATTCATCGTCGATATTAAACCGGGCTTTTGACCCATCACATGTAAACTTCGGGCGTGTTTCTCTCACGCCGCGAAGATCGTCAGCGCTCGGCAAATTCCGTTCCCATATAACACCTTCAGGTCAACGGTGGACTCCAGCCCGCATTTCAATTTTGGTTTTCACCGAGTACTTGATGCAAACTTGATGCTTGAATGGAATAACGTTTACACGGGGATCTTGAAACGTTTTAGGTAAATTTTATTTAAGAGGAATACTATACCATCGTTTCTCAACCGGGGGGTTGCGACCCTTGGGGGGGTCGAGTTTGTTTTTGAAGGGGGTCGCAGTCTGTTTAAAACTACATATAGGTAGCTACAAAAGATTCGTTTATTAAAGGAATTAATTTTAGTGTGAGTGAGATAACATAGTTGTGGTATGTACTAGTGATGAGAGAAATTTTTTCACGAACTGTTACTTTTTCACTGATACAAACAAATCACAGTCAGTCACAGTTCCTATAAGCAAATCTAAAGCGTGACGTGATCGAAAACGACAATGAATCGAATGAGTGAATCGAAATATAATAAAAATCGAAACATAATATTGACCTCTTCATCGCTCTCATTCGACAAAAATTCGTCACAAACTATGAATAAATTTTCGACGTTTTTTCGGAAAAAAAAACTCTTTTGAGGGGGTGAAAAAGACATTATTACTATTTCCGGCCAAAGTTAAGATCCTAGAAAAAAAAGTTGTAGATATTGGAAAAATCTACAACTTTTTCATTAGTGACATTTTCACATGACCTCAAAATTAGCTCAAAAATTGCAAAAAACTGAATTTTTCGTTTTTTATTTTTAGTTTCGTCAAAAAATGTTCGATTTTGATGAAAATTTGGTAGAAGATATTTTTCATAGTCACAAACCATGAAAAAAAATTGCAAATTAAAATATTGGAAATTTTTCGAGTTACAATGTTTTTTCGGTAAAAAACACTTTTTTGGGGGGTTAAAAAAGATATTATTGCGATTTCCGGCCAAAGTTGAGTTCCTAGAAAAAAATTGTATATAAAAGTGGTAGATCTTGGAAAAATCTACAACTTTTTCATCAGTGACTTTTTCACATAACCTCAAAATTAGCTCGAAAAACGCAAAAAACTGCATTTTTCGTTTTTTATTTTTAGTTTCGTTAAAAAATGTTCGATTTTGATGAAAATTTGGTAAAAGATATTTTTCATAGTCACAAACCATGAAAAAAAATTTCAAATTAAAATATTGGAAATTTTTCGAGTTATAACGTTTTTTCGGTAAAAAACACTTTCTGGGGTTGGAAAAAGACGTTATTGCGATTTCCGGCCAAAGTTGAGTTCCTAGAAAAAAAAAGTTGTATATAAAAGTTGTAGATCTTGGAAAAATCTACAACTTTTTCATTAGTGACTTCAAAATTAGCGCGAAAAATGCAAAAAACTGCATTTTTCGTTTTTTATTTTTAGTTTCATTAAAAAATGTTCGATTTTGATGAAAATTTTTGTAGAAGGTAGTTTTCATAGTCAAAAACCATGAAAAAAATTTTCGAATGAAAATATTGGAAATTTTCGAGTTATAACGTAAATACCTTGTCAAAAATTCAGTAGAATTGTTTTATAATATACAAATTTAAGGTAGGGATAATTGAATAAATCTATGACGCCCAAAAAATATGTATTTTTATACAAAAAAAATTAATCTATTCCCAACAAAATAGTGACGGACGGGGTCGCAAGACTTTTTACTCAACTTTTTGGCTTTTTCGTGGGTCGCCATATAAAAATGGTTGAGAAACGATGTACTATAGTATATGTATAGTTGGTATATTTTATTTTTTTAAATGCTTATTTAATAATTTTTTAAAATTATTTTTAAATGGGAGGTGAAAATTGGGCTAAAAACTAGTCAGCAAAAAACGTTTATACCTATTTTTCAATTAACTATGTTTTTCTTAATTAATTTTTACCTGTTGAAAGTTAACATATAAACCCTGTTCATTTGTAAACTAAAAATCTATTTTTTTACTTTTTAAAGCTGTACTCGGAAGGATTGAGAAAATATCCCTGTGGGAAGAGTTACGAATATTTGAGTTCTCACTTTTTTATTGAAAAATAAAAAACGTGCATGTATGTGTGTACGTAAGGGATGACATTCACTGAGACCTAAAATATCTATTGTACTTCTACTTAGATCCTCAGGAAAGCCATAGAGACTCGTAGTTCCCTTCGACCTATTTCCCAAAGGAATTTTAGGATATCCGCAAGCTTTAGTTTAGTTGAGTGTCCTTCTTCTATCCAGTAGTATCCTAGGTGTTGTGCCCTAGGATTCTGTATTGCTATGCACTTCGCAATGGAAGTTTTTGCTTGCATTCCACATTCTATATTCTTCTTGGTCCAGAAGTTTGAGCTTTTTAAGGTGCCCATTCAGGCGACAGTGTCCCATAAGGACAGACTTGTCAAAACTCTCAGTGCAGTTTTACTCTAACCTAGTTGTTCTCTCCTGGTAGATTCCTAGGAGTATCTTTGATTGTCTAAACCCTATTAGATCTTTCCATCGTTCAGATTTATTATTTTCAGCATTGCCTATTTCTTCCAATATCACATTGGTTCTGGGCTCCAAAAGGGTGTTTTATACCCTCTCTTTGCTAGTTCATCTGCTATTTCATTTCCTTCTATTCCAGTGTCTGGTTCCTAACCTAACCTAACCTAACCATTCAAGAATGACGCCACTGGTAGGTCGGCCATATTGTGCTGGAGGGCAACCGAATCGATTAATTGGAGCTGAACTTTGTGTGTTTGTGTTTTATGAACTGATTTATGTACAGTAACTAACCTTAGAACACACACGCCAAGTTTAAAGTTGTGATACACTGAGGGGGCTCCGTTTTAAAGCACTAATCCAAGCATCGCGGCGTTGATCAGAGAGATCAATTAAATAGTCACCTCGCTTCGTTAAAACAGCCGGAAATCGAACGTTATCTTTTCTTTAGATACCTTTAGGAACTAATTGTTAATTAATATCTAACTATTATCCGTTGTTTACCTGTAAATGTGCCCTCCAACACAATATCTGAATACAATACCTGTCAGTGACGTCATTCTGGAATGGTCTATATTGAACTGGGCACACTTTTCTATGGTGTGAATACTTGGGGTTTTTACGAGTGTTTGGTTCCTGGCCCGCACTTTGTTCAAAATACCCAACAACAAAAATTTGTAAACTCGAAAAACGCCAAAAGTGTGGAAATTTGGCATTCTTGGGACGAGAAATCGACTGATCGACTTAGTTTTTCATAATCACTTCTTCACCTTCAAAAAGCTTCGTGAACTTTTCGAAAAATCACATTTTTAAGTTAAAAAGTCGTGTAAATACCACAAAACTGTGAATATTGAACTAAAACTTTAGAAGTGCACTCTCAAAAACCAATTCCCTCGGAAATGATTTACAGTACTATAACACAAAGGCTTTTCATTTTATTAAGTGAATTTTCAATCAATATTCCCAAGCATAAGAAGAAGAAACGATGAAAATTGGAAATTGCCAAAAATTGGTTCATTAAATATAATTTGCTACTTTTGGAATCAATTGATTTGATTTAATTTGCTAACTATTTCATTCATTCATTCATATATTTGGGTTGTGTTCACCAGCCCAGGCACTTGAACTGAATCTTTGTACCATTTTCCATTATCTACTTCCATTCCAGAAGCTTCGTGTCTTCTATAAAGGCCACTAATTTGACTTACTAACTGCTAACTGTTTAAAATACTGACAACTTGAACATTTTTATTTTCAACGATTGTTACATAGGTTTATTATTTTACAAGTAAAATTAAAGAGGCTGACTGATAAATCTTACTCTTATCCCCAAACCGCTAAATGGCTCATATTTATATTATATAAATATGTTGAAAAAAAATGTTACCGGATATAATCGGTAGGTTGGTGTAGGTAGATTTCATTAGAAATCAACAATAAAAAGGTTGTTGACTCATTCTTCTATTTGATAAGGATATATAAACGTGTTTTATCATTCATCTTAAGGAAATAGTAAGTGATAGTGTATCCTGCAGCCTAGTTACTTTTTAGATGTCTATGAATGAAACAAATTTGTGTATTTCGAATATTTCCAGTACTTTTAATAATTATATCGAAAAAAAAACGTTAAGAATTTTGACAAAATGAGAAAAAGTAACAAACAGATTATACACAATTGAAGCTAAGCTAGTATAAAAAGCCAAATATCTTTAAAAAAATTTACAACTCCAGGTTTTTTTTTATTCTTTCAAGTTCCAAGATATATTATGCCATCCTACTCAATATCATCCATGTTTGAAACCACGCCACGCTGTAACTTGTTGAAGGTTTATCAGAGTTTGACAATTCAAAACGCACTGAGCTGCATATACACTGGGTTCATTTGAAAAGGACCCTCCCTTAATATTTCCCTTAATACTTCAACTTTTAACTTGAGGGGGACACTTTTTGGCACTAATGTCATAAACGTCAGATTCACCCCCTCCCTACTGGACACACCCCTTACATTTTTTCAAATGACATTAGGTATCAAGTCACACCTCATTTAAAAGGTGTGGTAAATCTCTATTCAATCATTTTGTTTTACCTTTGATACCAGCCTTCCATTGTTATTTAATCGTTGTTTAAAAATGGCTCTTTTTCAACTTTTATTGCCTGAATGTTAACGGTGGTCACTTTGAACACATGATTAAATAGCAGTTTTTTCTTGTTAACAGTTGTCTTTTTACTATTTGTAAATTTTTTATTCTTTAAAGAGTCTTTCTATCATAACACAATACGGGGGCATAAGAAAAATTGAAAGAAAGCCAATTTTAAACAACGATTAAATAACAATGGAAGGCTGGTATCAAAGGCAAAACAAAATGATTGAATAGGGATTTACCAGACCTTTTAAATGAGGTGTGACTTGATACCTAATGTCATTTGAAAAAATGTAAGGGGTGTCTCGAGTAGGGAGGGGGTGAATCTTACGTTTATGACATTAGCGCCAAAAAGTGTCCCTCTCAAGTTAAAAGTTGACGTGTTTCGGCATTTCCTTCTAATATGTCCCATTTTTGAAATATGAAGGGTGGGTCCTTTTCAAATGAACACAGCGTATAATAAAAACATTGGAAACATTAAACTATTAAGACTTAACTAGAATTGAAAATATTCAATTTATAGAAAACCAACACAAACAGACCTTAAAATACCATCCGACTCACTTTTCTAATTTCAATACCTTAA
Organism: Lochmaea crataegi; assembly: GCA_947563755.1. Taxonomy (NCBI): domain Eukaryota; kingdom Metazoa; phylum Arthropoda; class Insecta; order Coleoptera; family Chrysomelidae; genus Lochmaea; species Lochmaea crataegi. The sequence goes on from OX387428.1 coordinate 17,791,555, forward strand.
TACTTGTTAGGAATAACTGAAACTAAAAAGAAAGGAAAATGCATTATAACAACGATAAATGGAAAAATATATAGCGGAGTAAAGCAAGATAAAAGGGCATCTTCAGGAGTGGGTTGCATAATAAATAATAAACTGGAAAAGCAAATAAATGGTAGGGATGCAATATCGGACAGAATATTAAAAATAGAAATAAAAACTGATCAAAATATCCAAAAAACAGTTATAGTAGTTTATGGACCCAACGAGAACGATACAGCAGCAAATAAGGACCAATTCTGGGAAGAATTACAAGTAGCTACAGAAGAATCCAAAGGAACACTATATATATTAGGTGATTTTAATAGTAGGGTGGGTATTTTAATAGTAGGGTGGGTATATAAGATCAATGGTATAGAAATGTATTGGGAAAGCATGGCGAGCAAGTAAGAAATAATAATGACAAAAGAATGCTAGATTTTTGCTTGATAAACCAATTAGTAATAACAAATATGTTCTTTGAGTATAAAACTCTACATAAATACACCAGAGAGGTGAAAAGTAGAAGAGAAAAATCAATAATAGACTACATACTAGTCGAAAAGAACAATAGAAAAATAGTAGAAGATACAAAAGTGAAAAGAGGCCAGAAATGGGCAGGGATCATTATGCAGTACTGAGCACAATAAAAGAGTATGTACAGGAAAACAAACAAAAAAGGGAAATTCAGTCCAAAAAAGAAGAGTGGGAAACAATAAAAACGTATAAATTAAGAAACAAGGAAATAGCAGAAAATATGAAATATACCTCAGCAAAAAATTAGAAGATGTTGAGAAACAACTCAACAATGACATTGAAATAGTTTGTAAATCAATGAAAAATGCGATGACAGAAACAGCAAAAGAAGTAGGTGGAATAACAAGAAAACAAAATAGACAACAAACTGCATGGTGGACTAAGGGAAATTAGAAACCAAATCAAAATAAAGAGAAAGATGTGGAGAAAATACCTAGGGTCTAGGAAAATAGAGGATTATGAAAATATAAATCCGAGAGAAATAAAACCAAAGAATTAGTTAAAAATGCAAAAGAAGATCAATGGAAGCAGTTTGGAGAAAAAATGGAGTAGGATAGCAAGAGCAACCAAAAACTATTTTACAAAGTGCTAATATCATGGAGAACTGGAAAAGGCACAAATTTAACTAATATTAAAAACAGGAAAGGAGAAATGTTAACAGAAGATACGAAAGTAATGGAAAGATGGAAGGAATACTTTCTAGAATTATTAGATAACGGAGAAAGCTCAACTAAATCAAATGAAGAAAAAATACAAACAATACAGGACAATAATGATGAAGAAATATCCATAGATGAATTCACGGAAATAATTAAAAAGTTAAAAAATGGGAAAGCACCAGGATGCGACAAAATAACTGGAGAAATGATCAAAAATATGGGTAAAAGTGGAGAAGAACTATTATTAAAAATATAAAGAAGAAGAAAAGATACCGAAAGAATGGCACATGGCATCAATTGTCCGTATATATAACAAAGGTGATAGACGGGAATGTGGTAACTACAGGGGACTAACATTGCTCTGTACAAACATGAAAATATTAGAACAGATATTGAACCGAAAAATTAGAAAAGTCGTGGAAAATACACTAGACGAGGCGCAAAATGGATTTAGAGGTGGAAGGAGCGTACAAGGCAATGTATTTATGATGAAACAGATGACAGAGAAATGTATACAAGAGTTTGTTCTATAATTTTTTTTTATATTTTTATTGTCTGATTTTATGATTTTTGTTTTCCCCGGAATAATTTCAAATTTTGCAATTTTGATAACTCTACACAGTGTACTCACCTTTTTTATGAAAACTTACCTTCTCAGGAAATCAAATAGGAAAATAAACTTAACTAAGATGGTCTTTCACTCAACAATCACATTCATTCAATGAAAATTATTTTTAAGTACATGCAATTATGCAACTTTTTATACATTCGTGTATTTACAGTGATACCGTTTTAAATAAGAAAAAACGAAAAGCAAAATGGACGATACAGTTGTATCTGAATTTTCAAAATATCTAAATTCCTTTTATATACACTCACAAGTAAGTTTTTTATTTTAAATTGAAGTTTATTAAATACTTTTTATCTTCTATTAATGTTGAAAAATGAATAATCTCATTTCCTGTTTTAGACCGCTCTGGGTCTTTGTGAAGTAACCTCCAAAACGAAGAGCAAGACAGCTCCAATGCAGAATGCCTCTTGATGAAATTTAATATATGGTTTATTTAAATTTATTTAGTTAAACTATTTTCACTATTAATTACATAGATATTTTATCAAATTTGCAAACTTTTTTCACTGAACGAAATAACGTGCTTCTTGTAGAAAATTCATTTTCGAAAAGGGACAACTCTTTCTCTATCAACAAGTACCTAACAACTCATTTCCCTTTTCTTCCTTAGCAACAAACTGCCTACTATCTCTAAAAGTAAATTCTTTGTTTGATTGTCATTGACCAATCAAATTAACTTATAGTTGTTCATTAAATAGATTTTATTATATTCATTGATAGACTTAATCTTTTTAAAATTTCTAAATGAATTATTTAAGTTTAAATCTTTTATCAATTAAATTTTTAAATTATTTGACATATTCAATTTAGGTTGGTAATTTTCCAGTCTAGCTGACAATTCTATCTTCAAACCTGTCATACATCAGATGATAAATACTTTCACAAGTCTCATAGATCTAATAACTGTATTAAAAGTTTTTCTATTTTAGATTCTACCATAATACGAATAAAGTTTCGCAATGCTTTTGGACAAATTTAATTTTACATTTGACTGTAACAGATATAAAAATAATGAAAATAAGCACTCAGATGGACAAATAACTGAACCCCCTGAAAAAATTTATTGAGCGCCTATGTTAAACGAAAATTGTTAATTATCAACACTCTTTGAAAATCTTATTGTACGCCCATGGTAAATGGACATTTTTAGAAATAAACTAATCCCCTTTGAAAATATGATCATACGCCCAGAATGAGTCATTGCGTGACGAACGCTTTTTCGTAACATCACACGTTTCACGAGTTCACTAGCCTTCCCAAAAGTCCTATGTCGTGCAATAAGAAGCAAGCTTCAAAAATATACGTGAAACGCCAAAATTACAAGTGACAGATGATGAAAAACTTCAAAAACCGTAGCATTAAGAATTTTCCGCCCTTGGGCTGCTAAACAATACTTTCCGCCCTATTGTTGGTGTTCATATGAAAGGTTTTCCGGTAAGGTAGGCGAAAAAAATACGTTTGGCTGCACACCGGTACACGGCCTTGACAGTAAGTAGTTAAAATAAATTCCTAAATATTTAAAACACGAGTGTTCTTCAACATTAAAATATCTAATGACAGTTGGGGTAATTATTTTTACAATACATTTAAAATTGTAATGAAGTCGCTTCCAAGAAGGCAATTTCGGAAGATCATTGTACAGAAACAAAGAGTAATTCTGCACACGTATTTTTAGTTTACGTGACCATCGCGGCTCGTGTAAGAAATTCTGCTTGAAGGTTACATACGAGCACATTTCGACCCTTGCCAATAATATTATTTCACTGAAATAAATAATTCTAAAAAATCTCATCTTTGTATTTCAGTAAGTACATCTTATTTTTTATTGGGAATGGGATACATATGGGATTATTACGTTAAGAAGACTATGACGCAAACCAAAATTTAGTTGGTCAATATGTTGACACTATAGTATGGAAATCGTTGGATTGGACCAGTCAATTGGCTTGCAAGAGCGCCCGACTCCAATCAATACAATTTTTGCTTTTGGGGCTACTTTAAATCATTAGTTTATGATGTTCCAATCCAAAATCGTATTTAGCTGTGGGAAAGAAACGAAATTCAAAAGGAGTTTTTTCAAGTGCTAGTCAAAGAAAAGATTGGATTTATGTCTTGCAACAAATGGTCGTCATGTAAAACATATGATATAAAATTCAATAATCTTCCTACTCTTCATTTTTTTAGAAAATAAAAAAGGGTTGGTCAAAAAATTTAGAATTAATTTTTCTCGAAAACTGTGCCTGATAGCGAATTCAAACAGGAAAATACTTCATGCTTTTTGAATTTATTATAAAATTTGTCAAAAAACTGTTATACAAAAAATTTTACCCGTGGCCCTTTCTACGTTGATCGCTTGTGATGTCATTAAAAAACGCGAGTTTTTAGTTTAATAATATCACAGCAGGGTTAGGTATAGAATGTACAAAGTTTTTTTTTCTGAGATATGCTTAAAAAACTGACTTAAAACCTAGATATCTTCAAAGGGCGTTAACTTCCTTAGAAGAATTTTTGGAAAAAACGTAAATTAGGTTAGATGGACATAAAATCACTAGTATCTGTAGTTTGCGTTTGGTAGGAGAGTATCTGGACACCCTGTATAAGTTGTCTCTGGCAGAAAGTTATTAACGATATGCTCAAGATAATTTTTTTCCAAGAAATTAAAAATATCCACAAAAATAGTTATATTTGTGAAAAATTTATAGGTCATCAAAAGACAATTTGGCCTGTGGTCAGCAGCGCCATGGTGCTGTATATAAGTTTGTAAAATTTGCATTATATTATCAAGGTAATATATACTTTGCATACTCACATTTCAATGCTAGTTCTGTTTAAAACAGAACTTTAACCGCGTTAAAAGATATTCCCATAAACGTGTTACATTCTCACAGTTGTAGTTCAATGTTTTTATAACCATTTTCTAAATCAGCAGTTCTATTTTTAAGCACGGATTCACAATTTTTTAAATCTTATATCTTTTTTATTTTTTATGATAATCTTATGTAGGGCAGTGAAACGAAATGGATCCATTTAAATTTGTTTGAAGAATTAACCGCACACATTGGAAAAACTACTACTATGATTTCGCAAAAACGAATAGTAATCAATGTTTCCATTTATATCCTCAACTTCACAGTAAAAGTACCCACTTAGATATGGGTTATAGTAAGAGACATCAGGCAATTATAACACGGTTAAAGGTGAATCTTTCGGGCTCACCTTCACAAAATAGGTATTTACTACGCTCTTCTTTTTAGTTGTGATAACATATCGTTACCTAGCAGACCTTAACCGCATCTTTTTTCCTGTCATGTATAGAACAGAACAAATCTTCATTTCCTACAACTTTCCCACACTGTATTAACCGACTTCTAAAAAAGGAGGTCTCAATTCGAAGTATATTATAGCCCGTTCAGTATTAAAACCGTTGCACGTCACATCTGTCATAACTGTACTATGTTGCCAAGCCCTTGAAATAATATGAGAATCTAGTATATGTCAAATGAAGTTTATCAAATATTCTAGGTTAGGTTTAGTTATTGATGGTTATTGCGTGCAAAGAAACTTCGACTTATTTCAGTTACATACAGAGATGTTACATATAAAATTTTAATTTGTATGTTAACCCTACAGCACTAAGAAATTCTTATTTTAAAAACTATGGAATTATTTTTAGCACTAAAAAGGTATGTATGGGATAGTTAACACTTTTATTTGTATGTTTATACCACACACTTAATTAGTTAGAAGTTATGGAACTATTCTAGTATTTAAAATGCATGTATGTATAAATAGTATCAAGGAAAAAATATTCTCTAATATAATTTTTAGGTTACAATTACCTAAGTACATGTTGGCTTCTAAAATGTTGTCACTACAATATGAAAGATTGATGCAAGGTTTACAGACAAATTATAGTTAAAAAAGTTCTGATAACCTGGATCTACCTCCTTTTTAAAGGTAGGCAATTTTATTTTATATTTTGTTGAAATAAGTCTTAATTTTTTTTAGAAAAGCCGGGATGTGAAGCTTTAGTGTGTAGGTCATTCTCAACAAGGAAAATCATCCTGAGATATATGATCATTGATCATAGCAAAAGAAAATTGTGCAGCAAGCACCACCACAGCTCAGAAAAGGAGAGCAAATCCATTCTATTCTCCGAGTGGAGGTATATGCGAATGATTGACTAAATCGTAGCACTGAAATCAATACATATTATAATTATCAGTATATTGGTGAATTATTTATCACTCCATCATCTTCTAATCAATCCATATTTATATTTACCATTTTGTTTTAGCTCTCCAGCACTTACCGCAACTGAAAGTATTGCTAATAAATGATTGATCGAATGAGACCTTTCAATTCAATAAAAACTATTAAATTAATTCTTTGTAGTTTTTATAAAACTTTGTGATATACACATGTACCTTTAGAAAATGCTGCCTGAATTACTTATTTTGAATATCATGATTAAAATAAAATGATAAATAATGCCACCCTAATTTTTATGGAATTATTTTATTAAAAAGAAACATTGCAAATTCATAAATTAGTTACTACACCGAAAAGTTTGTAATACTATTTTTTTAAATAAGGTAGAACAATAATTGTCAATTAGAAATCTTTCAAATTTGAGAGGTTCACGGACAAACCAATTCCAACAACTTCTAGAATGCATCTATCGGCTTGCTTGGCAGTAGCCAGTATTAACTCAAAAGGATTTTTAAAAAGATGGTAGGTAATACTTTGTGACTATACTGTTCTATCATATCCACAATGTATTTTGTTGGGGGGTTTGTTTCTGAAAAAAACATTTATTGAAAGGGAAGTATTCAAATAACCTATATTATTTGTAAAAATAAAAGTAAAACAGCATTTACTGTCTATTAGGTATAATTTGAAGTAAGAATTTTGAATGTATTAAACTAGTTGTGTAGTCTTCTGAATTCTAACATATAATTTGCTATATCACTGTTCAAATACAGTTTGTATCTACTTACTAGGCTGTAATATAAATAAGCTCAGCTTCAACATTTGTTGATTGAATTCTATATTGTGTCATTAACCTAATATTATCGAAAAGCATTGTCCATAATTTATTAGAGGTTCAGAAAGATTCAATAGTAAGTAATTGGCCATTTAAAAACATGTTCTTCATTCATTTTCCCATGATAATAACAACTGAGATTCATATAAAAATATACTTTCTGCTCCATCAATATAACCATTTTCATTCTCAGCATGTAATACAAAAAATATCTAGAATAAAAACAATTTTGCATTCTAAAATTTTACATTATCATTGTAACATAGCTTTTGACATGAACAGCCTGCAGCACCATTTTGGAAAATTCAGGATTCATTAATAAAAACAAATTTATACAGTGGTTTATTTTTGTTGAATGTTCCATAAGTCCTCTTTGTGGATGTATCATATTTTAGTAAACTACTCAGGAATATTCTACATTTAATAATTATTGTTCTTCCTCCAATTACTGCAGTAACATTCCTAAAGTGACATGATTATCTATAAAAAAAATGTCCATGTATAATTGCCAAGTATTAAGAATAATGTAACAGAATATAATAAATACAGTTGATTGGGTATAACATTAAACTTATACTTACTTGCTTCATAAACGCTGTAAATAGTATCAGGAGTAAATGCATCAACTATTGCAGTATTATTAAGTTTCATTTATACGTTTTTTTGGATGTGACTTTAACTTTGATAACTCATTACTGCTTGTGAAAAATTACTCACAGTTCTTTGCAGTTTTTGTCACAACATAACCCCAAAAATGTCAAGACGTCAACTGAACCAGAAATAAACCATTTTAATCGCGGCAACAGCGCGCATTTTTGCCAACATAAAAAGTTTTTATTAAGACTGACGTTAGTTTGAGTTTAATATTTAATTAACCTACGAGCTGTATTTGATATGAAATTAATTACGATACCTTTCTTTAAACATATATTTATATTCTTTAATACAATGCGACCTACAAATTTCAATATTTATTCAGTTTAGAGAGGCTTAACATAGTGATTGACAGAGGATTGACAGCAGCAATCGAATGACATGATATAAACGAACGTCTCTTTTTCGACACTTTGATGACGTGCAACGGTTTTTGTACTGAACGGGCTATATATATTTTTTTATGTATGCTTGGACATATCTTTTGCTTATGAATCTACTACAATGATTATTTTTGAATGAGATCCAGAATAGCTGCAAGGGAGTCTCATTCAAGTTTCATGGGGATTGGACCTTGGGCATCGAAGACACACCAAAAGAGCAATAAAAATCAAATAGAAAAAGTATAGTGATTGAGGTAGTGCTAGGTTTATGACACTTCCAAAACAAGATAGTATTGCTCCAAGGTCGTCCCATTTGAATTTCTTAAATATTGGAATCTGGACTTAGAAGATAGAACAAAAAACAATTAAAAGCATATAGGATATATTAGGTTTATAACAATTCCAATAGAAGTACCTAACTACGATAAGGGTCGTAATAGTATAGCTTAATGGTGGTCCCATTTTGATTTGATTGATATTGGACTTTGTACTTCGAAGATACACCAAGAAAACAATCAAAATAAAATAGGAATATGTATAGTGATTTAGGTATTGTCAAATTTATGATATTCCAAAGCAAGATGATGAGGGTCGTATTAATATAGCAACAAGGTTATCTCATTTGTCTTTAATAAGTTGAAATAAATAAAAACTTGAGTAAAGTTGAGCGGTCAGCGACAGAAAATAAAAAAGATTTTATTCGCTCAGTTTCACAGGAATGGATCACCATCACCGACCATTATGGCGCTGACTTCAAGTGTAACAGTACGATTAGTTAAGAGTTTAGAGAAAATCAATTTTTCAACCCTTATTAGGTGGAATCTTTGCGTAATTATTGAATAAAATCAATAAATAACAGATTCCATAACAAAAGTATAACATAAATTACTCGACCAGTGCACAAATAGCATTTACTCCTGACGATACAAATATTATTTGTTAAACCGGTCGAGTAATGTATATTATATATGTTGTGGAATTTTTTTTATCGATTTTATTAAATAATAAGTGTTTATGGTTAAATGGAAGTTGTATAAGCAAATGAGGGAAATTATTTGTTGAAATTTTATAGAAGGCTTCTCTTTATTAATATTAAGGAACCATTTTTTTTAAATCATTATTTCTCTTGCACTTTTATTTACTCAAAAATGATTATTTTTTAAATTTCTTATTTGTTCATTTAATAAACAATTATTTTATAAACAATTTAACTTTTGCACTTTATTTTTTTAGTTCTTTAAATATCAATGGAAACAATGATGTGTCGTTTTTTGAGAAACATAATTTCTTCAACTTTACATTTTTTAGGCACTTCTTCATCTTTGTAAGTCAAATTATCTTATTAACTATTGAAGCTATAACCAAAACACTTGGGTGCGTCCAAAACTGTAATCTTATCATTTATTTACTACTTAATTCGTTTTTGTTTATGGTAAATGGATGGATATTTTCCTTTCAATGAAAGAGCAACAGAAACAATGATTTAAAAAAACTGTTCCTTGATATTATTATGAAGTGTCCATAAAAAATGTTTAGTGAACAAATGCGGTTTTCAGCAATAATTTTTTTTTTGAGAAACAACTTTTTTCTTAAAAATCATAATTTTTTTCAACAGCTGAATTTTTTAAAAAATAAAATTTTGAATATTAAATGTTTTTTATATGTTTATCGAGCTTTCAGTTTTTTTAAAATAAAATCCATTAATGAAAAAATATTGAATAAAAATTATCAATTTTTCCAACGGAAAACTTTTTTCCTAAAAACTAAAAATGGATCCAAAGAGTGGAAAAAATCATCTCAGATGTTTAATTTGCAAATCATTAGGGAATTTATGTAAAACTCCATCTTGTATAGAAAGCATTTAATTAACAATTAGTGCATAATTAATAATAATATTTTCCAATGGATTTTTGTTCAATCATGTATTCTAAAAGTACCTGAATTTTATTGTTACTTAATATTCACGTTTAATAGTTGAAAAATAGTATATTGTGTCACAAGGGCGGAAAATAAGCTTTAGCAGCCCGAGACCATTAGATGTACGAGCGAGCGTAGCGAAGCGAGGGCAGTTGATAGTTAAGGGCTGCTAAAATGTTTCCTGCGTGTGTGACACACAACTGTTTTTCGCCTACCGAATAAACCAAAAAATCGGAAAATATAAGAAAAAACTTTGACATTCACTGACGTTTAATTAAAAAATTTACATGGAACGTCAAAGTACTCAAGTGACAGATGATGTAAAACTTCACTAGTTTCTTATCCTATTTTGACCTCCAAATTAAAATTATAAATATTGGTGGTAGAGTTACGGAAGGCATGACATTTATCTAAGAAATTTAATGCTCTTGAAAAATCTTCTTTTCGAAGTTCGATATCTGCAATAGTTTTTGAAATATTCGCAAAAAACAGAACCCCCACTTTTTAAATAAATTGCTTATAACTTTTGCATTTTTTTTATCCGGAATTTCAACCTGTTCAAAAGCTTTTTATATGCAATTACAAATGGAATGACACCTTGGTCATAATTATTTAAGTAGGAGAAATAGATTTCGACAAAATGACACATATCTTGACTATTCAGTGGCATAGCCACACGGGGGGCGATTCTCCCTCCGCTTCTATCCATAGATATCCCCGGTGCCTCTTAAAAAATAACTGATCCAACAACTTAAGTATGTTACTTTTTTTATTATAATAAATATCTGATTTTTTGAGAAAATATCGGCTAACACCGACTAACAGAATTTAACTGAATTATTAGAGCTTTGGAGGTACACAGGAACCAGAAAGTCTGTGCTGGTCTGACAATAAAAGTAGGTTTATAATTTTATCAAAAAAATTTGAAAAAAAACAATGTTTACTTACTTTTATATAAGTTTTCAGATACTTCAGAGTAAGTTGTATACCTAAAAATTTGCATTGAAGGGACAATCTGCTAGGGCCAAAAACTTTTAACTCCTAGTTTAAGCTGTAGTTTGTGCAAATAAATATGGGAACCGTTACTTGCATTTCTACCCCTGAATAGAAGAATTTAAACATTTCTGAAAATACAGCTATTTATTTATTTTTTTGGCAATATTTCAATGGTGACTACCTGCAATTGCCTTCCATTGTTTGATCAAGTGACTTGAATCTTCTTCTTTTCTTAATGGTTTCCAAATATCAATAGAATAAGGAACAAATGAGGCGTCATCTAATAACAATAGATGTGTTTTGGACCCGAGTACCAAGAATGGTTCTGAGAAAGTACCGCAAGCACCTTGCCTGTGGTATTTATGGGAAGATAAGAAGTTGTCATGTTAAATCGCCCTTTATCGTAACCTGCTGTTTGCATTGTGTGAGTATGTTATTTGTAGATAGGTACGATTTATTTTTAGAAATAATTAATGAAATAAATTCACACAAATTTGACGTTATTTAATACACTAATACCCGATTTCACCGACCTAAATCGGATTTAGGAATTCCTAAATGTAATTTACGTTTCACCAAGCGCTAAGTAATACCCAAAAGTGATAGGAAATACCTGATATTAGGACAGCTTGCTCGGCCTGCCTAAACAGTTTGGGAAATATCTAGATTGACATTTCTCGGTTGTCATCTTGATTGATAGTAACCAGAATTTTTATTAGTTATTATTTCGAAAATATGCGAGCTGTACGTTTTGTAGAACGTCTCGAAAGGTTTGATAGTTCATCAGAGTCCCAAAATGAAGGACACAAAAATACGACGTTACAAATATTGGAGAGAATTGAAGGTGCTCCTGAATTTTAAAGTGATAGGTTTAGTAAATATTTAGGTTATATTAATGCTCTTTGTTATTATTTTTTCTAGTGACGAATCAGTATTCTCTATAAATTAAATTTTCTACTGTAAAATTGGCGCTACTACTCCATTTTTCTGCCATTTTCACAGATATTATCTGAATTCCACGTTCACTAACAGTAAGTTTTTGGACGAAAAAAATTTAAAAACTGAAGAATAAACAAAGCGAGGCACTCGACATAGAGCCATCTAGACAGTTCGAGATAAGAAAATTGGTTATTGGCTTCAAAAACATTTGGTGCTTCTCAAGCAACTCTTCGCAGGCATGTTTTAGGCACTAATAAAACCTTGGAGTCAAATTCTAAAGGAGTTGGTTTTTGGAAAGCTACTTTTCCATCTGATGTGGAAAGGCAATTAGTTGAGCAAATAAAATTCCTTGAAAGTCGTTTGTACTTACCGACCCACAAGCTGAAAATTCATCTCAGGTTCCAACAACAAACTCCGGTCTAGAAGTTGTTTTAACTGCTGCTGCTCTTGATATGTTTTATTAGTGGACAAGGAAAACTTAAACCTTAATTCAACAGAGCTCGTTGGTGTTGACGTGTACTCCTAACATGTTAGAAATAAAATCTAAAAATCAGCCAAAGCTCCCCCAACAAAGAAAAAACGCAAAGTCACCAAAAAATTATTTGAAGCAAATGAAGATGAAGACGACTGTGCTTGCATTCATTGTAACGACCTTTATTCAAGTTCTAAGCCCGGAAAAGGCTGGTTGTAATGCTTACAATGTTTGCTTTGGGCTCACGCTTCTTGCGCTGATGTTCCAAGAAGAACTTCATTTGCGAATTATGCCAATAATTTTGTAGCTATTATATGTATGTCATTTTGTCCATTAGTAATATGTCATTTTGTCCGAAGCGTATGGACAAAATGGATTATGATTGATCTCAGTTAAATTTTTTTTTGCAGATTTTTTGCTAAAAATGTTTATTAGTTTCGATAATTCAAGGACCAAAGATGATTGATGTAAACTATAGATGTGCTGTGAACTACCAATAAAGAGTTATGATACAAAAACAAAACTATATGTCATTTTGTACCTATTTCCCCTACCTAAATCAGGTTGGTGAAATCAGGCATTAGGTCCAGTTGTTCAATCGTATATAATCCAACGATTTCGATTGAACCAGGTTCACTAACTAGCTCTGTTTCAGCTTTTCAATGAAAGTTTATACGAAAGACCTAGTTCAAACTTGGTAAATCAGTGGTTCAAAGAGATATAATATACCGATCCTAACCTGTGAATTATCTTACATTCTGTTTGGTAAACATCATTGTAGGACATTTTGACATCTGAATTTTGTAAATGACCTACTTCTATAGACCATCCCAGAATGACGTCACTGACAGGTCGGCCATATTGTGCTGGAGGGCTGGTTCACTGGTAAACAACGGATAATAGTTAGACTGTAATTGACTATTAGTTCTTAAATGTTTCTAAAATGCCATCGTTTTGTATTGTTGTTAAGTGTGGAATGCGGGGAGAAAGAAATAAGGTATCTTTTTTCGTTCTCCGGCTGTTTTAACGAAGCCAGGTGACTCTGAACGCATCGATGCTTGGATTGGTGCTTTAAAACGGGGTCCCCTCAGTGAATTGGCGTGTGAGTTCTCGACATTTTATCGAAGGTTAATTAGTGTACCTATCTATCAGTCAATTTTTGTTCATAAAACAAAAACACGCAAGGTTCAACTCCAACTAATCGATTCGGTTGCCCTCCATCACAATATGGCCGACCTACCAGTGACGCCATTCTGGAATCGCCTATATTAAGTACTACATAAATTATGAAAAATATTAGTGACGAAGAATATTTTTTGAAAATGGGATGTGCTTTAAAACCAGAATAGATACTTATGATAGTGAATTTTTTGACAAAATCAGCTGAAAAGCAAAAGTTATGTTTTAGCCTTTCGCGCGGAACAGCTCGAATGACTCTGAATATAATCCGAATGCTGATCAATTTGTTGCCATAAGAAAAAAATGGATTAAGTAATCCTTGATTAGTTTTTATTTGAAAAATGCATCAATGATCTAAGCCATAGTTAAACATTGAAACCGGTTCACTGGATCAGAGAACAATTGACCCTAAGGGTCAAGCAAATACCGGACAAGCCAACGTTCGAACAGGGCAACGTCTGTCGGGTCTTTATTATTTATAAATAGATATTTTTTCCTGTAAAAATAAATTAGTCCCGTAACCGTTAACGAAATATTTCACAATTTAACCAGTTCAAATTGACCCTTTTGTATCCTGAAAAAAAAACGGGTTGTTCATAGACTTGTTCAGTTTAATCCTCTATTAAGCGTGTTTCTCTGCATGTATCAAACACTATGGAATTGTGTGCCGACACGTGACCAACCTTCCACCAACAACCAGTAAAGCGAGTCAACAGTGTTTAACATTTTCAACATGGGTAATTTCAGTTTTGTCATTTGTCTTTATATCTCTAAATCGTTACACAAATATGCATAAGTAAATATTTTACCCTACAAATTGTTGGTGAACGTTAGACAAATTTACTATGTTGTCTATGTTCAACATCAAATCACCAGAATTGGACAAAAGGTAAAAGTTATCAACAGAATCCTCCAGTGATTCTGAAACGGAATAAAATCAACCAGAACTTGAAGAAAGAATATCAAGCAACGACAAAGCGATTATTACTCCAGGTACTACATTTTTGCAAGTTTGGAATGATGCAAACTCTTGGGTTGTAAGAAACTGCGTAGTCATATTTTTTGTCAAAAATGTGAACTCCATTATTGCCTTGTAAAAACTCCCAACTTTTTTGGATTCAAAAACATTTCTTATATTATTTTTGAGCTGTTCGGTATTTTGTAGAATAGGTTTGTAGCAACGATCTTAAATGCAGCCCCATATAAAAAAGTCAGGTACTCTAAGTTCAGAACAATGTGCTTATCCACTTTTGACCAAATTTTCTTAGCACAAATTCTCTGGCTACTGAAGAATAATAAGATGGGACACCGTCTTGCTGAAAATTATACTGTATGTACCTAAAGCACATAGTTGGAAAGAAACAACAAAATATTTTCTTCTTGAAGAGTAGCTATGAATTGGTCTTTCAGTTGAATTGTGATAGTGTTTTCGAAACAAACATACAGATTTCTAAATAGAGTTAAGACTGTATTCTCTCTTAGTAAATTGGTAGACCTTATCAATAATTATTATTTGCGTAGCTGGGGAGAAATTTTACATGTGTCGTTTTTAACCACAACGAACAACCTTAAAATATTCATTGAATAAATATTAAATAAATGTCATTGGCTTGTGATATATCCATTGACTTTTGCACGACATTTGTTATCAATATTATTCCTCTTCCGGTTATATTACCTAACACCGACAAGGTCGAATGTAGTACATAAGATAACAAACAGTTTGGCACAAATATTCAAAATTTTTCTATTTTATTAATAAAAGAGTTACAAAAATTGACAATGGCCAATATACAACTATTAAGATAGTGCTATATAGAAACATATTTGATTTAGCTAGTAGACACAAGCAGTGACGCATATTATTCAAAAATATTTACAAACTGCTCTATTTTAATGGTAACATTATACGGGAAATAATTGGTCATTGCAGCAGTTTAATAACATTATACCTTTTATAATTTCACACTTATACCTTATTTAAATATCTCTTTCTTTCTCTTATCCTTTTGCCTTTTCAGGCGTCGGAGTTCTTGCTGTACCCATTTTTTCCCAATCTTTTCTGTCCCTGGCCAATGCCTTTATCTCTCCTAATGTTTTTCCTTTGTTCTTTCCAATTTCCTCAATCTGGTCTATCCATTTCCTCCTGGGTCTTCCTCTTTGTCTTTTTCTTAATATTCCCATTTCCATAACGTTTCTCGCAATTCTATCTCGCTTCATTCTTAATAGGTGGCCATACCAGTTTAATTGTTTCTTTTTAATCTTTGATATTATTGGTTCTTGAATAGTTATGCTTCTGATTTCTTCGTTCCTTACTTTGTCCCATATTGTTTTACCTGCTATGTTCCTTACATGTTTCATTTATTTTGTTTCCTGCTTTTTCTGCAGTACCCAGTTCTCACTATAGTTGGTACTGTAATTTTGTTGTAGATTTCCAGCTTTGTGTCCATATCAATGTGTTTATGGTTTAGTATTGTTTGATTTAAGGAATAATATAATCTTGTTGATTTATTTGCTCTGTTATTAAGTTCTGCATCTATTTTCCCTTCTTCTGTTATGATACTTCCTAGGTAATTATAAGTTATTACTATTTCTAATGTTTTGTGATTACATTTAAATTCCTTGTACTCACTCCCCTCTCGCTGTTTTTCATTTACTATCATTACTTTGGTTTTTTCTGTATTTATTGTAATTTTCATATTTTCTATTTCTCTTGCCAATAAGTTGATTAGTTTCTGCATTTTATTTTTTGATTTTGCTATGAGTACAATATCGTCTACAGTAGATTACTTAATCTGACCAGCACCATGTTTCTGTACCCTATTATCATGTCCAGATTTCCTCCTTGTCTTTTTATTTCCTTCACTATTTTGTCCATAATAATGACAAACAATAGTGGGCTTAAGCTATCACCTTGTTTTATACTATCTAAATATCAGGAGGAGCAATTTGAATTTAAGTTGGTAATTGTGTAGACTTCTGATTGCAACCAGTTTCATACGGCACTTTGTAGCAATGGTCGCTTTCATCCCAACGTAGCGCTACCGGAGCGATCATTAATTTCCTGCTGAACGCGTGTTTTGTCAACTGATAAGATGTGAGTGCTGGGGTAGCAGTCGCCATTTGAAGAACGTACATGCTTTTAAAAGAAATCCTTCAAACACAGTTGTCGCATGCAAACATTGCCAAATAATAATTTGGCCATTTTCTATCCCCGATGTGAATCCTATTGAGCATCTCTGGGACCAGCTGCAGAGACGCATTTTTTACTGGCCCGCACAACTTTCAAGATCTTCGAGTTACACTTCAAGAAGTATGTTTTTATCAGATTTTTTAAATATTATCATTAGATGTTTTTATATTTTCAAATTTCCGAGATAATTGATGCGTTCCATACTTAAAACTCACTCTGTATAAAGGGTGATTTATTGACGAAAACTTAAGAATTATTTTGAAATTCCTTCATTTCGCTTTCCCACTTGATAGGGTTTTTTCTTGACGTGAGGCTTAGTACCATTTGAAAGATATTCCTTCAATGCCCTGATTGTATACAGGGTGTACCGTAAATAAGTATCGTAAATTAGAGGCATAATAGATCGTTAAAAAATATTGAAAATACCCCAATAAAACTTTTCTCTAACCTTCTTAGTTTGAGAGATACAGGCTGTTGAAGGATGCAGAAGAAATTCACATTTTATTGCATATCTTCTCGGGAGATGAAAGTATAAATTTGAATTTTTTTTGCAGGTTATTGTCTCTTCAAAACACATCTGATAAATTACCAATTTCAACTCTGGGTTTTCTACTGAAGACCGACGCTCTAGCCCCGTTTCCGGTTTTGGATCCGTCAGTGTGAATCACATAGTCCGTTTCTAGGAAGGAGATTTCTTCGCTATCCCATTGGACTCTCGTGGGAATGAGGACCTTAAAGGGCTTGTCCAGTGAAGTTTTGTGTCAGAGAGATCCGAGGGCATCCCAAGAATGAGGTGATTTTGTATTTCCTTCTGCATTCCCGAGTGATCCCTCAGAGTCTATCCATTTATTTGCCTCTCCAGCATTCTATGAGCTGCTCTTCTGGCTTCCTTCTCCACATGAATGTGGAGAGGAGATAGTTGCAGGAGGGCTTCCATAGCTGCCGTTGGTGCGGATGACATTGCTCCGGTAATGGCCAGGCATGCTGTTCGCTGCAAGCCTTGCAGCTTTGATCTAGCTGTCTTTTGCAGACTTTTGGTCCACCAGACAGCTGAGCCATACGTGACCATTGGCTTGACCATGGTAAATCCAGTAAATCCAAGATTTTCCACATACCCCCCTGAAATTCCAGAGGGATAGTCTGGCTTTGTTTATTACTATTTCCAAGAGGGCGTTCCAGGTGAGTAGTTTATCTAAGATTACCCCTAGATATTTCACCTCTGTCGCAAATGGAATGCTCACGTCGCCTAAAATTGGCTGGTGGAGTCGCTGTAATTTTTTCCTCTTTGTCAAGGGAACAATTACGGTTTTGAGGGGGTTCACAGACATCTGTTCCCTCTTGCACCACCTATACACTATGTTTGGGGCCGTTTGAAGGATGTTAGAAATTATCTCTTCAAATAATAATTATTACTATATCATCAGCATATCCCTGCACATCTATCCCCTGACTGGATAATTCACCCAGGAAATCGTCAACCAGTAGTGTCCACAAGAAGGGGGAAACCACCCCTCCCTGTGGGCAGCCCCTGGCCGCCATACCCCTTACCGTGACTCCATTCAGTGATGTACCGGTTTGATATTATGCTTTTGATCCAGTAACGGATTGGTTTGCAGATTCCTCTGAGCTCCACCGTGCTCCATATGGAGTCTGGTAGGGCGTTGTTAAACGCTCCTTCTATATCTAGGAAGGCCGCCAGCGCTATTTTCTTGTTGCCAAGGGAAGGGCTGATTTTCCCCACTAGATTGTTTAACGCCAAATCTGTAGATTTGCCCGTTTGATAAGCATACTGGGAGGGATTTAGCGGATACTCTCGTAACCTCTTTTCCCTAATATGCTTGTCTAAAATTTTTTCTAGACCTTTCATTAAGAACTAGGTCAGGCTGATCGGACGATAGGATTTGGGAAGTGAATTGTTCACCTTCCCAGTTTTCCGTATAAATACAACCCTCGCCACTGACCATTCTAGACGGATGTACCCCCACGCCAGACTAGATCTCAATAACTTGACCAAATTAAAATGTTACTATTAGTAAATTGGAATTATCCGTAACTCCCAACTGATTGACTTTTCACTTATGTACTTATTATATTTTTGGAATCCTCTTGTAGAGAAGAATCCAACAATGCAATAATGTATAGGGTGTTCCATTTGAAAAATTGGGAGAGGTGATTATAGGAAGGAGGGAGTTGAAGTTATAACGTCTACATAATATGAGCAAAAAGACGTCCCCCTTTATATGATTTTTTACCTGTTTTTTCATTTTTTCATAAAAGGGACGCTTTCAGAATTATGCGGAGTGGATAGTTTTCATTGAAATGCTCTGTATGTTTTTATAAGCTTTCTAATAAACGAATAACAGAAAACAACAACTTTCTTTGTTATCATTTAATCTGTCTAAACAAGATCATAATTTTAAGAGCATTAGGTTTTTAAAAATTAAATGTACCATACAGAACGTGTCACTTAACAATCGCATAAGTTCAAAATACTCATTACCTTATCTTAGGAACAAAATCTACGAATAATAAATAATTTTTCACAAATATAGGGTACGTTCAATTAAAACCAACCTCTCACGGACAAATTTCACAAAGGTCATCCAAAATTGGTTTGCGTCAGTAAACATCGATACTGTGTGTAAAATGATATTGCAAAACCGCCAGTCTGATGGTATTCATGATGTATCCTTGGAACTACGTGTATGAGCCCTTAACGAAACCACATTCTATTGTCTGGGTTTTTCCAGACAATAAAAGTTGTTAGTTCCTGAAAAAAAAAAGGAATTCCATTATTTCCCGTTGCAAAAATTGAGCAGCTATAGACTTTATGCGAGAGTTTTCTGAAAAAAACTCACATCAGTTCGTTCGACATCGGGAATTGAGCCCGAGCCTTCCTATTATAAAACCAAAACGTTACCAATCACATCACTTGAAACAACAGAAGATGAAAGCCGCCGCTCGTAGGAAAGCCGATGAAGAAATGATGGACGAAGCCATCAGAGAAAAAAAGAAGACAACACACCGACCACCATATACACCATATACATATACCGGCTAGGAATAAAAATGAGGTTCATTACCATCCGAGAAAGACTCAGAGTAAATATCGCCTGCTAAGGACCCGAAGATTATAGGAACCTTACAAGGTACCTGAACGAAGAGAGAAAGGAAGTGGAATGGTACACCTATGCACCACGTGAAGAAAAAAAAAGGAAGAATTGTCATCAAAGGACTGACAAACTGCGAAGACGTAAACGAGCTAAAAGAGGAAATAAAAAAGGAAGTCCAAATCGGGAAAATAAGCCAAATCTGCTCCAGACTCGGTGAAAGAAGACCACTACTCATCTATATGGTGGAAGTAGACGTGGAAGAAAAGGAGAATATAAGAAAAATCCGACATATACAACAAGTGAGGATAAGATGGGAAAAACAGAAGAGAAGAAATGGATCGACGCAGTGCTACAACTGCCAAGGATATCACCACGGACAGAAGCCGTGCAGAGTAAACACCAAGTGTGTCAAGTTCGGAGGACGCCACCGCTCCAACGAGTGCACAAGACCAAGGGACAAGGCACCTGCGCAAACTGCCAGGGAGAACGCCCAGCAAATTATGAGGGACCAAATAACAGGACAACGAGGAAACCAGCCCCAAAAGTAACGAAGCCAGGAGTTAGCTACGCCCAAGCGACATCCAAAAAGTCAACGACGACGACTACACCGACGAAACAGCAGATTCTCGAACAGGTGTCAAGACTGTTAGCTCAGTTAATGGCCTAAAGTCACCTGTAGAGAATCTCAAGAAGACCCACCCAGGAGAAGTCCCGACACATCTATAGAAATATGAGTCGGGATTTCAACTGGGGATAACTATAACAAGTGGATCCACTCTATAAGGTAGTCTTTAGTCGCAGATCGTCGGCTAAGGATTTGCCTCTTATAGAGGCAGCGAAAAAACACAAACAACAGAAGACAAGGAACAACGAGAAGACCGCTGAAGAAATAACCACCGCGGTTACACAGCCAAGAAGAAGACAGCCCGACCCCAGCCAGCACGTCGTCGATGAGGACCCATCGGATGAGATGGGGGGTTGGTGGAAGTCCTCCCCGAGATGCAGTGCACTTATAGCGATGCATCCTAGGAGGAACGGGCTCATCTCGCATGTGTGTGTGTACATCACTTGCTAGGTGTCAGCACACTAAGCACATCGAAGCAAATGGTCGTTTGAAGATCTAAAAGGGTCAATAGCCTGTTTTACTGAATTATAGTACATTTTTTATGAAGCTGCTAATTGGCCTATTATCCACTGCGAGCTTTCCAGATCCGTGTGGTTAAGCGGGTCTTGGGATTTAATCACTTATTTAAATTTCGTTGTGGAGGTGGTGTCTGATTGGTCTATTTCATGATGAGGGAAATAATCACCTATATTGTCGTGAAATATAAATGGTTAACGGTAGTCAATTGACAGCTTCCACCGAGTGGCCGGAAGTCTGAAGACGTCCCTGTTTGGAAACCTCATTCGGCTTGGAATAAGAAAAATGGTCCATTCAATAATGTCTTGGAACTTCATGATAAATATTGTCCTCTTCTACCGATATCCAAATAATATAAAACTGAGCAGATGATTTTTTGAGATAATATTTCTGAAGTGCCGAAAGCAACCAGTTCCCATTAGTTTTACTTTTAAGCAGAAGATAAGTAGATTGTTAATAAATTATTCAATAATAATAATAAAAAGTATAATAAAAGCTATGGAGCTGTTAACCGTTGTTAGGGAATAGAAGGTAAAATATAATGTTTATGGGGATGCAATAAATGGACATACCTCGTCATGGAGGTATTGATAGTCAGAGTCGAACTAGGCGAGCTTTGTTGCACAGAATTAGTTCAAAATTAGAAGTGGATTCATAATACAAAATAAAATTTTTTTTTAGGTTCCATAGATCTGAAAAAAAGCAGTTTGGTAAAGAAAAAGTTTATGGAATATACAAAAAACAATAGTTCTTAAACAATATGCAGAAAATAAACAAAAATGTCTTCTGTATGTACCAAAAAAGTTTTAAATTCGGATTATTGAGTATTTGGGCTTCAAAATGTTTTATGTAAATATTGGATAAAATTGGTGAGAGGCATGGCATGGCATAATACAATCCTTTTTTAACTACATTTTAAGTACATGTATTTATTTATTATTAGTAGTAGTAGAAGAAAAAAAGTATGGAAAAAGGATAATATATTGGTAAAATATAGAAAACAGCTTATCTATGTCCTTTGAAAAAAAATAGAAGAAGAAAAGAAGTGGTAATTATAAAATCAAATAAAATTACAGTATCAAAAATTTTTTTGGAAAAAGTGCATTTAAAATCTACTAAAATTTTATAAAATAAGTAAACAAAATATTTTAAAAATATATAATTTTCCCTATCCGTATATATTCTTAACTATTTGAAAATCAAATAATTACTCAATTTGTTGATAAATTTAAAATCAGTTGAAATTTTTGTAGGCTCATGGCAATTTTGTATGTTTTTGTTATACATATTTCAAGTAATTCTATTATTGTTTCTACGCTCAATTCAGTTAGTTCGAGAAGTATCTGATCAGTTTATAATTTTGATTTGATGGGTTCTATTGTTTTTTTGAACAGGTACATTTATAAAAATGCTAACTACATCAAAAGGAACCAAATAATAGTTTATGTTAAAGTTTAAATTTGATAGCTTCTCTAAAAAAGGGTGGCTATCTTTATTCCATATAATCCATAATTTTTTAAATATGATTTGGTAGTTTTTAGCTTGGGGAATTATTGAAAATCAGTTCAAAAAGTGTAAAAAAAATATTAAGTATTATAAATTGAAAATAGATTAACTAAAATAGAGGAAGATATGAAAATTTTAAATTTTTCAGAGAAGCTGAAACAAAATGGTGGGAGAAAATAGAGAATTCACGAAGGTAAAATTACAGTGCGAGAGGAAATATAAAAATATAAATTATCAACAAAAAAGTCTACACAAACAAATAACATGTAGTGAAAACAACTTCACCTGAAGACTAGCTAAGATCCATCAGACACACTATTTAGTGCGTGAAGAAAAAGTTCCAATTTGTATGTAGTTATAGTCGTATGAAGAAATATAATAAATTGATGTAAATCAAATATTGAAACATATTCAGTAAAGTACTGTAATGTTAGTAAATATTTAATTAATACTCGAAAATAATAATAGCATTGTGAGTGACTAACTTTTCTTCGTGCACCTTACTTTACACACTAGTGCGTAAAGAAAATTACTATCACACTTTTGTTTTTTGAAAAAAGTTTCGGTAGTAGAAAAAATATTGTATGCAATTCCCTTTTTGACTCATGTAATCAATATTCACTTTCGTCAAAAAAGGGTTACTTTACACACTAGTTGCATAAATAACTATTCTACGAGTGTGCGGAAAATTATTCTTTTCGCACTGTAAACAAGCAAGAATTTCCACTCAATTTGGTATACAGATACATTCAAACAAAAACGGAACATAGGGATTTTAAGCATTGTATCAGAACTGCTTTTGAACTAGTCGACCAACATCCAGCTTCAACAGATTAAAAACACGATTATTACAATCGTTTATTTGGACACCTATAACTTATCGTACAATTCCCACCACTCCATATTCTCAACTGAGGGCGGTCCTTAATTAGCGTCAGACAGTCAGTCGATCGGTGAGTGTTCAAGCCCATAATTTTGTTTCAATTTAAAGAATCCTATTTTGTTTTATTTACGAATTTATTTTTATTTTGCAAGCCGTTATGGCCAAAAGAAATCAAAACATATTATCTTAACTCGAAACATTAATTGTTAAACAGAATTTAACAATTAATTTTCGATTTTAACAACATAAAACGTGAGCATATTGTTTCCATATGTAGCGACGTTTACTAACCCCATCAAATAATTATTCAATACTAAATCGCAGTTCGCACTTCGGACACACCTCGCACATAACTAACAAATTTTGGTAGGAGAAGGGACGGGCTTTTTTATAGTGATTCTGAATCCAGCTGTCCAGATCAATACTTGATATTCATTGAAGTGAACTTATAAGAATGTTTTGTTGGTGGACTATTTAGATCGGCGAATACACTAAACCCATATGTTCCGTTTTTATTTGAATGTATCTGTATATGCAGACAATAGCAAATCTACCAATAAATTCATAACATATACCTATCAGTGTTTTCACTGTGCTACGAATTTAAGTTTATTTATTCACCTTGGCCTAGGCTCGTATGTCTTGTCAGACCCCATTTTCCGCACTAGCTGCACAATAAACTATTTTCGTCGACATTTTACGTAAGTACTAATTTCCGGATGAAAAATATACCATTTTTGGAGGCAAGTATTTTTTGTATGCAGACATTTTTCGTCCGCAAACTCTTTTCGTCCGGTTAAACGTTAACATAACCAAATTTCCGAAACTTTTTGCATTATTGAAAAAGTCGAGAAAAAATAAACAGATTTCTTCGTGATGCCCCAGATGAAACTGGGAAAAATCTCTAAAACCGTTAAAATTTGGGGATGCCAACAAATATACCTTTTTTTGTTAAAATGAAGTGGATTTAATATTGTTTTACAAAAGTAGCGCTAATTTAAACAGCAAAAAAGTTAAGCGAACATTCATACCGCATACGTAGCCTATGTGGCGCCCTCTACAAAATACATCAAAATAGGTACAAAATTATGATTTCTCATATCCAAAAAACCCCACCGTCAAATTTTTGTGCATACTCGTCAAAAAGCGTTAAAGTTATTGTGAAAAACAAAAATTAAAATTAAAACACCCTGTATCTTTCATAATATCATTTTATTGAAGCTTGGTTTAAATCCCAATATTTTAGAGAGAAGATTGTACTGTACTTCTACGTACAATTACTTAAGGACCTCTACTTTTGCTAATCACTAAAGTATTGTATTATTATTATTAATAGTTTAATAATTTTCATTGAATAGTAATTTTGCAATACAAATTTTATTGCACTCATCTGTCATTTTACTTAGCTTTTTGTAAGCATGACAAACAAACATTCAAATAGACACCATTTTTAGTCCGTTTAGAGCAACCCAAATAAGACATTTTTTGGATTTTGCATGCACGACATGCACGTAGAAAAAATATTGTAAGCAACTCGTGCAAAAAGTGTTTATTTCACTCACGTCGCGTGCAATAAACACTTACTTTTTGCACTTGCTGCATAAATAACTATTAAAACTTTCCTACTTGAACCCAATTAGACTGTAAAATAATTTTATCTACGACCACCATTAAAATGGAGCATTTACAAACTCATATAAATACGTGAAATTACATTTTATACATACTTCTAAAGCATGCGGAAAAGAACAATGCTTTTTAAATGGAAGTTTCATTATAACACCCAAAAGAGTGCGAAAAAGTACAATGCTTTTTAAATGGGATAATCATTATAACACTCTTTTTGATGTGAAACAAAAATTGTCAAAAATGGTTAAAATTTTTGAAAAATTGTCAAAAATGGTCAATAATTGTCAAAGACGGTCAATAATTGTCAAAACCAATCAAAAATTATCAAAAAAACTATCAAAAATTGTTAAAATTTTGAAAAATGGTCAAAAATTGTTAAATATCTGAAAAAATGGTCAATGATTTTCAAAATTTTTGAAAAATTGTCAAAAATGGTCAATAATTGTTAAAATTTTGAAAAATTGTCAAAAATTGTTAAATATCTGAAAAAATGGTCAATGATTGTCAAAATATTTGAAAAATTGTCAAAAATGGTCAATAATTGTTAAAATTTTGAAAAATGATCAAAAATTGTTAAATATGTGAAAAAATGGTCAATGATTGTCAAAATTTTTGAAAAATTGTCAAAAATGGTAAATAATTGTTAAAATTTTGAAAAATGGTCAAAAATTGATAAATATCTGAAAAAATGGTCAATGATTGTCAAAATTTTTGAAAAATTGTCAAAAATGGTCAATAATTGTTAAAATTTTGAAAAATTGTTAAATATCAGAAAAAATAGTCAATGATTGTCAAAATTTCTGAAAAATTGTCAAAAATGGTAAATAATTGTTAAAATTTTGAAAAATGGTCAAAAATTGTTAAATATCTGAAAAAATGGTCAGTGATTGTCAAAATATTTGAAAAATTGTCAAAAATGGTCAAAAATTGTTAAAATTTTGAAAAATGGTCAAAAATTTGTTAAATATCTGAAAAAATGGTCAATGATTATCAAAATTTTTGAAAAATTGACAAAAATGGTCAATAATTGTTAAAATTTTGAAAAATTGTTAAATATCTGAAAAAATGGTCAATGATTGTCAAAATTTTTGAAAAATTGTCAATAATTGTTAAATATCTGAAAAAATGGTCAATGATTGTCAAAATTTTTGAAAAATTTTCAAAAATGGTCAATAATTTTTAAAATTTTGAAAAATGGTCAATAATTTTTAAAATTTTGAAAAATTGTAAATAATTGTTAAAATTTTGAAAAATTGTCAAAAATGGTGAATAATTGTTAAAATTTTGAACAATGGTCAAAAATTGTCAACATTTTGGAAAAGAGTCCTGATAGCCCAAGAGGCAAGTAATAAAACAACTAAGTATTCTATTTGAAGGTCTTATGGTTTTATAACACTGGCTTAAAGTGAGTAATAAACGCAACTAAAACACGAATGCAATACAACGTTTTATCCACAACCACAGTCATTTAGAATCAGATTTCATCTAAACGTGATTTGACATTTCGCCCTGACAGCAGCTGTAACGTCAAAAATTGTTGAAATTATTGGAAAACATTTTGGGAGGTGTTAAATTGTTGCTATTTAGTTTCGATTGTTTATCGACTTCATTTGTGAAGTTTGTGAAAAGAAGCAAGAAAGCGATTTTGTTCCTGATATAATCCTTCAGGAAGCTGAAGAAGCAACTCTCCAATTATTGCCTGCGAAGTCCAGAGAACATTGGGAAAAGGTATTTTCCGAATTTAATGGATGGAAAGAAAAGCAGGGCGCAATGACAATAAATGAGGAAGTTCTGATATCGTGTTTCTTGAATTTGAAGAAGAAGTAAGCAATTTCATCCATGTGATCGATGCTAAAAGGTCCATAAAAACATATACATTGGAAGATATAGTAAGCTCACTGCCTATCTGAAGAGTGAAGAGCACAAGTGGAAGATTTTTTTATGATTAAGGTAATATCTATTAACCTTTTAGACCTTGAAGATAATATACTTTGAAATATTTTAGGTTGCATCAATAATGGGGGTGTCTGGTGCCTGTCGTTGTTGTTAATTGACGAATTTGAAAATCAGTGATGTAGAAGACATCAGCATATATTTGCTTGTTTCAATACCAGATAAGAAGACCGGCATTTCACGAAAATTCATAATTATGGAAGAAGGAATCTCTATCAATACGGTGGAGACGTGTAGAAGATACATGTCCTTACGTCCGAATAAGTTATCCAACGACATCTTTTTTTTTACGATGCAGTAATCAAAAATGTTCTTCACAACCTGTTGGAACACTTTGTCGAAAGTTCCATCAAGAGTTGCTTCATTTTTGAATCTGGCGAATGTTGAAGCTTATGGCGGCCATTGCATGAGGCGCACTTCAACAACTTCACTGGTTAATATGCTGACCTTACAACAATTAAACGACATGGTGGGTGGAGAAGCTTCGCTATAGCAGATACTTATATCGAGGATTCTATATCTAATAAGCTTCATATCACAAGGAAGATCCAAGGTACTCCTGGTACTAGTCGTTCCTTACAAGACTTATCAAAAACTTCGACAAGCACTATGCGTTCTGAAACTGATGACAACTGCAAGCTTGTTATTAATGAAACGAAGTGAAATATGATAAAACAAAAAAGGAAATGCTTATTAATATAAATGTTAATGTTAATATTAATAATAAATGTAATTGATTTAAGATTGTATTTTTCATTATTCCAATAATGGATAAAGTGGTACTTTATATGCTTCATAAGTGTGGATAAAATAGTTATTTATGATACGTGATAAGTGGGTGAAGTGATACTTCACGCATGCGTATCATACAATATTTTATCTACGACCACCTTAAAAATTATTTTTCAAATTTTGATTGATAGAACACTGATTGTTAAGCTAAATAAACATGGAAGAAGAATCCGATGCACTCCTCTTAAAATTGCAGAAATTGCGTGCAATGTAATTCAAAACCTTGCTTCCGGAAAAGTCAAGAAAAATATACATGAAGTCATATGGCGATTTTCTGGATTGATGTAACACTAAAAAAATCAAAATTTCAAAATGTTTGACCATTTTTCAAAATTTTAACAATTATTGACCATTTTTGACAGTTTGTGACAATTATTGACCATTTTTGACAATTTTTCAAAAATGTTGACCATTTTTCTAAAAATTTGACGATTTTCAACAATTATTGACCATTTTTTCAAAATTTTGACAATTTTTGACCATTTTTCAAAATTTTATCAATTATTGACCATTTTTGAAAGTTTCTGACAATTATTGACAATTTTTCAAAAATTTTGACATTTATTGTACATTTTTCAAAATATTTTACAATTTTTGACCATTTTTGACAGTTTCTGACAATTATTGACCATTTTTGACAATTTTTCAAAAATTTTGACAATTATTGTACATTTTTCAAAATATTTAACAATTTTTGACCATCTTTCAAAAATTTTAAAATTATTGACTATTTTTGACAGGTTCTGACAATTATTGACCATTTTTGACAATTTTTATCCATTTTTTAACAATTATTGATCATTTTTGACAGTTTTTTATAATTATTGACCATATTTCCAAAATGTTGACAATTTTTGACCATTTTTCAAAATTTTAACAATTATTTACCATTTTTGACCATTTTTTTAGATATTTAACAATTTTCGACAATTTTTGATAATTTTTGACGATTTTTGATTGGTTTTGACAATTATTGACCGTCTTTGACAATTATTGACCTTTTTTTACAATTTTTCAAAAATTTTAACCATTTTTGACAATTTTTGTTTCACATCAAAAATAGTGTTATAATGATTATCCCATTTAAAAAGCATTGTACTTTTTCGCACTGTTTTGGGTGTTATAATGAAACTTCCATTTAAAAAACATTGTTCTTTTTCCCACGCTTTAGACTTATGTATAAAACGTAATTTCACGTATTTATATGAGTTTGTAAATGCTTAATTTTAATGGTGGTCGTAGATAATAGTAGTTTGTACAACTAGTGCGCAAAGTGTCACTTTTCCCACGAGCGCAGAAGTGGGAAAAGTGCTTTACGTACAAGTTGTACACAATATTTTTTCTACAATCACATTTATTAATGAAAGAAAAACAGTAATTTATATAGGTATTTTCTGAAAATGATTTAATGTTGTTTATTTCTCTTCTGTTCATAAATTTGGCAAACGCAGATATTTTGATATTTCTCTTTCGAAACCTCGGGTAACAAATTTTTGATTGCATTTCGAGCCTTTTCGATCTTATCTGAAGTAGTATTTTCAGTGACGGAATTGGACAACTCAAAAGATACATTTTGATCTGGTTCATAATTCCTAAAATAATGCTTTAATTTTTTTATAATTAATAAATTAAAATAAATAATCAAATAAATAGTTTACTTACTTTTGGTTCAAATTTGAAATTTGTACACCCAGAAGTTTATTATAATAAATATGTTGAATTGTCAAAAAAAGTTCATAGGTAGCTGTGTTTGACATTTCGGTGCGAAAAAGTGTGCGGTGCGTGTACTTTTCGCATTACTTTTCCAACGGTTATCAAGGAAATTAAGAAAAGGCCTGCTTTGCGTATAAAAATTTGTGTAGAAAAGCGTGCTTTGCATAGTGGTTGTAGGAAATAGTAGTTTACCCAACTAGTGCGGAAAGTGATACTTTTCCGCACGCAACTGCAGATGGCCAGCAATCTAGTAGAAAAACTATTTTATATCAGGAAGTTATAGTTGAATTAAGTTTTAAAGAGATATTTTTAAACTTTAATAAAACTGAATTCTCTGAAAATGGTTACTTAACTAGTAGAATATGTGTTTCGTGTAATGTTGGGTCAAAAATGTGGATTTTAATACTAAGGACTTGATAAGTGTATATTACCGAAGATAATTATTGTGTAATTATGATTTTCTTTGATATGGGTCACACCAAAAAAGTATTCCAATTATTTTGTTTGCAATTATTTGCAGCACTTTGTTTTAAACTCATGCTTAATATTTCGTTTGGTTTCGTCTGTGACAATACTGTCTGTAGTGGTTCAATCTCCATAAGAAAGTTAATAATCTGGCGGTCTATTCTCAAACAGTGACATTTTTTGTCGCATACGAAATTGTATAATTATTTATCGACAAAAGTACAGAAGATTGCTTCACATTACTTTGAATGTCACTGTGATCAACAGATCAAAATCGTCCATAAATTGCATGTTTACGATGTAATAAAACATTATGAAACGGATGAATATTTTACATATACTTCCCACAATCTAATCTTCTTCGGTAGAAATAGCAGTTTTGATATAATAATGGAAATATTTAAATGATCAAGCCTTGTAAGTTTTGTTAAACGTACTCTACAAACAAATTATTAGGTCATTTTGAAATACTAACTACTAATAAATACTAATTTTAATAAAGATAGAGATAACTAGAAATGGAACAAGGATTGAAATGCTTTTAACATTGGGGTAATTTATGGACATACACACCTACATTATACATAATTCAGCAGCTTTCATTAAAATATAATTTAGAGTAAGATTAGTATTTTTGGATTTTAGTTCAACTACAAATGTTTTATTTAGGACGACAGTTTTAAATTTTTACTAGACGAAACATATGCAAAGTGGCGTATTCATAATTTATTTTTGTTAATTTTATGATAAGCAGCACCAAAAAATAACAACAATGTGCAAAAAGTGTGTTATTTCGAAGTAATCAAACTTTATGATTGACAGTGAATTAGTATCCCATTACCAAATTTTTTATACCAAAAGGTGTTTTGGTCATTATGACATCGTTCAAATCCAGTAAAAAACAATGTCTCCAAGGATCTTTATGGTCAAACATAACAAAAAAAGTTGGGTTAGGAATAAAAAAATTTAACAGAGGGGTACCAAAAGCACTAGAAAATTTTCTCTTAGTTTTCCAAAGAAAAATACTTGCAAATAATATATGTACCGCCCTAAAGAGTACCCCAAAAATACCAATACATATAGTGTTGGACATCTAAGAAACACTTGAAGACTATAGAGAGGGAGAACTAAAATGACCTACCCCACTTACAAAAATTAAATTGCAGCCCCCTACTTATGATAGGCCCTTGTAAAAAATGCTTTCCAACGGTATAAGCAACAATTATACAAGGTGTAACAATAGACTGTGTCAGAAAATGTAACCAAAAAGTCTCTTTGACCCACAAAAAAAATTCTCCCAAAATTTGATCTCGATATCACAACAATGGAGCTGGCGCATGGGGGGATCCCCTCACCCATTTAATATACATTGAAAAAAAAATATTATAAATAAATAAAATATGAGAAATTTTTTTTTGAATTTTCGTTTGAATGGTCTTGCAGGAAATTGAATTATCTACAAAAAATTGCTGTTCAAGTTTTTTCCTAAACTTGATGGGAAAAAAGTTACAATGCGTAGAAAAAGAAGGAAAAATGAAAATGCCAATCATAGCAAAATATTCTTTTTTTTTGAATTTATAGGTAAACTATTTTATCGACTGTGATATTCAAATATTGATATATCTATAAATGGTTATTAAAATAAATGTAGACATAAGAAATTGAAGATTTTTACAAAGTCGGTCGTGTCAAGTCAAAATAACAAAAATGCGCTTGGGCCACATAAGATTTACGCACGACTACCTAATGAAAAAAGAAGAGAGTCCGGTTTGTGATACATGAAACGTTATTATCACGGTAAAACACATATTGCTAGAATGTGAAAAATACGATTTTCAGAGAAAAATGCAAATTTACCACATTCACTATCGTGCATTTTTGATAGAAAATACGAAAATAACCTGTTTCAATTTCTTAAGTCAACTAAGTTGTTTAATGCCTTGTAATCTACGCATGTATCTAATGTAAATTAATTGGCTTTTGTCGCTAATAACCCTCAGTGGTTGATGCGACAAAAAATTGGGAAAAAAATATTTCGCTAACTAACATAGAATCATGTTTCGAAATCGAGGAATATTAATATTATTTTAAAAATAAAAAAAATTCCCATTCAAAAATAAATTGTTCTCGACATTTAATAATTTTAACTTTTTTACCATCAAGTTTAGGAAAAAACTTAAAGAGCAATTTTTTGTAGAGAACATAATTTCCTGCAAGAATATTCAAACGAAAATTAAAAAATTTCTTATATGTATAAGAAAAAAAAAATTATTTTCCAATGTATTTTAAATGGGAAGGGGACCCCCCGATGCGCCAGCTCAATTTTTGGGATATCGAGCTGAAATTTTGGGAGAATTTTTTTTTGGGTCAAAGAAACTTTTTGGATACATTTATCCAAAAAACTGACAGTCTAGTGTAACAAGAGAGCAAAAACATTAATTTGGAAACAAAATGAAATAGTGTTCAATGTCGAACTTCAAAAATGTTGGGAAGGTGGGAATTTTGGAACCGTTGGAGATACTAATTTTGGAACACTGAACACTACTGCTACTACTGCTTTGTACCCGGTGTCCAGTTTATTAATTGTGTATAAGACAGATAACAAAAATATATTTATTTTTAAACTAAAATTAGCATTTATTCAACAATTCTTATTGTTTTTAGTATCTCTTCACAAAGGGGCAATATACAATAAAGGGTAAGTTAAAGGTCTTAAATTTATATACTAATAAGCTCCATGTTACATAAATAATATTGGATCAAGTGTTTCAATGATTTATTGTTTTCTATTTTTCTAGGATCCAGGGAGTAGAGCTCCAAAGTGTGGAATTTCTTATAATATTATTGGAAAGATCTTACTTGTACAGTTCGATGGTAGTATCAGTCAGTATCCAGAGCTTTGCAGATCTTAGACGAGAAAAAGGGGAAGCTAGGTGTGGCTTGGTATCATGCAATATTTCATCAGTGACATGCACACTGAACAAGAATGAAAGTAGAAGGCCTAAAATAATGTTAGTGATCGCATTAGATTTCTTGTAACTTTTAAAATATAGGTACAAACCTTTGGTGGAATGTGGCCTGAAATGTATGAGGTTTATTTTTATGTAAGAACCCTCACTAATCCTCTTGAAATGGAGTATGTCTCCCAGACATAAAAACTGAAGGCTCCTCAATAAAAATGGGATATGGATGGCCCAGATATCCGAAGATTTTCGATTGTTTTTCCAAAACATAAATCACCCATCAAAAACCCCAAAAAACAAGATTCCTCTGACAGTTGACCTTCTTGAGGAAAGTGGCCTTTTACATATTAGTTATTAATCAAATTAAAAGAAGGTCAAGGTCACCACCTATGGTCACCACATTTAATTTGGATTGATACTAAGCTGACACACTTCTTCCCTTTGGTGTTGTCTTTATAGACTAATGAGCTGATTTTAGTGATTTTGATATTGTTATTTTATTTTTTTGAATTTTTAGTGAAATTTTAATAAATAAATATTAGTTGTTTATGATATACCTAATTCTTTGAACCCGTAACACTACACCAACACTAGCACTTTATACTATCTTACGCGCATTCCTATACCAAGTTGGCCTACTTTCAAATATTGTGTTAAGTTATTGTTTACATGAGCTTGTTTTACTTGAAATTTTTTATAGTTTACAACAATATTTTTCGTAAACAAGTTGGTTTACATTTAATATTTATCTTCAGTTACCTGACAGCTCGCTTAAAATTGGAAGTTTTGACAGATGATTGAAAAGAGTGCGCATGTCCGGTTGGTTTATTAATTTCTCAATTAATGTTGCATGAATAGCTGAATATTCTTAGTTTCAATTTAATCGTAATCTTAAATTAGTTTTAGTTTAATTTAACCAAAATAAAAGAAAACGGAAAATTCACCTACTGCAACGTTTATACAAAATTAACTTTCTCTCATATTTACGCCATATTTTTATGACCTTCAGTATATATTTACTACATGGAAACATTTAATTCATTTTTATAATATTGAGGGTGTTTATTAATGGTATAATCTGATAACAGTTATCTAATTTCAGGGACTTCCGTAGGGCAGACACATTTGTTCCGATTTCTTAGGATTTTTTTGTTTCCGGGCGGAATATAAGATAACTCGATCAGGTGGTTCATGTTCTATAAAAATAGTTCAGGCTGTTTATTTCCCATTTTATTTTTAAATAATTCGTAAAATGTGAGGACGACCTAATTAGACTTTAGATTATATTTAAATACTTCCTTGGAACTATACAGTGTGTCGGTGGAACGCAAACTACAGATACTAGATGTGATTTTAGGTACATCTAACCTAATTTACCTGTATCCCAAAGTTACTTTTTTAAATGAAACTAACTGTTTCTAATTAATTCCACTATTTAATGAAAAAATTAATGAAAATTCTAAAATATGATTGAAAATTCCACACCTGTAACTTTTAATCAATCAAAACGTGTTTTTTGACAGATCACCATGGAAACGGATGAATTTTGGTGGAAAATGTTTCCCCGTGCGCCCTCAATTTTTGCAACCTTTATGTTATCCTTGAGCGACATAAACTTGGGGTCGAACTACCCTTGAGAGGAGATTCTAGCCGGAGCCCATCAAGCTGGAGCGTTTACAAATATTCCCATTAAAAAAGTCTGGGATATATAAACTTATAAAAATTTCCAGTATAATTCCCCGTGGGTACCCAATAGCGAATTATACTGGAAATTGTTATCAATAGATATCGAATAATAGATTTATACTATTAAAACAATGACCGTTCACTAAGAAGAAACAACTACATCTCGGGCTATATGCACCGACAGACATTGAATTACACTTCTAAGTTAAACGGGGTTGGAATATTTGCAATTAGAAGGGACAATATCACTTGTAGACCGATTTCGGCGTATTTGCGCCTCATCAGTTTCTTCTATTTGAACGGTGAACGGTTATTGTTGTTGAGAATATTTTCAGCGTTAATAGTATTATTCGATAACTAATATTCTTTATAAACAAAATTTAATCAGAAAATAATATTCACAGTTTTCGCATTTATCAAAATGGCCAGAAATGCTTAAAGACGATGTTATTTCATCATATGTCACTCACTTGGACGCATTACACAAAGATTTTACTAAGATGTTTGAGGATCTGTTAATTTTACAAATTCCTCAACGGATAAGAAATCCGTATAATATCACAGCCCTAGAAGAAGCCAATGTGATAATGCAAAAAGAGTTGATCTCCATCAGCACAGAAGAGGACCTTAAGCAGAGGTTCAACCAAGGCTATCAGAAGTTCTGGTTGCAGCGTAACATAAACGCAGTATCCCGTATTGTGAAAAATTGCTGAAAAAGACCTTTTTCTACAAACGTCAGTAAAAGTATAATTTTTAACGCATGCTGTCAGTGTCTAAAATGCCATTTTATGACACTGCTGTTAAAAGTAAGATACTTTTAGCACTAGTGCTGAAAGTGACATTTTACTTAGCGTTTTGTTATCATGACAAACATAAAGATTCAAATCGACGCCATTTTTAGTCCATTTAGAGCAACCTAAATAACACATTTTTTGGTTTTTGCTTGTTTGTAGAAAAAATAGTGTATGCAACATATACATAAAGTGTCTTTTTTCACTCATGGAATTGACGTGAAAAAAGGCACCACTTTATGCACTTGTTGTATAAATAACTATTTTCTCCTCCCTATATTGCAAACAACGCATTTTGACACTGTTTTGAAGGACAAAACAATTACCAAAAAGGTATCGATTGACCTTGACGACGGGTTGTAAGTCAATTTACCACCCAAGCTTACCCCCTTGGATGGTAATAATTTATGCCATATAAAACGTATATCTTATTGAATGAATATACAGGGTTGGAATGAAGTATGGAACCAAGTAAATATCTTTTAAACGAAAAGAACGATATTTATAAAAATTTGCAGGTAAGTGCAATGGAACAAAATGCATCTGATGTACATTTTTTTGGTAATAATATACTTCCGGTTTAACCGGAAATGCCATCAACTTCTTTAATTTAAATGGGACACCCTATATATTTTTACAGATTTTGAAAGAGCTTGTTATTTTGAATTCATACATACTGAGTTTAGTGTAAAAAAATTTGTAAAAACGAGGAATATAGCACTTTAATCAACCTCCTTTGAGTTTTTTGCATTAGAGCAAAAAACTATTTGGATAAACTAATTGATGTTGTTTGAATGCACAGTAATAAATAAACGAGTACTGTTTAGTACGTCTTTTGTTCTTCAAGTGTCAAATTCTAATTGACGGAAATAAATTTTACAATTTAGAATGGTTCAATTAAGTGAAAAAGAGCGTATTGAAATTTTAATGATGATCGGTTATGGTGATCGTGTTAGAACTCATGAAGAAGTGTGTCATATTTTTAATAATTTGCATCCGGAGAGAAATCCTATATTATCACGCTCAACAGTAACTAAAACATTACAACGTTTTAATACAACTGGGATGGTAAAAAATTTGCTAAAACCTGGAAGACTGCGGACTGCAACGAACGAAACTGTTAAAGAAAATATTGCAATCGATTTAGAAGAATCACCTCAAACTTCCACCACAAATTTGGCACTAAACCATATCAGTCGACGTTCTGTAGGAAAGATATTAAAAAGTGAAAAGTATCATCCGTATAAGGTACAGTCGGTTCAAGAATTGACCGACGGCTAGAATTTTGCGAACGGCTAATGGACATCTGTAATGTCTACGATAATTTTGCTTCCAACATAGTTTTTTTCCGATGAGGCAACTTTTTGTTTAAATGGAACAGTCAATCGCCATAACTCAAGGTATTGGTCAAATGAGAATCCTCATTGGATTCATAAAGCACATACCCAGCATCCACAGAATTTAAATGTTTGGATGGGAATTGTCGAAAATAGGCTCATAGGCCCATTTTTTATCGACGGAAACTTGAATGGTGACAAGTATTTGGATCTACTAAATAACGAAATTATTCCTGCACTTCAACAGAATGGGCAATTACCACAAAATGTTTGGTTTCAACAAGATAGAGCACCTCCCCACTATGATAGACGGGTTAGGGATTTTCTGGATGCGAATTTTCCAAATCGATGGATTGGATGTAGAGGATTCATAGAGAGGCCTGCTCGTTCTCCGGATCTTAGCCCGTTAGATTTTTTTCTTTGGGGTTATCTAAAATCACGTATTTACATTAGACGACCAACAAACTTACAGGAATTGAGACAAAGAATTATTGATGAATGTGAACTAATACGTGGAGAAGTCTTGGAAAGAGTGACTCAAAAAATTTGTTAATAGGTTGGCATATTGTCAGCAAGTAAAAGGCGAGCATTTTGAACATTTGAAGTAATTTTGTTTCTCATTATTCTAAAATAATGAAATGTACACCTATTGTACAACAAACAGTGAGTTATTCCTCGTTTTTACAATTTTTTTTACACTAAACTCAGTATGTATGAATTCAAAATAACAAGCTCTTTCAAAATCTGTAAAAATATATAGGGTGTCCCATTTAAATTAAAGAAGTTGATGGCATTTCCGGTTAAACCAGAAGTATATTATTAACAAAAAAATTTTGTTCTATTGCACTTACCTGCAAATTTTCATAAATATCGTTTTCTTCGTTTAAAAGATATTTACAATTATGAACATTATTTACAAAATTTGGATAAATGTTTTCCCATTTATCTCAATTTGTATGAAATGTTCTGACTCCATAAATTCTCCATCTCTAACCAAGTTTTCTGTTACTCTTGAAATACTGGAGGAGACTTCTGGCTTCGTTATATTGTATAAAATTATATTTGCAACTTCCATTTTATTGTTGACAAAACAAAGAAATCGTTTGAAAATCAACGAACCTAATTATGAACCAGATTTAGCTAGATTGGTAGAAAGTCCCCAGGTTCATCAATCACACTGAATTTTTAATTTTATTGATCTTTACTATGCAATTTTCATGTTTATTACTTACCTACTTGAGCTTTTTACGTAATTGGTAATAATAATTATTAATTACATTTGATATTTACTGAATTTTATGTCTATTTATTTTAATGAGAAAATGATATCAACTTTACTCACTTAACCAACCTCAAACTATTTTGTATCAATAGGAAAAAAGCTAGAAGTAGGATTTTTATAGTAATTTGGCTATGGGGGTCTGAGGTATCAGTTCATTTTGGAAAAGGGATCTATGGCCCAAAATAGTTTGGGAAACCCTGATACAGATGAATAAATAAATGTTTTCCGAGAAAAAGTAAAAGTTATCATCTTATTGAAGAAACCTCGTAGATGACGTTATTTCATAACGTGTTTGACAATAACCAATATATTTTTATATAAAAATGTATTATTATTGTTGTTGAGTAAATTTATTACCAAGTTTGTGCAATATTATGTTTTGTCTTTCAAGCATTTAAATTTTTTATTTCCCCATTATTTCAATATTTTATGAATACCCACAATAATCGATATTTCTCCGTATTACCCATAGAATTTTTGATATAAAACGCATATTGTTAACAGTTATTTTTCTATAAACATCGTTCATTCATCAATATCATTATCAATTTGTGATCAAATCTATAAATCCAAATTGAACTGGATTCTGTACCTACTAAGACGTCTGGTCTGACTTGGTGTGGTGGCTACGTTGCCACGTCTCTCCGGTCTCTCGGAGGAATTTCACGCATACCAAATAAAACCGGCCGGACCGACGCGAAGAGTTGCCAAGAGACATATCAACATCAGCTGATTATTAGTGAGCATAGTCTGGAATTTGTATGAATGGAAAATTGGAAGCGCCCCTCGCCCTCCCCACCACTGCGCGAGATGCTGATGATGTACTAGCGTGAGAAATAATAACAGCCGTTTTGGCTCTCTGCGCGACTTGAGGGATTTAGGCCAGACGAAATTATTGCTAAATTTAGTCATTTTAGAATTTGTTTAAGTTGAAGGCCGAAATATTTTAAATCGTTTGTAAAACTTGACCGATAATTTAATTTAAACGGATTTTTATTCTTCGAGTACGGTAATATTGAATGTATTTATTATGAATATTTCTGAGAATTTGCTGTTAAAATATACCTAAACAGAGAAATTAGTCGATATCTAACAAAAAACGTTGAATATCTATAGTTTATTTCAGAAAGGTATAGAGTAATAAAACCTCATTAGGTATGCAAAGGGAGCACAGAGTGACCCAACGAATATTTAAGCCACTTTCATAGTTTGGCATTGATTTCATTTTAAAAATTCTTTCTTTTTAACAAGTGCAGGTAGTACCACCCGGGTTGGGGTCAATATATGGGTTTAGCCTATTGTTATCCATTCACAAACACTAAAAATAGTGTGCCAAAGGCGTGCCGGTAAGATACTCGTAAAAAGGAAAGAATTTTATTTTAACAGAATAAAAATTAGGCATTATGTACATAGTATTAGGTACACTTATTTTTTATTGAACATTATACAAAAAATCGTCATCTGAGGAACTGTCATCTCCTCTTGACGTTATAATTAACGGGTCGACGGTCCGATCGATCAAGTAGTCAAGATCCCACATTTTCTCCTCTTCTTTAATGACATGCTGGACTGCTTTTCGCCAGTTCTCCTTAATGGCTTGATCAAACAGTAGCTTAACGTCTTTCGTGTTGTGTCTTGCAACAAATCCTTTCACTTGCGCCCATATAAGTTCTATAGGATTTAGTTCGCAATGATATGGCGGTGTGCGCAGCACAGTTACACTATGTTTTTCTGCTATATCTTCCACGGCTATTTCATAAAACGATGTTTCTGTAAATTTGCTATAGCTAATAGTTCTTTTTTTATCAAATTATCTTCAAATTCAATACTTTTGGTGGTTAACCAGTCAATAATTTCATGTTTTCTCCAAGATGAAGTTGGAGTCTTCTCTATGCGTCGAGAATGATAACTCGCGTTATCCATAACTACTACTGAATCAGCCGGAAGATATTTTATCATTTCACCAATATAGTCTTCAAAAACATCCGAATCCATGTCCTCGTGGTAATCTACCGTATGGCACGGCTCAAAGGTTAGCAAACCTTCTTTTAAAAATCCCTCTTCGCTTCCAATATGGACGATTATTAGTCTTTTCCCTTTACCTGAAGGCACCTTAATACCCGTTGACAGGCCTTCCATGAAAGCTTGGCGAGCACTGGTTATATTTTTGTTTTGCCACATTTTTGGTACTATATAACCTTCATTGATCCACGTCTCATCAAGATAAAAGATTTTCTTCTGCTCTGTTCTGTACTGCTTTATACTTCTTAAGTATTTTCGTCGCCAGCAAACAATTTCATCGCTTTCCAGTAAAAGTGCTTTACGGTTATGCTTTTCCCAGGCAAAATCCATATTTCTCAAAGTGGTCTATAAAAGTTTTTTAGTTATCAACGGAATACTGTCATCCTGGCCAAGCTCCATTAAAATCTTATCTAGGGTGGGTATTTCTTTTTTAAAATAAAAAGAGTGAACTTTTCTTCGAATTACACTTTTGGTGTCTTCATCAAGGACTTTTATTGGTCTGCCTGGACTTTTCTTGGGAGGCTCCACTTGGCCTGCTATCTTTCTCCCCCGCAATAATTTAAAAACGGTGGACTTTCCAACTCCAGTCATTCGGGAACATCGGTCGACAGTTTCTTGTACAGTAAATTTCGGGTAATCGTATTTTATGCAATCGTGTACATTTAAAATAATAAGTTTTTCATTCACTGATAGTGGAGAATTATTGGAACATCTTTTCGTTGGTGTAAATATCGCCATTTTATTACCAATCTTATAATACTGTGAACACTATTTACGGCTTAACAGCAAATACTGATGCGTTGAACTAAACAAATATACTTATAAAGGTCTAAAAATTTTGGGTAAGGCACCTTGCGGCGCATGGTTGAGCCGAATCTGAAACAGGGTTGGAATTAGGCAGAGGCACTAATAGAAGGTTAAACGGTACCTGTTAAACGCAAAGTATAATCTAAGTAATCCCTACACAATATTTCGATATTGACACTTCAGGCCAGAAAACATACTTTTCCTAATTCTCTTACGCAATTACTTGAAATTTTAATATTACAAACAATACTATTTCAAGACCTACGCTTATGGCCGACACCGAAGTTGAGCCGAACTGGACGGAATTCCCCATTTTATTACTCTATACCTTTGTGAAATAGACAGACAGTTTCATTGTGTTTGTTAGGAATACTTCTGCCAAACGCAAACTACAGATTCTAGATGTGATTTTATGTCAATCTAACCTAATTTACCATTTAAAAATGATGCTGTTGAGTAAGTTTTTTGACAAATTTTACATTTGCCCAGTTCAATATTGATAAAAAATATGGAAGGCAAAGGATTATCTTCATGTCAGATAGTCAATAAGCCAGTAACGCACTGAGCTCTTGAGTTATCAGTTCTAAAATGGTATTGAACAGCATTGTCACTCACCTTACTGTGTATTCCAGGATACACTTGAATAGAAGGAAATGAACTAGCAGAAAGAGGTGCTGAAACACCATTTTGGAGGCCGGAATCCTTTTGCGATATCAGCTCCATTGGAAGGTATTGTAAGAAATGGGCAATTCCAAAAAGGGGATCTGACCATTGGAAAGATCTAGTGGGGCTTGGACAATCAAATATACTTCTTGGAGAGTACAACCACGAGAGAACAAATGAATGTCTAAACCAGAGTAAAACTGCACTAAGAGTTTTAACAGGGATCCTGACTGGACACTGTCGCCTGAATAGTGAATAGGCACCTTAAAAAGCTCAAAATAGTGGAACATGAAGAATGTAGATTATGTGGAATGGAAGAAGAAACCTCCATCCACATACTTGAGGATTACAAAGCAATACAGAATCTTAATGCACAACACCAATATGGGTTTGTTCCAGCTGTTATGTATGAACCGTTCTGTACAAGAACTATATAATGCGCAAACTCGAATAAGGGATGGTTTTTGAACTAACAACCTTTTTGACGATACGCTCATGTCTGTTGCGCCAATTCTAGGGTCAGCAAGCAAACGTCCAATCACTCCCCTCCAGTTGGTACAGTTTTTGTAAGGTCCCAATATATAATCAGTTGGAACGCGAAAGAAAGTAACTATACAATAGAACATTTCACAATATTTCGTTGACTGGGTATCTGGCCTTGAGGATTTAACAGATCCGTAGTCGGTAAAATGTATATTCTAAAACATAGATTAAATTTATTTCGTAAAAAAAATCACTAAATTTTTTAAGAACAAATTTAACTTTTATTCATTTATTGAAATTAAACAAATTAAAGTATTAAAATATACAGAGTGGCCCACCGTATACGCTTTGATTTATTTCATCTAATTGCCAGATGTTATCAAAAAATGTTGCAAATATAAAAGATGTAGTTTAATAATAGCCACATTTTACTATACAGGGTATCTGCAAAACAGTGGAAGGTATAAAAGATACATTTTTTAAATAGTAACTGATATGAAATTGAAATAGAATCGGAAAGGAACAAAGTAAGTAAGTAGTTCATGAACTCTAGCTGTGAATAAAACACAAAAGCTGGCAGTAAATAGAAAAAAAAATCCCCGTTTCTTCTTTAATTAACCGCTATTTCATACAATCTAGGGTTGGTATCATGGGTGCACCTGAACTGCGCCAAATTTATCTTGAGGATATAATCCCTCACCCGAACTGCGCCATTTTTTTTTACCTGCTTACTTGGTTTAATCCTAGTCCGAACTGCGCCAAAATATTGCCATTTTTATATTCACTAGTCAGTCCTAAATTTTGAATTTGGTTTGGTTTGGTTTGGTTTGGTTTGGTTTGGTTTGGTTTGGTTTGGTTTGGTTTGGTTTGGTTTGGTTTGGTCCATTTTTATACTTAATTGATTTTAAACTTTACCACCTTACTCAAACGCAAACGTAAAACTAAAAATAAAATTGATATAATTTGCTACCCTTCCTCCTGTTAGAAGACAATTAGGAGTTATCATAATATTTTCAGAAATGTTTACTTTTAAATAAGATTTGTTAATTCCTAATAAAACGATAATCCCTATAACCGGCGCAATTCAGGCAAGAGATTAAGACCTTCCATAACTGCAATTCTACCTGAGGATTACTTTGGCGCTATTCGTGTGCGTCCGGTATCATTTCTTCTCGGTATAGGAATAAATTTTTTGCACTTGGTCAACACATTTGGTTTTATTAGCGTCACTTCGTTTTTTTTCGTTTTTGTATTGGCTTATTGATTATGTATTTTACAGTGGATATTGAGGTTTTGGTCAACTTAGTATCGGTTATACTACAACCTCGCTGTTTCAAACTAAAATTCTGACGCAATATTAAAAATAATTATCCAGAAATCC
Organism: Lochmaea crataegi; assembly: GCA_947563755.1. Classification (NCBI taxonomy): domain Eukaryota; kingdom Metazoa; phylum Arthropoda; class Insecta; order Coleoptera; family Chrysomelidae; genus Lochmaea; species Lochmaea crataegi. The sequence continues at coordinate 17,834,787 of OX387428.1, forward strand.
CCACTTTCTATTTTATCTATAAATATTTTAATGCCATTATATGTAAATATAAAAAGGACATTGTAAATAAAGTAGGTAAGTGCAGTACAGGTCAGTCAAAGAAAAACAAGCAATGAAAGCACTTTTTATATTTACACAATAGGATTAAAATATTTATAGAAAATCTGGTCAACCATTTATCGTGAAAAATACTTTTAACTTGAAAAATAAAAATTCGGAAATATATTTTCCGAAGCACAAATAAATAATAGAATAATTAAATAAATTAAAAAATTAGTTTTGAATATTATTTTACCATCCAAACATTTCAGTTGTAAATTAATCATACGATTAGGCATTATTTTTGTTATCGGATTAAGGGCTACCTGCTGTAGGTTTTGGCCTTGAATCAATCATGTAGGCGTAAGTCAAAACGAAATATCTTGGAATGAAGTATATATAAAAGTTTAAGAAATCCCCAAAGACTAAGGAACAAATTAATTATTTTCATTTATAACAATACGGTTATATTGTTTTTATTAAAAAATACACTTTTTCATTACTTTTGACCTTTCCCTATAAAAATAAAATAATTTAACTCTTTTTTTATATGAATTCACATTATTTTTCTGTGTATGTATAGCAAAGTATAATATCTACAAAAGGAGAATTTACTGATACGACAAACATACATAAATTAAGCTGATGTTGTGCTTTATTGTTAACAGCTGTTCTTACTGGCTTCAAAAAAATTAAAAATAGACTAATTCCTGGTAACGACCACTTGATGGAGTCAGACAGTTCCAAAAATAGGGGATTTCTTAGTATTTATAAAATGGTTTCCAGAAAGTTCATAACGGGATATGTACAAATCCTGCATTTCAGTTTTATTCTATAAACAGTTCAACCAAAATGAAAGTATTGAAAGTATTTTTGGAAACTTAAATAATAAATTTCATTTCTAACCTAAAGGGATGAGGGTTTGTTTGTGAGTGAATACTTTGTTTCTGACCAGGTTTAAATGTTTTTATTGAAATAAACAGATAAAAGGGGCGCCATTGACATCTTCTTAGTAGTTTTAGTTCTAGTTACGTTATTGTATTTTGGTTGGATCTAGTCTTTGTAATTTGAGATTTTTTTTATTATTAATAATTGCAAATTTACAATCTACTCAGTAAATATCCAGTAATAAGTAAATGATATGGTTTCTTGCTAAATGACTTGAGGCGGGCACCATACACTGATGGGTCTCCGTAGATCACTCTATGAGGTCTTCTGGCCAACGTCTTTTCATTCCTCTCTGTTCCATTGGATCAGTGTAAAGGTTGGATTTTGGTGATTTTCATTGATGGATAGAATACCGAGATCAGTATGTAATGTGTGGTTCCTTATAAACCATGGAGCATTAGCTATTATACGAAGTGATTTAGTGTTCGATGGCTTAATGCAACCCCATAGCTCTATGCCATATGTTCATTGGTTTTAGGATGGTTTTGTACATAAGTATCTTATTTTCTATTGTTAACTGTGAACGTCTGCAGATTAGCCAGTTCGTATTTTGAAGTTTTAACTTTAGTTGTGTTTTTTTAGCTTGTATGTGTTTCTTCCAAGTTAACTTTTGGTCCAAGTGTAGTCCGAGATATTTGACTTCTCTTTTCACTGGAATCGGCATATTGTTAATGGTCACTTGCGAACAGACGTTTTTGTGGTGAACGTGATTTGTGCGTGTTTGTCATTGTTGACTTTCATTCTCCACTAATGTAGCCATTCTTGTTAAAGATTTAGGTGGTATTGTAGTTTTTCTGATGCTCTTGTAGGGTCTATATCTGAAGACATTATTGCAGTATCATCTGCGAAGGTAGCGATTAGAGTATCGTCGATAGTTGGAATATCAGCAGTAGGTATACATAAGGTATAGATAAGGGCCAAGGACACTTCCTTGGGGAACGCCTGAATTTATGGGTTGATAATTTGATAAGGAGGTTTGGACTTTGACTTGTATGTATCTATTACTTAGGTAGGATTTGAGTAGAAGGAAAATATGATGAGGTAATTTTTGTTTTATTTTAAACAGCAGTCCTTGCTGCCATACTTTGTCGAAAGCCTGTTGGATGTCTAAAAATGCTGAAGCACATGATTCTTTTTGTTCTAGTGCTTGCTTGTTGTTGTTCACTAATCTATGACACTGTTGGATTGTCGAATGTTGTTCTCTGAATCCAAATTGATGTATTGGAATCAGTTCTTCTTTAGGTATGATTTCGCTTGTTCTATGTAGAAGGATTCTTTCGAAGAGTTTGGATAGTTGTGCTAGTAGGCTAATTGGCCTGTATGAGCTGGGTTCATGGTGAGGTTTTCTGTGCATACTTCCATTTTATTGGGTAATTATTAATTTGTAGTATTGTATTGAATATTGTGGTGGTTAGTACGATGGCTTTCCTTGGAAGATGTTTTAATACTTTCTCGGTGATGAGATCGTATCCTGGAGCTTTATGTGGGTTTAACAACTGGATTTCTCTGTACACTTCTGCTGGGGTAATTGCTCTTAGGGGAGGTGATAGTTGGTTGGCAGATTCTAAGTATAGTTTTCTACCGCCATTCTATTTGCGACGTCAACAGATTCTTATTGTATCTATCGTATCTTTGTAACAAATATTATTGTAATAATTCATTAAAGTAATTATAAAAAGTGTTAAATAAAGTTTTTAAAAACCTCTTTCCAAACCGGAAAGATAAAATTCGAGGCTCAGCTGGAAACCTGTACTGTTCTCTATATGCGTTAACTCTAAATTGTTAAAAGATACAAAATACGCAACATATAAAAATAAGGTATCTTGTTATTTGTTCATTTATCAATTTCTATAGTTTACTTCAAACGATGTAAATGTAATTAATTTATGAAACCGGTCTAGTAATAAATATTATACACTGTGTTCATTTGAAAAGGACCCACCCTTAATATTTCAAAAATGGGACATATTAGAAAGAAATGCCGAAACACGTCAACTTTTAACTTGAGGGGGACACTTTTTGGCGATAATGTCATAAACGTCAGATTCACCCCCTCCCTACTGGAGATACCCCTTACATTTTTTCAAATGGCATTAGGTATCAAGTCATACCTCATTTAAAAGGTCTAGTAAATCTCTATTCAATCATTTTGTTTTGCCTTTGATACCAGCCTTCCATTGTTATTTAATCATTGTTTAAAATTGGCTCTCTTTCAACTTTTCGTATGTCCCCGTATTGTGTTATGATAGAAAGACTCTTTAAAGAATTAAAACTTTTCAAATAATAAAAAGACAACTGTTAACAAGAAAAAACTGCTATTTAATCATGTGTCAAAGTGACCACCGTTAACATTCAGGCAATAAAAGTTGGAAAAAAGCCAATTTTAAACAACGATTAAATAACAATGGAAAGCTGGTATCAAAGGCAAAACAATATGATTGAATGAGATTTACCAGACCTTTTAAATGAGGTATGACTTCATACCTAATGCCATTTGACAAAATTGAAGGGGTATCTCCAGAAGGGAGGGGGTGAATCTGACGTTTATGACATTAGCGCCAATAAGTGTACCCCTCAAGTTAAAAGTTGACGTGTTTCGGCATTTCTTTCTAAGATGTCCCATTTTTGGAATATGAAGGGTGGGTCCTTTTCAAATGAACACAGTGTATATTATTATTGTGGAATTTGTTATTAATGGAAAGTTTCCACGTAGTAAGGGTTAAAACTTTTTAATTCTAAATAACTTTTTGTTTAAACGTGAGCCAAACATAACATTCGGTTGCCTTTTAACTAACGTTAGATAAGGAAAGTATTGTCACTAGGGTAACAAGGAGTTAATAATAATAATAATTAAAGTAATCATCCTATTTACTTTACTAACGGAAGTGAATCATTTACACATACAATGAAGTGCCTAATAACCCATCAATAAAATTTCAAGGCCAAACCGTTCTCAAAAGAATCTACCTTCGATAGCTACCTGGCTATGACTTTGACTACAGTATAATTTAATTGTTTATAACAATTTGTTGGAACCGTGGGTTTGACATAATTCTCGTATATCCCTATCCAAAATCCAAAATTTTTCTCTTTAAAAAACCTTGAAAAGTGATATGTATTTAATTTGGCAGTTTACAGTTGATTTGATGTAACTACAGGAAAAACCATAAGCATCATTTTTTACCTGATATCGGAATGTATCCTTCTGCTGGTTATACTTCATTCCAAGATATTTCGTTTTGACTTACATGATTGATTCCCACAGCAGGTAGTCGTTAATGCGATAACAATGGCACAGTATCGTTCTCGTTTCGTCGAAAAGCGAAAATATAATGTCTAATAGTATGATTATTTTACAACTGAAATGTTTGACTAGTTAACTAATATTTGAGACTTTTTAATTTATTCCATTATTCTATTATTTAATTTGTGAATTTTTATTTTTCACGATAAATGGTTGACCACCTCATCTATAAACATTTTAATCTGACTTACACCTATAAAGCGCGAGAAAAACTATTGCTCCCACCCAGGTTTTATTTCCTATTGTAATCTAACAAACCAAAATAAAATTTCATTAAAAAAATATTTAGCGGTCTATATAAGAACACGTTAAAAAAATTTCAAATTGTTAACTTTAACACCTCACAACTACTAGTCTCTGAGAATTTTCTCAGGAAATGAGTAGAAGAAAGGGGGCACACTATATCTTTTACAAGGTTCAGTCGACGTGTTTTTGACTCCAGATTAAGTGGTATAATTCATCACCAAACTTTTTGGTACACCCTGTATCTTTGTTATATGACAAATGTTTATTCTCAATTTTAAACTTTCATCGCCCTGTATATCGGTAATCAAGTCCTTTAAGGATTCATCAGTTTACGAGAACTCACCGGGGTAGAGCATTATCGGTCGATTATACAAACACGCTGTATAAAAACATTCCATAGATTTTAAATAAAAAATTAAACTAATAGTCGCGATTAGTTTCGCATCTTCCTTTTTAACATGCAAAAGTATCTAGTTCGATTAGGCCTTCTATTAAAACCTGCACAACTGCCATTTTTAAGGTTCTATTTGTTAACTCAGTTGCCCTTAAATCAATTTAACGAGATTTAATTTGCAGTTGTAAAAATGTATTATTACTTTACACGTAAAAAATTAAATTTATTTTGAACTCCAATGATACTTCCAGCAGAATCCATTCAATGGCACATAAATTATTTTCGTTTTCAATTAAGTAAATTTATATAAATAAATCTGTATAATTAAACGGAGACTTATTCAGGATACTGACTGAAATAAAAAAATAAAAAATTTAACTCCGTTATTTAAGACAAAGAAGAAAAATCCTGAAATCCGACAATTTTTATTTTAATGGAGGTGTTTTATTTATAACGTACAAAAAATTGTCACCCCTTTTACACCCCACACTTGACAGCTACCCCATCAGATTTTTTAAATAGCAAGGAGGGTAATGCGATACTTCGTTGGAAAGGGCTTGAAAAGCAGAACTCAAAAATGTATAATTTTTAAATTTCGGATGAAACAGTTAATTAATAAAAATTATCAAAAAGGCGGTAGATGTCAATTGTAGGCTGTCAATTTTTTGTATCTTATAAAAACCTCGATTAAAATAAAAATTGACGGGTTCGAGGATTTTTCATATTTGTCTTAAATAACGGAGTTTCCTAGGTGGGGTAAGACTTAATATCCGCACCGTATAAGTAGCATTAATTTTAATTTATAAATTATAATATATCAAACAATTTCATCAATGACCTACTTTAACTTCTACTATTCAAAATTATTTTAATTACACGAGGGGCACTACATGCGTTTAGTAGTATTATAAATACATACACACGCTCAGAAGAATTATATACCGGGTGGCAAAAACTTCTGATATCGGAATATTACGTCATTGTGGTGAGATATATAACTTTCAAATTTTGTGTCGGCCATGACAGTTAATGAGTGCATATTTTAAAAATATTTTTGAATACACAGGATATTTTAAAAATGAGGGGCGTACCAAAGTTATGTTTTTTTAAATCGATCCCATTTTTCAATTGTTAGAAAACTATTTCAGAAAATTCTTCGCATTCTTCTATAAAGAGATAAGAAATAGCTTAATGGAAAATTTTATACCAATCATATGCTTTATTTTGACCAGCAAATTATCTGAAAATTTTTCATCCACATGAGCATGTAGACGTAAAATTATTAAGTGGAAATTTCCGGGCACATGACAGCACTTATCTCCGACATTTCATTTACAAAGTAAGAAACCTTCACAGTGTTTATGACAGTTGAAATAACGATAAACGCCAAAACTCGCGTTACACACAGGCTTCTATTTATTAATGGATGACGTCCAAATAGATATTTGTCCAATGTTTTCCTTTCAAATAATTTTGGTATAAAATTTTCCTACCGAATCCCCCACGTGCTTGAATTAATTGCGGGAAATTTGTCTCGTACATGAATTTATAAAGAAAAAAATTTCCGGAAATAATTCAACCACTAGGGAGATTACAAGTGAAACTTTGTAAGGAGGGAAAAACTTGACTTGAGGAGAATGAGTGATTTGTAAAGATTGATATATTTAATTAGAATTTAACTTTTAATTACTTACTGTGTACTTACATTCAATTGTTTATAATATAGATAATAAAATAAATCTAAATGTTGAAAATAACTATTTACCAGACACTGGGCGTGATGCCTGGATTTAATTGAACAGTCCATGTGGACATGGTCCAAGTAGGTTGGACAACCAAGATGACGTACCTGGAATTAGATAGAAAAGCACTGAGTATTCAATTTGCCATAAATAATGATTAATTATTGACTAACGATTAGTATAGTTGAAATCCCCAAAATTAATGAAAGTATTAATAATATACAAGGTGCATCTTATGTGTTTGAACTGTGATTTTGCATATCAGTACTAAAGTAAAGTTAAAACTTCACTTGATCAAAAATAAATGCCTAATAGTAAATATTTGGGGTTATTAGGAAAAGTGCAAGGGGCACAAACTCTCCCCAGTGCATGTAAGGAATATGTGGCACAAACTCTCCACAAACAATATTATAACTACTGCAAGTGGCGCAAACTCTCCACAGTACAGCAAAATAATATTACACTGCAAGTGGCACAAACTCTCCACAGTACAGCAAAATAATAATACAGTGCAAGTGGCACAAACTCTCCAAAGTACAGCAAAATAATAATACACTGCAAGTGGCACAAACTCTCCACAGTACAGCAAAATAATAATACACTGCAAGTGGCACAAACTCTCCACAGTACAGCAAAATAATAATACACTGCAAGTGGCACAAACTCTCCACAGTACAGCAAAATAATAATACACTGCAAGTGGCACAAACTCTCCACAGTACAGCAAAATAAGGTTACACTGCAAGTGGCTCAAACTCTCCACAATACAGGGGGGTGGAAGGAGATATGGGTGACGTGAGAAGTCACCCAGTATCAGGAATGGACAAACCGCAAGTGGCGCAAACTCTCCACAATACAGTATAGGTATGTGAGTTAAACTGCAAGTGGCACAAACTCTCCACAGTACAGCAAAAATAAGGTTACACTGCAAGTGGCTCAAGCTCTCCACAATACAGGGGGGTGGAAGGAGATATAGGTGACGTGAGAAGTCACCCTGTATCAGGAATGGACAAACCGCAAGTGGCGCAAACTCTCCACAGTACAGTATAGGTAACATAACTTATAACGCAATTGTACAGCTTGCTGTAGAACGCCGTACCAGATTAGAAGAACATTTTTTTTACTTCAAATTTGAATTCTGTTTGACTTCGCTATTGCAATTATACATGGTTGTAGTAGATTACCTATATAGTTTATTTAAAAATGTCTGACCACTTGTTCCTGAAAATGGCAATGAGTATACTTTAAACTGCATAATTTAAAATTAAACTTTTACAGCTATTCGTCTGTGTTGTCTTGTATTATAATTCACTAGACCTGCTTCCATATCTAAGAAACCGTATACTGGGCGAGTCCAAGTCGAATACAACGGTTTACAATAATTGCGACTATAGTTCTTTCGCCATCAGAAGAGAGTAATAAAACCTAATTATGTATGCAAACTACAGCAGCGGTGGCCCAAAAAAAATCAGTATATTTGCAAATTTTTACCATAAAGCACTAACAAATTTCTTTTAGTTTAGCGGTGCCGACCAGTATACCTGATATAACAATAGACGACCCTTTTGTAATCGCCGAGAAACTGGTCAATAAGCCTTGCATAAGCGTGGTTCTGGGTTGGCTATATTGTTTTGGTCCTGACTTTTGCTCACGAAGTAGTCTGTATATCGTTGATTTTCCCACGCCTGTCATTGTTGATGTTCCAGATGAAAGTTCTCTTTTTACATAGTCATACACATTTTTATTGATAAGTTTCTCATTTAACGATAAAGGAATACCTTTCATACGTTTCACAGGACTACACTCCAAACTATTTTCCATTTTCACTCCCTCTGTCTTGAATTTACACTCAACCAATTTGATCTTTCACAACAAAAACGAAATAAAATGCTAAATACTAACACTGCTTTCGATGTTTTTTTGGACTACTAAAAGATCCAGGCAGAGAATAATTTATGTAGTGGAGGTTTAAAAGATTAATTTAGGAACTCATTAACTAATGACATAATGAGTAGGGTAAAAGCCGGATAGCCTAATAGCTCTTTGTTTAATCCCCTTAATACACCTACATCCGGTCAGAACAGTAAAATTTCCAAATTATTGTAATTTCTTGGTAAAATGCAGATACAATTGAAAAATATTGCAATGTTAAAGTTACTTCAGTTTAAAATGACAATGACATTTTGCATATAATCCAAGTTCACATAACTATAATTTTAAAATATGTGCTGGCTACCTACAGTCGTCAAAATTATATTTAAGTAAATATCATTGATGATTCACAAGATATTGGACTTTATCGTACTAGTGAAAGTATAAAGATAGTTAGAAAAATAAAAAAACACGCTTTTATAGCAGATCGAAATAAAATAATTTACAATTTATTATGGTGTCTTGTTATTTATTTTTACACTTTTTAGAAATATGAAGTTCCTGGAGATTTTCACTATTTCAATTCGCCTATTATTTCCTGTAATTCTTTTATTACAAGGTCTTCATTTTCTATTATTGCATCCTTTTTTTTTGTTTTTGTCTTGAACTTTTTTATCTGCTCCTAGTAATTCCTCAAAATACTCTTTCCATCTATCAATTTATATTGTGGTTGCTGCATCCTATGGGGTGTTTCAAATTTCAGGTAAAATACATCTTCAAATTTCTGCACCCCGTATATTTTCAAATTAAACTATACATTAAAATTTCAAGCACAGTATAACTACAGAAGAACTACAGTTCACAAAAAAGTCATCAAAATCCAATGAGTAGTTAAAGAGAAAACCACTTTTGAAAATGTGTCAATATTTTGGTGGCAGGATTTTTTTGACGGTCAGTGTTTTTCATAATTTTAAATAGAGACAGACAACTAATGGGCATTCAGAAATCGTAACGAGAACCTTTGCAAAGTACAAACTACAAAACTGCAGGTGCAATCCAGCAAACGCTCCCAAATAGGAATTTTCGAGCTGGCGCCCGATTCTCGAATCTGTAGGAATTGGATCCCATGGGAAAAATATGATGTTTCCTATGGAAACTTCAGATAATGTATTCTCGAGCCATAGTATGGGAACATATTCTTTCACATTTCAGAAGAACTGCTTCTAATACCATTATCCATGGGAATAAGCAGTTTCTCCAATGGGAAACACAATAAATGTGAGGTTATAGGATCGTTTATGTTTACAATTTCGTTGTTTCGTGAATCAATATTTTTCGGAAGTTTAGAAAGCTAAAATATTACATTAGTGGAGATGGCAAACTTAGATCTAGAGTCTCTACGAAATTTGGAGGAGGCCGAAAGATTAGCCAGAAGGCCCAGAAGAAGGTTCGTGTCGAGAAGAGACCCATTTGAGTGTTTGTCAGAAAATCTCTTCATTAAAGTTTTTCGTTTGTCCAAAGACGTCACTAGAGAGTTGATTGTATGCTGGATCCATTCCTGGAAGCACCTTCGAGAAATTCGGCGCTGAGTAAACAAATTAAGGTTTCAGTTGTTTTGTTTACAAAATTGAGTGAGCAATATTGAATGTTTTATTTTTCAGGTCCTGGTTGCTCTGAATTTCTATGCAAGTGGGAGTTACCAGACTTTAGTTGGTCAGAATTTATATTTTGGCATAAGTCAATCTTCTGCAAGTTGGTGTATAAGGGAAGTGACAAACGCTCTTAATGAGGGTCCAATTTTTAATCAGTGGGTAAAATTTCCACGAACTCTTCTTGAATTACAAAATATTAGACATGAGTTAGTATTTTCTTACTAATATTGGTGATCATTAATTTCATACTCCTATATACACATTCTAATTCAGTCATTATCCACTTACAGTTTCTATAATTCATTTGGATTCCCAGGTATAATAGGATGCATTGATTGTACCCATGTGGCAATTTACCCTCCACCAAGACATGATGCATTATATCCTGAACACATATATGTTAATAGGAAAAATTACCATTCCATTAATGTTCAGCTAGTATGTATCTATATTGATGGGAATATTATTACATTCTAGATTATTTTTTGTGCTATAAGTACATGTGATGCTAAAATGAAAATTACCAATGTTTATGCAAAATATCCAGGAAGTAGCCATGACTGTCATATTTGGAATAACTCGAGGGGTTCAGGATGCTGTCATACATTTGAGTAATGCTCATCCAGACTTCTTCTTCATACATTTGATATGATTTAGTTGTGAATATCCATTAATAATATATTTGTTCTATAAAGGAGACTCTGGATGTCCCCTTAGGCCATGGTTGTTAACTCCACTTCAAGATCTCTTGCCAGATACACCAGAATTTAATTACAACAAAGCATTCAAAAAACCATGCCAGCCATGTACTATCGAGGGATACAATGGTCTACTTAAAATGCGTTTCAGATGCTTGCTGAAACATAGGGTTTTACTCTCCATATGCTCCAAATGTACGTTCCAAAATAATTAATGCCTGTGTAGTTCTACATAATATTTGTTTGGAAAATAATATTCCAAATCTAGATGGTATGGATAATGAAATAGCAGATTTAGGTATTTATGTACCAATGCAACACATAGATAATTATAATCATGGCAATAACAGACACAATGCTGATCTTATTAGGGGTAGGAGAATACAACAGAACATTATTAGAAATTATTTCCACTGAATTTGTGCATGTATGTATAACGGTTACACTTTGAATAAATCCTATTGTTACCGCATCTCATAATTATTTCGCCTACTATTTATCCTGAAATTTATATTCACATAATCGTAGAACCAAAATAAATAGAAAAAATACAATGTATATTATTACAGTAAAACAAAACTATTATACAAAATATAAATATATTAATAAATAAAAACAAGTAAATAATAAATGACAACAAAAAATATCATCACAGAAGTCAGTAAAAAATATTAAAAACCAAAAAAAAAACAACAAGTCAGTCAAAAAACATAAAATTATTAAAAACCATAGAAACCCAAAAAAACCTTTCAATCCTAAGTATAACAATAAAAACTATTGGAAGTACAAAAAGGTAGTTTTCATCATTAAGAGATCTTAAGAAAAATGGTCAAATTATTTTACAATCTTGAGGATTGAGCCACCATGTGCTCTAGTGCAGAGGCAATTGAAAGATTCTCTGTCAGTATTTCTATTTTTTGTTGATAGTACTTTTTTTTATTTCTACTTTCTTTTCAGCATTTTGGGAATGTACCAAGCGCTGTGCTGCTTGCAATATTCTTCTTTTTTATTCTTTTTTTGGCTCGTTCTCATTTTCGTTTTGCGGCTGTGTTTGGCTCCCTTCAGCTTGTTCCAAGGTGTGTTCAGATTCTTCGAACACCAACGATTCCTCTTCATTATTTCTTATTTCTTCAGCATAATTGTGTTCTGGCTGTAACTGAAAACATATCATAATTCAGAAAACTAAAATATCAAAACTTGATATAATAATGACTGATTTCAAACTTACAAAAACCACTTCAGATTCTGCAACATTGTCATCACCTTCTAGGGCAGTGACATATTCAGATCTTGCCAAGTCTACATGAAATCAAGATATATGATGAGATTAGATTAATAAGGTGTTTTTTACCTACCCTTCGCCAGTGAATCCAATCATTTTTTGCTCCCGGAATTTCCTTTAGCCTCTCCTCAATATTTTTCTATTGTTGTTGGGAATCTTTGTAGGAGAACTTTTACTGCCTCCTCTTTGAATTTTTCTATCATTATTTCTGTCCATTTTTTTTGCACATAAATATTTATTTCCAAAAAATTGTGTATATAACCTCATTATTGGAAACTGATAGAGATAAATTTCATTTCTCTATGGTTATGACCTTTTTCATTGGTGTATTCGTTAAAACACAAGAAACCATGAACGACAAACCCCTTTCCATCAATAGTCTGGGAAAACTATTCCATCGGTTTCAAGAATTGGTGTCATGCCAAAATAGAGTTTCCTATGGGAAATAAAAGCATGGGATCATATTCCTATAGGATCTAAATCCTACAGATTCGAGAATTGGGCCCCTGATAGGTACTTGAACGTGACAACAAGGACAACATCATTGGAGGTTTACACAAAATTACCAACACTATCGTTGGTATCTTTGTCACTATGAAGCTATATTTTGTGATACAGTTTGCTCAATGCCAATTTTAATTTCCTTTATGAAGATAAAGCAACTTATGGTCGTTCTGGGTAGTAACTATTTTCAAACAAATGAAGACCCTCCAGGAAGTTTTAAAACCACGTGTATATTCATAACAGTTGATATCGATCAAAATTCAATATTAATATTTTTTAGTCGATGCGTATGAAAAAAATCCATTTTTTAATTTTTTTTATTTTAACAAGTTTCAGTTTGAAAGTCTCTTATTTTAATTGTATAAGTTTACTAAATTTTCGTATTACCAACACTATCGTTGGTATTTTTGTCACTTTGAAGCTATATTTTGTGATACAGTTTGCTCAATGCCAATTTTAATTTCCTTTATGAAGATAAAGCAACTTCACGGTCGTTCTGGGTAGTAACTATTTTCAAACAAACGAAGACCCTCCAAGAAGTTTTAAAACCTCGTGTATATTCATAACAGTTGATATCGATCAAAATACAATATTTTCTTACATTTTTTAGTCGATGCGTATGAAAAAAATCCATTTTTAAAATTTTTTTATTTTAACAACTTTCAGTATAAAAGTCTCTTATTTTAATTGTATAAGATTACAAAATTTTCGTATTTTACTTTAAATTAAATAATTTAGTAATCGTATTAATGTAAGACATTTTTTTTTCGCACCTTGCTATTCTTAAAATAGTTTTCGTTTCAAGTAAAATAAATTAAATTATGGGTATACCCTAATATTTTAGAAATGCCATTTCTCGACAAAACAACCAATTGTCTGAAACAGATAAATAAAGTATCATAATGTCACGTCGGCGATAAAGTAGTCTTCGAGGACACGAAAGGGGAAAGAAATTTTTAAGAACGATTCGAGTTCTAGTTCCTAGTAAATACCTAGAGTGTTCACTTGAGCCAAATAAATCTGTTTGAATATAGTGTGAATTGTGGTGCATTGTATAATAAAATATCAGGAGTTAAATAGGTGAGTCTATCTCACAGAGTAATTCAGTTTTGCCTGTTATTTGATATTCGATATTAAAAGTTATTTTATCACATAGAGTTTGCTAATTATTTTTAATAATTACTTTGTTTAAAGTTCTTTAATATTCAACGATATTAAGAACATTAATTTGTTGTTGCATTTCCTATTCCTCCAATCCTACTGTACTGTGGAGAGTTTGTGGCACTTGCAGTTTAACTCACAAACCTATACTGTATTGTGGAGAGTTTGCGCCACTTGCGGTTTGTCCATTCCTGATACTGGGTGATTTCTCACATCACCCATATCTCCTTCCACACTCCTGTATTGTGGAGAGCTTGAGCCACTTGCAGTGTAACCTTGTTTTGCTGTACTGTGGAGAGTTTGTGCCACTTGCAGTTTAACTCACAAACCAATACTGTATTGTGGAGAGTTTGCGCCACTTGCGGTTTGTCCATTCCTGATACAGGGTGATTTCTCACGTCACACATATCTCCTTCCACACTCCTGTATTGTGGAGAGTTTGAGCCACTTTCAGTGTAATCTTATTTTGCTGCACTGTGGAGTGTTTGTGCCACTTGCAGTTTAACTCACAAACCTATACTGTATTGTGGAGAGTTTGCGCCACTTGCTGTTTGTCCATTCCTGATACTGGGTGACTTTTCACGTCACCCATATCTCCTTCCACCCCTCCTGTATTGTGGAGAGCTAGAACCACTTGCAGTGTAACCTTGTTTTGCTGTACTGTGGAGAGTTTGTGCCACTTGCAGTTTAACTCACAAACCTGTACTATATTGTGGAGAGTTTGCGCCACTTGCGGTTTGTCCATCCTGGGTGATTTCTCACGTCACCCATATCTCCTTCCACCCCCCTGTATTGTGGAGAGTTTGAGCCACTTGCAGTGTAACCTTATTTTGCTGTACTGTGGAGAGTTTGTGCCACTTACAGTTTAACTCACAAACCTGTACTATATTGTGGAGAGTTTGCGCCACTTGCGGTTTGTCCATTCCTGGGTGATTTCTCACGTCACCCATATCTCCTTCCACCCCCCTGTATTGTGGAGAGTTTGAGCCACTTGCAGTGTAACCTTTTTTTTCTGTACTGTGGAGAGTTTGTGCCACTTAGAGTTTAACTCACAAACCTATACTGCATTGTGGAGAGTTTGCGCCACTTGCGGTTTGTCCATTCCTGATTCAGGGTGACTTCTCACGTCAACCATATCTCCTTCCACCCCCTGTATTGTGGAGAGTTTGAGCCACTTGCAGTATAACCTTTTTTGCTGTACTGTGGAGAGTTTGTGCCACTTACAGTTTAACTCACAAACCTATACTGTATTGTGGAGAGTTTGCGCCACTTGCGATTTGTCCATTCCTGGGTGATTTCTCACGTCACCCATATTTCTTTCCACCCCCCTGTATTGTGGAGAGTTTGAGCCACTTGCAGTGTAACCTTATTTTGCTGTACTGTGGAGAGTTTGTGCCACTTACAGTTTAACTCACAAACCTATACTGTATTGTGGAGAGTTTGCGCCACTTGCGGTTTGTCCATTCCTGATACAGGGTGACTTCTCACGTCAACCATATCTCCTTCCACCCCCCTGTATTGTGGAGAGTTTGAGCCACTTGCAGTATAACCTTTTTTTGCTGTACTGTGGAGAGTTTGTGCCACTTACAGTTTAACTCACAAACCTATACTGAATTGTGGAGAGTTTGCGCCACTTGCGGTTTGTCCATTCCTGGGTGATTTCTCACGTCACCCATATTTCTTTCCACCCTCCTGTATTGTGGAGAGCTAGAACCACTTGCAGTGTAACCTTGTTTTGCTGTACTGTGGAGAGTTTGTGCCACTTACAGTTTAACTCACAAACCTATACTGTATTGTGGAGAGTTTGCGCCACTTGCGGTTTGTCCATTCCTGGGTGATTTCTCACGTCACCCATATCTCTTTCCACCCCCCTGTATTGTGGAGAGTTTGAGCCACTTGCAGTGTAACCTTGTTTTGCTGTACTGTGGAGAGTTTGTGCCACTTACAGTTTAACTTACAAACCTATACTGTATTGTGGAGAGTTTGCGCCACTTGCGGTTTGTCCATTCCTGATACAGGGTGACTTCTCACGTCACCCATATCTCCTTCCACCCCCTGTATTGTGGAGAGTTTGAGCCACTTGCAGTGTAGCCTTATTTTCGCTGTACTGTGGAGAGTTTGTGCCACTTGCAGTGTATTATTATTTTGCTGTACTGTGGAGAGTTTGCGCCACTTGCAGTGTAATATCATTTTGCTGTACTGTGGAGAGTTTGCGCCACTTCCAGTAGTTATAATATTGTTTGTGGAGAGTTTGTGCCACATATTCCTTATATGCACTGTGGAGAGTTTGCGCCCCTTGCACCTTTCCTAATAACCCTTAATATTTACAATTAGGCATTTATTTTCGATCAACCAAAATTAAAGTACTGATATGCATAATCACAATTCAAACACACTAGATGCACCTTGTATATTATTAATACTTTCATTAATTTTGGGGATTTTAACTATACTGATCGTTAGTTAAATAATTAATCATTATTTATGGCAAATTGAATACTCAGAGTGTTTTTCTGTCTAATTCCAGGTACGTCATCTCGGTTGTTCAACCTACTTGGACCATGTCCATATTGACTGTTCAATTAAATCCAGGCATCACGTCCAGTGTCTTGTTAATAGTTATTGTCAACATTTAGATTTGTTTTATTATCTATATTATAAACAATATAATGTATGTAATTAAAAGTTAAATTCTAATTAAATATATCAATCTTTACAAATCACTCATTCTCCTCAAGTCCCTCCTTACATTAATTATTGACACTCTGTATAGAATAATATTATTGATATTAGACAAATCCCTAAATTCAGTGCCAATTATTATACAGCAGACAGCCCCGCAGACTACAGGAACCCCCCAAGAACAGGTTGTAATTAAATTTTAACC